>OU026081.1:762917-2146911 GCA_907269065.1 Crocallis elinguaria | reverse complement strand
GTCCATCCAAAGGTTGTCTGGAAGAAATCGCTATAAGCGATAAGACCGCCCAATGTACTACCATTTTAAGTTATTGTTTTCTTTTTATTATTTTCCTGTTAATTTTTTTGGTGTGCAATAAAGTATTATTGTATTGTATTGTATTGTATTGTGATTTTATATTTGATATTTTGACTTATTTGTTAACCATTAGGACAAGGAACTGATGATGATTTTATATTTGATATTTTGATATTTTTTAACCATTAGGACAAGGAACTGATGGTGATTTTATATTTGATATTTTGACTTATTTGTTAACCATTAGGACAAGGAACTGATGGTGATTTTATATTTTATATTTTGACTTATTTGTTAACCATTAGGACAAGGAACTGATGGTGATTTTATATTTGATATTTGTTAACCATTAGGACAAGGAACTGATGGTGATTTTATATTTTATATTTTGACTTATTTGTTTATGGTTAAAAGAACTTACCTTAAGTGAATTTCAACCAAAATTATGCGAGATGTTACATCTGAAGAGATTTAAATATACATGGTAGTCCGTTTCTCGTCATACTGCATCGTCACACAATTCAGAGCATATAGATTAATAAAAAAAATAGAAAGACATACAGTTGTTCACTCGTTCCTTCCCTTGGGCACCACCGGCGATCCGTTCGGCTTCAACTTCATTCTTTTTAGAGCTGATGTCTGCATTCTGCAACTCTTGGGTTAACATAGTGTCTGTAGTGAATCATCACTACGTATCAATGTTATGAGTCCTACAGGGTGGGAGGGAGTTTAAATCTCTTCAGATGTAACATCTCGCATAATTTTGGTTGAAATTCACTTAAGGTAAGTTCTTTTAACCATAAATTATGCTTACGATGTTACATCTTCGAGATTTAAATATACATGGTAGATGTTTAGAGTATGCTGCAGAATGAAAGATATTCGTAAATAGTAACAAAATAGTAAAATAAACGAAGAAATTTTAATAAATGTAAATATTATATCGCTTCAGGATTCTAAACTTAAAGTTTAATTTATTCAAACGATAATACTGCCTAAGCGAACGATGTGTATTCAGAATTTAGCAAAGTTTGATTGTAGAATTTAGCAAAACAAGGAGGATTACCCATCTAGATGGCTATTCTTTTGATAAGGCCGATGAACAATCCAGATCATCTGGCTGGAGAAGTAGAAGGGTGGCGCGTGCTGTGTGCAGTGAACACGGGCATATCCACGCGACTTACATAAAGTTGACTTAACCCAGCGACTAATGGTTTCAGGGGGTGCGTTGTGGATCGGTTTATTTAATGTAAGGATAAGTTTGTTTGTATTTATTTATTTATTTATCCATATTAGGAAGACTATTGTTCGGGCGCATCACTAGTCGCCGGATGCCGTCCGGTGACATTTTCGCGGCTCGCCGCGCACTTCTCTTCTATCTATCAGGCAAGCAGCGTGCACGCATTTTTAGTTATTATTTTTATTAAGTTTTGGTTAATTTACGGCCGCGGACGATATCTTTTGGAGTCAGATATACATATTTATACAGTTTTCGTACCCATACGGAACATGGTGACACCGACGTGATTTAAAGTGTTAATTAAAGTGAAAAAACGACCACGCCATTTTGAGAAACAGCCATTGAAAACGGAAAAAATAGCACGACTTCGGAACGCGAGTGCCATCGTGCTAAGTTTTAGTGCATTTATAATAAGTGTGCATTGAAATTCGTACTGGAAGGCAGCCAGCCTTTGTTTCAAGCCAGCCGGACTATCGGACAGCCAACCGCTCCGTGCCGCAGCTACAGCTTAGCAAGGGAAGTGCCTCATCCTTAATCATCCTTACATCTGTTCATATTTTCCTATTCTATTGTCTGGGTGGAACGTGTCAGATCTTCATCTTCGTTATTGCGCATGTATTTTTTCCCATTTCAATTGCATTATTGCGCATTAATCATCAATTTGCCAATCCCGCGCAGCCATTTTTGACATTGCCACGCAAACGCGCTGAATTTTATTTTTGCATTTCGCACTAATTTTAACTACAGCATAATTATTGCAGCCTATTTGCACACATCAGCTATTTAAATTGTGAAATAAGCCCGAAAAACAAGTGAATGTGCTGCTACCATATGCTTATTTTCGCAACTAGGGTTCAATAACCTCAACAATATTTGTGCACTGCAATTTAACAAGCATAAATTCGCTATACTTTTACCACATTTTGCATCAGCTGCTGCCTATATAAGCCACTTCATTTTTAATGTAATAAAATCAAATCATTTCAATTCAATCTATTAATCATTGCCTTCTCTCCGCATTCCAGCTATCCAAGTGACAACTGGGTGCACTTATCACACTGCAACTGGTGCATGATAAGCCCTTGTTCTCGCAGGACGGAATCAGCTGATCATCTGCCAGACTTCAGCTGGGGAGCATAGGCCGGATTGAATTTACGTATCGTTCACTTCATTTATTCATTCATTTTAATTTGACAGTCTATATTTTTGTTGTTTTTCCATCATGTCTCAAACCAAAGATGCTCAACCAAAGTCACCTTTGGAATATGTTAGCAATTTAACTGTGCCATCAGTACATGCCATCAGCTTAAAAGACCTTATGACTAAACGTAGTTCCATCAAAGGTCGTATAACAAAATATAAGAAATATTTAAACAATTTCACAAGTGCTGCATCGGTGACAGCAACAGATATCTGTGCACTAACACAGCGCTATGAGAAGTTTCGGGACTTGTCTTTTCATTTTGAGGATTTGCAGTGCCAAATAGAGTTGCAAAATTCAAATTACTTGGAGGATGAACTCGATATTCGTGAAGAATTTGAGTTAGACTTTTCCTCAGTCATTGCTCAAACTCAGATCTTCCTTGAAAAACACAAGCCTCGAACTCAAAATCAAGATTGCAATTCAGCATCAAAATCTAGTTGCAGCCACCCATGTAGCCATAAAAATACTGCCAGTTTTAAGCTGCCAGTTATTAAAATTTCCAACTTTGATGGTACCTATTTTAAATGGCTAGAATTTAGAGACACTTTTTCATCACTCATTCACAACAACAGCAACATTGAATCCATACATAAATTCCATTACTTGAATTCCTACCTTGAGGGGGAGGCTTCACATGTCATCAGTAATTTGGAAGTGAGTAGTGTGAACTATGAAGAGGCATGGCGACTTCTTTGTGAGAGATACAACAACGAGAAACAATTGATCAACAATCACCTGAACTCATTGCTTGGTATGCAGCCTGTACCTCGAGACTCGGCTAAGGAATTAAGGTTTCTAATCGACCATATCTCAAAGAACTTGCGAGCTCTTAACACTCTTGGTGAGCCAACTAACCATTGGGACACCCTGATTGTGCATCTTGCTTCAGCGAAGCTTGACAGCAGCACAAGCTTCAAGTGGGAAGAACATAAGAATTCTTTCAAAAAGAGTCCTTCTTTAAAAGAGTTTTTTGATTTTCTGCGGTCTCGGGCAGACATTTTAGAATCAGTTCGTAGCAACAAGGTTGATAAACCAACACAGCATCACCCCTATCAGCAACGACCTGAGAAAGCCCTAACAAAATCTTTTGTAATTTCAGCTCCTGCTGGTGCTTCTACCGCTGCATGTGTTCTGTGCAATGGTAGTCATCGCTTGTACGATTGTGCATCATTTTTGGGCAAGACGGTGCAGGAGCGCGCTTCGGAGGTCAGGCATCTGAGGCTGTGCATGAACTGCTTGCGTAAGGGACATTCTTCGCATCAATGCAGGTTGGGCCCTTGTTCTAAATGTAAAGGCAGGCACAATACTCTGTTGCATAGGAATTCTTCTCAGGCTGTAAACTTATCCAATGTGCAATCAACTACTGAAACTGAACATAATAGCAATGAGGCATTCCATGACAATGATAACATAGTTAGCATGTCCGTGACTGCTACTAGTAGCATACTACTATCAACCGCGCTGGTTGAAATATACAATCCATACACAAACAAACATCAAACAATTCGAGCCTTGCTAGACAGCGGGAGCCAGTCTTCTCTAATAACTGATAGGTTAAAAACCAAACTACAACTGACTCCTCAGCCAACTCAGGTCGATATTGTAGGTGTAGGCAATATACATTCATCCAATGTTATAGAACGTTGCATTGTAAAACTAAAGTCAAAGACCAGTTCGTTTGAATCTGAACTGTCATGTCTCGTACTGCCACAAATATCAGGTAACTTACCAAACAAGTCAATAGATATTTCACGCATGAAATTACCTTTGAACATCAAATTGGCAGATCCATCATTCAACCAGTCTGCACCTGTAGACATGTTGCTAGGTGCAGATATATTCTGGTACTTAATTGAATCTGAGCAAATACATCTTGGTCCCAACCAACCTATTATGCTTAAGTCAAGGCTAGGTTGGATTTTGGCAGGCCCAATACATACAAATGATTCATCCAACAAGAAATCTATAAGATGCAATCATTTAGCTATCCAACAATCTAATAATAGAATTTCAAATGAAATCTTAAATGAAAATCTAACTAAGTTCTGGGAAACAGAACAGATTCCTCAACCGGCCACTCAACAAACCGATGAGGAAATACTATGTGAATCTCACTTTGTGCAAAATACATATCGCAACAATGAAGGTCGGTTTTGCGTAAAGCTACCCCTCCTAACAGAGCCAGATTGTCTAGGCGATTCTAGAAAGCAAGCTAAGAGGCAATTTCTAGCCTTAGAAAAAAGGTTAGAGAAAAATTCAAAATTTAAGCAATTATATTCTAACTTCATAAAAGAATATTCAGATCTAGGGCATTTGTCAGAGGTTAGCACAGTCTCAGATAAATCATACTTCATCCCTCATCATGCTGTATGGAAACCATCAAGTGAGTCATCTGCCATAAGGGTTGTGTTCAACGGCAGTGCCCAAACAAACTCATCTTTTTCCATAAATGATATACTAATGGTTGGGCCACAGATACAAGATAGTTTATTCAATATACTACTAAGGTTTCGACAGTATACCTATGTACTGTCAGCTGACATCGAAAAAATGTATAGGCAGATAGAATTACAAGAGTGCCATCGCGACCTACAAGTAATATTATGGCGCGATAATGCCACAGATCCGTTAAAATTACTCCGGTTAAATACTGTGACATATGGTTATGCTAGCTCAAGCTTTCTAAGCACACGGTGTCTATGGCAGGTAGGTGAGGAATGTGTTGATTCTAACATAAAGGAAATCATACAGAAAGACTTTCTAGTTGATGATCTTCTGACTGGAAGCGATGATATCAATGACCTACTGTACATTAAAAGGTCAGTAGAAAACGCATTAAAGGAAAGTTGTTTTAATTTGCGCAAATATCGCTCCAATTCACAAGGTGTGCTAGCGGAAGCACAAACCAATCAAGGCAATTTAACTATTAGTACTTCGCCTCATACATTGGGTGTAGGATGGAATCCTAATGAAGACATTATTCATTTTCCATGCACTTATGAAAGCAAAACCGAATCACCCACTAAACGATCAATTCTTTCAGACTCTTGTAAAATCTTTGATCCTCTTGGTGTACTCAGTATATTAAGTATTGTTCCTAAAATTATTATTCAACAGTTATGGGTTGAGAAAATCGACTGGGATGAACCAGTGCCCGAAAAAATACGCCAAGAGTGGAACTCATTTGTAAACAATTTAAAGTACCTACATACATTACACATACCTAGACATGTATTATGCACATCTCCTACATTCATAGAGCTACATGCATTCTGTGATGCTTCAAAAAAATGTTTTGCATCTGCAGTCTATCTAAAGTCTACAAACAATCAGGGTGACGTCACTGTTCGCCTTGTATGCGCCAAGGCCCGAGTAGCCCCCGTGAAGCCGACGACTATTCCCCGGCTCGAGCTGTGCGCGTGCTTGCTGGGCGCTCAGCTCGCGGGCGCCGTGTGTCGCGCTCTGCGATGTGTCGTGGCACGTAAGATATTTTGGACTGATTCATCTATCGCTTTATCTTGGCTAGGTATGAGGTACGACAAACTAAAAACATATGTGGCAAATAGAGTAGGTGCTATTTTGGAACTAACGGAGCAGTCTCAATGGCGCCATGTCCCCACAGACCTCAATCCAGCCGACCTAGCAACTCGCGGTGTCGACGGCAACAAAATTAAAAATTGTGATTTGTGGTGGAATGGACCATCATTTTTAATGCAATCAGAATCTTCATGGCCTCCGGCTGGGCCCAATATGCACTCTGCTCAAATCGACGAATTACCTGAAATTAAGATAAACATAACTACATGTGACGAAATCACAAAGCAATCATTAATCGATTTTGATAGGTATTCAAAATTAAGCTTCTTACAACGCTCCCTTGCGTATGTACTTAGATTCATTCACAATTGTAAAAATCGTTCAAACATACACATTGGTATTTTGCAGCCTGAAGAACTTACAAATTCTTTCAAATGTTTGGTCAAATTATCTCAAGTGGAATCCTTTTCGAAAGAGTTGGCAATTCTTGGTGCAAATAAACAACTCAGCTCTACAAACAGTATTGTCTCCTTGAGTCCATTCTTAGACGAGGACATAATTAGGGTTGGAGGACGTTTAGACAATTCTTGCTATCCATATGAAAAACGTCACCCAATGCTATTACATGCAAAACACAAGTTTACTAAGTTGTTGTTTCAACAGGAACATTTTCGTCTTCTTCACGCTGGTCCACAGCTGCTATTAGCATCAGTCAGAGAATATGTTTGGCCGATAGCTGGTCGAGATCTAGCTCGTACCACCGCTAGACACTGCGTCGTGTGTAGAAGGGCCAGCGGGAAAACGCCTTCTCCTATAATGGGTATGTTACCTGAACAGCGAGTCAATCCGGGATTCCCATTTGAATCTGCTTCTGTCGACTTCGCTGGACCTTACCTTATTACTGATCGGAAAGGTAGAGGCTGCAAAATAAGCAAATGCTATCTGTGCATATTTGTTTGCTCTAGATACAAATGCGTTCACTTAGAAGCTGTCAGCGAACTGTCGAAGGATGCATTTGTTTTGTCTCTTCGTCGTTTCATCTCTCGCAGAGGAAAGCCGAACGAGATCTTCAGCGACAATGGTCGAAATTTTGTCGCTACTGCTAGAGAAATTTCGGAATTTCTCACCTCACATTCTGATGACATTGTAGCCTTCACTTCCGGGGAGGGAATTAAATTCCATTTTCAACCGGCTTATGCTCCACACTTTGGGGGATTGGTAGAGTCAGCTGTAAAGTCAGCGAAATTTTTCTTAAAGCGGCAGTTAGGCAATGCACACTTAACGTTTGAAGAGCTGGCAACTCTATTCAGTCAAATAGAAGCTATCCTTAATAGTAGACCTCTCTGTCCATTATCCTCCTCCCCCAATGACTACAATTCCTTAACTCCGGGGCACTTCCTCATTGGAAGACCACTTACTTCGCTGCCGTCATCAGATCTACAAAGTAAAAAGATTCACAGATTGAATCGCTTCCAGCGGCTAGAGTACCTACGACAGCACTTTTGGAATCGTTGGCAGGCTGAGTACGTAGCTGAACTACAACAGAAACAAAAATGGCGCACTCACAGCAGGCCGCTGCAGATTGGCGATTTGGTTTTGTTGAAGGAAGACAATTCTCCACCAATGCACTGGAAACTGGGGAGAATTATTAACATGTTCCCAGGAACAGA
This sequence comes from Crocallis elinguaria, assembly GCA_907269065.1. Taxonomy (NCBI): domain Eukaryota; kingdom Metazoa; phylum Arthropoda; class Insecta; order Lepidoptera; family Geometridae; genus Crocallis; species Crocallis elinguaria. The sequence continues at coordinate 2,139,200 of OU026081.1, read as the reverse complement.
CGGAGTAGCCCGCGTCGTGGAAGTGAAAACTCCGACGGGCACTTTTCGACGAGGTATTAGGTACCTTTGTCCTCTGCTAGAGCCAGCAGATGACACCACATTGGAAGCTGAGGCTTCCAAGGCCCCCGAGGATGTTCGGGCGCATCACTAGTCGCCGGATGCCGTCCGGTGACATTTTCGCGGCTCGCCGCGCACTTCTCTTCTATCTATCAGGCAAGCAGCGTGCACGCATTTTTAGTTATTATTTTTATTAAGTTTTGGTTAATTTACGGCCGCGGACGATATCTTTTGGAGTCAGATATACATATTTATACAGTTTTCGTACCCATACGGAACAACTATCGACTATTAACATATTGAAATAGACACATAGTAAAAATCAAAAGTCATTTACAAGTCTCCACTGACTGTATTTGTAAGACTTCTAGATTGGCTTGCTCTTTCAATTATGAAATCAAAGTTTTCGCTGGGCAGATAGATTCACGTTTAACAAAAAAAAGGAAAAGCACCTTTAAAAAATCTAATTATGTTATAGTATGTCTGTTTTGCAGTGATGTTTACCTAAAATTAATAATAAAGCGCACCGAAGAGTTGAAAGTGCCATAACCAGACCCTTTTTTAAAACTTTTCAGTTAGAAATCTTAATATTTCTCTAATCGACGTATCATAGACATCCAAGATTGTATGCTAGACCAAAAATAAACCACAGAATAATAAAATTTTAATTTAGCATTTGCATTGTACTGAATAATGGTATTGTTTGATAGAGAATTTAAAAAAAATTCGACAGTATCTTCGGAGTCACCTTGTCGTAGGTACGCTTGCCGGATAATATAGAGCACACCAGGGTACGATTTGAATAGAAGATACCAAGGTTGGCTAAGCTACAGGCCATGGAACAATGAAAATACCGCATGCTAAAGCGAGCGAAATTTTCACTGTCCTTCGAAAAATTATCAAAGGTTTATTTATCATTTTAGCACAAGAGCGAAAGAAGGAGATGCTATTCTATTTTATTCTTCTATTCTATGTATGAAGCAAATACAATAACGTTATGTTATTTGTTTCTTATCGTTGCTAAATTTCTCTAGCGATATGACTGAGGTGCAGAAATTGTGTATCACCAATTTCATATATATAGGAGATAGCAGTGATGTTTATCAACCCTAAGAACACATTTACGTTGCGACATTTTTAACTGAAGGATTTTAACCCTAGGAAGGCGGCTAAAAGCTCAAGATTATTTATGTATTGTGTCTTTTCGCACGCCAACCAGTGACCTTTAATTCCAATTCAAATTCAAAATGCTTTATTCAAATAGGCCCCAAAGGAGCACTTATGAAAGTTAAATTAATAGTTACCATACCCGTCACATACAGCTCCCCAGTACATCAACGACAAAACTGTACATATAATCAAATTTTAGTTATTTGTATGTATCTTATTCTTGGCCTTGTTGGCCATGTTGGACCACCAAATGAAGGCATCTTGCAAATAATTTTTGAGATTCATACGTAAATTATAACCATCATCGAAAATTTGCAGTGCTAAGTATTTTTCACGCTCAAAATGTACGTACGTTGTACAACCAACAATAGGCTACAGCGAGACAAGCAGCTGTTAGCATACTGATACACTTAGCAAGCTCATGGATAATTATTATCTCTTTGAGTCTCTTTGAGAAGGAATAAAAGCTTATTTATTTTTTGAGTAGGTAGTTCTAAGGACATAGGTAGTTTGAGCATTAATTTAAAGACGTAAAAATTGACATATTTGTTTTGAGCACATGTAACCGTTTTCGCGGTTAATTTTAAAGCCTACATTTTTCAAATTGGTTACTACAGTCTGTACTATTGCTGTTTTCATAGGTAGTATAACCTGCTCCAATGCACAATACGCCAAGACACCCAACTCTTGTAAGTCCTAGATCTCATAACAAGGATAAAAGAGGTTTCAATAACTTAGTGGTTTCAATAATATACGGGGCTGAACTAAGGCCGTAAGGCAAATAACTGAATAAAATTAAATTCATAATTATAACAGGTCAATTCTGAATCTTAGGTATTTTGTATCCGGTGGATGGATGGGTACTAAAAAATGGTCGATTGTGGCCATGTAAGCACTGTTAGAAACCTATTCAGGAATGAGCTGTTCGTATCTTCCATTTTGAAGTGGCACATCTAAGTCCTACTTTTACGTATGAAAAAACGTAAGATAGACATAATGGCGCGTCTGTTCAGTGCATTGTGATATAGTGCTAAGACTGAGTAGCTTAGATACGGCCGCACAAATTTTCTCTAGCGGAAGAGATAGGTTATCAGGTACCTACAGTGTTTTGTGGTACATATGAAAGGGAGTTTATAACCACTAACATAAGACAGTATAATCGGGTCATCAGTAATCGTTAGCCAAGTTACTACAGAATAATTGTATTCTATCAGCATGCGGTTCCTCTAATGATGTCGGCCGTCGCGTGATTTGTTCGCGGGGGCTACTTGGAAAATGCGGGCTTCGAACTGGCGTTCCTCCTTGCCAACGTTGAAGGTACGGTGCTGACACTGATGCCTTCGGATTGTTCTGCGGGCGGGGAGTTTGTGCGTTTCTTGACATTGGAGTTCCTCGTTGAAAAAACCAGACGTGTTTATCGCCAAAAAAGTAGGTAGGTATCTCTTTTAAACCTTGTATTGTCCTCGAAAAACTTTTGTCGAAAAGTAGAACTATAAGTTTGCGCTGGTTTACAGTTTCTTCGTAATGAAAATCTAGTAATTTAACTCAAATATTTTCTTTATCGTATCATGAATTAGGCAATTCCCGAACCCAACTTGTTTTGTGATTTTTCTAGTCGTTTATCATTGTTTTTTGCCGTATCAGAAAGTCTTCAATTTACTTTCGGGTTTAATTTAAGTACCCGTGTTAATAGGAAGTTTTACGGAATCAGCATCCTATCTATGAGGGAATACATATATTCCTTAGCTAACCCATCTATTCGAATTCCCCAGCGTTAAGAGATCTCTGTAGGTAGGTTTCATCTAGAGTTTTTCGTAACTTCTTGCTTCACCTAACATAACAAAAGTTGTGCCAGTCGAGCAGGATGGTTGATTGGGTTATCAGTTCAGGTATTGAGTAATGTGTCTGTGACAATGAATGCCACGAGTGGTTCTTCATTCACGTAGTCTTTATTTACGTATGCAGATTCCATATAAGGAATGCTTCTCACCTCGCTAATACTTCTATTGGACATCGTGTTCGAGGATGAGATGTCAGATCAACGTTCGCGATCTCATAAGGGAAAACATAATCATTTCCATATAGTATTATAACATAGTTACTTTCAGGATGATATCGGGTAAATTAAGAACGTACAGGTATTCATTTATTTCTGGATGACATCTGGTATCACCACGTTAAGATGGTACGTTATAAAATATAGTGGACGATGATAGTCCTACATTAAGAAGGTACAGGTACCTATTAATTTATTTCTGGATGACATCTCGTATCACCACTTTAGGAAATAAATTTTTAATAACCATCAGGATAATATCTGGTATTACCACGTTAAGATGGTACGTTATAAAGTATAGTTGACAATAATAGTCCTGTAACACCAACACTTATACTACGAGTCGTTCAAGTTACACCAAACTTAACTAGATGGCGCTTCTCACCCTTAAAACACGCAAGCGAAGTCCTCGGCGATAACGTCGGCGTATTACTGTGTGCTATGTAAATTCGTTCAGGCACTTGCTAACGCTATAGATAATCAGACGGTTTACCGGCACTTATCTGAGCTTACCTGTTGCCTATTTCTTGCTCCGAATTAAGGTTAGGCGTTGCGGACGATACTCGGCCCCTCGCATATACCGGCTGTTCGGTGCAACCGTAGGTCTTTGTCTGGATAAAATCTTACCTGTACTGTGGATACGAGTTTTACCATTCTGCGCCCGCCCCTCTCGATACGCGCACCCGCGTTACATCTGGCGCCCGACGTACGGCCATCCAATCCAAGGTGGCGAGTACCAGCAAAGGTCCTCCGAGTAAACCTGGACCTACCTTGCGGACGAGGCGCAGAACTTATAGCAAGATCCCAGTTGTGAAGAGAAAACCAGAAAAGAAAATGTCACCGGAACAACTTCACGAGCTAGTAACGTCAATCACGACAGTGGCACTGCAATCTGTGAATGAAATGAAAAGCGAAGCAGCGACATGGTGGCAGGGTGGGATTAAGGACTGGTCGACTTTAGAAAGACACGTAGTCGCACCTAGGAACGCAAGGGCATTGCCAAACACTGTCAGAGATATGGAAGCTTTTGCACCTAGGAACGCAAGGCCATTGCCAGACAGTGCTGGAGATTTGGAAGCTTGTACCGCTGAACAATGCATTCCAACCAAACGCTCTCGTCATTTATTCGACGGAACCCCACCTGACTACACGGACTATTTATATGCCGATGCTGTGAAATCGATTGTAGAAGCACAAGTTGATTTGTCACCTGAGTCAGCTGCGTTGTTTCCAGGCTATACGACTGATGACATCTTTATCTCTGCCATTAGCTTAGAGAATATGGCTGACCTGAATAATGAAGAGGTGTCCCTTTCAAGTTCGAAGCAAACTGCTTTAGCTGAGCACACAATTGTTACTGAGACTTATACACCGATAGTACCCCCCGATCGACTGCTGCCAGTCCAACATAAAGCTTTAAAGGCGAAGTTGCTAAAAGAGGAGATAATCGAGCCCATCTCATCTGCCTGGTGTGCTTCGGATGTAGTGATCTGTTCTTGGTATCGACGGCTCATATCAACTTTCCCAATGATTAGTGAGCTATTAACCAGACTGACGAATAAGAAGACTCCATGGAATAGGGGTGACTCTCAAAACAAGGCTTTTAACGATGCGAAGTTCACAACGGCACGGGTGTTGACTGCTGAGTCAAGCCAATGAAACAAAACTTTATTCCATAAAAACGGATGCTACCCACCACCAACTACACCAAAGGGCCTGCATTAGTCCAGGGGGAGGGGGAATAGCAACATCCGATAGAATGTGGCAGCAGATTGCTAACCACTGCATTGAATAATTACAGCACAACCCGACGAAACGCCGTGGACACCCAAAACCAAACAGAGCTAAACTTCAGCGATTCCTGTTCCTCTCGTCGGGTCGCCTTCGGGAACAGAGGGGGAGAAGATGTAACACCAACACTTATACTACGAGTCGTTCAAGTTACACCAAACTTAACTAGATGGCGCTTCTCACCCTTAAAACACGCAAGCAAAGTCCTCGGCGATAACGTCGGCGTATTACTGTGTGCTATGTAAATTCGTTCAGGCACTTGCTAACGCTATAGATAATCAGACGGTTTACCGGCACTTATCTGAGCTTACCTGTTGCCTATTTCTTGCTCCGAATTAAGGTTAGGCGTTGCGGACGATACTCGGCCCCTCGCATATACCGGCTGTTCGGTGCAACCGTAGGTCTTTGTCTGGATAAAATCTTACCTGTACTGTGGATACGAGTTTTACCATTCTGCGCCCGCCCCTCTCGATACGCGCACCCACGTTACAGTCCTATATTAAGAAAGTACAGGTACCTTTTAATTTATTTCTGGATGACATCTCGTATCACCACTTTATGAAATAAATTTTTACCAACCATCAGGATAATATCTGGTATTACCACATTAAGATGGTACGTTATAAAATATGATGGAAAAGGAAAAAACACTCTTTTTATTTTCTCAAAAAAGTGAGGGTAGCAATAACACTAACCTTTATTACGCTTGGGACGGCGTAGTATTTTCTCCAATCGACGAATAATTTCAAGAATAACGTCAGGATCACCTTTGTGCTTCCTTTTCCCTATAATTGTTGTTAATTGGAACTTTTTACAACTTTGGACGAAAATAAGTGTTAACGATGCGGCACACGAAACACGAATGAAGTTGAAGCCGAACGGATCGCCGGTGGTGCCCAAGGGAAGGAACGAGTGAACAACTGTATGTCTTTCTATTTTTTTTATTAATCTATATGCTCTGAATTGTGTGACGATGCAGTATGACGAGAAACGGACTACCATGTATATTTAAATCTCGAAGATGTAACATCGTAAGCATAATTAACCATTAGGACAAGGAACTGATGGTGATTTTATATTTGATATTTTGACTTATTTGTTAACCATTAGGACAAGGAACTGATGATGATTTTATATTTGATATTTTGATATTTTTTAACCATTAGGACAAGGAACTGATGGTGATTTTATATTTGATATTTTGACTTATTTGTTAACCATTAGGACAAGGAACTGATGGTGATTTTATATTTGATATTTTGACTTATTTGTTAACCATTAGGACAAGGAACTGATGGTGATTTTATATTTGATATTTTGACTTATTTGTTAACCATTAGGACAAGGAACTGATGGTGATTTTATATTTTATATTTTGACTTATTTGTTAACCATTAGGACAAGGAACTGATGGTGATTTTATATTTGATATTTTGACATATTTTTTAACCATTAGGACAAGGAACTGATGATGATTTTATATTTGATATTTTGATATTTTTTAACCATTAGGACAAGGAACTGATGATGATTTTATATTTGATATTTTGATATTTTTTAACCATTAGGACAAGGAACTGATGATGATTTTATATTTGATATTTTGATATTTTTTAACCATTAGGACAAGGAACTGATGATGATTTTATATTTGATATTTTGACTTATTTGTTAACCATTAGGACAAGGAACTGATGGTGATTTTATATTTGATATTTTGACTTATTTGTTAACCATTAGGACAAGGAACTGATGATGATTTTATATTTGATATTTTGACTTATTTGTTAACCATTAGGACAAGGAACTGATGGTGATTTTATATTTGATATTTTGATATTTTTTAACCATTAGGACAAGGAACTGATGATGATTTTATATTTGATATTTTGATATTTTTTAACCATTAGGACAAGGAACTGATGATGATTTTATATTTGATATTTTGATATTTTTTAACAATTAGGACAAGGAACTGATGATGATTTTATATTTGATATTTTGACTTATTTTTTAACCATTAGGACAAGGAACTGATGGTGATTTTATATTTGATATTTTGACTTATTTGTTAACCATTAGGACAAGGAACTGATGGTGATTTTATTTTTGATATTTTGACTTATTTGTTAACCATTAGGACAAGGAACTGATGGTGATTTTATATTTGATATTTTGACTTATTAGTTAACCATTAGGACAAGGAACTGATGGTGATTTTATATTTGATATTTTGACTTATTTGTTAACTATTTGGACAAGGAACTGATGGTGATTTTATATTTGATATTTTGACTTATTTGTTAACCATTAGGACAAGGAACTGATGGTGATTTTATATTTGATATTTTGACTTATTTGTTAACCATTAGGACAAGGAACTGATGGTGATTTTATATTTGATATTTTGACTTATTTGTTAACCATTAGGACAAGGAACTGATGGTGATTTTATATTTGATATTTTGACTTATTTGTTAACCATTAGGACAAGGAACTGATGGTGATTTTATATTTGATATTTTGACTTATTTGTTAACCAGTAGGACAAGGAACTGATGGTGATTTTATATTTGATATTTTGATATTTTTTAACCATTAGGACAAGGAACTGATGATGATTTTATATTTGATATTTTGACTTATTTTTTAACCATTAGGACAAGGAACTGATGATGATTTTATATTTGATATTTTGATATTTTTTAACCATTAGGACAAGGAACTGATGGTGATTTTATATTTGATATTTTGATATTTTTTAACCATTAGGACAAGGAACTGATGGTGATTTTATATTTGATATTTTGACTTATTTGTTAACCATTAGGACAAGGAACTGATGGTGATTTTATATTTGATATTTTGACTTATTTGTTAATTAGGACAAGGAACTGATGGTGATTTTATATTTGATATTTTGACTTATTTGTTAACCATTAGGACAAGGAACTGATGGTGATTTTATATTTGATATTTTGACTTATTTGTTAACCATTAGGACAAGGAACTGATGGTGATTTTATATTTGATATTTTGACTTATTTGTTAACCATTAGGACAAGGAACTGATGGTGGTTTTATATTTGATATTTTGACTTATTTGTTAACCATTAGGACAAGGAACTGATGGTGATTTTATATTTGATATTTTGACTTATTTGTTAACCATTAGGACAAGGAACTGATGGTGATTTTATATTTGATATTTTGACTTATTTGTTAACCATTAGGACAAGGAACTGATGGTGATTTTATATTTGATATTTTGACTTATATGTTAACCATTAGGACAAGGAACTGATGGTGATTTTATATTTTATATTTTGACTTATTTTTTAACAATTAGTTCAAGGAAATGATGAAGATTTTATTTTTGATATTTTGACTTATTTTTTAACCATTAGGACAAGGAACTGATGATGATTTTATATTTGATATTTTGATATTTTTTAACCATTAGGACAAGGAACTGATGGTGATTTTATATTTGATATTTTGACTTATTTGTTAACCATTAGGACAAGGAACTGATGATGATTTTATATTTGATATTTTGATATTTGTTAACCATTAGGACAAGGAACTGATGGTGATTTTATATTTGATATTTTGACTTATTTGTTAACCATTAGGACAAGGAACTGATAATGATTTTATATTTGATATTTTGACTTATTTGTTAACCATTAGGACAAGGAACTGATGGTGATTTTATATTTGATATTTTGACTTATTTGATAATTAGGACAAGGAACTGATGGTGATTTTATATTTGATATTTTGACTTATTTGTTAACCATTAGGACAAGGAACTGATGGTGATTTTATATTTGATATTTTGACTTATTTGTTAACCATTAGGACAAGGAACTGATGGTGATTTTATATTTGATATTTTGACTTATTTGTTAACCATTAGGACAAGGAACTGATGGTGGTTTTATATTTGATATTTTGACTTATTTGTTAACCATTAGGACAAGGAACTGATGGTGATTTTATATTTGATATTTTGACTTATTTGTTAACCATTAGGACAAGGAACTGATGGTGATTTTATATTTGATATTTTGACTTATTTGTTAACCATTAGGACAAGGAACTGATGGTGATTTTATATTTGATATTTTGACTTATTTGTTAACCATTAGGACAAGGAACTGATGGTGATTTTATATTTGATATTTTGACTTATTTGTTAACCATTAGGACAAGGAACTGATGGTGATTTTATATTTTGACTTATATGTTAACCATTAGGACAAGAAACTGATGGTGATTTTATATTTTATATTTTGACTTATTTTTTAACCATTAGTTCAAGGAAATGATGAAGATTTTATTTTTGATATGTTGACTTATTTGTTAACCATTAGGACAAGGAAATGATGATGATTTTATATTTGATATTTTGATATTTTTTAACCATTAGGACAAGGAACTGATGTTGATTTTATATTTGATATTTTGACTTATTTGTTAACCATTAGGACAAGGAACTGATGATGATTTTATATTTGATATTTTGACTTATTTGTTAACCATTAGGACAAGGAACTGATGGTGATTTTATATTTGATATTTTGACTTATTTGTTAACCATTAGGACAAGGAACTGATGGTGATTTTATATTTGATATTTTGACTTATTTGATAATTAGGACAAGGAACTGATGGTGATTTTATATTTGATATTTTGACTTATTTGTTAACCATTAGGACAAGGAACTGATGGTGATTTTATATTTGATATTTTGACTTATTTGTTAACCATTAGGACAAGGAACTGATGGTGATTTTATATTTGATATTTTGACTTATTTGTTAACCATTAGGACAAGGAACTGATGGTGGTTTTATATTTGATATTTTGACTTATTTGTTAACCATTAGGACAAGGAACTGATGGTGATTTTATATTTGATATTTTGACTTATTTGTTAACCATTAGGACAAGGAACTGATGGTGATTTTATATTTGATATTTTGACTTATATGTTAACCATTAGGACAAGGAACTGATGGTGATTTTATATTTGATATTTTGACTTATTTGTTAACCATTAGGACAAGGAACTGATGGTGATTTTATATTTGATATTTTGACTTATTTGTTAACCATTAGGACAAGGAACTGATGGTGATTTTATATTTTGACTTATATGTTAACCATTAGGACAAGAAACTGATGGTGATTTTATATTTTATATTTTGACTTATTTTTTAACCATTAGTTCAAGGAAATGATGAAGATTTTATTTTTGATATGTTGACTTATTTGTTAACCATTAGGACAAGGAAATGATGATGATTTTATATTTGATATTTTGATATTTTTTAACCATTAGGACAAGGAACTGATGTTGATTTTATATTTGATATTTTGACTTATTTGTTAACCATTAGGACAAGGAACTGATGGTGATTTTATATTTGATATTTTGACTTATTTGTTAACCATTAGGACAAGGAACTGATGGTGATTTTATATTTGATATTTTGACTTATTTGTTAACCATTAGGACAAGGAACTGATGGTGATTTTATATTTGATATTTTGACTTATTTGATAATTAGGACAAGGAACTGATGGTGATTTTATATTTGATATTTTGACTTATTTGTTAACCATTAGGACAAGGAACTGATGGTGATTTTATATTTGATATTTTGACTTATTTGTTAACCATTAGGACAAGGAACTGATGGTGATTTTATATTTGATATTTTGACTTATTTGTTAACCATTAGGACAAGGAACTGATGGTGGTTTTATATTTGATATTTTGACTTATTTGTTAACCATTAGGACAAGGAACTGATGGTGATTTTATATTTGATATTTTGACTTATTTGTTAACCATTAGGACAAGGAACTGATGATGATTTTATATTTGATATTTTGACTTATTTGTTAACCATTAGGACAAGGAACTGATGGTGATTTTATATTTGATATTTTGACTTATTTGTTAACCATTAGGACAAGGAACTGATGGTGATTTTATATTTGATATTTTGACTTATATGTTAACCATTAGGACAAGGAACTGATGGTGATTTTATATTTTATATTTTGACTTATTTTTTAACAATTAGTTCAAGGAAATGATGAAGATTTTATTTTTGATATTTTGACTTATTTTTTAACCATTAGGACAAGGAAATGATGATGATTTTATATTTGATATTTTGATATTTTTTAACCATTAGGACAAGGAACTGATGGTGATTTTATATTTGATATTTTGACTTATTTGTTAACCATTAGGACAAGGAACTGATGATGATTTTATATTTGATATTTTGATATTTGTTAACCATTAGGACAAGGAACTGATGGTGATTTTATATTTGATATTTTGACTTATTTGTTAACCATTAGGACAAGGAACTGATAATGATTTTATATTTGATATTTTGACTTATTTGTTAACCATTAGGACAAGGAACTGATGGTGATTTTATATTTGATATTTTGATATTTGTTAACCATTAGGACAAGGAACTGATGGTGATTTTATATTTGATATTTTGACTTATTTGTTAACCATTAGGACAAGGAACTGATGATGATTTTATATTTGATATTTTGATATTTTTTAACCATTAGGACAAGGAACTGATGATGATTTTATATTTGATATTTTGACTTATTTGTTAACCATTAGGACAAGGAACTGATGGTGATTTTATATTTGATATTTTGACTTATTTGTTAACCAGTAGGACAAGGAACTGATGGTGATTTTATATTTGATATTTTGATATTTTTTAACCATTAGGACAAGGAACTGATGATGATTTTATATTTGATATTTTGACTTATTTTTTAACCATTAGGACAAGGAACTGATGATGATTTTATATTTGATATTTTGATATTTTTTAACCATTAGGACAAGGAACTGATGGTGATTTTATATTTGATATTTTGATATTTTTTAACCATTAGGACAAGGAACTGATGGTGATTTTATATTTGATATTTTGACTTATTTGTTAACCATTAGGACAAGGAACTGATGGTGATTTTATATTTGATATTTTGACTTATTTGTTAACCATTAGGACAAGGAACTGATGGTGATTTTATATTTGATATTTTGACTTATTTGTTAACCATTAGGACAAGGAACTGATGGTGATTTTATATTTGATATTTTGACTTATTTGTTAACCATTAGGACAAGGAACTGATGGTGATTTTATATTTGATATTTTGACTTATTTGTTAACCATTAGGACAAGGAACTGATGGTGGTTTTATATTTGATATTTTGACTTATTTGTTAACCATTAGGACAAGGAACTGATGGTGATTTTATATTTGATATTTTGACTTATTTGTTAACCATTAGGACAAGGAACTGATGGTGATTTTATATTTGATATTTTGACTTATTTGTTAACCATTAGGACAAGGAACTGATGGTGATTTTATATTTGATATTTTGACTTATTTGTTAACCATTAGGACAAGGAACTGATGGTGATTTTATATTTGATATTTTGACTTATATGTTAACCATTATGACAAGGAACTGATGGTGATTTTATATTTTATATTTTGACTTATTTTTTAACAATTAGTTCAAGGAAATGATGAAGATTTTATTTTTGATATTTTGACTTATTTTTTAACCATTAGGACAAGGAAATGATGATGATTTTATATTTGATATTTTGATATTTTTTAACCATTAGGACAAGGAACTGATGGTGATTTTATATTTGATATTTTGACTTATTTGTTAACCATTAGGACAAGGAACTGATGATGATTTTATATTTGATATTTTGATATTTGTTAACCATTAGGACAAGGAACTGATGGTGATTTTATATTTGATATTTTGACTTATTTGTTAACCATTAGGACAAGGAACTGATAATGATTTTATATTTGATATTTTGACTTATTTGTTAACCATTAGGACAAGGAACTGATGGTGATTTTATATTTGATATTTTGATATTTGTTAACCATTAGGACAAGGAACTGATGGTGATTTTATATTTGATATTTTGACTTATTTGTTAACCATTAGGACAAGGAACTGATGATGATTTTATATTTGATATTTTGATATTTTTTAACCATTAGGACAAGGAACTGATGATGATTTTATATTTGATATTTTGATAGTTTTTAACCATTAGGATGAGGAACTGATGGTGATTTTATATTTGATATTTTGACTTATTTGTTAACCATTAGGACAAGGAACTGATGGTGATTTTATATTTGATATTTTGACTTATTTGTTAACCATTAGGACAAGGAACTGATGGTGATTTTATATTTGATATTTTGACTTTTTTGTTAACCATTAGGACAAGGAACTGATGGTGATTTTATATTTGATATTTTGACTTATTTGATAATTAGGACAAGGAACTGATGGTGATTTTATATTTGATATTTTGACTTATTTGTTAACCATTAGGACAAGGAACTGATGGTGATTTTATATTTGATATTTTGACTTATTTGTTAACCATTAGGACAAGGAACTGATGGTGATTTTATATTTGATATTTTGACTTATTTGTTAACCATTAGGACAAGGAACTGATGGTGGTTTTATATTTGATATTTTGACTTATTTGTTAACCATTAGGACAAGGAACTGATGGTGATTTTATATTTGATATTTTGACTTATTTGTTAACCATTAGGACAAGGAACTGATGGTGATTTTATATTTGATATTTTGACTTATTTGTTAACCATTAGGACAAGGAACTGATGGTGATTTTATATTTGATATTTTGACTTATTTGATAATTAGGACAAGGAACTGATGGTGATTTTATATTTGATATTTTGACTTATTTGCTAACCATTAGGACAAGGAACTGATGGTGATTTTATATTTTGACTTATATGTTAACCATTAGGACAAGAAACTGATGGTGATTTTATATTTTATATTTTGACTTATTTTTTAACCATTAGTTCAAGGAAATGATGAAGATTTTATTTTTGATATGTTGACTTATTTGTTAACCATTAGGACAAGGAAATGATGGTGATTTTATATTTGATATTTTGATATTTGTTAACCATTAGGACAAGGAACTGATGGTGATTTTATATTTGATATTTTGACTTATTTGTTAACCATTAGGACAAGGAACTGATGATGATTTTATATTTGATATTTTGACTTATTTGTTAACCATTAGGACAAGGAACTGATGGTGATTTTATATTTGATATTTTGACTTATTTGTTAACCATTAGGACAAGGAACTGATGGTGATTTTATATTTGATATTTTGACTTATTTGATAATTAGGACAAGGAACTGATGGTGATTTTATATTTGATATTTTGACTTATTTGTTAACCATTAGGACAAGGAACTGATGGTGATTTTATATTTGATATTTTGACTTATTTGTTAACCATTAGGACAAGGAACTGATGGTGATTTTATATTTGATATTTTGACTTATTTGTTAACCATTAGGACAAGGAACTGATGGTGGTTTTATATTTGATATTTTGACTTATTTGTTAACCATTAGGACAAGGAACTGATGGTGATTTTATATTTGATATTTTGACTTATTTGTTAACCATTAGGACAAGGAACTGATGGTGATTTTATATTTGATATTTTGACTTATTTGTTAACCATTAGGACAAGGAACTAATGGTGATTTTATATTTGATATTTTGACTTATTTGTTAATCATTAGGACAAGGAACTGATGATGATTTTATATTTGATATTTTGATAGTTTTTAACCATTAGGATGAGGAACTGATGGTGATTTTATATTTGATATTTTGACTTATTTGTTAACCATTAGGACAAGGAACTGATGGTGGTTTTATATTTGATATTTTGACTTATTTGTTAACCATTAGGACAAGGAACTGATGGTGATTTTATATTTGATATTTTGACTTATTTGTTAACCATTAGGACAAGGAACTGATGGTGATTTTATATTTGATATTTTGACTTATTTGTTAACCATTAGGACAAGGAACTGATGGTGATTTTATATTTGATATTTTGACTTATTTGTTAACCATTAGGACAAGGAACTGATGATGATTTTATATTTGATATTTTGATATTTGTTAACCATTAGGACAAGGAACTGATGGTGATTTTATATTTGATATTTTGACTTATTTGTTAACCATTAGGACAAGGAACTGATAATGATTTTATATTTGATATTTTGACTTATTTGTTAACCATTAGGACAAGGAACTGATGGTGATTTTATATTTGATATTTTGATATTTGTTAACCATTAGGACAAGGAACTGATGGTGATTTTATATTTGATATTTTGACTTATTTGTTAACCATTAGGACAAGGAACTGATGATGATTTTATATTTGATATTTTGATATTTTTTAACCATTAGGACAAGGAACTGATGATGATTTTATATTTGATATTTTGACTTATTTGTTAACCATTAGGACAAGGAACTGATGGTGATTTTATATTTGATATTTTGACTTATTTGTTAACCAGTAGGACAAGGAACTGATGGTGATTTTATATTTGATATTTTGATATTTTTTAACCATTAGGACAAGGAACTGATGATGATTTTATATTTGATATTTTGACTTATTTTTTAACCATTAGGACAAGGAACTGATGATGATTTTATATTTGATATTTTGATATTTTTTAACCATTAGGACAAGGAACTGATGGTGATTTTATATTTGATATTTTGATATTTTTAACCATTAGGACAAGGAACTGATGGTGATTTTATATTTGATATTTTGACTTATTTGTTAACCATTAGGACAAGGAACTGATGGTGATTTTATATTTGATATTTTGACTTATTTGTTAATTAGGACAAGGAACTGATGGTGATTTTATATTTGATATTTTGACTTATTTGTTAACCATTAGGACAAGGAACTGATGGTGATTTTATATTTGATATTTTGACTTATTTGTTAACCATTAGGACAAGGAACTGATGGTGATTTTATATTTGATATTTTGACTTATTTGTTAACCATTAGGACAAGGAACTGATGGTGATTTTATATTTGATATTTTGACTTATTTGTTAACCATTAGGACAAGGAACTGATGGTGATTTTATATTTGATATTTTGACTTATTTGTTAACCATTAGGACAAGGAACTATTGGTGATTTTATATTTGATATTTTGACTTATTTGTTAATCATTAGGACAAGGAACTGATGATGATTTTATATTTGATATTTTGATAGTTTTTAACCATTAGGATGAGGAACTGATGGTGATTTTATATTTGATATTTTGACTTATTTGTTAACCATTAGGACAAGGAACTGATGGTGGTTTTATATTTGATATTTTGACTTATTTGTTAACCATTAGGACAAGGAACTGATGGTGATTTTATATTTGATATTTTGACTTATTTGTTAACCATTAGGACAAGGAACTGATGGTGATTTTATATTTGATATTTTGACTTATTTGTTAACCATTAGGACAAGGAACTGATGGTGATTTTATATTTGATATTTTGACTTATTTGTTAACCATTAGGACAAGGAACTGATGATGATTTTATATTTGATATTTTGATATTTGTTAACCATTAGGACAAGGAACTGATGGTGATTTTATATTTGATATTTTGACTTATTTGTTAACCATTAGGACAAGGAACTGATAATGATTTTATATTTGATATTTTGACTTATTTGTTAACCATTAGGACAAGGAACTGATGGTGATTTTATATTTGATATTTTGATATTTGTTAACCATTAGGACAAGGAACTGATGGTGATTTTATATTTGATATTTTGACTTATTTGTTAACCATTAGGACAAGGAACTGATGATGATTTTATATTTGATATTTTGATATTTTTTAACCATTAGGACAAGGAACTGATGATGATTTTATATTTGATATTTTGACTTATTTGTTAACCATTAGGACAAGGAACTGATGGTGATTTTATATTTGATATTTTGACTTATTTGTTAACCAGTAGGACAAGGAACTGATGGTGATTTTATATTTGATATTTTGATATTTTTTAACCATTAGGACAAGGAACTGATGATGATTTTATATTTGATATTTTGACTTATTTTTTAACCATTAGGACAAGGAACTGATGATGATTTTATATTTGATATTTTGATATTTTTTAACCATTAGGACAAGGAACTGATGATGATTTTATATTTGATATTTTGATATTTTTAACCATTAGGACAAGGAACTGATGGTGATTTTATATTTGATATTTTGACTTATTTGTTAACCATTAGGACAAGGAACTGATGGTGATTTTATATTTGATATTTTGACTTATTTGTTAATTAGGACAAGGAACTGATGGTGATTTTATATTTGATATTTTGACTTATTTGTTAACCATTAGGACAAGGAACTGATGGTGATTTTATATTTGATATTTTGACTTATTTGTTAACCATTAGGACAAGGAACTGATGGTGATTTTATATTTGATATTTTGACTTATTTGTTAACCATTAGGACAAGGAACTGATGGTGATTTTATATTTGATATTTTGACTTATTTGTTAACCATTAGGACAAGGAACTGATGGTGATTTTATATTTGATATTTTGACTTATTTGTTAACCATTAGGACAAGGAACTGATGGTGATTTTATATTTGATATTTTGACTTATTTGTTAACCATTAGGACAAGGAACTGATGGTGATTTTATATTTGATATTTTGACTTATTTGTTAATTAGGACAAGGAACTGATGGTGATTTTACATTTGATATTTTAACTTATTTGTTAACCATTAGGACAAGGAACTGATGGTGATTTTATATTTTATATTTTGACTTATTTTTTAACAATTAGTTCAAGGAAATGATGAAGATTTTATTTTTGATATTTTGACTTATTTTTTAACCATTAGGACAAGGAAATGATGATGATTTTATATTTGATATTTTGATATTTTTTAACCATTAGGACAAGGAACTGATGGTGATTTTATATTTGATATTTTGACTTATTTGTTAACCATTAGGACAAGGAACTGATGATGATTTTATATTTGATATTTTGATATTTGTTAACCATTAGGACAAGGAACTGATGGTGATTTTATATTTGATATTTTGACTTATTTGTTAACCATTAGGACAAGGAACTGATAATGATTTTATATTTGATATTTTGACTTATTTGTTAACCATTAGGACAAGGAACTGATGGTGATTTTATATTTGATATTTTGACTTATATGTTAACCATTAGGACAAGGAACTGATGGTGATTTTATATTTTATATTTTGACTTATTTTTTAACAATTAGTTCAAGGAAATGATGAAGATTTTATTTTTGATATTTTGACTTATTTTTTAACCATTAGGACAAGGAAATGATGATGATTTTATATTTGATATTTTGACTTATTTGTTAACCATTAGGACAAGGAACTGATGGTGATTTTATATTTGATATTTTGACTTATTTGATAATTAGGACAAGGAACTGATGGTGATTTTATATTTGATATTTTGACTTATTTGTTAACCATTAGGACAAGGAACTGATGGTGATTTTATATTTGATATTTTGACTTATTTGTTAACCATTAGGACAAGGAACTGATGGTGATTTTATATTTGATATTTTGACTTATTTGTTAACCATTAGGACAAGGAACTGATGGTGGTTTTATATTTGATATTTTGACTTATTTGTTAACCATTAGGACAAGGAACTGATGGTGATTTTATATTTGATATTTTGACTTATTTGTTAACCATTAGGACAAGGAACTGATGGTGATTTTATATTTGATATTTTGACTTATTTGATAATTAGGACAAGGAACTGATGGTGATTTTATATTTGATATTTTGACTTATTTGCTAACCATTAGGACAAGGAACTGATGGTGATTTTATATTTTGACTTATATGTTAACCATTAGGACAAGAAACTGATGGTGATTTTATATTTTATATTTTGACTTATTTTTTAACCATTAGTTCAAGGAAATGATGAAGATTTTATTTTTGATATGTTGACTTATTTGTTAACCATTAGGACAAGGAAATGATGATGATTTTATATTTGATATTTTGATATTTTTTAACCATTAGGACAAGGAACTGATGTTGATTTTATATTTGATATTTTGACTTATTTGTTAACCATTAGGACAAGGAACTGATGATGATTTTATATTTGATATTTTGATATTTTTTAACCATTAGGACAAGGAACTGATGATGATTTTATATTTGATATTTTGATATTTTTTAACCATTAGGACGAGGAACTGATGGTGATTTTATATTTGATATTTTGACTTATTTGTTAACCATTAGGACAAGGAACTGATGGTGATTTTATATTTTGACTTATATGTTAACCATTAGGACAAGGAACTGATGATGATTTTATATTTGATATTTTGATATTTTTTAACCATTAGGACAAGGAACTGATGATGATTTTATATTTGATATTTTGATATTTTTTAACCATTAGGACGAGGAACTGATGGTGATTTTATATTTGATATTTTGACTTATTTGTTAACCATTAGGACAAGGAACTGATGGTGATTTTATATTTGATATTTTGACTTATTTGTTAACCATTAGGACAAGGAACTGATGGTGATTTTATATTTGATATTTTGACTTATTTGTTAACCATTAGGACAAGGAACTGATGGTGATTTTATATTTGATATTTTGACTTATTTGTTAACCATTAGGACAAGGAACTGATGGTGATTTTATATTTGATATTTTGACTTATTTGTTAACCATTAGGACAAGGAACCGATGGTGATTTTATATTTGATATTTTGACTTATTTGTTAACCATTAGGACAAGGAACTGATGGTGATTTTATATTTGATATTTTGACTTATTTGTTAACCATTAGGACAAGGAACCGATGGTGATTTTATATTTGATATTTTGACTTATTTGTTAACCATTAGGACAAGGAACTGATGGTGATTTTATATTTGATATTTTGACTTATTTGTTAACCATTAGGACAAGGAACTGATGGTGATTTTATATTTGATATTTTGACTTATTTGATAATTAGGACAAGGAACTGATGGTGATTTTATATTTGATATTTTGACTTATTTGCTAACCATTAGGACAAGGAACTGATGGTGATTTTATATTTTGACTTATATGTTAACCATTAGGACAAGAAACTGATGGTGATTTTATATTTTATATTTTGACTTATTTTTTAACCATTAGTTCAAGGAAATGATGAAGATTTTATTTTTGATATGTTGACTTATTTGTTAACCATTAGGACAAGGAAATGATGATGATTTTATATTTGATATTTTGATATTTTTTAACCATTAGGACAAGGAACTGATGTTGATTTTATATTTGATATTTTGACTTATTTGTTAACCATTAGGACAAGGAACTGATGATGATTTTATATTTGATATTTTGACTTATTTGTTAACCATTAGGACAAGGAACTGATGGTGATTTTATATTTGATATTTTGACTTATTTGTTAACCATTAGGACAAGGAACTGATGGTGATTTTATATTTGATATTTTGACTTATTTGATAATTAGGACAAGGAACTGATGGTGATTTTATATTTGATATTTTGACTTATTTGTTAACCATTAGGACAAGGAACTGATGGTGATTTTATATTTGATATTTTGACTTATATGTTAACCATTAGGACAAGGAACTGATGGTGATTTTATATTTTATATTTTGACTTATTTTTTAACAATTAGTTCAAGGAAATGATGAAGATTTTATTTTTGATATTTTGACTTATTTTTTAACCATTAGGACAAGGAAATGATGATGATTTTATATTTGATATTTTGATATTTTTTAACCATTAGGACAAGGAACTGATGGTGATTTTATATTTGATATTTTGACTTATTTGTTAACCATTAGGACAAGGAACTGATGATGATTTTATATTTGATATTTTGATATTTGTTAACCATTAGGACAAGGAACTGATGGTGATTTTATATTTGATATTTTGACTTATTTGTTAACCATTAGGACAAGGAACTGATAATGATTTTATATTTGATATTTTGACTTATTTGTTAACCATTAGGACAAGGAACTGATGGTGATTTTATATTTGATATTTTGATATTTGTTAACCATTAGGACAAGGAACTGATGGTGATTTTATATTTGATATTTTGACTTATTTGTTAACCATTAGGACAAGGAAATGATGATGATTTTATATTTGATATTTTGATATTTTTTAACCATTAGGACAAGGAACTGATGATGATTTTATATTTGATATTTTGACTTATTTGTTAACCATTAGGACAAGGAACTGATGGTGATTTTATATTTGATATTTTGACTTATTTGTTAACCAGTAGGACAAGGAACTGATGGTGATTTTATATTTGATATTTTGATATTTTTTAACCATTAGGACAAGGAACTGATGATGATTTTATATTTGATATTTTGACTTATTTTTTAACCATTAGGACAAGGAACTGATGATGATTTTATATTTGATATTTTGATATTTTTTAACCATTAGGACAAGGAACTGATGGTGATTTTATATTTGATATTTTGATATTTTTTAACCATTAGGACAAGGAACTGATGGTGATTTTATATTTGATATTTTGACTTATTTGTTAACCATTAGGACAAGGAACTGATGGTGATTTTATATTTGATATTTTGACTTATTTGTTAATTAGGACAAGGAACTGATGGTGATTTTATATTTGATATTTTGACTTATTTGTTAACCATTAGGACAAGGAACTGATGGTGATTTTATATTTGATATTTTGACTTATTTGTTAACCATTAGGACAAGGAACTGATGGTGATTTTATATTTGATATTTTGACTTATTTGTTAATCATTAGGACAAGGAACTGATGGTGGTTTTATATTTGATATTTTGACTTATTTGTTAACCATTAGGACAAGGAACTGATGGTGATTTTATATTTGATATTTTGACTTATTTGTTAACCATTAGGACAAGGAACTGATGGTGATTTTATATTTGATATTTTGACTTATTTGTTAACCATTAGGACAAGGAACTGATAATGATTTTATATTTGATATTTTGACTTATTTGTTAACCATTAGGACAAGGAACTGATGGTGATTTTATATTTGATATTTTGATATTTGTTAACCATTAGGACAAGGAACTGATGGTGATTTTATATTTGATATTTTGACTTATTTGTTAACCATTAGGACAAGGAACTGATGATGATTTTATATTTGATATTTTGATATTTTTTAACCATTAGGACAAGGAACTGATGATGATTTTATATTTGATATTTTGATAGTTTTTAACCATTAGGATGAGGAACTGATGGTGATTTTATATTTGATATTTTGACTTATTTGTTAACCATTAGGACAAGGAACTGATGGTGATTTTATATTTGATATTTTGACTTATTTGTTAACCATTAGGACAAGGAACTGATGGTGATTTTATATTTGATATTTTGACTTATTTGTTAACCATTAGGACAAGGAACTGATGGTGATTTTATATTTGATATTTTGACTTATTTGTTAACCATTAGGACAAGGAACTGATGGTGATTTTATATTTGATATTTTGACTTATTTGTTAACCATTAGGACAAGGAACTGATGGTGATTTTATATTTGATATTTTGACTTATTTGTTAACCATTAGGACAAGGAACTGATGGTGATTTTATATTTGATATTTTGACTTATTTGTTAACCATTAGGACAAGGAACTGATGGTGGTTTTATATTTGATATTTTGACTTATTTGTTAACCATTAGGACAAGGAACTGATGGTGATTTTATATTTGATATTTTGACTTATTTGTTAACCATTAGGACAAGGAACTGATGGTGATTTTATATTTGATATTTTGACTTATTTGTTAACCATTAGGACAAGGAACTGATGGTGATTTTATATTTGATATTTTGACTTATTTGATAATTAGGACAAGGAACTGATGGTGATTTTATATTTGATATTTTGACTTATTTGCTAACCATTAGGACAAGGAACTGATGGTGATTTTATATTTTGACTTATATGTTAACCATTAGGACAAGAAACTGATGGTGATTTTATATTTTATATTTTGACTTATTTTTTAACCATTAGTTCAAGGAAATGATGAAGATTTTATTTTTGATATGTTGACTTATTTGTTAACCATTAGGACAAGGAAATGATGATGATTTTATATTTGATATTTTGATATTTTTTAACCATTAGGACAAGGAACTGATGTTGATTTTATATTTGATATTTTGACTTATTTGTTAACCATTAGGACAAGGAACTGATGATGATTTTATATTTGATATTTTGAATTATTTGTTAACCATTAGGACAAGGAACTGATGGTGATTTTATATTTGATATTTTGACTTATTTGTTAACCATTAGGACAAGGAACTGATGGTGATTTTATATTTGATATTTTGACTTATTTGATAATTAGGACAAGGAACTGATGGTGATTTTATATTTGATATTTTGACTTATTTGTTAACCATTAGGACAAGGAACTGATGGTGATTTTATATTTGATATTTTGACTTATTTGTTAACCATTAGGACAAGGAACTGATGGTGATTTTATATTTGATATTTTGACTTATTTGTTAACCATTAGGACAAGGAACTGATGGTGGTTTTATATTTGATATTTTGACTTATTTGTTAACCATTAGGACAAGGAACTGATGGTGATTTTATATTTGATATTTTGACTTATTTGTTAACCATTAGGACAAGGAACTGATGGTGATTTTATATTTGATATTTTGACTTATTTGTTAACCATTAGGACAAGGAACTGATGGTGATTTTATATTTGATATTTTGACTTATTTGTTAACCATTAGGACAAGGAACTGATGGTGATTTTATATTTGATATTTTGACTTATTTGTTAACCATTAGGACAAGGAACTTATGGTGATTTTATATTTTGACTTATATGTTAACCATTAGGACAAGAAACTGATGGTGATTTTATATTTTATATTTTGACTTATTTTTTAACCATTAGTTCAAGGAAATGATGAAGATTTTATTTT
The DNA here is from genome assembly GCA_907269065.1 of Crocallis elinguaria. NCBI lineage: Eukaryota > Metazoa > Arthropoda > Insecta > Lepidoptera > Geometridae > Crocallis > Crocallis elinguaria. Next base: position 2,115,005 of record OU026081.1, on the reverse strand, counting down.
TGATATGTTGACTTATTTGTTAACCATTAGGACAAGGAAATGATGATGATTTTATATTTGATATTTTGATATTTTTTAACCATTAGGACAAGGAACTGATGTTGATTTTATATTTGATATTTTGACTTATTTGTTAACCATTAGGACAAGGAACTGATAATGATTTTATATTTGATATTTTGACTTATTTGTTAACCATTAGGACAAGGAACTGATGGTGATTTTATATTTGATATTTTGATATTTGTTAACCATTAGGACAAGGAACTGATGGTGATTTTATATTTGATATTTTGACTTATTTGTTAACCATTAGGACAAGGAACTGATGATGATTTTATATTTGATATTTTGATATTTTTTAACCATTAGGACAAGGAACTGATGATGATTTTATATTTGATATTTTGATAGTTTTTAACCATTAGGATGAGGAACTGATGGTGATTTTATATTTGATATTTTGACTTATTTGTTAACCATTAGGACAATGAACTGATGGTGATTTTATATTTGATATTTTGACTTATTTGTTAACCATTAGGACAAGGAACTGATGGTGATTTTATATTTGATATTTTGACTTATTTGTTAACCATTAGGACAAGGAACTGATGGTGATTTTATATTTGATATTTTGACTTATTTGATAATTAGGACAAGGAACTGATGGTGATTTTATATTTGATATTTTGACTTATTTGTTAACCATTAGGACAAGGAACTGATGGTGATTTTATATTTGATATTTTGACTTATTTGTTAACCATTAGGACAAGGAACTGATGGTGATTTTATATTTGATATTTTGACTTATTTGTTAACCATTAGGACAAGGAACTGATGGTGGTTTTATGTTTGATATTTTGACTTATTTGTTAACCATTAGGACAAGGAACTGATGGTGATTTTATATTTGATATTTTGACTTATTTGTTAACCATTAGGACAAGGAACTGATGGTGATTTTATATTTGATATTTTGACTTATTTGTTAACCATTAGGACAAGGAACTGATGGTGATTTTATATTTGATATTTTGACTTATTTGTTAACCATTAGGACAAGGAACTGATGGTGATTTTATATTTGATATTTTGACTTATTTGTTAACCATTAGGACAAGGAACTGATGGTGATTTTATATTTTGACTTATATGTTAACCATTAGGACAAGAAACTGATGGTGATTTTATATTTTATATTTTGACTTATTTTTTAACCATTAGTTCAAGGAACTGATGGTGATTTTATATTTGATATTTTGACTTATTTGTTAACCATTAGGACAAGGAACTGATGGTGATTTTATATTTGATATTTTGACTTATTTGATAATTAGGACAAGGAACTGATGGTGATTTTATATTTGATATTTTGACTTATTTGTTAACCATTAGGACAAGGAACTGATGTTGATTTTATATTTGATATTTTGACTTATTTGTTAACCATTATGACAAGGAACTGATGATGATTTTATATTTGATATTTTGACTTATTTGTTAACCATTAGGACAAGGAACTGATGGTGATTTTATATTTGATATTTTGACTTATTTGTTAACCATTAGGACAAGGAACTGATGGTGATTTTATATTTGATATTTTGACTTATTTGTTAACCATTAGGACAAGGAACTGATGGTGATTTTATATTTGATATTTTGACTTATTTGTTAACCATTAGGACAAGGAACTGATGATGATTTTATATTTGATATTTTGACTTATTTGTTAACCATTAGGACAAGGAACTGATGGTGATTTTATATTTTATATTTTGACTTATTTGTTAACCATTAGGACAAGGAACTGATGGTGATTTTATATTTGATATTTTGACTTATTTGTTAACCATTAGGACAAGGAACTGATGATGATTTTATATTTGATATTTTGATATTTTTTAACCATTAGGACAAGGAACTGATGGTGATTTTATATTTGATATTTTGACTTATTTGTTAACCATTAGGACAAGGAACTGATGGTGATTTTATATTTTATATTTTGACTTATTTGTTAACCATTAGGACAAGGAACTGATGGTGATTTTATATTTGATATTTTGACTTATTAGTTAACCATTAGCACAAGGAACTGATGGTGATTTTATATTTGATATTTTGACTTATTTGTTAACTATTTGGACAAGGAACTGATGGTGATTTTATATTTGATATTTTGACTTATTTGTTAACCATTAGGACAAGGAACTGATGGTGATTTTATATTTGATATTTTGACTTATTTGTTAACCATTAGGACAAGGAACTGATGGTGATTTTATATTTGATATTTTGACTTATTTGTTAACCATTAGGACAAGGAACTGATGGTGATTTTATATTTGATATTTTGACTTATTTGTTAACCATTAGGACAAGGAACTGATGGTGATTTTATATTTGATATTTTGACTTATTTGTTAACCAGTAGGACAAGGAACTGATGGTGATTTTATATTTGATATTTTGATATTTTTTAACCATTAGGACAAGGAACTGATGATGATTTTATATTTGATATTTTGACTTATTTTTTAACCATTAGGACAAGGAACTGATGATGATTTTATATTTGATATTTTGATATTTTTTAACCATTAGGACAAGGAACTGATGGTGATTTTATATTTGATATTTTGATATTTTTTAACCATTAGGACAAGGAACTGATGGTGATTTTATATTTTTTTTTTTTTTTTTTTTTTTTTTTTTTTTTTTATGTTATTAGGTAACGAGACGAGGTGGTCGTTTGCCTGATGGTAAGCATAACGCCGGCCCATAACGATTGCAGTGCCACCCAGAACTTTGAAACACAAAGGCCTGCGCGGCACTGCAGTGCGCTCGTTACCCTGAGACATTAGGTATTAAGTCTCATAAGCCCAGTAATTTCACTGGATACTCTGCTCATCGAACCGGAACACAGTAATGCTTGCACACTACTGCTTGGCGGTAGACTTCACGAGCAAAGCGGTGGTAACAACCCAGACGGACACTCGCAGAAGAGTTAGTCCTCCCACTAACAAGTATTTGATATTTTGACTTTTTTGTTAACCATTAGGACAAGGAACTGATGGTGATTTTATATTTGATATTTTGACTTATTTGTTAACCATTAGGACAAGGAACTGATGGTGATTTTATATTTTATATTTTGACTTATATGTTAACCATTAGGACAAGGAACTGATGGTGATTTTATATTTTATATTTTGACTTATTTTTTAACAATTAGTTCAAGGAAATGATGAAGATTTTATTTTTGATATTTTGACTTATTTTTTAACCATTAGGACAAGGAAATGATGATGATTTTATATTTGATATTTTGATATTTTTTAACCATTAGGACAAGGAACTGATGGTGATTTTATATTTGATATTTTGACTTATTTGTTAACCATTAGGACAAGGAACTGATGATGATTTTATATTTGATATTTTGATATTTGTTAACCATTAGGACAAGGAACTGATGGTGATTTTATATTTGATATTTTGACTTATTTGTTAACCATTAGGACAAGGAACTGATGGTGGTTTTATATTTGATATTTTGACTTATTTGTTAACCTCGATCATATATAACTCCCTTCTTAAACAAGGCAGGCCTCCTCAACATGTCAGCACGTAGAGAATTGCACCTGACAACTCTTGTCTATGACCTTATCTTGTTTGAGCGTCCAAGTTATTTGTATAAGAAACTTGTATGGTCTTCTTCTCATAATGCATATAAGACGCGAGCATCCAGTTACCTTTTAACTACCAAAAAGCATAAAACTACTGCGTTTCGGGGAAGTTTCCGTTATCAGGCAACTAAATGTTGGAACAATATTCCTCCTCCTCTTCGTAAGCCAATGTCTAAAGGAACGTTTAGACAAAACCTGAAAGCTATATTGTTAACTGAGCAAAAGTTGTCCTGGTGACGGAAGCCTCGATACTATAGGTAACATATGAAATATATTTTTATAGTGTTAGCCGATACTAGCGGATGTTCACACATAGTAATGTGGTAATCGATTCATTCATTTCATCATTCAATCATGTCATCATTCTTCATGTCATCATTCATTTATTTAAATTTATTCATTTGCATGTTTTTGCAGCTACTCGATGCAAAATGGGCCACAGCTGAAAACCAGCGCGCTACTTCGGTGGCGCTTTATGCTGAGCTGTGTCCATTTTGTAGTCAACTGCCCAATCTTTTCATGTCTTATTTTAGCTTTAAAATGTATGTACCTATCTATATTTTGGGCAATGGCTACAAATAAATGTATTTTCTTTCTTTCTTTCTTTCCATTAGGACAAGGAACTGATGGTGATTTTATATTTGATATTTTGACTTATTTGTTAACCATTAGGACAAGGAACTGATGGTGATTTTATATTTGATATTTTGACTTATTTGTTAACCATTAGGACAAGGAACTGATGGTGATTTTATATTTGATATTTTGACTTATTTGTTAACCATTAGGACAAGGAACTGATGGTGATTTTATATTTGATATTTTGACTTATTTGTTAACCATTAGGACAAGGAACTGATGGTGATTTTATATTTTGACTTATATGTTAACCATTAGGACAAGAAACTGATGGTGATTTTATATTTTATATTTTGACTTATTTTTTAACCATTAGTTCAAGGAAATGATGAAGATTTTATTTTTGATATGTTGACTTATTTGTTAACCATTAGGACAAGGAAATGATGATGATTTTATATTTGATATTTTGATATTTTTTAACCATTAGGACAAGGAACTGATGTTGATTTTATATTTGATATTTTAACTTATTTGTTAATTAGGACAAGGAACTGGTGGTGATTTTATATTTGATATTTTGACTTATTTGTTAACCATTAGGACAAGGAACTGATGGTGATTTTATATTTGATATTTTGACTTATTTGTTAACCATTAGGACAAGGAACTGATGGTGATTTTATATTTGATATTTTGACTTATTTGTTAATTAGGACAAGGAACTGATGGTGATTTTATATTTGATATTTTGACTTATTTGTTAACCATTAGGACAAGGAACTGATGGTGATTTTATATTTGATATTTTGACTTATTTGTTAACCATTAGGACAAGGAACTGATGGTGATTTTATATTTGATATTTTGACTTATTTGTTAACCATTAGGACAAGGAACTGATGGTGGTTTTATATTTGATATTTTGACTTATTTGTTAACCATTAGGACAAGGAACTGATGATGATTTTATTTTTGATATTTTGACTTATTTGTTAACCATTAGGACAAGGAACTGATGGTGATTTTATATTTGATATTTTGACTTATTTGTTAACCATTAGGACAAGGAACTGATGGTGATTTTATATTTGATATTTTGACTTATTTGTTAACCATTAGGACAAGGAACTGATGGTGATTTTATATTTGATATTTTGACTTATTTGTTAACCATTAGGACAAGGAACTGATGATGATTTTATATTTGATATTTTGACTTATTTGTTAACCATTAGGACAAGGAACTGATGGTGATTTTATATTTGATATTTTGACTTATTTGTTAACCATTAGGACAAGGAACTGATGGTGATTTTATATTTGATATTTTGACTTATTTGTTAACCATTAGGACAAGGAACTGATGATGATTTTATATTTGATATTTTGATATTTTTTAACCATTAGGACAAGGAACTGATGGTGATTTTATATTTGATATTTTGACTTATTTGTTAACCATTAGGACAAGGAACTGATGGTGATTTTATATTTTATATTTTGACTTATTTGTTAACCATTAGGACAAGGAACTGATGGTGATTTTATATTTGATATTTTGACTTATTTGTTAACCATTAGGACAAGGAACTGATGGTGATTTTATATTTGATATTTTGACTTATTTGTTAACCATTAGGACAAGGAACTGATGGTGATTTTATATTTGATATTTTGACTTATTTGTTAACCATTAGGACAAGGAACTGATGATGATTTTATATTTGATATTTTGACTTATTTGTTAACCATTAGGACAAGGAACTGATGGTGATTTTATATTTTATATTTTGACTTATTTGTTAACCATTAGGACAAGGAACTGATGGTGATTTTATATTTGATATTTTGACTTATTTGTTAACCATTAGGACAAGGAACTGATGGTGATTTTATATTTGATATTTTGGCTTATTTGTTAACCAGTAGGAGAAGGAACTGATGGTGATTTTATATTTGATATTTTGATATTTTTTATCCATTAGGACAAGGAACTGATGATGATTTTATATTTGATATTTTGACTTATTTGTTAACCATTAGGACAAGGAACTGATGATGATTTTATATTTGATATTTTGACTTATTTTTTAACCATTAGGACAAGGAACTGATGGTGATTTTATATTTGATATTTTGATATTTTTTAACCATTAGGACAAGGAACTGATGGTGATTTTATATTTGATATTTTGACTTATTTGGTAACCATTAGGACAAGGAACTGATGATGATTTTATATTTGATATTTTGACTTATTAGTTAACCATTAGGACAAGGAACTGATGGTGATTTTATATTTGATATTTTGACTTATTTGTTAACCATTAGGACAAGGAACTGATGATGATTTTATATTTGATATTTTGACTTATTTGTTAACCATTAGGACAAGGAACTGATGGTGATTTTATATTTTATATTTTGACTTATTTGTTAACCATTAGGACAAGGAACTGATGGTGATTTTATATTTGATATTTTGACTTATTTGTTAACCATTAGGACAAGGAACTGATGGTGATTTTATATTTGATATTTTGACTTATTTGTTAACCATTAGGACAAGGAACTGATGGTGATTTTATATTTGATATTTTGACTTATTTGGTAACCATTAGGACAAGGAACTGATGATGATTTTATATTTGATATTTTGACTTATTTGTTAACCATTAGGACAAGGAACTGATGGTGATTTTATATTTGATATTTTGACTTATTTGTTAACCATTAGGACAAGGAACTGATGATGATTTTATATTTGATATTTTGACTTATTTGTTAACCATTAGGACAAGGAACTGATGGTGATTTTATATTTTATATTTTGACTTATTTGTTAACCATTAGGACAAGGAACTGATGGTGATTTTATATTTGATATTTTGACTTATTTGTTAACAACCATTAGGACAAGGAACTGATGGTGATTTTATTTTTGATATTTTGACTTATTTGTTAACCATTAGGACAAGGAACTGATGGTGATTTTATATTTGATATTTTGACTTATTTGTTAACCATTAGGACAAGGAACTGATGGTGATTTTATATTTGATATTTTGACTTATTAGTTAACCATTAGCACAAGGAACTGATGGTGATTTTATATTTGATATTTTGACTTATTTGTTAACTATTTGGACAAGGAACTGATGGTGATTTTATATTTGATATTTTGACTTATTTGTTAACCATTAGGACAAGGAACTGATGGTGATTTTATATTTGATATTTTGACTTATTTGTTAACCATTAGGACAAGGAACTGATGGTGATTTTATATTTGATATTTTGACTTATTTGTTAACCATTAGGACAAGGAACTGATGGTGATTTTATATTTGATATTTTGACTTATTTGTTAACCATTAGGACAAGGAACTGATGGTGATTTTATATTTGATATTTTGACTTATTTGTTAACCAGTAGGACAAGGAACTGATGGTGATTTTATATTTGATATTTTGATATTTTTTAACCATTAGGACAAGGAACTGATGATGATTTTATATTTGATATTTTGACTTATTTTTTAACCATTAGGACAAGGAACTGATGATGATTTTATATTTGATATTTTGATATTTTTTAACCATTAGGACAAGGAACTGATGGTGATTTTATATTTGATATTTTGATATTTTTTAACCATTAGGACAAGGAACTGATGGTGATTTTATATTTTTTTTTTTTTTTTTTTTTTTTTTTTTTTTTTTTATGTTATTAGGTAACGAGACGAGGTGGTCGTTTGCCTGATGGTAAGCATAACGCCGGCCCATAACGATTGCAGTGCCACCCAGAACTTTGAAACACAAAGGCCTGCGCGGCACTGCAGTGCGCTCGTTACCCTGAGACATTAGGTATTAAGTCTCATAAGCCCAGTAATTTCACTGGATACTCTGCTCATCGAACCGGAACACAGTAATGCTTGCACACTACTGCTTGGCGGTAGACTTCACGAGCAAAGCGGTGGTAACAACCCAGACGGACACTCGCAGAAGAGTTAGTCCTCCCACTAACAAGTATTTGATATTTTGACTTTTTTGTTAACCATTAGGACAAGGAACTGATGGTGATTTTATATTTGATATTTTGACTTATTTGTTAACCATTAGGACAAGGAACTGATGGTGATTTTATATTTTATATTTTGACTTATATGTTAACCATTAGGACAAGGAACTGATGGTGATTTTATATTTTATATTTTGACTTATTTTTTAACAATTAGTTCAAGGAAATGATGAAGATTTTATTTTTGATATTTTGACTTATTTTTTAACCATTAGGACAAGGAAATGATGATGATTTTATATTTGATATTTTGATATTTTTTAACCATTAGGACAAGGAACTGATGGTGATTTTATATTTGATATTTTGACTTATTTGTTAACCATTAGGACAAGGAACTGATGATGATTTTATATTTGATATTTTGATATTTGTTAACCATTAGGACAAGGAACTGATGGTGATTTTATATTTGATATTTTGACTTATTTGTTAACCATTAGGACAAGGAACTGATGGTGGTTTTATATTTGATATTTTGACTTATTTGTTAACCTCGATCATATATAACTCCCTTCTTAAACAAGGCAGGCCTCCTCAACATGTCAGCACGTAGAGAATTGCACCTGACAACTCTTGTCTATGACCTTATCTTGTTTGAGCGTCCAAGTTATTTGTATAAGAAACTTGTATGGTCTTCTTCTCATAATGCATATAAGACGCGAGCATCCAGTTACCTTTTAACTACCAAAAAGCATAAAACTACTGCGTTTCGGGGAAGTTTCCGTTATCAGGCAACTAAATGTTGGAACAATATTCCTCCTCCTCTTCGTAAGCCAATGTCTAAAGGAACGTTTAGACAAAACCTGAAAGCTATATTGTTAACTGAGCAAAAGTTGTCCTGGTGACGGAAGCCTCGATACTATAGGTAACATATGAAATATATTTTTATAGTGTTAGCCGATACTAGCGGATGTTCACACATAGTAATGTGGTAATCGATTCATTCATTTCATCATTCAATCATGTCATCATTCTTCATGTCATCATTCATTTATTTAAATTTATTCATTTGCATGTTTTTGCAGCTACTCGATGCAAAATGGGCCACAGCTGAAAACCAGCGCGCTACTTCGGTGGCGCTTTATGCTGAGCTGTGTCCATTTTGTAGTCAACTGCCCAATCTTTTCATGTCTTATTTTAGCTTTAAAATGTATGTACCTATCTATATTTTGGGCAATGGCTACAAATAAATGTATTTTCTTTCTTTCTTTCTTTCCATTAGGACAAGGAACTGATGGTGATTTTATATTTGATATTTTGACTTATTTGTTAACCATTAGGACAAGGAACTGATGGTGATTTTATATTTGATATTTTGACTTATTTGTTAACCATTAGGACAAGGAACTGATGGTGATTTTATATTTGATATTTTGACTTATTTGTTAACCATTAGGACAAGGAACTGATGGTGATTTTATATTTGATATTTTGACTTATTTGTTAACCATTAGGACAAGGAACTGATGGTGATTTTATATTTTGACTTATATGTTAACCATTAGGACAAGAAACTGATGGTGATTTTATATTTTATATTTTGACTTATTTTTTAACCATTAGTTCAAGGAAATGATGAAGATTTTATTTTTGATATGTTGACTTATTTGTTAACCATTAGGACAAGGAAATGATGATGATTTTATATTTGATATTTTGATATTTTTTAACCATTAGGACAAGGAACTGATGTTGATTTTATATTTGATATTTTAACTTATTTGTTAATTAGGACAAGGAACTGGTGGTGATTTTATATTTGATATTTTGACTTATTTGTTAACCATTAGGACAAGGAACTGATGGTGATTTTATATTTGATATTTTGACTTATTTGTTAACCATTAGGACAAGGAACTGATGGTGATTTTATATTTGATATTTTGACTTATTTGTTAATTAGGACAAGGAACTGATGGTGATTTTATATTTGATATTTTGACTTATTTGTTAACCATTAGGACAAGGAACTGATGGTGATTTTATATTTGATATTTTGACTTATTTGTTAACCATTAGGACAAGGAACTGATGGTGATTTTATATTTGATATTTTGACTTATTTGTTAACCATTAGGACAAGGAACTGATGGTGGTTTTATATTTGATATTTTGACTTATTTGTTAACCATTAGGACAAGGAACTGATGATGATTTTATTTTTGATATTTTGACTTATTTGTTAACCATTAGGACAAGGAACTGATGGTGATTTTATATTTGATATTTTGACTTATTTGTTAACCATTAGGACAAGGAACTGATGGTGATTTTATATTTGATATTTTGACTTATTTGTTAACCATTAGGACAAGGAACTGATGGTGATTTTATATTTGATATTTTGACTTATTTGTTAACCATTAGGACAAGGAACTGATGATGATTTTATATTTGATATTTTGACTTATTTGTTAACCATTAGGACAAGGAACTGATGGTGATTTTATATTTGATATTTTGACTTATTTGTTAACCATTAGGACAAGGAACTGATGGTGATTTTATATTTGATATTTTGACTTATTTGTTAACCATTAGGACAAGGAACTGATGATGATTTTATATTTGATATTTTGATATTTTTTAACCATTAGGACAAGGAACTGATGGTGATTTTATATTTGATATTTTGACTTATTTGTTAACCATTAGGACAAGGAACTGATGGTGATTTTATATTTTATATTTTGACTTATTTGTTAACCATTAGGACAAGGAACTGATGGTGATTTTATATTTGATATTTTGACTTATTTGTTAACCATTAGGACAAGGAACTGATGGTGATTTTATATTTGATATTTTGACTTATTTGTTAACCATTAGGACAAGGAACTGATGGTGATTTTATATTTGATATTTTGACTTATTTGTTAACCATTAGGACAAGGAACTGATGATGATTTTATATTTGATATTTTGACTTATTTGTTAACCATTAGGACAAGGAACTGATGGTGATTTTATATTTTATATTTTGACTTATTTGTTAACCATTAGGACAAGGAACTGATGGTGATTTTATATTTGATATTTTGACTTATTTGTTAACCATTAGGACAAGGAACTGATGGTGATTTTATATTTGATATTTTGGCTTATTTGTTAACCAGTAGGAGAAGGAACTGATGGTGATTTTATATTTGATATTTTGATATTTTTTATCCATTAGGACAAGGAACTGATGATGATTTTATATTTGATATTTTGACTTATTTGTTAACCATTAGGACAAGGAACTGATGATGATTTTATATTTGATATTTTGACTTATTTTTTAACCATTAGGACAAGGAACTGATGGTGATTTTATATTTGATATTTTGATATTTTTTAACCATTAGGACAAGGAACTGATGGTGATTTTATATTTGATATTTTGACTTATTTGGTAACCATTAGGACAAGGAACTGATGATGATTTTATATTTGATATTTTGATATTTTTTAACCATTAGGACAAGGAACTGATGATGATTTTATATTTGAAATTTTGACTTATTTTTTAACCATTAGGACAAGGAACTGATGGTGATTTTATATTTGATATTTTGATATTTTTTAACCATTAGGACAAGGAACTGATGATGATTTTATATTTGATATTTTGACTTATTTTTTAACCATTAGGACAAGGAACTGATGGTGATTTTATATTTGATATTTTGATATTTTTTAACCATTAGGACAAGGAACTGATGGTGATTTTATATTTTGACTTATTTGTTAACCATTAGGACAAGGAACTGATGATGATTTTATATTTGATATTTTGACTTATTTGTTAACCATTAGGACAAGGAACTGATGGTGATTTTATATTTGATATTTTGACTTATTTGTTAACCATTAGGACAAGGAACTGATGATGATTTTGTATTTGATATTTTGATATTTTTTAACCATTAGGACAAGGAACTGATGGTGATTTTATATTTGATATTTTGACTTATTTGTTAACCATTAGGACAAGGAACTGATGATGATTTTATATTTGATATTTTGATATTTGTTAACCATTAGGACAAGGAACTGATGGTGATTTTATATTTGATATTTTGACTTATTTGTTAACCATTAGGACAAGGAACTGATGGTGATTTTATATTTGATATTTTGACTTATTTGTTAACCGTTAGGACAAGGAACTGATGGTGATTTTATATTTGATATTTTGATATTTGTTAACCATTAGGACAAGGAACTGATGGTGATTTTATATTTGATATTTTGACTTATTTGTTAACCATTAGGACAAGGAACTGATGGTGATTTTATATTTGATATTTTGACTTATATGTTAACCATTAGGACAAGGAACTGATGGTGATTTTATATTTTATATTATGACTTATTTTTTAACCATTAGTTCAAGGAAATGATGAAGATTTTATTTTTGATATTTTGACTTATTTGTTAACCATTAGGACAAGGAACTGATGGTGATTTTATATTTGATATTTTGACTTATTTGTTAACCATTAGGACAAGGAACTGATGGTGATTTTATATTTGATATTTTGACTTATTTGTTAACCATTAGGACAAGGAACTGATGGTGATTTTATATTTTGACTTATATGTTAACCATTAGGACAAGGAACTGATGGTGATTTTATATTTTATATTTTGACTTATTTTTTAACCATTAGGACAAGGAACTGATGAAGATTTTATTTTTGATATTTTGACTTATTTTTTAACCATTAGGACAAGGAAATGATGATGATTTTATATTTGATATTTTGATATTTTTTAACCATTAGGACAAGGAACTGATGGTGATTTTATATTTGATATTTTGACTTATTTGTTAACCATTAGGACAAGGAACTGATGATGATTTTATATTTGATATTTTGACTTATTTGTTAACCATTAGGACAAGGAACTGATGGTGATTTTATATTTGATATTTTGACTTATTTGTTAACCATTAGGACAAGGAACTGATGGTGATTTTATATTTGATATTTTGACTTATTTGTTAACCATTAGGACAAGGAACTGATGGTGATTTTATATTTGATATTTTGACTTATTTGTTAACCATTAGGACAAGGAACTGATGATTATTTTATATTTGATATTTTGACTTATTTGTTAACCATTAGGACAAGGAACTGATGGTGATTTTATATTTTATATTTTGACTTATTTGTTAACCATTAGGACAAGGAACTGATGGTGATTTTATATTTGATATTTTGACTTATTTGTTAACCATTAGGACAAGGAACTGATGGTGATTTTCACTGTTTTAAACTTTCACGGTTATTTACTAATTGAGACATTGTAACGGGATATTTACCATGATTATTATTGAACGATGAGCACCCGATATTTCGACGCTGTTGCAAGCATCATGTTCACGGGAATACTGGCGAGACTGCGGGTGGTTTGTAGACGAAAATTACGAGCAGACAAATCTGTCTACCCGCTTTCTCAGTCGTTTATTACGCGCACCACCGGAACTCACTCGAAAGTCACGACAAAACACACTCACGATATCACTATTTGGTTTTTTAGAGTCATTGAAAGTCTGTGATTTATTTTTAAGTACACTAATTACTGGATTCCACGCACTGGACAATTTAAAACCATCTTCCCGATTGAAGGTTTTATGTTGAGATATTTCTATCGCTTCCTTGACCATTCTCGGTATATAATGCCGCTCAGTCGACAGAATACGTGGTTTGTGAAACTCGATCCAGTGATTAGGACCTGAGTCTAGCAGATGTTCCGCTATAGCAGACTTGTTAATATCGTTGTTCTTCACAGCCTTGATGTGCTCCTTAATGCGACATAACACAGTTCGTTTTGTCTGCCCAATATACGAACTCCCGCAACTACAGTCAACTTTATAGACTCCAGGATGTTGTAATGGTAGTGTATCTTTCGGTGAACGCAGACTTTGACTGATTTTCCTGTGAGGAGTAAACACGGTTCTGATAGAGTATTTACTCAATAATCGACCTACTTTGTCAGTTACTCCTCTCAGGTACGGCAAGAAAGCTGGCTGACGTTCCACCTTTGGTGTTTCTGAGCTGTTTCTCTGGGCTTTTACAAGTGAGACATCAACCCTATATCCATTCCTCCATAGAACCTCTTGTACATGGGCTAATTCCTCATCCAGATGGTCAGTATCGCACAGATCAAAAGCGCGATTGGTGAGTGAGGACACTACGGAGTTTAAATGGCAGGGGTGATGGTGTGAGTTAGCGTTTAAATAGCGGTCAGTGTGGGTTGGCTTTCTGTAAACTGTGTGGCTGAGTGTACGATCGCTTTTTACACTAACTTTTACATCTAGGAATGCCAAAGCTCGGTCCTTTTCCATTTCTTTAGTGAACTGCATGTTGTTGTGAATGTTATTCAAATGGTCCAAGCACCGCATCACCTCCGTTTCACCTCCCTTGATAATACAGAAGATGTCATCCACATACCTCTTCCAGCACATGATTGGGACTGGACATGTGGAGATAGCTAGATCTTCAACGTGTTCCATCCACAAATTTGCTACTACTGGTGCCACCGGGCTACCCATAGCAACACCATCGATTTGTAGATAGAACTGTCCTCCATACAAGAAATAGCTAGAGGAAATACAGTGCTCAAGCAACTTGGCATACTCCAACGGGATGTTATTGTCTTGCAGTTTCCTTTTAATAACCTCCAAACATTCCCACACCGGTACTTTAGTAAATAAGGATTGAACATCAAAGCTCACCATAATCTCATTCACTTCGACCTTGATCTGCTTTAGAAGGCTAACGAAATGGCGAGAGTCCCTGACATACGACGACGTGTGGCCCACGAGTTGCTGCAATACAGTCGCAACATGTTTTGCTAAGTCATAAGAAGGGGAATCAATTTGACTTACAATCGGACGTAACGGAACATCCTTCTTATGAATCTTCGGCAATCCATATATCTTTGGCGGCTGCGGCACCCTTGGCCTTAAAAGTTTTTTCCCCACGTCTTCTCTAAAAAACCAAATAGTGATATCGTGAGTGTGTTTTGTCGTGACTTTCGAGTGAGTTCCGGTGGTGCGCGTAATAAACGACTGAGAAAGCGGGTAGACAGATTTGTCTGCTCGTAATTTTCGTCTACAAACCACCCGCAGTCTCGCCAGTATTCCCGTGAACATGATGCTTGCAACAGCGTCGAAATATCGGGTGCTCATCGTTCAATAATAATCATGGTAAATATCCCGTTACAATGTCTCAATTAGATGGTGATTTTATATTTGATATTTTGACTTATTTGTTAACCATTAGGACAAGGAACTGATTATGATTTTATATTTGATATTTTGATATTTTTAACCATTAGGACAATGTACTGATGGTGATTTTATATTTGATATTTTGACTTATTTGTTAACCATTAGGACAAGGAACTGATGGTGATTTTATATTTTATATTTTGACTTATTTGTTAACCATTAGGACAAGGAACTGATGGTGATTTTATATTTGATATTTTGATATTTGTTAACCATTAGGACAAGGAACTGATGGTGATTTTATATTTTATATTTTGACATATTTGTTAACCATTAGGACAAGGAACTGATGGTGATTTTATATTTGATATTTTGACTTATTTGTTAACCATTAGGACAAGGAACTGATGGTGATTTTATATTTGATATTTTGACTTATTTGTTAACCATTAGGACAAGGAACTGATGGTGATTTTATATTTGATATTTTGACTTATTTGTTAACCATTAGGACAAGGAACTGATGGAGATTTTATATTTTATATTTTGACTTATTTGTTAACCATTAGGACAAGGAACTGATGGTGATTTTATATTTGATATTTTGACTTATTTTTTAACCATTAGGACAAGGAACTGATGATGATTTTATATTTGATATTTTGATATTTTTTAACCATTAGGACAAGGAACTGATGATGATTTTATATTTGATATTTTGATATTTTTTAACCATTAGGACAAGGAACTGATGATGATTTTATATTTGATATTTTGATATTTTTTAACCATTAGGACAAGGAACTGATGATGATTTTATATTTGATATTTTGATATTTTTTAACCATTAGGACAAGGAACTGATGATGATTTTATATTTGATATTTTGACTTATTTTTTAACCATTAGGACAAGGAACTGATGGTGATTTTATATTTGATATTTTGATATTTTTTAACCATTAGGACAAGGAACTGATGATGATTTTATATTTGATATTTTGATATTTTTTAACCATTAGGACAAGGAAATGATGATGATTTTATATTTGATATTTTGATATTTTTTAACCATTAGGACAAGGAACTGATGGTGATTTTATATTTGATATTTTGACTTATTTGTTAACCATTAGGACAAGGAACTGATGATGATTTTATATTTGATATTTTGACTTATTTGTTAACCATTAGGACAAGGAACTGATGGTGATTTTATATTTGATATTTTGACTTATTTGTTAACCATTAGGACAAGGAACTGATGGTGATTTTATATTTGATATTTTGACTTATTTGTTAACCATTAGGACAAGGAACTGATGGTGATTTTATATTTGATATTTTGACTTATTTGTTAACCATTAGGACAAGGAACTGATGGTGATTTTATATTTGATATTTTGACTTATTTTTTAACCATTAGGACAAGGAACTGATGATGATTTTATATTTGATATTTTTATATTTTTTAACCATTAGGACAAGGAACTGATGATGATTTTATATTTGATATTTTGATATTTTTTAACCATTAGGACAAGGAACTGATGATGATTTTATATTTGAAATTTTGACTTATTTTTTAACCATTAGGACAAGGAACTGATGGTGATTTTATATTTGATATTTTGATATTTTTTAACCATTAGGACAAGGAACTGATGGTGATTTTATATTTGATATTTTGATATTTTTTAACCATTAGGACAAGGAACTGATGATGATTTTATATTTGATATTTTGATATTTGTTAACCAGTAGGACAAGGAACTGATGATGATTTTATATTTGATATTTTGACTTATTTTTTAACCATTAGGACAAGCAACTGGTGGTGATTTTATATTTGATATTTTGACTTATTTGTTAACCATTAGGACAAGGAACTGATGGTGATTTTATATTTGATATTTTGACTTATTTGTTAACCATTAGGACAAGGAACTGATGGTTAACCAGTAGGACAAGGAACTGATGGTGATTTTATATTTGATATTTTGATATTTTTTAACCATTAGGACAAGGAACTGATGATGATTTTATATTTGATATTTTGACTTATTTTTTAACCATTAGGACAAGGAACTGATGATGATTTTATATTTGATATTTTGATATTTTTTAACCATTAGGACAAGGAACTGATGATGATTTCATATTTGATATTTTGATATTTTTTAACCATTAGGACAAGGAACTGATGATGATTTTATATTTGATATTTTGACTTATTTTTTAACCATTAGGACAAGGAACTGATGATGATTTTATATTTGATATTTTGATATTTTTTAACCATTAGGACAAGGAACTGATGGTGATTTTATATTTGATATTTTGACTTATTTGTTAACCATTAGGACAAGGAACTGATGGTGATTTTATATTTGATATTTTGACTTATTTGTTAACCATTAGGACAAGGAACTGATGGTGATTTTATATTTGATATTTTGACTTATTTGTTAACCATTAGGACAAGGAACTGATGGTGATTTTATATTTGATATTTTGATATTTGTTAACCATTAGGACAAGGAACTGATGGTGATTTTATATTTGATATTTTGACTTATTTGTTAACCATTAGGACAAGGAACTGATGGTGATTTTATATTTGATATTTTGACTTATTTGTTAACCATTAGGACAAGGAACTGATGGTGATTTTATATTTGATATTTTGACTTATTTGTTAACCATTAGGACAAGGAACTGATGGTGATTTTATATTTGATATTTTGACTTATTTGTTAACCATTAGGACAAGGAACTGATGGTGATTTTATATTTGATATTTTGATATTTGTTAACCATTAGGACAAGGAACTGATGGTGATTTTATATTTGATATTTTGACTTATTTGTTAACCATTAGGACAAGGAACTGATGGTGATTTTATATTTGATATTTTGACTTATTTGTTAACCATTAGGACAAGGAACTGATGGTGATTTTATATTTGATATTTTGACTTATTTTTTAACCATTAGGACAAGGAACTGATGATGATTTTATATTTGATATTTTGATATTTTTTAACCATTAGGACAAGGAACTGATGGTGATTTTATATTTGATATTTTGACTTATTTGTTAACCATTAGGACAAGGAACTGATGATGATTTTATATTTGATATTTTGATATTTTTTAACCATTAGGACAAGGAACTGATGATGATTTTATATTTGAAATTTTGACTTATTTTTTAACCATTAGGACAAGGAACTGATGGTGATTTTATATTTGATATTTTGATATTTTTTAACCATTAGGACAAGGAACTGATGATGATTTTATATTTGATATTTTGACTTATTTTTTAACCATTAGGACAAGGAACTGATGGTGATTTTATATTTGATATTTTGATATTTTTTAACCATTAGGACAAGGAACTGATGGTGATTTTATATTTTGACTTATTTGTTAACCATTAGGACAAGGAACTGATGATGATTTTATATTTGATATTTTGACTTATTTGTTAACCATTAGGACAAGGAACTGATGGTGATTTTATATTTGATATTTTGACTTATTTGTTAACCATTAGGACAAGGAACTGATGATGATTTTGTATTTGATATTTTGATATTTTTTAACCATTAGGACAAGGAACTGATGGTGATTTTATATTTGATATTTTGACTTATTTGTTAACCATTAGGACAAGGAACTGATGATGATTTTATATTTGATATTTTGATATTTGTTAACCATTAGGACAAGGAACTGATGGTGATTTTATATTTGATATTTTGACTTATTTGTTAACCATTAGGACAAGGAACTGATGGTGATTTTATATTTGATATTTTGACTTATTTGTTAACCGTTAGGACAAGGAACTGATGGTGATTTTATATTTGATATTTTGATATTTGTTAACCATTAGGACAAGGAACTGATGGTGATTTTATATTTGATATTTTGACTTATTTGTTAACCATTAGGACAAGGAACTGATGGTGATTTTATATTTGATATTTTGACTTATATGTTAACCATTAGGACAAGGAACTGATGGTGATTTTATATTTTATATTATGACTTATTTTTTAACCATTAGTTCAAGGAAATGATGAAGATTTTATTTTTGATATTTTGACTTATTTGTTAACCATTAGGACAAGGAACTGATGGTGATTTTATATTTGATATTTTGACTTATTTGTTAACCATTAGGACAAGGAACTGATGGTGATTTTATATTTGATATTTTGACTTATTTGTTAACCATTAGGACAAGGAACTGATGGTGATTTTATATTTTGACTTATATGTTAACCATTAGGACAAGGAACTGATGGTGATTTTATATTTTATATTTTGACTTATTTTTTAACCATTAGTTCAAGGAAATGATGAAGATTTTATTTTTGATATTTTGACTTATTTTTTAACCATTAGGACAAGGAAATGATGATGATTTTATATTTGATATTTTGATATTTTTTAACCATTAGGACAAGGAACTGATGGTGATTTTATATTTGATATTTTGACTTATTTGTTAACCATTAGGACAAGGAACTGATGATGATTTTATATTTGATATTTTGACTTATTTGTTAACCATTAGGACAAGGAACTGATGGTGATTTTATATTTGATATTTTGACTTATTTGTTAACCATTAGGACAAGGAACTGATGGTGATTTTATATTTGATATTTTGACTTATTTGTTAACCATTAGGACAAGGAACTGATGGTGATTTTATATTTGATATTTTGACTTATTTGTTAACCATTAGGACAAGGAACTGATGATTATTTTATATTTGATATTTTGACTTATTTGTTAACCATTAGGACAAGGAACTGATGGTGATTTTATATTTTATATTTTGACTTATTTGTTAACCATTAGGACAAGGAACTGATGGTGATTTTATATTTGATATTTTGACTTATTTGTTAACCATTAGGACAAGGAACTGATGGTGATTTTCACTGTTTTAAACTTTCACGGTTATTTACTAATTGAGACATTGTAACGGGATATTTACCATGATTATTATTGAACGATGAGCACCCGATATTTCGACGCTGTTGCAAGCATCATGTTCACGGGAATACTGGCGAGACTGCGGGTGGTTTGTAGACGAAAATTACGAGCAGACAAATCTGTCTACCCGCTTTCTCAGTCGTTTATTACGCGCACCACCGGAACTCACTCGAAAGTCACGACAAAACACACTCACGATATCACTATTTGGTTTTTTAGAGTCATTGAAAGTCTGTGATTTATTTTTAAGTACACTAATTACTGGATTCCACGCACTGGACAATTTAAAACCATCTTCCCGATTGAAGGTTTTATGTTGAGATATTTCTATCGCTTCCTTGACCATTCTCGGTATATAATGCCGCTCAGTCGACAGAATACGTGGTTTGTGAAACTCGATCCAGTGATTAGGACCTGAGTCTAGCAGATGTTCCGCTATAGCAGACTTGTTAATATCGTTGTTCTTCACAGCCTTGATGTGCTCCTTAATGCGACATAACACAGTTCGTTTTGTCTGCCCAATATACGAACTCCCGCAACTACAGTCAACTTTATAGACTCCAGGATGTTGTAATGGTAGTGTATCTTTCGGTGAACGCAGACTTTGACTGATTTTCCTGTGAGGAGTAAACACGGTTCTGATAGAGTATTTACTCAATAATCGACCTACTTTGTCAGTTACTCCTCTCAGGTACGGCAAGAAAGCTGGCTGACGTTCCACCTTTGGTGTTTCTGAGCTGTTTCTCTGGGCTTTTACAAGTGAGACATCAACCCTATATCCATTCCTCCATAGAACCTCTTGTACATGGGCTAATTCCTCATCCAGATGGTCAGTATCGCACAGATCAAAAGCGCGATTGGTGAGTGAGGACACTACGGAGTTTAAATGGCAGGGGTGATGGTGTGAGTTAGCGTTTAAATAGCGGTCAGTGTGGGTTGGCTTTCTGTAAACTGTGTGGCTGAGTGTACGATCGCTTTTTACACTAACTTTTACATCTAGGAATGCCAAAGCTCGGTCCTTTTCCATTTCTTTAGTGAACTGCATGTTGTTGTGAATGTTATTCAAATGGTCCAAGCACCGCATCACCTCCGTTTCACCTCCCTTGATAATACAGAAGATGTCATCCACATACCTCTTCCAGCACATGATTGGGACTGGACATGTGGAGATAGCTAGATCTTCAACGTGTTCCATCCACAAATTTGCTACTACTGGTGCCACCGGGCTACCCATAGCAACACCATCGATTTGTAGATAGAACTGTCCTCCATACAAGAAATAGCTAGAGGAAATACAGTGCTCAAGCAACTTGGCATACTCCAACGGGATGTTATTGTCTTGCAGTTTCCTTTTAATAACCTCCAAACATTCCCACACCGGTACTTTAGTAAATAAGGATTGAACATCAAAGCTCACCATAATCTCATTCACTTCGACCTTGATCTGCTTTAGAAGGCTAACGAAATGGCGAGAGTCCCTGACATACGACGACGTGTGGCCCACGAGTTGCTGCAATACAGTCGCAACATGTTTTGCTAAGTCATAAGAAGGGGAATCAATTTGACTTACAATCGGACGTAACGGAACATCCTTCTTATGAATCTTCGGCAATCCATATATCTTTGGCGGCTGCGGCACCCTTGGCCTTAAAAGTTTTTTCCCCACGTCTTCTCTAAAAAACCAAATAGTGATATCGTGAGTGTGTTTTGTCGTGACTTTCGAGTGAGTTCCGGTGGTGCGCGTAATAAACGACTGAGAAAGCGGGTAGACAGATTTGTCTGCTCGTAATTTTCGTCTACAAACCACCCGCAGTCTCGCCAGTATTCCCGTGAACATGATGCTTGCAACAGCGTCGAAATATCGGGTGCTCATCGTTCAATAATAATCATGGTAAATATCCCGTTACAATGTCTCAATTAGATGGTGATTTTATATTTGATATTTTGACTTATTTGTTAACCATTAGGACAAGGAACTGATTATGATTTTATATTTGATATTTTGATATTTTTAACCATTAGGACAAGGTACTGATGGTGATTTTATATTTGATATTTTGACTTATTTGTTAACCATTAGGACAAGGAACTGATGGTGATTTTATATTTTATATTTTGACTTATTTGTTAACCATTAGGACAAGGAACTGATGGTGATTTTATATTTGATATTTTGATATTTGTTAACCATTAGGACAAGGAACTGATGGTGATTTTATATTTTATATTTTGACTTATTTTTTAACCATTAGGACAAGGAACTGATGGTGATTTTATATTTGATATTTTGATATTTTTTAACCATTAGGACAAGGAACTGATGATGATTTTATATTTGATATTTTGACTTATTTGTTAACCATTAGGACAAGGAACTGATGGTGATTTTATATTTGATATTTTGATATTTTTTAACCATTAGGACAAGGAACTGATGGTGATTTTATATTTTGACTTATTTGTTAACCATTAGGACAAGGAACTGATGATGATTTTATATTTGATATTTTGACTTATTTGTTAACCATTAGGACAAGGAACTGATGGTGATTTTATATTTGATATTTTGACTTATTTGTTAACCATTAGGACAAGGAACTGATGATGATTTTGTATTTGATATTTTGATATTTTTTAACCATTAGGACAAGGAACTGATGGTGATTTTATATTTGATATTTTGACTTATTTGTTAACCATTAGGACAAGGAACTGATGATGATTTTATATTTGATATTTTGATATTTGTTAACCATTAGGACAAGGAACTGATGGTGATTTTATATTTGATATTTTGACTTATTTGTTAACCATTAGGACAAGGAACTGATGGTGATTTTATATTTGATATTTTGACTTATTTGTTAACAGTTAGGACAAGGAACTGATGGTGATTTTATATTTGATATTTTGATATTTGTTAACCATTAGGACAAGGAACTGATGGTGATTTTATATTTGATATTTTGACTTATTTGTTAACCATTAGGACAAGGAACTGATGGTGATTTTATATTTGATATTTTGACTTATATGTTAACCATTAGGACAAGGAACTGATGGTGATTTTATATTTTATATTATGACTTATTTTTTAACCATTAGTTCAAGGAAATGATGAAGATTTTATTTTTGATATTTTGACTTATTTGTTAACCATTAGGACAAGGAACTGATGGTGATTTTATATTTGATATTTTGACTTATTTGTTAACCATTAGGACAAGGAACTGATGGTGATTTTATATTTGATATTTTGACTTATTTGTTAACCATTAGGACAAGGAACTGATGGTGATTTTATATTTTGACTTATATGTTAACCATTAGGACAAGGAACTGATGGTGATTTTATATTTTATATTTTGACTTATTTTTTAACCATTAGTTCAAGGAAATGATGAAGATTTTATTTTTGATATTTTGACTTATTTTTTAACCATTAGGACAAGGAAATGATGATGATTTTATATTTGATATTTTGATATTTTTTAACCATTAGGACAAGGAACTGATGGTGATTTTATATTTGATATTTTGACTTATTTGTTAACCATTAGGACAAGGAACTGATGATGATTTTATATTTGATATTTTGACTTATTTGTTAACCATTAGGACAAGGAACTGATGGTGATTTTATATTTGATATTTTGACTTATTTGTTAACCATTAGGACAAGGAACTGATGGTGATTTTATATTTGATATTTTGACTTATTTGTTAACCATTAGGACAAGGAACTGATGGTGATTTTATATTTGATATTTTGACTTATTTGTTAACCATTAGGACAAGGAACTGATGATTATTTTATATTTGATATTTTGACTTATTTGTTAACCATTAGGACAAGGAACTGATGGTGATTTTATATTTTATATTTTGACTTATTTGTTAACCATTAGGACAAGGAACTGATGGTGATTTTATATTTGATATTTTGACTTATTTGTTAACCATTAGGACAAGGAACTGATGGTGATTTTCACTGTTTTAAACTTTCACGGTTATTTACTAATTGAGACATTGTAACGGGATATTTACCATGATTATTATTGAACGATGAGCACCCGATATTTCGACGCTGTTGCAAGCATCATGTTCACGGGAATACTGGCGAGACTGCGGGTGGTTTGTAGACGAAAATTACGAGCAGACAAATCTGTCTACCCGCTTTCTCAGTCGTTTATTACGCGCACCACCGGAACTCACTCGAAAGTCACGACAAAACACACTCACGATATCACTATTTGGTTTTTTAGAGTCATTGAAAGTCTGTGATTTATTTTTAAGTACACTAATTACTGGATTCCACGCACTGGACAATTTAAAACCATCTTCCCGATTGAAGGTTTTATGTTGAGATATTTCTATCGCTTCCTTGACCATTCTCGGTATATAATGCCGCTCAGTCGACAGAATACGTGGTTTGTGAAACTCGATCCAGTGATTAGGACCTGAGTCTAGCAGATGTTCCGCTATAGCAGACTTGTTAATATCGTTGTTCTTCACAGCCTTGATGTGCTCCTTAATGCGACATAACACAGTTCGTTTTGTCTGCCCAATATACGAACTCCCGCAACTACAGTCAACTTTATAGACTCCAGGATGTTGTAATGGTAGTGTATCTTTCGGTGAACGCAGACTTTGACTGATTTTCCTGTGAGGAGTAAACACGGTTCTGATAGAGTATTTACTCAATAATCGACCTACTTTGTCAGTTACTCCTCTCAGGTACGGCAAGAAAGCTGGCTGACGTTCCACCTTTGGTGTTTCTGAGCTGTTTCTCTGGGCTTTTACAAGTGAGACATCAACCCTATATCCATTCCTCCATAGAACCTCTTGTACATGGGCTAATTCCTCATCCAGATGGTCAGTATCGCACAGATCAAAAGCGCGATTGGTGAGTGAGGACACTACGGAGTTTAAATGGCAGGGGTGATGGTGTGAGTTAGCGTTTAAATAGCGGTCAGTGTGGGTTGGCTTTCTGTAAACTGTGTGGCTGAGTGTACGATCGCTTTTTACACTAACTTTTACATCTAGGAATGCCAAAGCTCGGTCCTTTTCCATTTCTTTAGTGAACTGCATGTTGTTGTGAATGTTATTCAAATGGTCCAAGCACCGCATCACCTCCGTTTCACCTCCCTTGATAATACAGAAGATGTCATCCACATACCTCTTCCAGCACATGATTGGGACTGGACATGTGGAGATAGCTAGATCTTCAACGTGTTCCATCCACAAATTTGCTACTACTGGTGCCACCGGGCTACCCATAGCAACACCATCGATTTGTAGATAGAACTGTCCTCCATACAAGAAATAGCTAGAGGAAATACAGTGCTCAAGCAACTTGGCATACTCCAACGGGATGTTATTGTCTTGCAGTTTCCTTTTAATAACCTCCAAACATTCCCACACCGGTACTTTAGTAAATAAGGATTGAACATCAAAGCTCACCATAATCTCATTCACTTCGACCTTGATCTGCTTTAGAAGGCTAACGAAATGGCGAGAGTCCCTGACATACGACGACGTGTGGCCCACGAGTTGCTGCAATACAGTCGCAACATGTTTTGCTAAGTCATAAGAAGGGGAATCAATTTGACTTACAATCGGACGTAACGGAACATCCTTCTTATGAATCTTCGGCAATCCATATATCTTTGGCGGCTGCGGCACCCTTGGCCTTAAAAGTTTTTTCCCCACGTCTTCTCTAAAAAACCAAATAGTGATATCGTGAGTGTGTTTTGTCGTGACTTTCGAGTGAGTTCCGGTGGTGCGCGTAATAAACGACTGAGAAAGCGGGTAGACAGATTTGTCTGCTCGTAATTTTCGTCTACAAACCACCCGCAGTCTCGCCAGTATTCCCGTGAACATGATGCTTGCAACAGCGTCGAAATATCGGGTGCTCATCGTTCAATAATAATCATGGTAAATATCCCGTTACAATGTCTCAATTAGATGGTGATTTTATATTTGATATTTTGACTTATTTGTTAACCATTAGGACAAGGAACTGATTATGATTTTATATTTGATATTTTGATATTTTTAACCATTAGGACAAGGTACTGATGGTGATTTTATATTTGATATTTTGACTTATTTGTTAACCATTAGGACAAGGAACTGATGGTGATTTTATATTTTATATTTTGACTTATTTGTTAACCATTAGGACAAGGAACTGATGGTGATTTTATATTTGATATTTTGATATTTGTTAACCATTAGGACAAGGAACTGATGGTGATTTTATATTTTATATTTTGACATATTTGTTAACCATTAGGACAAGGAACTGATGGTGATTTTATATTTGATATTTTGACTTATTTGTTAACCATTAGGACAAGGAACTGATGGTGATTTTATATTTGATATTTTGACTTTTTTGTTAACCATTAGGACAAGGAACTGATGGTGATTTTATATTTGATATTTTGACTTATTTGTTAACCATTAGGACAAGGAACTGATGGAGATTTTATATTTTATATTTTGACTTATTTGTTAACCATTAGGACAAGGAACTGATGAGGATTTTATATTTGATATTTTGACTTATTTTTTAACCATTAGGACAAGGAACTGATGATGATTTTATATTTGATATTTTGATATTTTTTAACCATTAGGACAAGGAACTGATGATGATTTTATATTTGATATTTTGATATTTTTTAACCATTAGGACAAGGAACTGATGATGATTTTATATTTGATATTTTGATATTTTTTAACCATTAGGACAAGGAACTGATGATGATTTTATATTTGATATTTTGATATTTTTTACCCATTAGGACAAGGAACTGATGATGATTTTATATTTGATATTTTGACTTATTTTTTAACCATTAGGACAAGGAACTGATGGTGATTTTATATTTGATATTTTGATATTTTTTAACCATTAGGACAAGGAACTGATGATGATTTTATATTTGATATTTTGATATTTTTTAACCATTAGGACAAGGAAATGATGATGATTTTATATTTGATATTTTGATATTTTTTAACCATTAGGACAAGGAACTGATGGTGATTTTATATTTGATATTTTGACTTATTTGTTAACCATTAGGACAAGGAACTGATGATGATTTTATATTTGATATTTTGACTTATTTGTTAACCATTAGGACAAGGAACTGATGGTGATTTTATATTTGATATTTTGACTTATTTGTTAACCATTAGGACAAGGAACTGATGGTGATTTTATATTTGATATTTTGACTTATTTGTTAACCATTAGGACAAGGAACTGATGGTGATTTTATATTTGATATTTTGACTTATTTGTTAACCATTAGGACAAGGAACTGATGGTGATTTTATATTTGATATTTTGACTTATTTTTTAACCATTAGGACAAGGAACTGATGATGATTTTATATTTGATATTTTTATATTTTTTAACCATTAGGACAAGGAACTGATGATGATTTTATATTTGATATTTTGATATTTTTTAACCATTAGGACAAGGAACTGATAATGATTTTATATTTGAAATTTTGACTTATTTTTTAACCATTAGGACAAGGAACTGATGGTGATTTTATATTTGATATTTTGATATTTTTTAACCATTAGGACAAGGAACTGATGGTGATTTTATATTTGATATTTTGATATTTTTTAACCATTAGGACAAGGAACTGATGATGATTTTATATTTGATATTTTGATATTTGTTAACCAGTAGGACAAGGAACTGATGATGATTTTATATTTGATATTTTGACTTATTTTTTAACCATTAGGACAAGCAACTGGTGGTGATTTTATATTTGATATTTTGACTTATTTGTTAACCATTAGGACAAGGAACTGATGGTGATTTTATTTTTGATATTTTGACTTATTTGTTAACCATTAGGACAAGGAACTGATGGTTAACCAGTAGGACAAGGAACTGATGGTGATTTTATATTTGATATTTTGATATTTTTTAACCATTAGGACAAGGAACTGATGATGATTTTATATTTGATATTTTGACTTATTTTTTAACCATTAGGACAAGGAACTGATGATGATTTTATATTTGATATTTTGATATTTTTTAACCATTAGGACAAGGAACTGATGATGATTTCATATTTGATATTTTGATATTTTTTAACCATTAGGACAAGGAACTGATGATGATTTTATATTTGATATTTTGACTTATTTTTTAACCATTAGGACAAGGAACTGATGATGATTTTATATTTGATATTTTGATATTTTTTAACCATTAGGACAAGGAACTGATGGTGATTTTATATTTGATATTTTGACTTATTTTTTAACCATTAGGACAAGGAACTGATGGTGATTTTATATTTGATATTTTGACTTATTTGTTAACCATTAGGACAAGGAACTGATGGTGATTTTATATTTGATATTTTGACTTATTTGTTAACCATTAGGACAAGGAACTGATGGTGATTTTATATTTGATATTTTGATATTTGTTAACCATTAGGACAAGGAACTGATGGTTATTTTATATTTGATATTTTGACTTATTTGTTAACCATTAGGACAAGGAACTGATGGTGATTTTATATTTGATATTTTGACTTATTTGTTAACCATTAGGACAAGGAACTGATGGTGATTTTATATTTGATATTTTGACTTATTTGTTAACCATTAGGACAAGGAACTGATGGTGATTTTATATTTGATATTTTGACTTATTTGTTAACCATTAGGACAAGGAACTGATGGTGATTTTATATTTGATATTTTGATATTTGTTAACCATTAGGACAAGGAACTGATGGTGATTTTATATTTGATATTTTGACTTATTTGTTAACCATTAGGACAAGGAACTGATGGTGATTTTATATTTGATATTTTGACTTATTTGTTAACCATTAGGACAAGGAACTGATGGTGATTTTATATTTGATATTTTGACTTATTTTTTAACCATTAGGACAAGGAACTGATGATGATTTTATATTTGATATTTTGATATTTTTTAACCATTAGGACAAGGAACTGATGGTGATTTTATATTTGATATTTTGACTTATTTGTTAACCATTAGGACAAGGAACTGATGATGATTTTATATTTGATATTTTGATATTTTTTAACCATTAGGACAAGGAACTGATGATGATTTTATATTTGAAATTTTGACTTATTTTTTAACCATTAGGACAAGGAACTGATGGTGATTTTATGATATTTTTTAACCATTAGGACAAGGAACTGATGATGATTTTATATTTGATATTTTGACTTATTTTTTAACCATTAGGACAAGGAACTGATGGTGATTTTATATTTGATATTTTGATATTTTTTAACCATTAGGACAAGGAACTGATGGTGATTTTATATTTTGACTTATTTGTTAACCATTAGGACAAGGAACTGATGATGATTTTATATTTGATATTTTGACTTATTTGTTAACCATTAGGACAAGGAACTGATGGTGATTTTATATTTGATATTTTGACTTATTTGTTAACCATTAGGACAAGGAACTGATGATGATTTTGTATTTGATATTTTGATATTTTTTAACCATTAGGACAAGGAACTGATGGTGATTTTATATTTGATATTTTGACTTATTTGTTAACCATTAGGACAAGGAACTGATGATGATTTTATATTTGATATTTTGATATTTGTTAACCATTAGGACAAGGAACTGATGGTGATTTTATATTTGATATTTTGACTTATTTGTTAACCATTAGGACAAGGAACTGATGGTGATTTTATATTTGATATTTTGACTTATTTGTTAACCGTTAGGACAAGGAACTGATGGTGATTTTATATTTGATATTTTGATATTTGTTAACCATTAGGACAAGGAACTGATGGTGATTTTATATTTGATATTTTGACTTATTTGTTAACCATTAGGACAAGGAACTGATGGTGATTTTATATTTGATATTTTGACTTATATGTTAACCATTAGGACAAGGAACTGATGGTGATTTTATATTTTATATTATGACTTATTTTTTAACCATTAGTTCAAGGAAATGATGAAGATTTTATTTTTGATATTTTGACTTATTTGTTAACCATTAGGACAAGGAACTGATGGTGATTTTATATTTGATATTTTGACTTATTTGTTAACCATTAGGACAAGGAACTGATGGTGATTTTATATTTGATATTTTGACTTATTTGTTAACCATTAGGACAAGGAACTGATGGTGATTTTATATTTTGACTTATATGTTAACCATTAGGACAAGGAACTGATGGTGATTTTATATTTTATATTTTGACTTATTTTTTAACCATTAGTTCAAGGAAATGATGAAGATTTTATTTTTGATATTTTGACTTATTTTTTAACCATTAGGACAAGGAAATGATGATGATTTTATATTTGATATTTTGATATTTTTTAACCATTAGGACAAGGAACTGATGGTGATTTTATATTTGATATTTTGACTTATTTGTTAACCATTAGGACAAGGAACTGATGATGATTTTATATTTGATATTTTGACTTATTTGTTAACCATTAGGACAAGGAACTGATGGTGATTTTATATTTGATATTTTGACTTATTTGTTAACCATTAGGACAAGGAACTGATGGTGATTTTATATTTGATATTTTGACTTATTTGTTAACCATTAGGACAAGGAACTGATGGTGATTTTATATTTGATATTTTGACTTATTTGTTAACCATTAGGACAAGGAACTGATGATTATTTTATATTTGATATTTTGACTTATTTGTTAACCATTAGGACAAGGAACTGATGGTGATTTTATATTTTATATTTTGACTTATTTGTTAACCATTAGGACAAGGAACTGATGGTGATTTTATATTTGATATTTTGACTTATTTGTTAACCA
The DNA here is from genome assembly GCA_907269065.1 of Crocallis elinguaria. Lineage (NCBI taxonomy): Eukaryota > Metazoa > Arthropoda > Insecta > Lepidoptera > Geometridae > Crocallis > Crocallis elinguaria. Next base: position 2,083,512 of record OU026081.1, on the reverse strand, counting down.
TTAGGACAAGGAACTGATGGTGATTTTCACTGTTTTAAACTTTCACGGTTATTTACTAATTGAGACATTGTAACGGGATATTTACCATGATTATTATTGAACGATGAGCACCCGATATTTCGACGCTGTTGCAAGCATCATGTTCACGGGAATACTGGCGAGACTGCGGGTGGTTTGTAGACGAAAATTACGAGCAGACAAATCTGTCTACCCGCTTTCTCAGTCGTTTATTACGCGCACCACCGGAACTCACTCGAAAGTCACGACAAAACACACTCACGATATCACTATTTGGTTTTTTAGAGTCATTGAAAGTCTGTGATTTATTTTTAAGTACACTAATTACTGGATTCCACGCACTGGACAATTTAAAACCATCTTCCCGATTGAAGGTTTTATGTTGAGATATTTCTATCGCTTCCTTGACCATTCTCGGTATATAATGCCGCTCAGTCGACAGAATACGTGGTTTGTGAAACTCGATCCAGTGATTAGGACCTGAGTCTAGCAGATGTTCCGCTATAGCAGACTTGTTAATATCGTTGTTCTTCACAGCCTTGATGTGCTCCTTAATGCGACATAACACAGTTCGTTTTGTCTGCCCAATATACGAACTCCCGCAACTACAGTCAACTTTATAGACTCCAGGATGTTGTAATGGTAGTGTATCTTTCGGTGAACGCAGACTTTGACTGATTTTCCTGTGAGGAGTAAACACGGTTCTGATAGAGTATTTACTCAATAATCGACCTACTTTGTCAGTTACTCCTCTCAGGTACGGCAAGAAAGCTGGCTGACGTTCCACCTTTGGTGTTTCTGAGCTGTTTCTCTGGGCTTTTACAAGTGAGACATCAACCCTATATCCATTCCTCCATAGAACCTCTTGTACATGGGCTAATTCCTCATCCAGATGGTCAGTATCGCACAGATCAAAAGCGCGATTGGTGAGTGAGGACACTACGGAGTTTAAATGGCAGGGGTGATGGTGTGAGTTAGCGTTTAAATAGCGGTCAGTGTGGGTTGGCTTTCTGTAAACTGTGTGGCTGAGTGTACGATCGCTTTTTACACTAACTTTTACATCTAGGAATGCCAAAGCTCGGTCCTTTTCCATTTCTTTAGTGAACTGCATGTTGTTGTGAATGTTATTCAAATGGTCCAAGCACCGCATCACCTCCGTTTCACCTCCCTTGATAATACAGAAGATGTCATCCACATACCTCTTCCAGCACATGATTGGGACTGGACATGTGGAGATAGCTAGATCTTCAACGTGTTCCATCCACAAATTTGCTACTACTGGTGCCACCGGGCTACCCATAGCAACACCATCGATTTGTAGATAGAACTGTCCTCCATACAAGAAATAGCTAGAGGAAATACAGTGCTCAAGCAACTTGGCATACTCCAACGGGATGTTATTGTCTTGCAGTTTCCTTTTAATAACCTCCAAACATTCCCACACCGGTACTTTAGTAAATAAGGATTGAACATCAAAGCTCACCATAATCTCATTCACTTCGACCTTGATCTGCTTTAGAAGGCTAACGAAATGGCGAGAGTCCCTGACATACGACGACGTGTGGCCCACGAGTTGCTGCAATACAGTCGCAACATGTTTTGCTAAGTCATAAGAAGGGGAATCAATTTGACTTACAATCGGACGTAACGGAACATCCTTCTTATGAATCTTCGGCAATCCATATATCTTTGGCGGCTGCGGCACCCTTGGCCTTAAAAGTTTTTTCCCCACGTCTTCTCTAAAAAACCAAATAGTGATATCGTGAGTGTGTTTTGTCGTGACTTTCGAGTGAGTTCCGGTGGTGCGCGTAATAAACGACTGAGAAAGCGGGTAGACAGATTTGTCTGCTCGTAATTTTCGTCTACAAACCACCCGCAGTCTCGCCAGTATTCCCGTGAACATGATGCTTGCAACAGCGTCGAAATATCGGGTGCTCATCGTTCAATAATAATCATGGTAAATATCCCGTTACAATGTCTCAATTAGATGGTGATTTTATATTTGATATTTTGACTTATTTGTTAACCATTAGGACAAGGAACTGATTATGATTTTATATTTGATATTTTGATATTTTTAACCATTAGGACAAGGTACTGATGGTGATTTTATATTTGATATTTTGACTTATTTGTTAACCATTAGGACAAGGAACTGATGGTGATTTTATATTTTATATTTTGACTTATTTGTTAACCATTAGGACAAGGAACTGATGGTGATTTTATATTTGATATTTTGATATTTGTTAACCATTAGGACAAGGAACTGATGGTGATTTTATATTTTATATTTTGACATATTTGTTAACCATTAGGACAAGGAACTGATGGTGATTTTATATTTGATATTTTGACTTATTTGTTAACCATTAGGACAAGGAACTGATGGTGATTTTATATTTGATATTTTGACTTATTTGTTAACCATTAGGACAAGGAACTGATGGTGATTTTATATTTGATATTTTGACTTATTTGTTAACCATTAGGACAAGGAACTGATGGAGATTTTATATTTTATATTTTGACTTATTTGTTAACCATTAGGACAAGGAACTGATGGTGATTTTATATTTTATATTTTGACTTATTTGTTAACCATTAGGACAAGGAACTGATGGTGATTTTATATTTGATATTTTGACTTATTTTTTAACCATTAGGACAAGGAACTGATGATGATTTTATATTTGATATTTTGATATTTTTTAACCATTAGGACAAGGAACTGATGATGATTTTATATTTGATATTTTGATATTTTTTAACCATTAGGACAAGGAACTGATGATGATTTTATATTTGATATTTTGATATTTTTTAACCATTAGGACAAGGAACTGATGATGATTTTATATTTGATATTTTGATATTTTTTAACCATTAGGACAAGGAACTGATGATGATTTTATATTTGATATTTTGACTTATTTTTTAACCATTAGGACAAGGAAATGATGGTGATTTTATATTTGATATTTTGATATTTTTTAACCATTAGGACAAGGAACTGATGATGATTTTATATTTGATATTTTGATATTTTTTAACCATTAGGACAAGGAACTGATGATGATTTTATATTTGATATTTTGACTTATTTTTTAACCATTAGGACAAGCAACTGGTGGAGATTTTATATTTGATATTTTGACTTATTTGTTAACCATTAGGACAAGGAACTGATGGTGATTTTATATTTGATATTTTGACTTATTTGTTAACCATTAGGACAAGGAACTGATGGTGATTTTATATTTGATATTTTGACTTATTTGTTAACCATTAGGACAAGGAACTGATGGTGATTTTATATTTGATATTTTGACTTATTTGTTAACCATTAGGACAAGGAACTGATGGTGATTTTATATTTGATATTTTGACTTATTTGTTAACCATTAGGACAAGGAACTGATGGTGATTTTATATTTGATATTTTGACTTATTTGTTAACCATTAGGACAAGGAACTGATGGTGATTTTATATTTGATATTTTGATATTTGTTAACCATTAGGACAAGGAACTGATGGTGATTTTATATTTGATATTTTGACTTATTTGTTAACCATTAGGACATGGAACTGATGATGATTTTATATTTCATATTTTGATATTTGTTAACCATTAGGACAAGGAACTGATGGTGTTTTTATATTTGATATTTTGACTTATTTGTTAACCATTAGGACAAGGAACTGATGGTGATTTTATATTTGATATTTTGACTTATTTTTTAACCATTAGGACAAGGAACTGATGATGATTTTATATTTGATATTTTTATATTTTTTAACCATTAGGACAAGGAACTGATGATGATTTTATATTTGATATTTTGATATTTTTTAACCATTAGGACAAGGAACTGATAATGATTTTATATTTGAAATTTTGACTTATTTTTTAACCATTAGGACAAGGAACTGATGGTGATTTTATATTTGATATTTTGATATTTTTTAACCATTAGGACAAGGAACTGATGGTGATTTTATATTTGATATTTTGATATTTTTTAACCATTAGGACAAGGAACTGATGATGATTTTATATTTGATATTTTGATATTTGTTAACCAGTAGGACAAGGAACTGATGATGATTTTATATTTGATATTTTGACTTATTTTTTAACCATTAGGACAAGCAACTGGTGGTGATTTTATATTTGATATTTTGACTTATTTGTTAACCATTAGGACAAGGAACTGATGGTGATTTTATTTTTGATATTTTGACTTATTTGTTAACCATTAGGACAAGGAACTGATGGTTAACCAGTAGGACAAGGAACTGATGGTGATTTTATATTTGATATTTTGATATTTTTTAACCATTAGGACAAGGAACTGATGATGATTTTATATTTGATATTTTGACTTATTTTTTAACCATTAGGACAAGGAACTGATGATGATTTTATATTTGATATTTTGATATTTTTTAACCATTAGGACAAGGAACTGATGATGATTTCATATTTGATATTTTGATATTTTTTAACCATTAGGACAAGGAACTGATGATGATTTTATATTTGATATTTTGACTTATTTTTTAACCATTAGGACAAGGAACTGATGATGATTTTATATTTGATATTTTGATATTTTTTAACCATTAGGACAAGGAACTGATGGTGATTTTATATTTGATATTTTGACTTATTTGTTAACCATTAGGACAAGGAACTGATGGTGATTTTATATTTGATATTTTGACTTATTTGTTAACCATTAGGACAAGGAACTGATGGTGATTTTATATTTGATATTTTGACTTATTTGTTAACCATTAGGACAAGGAACTGATGGTGATTTTATATTTGATATTTTGATATTTGTTAACCATTAGGACAAGGAACTGATGGTGATTTTATATTTGATATTTTGACTTATTTGTTAACCATTAGGACAAGGAACTGATGGTGATTTTATATTTGATATTTTGACTTATTTGTTAACCATTAGGACAAGGAACTGATGGTGATTTTATATTTGATATTTTGACTTATTTGTTAACCATTAGGACAAGGAACTGATGGTGATTTTATATTTGATATTTTGACTTATTTGTTAACCATTAGGACAAGGAACTGATGGTGATTTTATATTTGATATTTTGATATTTGTTAACCATTAGGACAAGGAACTGATGGTGATTTTATATTTGATATTTTGACTTATTTGTTAACCATTAGGACAAGGAACTGATGGTGATTTTATATTTGATATTTTGACTTATTTGTTAACCATTAGGACAAGGAACTGATGGTGATTTTATATTTGATATTTTGACTTATTTTTTAACCATTAGGACAAGGAACTGATGATGATTTTATATTTGATATTTTGATATTTTTTAACCATTAGGACAAGGAACTGATGGTGATTTTATATTTGATATTTTGACTTATTTGTTAACCATTAGGACAAGGAACTGATGGTGATTTTATATTTGATATTTTGACTTATTTGTTAACCATTAGGACAAGGAACTGATGGTGATTTTATATTTGATATTTTGACTTATTTTTTAACCATTAGGACAAGGAACTGATGATGATTTTATATTTGATATTTTGATATTTTTTAACCATTAGGACAAGGAACTGATGATGATTTTATATTTGAAATTTTGACTTATTTTTTAACCATTAGGACAAGGAACTGATGGTGATTTTATATTTGATATTTTGATATTTTTTAACCATTAGGACAAGGAACTGATGGTGATTTTATATTTGATATTTTGACTTATTTGTTAACTATTAGGACAAGGAACTGATGATGATTTTATATTTGATATTTTGACTTATTTGTTAACCATTAGGACAAGGAACTGATGGTGATTTTATATTTGATATTTTGACTTATTTGTTAACCAGTAGGACAAGGAACTGATGGTGATTTTATATTTGATATTTTGATATTTTTTAACCATTAGGACAAGGAACTGATGATGATTTTATATTTGATATTTTGACTTATTTTTTAACCATTAGGACAAGGAACTGATGATGATTTTATATTTGATATTTTTTAACCATTAGGACAAGGAACTGATGATGATTTTATATTTGATATTTTGATATTTTTTAACCATTAGGACAAGGAACTGATGATGATTTTATATTTGATATTTTGACTTATTTGTTAACCATTAGGACAAGGAACTGATGATGATTTTATATTTGATATTTTGATATTTTTTAACCATTAGGACAAGGAACTGATGGTGATTTTATATTTGATATTTTGACTTATTTGTTAACCATTAGGACAAGGAACTGATGGTGATTTTATATTTGATATTTTGACTTATTTGTTAACCATTAGGACAAGGAACTGATGGTGATTTTATATTTGATATTTTGACTTATATGTTAACCATTAGGACAAGGAACTGATGGTGATTTTATATTTTATATTATGACTTATTTTTTAACCATTAGGACAAGGAACTGATGATGATTTTATATTTGATATTTTTTAACCATTAGGACAAGGAACTGATGATGATTTTATATTTGATATTTTGATATTTTTTAACCATTAGGACAAGGAACTGATGATGATTTTATATTTGATATTTTGACTTATTTTTTAACCATTAGGACAAGGAACTGATGGTGATTTTATATTTGATATTTTGATATTTTTTAACCATTAGGACAAGGAACTGATGGTGATTTTATATTTGATATTTTGACTTATTTGTTAACCATTAGGACAAGGAACTGATGGTGATTTTATATTTGATATTTTGATATTTTTTAACCATTAGGACAAGGAACTGATGATGATTTCATATTTGATATTTTGATATTTTTTAACCATTAGGACAAGGAACTGATGATGATTTTATATTTGATATTTTGACTTATTTTTTAACCATTAGGACAAGGAACTGATGGTGATTTTATATTTGATATTTTGATATTTTTTAACCATTAGGACAAGGAACTGATGGTGATTTTATATTTGATATTTTGACTTATTTGTTAACCATTAGGACAAGGAACTGATGGTGATTTTATATTTGATATTTTGACTTATTTGTTAACCATTAGGACAAGGAACTGATGGTGATTTTATATTTGATATTTTGACTTATATGTTAACCATTAGGACAAGGAACTGATGGTGATTTTATATTTTATATTATGACTTATTTTTTAACCATTAGGACAAGGAACTGATGATGATTTTATATTTGATATTTTTTAACCATTAGGACAAGGAACTGATGATGATTTTATATTTGATATTTTGATATTTTTTAACCATTAGGACAAGGAACTGATGATGATTTTATATTTGATATTTTGACTTATTTTTTAACCATTAGGACAAGGAACTGATGGTGATTTTATATTTGATATTTTGATATTTTTTAACCATTAGGACAAGGAACTGATGGTGATTTTATATTTTATATTTTGACTTATTTTTTAACCATTAGTTCAAGGAAATGATGAAGATTTTATTTTTGATATTTTGACTTATTTTTTAACCATTAGGACAAGGAAATGATGATGATTTTATATTTGATATTTTGATATTTTTTAACCATTAGGACAAGGAACTGATGGTGATTTTATATTTGATATTTTGACTTATTTGTTAACCATTAGGACAAGGAACTGATGATGATTTTATATTTGATATTTTGACTTATTTGTTAACCATTAGGACAAGGAACTGATGGTGATTTTATATTTGATATTTTGACTTATTTGTTAACCATTAGGACAAGGAACTGATGGTGATTTTATATTTGATATTTTGACTTATTTGTTAACCATTAGGACAAGGAACTGATGGTGATTTTATATTTGATATTTTGACTTATTTGTTAACCATTAGGACAAGGAACTGATGGTGATTTTATATTTGATATTTTGACTTATTTGTTAACCATTAGGACAAGGAACTGATGGTGATTTTATATTTGATATTTTGACTTATTTGTTAACCAGTAGGACAAGGAACTGATGGTGATTTTATATTTGATATTTTGATATTTTTTAACCATTAGGACAAGGAACTGATGATGATTTTATATTTGATATTTTGACTTATTTTTTAACCATTAGGACAAGGAACTGATGATGATTTTATATTTGATATTTTTTAACCATTAGGACAAGGAACTGATGATGATTTTATATTTGATATTTTGATATTTTTTACCCATTAGGACAAGGACCTGATGATGATTTTATATTTGATATTTTGACTTATTTTTTAACCATTAGGACAAGGAACTGATGGTGATTTTATATTTGATATTTTGATATTTTTTAACCATTAGGACAAGGAACTGATGGTGATTTTATATTTGATATTTTGACTTATTTGTTAACCATTAGGACAAGGAACTGATGGTGATTTTATATTTGATATTTTGATATTTGTTAACCATTAGGACAAGGAACTGATGGTGATTTTATATTTGATATTTTGACTTATTTGTTAACCATTAGGACAAGGAACTGATGGTGATTTTATATTTGATATTTTGACTTATTTGTTAACCATTAGGACAAGGAACTGATGGTGATTTTATATTTGATATTTTGACTTATTTGTTAACCATTAGGACAAGGAACTGATGGTGATTTTATATTTGATATTTTGACTTATTTGTTAACCATTAGGACAAGGAACTGATGGTGATTTTATATTTGATATTTTGACTTATTTGTTAACCATTAGGACAAGGAACTGATGGTGATTTTATATTTGATATTTTGACTTATTTGTTAACCATTAGGACAAGGAACTGATGGTGATTTTATATTTGATATTTTGACTTATTTGTTAACCATTAGGACAAGGAACTGATGGTGATTTTATATTTGATATTTTGACTTATTTGTTAACCATTAGGACAAGGAACTGATGGTGATTTTATATTTGATATTTTGACTTATTTGTTAACCATTAGGACAAGGAACTGATGGTGATTTTATATTTTATATTTTGACTTATTTTTTAACCATTAGTTCAAGGAAATGATGAAGATTTTATTTTTGATATTTTGACTTATTTTTTAACCATTAGGACAAGGAAATGATGATGATTTTATATTTGATATTTTGATATTTTTTAACCATTAGGACAAGGAACTGATGGTGATTTTATATTTGATATTTTGATATTTTTTAACCATTAGGACAAGGAACTGATGGTGATTTTATATTTGATATTTTGACTTATTTGTTAACCATTAGGACAAGGAACTGATGGTGATTTTATATTTGATATTTTGACTTATTTGTTAACCATTAGGACAAGGAACTGATGGTGATTTTATATTTGATATTTTGACTTATTTGTTAACCATTAGGACAAGGAACTGATGATGATTTTATATTTGATATTTTGACTTATTTGTTAACCATTAGGACAAGGAACTGATGGTGATTTTATATTTGATATTTTGACTTATTTGTTAACCATTAGGACAAGGAACTGATGGTGATTTTATATTTGATATTTTGATATTTTTTAACCATTAGGACAAGGAACTGATGATGATTTTATATTTGATATTTTGACTTATTTTTTAACCATTAGGACAAGGAACTGATGATGATTTTATATTTGATATTTTTTAACCATTAGGACAAGGAACTGATGATGATTTTATATTTGATATTTTGATATTTTTTAACCATTAGGACAAGGAACTGATGATGATTTTATATTTGATATTTTGACTTATTTTTTAACCATTAGGACAAGGAACTGATGGTGATTTTATATTTGATATTTTGATATTTTTTAACCATTAGGACAAGGAACTGATGGTGATTTTATATTTGATATTTTGACTTATTTGTTAACCATTAGGACAAGGAACTGATGGTGATTTTATATTTGATATTTTGATATTTGTTAACCATTAGGACAAGGAACTGATGGTGATTTTATATTTGATATTTTGACTTATTTGTTAACCATTAGGACAAGGAACTGATGGTGATTTTATATTTGATATTTTGACTTATTTGTTAACCATTAGGACAAGGAACTGATGGTGATTTTATATTTGATATTTTGACTTATTTGTTAACCATTAGGACAAGGAACTGATGGTGATTTTATATTTGATATTTTGACTTATTTGTTAACCATTAGGACAAGGAACTGATGGTGATTTTATATTTTATATTTTGACTTATTTTTTAACCATTAGTTCAAGGAAATGATGAAGATTTTATTTTTGATATTTTGACTTATTTTTTAACCATTAGGACAAGGAAATGATGATGATTTTATATTTGATATTTTGATATTTTTTAACCATTAGGACAAGGAACTGATGGTGATTTTATATTTGATATTTTGATATTTTTTAACCATTAGGACAAGGAACTGATGGTGATTTTATATTTGATATTTTGACTTATTTGTTAACCATTAGGACAAGGAACTGATGGTGATTTTATATTTGATATTTTGACTTATTTGTTAACCATTAGGACAAGGAACTGATGGTGATTTTATATTTGATATTTTGACTTATTTGTTAACCATTAGGACAAGGAACTGATGATGATTTTATATTTGATATTTTGACTTATTTGTTAACCATTAGGACAAGGAACTGATGGTGATTTTATATTTGATATTTTGACTTATTTGTTAACCATTAGGACAAGGAACTGATGGTGATTTTATATTTGATATTTTGACTTATTTGTTAACCATTAGGACAAGGAACTGATGGTGATTTTATATTTGATATTTTGATATTTGTTAACCATTAGGACAAGGAACTGATGGTGATTTTATATTTGATATTTTGACTTATTTGTTAACCATTAGGACAAGGAACTGATGATGATTTTATATTTGATATTTTGATATTTTTTAACCATTAGGACAAGGAACTGATAATGATTTTATATTTGAAATTTTGACTTATTTTTTAACCATTAGGACAAGGAACTGATGGTGATTTTATATTTGATATTTTGATATTTTTTAACCATTAGGACAAGGAACTGATGGTGATTTTATATTTGATATTTTGACTTATTTGTTAACCATTAGGACAAGGAACTGATGGTGATTTTATATTTGATATTTTGACTTATTTGTTAACCAGTAGGACAAGGAACTGATGGTGATTTTATATTTGATATTTTGATATTTTTTAACCATTAGGACAAGGAACTGATGATGATTTTATATTTGATATTTTGACTTATTTTTTAACCATTAGGACAAGGAACTGATGATGATTTTATATTTGATATTTTTTAACCATTAGGACAAGGAACTGATGATGATTTTATATTTGATATTTTGATATTTTTTACCCATTAGGACAAGGAACTGATGATGATTTTATATTTGATATTTTGACTTATTTGTTAACCATTAGGACAAGGAACTGATGGTGATTTTATATTTGATATTTTGATATTTTTTAACCATTAGGACAAGGAACTGATGGTGATTTTATATTTGATATTTTGACTTATTTGTTAACCATTAGGACAAGGAACTGATGGTGATTTTATATTTGATATTTTGATATTTTTTAACCATTAGGACAAGGAACTGATGGTGATTTTATATTTGATATTTTGACTTATTTGTTAACCATTAGGACAAGGAACTGATGGTGATTTTATATTTGATATTTTGACTTATTTGTTAACCATTAGGACAAGGAACTGATGGTGATTTTATATTTGATATTTTGACTTGTTTGTTAACCATTAGGACAAGGAACTGATGGTGATTTTATATTTGATATTTTGACTTATTTGTTAACCATTAGGACAAGGAACTGATGGTGATTTTATATTTGATATTTTGACTTATTTGTTAACCATTAGGACAAGGAACTGATGGTGATTTTATATTTGATATTTTGACTTATTTGTTAACCATTAGGACAAGGAACTGATGGTGATTTTATATTTGATATTTTGACTTATTTGTTAACCATTAGGACAAGGAACTGATGGTGATTTTATATTTGATATTTTGACTTATTTGTTAACCATTAGGACAAGGAACTGATGGTGATTTTATATTTGATATTTTGACTTAAATTTTAACCATTAGGACAAGGAACTGATGGTGATTTTATATTTGATATTTTGACTTATTTGTTAACCATTAGGACAAGGAACTGATGGTGATTTTATATTTGATATTTTGACTTATTTGTTAACCATTAGGACAAGGAACTGATGGTGATTTTATATTTGATACGTTGACTTATTTGTTAACCATTAGGACAAGGAACTGATGATGATTTTATATTTGATATTTTGACTTATTTGTTAACCATTAGGACAAGGAACTGATGATGATTTTATATTTGATATTTTGATATTTTTTAACCATTAGGACAAGGAACTGATGGTGATTTTATATTTGATATTTTGACTTATTTGTTAACCATTAGGACAAGGAACTGATGGTGATTTTATATTTGATATTTTGACTTATTTGTTAACCATTAGGACAAGGAACTGATGGTGATTTTATATTTGATATTTTGACTTATTTGTTAACCATTAGGACAAGGAACTGATGATGATTTTATATTTGATATTTTGACTTATTTGTTAACCATTAGGACAAGGAACTGATGGTGATTTTATATTTGATATTTTGACTTATTTGTTAACCATTAGGACAAGGAACTGATGGTGATTTTATATTTGATATTTTGACTTATTTGTTAACCATTAGGACAAGGAACTGATGGTGATTTTATATTTGATATTTTGATATTTGTTAACCATTAGGACAAGGAACTGATGGTGATTTTATATTTGATATTTTGACTTATTTGTTAACCATTAGGACAAGGAACTGATGGTGATTTTATATTTGATATTTTGACTTATTTGTTAACCATTAGGACAAGGAACTGATGGTGATTTTATATTTGATATTTTGACTTATTTGTTAACCATTAGGACAAGGAACTGATGATGATTTTATATTTGATATTTTGACTTATTTGTTAACCATTAGGACAAGGAACTGATGGTGATTTTATATTTGATATTTTGACTTATTTGTTAACCATTAGGACAAGGAACTGATGGTGATTTTATATTTGATATTTTGACTTATTTGTTAACCATTAGGACAAGGAACTGATGGTGATTTTATATTTGATATTTTGACTTATTTGTTAACCATTAGGACAAGGAACTGATGGTGATTTTATATTTGATATTTTGACTTATTTGTTAACCATTAGGACAAGGAACTGATGGTGATTTTATATTTGATATTTTGACTTATTTGTTAACCAGTAGGACAAGGAACTGATGGTGATTTTATATTTGATATTTTGATATTTTTTAACCATTAGGACAAGGAACTGATGATGATTTTATATTTGATATTTTGACTTATTTTTTAACCATTAGGACAAGGAACTGATGATGATTTTATATTTGATATTTTTTAACCATTAGGACAAGGAACTGATGATGATTTTATATTTGATATTTTGATATTTTTTACCCATTAGGACAAGGAACTGATGATGATTTTATATTTGATATTTTGACTTATTTTTTAACCATTAGGACAAGGAACTGATGGTGATTTTATATTTGATATTTTGATATTTTTTAACCATTAGGACAAGGAACTGATGGTGATTTTATATTTGATATTTTGACTTATTTGTTAACCATTAGGACAAGGAACTGATGGTGATTTTATATTTGATATTTTGATATTTGTTAACCATTAGGACAAGGAACTGATGGTGATTTTATATTTGATATTTTGACTTATTTGTTAACCATTAGGACAAGGAACTGATGGTGATTTTATATTTGATATTTTGACTTATTTGTTAACCATTAGGACAAGGAACTGATGGTGATTTTATATTTGATATTTAGACTTATTTGTTAACCATTAGGACAAGGAACTGATGGTGATTTTATATTTGATATTTTGACTTATTTGTTAACCATTAGGACAAGGAACTGATGGTGATTTTATATTTGATATTTTGACTTATTTGTTAACCATTAGGACAAGGAACTGATGGTGATTTTATATTTGATATTTTGACTTATTTGTTAACCATTAGGACAAGGAACTGATGGTGATTTTATATTTGATATTTTGACTTATTTGTTAACCATTAGGACAAGGAACTGATGGTGATTTTATATTTGATATTTTGACTTATTTGTTAACCATTAGGACAAGGAACTGATGGTGATTTTATATTTGATATTTTGACTTATTTGTTAACCATTAGGACAAGGAACTGATGGTGATTTTATATTTGATATTTTGACTTATTTGTTAACCATTAGGACAAGGAACTGATGGTGATTTTATATTTGATATTTTGACTTATTTGTTAACCATTAGGACAAGGAACTGATGGTGATTTTATATTTGATACGTTGACTTATTTGTTAACCATTAGGACAAGGAACTGATGATGATTTTATATTTGATATTTTGACTTATTTGTTAACCATTAGGACAAGGAACTGATGGTGATTTTATATTTGATATTTTGATATTTTTTAACCATTAGGACAAGGAACTGATGGTGATTTTATATTTGATATTTTGACTTATTTGTTAACCATTAGGACAAGGAACTGATGGTGATTTTATATTTGATATTTTGACTTATTTGTTAACCATTAGGACAAGGAACTGATGGTGATTTTATATTTGATATTTTGACTTATTTGTTAACCATTAGGACAAGGAACTGATGATGATTTTATATTTGATATTTTGACTTATTTGTTAACCATTAGGACAAGGAACTGATGGTGATTTTATATTTGATATTTTGACTTATTTGTTAACCATTAGGACAAGGAACTGATGGTGATTTTATATTTGATATTTTGACTTATTTGTTAACCATTAGGACAAGGAACTGATGGTGATTTTATATTTGATATTTTGATATTTGTTAACCATTAGGACAAGGAACTGATGATGATTTTATATTTGATATTTTGACTTATTTTTTAACCATTAGGACAAGCAACTGGTGGAGATTTTATATTTGATATTTTGACTTATTTGTTAACCATTAGGACAAGGAACTGATGGTGATTTTATTTTTGATATTTTGACTTATTTGTTAACCATTAGGACAAGGAACTGATGGTGATTTTATATTTGATATTTAGACTTATTTGTTAACCATTAGGACAAGGAACTGATGGTGATTTTATATTTGATATTTTGACTTATTTGTTAACCATTAGGACAAGGAACTGATGGTGATTTTATATTTGATATTTTGACTTATTTGTTAACCATTAGGACAAGGAACTGATGGTGATTTTATATTTGATATTTTGACTTATTTGTTAACCATTAGGACAAGGAACTGATGGTGATTTTATATTTGATATTTTGACTTATTTGTTAACCATTAGGACAAGGAACTGATGGTGATTTTATATTTGATATTTTGACTTATTTGTTAACCATTAGGACAAGGAACTGATGGTGATTTTATATTTGATATTTTGACTTATTTGTTAACCATTAGGACAAGGAACTGATGGTGATTTTATATTTGATATTTTGACTTATTTGTTAACCATTAGGACAAGGAACTGATGGTGATTTTATATTTGATATTTTGACTTATTTGTTAACCATTAGGACAAGGAACTGATGGTGATTTTATATTTGATATTTTGACTTATTTGTTAACCATTAGGACAAGGAACTGATGGAGATTTTATATTTTATATTTTGACTTATTTGTTAACCATTAGGACAAGGAACTGATGGTGATTTTATATTTGATATTTTGACTTATTTTTTAACCATTAGGACAAGGAACTGATGATGATTTTATATTTGATATTTTGATATTTTTTAACCATTAGGACAAGGAACTGATGATGATTTTATATTTGATATTTTGATATTTTTTAACCATTAGGACAAGGAACTGATGATGATTTTATATTTGATATTTTGATATTTTTTAACCATTAGGACAAGGAACTGATGATGATTTTATATTTGATATTTTGATATTTTTTAACCATTAGGACAAGGAACTGATGATGATTTTATATTTGATATTTTGACTTATTTTTTAACCATTAGGACAAGGAACTGATGGTGATTTTATATTTGATATTTTGATATTTGTTAACCATTAGGACAAGGAACTGATGGTGATTTTATATTTGATATTTTGACTTATTTGTTAACCATTAGGACAAGGAACTGATGGTGATTTTATATTTGATATTTTGACTTATTTGTTAACCATTAGGACAAGGAACTGATGGTGATTTTATATTTGATATTTTGATATTTGTTAACCATTAGGACAAGGAACTGATGGTGATTTTATATTTGATATTTTGACTTATTTGTTAACCATTAGGACAAGGAACTGATGGTGATTTTATATTTGATATTTTGACTTATTTGTTAACCATTAGGACAAGGAACTGATGGTGATTTTATATTTGATATTTTGACTTATTTTTTAACCATTAGGACAAGGAACTGATGATGATTTTATATTTGATATTTTGATATTTTTTAACCATTAGGACAAGGAACTGATGGTGATTTTATATTTGATATTTTGACTTATTTGTTAACCATTAGGACAAGGATCTGATGGTGATTTTATATTTGATATTTTGACTTATTTGTTAACCATTAGGACAAGGAACTGATGGTGATTTTATATTTGATATTTTGACTTATTTTTTAACCATTAGGACAAGGAACTGATGATGATTTTATATTTGATATTTTGATATTTTTTAACCATTAGGACAAGGAACTGATGATGATTTTATATTTGAAATTTTGACTTATTTTTTAACCATTAGGACAAGGAACTGATGGTGATTTTATATTTGATATTTTGACTTATTTGTTAACCATTAGGACAAGGAACTGATGGTGATTTTATATTTGATATTTTGACTTATTTGTTAACCATTAGGACAAGGAACTGATGATGATTTTATATTTGATATTTTGACTTATTTGTTAACCATTAGGACAAGGAACTGATGGTGATTTTATATTTGATATTTTGACTTATTTGTTAACCAGTAGGACAAGGAACTGATGGTGATTTTATATTTGATATTTTGATATTTTTTAACCATTAGGACAAGGAACTGATGATGATTTTATATTTGATATTTTGACTTATTTTTTAACCATTAGGACAAGGAACTGATGATGATTTTATATTTGATATTTTTTAACCATTAGGACAAGGAACTGATGATGATTTTATATTTGATATTTTGACTTATTTGTTAACCATTAGGACAAGGAACTGATGATGATTTTATATTTGATATTTTGATATTTTTTAACCATTAGGACAAGGAACTGATGGTGATTTTATATTTGATATTTTGACTTATTTGTTAACCATTAGGACAAGGAACTGATGGTGATTTTATATTTGATATTTTGACTTATTTGTTAACCATTAGGACAAGGAACTGATGGTGATTTTATATTTGATATTTTGACTTATTTGTTAACCATTAGGACAAGGAACTGATGGTGATTTTATATTTTATATTTTGACTTATTTGTTAACCATTAGGACAAGGAACTGATGGTGATTTTATATTTGATATTTTGACTTATTTGTTAACCATTAGGACAAGGAACTGATGATGATTTTATATTTGATATTTTGACTTATTTGTTAACCATTAGGACAAGGAACTGATGATGATTTTATATTTGATATTTTGATATTTTTTAACCATTAGGACAAGGAACTGATGATGATTTTATATTTGATATTTTGACTTATTTTTTAACCATTAGGACAAGGAACTGATGGTGATTTTATATTTGATATTTTGATATTTTTTAACCATTAGGACAAGGAACTGATAATGATTTTATATTTGATATTTTGACTTATTTTTTAACCATTAGGACAAGGAACTGATGGTGATTTTATATTTGATATTTTGATATTTTTTAACCATTAGGACAAGGAACTGATGGTGATTTTATATTTTGACTTATTTGTTAACCATTAGGACAAGGAACTGATGATGATTTTATATTTGATATTTTGACTTATTTGTTAACCATTAGGACAAGGAACTGATGGTGATTTTATATTTGATATTTTGACTTATTTGTTAACCATTAGGACAAGGAACTGATGATGATTTTGTATTTGATATTTTGATATTTTTTAACCATTAGGACAAGGAACTGATGGTGATTTTATATTTGATATTTTGACTTATTTGTTAACCATTAGGACAAGGAACTGATGATGATTTTATATTTGATATTTTGATATTTGTTAACCATTAGGACAAGGAACTGATGGTGATTTTATATTTGATATTTTGACTTATTTGTTAACCATTAGGACAAGGAACTGATGGTGATTTTATATTTGATATTTTGACTTATTTGTTAACCGTTAGGACAAGGAACTGATGGTGATTTTATATTTGATATTTTGATATTTGTTAACCATTAGGACAAGGAACTGATGGTGATTTTATATTTGATATTTTGACTTATTTGTTAACCATTAGGACAAGGAACTGATGGTGATTTTATATTTGATATTTTGACTTATTTGTTAACCATTAGGACAAGGAACTGATGATGATTTTATATTTGATATTTTGATATTTGTTAACCATTAGGACAAGGAACTGATGGTGATTTTATATTTGATATTTTGACTTATTTGTTAACCATTAGGACAAGGAACTGATGGTGATTTTATATTTGATATTTTGATATTTGTTAACCATTAGGACAAGGAACTGATGGTGATTTTATATTTGATATTTTGACTTATTTGTTAACCATTAGGACAAGGAACTGATGGTGATTTTATATTTGATATTTTGACTTATTTGTTAACCATTAGGACAAGGAACTGATGGTGATTTTATATTTGATATTTTGACTTATTTGTTAACCATTAGGACAAGGAACTGATGGTGATTTTATATTTGATATTTTGACTTATTTGTTAACCATTAGGACAAGGAACTGATGGTGATTTTATATTTGATATTTTGACTTATTTGTTAACCATTAGGACAAGGAACTGATGGTGATTTTATATTTGATATTTTGACTTATTTGTTAACCATTAGGACAAGGAACTGATGGTGATTTTATATTTGATATTTTGACTTATTTGTTAACCATTAGGACAAGGAACTGATGGTGATTTTATATTTGATATTTTGACTTATTTGTTAACCATTAGGACAAGGAACTGATGGTGATTTTATATTTGATATTTTGACTTATTTGTTAACCATTAGGACAAGGAACTGATGGTGATTTTATATTTGATATTTTGACTTATTTGTTAACCATTAGGACAAGGAACTGATGGTGATTTTATATTTGATATTTTGACTTATTTGTTAACCATTAGGACAAGGAACTGATGGTGATTTTATATTTGATACGTTGACTTATTTGTTAACCATTAGGACAAGGAACTGATGATGATTTTATATTTGATATTTTGACTTATTTGTTAACCATTAGGACAAGGAACTGATGGTGATTTTATATTTGATATTTTGATATTTTTTAACCATTAGGACAAGGAACTGATGGTGATTTTATATTTGATATTTTGACTTATTTGTTAACCATTAGGACAAGGAACTGATGGTGATTTTATATTTGATATTTTGACTTATTTGTTAACCATTAGGACAAGGAACTGATGGTGATTTTATATTTGATATTTTGACTTATTTGTTAACCATTAGGACAAGGAACTGATGATGATTTTATATTTGATATTTTGACTTATTTGTTAACCATTAGGACAAGGAACTGATGGTGATTTTATATTTGATATTTTGACTTATTTGTTAACCATTAGGACAAGGAACTGATGGTGATTTTATATTTGATATTTTGACTTATTTGTTAACCATTAGGACAAGGAACTGATGGTGATTTTATATTTGATATTTTGATATTTGTTAACCATTAGGACAAGGAACTGATGATGATTTTATATTTGATATTTTGACTTATTTTTTAACCATTAGGACAAGCAACTGGTGGAGATTTTATATTTGATATTTTGACTTATTTGTTAACCATTAGGACAAGGAACTGATGGTGATTTTATTTTTGATATTTTGACTTATTTGTTAACCATTAGGACAAGGAACTGATGGTGATTTTATATTTGATATTTTGACTTATTTGTTAACCATTAGGACAAGGAACTGATGGTGATTTTATATTTGATATTTTGACTTATTTGTTAACCATTAGGACAAGGAACTGATGGTGATTTTATATTTGATATTTTGACTTATTTGTTAACCATTAGGACAAGGAACTGATGGTGATTTTATATTTGATATTTTGACTTATTTGTTAACCATTAGGACAAGGAACTGATGGTGATTTTATATTTGATATTTTGACTTATTTGTTAACCATTAGGACAAGGAACTGATGGTGATTTTATATTTGATATTTTGACTTATTTGTTAACCATTAGGACAAGGAACTGATGGTGATTTTATATTTGATATTTTGATATTTGTTAACCATTAGGACAAGGAACTGATGGTGATTTTATATTTGATATTTTGACTTATTTGTTAACCATTAGGACAAGGAACTGATGGTGATTTTATATTTGATATTTTGACTTATTTGTTAACCATTAGGACAAGGAACTGATGGTGATTTTATATTTGATATTTTGACTTATTTGTTAACCATTAGGACAAGGAACTGATGGAGATTTTATATTTTATATTTTGACTTATTTGTTAACCATTAGGACAAGGAACTGATGGTGATTTTATATTTGATATTTTGACTTATTTTTTAACCATTAGGACAAGGAACTGATGATGATTTTATATTTGATATTTTGATATTTTTTAACCATTAGGACAAGGAACTGATGATGATTTTATATTTGATATTTTGATATTTTTTAACCATTAGGACAAGGAACTGATGATGATTTTATATTTGATATTTTGATATTTTTTAACCATTAGGACAAGGAACTGATGATGATTTTATATTTGATATTTTGATATTTTTTAACCATTAGGACAAGGAACTGATGATGATTTTATATTTGATATTTTGACTTATTTTTTAACCATTAGGACAAGGAACTGATGGTGATTTTATATTTGATATTTTGATATTTTTTAACCATTAGGACAAGGAACTGATGATGATTTTATATTTGATATTTTGATATTTTTTAACCATTAGGACAAGGAACTGATGATGATTTTATATTTGATATTTTGACTTATTTTTTAACCATTAGGACAAGCAACTGGTGGAGATTTTATATTTGATATTTTGACTTATTTGTTAACCATTAGGACAAGGAACTGATGGTGATTTTATTTTTGATATTTTGACTTATTTGTTAACCATTAGGACAAGGAACTGATGGTGATTTTATATTTGATATTTTGACTTATTTGTTAACCATTAGGACAAGGAACTGATGGTGATTTTATATTTGATATTTTGACTTATTTGTTAACCATTAGGACAAGGAACTGATGGTGATTTTATATTTGATATTTTGACTTATTTGTTAACCATTAGGACAAGGAACTGATGGTGATTTTATATTTGATATTTTGACTTATTTGTTAACCATTAGGACAAGGAACTGATGGTGATTTTATATTTGATATTTTGACTTATTTGTTAACCATTAGGACAAGGAACTGATGGTGATTTTATATTTGATATTTTGACTTATTTGTTAACCATTAGGACAAGGAACTGATGGTGATTTTATATTTGATATTTTGATATTTGTTAACCATTAGGACAAGGAACTGATGGTGATTTTATATTTGATATTTTGACTTATTTGTTAACCATTAGGACAAGGAACTGATGGTGATTTTATATTTGATATTTTGACTTATTTGTTAACCATTAGGACAAGGAACTGATGGTGATTTTATATTTGATATTTTGACTTATTTTTTAACCATTAGGACAAGGAACTGATGATGATTTTATATTTGATATTTTGATATTTTTTAACCATTAGGACAAGGAACTGATGGTGATTTTATATTTGATATTTTGACTTATTTGTTAACCATTAGGACAAGGATCTGATGGTGATTTTATATTTGATATTTTGACTTATTTGTTAACCATTAGGACAAGGAACTGATGGTGATTTTATATTTGAAATTTTGACTTATTTTTTAACCATTAGGACAAGGAACTGATGATGATTTTATATTTGATATTTTGATATTTTTTAACCATTAGGACAAGGAACTGATGATGATTTTATATTTGAAATTTTGACTTATTTTTTAACCATTAGGACAAGGAACTGATGGTGATTTTATATTTGATATTTTGATATTTTTTAACCATTAGGACAAGGAACTGATGGTGATTTTATATTTGATATTTTGACTTATTTGTTAACCATTAGGACAAGGAACTGATGATGATTTTATATTTGATATTTTGACTTATTTGTTAACCATTAGGACAAGGAACTGATGGTGATTTTATATTTGATATTTTGACTTATTTGTTAACCAGTAGGACAAGGAACTGATGGTGATTTTATATTTGATATTTTGATATTTTTTAACCATTAGGACAAGGAACTGATGATGATTTTATATTTGATATTTTGACTTATTTTTTAACCATTAGGACAAGGAACTGATGATGATTTTATATTTGATATTTTTTAACCATTAGGACAAGGAACTGATGATGATTTTATATTTGATATTTTGATATTTTTTAACCATTAGGACAAGGAACTGATGATGATTTTATATTTGATATTTTGACTTATTTGTTAACCATTAGGACAAGGAACTGATGATGATTTTATATTTGATATTTTGATATTTTTTAACCATTAGGACAAGGAACTGATGGTGATTTTATATTTGATATTTTGACTTATTTGTTAACCATTAGGACAAGGAACTGATGGTGATTTTATATTTGATATTTTGACTTATTTGTTAACCATTAGGACAAGGAACTGATGGTGATTTTATATTTGATATTTTGACTTATTTGTTAACCATTAGGACAAGGAACTGATGGTGATTTTATATTTTATATTTTGACTTATTTGTTAACCATTAGGACAAGGAACTGATGGTGATTTTATATTTGATATTTTGACTTATTTGTTAACCATTAGGACAAGGAACTGATGATGATTTTATATTTGATATTTTGACTTATTTGTTAACCATTAGGACAAGGAACTGATGATGATTTTATATTTGATATTTTGATATTTTTTAACCATTAGGACAAGGAACTGATGATGATTTTATATTTGAAATTTTGACTTATTTTTTAACCATTAGGACAAGGAACTGATGGTGATTTTATATTTGATATTTTGATATTTTTTAACCATTAGGACAAGGAACTGATAATGATTTTATATTTGATATTTTGACTTATTTTTTAACCATTAGGACAAGGAACTGATGGTGATTTTATATTTGATATTTTGATATTTTTTAACCATTAGGACAAGGAACTGATGGTGATTTTATATTTTGACTTATTTGTTAACCATTAGGACAAGGAACTGATGATGATTTTATATTTGATATTTTGACTTATTTGTTAACCATTAGGACAAGGAACTGATGGTGATTTTATATTTGATATTTTGACTTATTTGTTAACCATTAGGACAAGGAACTGATGATGATTTTGTATTTGATATTTTGATATTTTTTAACCATTAGGACAAGGAACTGATGGTGATTTTATATTTGATATTTTGACTTATTTGTTAACCATTAGGACAAGGAACTGATGATGATTTTATATTTGATATTTTGATATTTGTTAACCATTAGGACAAGGAACTGATGGTGATTTTATATTTGATATTTTGACTTATTTGTTAACCATTAGGACAAGGAACTGATGGTGATTTTATATTTGATATTTTGACTTATTTGTTAACCGTTAGGACAAGGAACTGATGGTGATTTTATATTTGATATTTTGATATTTGTTAACCATTAGGACAAGGATCTGATGGTGATTTTATATTTGATATTTTGACTTATTTGTTAACCATTAGGACAAGGAACTGATGGTGATTTTATATTTGATATTTTGACTTATTTGTTAACCATTAGGACAAGGAACTGATGATGATTTTATATTTGATATTTTGATATTTGTTAACCATTAGGACAAGGAACTGATGGTGATTTTATATTTGATATTTTGACTTATTTGTTAACCATTAGGACAAGGAACTGATGGTGATTTTATATTTGATATTTTGACTTATTTGTTAACCGTTAGGACAAGGAACTGATGGTGATTTTATATTTGATATTTTGATATTTGTTAACCATTAGGACAAGGAACTGATGGTGATTTTATATTTGATATTTTGACTTATTTGTTAACCATTAGGACAAGGAACTGATGGTGATTTTATATTTGATATTTTGACTTATTTGTTAACCATTAGGACAAGGAACTGATGGTGATTTTATATTTTGACTTATATGTTAACCATTAGGACAAGGAACTGATGGTGATTTTATATTTTATATTTTGACTTATTTTTTAACCATTAGTTCAAGGAAATGATGAAGATTTTATTTTTGATATTTTGACTTATTTTTTAACCATTAGGACAAGGAAATGATGATGATTTTATATTTGATATTTTGATATTTTTTAACCATTAGGACAAGGAACTGATGGTGATTTTATATTTGATATTTTGACTTATTTGTTAACCATTAGGACAAGGAACTGATGATGATTTTATATTTGATATTTTGACTTATTTGTTAACCATTAGGACAAGGAACTGATGGTGATTTTATATTTGATATTTTGACTTATTTGTTAACCATTAGGACAAGGAACTGATGGTGATTTTATATTTGATATTTTGACTTATTTGTTAACCATTAGGACAAGGAACTGATGGTGATTTTATATTTGATATTTTGACTTATTTGTTAACCATTAGGACAAGGAACTGATGATTATTTTATATTTGATATTTTGACTTATTTGTTAACCATTAGGACAAGGAACTGATGGTGATTTTATATTTTATATTTTGACTTATTTGTTAACCATTAGGACAAGGAACTGATGGTGATTTTATATTTGATATTTTGACTTATTTGTTAACCATTAGGACAAGGAACTGATGGTGATTTTCACTGTTTTAAACTTTCACGGTTATTTACTAATTGAGACATTGTAACGGGATATTTACCATGATTATTATTGAACGATGAGCACCCGATATTTCGACGCTGTTGCAAGCATCATGTTCACGGGAATACTGGCGAGACTGCGGGTGGTTTGTAGACGAAAATTACGAGCAGACAAATCTGTCTACCCGCTTTCTCAGTCGTTTATTACGCGCACCACCGGAACTCACTCGAAAGTCACGACAAAACACACTCACGATATCACTATTTGGTTTTTTAGAGTCATTGAAAGTCTGTGATTTATTTTTAAGTACACTAATTACTGGATTCCACGCACTGGACAATTTAAAACCATCTTCCCGATTGAAGGTTTTATGTTGAGATATTTCTATCGCTTCCTTGACCATTCTCGGTATATAATGCCGCTCAGTCGACAGAATACGTGGTTTGTGAAACTCGATCCAGTGATTAGGACCTGAGTCTAGCAGATGTTCCGCTATAGCAGACTTGTTAATATCGTTGTTCTTCACAGCCTTGATGTGCTCCTTAATGCGACATAACACAGTTCGTTTTGTCTGCCCAATATACGAACTCCCGCAACTACAGTCAACTTTATAGACTCCAGGATGTTGTAATGGTAGTGTATCTTTCGGTGAACGCAGACTTTGACTGATTTTCCTGTGAGGAGTAAACACGGTTCTGATAGAGTATTTACTCAATAATCGACCTACTTTGTCAGTTACTCCTCTCAGGTACGGCAAGAAAGCTGGCTGACGTTCCACCTTTGGTGTTTCTGAGCTGTTTCTCTGGGCTTTTACAAGTGAGACATCAACCCTATATCCATTCCTCCATAGAACCTCTTGTACATGGGCTAATTCCTCATCCAGATGGTCAGTATCGCACAGATCAAAAGCGCGATTGGTGAGTGAGGACACTACGGAGTTTAAATGGCAGGGGTGATGGTGTGAGTTAGCGTTTAAATAGCGGTCAGTGTGGGTTGGCTTTCTGTAAACTGTGTGGCTGAGTGTACGATCGCTTTTTACACTAACTTTTACATCTAGGAATGCCAAAGCTCGGTCCTTTTCCATTTCTTTAGTGAACTGCATGTTGTTGTGAATGTTATTCAAATGGTCCAAGCACCGCATCACCTCCGTTTCACCTCCCTTGATAATACAGAAGATGTCATCCACATACCTCTTCCAGCACATGATTGGGACTGGACATGTGGAGATAGCTAGATCTTCAACGTGTTCCATCCACAAATTTGCTACTACTGGTGCCACCGGGCTACCCATAGCAACACCATCGATTTGTAGATAGAACTGTCCTCCATACAAGAAATAGCTAGAGGAAATACAGTGCTCAAGCAACTTGGCATACTCCAACGGGATGTTATTGTCTTGCAGTTTCCTTTTAATAACCTCCAAACATTCCCACACCGGTACTTTAGTAAATAAGGATTGAACATCAAAGCTCACCATAATCTCATTCACTTCGACCTTGATCTGCTTTAGAAGGCTAACGAAATGGCGAGAGTCCCTGACATACGACGACGTGTGGCCCACGAGTTGCTGCAATACAGTCGCAACATGTTTTGCTAAGTCATAAGAAGGGGAATCAATTTGACTTACAATCGGACGTAACGGAACATCCTTCTTATGAATCTTCGGCAATCCATATATCTTTGGCGGCTGCGGCACCCTTGGCCTTAAAAGTTTTTTCCCCACGTCTTCTCTAAAAAACCAAATAGTGATATCGTGAGTGTGTTTTGTCGTGACTTTCGAGTGAGTTCCGGTGGTGCGCGTAATAAACGACTGAGAAAGCGGGTAGACAGATTTGTCTGCTCGTAATTTTCGTCTACAAACCACCCGCAGTCTCGCCAGTATTCCCGTGAACATGATGCTTGCAACAGCGTCGAAATATCGGGTGCTCATCGTTCAATAATAATCATGGTAAATATCCCGTTACAATGTCTCAATTAGATGGTGATTTTATATTTGATATTTTGACTTATTTGTTAACCATTAGGACAAGGAACTGATTATGATTTTATATTTGATATTTTGATATTTTTAACCATTAGGACAAGGTACTGATGGTGATTTTATATTTGATATTTTGACTTATTTGTTAACCATTAGGACAAGGAACTGATGGTGATTTTATATTTTATATTTTGACTTATTTGTTAACCATTAGGACAAGGAACTGATGGTGATTTTATATTTGATATTTTGATATTTGTTAACCATTAGGACAAGGAACTGATGGTGATTTTATATTTTATATTTTGACATATTTGTTAACCATTAGGACAAGGAACTGATGGTGATTTTATATTTGATATTTTGACTTATTTGTTAACCATTAGGACAAGGAACTGATGGTGATTTTATATTTGATATTTTGACTTTTTTGTTAACCATTAGGACAAGGAACTGATGGTGATTTTATATTTGATATTTTGACTTATTTGTTAACCATTAGGACAAGGAACTGATGGAGATTTTATATTTTATATTTTGACTTATTTGTTAACCATTAGGACAAGGAACTGATGGTGATTTTATATTTGATATTTTGACTTATTTTTTAACCATTAGGACAAGGAACTGATGATGATTTTATATTTGATATTTTGATATTTTTTAACCATTAGGACAAGGAACTGATGATGATTTTATATTTGATATTTTGATATTTTTTAACCATTAGGACAAGGAACTGATGATGATTTTATATTTGATATTTTGATATTTTTTAACCATTAGGACAAGGAACTGATGATGATTTTATATTTGATATTTTGATATTTTTTAACCATTAGGACAAGGAACTGATGATGATTTTATATTTGATATTTTGACTTATTTTTTAACCATTAGGACAAGGAACTGATGGTGATTTTATATTTGATATTTTGATATTTTTTAACCATTAGGACAAGGAACTGATGATGATTTTATATTTGATATTTTGATATTTTTTAACCATTAGGACAAGGAAATGATGATGATTTTATATTTGATATTTTGATATTTTTTAACCATTAGGACAAGGAACTGATGGTGATTTTATATTTGATATTTTGACTTATTTGTTAACCATTAGGACAAGGAACTGATGATGATTTTATATTTGATATTTTGACTTATTTGTTAACCATTAGGACAAGGAACTGATGGTGATTTTATATTTGATATTTTGACTTATTTGTTAACCATTAGGACAAGGAACTGATGGTGATTTTATATTTGATATTTTGACTTATTTGTTAACCATTAGGACAAGGAACTGATGGTGATTTTATATTTGATATTTTGACTTATTTGTTAACCATTAGGACAAGGAACTGATGATGATTTTATATTTGATATTTTGACTTATTTTTTAACCATTAGGACAAGGAACTGATGATGATTTTATATTTGATATTTTTATATTTTTTAACCATTAGGACAAGGAACTGATGATGATTTTATATTTGATATTTTGATATTTTTTAACCATTAGGACAAGGAACTGATAATGATTTTATATTTGAAATTTTGACTTATTTTTTAACCATTAGGACAAGGAACTGATGGTGATTTTATATTTGATATTTTGATATTTTTTAACCATTAGGACAAGGAACTGATGGTGATTTTATATTTGATATTTTGATATTTTTTAACCATTAGGACAAGGAACTGATGATGATTTTATATTTGATATTTTGATATTTGTTAACCAGTAGGACAAGGAACTGATGATGATTTTATATTTGATATTTTGACTTATTTTTTAACCATTAGGACAAGCAACTGGTGGTGATTTTATATTTGATATTTTGACTTATTTGTTAACCATTAGGACAAGGAACTGATGGTGATTTTATTTTTGATATTTTGACTTATTTGTTAACCATTAGGACAAGGAACTGATGGTTAACCAGTAGGACAAGGAACTGATGGTGATTTTATATTTGATATTTTGATATTTTTTAACCATTAGGACAAGGAACTGATGATGATTTTATATTTGATATTTTGACTTATTTTTTAACCATTAGGACAAGGAACTGATGATGATTTTATATTTGATATTTTGATATTTTTTAACCATTAGGACAAGGAACTGATGATGATTTCATATTTGATATTTTGATATTTTTTAACCATTAGGACAAGGAACTGATGATGATTTTATATTTGATATTTTGACTTATTTTTTAACCATTAGGACAAGGAACTGATGATGATTTTATATTTGATATTTTGATATTTTTTAACCATTAGGACAAGGAACTGATGGTGATTTTATATTTGATATTTTGACTTATTTGTTAACCATTAGGACAAGGAACTGATGGTGATTTTATATTTGATATTTTGACTTATTTGTTAACCATTAGGACAAGGAACTGATGGTGATTTTATATTTGATATTTTGACTTATTTGTTAACCATTAGGACAAGGAACTGATGGTGATTTTATATTTGATATTTTGATATTTGTTAACCATTAGGACAAGGAACTGATGGTGATTTTATATTTGATATTTTGACTTATTTGTTAACCATTAGGACAAGGAACTGATGGTGATTTTATATTTGATATTTTGACTTATTTGTTAACCATTAGGACAAGGAACTGATGGTGATTTTATATTTGATATTTTGACTTATTTGTTAACCATTAGGACAAGGAACTGATGGTGATTTTATATTTGATATTTTGACTTATTTGTTAACCATTAGGACAAGGAACTGATGGTGATTTTATATTTGATATTTTGATATTTGTTAACCATTAGGACAAGGAACTGATGGTGATTTTATATTTGATATTTTGACTTATTTGTTAACCATTAGGACAAGGAACTGATGGTGATTTTATATTTGATATTTTGACTTATTTGTTAACCATTAGGACAAGGAACTGATGGTGATTTTATATTTGATATTTTGACTTATTTTTTAACCATTAGGACAAGGAAATGATGATGATTTTATATTTGATATTTTGATATTTTTTAACCATTAGGACAAGGAACTGATGGTGATTTTATATTTGATATTTTGACTTATTTGTTAACCATTAGGACAAGGAACTGATGATGATTTTATATTTGATATTTTGATATTTTTTAACCATTAGGACAAGGAACTGATGATGATTTTATATTTGAAATTTTGACTTATTTTTTAACCATTAGGACAAGGAACTGATGGTGATTTTATATTTGATATTTTGATATTTTTTAACCATTAGGACAAGGAACTGATGATGATTTTATATTTGATATTTTGACTTATTTTTTAACCATTAGGACAAGGAACTGATGGTGATTTTATATTTGATATTTTGATATTTTTTAACCATTAGGACAAGGAACTGATGGTGATTTTATATTTTGACTTATTTGTTAACCATTAGGACAAGG
Source organism: Crocallis elinguaria (assembly GCA_907269065.1). NCBI lineage: Eukaryota > Metazoa > Arthropoda > Insecta > Lepidoptera > Geometridae > Crocallis > Crocallis elinguaria. The sequence continues at coordinate 2,052,819 of OU026081.1, read as the reverse complement.
AACTGATGATGATTTTATATTTGATATTTTGACTTATTTGTTAACCATTAGGACAAGGAACTGATGGTGATTTTATATTTGATATTTTGACTTATTTGTTAACCATTAGGACAAGGAACTGATGATGATTTTGTATTTGATATTTTGATATTTTTTAACCATTAGGACAAGGAACTGATGGTGATTTTATATTTGATATTTTGACTTATTTGTTAACCATTAGGACAAGGAACTGATGATGATTTTATATTTGATATTTTGATATTTGTTAACCATTAGGACAAGGAACTGATGGTGATTTTATATTTGATATTTTGACTTATTTGTTAACCATTAGGACAAGGAACTGATGGTGATTTTATATTTGATATTTTGACTTATTTGTTAACCGTTAGGACAAGGAACTGATGGTGATTTTATATTTGATATTTTGATATTTGTTAACCATTAGGACAAGGAACTGATGGTGATTTTATATTTGATATTTTGACTTATTTGTTAACCATTAGGACAAGGAACTGATGGTGATTTTATATTTGATATTTTGACTTATATGTTAACCATTAGGACAAGGAACTGATGGTGATTTTATATTTTATATTATGACTTATTTTTTAACCATTAGTTCAAGGAAATGATGAAGATTTTATTTTTGATATTTTGACTTATTTGTTAACCATTAGGACAAGGAACTGATGGTGATTTTATATTTGATATTTTGACTTATTTGTTAACCATTAGGACAAGGAACTGATGGTGATTTTATATTTGATATTTTGACTTATTTGTTAACCATTAGGACAAGGAACTGATGGTGATTTTATATTTTGACTTATATGTTAACCATTAGGACAAGGAACTGATGGTGATTTTATATTTTATATTTTGACTTATTTTTTAACCATTAGTTCAAGGAAATGATGAAGATTTTATTTTTGATATTTTGACTTATTTTTTAACCATTAGGACAAGGAAATGATGATGATTTTATATTTGATATTTTGATATTTTTTAACCATTAGGACAAGGAACTGATGGTGATTTTATATTTGATATTTTGACTTATTTGTTAACCATTAGGACAAGGAACTGATGATGATTTTATATTTGATATTTTGACTTATTTGTTAACCATTAGGACAAGGAACTGATGGTGATTTTATATTTGATATTTTGACTTATTTGTTAACCATTAGGACAAGGAACTGATGGTGATTTTATATTTGATATTTTGACTTATTTGTTAACCATTAGGACAAGGAACTGATGGTGATTTTATATTTGATATTTTGACTTATTTGTTAACCATTAGGACAAGGAACTGATGATTATTTTATATTTGATATTTTGACTTATTTGTTAACCATTAGGACAAGGAACTGATGGTGATTTTATATTTTATATTTTGACTTATTTGTTAACCATTAGGACAAGGAACTGATGGTGATTTTATATTTGATATTTTGACTTATTTGTTAACCATTAGGACAAGGAACTGATGGTGATTTTCACTGTTTTAAACTTTCACGGTTATTTACTAATTGAGACATTGTAACGGGATATTTACCATGATTATTATTGAACGATGAGCACCCGATATTTCGACGCTGTTGCAAGCATCATGTTCACGGGAATACTGGCGAGACTGCGGGTGGTTTGTAGACGAAAATTACGAGCAGACAAATCTGTCTACCCGCTTTCTCAGTCGTTTATTACGCGCACCACCGGAACTCACTCGAAAGTCACGACAAAACACACTCACGATATCACTATTTGGTTTTTTAGAGTCATTGAAAGTCTGTGATTTATTTTTAAGTACACTAATTACTGGATTCCACGCACTGGACAATTTAAAACCATCTTCCCGATTGAAGGTTTTATGTTGAGATATTTCTATCGCTTCCTTGACCATTCTCGGTATATAATGCCGCTCAGTCGACAGAATACGTGGTTTGTGAAACTCGATCCAGTGATTAGGACCTGAGTCTAGCAGATGTTCCGCTATAGCAGACTTGTTAATATCGTTGTTCTTCACAGCCTTGATGTGCTCCTTAATGCGACATAACACAGTTCGTTTTGTCTGCCCAATATACGAACTCCCGCAACTACAGTCAACTTTATAGACTCCAGGATGTTGTAATGGTAGTGTATCTTTCGGTGAACGCAGACTTTGACTGATTTTCCTGTGAGGAGTAAACACGGTTCTGATAGAGTATTTACTCAATAATCGACCTACTTTGTCAGTTACTCCTCTCAGGTACGGCAAGAAAGCTGGCTGACGTTCCACCTTTGGTGTTTCTGAGCTGTTTCTCTGGGCTTTTACAAGTGAGACATCAACCCTATATCCATTCCTCCATAGAACCTCTTGTACATGGGCTAATTCCTCATCCAGATGGTCAGTATCGCACAGATCAAAAGCGCGATTGGTGAGTGAGGACACTACGGAGTTTAAATGGCAGGGGTGATGGTGTGAGTTAGCGTTTAAATAGCGGTCAGTGTGGGTTGGCTTTCTGTAAACTGTGTGGCTGAGTGTACGATCGCTTTTTACACTAACTTTTACATCTAGGAATGCCAAAGCTCGGTCCTTTTCCATTTCTTTAGTGAACTGCATGTTGTTGTGAATGTTATTCAAATGGTCCAAGCACCGCATCACCTCCGTTTCACCTCCCTTGATAATACAGAAGATGTCATCCACATACCTCTTCCAGCACATGATTGGGACTGGACATGTGGAGATAGCTAGATCTTCAACGTGTTCCATCCACAAATTTGCTACTACTGGTGCCACCGGGCTACCCATAGCAACACCATCGATTTGTAGATAGAACTGTCCTCCATACAAGAAATAGCTAGAGGAAATACAGTGCTCAAGCAACTTGGCATACTCCAACGGGATGTTATTGTCTTGCAGTTTCCTTTTAATAACCTCCAAACATTCCCACACCGGTACTTTAGTAAATAAGGATTGAACATCAAAGCTCACCATAATCTCATTCACTTCGACCTTGATCTGCTTTAGAAGGCTAACGAAATGGCGAGAGTCCCTGACATACGACGACGTGTGGCCCACGAGTTGCTGCAATACAGTCGCAACATGTTTTGCTAAGTCATAAGAAGGGGAATCAATTTGACTTACAATCGGACGTAACGGAACATCCTTCTTATGAATCTTCGGCAATCCATATATCTTTGGCGGCTGCGGCACCCTTGGCCTTAAAAGTTTTTTCCCCACGTCTTCTCTAAAAAACCAAATAGTGATATCGTGAGTGTGTTTTGTCGTGACTTTCGAGTGAGTTCCGGTGGTGCGCGTAATAAACGACTGAGAAAGCGGGTAGACAGATTTGTCTGCTCGTAATTTTCGTCTACAAACCACCCGCAGTCTCGCCAGTATTCCCGTGAACATGATGCTTGCAACAGCGTCGAAATATCGGGTGCTCATCGTTCAATAATAATCATGGTAAATATCCCGTTACAATGTCTCAATTAGATGGTGATTTTATATTTGATATTTTGACTTATTTGTTAACCATTAGGACAAGGAACTGATTATGATTTTATATTTGATATTTTGATATTTTTAACCATTAGGACAAGGTACTGATGGTGATTTTATATTTGATATTTTGACTTATTTGTTAACCATTAGGACAAGGAACTGATGGTGATTTTATATTTTATATTTTGACTTATTTGTTAACCATTAGGACAAGGAACTGATGGTGATTTTATATTTGATATTTTGATATTTGTTAACCATTAGGACAAGGAACTGATGGTGATTTTATATTTTATATTTTGACATATTTGTTAACCATTAGGACAAGGAACTGATGGTGATTTTATATTTGATATTTTGACTTATTTGTTAACCATTAGGACAAGGAACTGATGGTGATTTTATATTTGATATTTTGACTTTTTTGTTAACCATTAGGACAAGGAACTGATGGTGATTTTATATTTGATATTTTGACTTATTTGTTAACCATTAGGACAAGGAACTGATGGAGATTTTATATTTTATATTTTGACTTATTTGTTAACCATTAGGACAAGGAACTGATGGTGATTTTATATTTTATATTTTGACTTATTTGTTAACCATTAGGACAAGGAACTGATGGTGATTTTATATTTGATATTTTGACTTATTTTTTAACCATTAGGACAAGGAACTGATGATGATTTTATATTTGATATTTTGATATTTTTTAACCATTAGGACAAGGAACTGATGATGATTTTATATTTGATATTTTGATATTTTTTAACCATTAGGACAAGGAACTGATGATGATTTTATATTTGATATTTTGATATTTTTTAACCATTAGGACAAGGAACTGATGATGATTTTATATTTGATATTTTGATATTTTTTAACCATTAGGACAAGGAACTGATGATGATTTTATATTTGATATTTTGACTTATTTTTTAACCATTAGGACAAGGAAATGATGGTGATTTTATATTTGATATTTTGATATTTTTTAACCATTAGGACAAGGAACTGATGATGATTTTATATTTGATATTTTGATATTTTTTAACCATTAGGACAAGGAACTGATGATGATTTTATATTTGATATTTTGACTTATTTTTTAACCATTAGGACAAGCAACTGGTGGAGATTTTATATTTGATATTTTGACTTATTTGTTAACCATTAGGACAAGGAACTGATGGTGATTTTATATTTGATATTTTGACTTATTTGTTAACCATTAGGACAAGGAACTGATGGTGATTTTATATTTGATATTTTGACTTATTTGTTAACCATTAGGACAAGGAACTGATGGTGATTTTATATTTGATATTTTGACTTATTTGTTAACCATTAGGACAAGGAACTGATGGTGATTTTATATTTGATATTTTGACTTATTTTTTAACCATTAGGACAAGGAACTGATGATGATTTTATATTTGATATTTTTATATTTTTTAACCATTAGGACAAGGAACTGATGATGATTTTATATTTGATATTTTGATATTTTTTAACCATTAGGACAAGGAACTGATAATGATTTTATATTTGAAATTTTGACTTATTTTTTAACCATTAGGACAAGGAACTGATGGTGATTTTATATTTGATATTTTGATATTTTTTAACCATTAGGACAAGGAACTGATGGTGATTTTATATTTGATATTTTGATATTTTTTAACCATTAGGACAAGGAACTGATGATGATTTTATATTTGATATTTTGATATTTGTTAACCAGTAGGACAAGGAACTGATGATGATTTTATATTTGATATTTTGACTTATTTTTTAACCATTAGGACAAGCAACTGGTGGTGATTTTATATTTGATATTTTGACTTATTTGTTAACCATTAGGACAAGGAACTGATGATGATTTTATATTTGATATTTTGACTTATTTGTTAACCATTAGGACAAGGAACTGATGATGATTTTATATTTGATATTTTGATATTTTTTAACCATTAGGACAAGGAACTGATGATGATTTTATATTTGATATTTTGACTTATTTTTTAACCATTAGGACAAGGAAATGATGGTGATTTTATATTTGATATTTTGATATTTTTTAACCATTAGGACAAGGAACTGATGATGATTTTATATTTGATATTTTGATATTTTTTAACCATTAGGACAAGGAACTGATGATGATTTTATATTTGATATTTTGACTTATTTTTTAACCATTAGGACAAGGAAATGATGGTGATTTTATATTTGATATTTTGATATTTTTTAACCATTAGGACAAGGAACTGATGATGATTTTATATTTGATATTTTGATATTTTTTAACCATTAGGACAAGGAACTGATGATGATTTTATATTTGATATTTTGACTTATTTTTTAACCATTAGGACAAGCAACTGGTGGAGATTTTATATTTGATATTTTGACTTATTTGTTAACCATTAGGACAAGGAACTGATGGTGATTTTATATTTGATATTTTGACTTATTTGTTAACCATTAGGACAAGGAACTGATGGTGATTTTATATTTGATATTTTGACTTATTTGTTAACCATTAGGACAAGGAACTGATGGTGATTTTATATTTGATATTTTGACTTATTTGTTAACCATTAGGACAAGGAACTGATGGTGATTTTATATTTGATATTTTGACTTATTTTTTAACCATTAGGACAAGGAACTGATGATGATTTTATATTTGATATTTTTATATTTTTTAACCATTAGGACAAGGAACTGATGATGATTTTATATTTGATATTTTGATATTTTTTAACCATTAGGACAAGGAACTGATAATGATTTTATATTTGAAATTTTGACTTATTTTTTAACCATTAGGACAAGGAACTGATGGTGATTTTATATTTGATATTTTGATATTTTTTAACCATTAGGACAAGGAACTGATGGTGATTTTATATTTGATATTTTGATATTTTTTAACCATTAGGACAAGGAACTGATGATGATTTTATATTTGATATTTTGATATTTGTTAACCAGTAGGACAAGGAACTGATGATGATTTTATATTTGATATTTTGACTTATTTTTTAACCATTAGGACAAGCAACTGATGGTGATTTTATATTTGATATTTTGACTTATTTGTTAACCATTAGGACAAGGAACTGATGGTGATTTTATATTTGATATTTTGACTTATTTGTTAACCATTAGGACAAGGAACTGATGGTTAACAAGTAGGACAAGGAACTGATGGTGATTTTATATTTGATATTTTGATATTTTTTAACCATTAGGACAAGGAACTGATGGTGATTTTATATTTGATATTTTGACTTATTTTTTAACCATTAGGACAAGGAACTGATGATGATTTTATATTTGATATTTTGATATTTTTTAACCATTAGGACAAGGAACTGATGATGATTTCATATTTGATATTTTGATATTTTTTAACCATTAGGACAAGGAACTGATGATGATTTTATATTTGATATTTTGACTTATTTTTTAACCATTAGGACAAGGAACTGATGATGATTTTATATTTGATATTTTGATATTTTTTAACCATTAGGACAAGGAACTGATGGTGATTTTATATTTGATATTTTGACTTATTTGTTAACCATTAGGACAAGGAACTGATGGTGATTTTATATTTGATATTTTGACTTATTTGTTAACCATTAGGACAAGGAACTGATGGTGATTTTATATTTGATATTTTGACTTATTTGTTAACCATTAGGACAAGGAACTGATGGTGATTTTATATTTGATATTTTGATATTTGTTAACCATTAGGACAAGGAATTGATGGTGATTTTATATTTGATATTTTGACTTATTTGTTAACCATTAGGACAAGGAACTGATGGTGATTTTATATTTGATATTTTGACTTATTTGTTAACCATTAGGACAAGGAACTGATGGTGATTTTATATTTGATATTTTGACTTATTTGTTAACCATTAGGACAAGGAACTGATGGTGATTTTATATTTGATATTTTGACTTATTTGTTAACCATTAGGACAAGGAACTGATGGTGATTTTATATTTGATATTTTGATATTTGTTAACCATTAGGACAAGGAACTGATGGTGATTTTATATTTGATATTTTGACTTATTTGTTAACCATTAGGACAAGGAACTGATGGTGATTTTATTTTTGATATTTTGACTTATTTGTTAACCATTAGGACAAGGAACTGATGGTGATTTTATATTTGATATTTTGACTTATTTTTTAACCATTAGGACAAGGAACTGATGATGATTTTATATTTGATATTTTGATATTTTTTAACCATTAGGACAAGGAACTGATGGTGATTTTATATTTGATATTTTGACTTATTTGTTAACCATTAGGACAAGGAACTGATGGTGATTTTATATTTGATATTTTGACTTATTTGTTAACCATTAGGACAAGGAACTGATGGTGATTTTATATTTGATATTTTGACTTATTTTTTAACCATTAGGACAAGGAACTGATGATGATTTTATATTTGATATTTTGATATTTTTTAACCATTAGGACAAGGAACTGATGATGATTTTATATTTGAAATTTTGACTTATTTTTTAACCATTAGGACAAGGAACTGATGGTGATTTTATATTTGATATTTTGATATTTTTTAACCATTAGGACAAGGAACTGATGGTGATTTTATATTTGATATTTTGACTTATTTGTTAACTATTAGGACAAGGAACTGATGATGATTTTATATTTGATATTTTGACTTATTTGTTAACCATTAGGACAAGGAACTGATGGTGATTTTATATTTGATATTTTGACTTATTTGTTAACCAGTAGGACAAGGAACTGATGGTGATTTTATATTTGATATTTTTTAACCATTAGGACAAGGAACTGATGATGATTTTATATTTGATATTTTGACTTATTTTTTAACCATTAGGACAAGGAACTGATGATGATTTTATATTTGATATTTTTTAACCATTAGGACAAGGAACTGATGATGATTTTATATTTGATATTTTGATATTTTTTAACCATTAGGACAAGGAACTGATGATGATTTTATATTTGATATTTTGACTTATTTGTTAACCATTAGGACAAGGAACTGATGATGATTTTATATTTGATATTTTGATATTTTTTAACCATTAGGACAAGGAACTGATGGTGATTTTATATTTGATATTTTGACTTATTTGTTAACCATTAGGACAAGGAACTGATGGTGATTTTATATTTGATATTTTGACTTATTTGTTAACCATTAGGACAAGGAACTGATGGTGATTTTATATTTGATATTTTGACTTATATGTTAACCATTAGGACAAGGAACTGATGGTGATTTTATATTTTATATTATGACTTATTTTTTAACCATTAGGACAAGGAACTGATGATGATTTTATATTTGATATTTTTTAACCATTAGGACAAGGAACTGATGATGATTTTATATTTGATATTTTGATATTTTTTAACCATTAGGACAAGGAACTGATGATGATTTTATATTTGATATTTTGACTTATTTTTTAACCATTAGGACAAGGAACTGATGGTGATTTTATATTTGATATTTTGATATTTTTTAACCATTAGGACAAGGAACTGATGGTGATTTTATATTTGATATTTTGACTTATTTGTTAACCATTAGGACAAGGAACTGATGGTGATTTTATATTTGATATTTTGATATTTTTTAACCATTAGGACAAGGAACTGATGATGATTTCATATTTGATATTTTGATATTTTTTAACCATTAGGACAAGGAACTGATGATGATTTTATATTTGATATTTTGACTTATTTTTTAACCATTAGGACAAGGAACTGATGGTGATTTTATATTTGATATTTTGATATTTTTTAACCATTAGGACAAGGAACTGATGGTGATTTTATATTTGATATTTTGACTTATTTGTTAACCATTAGGACAAGGAACTGATGGTGATTTTATATTTGATATTTTGACTTATTTGTTAACCATTAGGACAAGGAACTGATGGTGATTTTATATTTGATATTTTGACTTATATGTTAACCATTAGGACAAGGAACTGATGGTGATTTTATATTTTATATTATGACTTATTTTTTAACCATTAGGACAAGGAACTGATGATGATTTTATATTTGATATTTTTTAACCATTAGGACAAGGAACTGATGATGATTTTATATTTGATATTTTGATATTTTTTAACCATTAGGACAAGGAACTGATGATGATTTTATATTTGATATTTTGACTTATTTTTTAACCATTAGGACAAGGAACTGATGGTGATTTTATATTTGATATTTTGATATTTTTTAACCATTAGGACAAGGAACTGATGGTGATTTTATATTTGATATTTTGACTTATTTGTTAACCATTAGGACAAGGAACTGATGGTGATTTTATATTTGATATTTTGACTTATTTGTTAACCATTAGGACAAGGAACTGATGGTGATTTTATATTTTATATTTTGACTTATATGTTAACCATTAGGACAAGGAACTGATGGTGATTTTATATTTGATATTTTGACTTATTTGTTAACCATTAGGACAAGGAACTGATGGTGATTTTATATTTGATATTTTGACTTATTTGTTAACCATTAGGACAAGGAACTGATGGTGATTTTATATTTGATATTTTGACTTATTTGTTAACCATTAGGACAAGGAACTGATGGTGATTTTTTATTTGATATTTTAACTTATTTGTTAACCATTAGGACAAGGAACTGATGGTGATTTTATATTTGATATTTTGACTTATTTGTTAACCATTAGGACAAGGAACTGATGGTGATTTTATATTTGATATTTTGACTTATTTGTTAACCATTAGGACAAGGAACTGATGGTGATTTTATATTTGATACGTTGACTTATTTGTTAACCATTAGGACAAGGAACTGATGGTGATTTTATATTTGATATTTTGACTTATTTGTTAACCATTAGGACAAGGAACTGATGGTGATTTTATATTTGATATTTTGACTTATTTGTTAACCATTAGGACAAGGAACTGATGGTGATTTTATATTTGATATTTTGACTTATTTGTTAACCATTAGGACAAGGAACTGATGGTGATTTTATATTTTATATTTTGACTTATTTTTTAACCATTAGTTCAAGGAAATGATGAAGATTTTATTTTTGATATTTTGACTTATTTTTTAACCATTAGGACAAGGAAATGATGATGATTTTATATTTGATATTTTGATATTTTTTAACCATTAGGACAAGGAACTGATGGTGATTTTATATTTGATATTTTGACTTATTTGTTAACCATTAGGACAAGGAACTGATGATGATTTTATATTTGATATTTTGACTTATTTGTTAACCATTAGGACAAGGAACTGATGGTGATTTTATATTTGATGTTTTGATATTTTTTAACCATTAGGACAAGGAACTGATGGTGATTTTATATTTGATATTTTGACTTATTTGTTAACCATTAGGACAAGGAACTGATGGTGATTTTATATTTGATATTTTGACTTATTTGTTAACCATTAGGACAAGGAACTGATGGTGATTTTATATTTGATATTTTGACTTATTTGTTAACCATTAGGACAAGGAACTGATGGTGATTTTATATTTGATATTTTGACTTATTTGTTAACCATTAGGACAAGGAACTGATGGTGATTTTATATTTGATATTTTGACTTATTTGTTAACCATTAGGACAAGGAACTGATGGTGATTTTATATTTGATATTTTGATATTTGTTAACCATTAGGACAAGGAACTGATGGTGATTTTATATTTGATATTTTGACTTATTTGTTAACCATTAGGACAAGGAACTGATGATGATTTTATATTTGATATTTTGATATTTTTTAACCATTAGGACAAGGAACTGATAATGATTTTATATTTGAAATTTTGACTTATTTTTTAACCATTAGGACAAGGAACTGATGGTGATTTTATATTTGATATTTTGATATTTTTTAACCATTAGGACAAGGAACTGATGGTGATTTTATATTTGATATTTTGACTTATTTGTTAACCATTAGGACAAGGAACTGATGGTGATTTTATATTTGATATTTTGATATTTGTTAACCATTAGGACAAGGAACTGATGGTGATTTTATATTTGATATTTTGACTTATTTGTTAACCATTAGGACAAGGAACTGATGGTGATTTTATATTTGATATTTTGACTTATTTGTTAACCATTAGGACAAGGAACTGATGGTGATTTTATATTTGATATTTTGACTTGTTTGTTAACCATTAGGACAAGGAACTGATGGTGATTTTATATTTGATATTTTGACTTATTTGTTAACCATTAGGACAAGGAACTGATGGTGATTTTATATTTGATATTTTGACTTATTTGTTAACCATTAGGACAAGGAACTGATGGTGATTTTATATTTGATATTTTGACTTATTTGTTAACCATTAGGACAAGGAACTGATGGTGATTTTATATTTGATATTTTGACTTATTTGTTAACCATTAGGACAAGGAACTGATGGTGATTTTATATTTGATACGTTGACTTATTTGTTAACCATTAGGACAAGGAACTGATGGTGATTTTATATTTGATATTTTGACTTATTTGTTAACCATTAGGACAAGGAACTGATGGTGATTTTATATTTGATATTTTGACTTATTTGTTAACCATTAGGACAAGGAACTGATGGTGATTTTATATTTGATATTTTGACTTATTTGTTAACCATTAGGACAAGGAACTGATGGTGATTTTATATTTTATATTTTGACTTATTTTTTAACCATTAGTTCAAGGAAATGATGAAGATTTTATTTTTGATATTTTGACTTATTTTTTAACCATTAGGACAAGGAAATGATGATGATTTTATATTTGATATTTTGATATTTTTTAACCATTAGGACAAGGAACTGATGGTGATTTTATATTTGATATTTTGATATTTTTTAACCATTAGGACAAGGAACTGATGGTGATTTTATATTTGATATTTTGACTTATTTGTTAACCATTAGGACAAGGAACTGATGGTGATTTTATATTTGATATTTTGACTTATTTGTTAACCATTAGGACAAGGAACTGATGGTGATTTTATATTTGATATTTTGACTTATTTGTTAACCATTAGGACAAGGAACTGATGATGATTTTATATTTGATATTTTGACTTATTTGTTAACCATTAGGACAAGGAACTGATGGTGATTTTATATTTGATATTTTGACTTATTTGTTAACCATTAGGACAAGGAACTGATGGTGATTTTATATTTGATATTTTGACTTATTTGTTAACCATTAGGACAAGGAACTGATGGTGATTTTATATTTGATATTTTGATATTTGTTAACCATTAGGACAAGGAACTGATGGTGATTTTATATTTGATATTTTGACTTATTTGTTAACCATTAGGACAAGGAACTGATGATGATTTTATATTTGATATTTTGATATTTTTTAACCATTAGGACAAGGAACTGATAATGATTTTATATTTGAAATTTTGACTTATTTTTTAACCATTAGGACAAGGAACTGATGGTGATTTTATATTTGATATTTTGATATTTTTTAACCATTAGGACAAGGAACTGATGGTGATTTTATATTTGATATTTTGACTTATTTGTTAACCATTAGGACAAGGAACTGATGGTGATTTTATATTTGATATTTTGACTTATTTGTTAACCAGTAGGACAAGGAACTGATGGTGATTTTATATTTGATATTTTGATATTTTTTAACCATTAGGACAAGGAACTGATGATGATTTTATATTTGATATTTTGACTTATTTTTTAACCATTAGGACAAGGAACTGATGATGATTTTATATTTGATATTTTTTAACCATTAGGACAAGGAACTGATGATGATTTTATATTTGATATTTTGATATTTTTTACCCATTAGGACAAGGAACTGATGATGATTTTATATTTGATATTTTGACTTATTTTTTAACCATTAGGACAAGGAACTGATGGTGATTTTATATTGGATATTTTGATATTTTTTAACCATTAGGACAAGGAACTGATGGTGATTTTATATTTGATATTTTGACTTATTTGTTAACCATTAGGACAAGGAACTGATGGTGATTTTATATTTGATATTTTGATATTTGTTAACCATTAGGACAAGGAACTGATGGTGATTTTATATTTGATATTTTGACTTATTTGTTAACCATTAGGACAAGGAACTGATGGTGATTTTATATTTTATATTTTGACTTATTTTTTAACCATTAGTTCAAGGAAATGATGAAGATTTTATTTTTGATATTTTGACTTATTTTTTAACCATTAGGACAAGGAAATGATGATGATTTTATATTTGATATTTTGATATTTTTTAACCATTAGGACAAGGAACTGATGGTGATTTTATATTTGATATTTTGATATTTTTTAACCATTAGGACAAGGAACTGATGGTGATTTTATATTTGATATTTTGACTTATTTGTTAACCATTAGGACAAGGAACTGATGGTGATTTTATATTTGATATTTTGACTTATTTGTTAACCATTAGGACAAGGAACTGATGGTGATTTTATATTTGATATTTTGACTTATTTGTTAACCATTAGGACAAGGAACTGATGATGATTTTATATTTGATATTTTGACTTATTTGTTAACCATTAGGACAAGGAACTGATGGTGATTTTATATTTGATATTTTGACTTATTTGTTAACCATTAGGACAAGGAACTGATGGTGATTTTATATTTGATATTTTGATATTTTTTAACCATTAGGACAAGGAACTGATGATGATTTTATATTTGATATTTTGACTTATTTTTTAACCATTAGGACAAGGAACTGATGATGATTTTATATTTGATATTTTTTAACCATTAGGACAAGGAACTGATGATGATTTTATATTTGATATTTTGATATTTTTTACCCATTAGGACAAGGAACTGATGATGATTTTATATTTGATATTTTGACTTATTTTTTAACCATTAGGACAAGGAACTGATGGTGATTTTATATTTGATATTTTGATATTTTTTAACCATTAGGACAAGGAACTGATGGTGATTTTATATTTGATATTTTGACTTATTTGTTAACCATTAGGACAAGGAACTGATGGTGATTTTATATTTGATATTTTGATATTTGTTAACCATTAGGACAAGGAACTGATGGTGATTTTATATTTGATATTTTGACTTATTTGTTAACCATTAGGACAAGGAACTGATGGTGATTTTATATTTGATATTTTGACTTATTTGTTAACCATTAGGACAAGGAACTGATGGTGATTTTATATTTGATATTTTGACTTATTTGTTAACCATTAGGACAAGGAACTGATGGTGATTTTATATTTGATATTTTGACTTGTTTGTTAACCATTAGGACAAGGAACTGATGGTGATTTTATATTTGATATTTTGACTTATTTGTTAACCATTAGGACAAGGAACTGATGGTGATTTTATATTTGATATTTTGACTTATTTGTTAACCATTAGGACAAGGAACTGATGGTGATTTTATATTTGATATTTTGACTTATTTGTTAACCATTAGGACAAGGAACTGATGGTGATTTTATATTTGATATTTTGACTTATTTGTTAACCATTAGGACAAGGAACTGATGGTGATTTTATATTTGATATTTTGACTTATTTGTTAACCATTAGGACAAGGAACTGATGGTGATTTTATATTTGATATTTTGACTTAAATTTTAACCATTAGGACAAGGAACTGATGGTGATTTTATATTTGATATTTTGACTTATTTGTTAACCATTAGGACAAGGAACTGATGGTGATTTTATATTTGATATTTTGACTTATTTGTTAACCATTAGGACAAGGAACTGATGGTGATTTTATATTTGATACGTTGACTTATTTGTTAACCATTAGGACAAGGAACTGATGGTGATTTTATATTTGATATTTTGACTTATTTGTTAACCATTAGGACAAGGAACTGATGGTGATTTTATATTTGATATTTTGATATTTGTTAACCATTAGGACAAGGAACTGATGGTGATTTTATATTTGATATTTTGACTTATTTGTTAACCATTAGGACAAGGAACTGATGGTGATTTTATATTTGATATTTTGACTTATTTGTTAACCATTAGGACAAGGAACTGATGGTGATTTTATATTTGATATTTTGACTTATTTTTTAACCATTAGGACAAGGAACTGATGATGATTTTATATTTGATATTTTGACTTATTTGTTAACCATTAGGACAAGGAACTGATGGTGATTTTATATTTGATATTTTGACTTATTTGTTAACCATTAGGACAAGGAACTGATGGTGATTTTATATTTGATATTTTGACTTATTTGTTAACCATTAGGACAAGGAACTGATGGTGATTTTATATTTGATATTTTGATATTTGTTAACCATTAGGACAAGGAACTGATGGTGATTTTATATTTGATATTTTGACTTATTTGTTAACCATTAGGACAAGGAACTGATGGTGATTTTATATTTGATATTTTGACTTATTTGTTAACCATTAGGACAAGGAACTGATGGTGATTTTATATTTGATATTTTGACTTATTTGTTAACCATTAGGACAAGGAACTGATGATGATTTTATATTTCATATTTTGACTTATTTGTTAACCATTAGGACAAGGAACTGATGGTGATTTTATATTTGATATTTTGACTTATTTGTTAACCATTAGGACAAGGAACTGATGGTGATTTTATATTTGATATTTTGACTTATTTGTTAACCATTAGGACAAGGAACTGATGGTGATTTTATATTTGATATTTTGACTTATTTGTTAACCATTAGGACAAGGAACTGATGGTGATTTTATATTTGATATTTTGACTTATTTGTTAACCATTAGGACAAGGAACTGATGGTGATTTTATATTTGATATTTTGACTTATTTGTTAACCAGTAGGACAAGGAACTGATGGTGATTTTATATTTGATATTTTGATATTTTTTAACCATTAGGACAAGGAACTGATGATGATTTTATATTTGATATTTTGACTTATTTTTTAACCATTAGGACAAGGAACTGATGATGATTTTAACCATTAGGACAAGGAACTGATGATGATTTTATATTTGATATTTTGATATTTTTTAACCATTAGGACAAGGAACTGATGATGATTTTATATTTGATATTTTGACTTATTTTTTAACCATTAGGACAAGGAACTGATGGTGATTTTATATTTGATATTTTGATATTTTTTAACCATTAGGACAAGGAACTGATGGTGATTTTATATTTGATATTTTGACTTATTTGTTAACCATTAGGACAAGGAACTGATGGTGATTTTATATTTGATATTTTGATATTTGTTAACCATTAGGACAAGGAACTGATGGTGATTTTATATTTGATATTTTGACTTATTTGTTAACCATTAGGACAAGGAACTGATGGTGATTTTATATTTGATATTTTGACTTATTTGTTAACCATTAGGACAAGGAACTGATGGTGATTTTATATTTGATATTTTGACTTATTTGTTAACCATTAGGACAAGGAACTGATGGTGATTTTATATTTGATATTTTGACTTATTTGTTAACCATTAGGACAAGGAACTGATGGTGATTTTATATTTGATATTTTGACTTATTTGTTAACCATTAGGACAAGGAACTGATGGTGATTTTATATTTGATATTTTGACTTATTTGTTAACCATTAGGACAAGGAACTGATGGTGATTTTATATTTGATATTTTGACTTATTTGTTAACCATTAGGACAAGGAACTGATGGTGATTTTATATTTGATATTTTGACTTATTTGTTAACCATTAGGACAAGGAACTGATGGTGATTTTATATTTGATATTTTGACTTATTTGTTAACCATTAGGACAAGGAACTGATGGTGATTTTATATTTTATATTTTGACTTATTTTTTAACCATTAGTTCAAGGAAATGATGAAGATTTTATTTTTGATATTTTGACTTATTTTTTAACCATTAGGACAAGGAAATGATGATGATTTTATATTTGATATTTTGATATTTTTTAACCATTAGGACAAGGAACTGATGGTGATTTTATATTTGATATTTTGATATTTTTTAACCATTAGGACAAGGAACTGATGGTGATTTTATATTTGATATTTTGACTTATTTGTTAACCATTAGGACAAGGAACTGATGGTGATTTTATATTTGATATTTTGACTTATTTGTTAACCATTAGGACAAGGAACTGATGGTGATTTTATATTTGATATTTTGACTTATTTGTTAACCATTAGGACAAGGAACTGATGATGATTTTATATTTGATATTTTGACTTATTTGTTAACCATTAGGACAAGGAACTGATGGTGATTTTATATTTGATATTTTGACTTATTTGTTAACCATTAGGACAAGGAACTGATGGTGATTTTATATTTGATATTTTGATATTTTTTAACCATTAGGACAAGGAACTGATGATGATTTTATATTTGATATTTTGACTTATTTTTTAACCATTAGGACAAGGAACTGATGATGATTTTATATTTGATATTTTTTAACCATTAGGACAAGGAACTGATGGTGATTTTATATTTGATATTTTGATATTTTTTACCCATTAGGACAAGGAACTGATGATGATTTTATATTTGATATTTTGACTTATTTGTTAACCATTAGGACAAGGAACTGATGGTGATTTTATATTTGATATTTTGATATTTTTTAACCATTAGGACAAGGAACTGATGGTGATTTTATATTTGATATTTTGACTTATTTGTTAACCATTAGGACAAGGAACTGATGGTGATTTTATATTTGATATTTTGATATTTGTTAACCATTAGGACAAGGAACTGATGGTGATTTTATATTTGATATTTTGACTTATTTGTTAACCATTAGGACAAGGAACTGATGGTGATTTTATATTTGATATTTTGACTTATTTGTTAACCATTAGGACAAGGAACTGATGGTGATTTTATATTTGATATTTTGACTTATTTGTTAACCATTAGGACAAGGAACTGATGGTGATTTTATATTTGATATTTTGACTTATTTGTTAACCATTAGGACAAGGAACTGATGGTGATTTTATATTTTATATTTTGACTTATTTTTTAACCATTAGTTCAAGGAAATGATGAAGATTTTATTTTTGATATTTTGACTTATTTTTTAACCATTAGGACAAGGAAATGATGATGATTTTATATTTGATATTTTGATATTTTTTAACCATTAGGACAAGGAACTGATGGTGATTTTATATTTGATATTTTGATATTTTTTAACCATTAGGACAAGGAACTGATGGTGATTTTATATTTGATATTTTGACTTATTTGTTAACCATTAGGACAAGGAACTGATGGTGATTTTATATTTGATATTTTGACTTATTTGTTAACCATTAGGACAAGGAACTGATGGTGATTTTATATTTGATATTTTGACTTATTTGTTAACCATGAGGACAAGGAACTGATGATGATTTTATATTTGATATTTTGACTTATTTGTTAACCATTAGGACAAGGAACTGATGGTGATTTTATATTTGATATTTTGACTTATTTGTTAACCATTAGGACAAGGAACTGATGGTGATTTTATATTTGATATTTTGACTTATTTGTTAACCATTAGGACAAGGAACTGATGGTGATTTTATATTTGATATTTTGATATTTGTTAACCATTAGGACAAGGAACTGATGGTGATTTTATATTTGATATTTTGACTTATTTGTTAACCATTAGGACAAGGAACTGATGATGATTTTATATTTGATATTTTGATATTTTTTAACCATTAGGACAAGGAACTGATAATGATTTTATATTTGAAATTTTGACTTATTTTTTAACCATTAGGACAAGGAACTGATGGTGATTTTATATTTGATATTTTGATATTTTTTAACCATTAGGACAAGGAACTGATGGTGATTTTATATTTGATATTTTGACTTATTTGTTAACCATTAGGACAAGGAACTGATGGTGATTTTATATTTGATATTTTGACTTATTTGTTAACCAGTAGGACAAGGAACTGATGGTGATTTTATATTTGATATTTTGATATTTTTTAACCATTAGGACAAGGAACTGATGATGATTTTATATTTGATATTTTGACTTATTTTTTAACCATTAGGACAAGGAACTGATGATGATTTTATATTTGATATTTTTTAACCATTAGGACAAGGAACTGATGATGATTTTATATTTGATATTTTGATATTTTTTACCCATTAGGACAAGGAACTGATGATGATTTTATATTTGATATTTTGACTTATTTTTTAACCATTAGGACAAGGAACTGATGGTGATTTTATATTTGATATTTTGATATTTTTTAACCATTAGGACAAGGAACTGATGGTGATTTTATATTTGATATTTTGACTTATTTGTTAACCATTAGGACAAGGAACTGATGGTGATTTTATATTTGATATTTTGATATTTGTTAACCATTAGGACAAGGAACTGATGGTGATTTTATATTTGATATTTTGACTTATTTGTTAACCATTAGGACAAGGAACTGATGGTGATTTTATATTTGATATTTTGACTTATTTGTTAACCATTAGGACAAGGAACTGATGGTGATTTTATATTTGATATTTTGACTTGTTTGTTAACCATTAGGACAAGGAACTGATGGTGATTTTATATTTGATATTTTGACTTATTTGTTAACCATTAGGACAAGGAACTGATGGTGATTTTATATTTGATATTTTGACTTATTTGTTAACCATTAGGACAAGGAACTGATGGTGATTTTATATTTGATATTTTGACTTATTTGTTAACCATTAGGACAAGGAACTGATGGTGATTTTATATTTGATATTTTGACTTATTTGTTAACCATTAGGACAAGGAACTGATGGTGATTTTATATTTGATATTTTGACTTATTTGTTAACCATTAGGACAAGGAACTGATGGTGATTTTATATTTGATATTTTGACTTAAATTTTAACCATTAGGACAAGGAACTGATGGTGATTTTATATTTGATATTTTGACTTATTTGTTAACCATTAGGACAAGGAACTGATGGTGATTTTATATTTGATATTTTGACTTATTTGTTAACCATTAGGACAAGGAACTGATGGTGATTTTATATTTGATACGTTGACTTATTTGTTAACCATTAGGACAAGGAACTGATGATGATTTTATATTTGATATTTTGACTTATTTGTTAACCATTAGGACAAGGAACTGATGGTGATTTTATATTTGATATTTTGATATTTTTTAACCATTAGGACAAGGAACTGATGGTGATTTTATATTTGATATTTTGACTTATTTGTTAACCATTAGGACAAGGAACTGATGGTGATTTTATATTTGATATTTTGACTTATTTGTTAACCATTAGGACAAGGAACTGATGGTGATTTTATATTTGATATTTTGACTTATTTGTTAACCATTAGGACAAGGAACTGATGATGATTTTATATTTGATATTTTGACTTATTTGTTAACCATTAGGACAAGGAACTGATGGTGATTTTATATTTGATATTTTGACTTATTTGTTAACCATTAGGACAAGGAACTGATGGTGATTTTATATTTGATATTTTGACTTATTTGTTAACCATTAGGACAAGGAACTGATGGTGATTTTATATTTGATATTTTGATATTTGTTAACCATTAGGACAAGGAACTGATGGTGATTTTATATTTGATATTTTGACTTATTTGTTAACCATTAGGACAAGGAACTGATGGTGATTTTATATTTGATATTTTGACTTATTTGTTAACCATTAGGACAAGGAACTGATGGTGATTTTATATTTGATATTTTGACTTATTTGTTAACCATTAGGACAAGGAACTGATGATGATTTTATATTTGATATTTTGACTTATTTGTTAACCATTAGGACAAGGAACTGATGGTGATTTTATATTTGATATTTTGACTTATTTGTTAACCATTAGGACAAGGAACTGATGGTGATTTTATATTTGATATTTTGACTTATTTGTTAACCATTAGGACAAGGAACTGATGGTGATTTTATATTTGATATTTTGACTTATTTGTTAACCATTAGGACAAGGAACTGATGGTGATTTTATATTTGATATTTTGACTTATTTGTTAACCATTAGGACAAGGAACTGATGGTGATTTTATATTTGATATTTTGACTTATTTGTTAACCAGTAGGACAAGGAACTGATGGTGATTTTATATTTGATATTTTGATATTTTTTAACCATTAGGACAAGGAACTGATGATGATTTTATATTTGATATTTTGACTTATTTTTTAACCATTAGGACAAGGAACTGATGATGATTTTATATTTGATATTTTTTAACCATTAGGACAAGGAACTGATGATGATTTTATATTTGATATTTTGATATTTTTTACCCATTAGGACAAGGAACTGATGATGATTTTATATTTGATATTTTGACTTATTTTTTAACCATTAGGACAAGGAACTGATGGTGATTTTATATTTGATATTTTGATATTTTTTAACCATTAGGACAAGGAACTGATGGTGATTTTATATTTGATATTTTGACTTATTTGTTAACCATTAGGACAAGGAACTGATGGTGATTTTATATTTGATATTTTGATATTTGTTAACCATTAGGACAAGGAACTGATGGTGATTTTATATTTGATATTTTGACTTATTTGTTAACCATTAGGACAAGGAACTGATGGTGATTTTATATTTGATATTTTGACTTATTTGTTAACCATTAGGACAAGGAACTGATGGTGATTTTATATTTGATATTTAGACTTATTTGTTAACCATTAGGACAAGGAACTGATGGTGATTTTATATTTGATATTTTGACTTATTTGTTAACCATTAGGACAAGGAACTGATGGTGATTTTATATTTGATATTTTGACTTATTTGTTAACCATTAGGACAAGGAACTGATGGTGATTTTATATTTGATATTTTGACTTATTTGTTAACCATTAGGACAA
This sequence comes from Crocallis elinguaria, assembly GCA_907269065.1. Taxonomy (NCBI): domain Eukaryota; kingdom Metazoa; phylum Arthropoda; class Insecta; order Lepidoptera; family Geometridae; genus Crocallis; species Crocallis elinguaria. The sequence continues at coordinate 2,030,235 of OU026081.1, read as the reverse complement.
GGAACTGATGGTGATTTTATATTTGATATTTTGACTTATTTGTTAACCATTAGGACAAGGAACTGATGGTGATTTTATATTTGATATTTTGACTTATTTGTTAACCATTAGGACAAGGAACTGATGGTGATTTTATATTTGATATTTTGACTTATTTGTTAACCATTAGGACAAGGAACTGATGGTGATTTTATATTTGATATTTTGACTTATTTGTTAACCATTAGGACAAGGAACTGATGGTGATTTTATATTTGATATTTTGACTTATTTGTTAACCATTAGGACAAGGAACTGATGGTGATTTTATATTTGATACGTTGACTTATTTGTTAACCATTAGGACAAGGAACTGATGATGATTTTATATTTGATATTTTGACTTATTTGTTAACCATTAGGACAAGGAACTGATGGTGATTTTATATTTGATATTTTGATATTTTTTAACCATTAGGACAAGGAACTGATGGTGATTTTATATTTGATATTTTGACTTATTTGTTAACCATTAGGACAAGGAACTGATGGTGATTTTATATTTGATATTTTGACTTATTTGTTAACCATTAGGACAAGGAACTGATGGTGATTTTATATTTGATATTTTGACTTATTTGTTAACCATTAGGACAAGGAACTGATGATGATTTTATATTTGATATTTTGACTTATTTGTTAACCATTAGGACAAGGAACTGATGGTGATTTTATATTTGATATTTTGACTTATTTGTTAACCATTAGGACAAGGAACTGATGGTGATTTTATATTTGATATTTTGACTTATTTGTTAACCATTAGGACAAGGAACTGATGATGATTTTATATTTGATATTTTGATATTTGTTAACCATTAGGACAAGGAACTGATGATGATTTTATATTTGATATTTTGACTTATTTTTTAACCATTAGGACAAGCAACTGGTGGTGATTTTATATTTGATATTTTGACTTATTTGTTAACCATTAGGACAAGGAACTGATGGTGATTTTATTTTTGATATTTTGACTTATTTGTTAACCATTAGGACAAGGAACTGATGGTGATTTTATATTTGATATTTTGACTTATTTGTTAACCATTAGGACAAGGAACTGATGGTGATTTTATATTTGATATTTTGACTTATTTGTTAACCATTAGGACAAGGAACTGATGGTGATTTTATATTTGATATTTTGACTTATTTGTTAACCATTAGGACAAGGAACTGATGGTGATTTTATATTTGATATTTTGACTTATTTGTTAACCATTAGGACAAGGAACTGATGGTGATTTTATATTTGATATTTTGACTTATTTGTTAACCATTAGGACAAGGAACTGATGGTGATTTTATATTTGATATTTTGACTTATTTGTTAACCATTAGGACAAGGAACTGATGGTGATTTTATATTTGATATTTTGATATTTGTTAACCATTAGGACAAGGAACTGATGGTGATTTTATATTTGATATTTTGACTTATTTGTTAACCATTAGGACAAGGAACTGATGGTGATTTTATATTTGATATTTTGACTTATTTGTTAACCATTAGGACAAGGAACTGATGGTGATTTTATATTTGATATTTTGACTTATTTGTTAACCATTAGGACAAGGAACTGATGGAGATTTTATATTTTATATTTTGACTTATTTGTTAACCATTAGGACAAGGAACTGATGGTGATTTTATATTTGATATTTTGACTTATTTTTTAACCATTAGGACAAGGAACTGATGATGATTTTATATTTGATATTTTGATATTTTTTAACCATTAGGACAAGGAACTGATGATGATTTTATATTTGATATTTTGATATTTTTTAACCATTAGGACAAGGAACTGATGATGATTTTATATTTGATATTTTGATATTTTTTAACCATTAGGACAAGGAACTGATGATGATTTTATATTTGATATTTTGATATTTTTTAACCATTAGGACAAGGAACTGATGATGATTTTATATTTGATATTTTGACTTATTTTTTAACCATTAGGACAAGGAACTGATGGTGATTTTATATTTGATATTTTGATATTTGTTAACCATTAGGACAAGGAACTGATGGTGATTTTATATTTGATATTTTGACTTATTTGTTAACCATTAGGACAAGGAACTGATGGTGATTTTATATTTGATATTTTGACTTATTTGTTAACCATTAGGACAAGGAACTGATGGTGATTTTATATTTGATATTTTGATATTTGTTAACCATTAGGACAAGGAACTGATGGTGATTTTATATTTGATATTTTGACTTATTTGTTAACCATTAGGACAAGGAACTGATGGTGATTTTATATTTGATATTTTGACTTATTTGTTAACCATTAGGACAAGGAACTGATGGTGATTTTATATTTGATATTTTGACTTATTTTTTAACCATTAGGACAAGGAACTGATGATGATTTTATATTTGATATTTTGATATTTTTTAACCATTAGGACAAGGAACTGATGGTGATTTTATATTTGATATTTTGACTTATTTGTTAACCATTAGGACAAGGATCTGATGGTGATTTTATATTTGATATTTTGACTTATTTGTTAACCATTAGGACAAGGAACTGATGGTGATTTTATATTTGATATTTTGACTTATTTTTTAACCATTAGGACAAGGAACTGATGATGATTTTATATTTGATATTTTGATATTTTTTAACCATTAGGACAAGGAACTGATGATGATTTTATATTTGAAATTTTGACTTATTTTTTAACCATTAGGACAAGGAACTGATGGTGATTTTATATTTGATATTTTGATATTTTTTAACCATTAGGACAAGGAACTGATGGTGATTTTATATTTGATATTTTGACTTATTTGTTAACCATTAGGACAAGGAACTGATGATGATTTTATATTTGATATTTTGACTTATTTGTTAACCATTAGGACAAGGAACTGATGGTGATTTTATATTTGATATTTTGACTTATTTGTTAACCATTAGGACAAGGAACTGATGGTGATTTTATATTTGATATTTTGATATTTTTTAACCATTAGGACAAGGAACTGATGATGATTTTATATTTGATATTTTGACTTATTTTTTAACCATTAGGACAAGGAACTGATGATGATTTTATATTTGATATTTTTTAACCATTAGGACAAGGAACTGATGATGATTTTATATTTGATATTTTGATATTTTTTAACCATTAGGACAAGGAACTGATGATGATTTTATATTTGATATTTTGACTTATTTGTTAACCATTAGGACAAGGAACTGATGATGATTTTATATTTGATATTTTGATATTTGTTAACCATTAGGACAAGGAACTGATGGTGATTTTATATTTGATATTTTGACTTATTTGTTAACCATTAGGACAAGGAACTGATGGTGATTTTATATTTGATATTTTGACTTATTTGTTAACCATTAGGACAAGGAACTGATGGTGATTTTATATTTGATATTTTGACTTATATGTTAACCATTAGGACAAGGAACTGATGGTGATTTTATATTTTATATTTTGACTTATTTGTTAACCATTAGGACAAGGAACTGATGATGATTTTATATTTGATATTTTGACTTATTTGTTAACCATTAGGACAAGGAACTGATGATGATTTTATATTTGATATTTTGACTTATTTGTTAACCATTAGGACAAGGAACTGATGATGATTTTATATTTGATATTTTGATATTTTTTAACCATTAGGACAAGGAACTGATGATGATTTTATATTTGAAATTTTGACTTATTTTTTAACCATTAGGACAAGGAACTGATGGTGATTTTATATTTGATATTTTGATATTTTTTAACCATTAGGACAAGGAACTGATAATGATTTTATATTTGATATTTTGACTTATTTTTTAACCATTAGGACAAGGAACTGATGGTGATTTTATATTTGATATTTTGATATTTTTTAACCATTAGGACAAGGAACTGATGGTGATTTTATATTTTGACTTATTTGTTAACCATTAGGACAAGGAACTGATGATGATTTTATATTTGATATTTTGACTTATTTGTTAACCATTAGGACAAGGAACTGATGGTGATTTTATATTTGATATTTTGACTTATTTGTTAACCATTAGGACAAGGAACTGATGATGATTTTGTATTTGATATTTTGATATTTTTTAACCATTAGGACAAGGAACTGATGGTGATTTTATATTTGATATTTTGACTTATTTGTTAACCATTAGGACAAGGAACTGATGATGATTTTATATTTGATATTTTGATATTTGTTAACCATTAGGACAAGGAACTGATGGTGATTTTATATTTGATATTTTGACTTATTTGTTAACCATTAGGACAAGGAACTGATGGTGATTTTATATTTGATATTTTGACTTATTTGTTAACCGTTAGGACAAGGAACTGATGGTGATTTTATATTTGATATTTTGATATTTGTTAACCATTAGGACAAGGAACTGATGGTGATTTTATATTTGATATTTTGACTTATTTGTTAACCATTAGGACAAGGAACTGATGGTGATTTTATATTTGATATTTTGACTTATTTGTTAACCATTAGGACAAGGAACTGATGATGATTTTATATTTGATATTTTGATATTTGTTAACCATTAGGACAAGGAACTGATGGTGATTTTATATTTGATATTTTGACTTATTTGTTAACCATTAGGACAAGGAACTGATGGTGATTTTATATTTGATATTTTGATATTTGTTAACCATTAGGACAAGGAACTGATTGTGATTTTATATTTGATATTTTGACTTATTTGTTAACCATTAGGACAAGGAACTGATGGTGATTTTATATTTGATATTTTGACTTATTTGTTAACCATTAGGACAAGGAACTGATGGTGATTTTATATTTGATATTTTGACTTATTTGTTAACCATTAGGACAAGGAACTGATGGTGATTTTATATTTGATATTTTGACTTATTTGTTAACCATTAGGACAAGGAACTGATGGTGATTTTATATTTGATATTTTGACTTATTTGTTAACCATTAGGACAAGGAACTGATGGTGATTTTATATTTGATATTTTGACTTATTTGTTAACCATTAGGACAAGGAACTGATGGTGATTTTATATTTGATATTTTGACTTATTTGTTAACCATTAGGACAAGGAACTGATGGTGATTTTATATTTGATATTTTGACTTATTTGTTAACCATTAGGACAAGGAACTGATGGTGATTTTATATTTGATATTTTGACTTATTTGTTAACCATTAGGACAAGGAACTGATGGTGATTTTATATTTGATATTTTGACTTATTTGTTAACCATTAGGACAAGGAACTGATGGTGATTTTATATTTGATATTTTGACTTATTTGTTAACCATTAGGACAAGGAACTGATGGTGATTTTATATTTGATACGTTGACTTATTTGTTAACCATTAGGACAAGGAACTGATGGTGATTTTATATTTGATATTTTGACTTATTTGTTAACCATTAGGACAAGGAACTGATGGTGATTTTATATTTGATATTTTGATATTTTTTAACCATTAGGACAAGGAACTGATGGTGATTTTATATTTGATATTTTGACTTATTTGTTAACCATTAGGACAAGGAACTGATGGTGATTTTATATTTGATATTTTGACTTATTTGTTAACCATTAGGACAAGGAACTGATGGTGATTTTATATTTGATATTTTGACTTATTTGTTAACCATTAGGACAAGGAACTGATGATGATTTTATATTTGATATTTTGACTTATTTGTTAACCATTAGGACAAGGAACTGATGGTGATTTTATATTTGATATTTTGACTTATTTGTTAACCATTAGGACAAGGAACTGATGGTGATTTTATATTTGATATTTTGACTTATTTGTTAACCATTAGGACAAGGAACTGATGGTGATTTTATATTTGATATTTTGATATTTGTTAACCATTAGGACAAGGAACTGATGATGATTTTATATTTGATATTTTGACTTATTTTTTAACCATTAGGACAAGCAACTGGTGGAGATTTTATATTTGATATTTTGACTTATTTGTTAACCATTAGGACAAGGAACTGATGGTGATTTTATTTTTGATATTTTGACTTATTTGTTAACCATTAGGACAAGGAACTGATGGTGATTTTATATTTGATATTTTGACTTATTTGTTAACCATTAGGACAAGGAACTGATGGTGATTTTATATTTGATATTTTGACTTATTTGTTAACCATTAGGACAAGGAACTGATGGTGATTTTATATTTGATATTTTGACTTATTTGTTAACCATTAGGACAAGGAACTGATGGTGATTTTATATTTGATATTTTGACTTATTTGTTAACCATTAGGACAAGGAACTGATGGTGATTTTATATTTGATATTTTGACTTATTTGTTAACCATTAGGACAAGGAACTGATGGTGATTTTATATTTGATATTTTGACTTATTTGTTAACCATTAGGACAAGGAACTGATGGTGATTTTATATTTGATATTTTGATATTTGTTAACCATTAGGACAAGGAACTGATGGTGATTTTATATTTGATATTTTGACTTATTTGTTAACCATTAGGACAAGGAACTGATGGTGATTTTATATTTGATATTTTGACTTATTTGTTAACCATTAGGACAAGGAACTGATGGTGATTTTATATTTGATATTTTGACTTATTTGTTAACCATTAGGACAAGGAACTGATGGAGATTTTATATTTTATATTTTGACTTATTTGTTAACCATTAGGACAAGGAACTGATGGTGATTTTATATTTGATATTTTGACTTATTTTTTAACCATTAGGACAAGGAACTGATGATGATTTTATATTTGATATTTTGATATTTTTTAACCATTAGGACAAGGAACTGATGATGATTTTATATTTGATATTTTGATATTTTTTAACCATTAGGACAAGGAACTGATGATGATTTTATATTTGATATTTTGATATTTTTTAACCATTAGGACAAGGAACTGATGATGATTTTATATTTGATATTTTGATATTTTTTAACCATTAGGACAAGGAACTGATGATGATTTTATATTTGATATTTTGACTTATTTTTTAACCATTAGGACAAGGAACTGATGGTGATTTTATATTTGATATTTTGATATTTTTTAACCATTAGGACAAGGAACTGATGATGATTTTATATTTGATATTTTGATATTTTTTAACCATTAGGACAAGGAACTGATGATGATTTTATATTTGATATTTTGACTTATTTTTTAACCATTAGGACAAGCAACTGGTGGAGATTTTATATTTGATATTTTGACTTATTTGTTAACCATTAGGACAAGGAACTGATGGTGATTTTATTTTTGATATTTTGACTTATTTGTTAACCATTAGGACAAGGAACTGATGGTGATTTTATATTTGATATTTTGACTTATTTGTTAACCATTAGGACAAGGAACTGATGGTGATTTTATATTTGATATTTTGACTTATTTGTTAACCATTAGGACAAGGAACTGATGGTGATTTTATATTTGATATTTTGACTTATTTGTTAACCATTAGGACAAGGAACTGATGGTGATTTTATATTTGATATTTTGACTTATTTGTTAACCATTAGGACAAGGAACTGATGGTGATTTTATATTTGATATTTTGACTTATTTGTTAACCATTAGGACAAGGAACTGATGGTGATTTTATATTTGATATTTTGACTTATTTGTTAACCATTAGGACAAGGAACTGATGGTGATTTTATATTTGATATTTTGATATTTGTTAACCATTAGGACAAGGAACTGATGGTGATTTTATATTTGATATTTTGACTTATTTGTTAACCATTAGGACAAGGAACTGATGGTGATTTTATATTTGATATTTTGACTTATTTGTTAACCATTAGGACAAGGAACTGATGGTGATTTTATATTTGATATTTTGACTTATTTTTTAACCATTAGGACAAGGAAATGATGATGATTTTATATTTGATATTTTGATATTTTTTAACCATTAGGACAAGGAACTGATGGTGATTTTATATTTGATATTTTGACTTATTTGTTAACCATTAGGACAAGGATCTGATGGTGATTTTATATTTGATATTTTGACTTATTTGTTAACCATTAGGACAAGGAACTGATGGTGATTTTATATTTGAAATTTTGACTTATTTTTTAACCATTAGGACAAGGAACTGATGATGATTTTATATTTGATATTTTGATATTTTTTAACCATTAGGACAAGGAACTGATGATGATTTTATATTTGAAATTTTGACTTATTTTTTAACCATTAGGACAAGGAACTGATGGTGATTTTATATTTGATATTTTGATATTTTTTAACCATTAGGACAAGGAACTGATGGTGATTTTATATTTGATATTTTGACTTATTTGTTAACCATTAGGACAAGGAACTGATGATGATTTTATATTTGATATTTTGACTTATTTGTTAACCATTAGGACAAGGAACTGATGGTGATTTTATATTTGATATTTTGACTTATTTGTTAACCAGTAGGACAAGGAACTGATGGTGATTTTATATTTGATATTTTGATATTTTTTAACCATTAGGACAAGGAACTGATGATGATTTTATATTTGATATTTTGACTTATTTTTTAACCATTAGGACAAGGAACTGATGATGATTTTATATTTGATATTTTTTAACCATTAGGACAAGGAACTGATGATGATTTTATATTTGATATTTTGATATTTTTTAACCATTAGGACAAGGAACTGATGATGATTTTATATTTGATATTTTGACTTATTTGTTAACCATTAGGACAAGGAACTGATGATGATTTTATATTTGATATTTTGATATTTTTTAACCATTAGGACAAGGAACTGATGGTGATTTTATATTTGATATTTTGACTTATTTGTTAACCATTAGGACAAGGAACTGATGGTGATTTTATATTTGATATTTTGACTTATTTGTTAACCATTAGGACAAGGAACTGATGGTGATTTTATATTTGATATTTTGACTTATTTGTTAACCATTAGGACAAGGAACTGATGGTGATTTTATATTTTATATTTTGACTTATTTGTTAACCATTAGGACAAGGAACTGATGGTGATTTTATATTTGATATTTTGACTTATTTGTTAACCATTAGGACAAGGAACTGATGATGATTTTATATTTGATATTTTGACTTATTTGTTAACCATTAGGACAAGGAACTGATGATGATTTTATATTTGATATTTTGATATTTTTTAACCATTAGGACAAGGAACTGATGATGATTTTATATTTGAAATTTTGACTTATTTTTTAACCATTAGGACAAGGAACTGATGGTGATTTTATATTTGATATTTTGATATTTTTTAACCATTAGGACAAGGAACTGATAATGATTTTATATTTGATATTTTGACTTATTTTTTAACCATTAGGACAAGGAACTGATGGTGATTTTATATTTGATATTTTGATATTTTTTAACCATTAGGACAAGGAACTGATGGTGATTTTATATTTTGACTTATTTGTTAACCATTAGGACAAGGAACTGATGATGATTTTATATTTGATATTTTGACTTATTTGTTAACCATTAGGACAAGGAACTGATGGTGATTTTATATTTGATATTTTGACTTATTTGTTAACCATTAGGACAAGGAACTGATGATGATTTTGTATTTGATATTTTGATATTTTTTAACCATTAGGACAAGGAACTGATGGTGATTTTATATTTGATATTTTGACTTATTTGTTAACCATTAGGACAAGGAACTGATGATGATTTTATATTTGATATTTTGATATTTGTTAACCATTAGGACAAGGAACTGATGGTGATTTTATATTTGATATTTTGACTTATTTGTTAACCATTAGGACAAGGAACTGATGGTGATTTTATATTTGATATTTTGACTTATTTGTTAACCGTTAGGACAAGGAACTGATGGTGATTTTATATTTGATATTTTGATATTTGTTAACCATTAGGACAAGGAACTGATGGTGATTTTATATTTGATATTTTGACTTATTTGTTAACCATTAGGACAAGGAACTGATGGTGATTTTATATTTGATATTTTGACTTATTTGTTAACCATTAGGACAAGGAACTGATGATGATTTTATATTTGATATTTTGATATTTGTTAACCATTAGGACAAGGAACTGATGGTGATTTTATATTTGATATTTTGACTTATTTGTTAACCATTAGGACAAGGAACTGATGGTGATTTTATATTTGATATTTTGACTTATTTGTTAACCGTTAGGACAAGGAACTGATGGTGATTTTATATTTGATATTTTGATATTTGTTAACCATTAGGACAAGGAACTGATGGTGATTTTATATTTGATATTTTGACTTATTTGTTAACCATTAGGACAAGGAACTGATGGTGATTTTATATTTGATACGTTGACTTATTTGTTAACCATTAGGACAAGGAACTGATGGTGATTTTCATTAGGACAAGGAACTGATGGTGATTTTATATTTTATATTTTGACTTATTTTTTAACCATTAGTTCAAGGAAATGATGAAGATTTTATTTTTGATATTTTGACTTATTTTTTAACCATTAGGACAAGGAAATGATGATGATTTTATATTTGATATTTTGATATTTTTTAACCATTAGGACAAGGAACTGATGGTGATTTTATATTTGATATTTTGACTTATTTGTTAACCATTAGGACAAGGAACTGATGATGATTTTATATTTGATATTTTGACTTATTTGTTAACCATTAGGACAAGGAACTGATGGTGATTTTATATTTGATATTTTGACTTATTTGTTAACCATTAGGACAAGGAACTGATGGTGATTTTATATTTGATATTTTGACTTATTTGTTAACCATTAGGACAAGGAACTGATGGTGATTTTATATTTGATATTTTGACTTATTTGTTAACCATTAGGACAAGGAACTGATGATTATTTTATATTTGATATTTTGACTTATTTGTTAACCATTAGGACAAGGAACTGATGGTGATTTTATATTTTATATTTTGACTTATTTGTTAACCATTAGGACAAGGAACTGATGGTGATTTTATATTTGATATTTTGACTTATTTGTTAACCATTAGGACAAGGAACTGATGGTGATTTTCACTGTTTTAAACTTTCACGGTTATTTACTAATTGAGACATTGTAACGGGATATTTACCATGATTATTATTGAACGATGAGCACCCGATATTTCGACGCTGTTGCAAGCATCATGTTCACGGGAATACTGGCGAGACTGCGGGTGGTTTGTAGACGAAAATTACGAGCAGACAAATCTGTCTACCCGCTTTCTCAGTCGTTTATTACGCGCACCACCGGAACTCACTCGAAAGTCACGACAAAACACACTCACGATATCACTATTTGGTTTTTTAGAGTCATTGAAAGTCTGTGATTTATTTTTAAGTACACTAATTACTGGATTCCACGCACTGGACAATTTAAAACCATCTTCCCGATTGAAGGTTTTATGTTGAGATATTTCTATCGCTTCCTTGACCATTCTCGGTATATAATGCCGCTCAGTCGACAGAATACGTGGTTTGTGAAACTCGATCCAGTGATTAGGACCTGAGTCTAGCAGATGTTCCGCTATAGCAGACTTGTTAATATCGTTGTTCTTCACAGCCTTGATGTGCTCCTTAATGCGACATAACACAGTTCGTTTTGTCTGCCCAATATACGAACTCCCGCAACTACAGTCAACTTTATAGACTCCAGGATGTTGTAATGGTAGTGTATCTTTCGGTGAACGCAGACTTTGACTGATTTTCCTGTGAGGAGTAAACACGGTTCTGATAGAGTATTTACTCAATAATCGACCTACTTTGTCAGTTACTCCTCTCAGGTACGGCAAGAAAGCTGGCTGACGTTCCACCTTTGGTGTTTCTGAGCTGTTTCTCTGGGCTTTTACAAGTGAGACATCAACCCTATATCCATTCCTCCATAGAACCTCTTGTACATGGGCTAATTCCTCATCCAGATGGTCAGTATCGCACAGATCAAAAGCGCGATTGGTGAGTGAGGACACTACGGAGTTTAAATGGCAGGGGTGATGGTGTGAGTTAGCGTTTAAATAGCGGTCAGTGTGGGTTGGCTTTCTGTAAACTGTGTGGCTGAGTGTACGATCGCTTTTTACACTAACTTTTACATCTAGGAATGCCAAAGCTCGGTCCTTTTCCATTTCTTTAGTGAACTGCATGTTGTTGTGAATGTTATTCAAATGGTCCAAGCACCGCATCACCTCCGTTTCACCTCCCTTGATAATACAGAAGATGTCATCCACATACCTCTTCCAGCACATGATTGGGACTGGACATGTGGAGATAGCTAGATCTTCAACGTGTTCCATCCACAAATTTGCTACTACTGGTGCCACCGGGCTACCCATAGCAACACCATCGATTTGTAGATAGAACTGTCCTCCATACAAGAAATAGCTAGAGGAAATACAGTGCTCAAGCAACTTGGCATACTCCAACGGGATGTTATTGTCTTGCAGTTTCCTTTTAATAACCTCCAAACATTCCCACACCGGTACTTTAGTAAATAAGGATTGAACATCAAAGCTCACCATAATCTCATTCACTTCGACCTTGATCTGCTTTAGAAGGCTAACGAAATGGCGAGAGTCCCTGACATACGACGACGTGTGGCCCACGAGTTGCTGCAATACAGTCGCAACATGTTTTGCTAAGTCATAAGAAGGGGAATCAATTTGACTTACAATCGGACGTAACGGAACATCCTTCTTATGAATCTTCGGCAATCCATATATCTTTGGCGGCTGCGGCACCCTTGGCCTTAAAAGTTTTTTCCCCACGTCTTCTCTAAAAAACCAAATAGTGATATCGTGAGTGTGTTTTGTCGTGACTTTCGAGTGAGTTCCGGTGGTGCGCGTAATAAACGACTGAGAAAGCGGGTAGACAGATTTGTCTGCTCGTAATTTTCGTCTACAAACCACCCGCAGTCTCGCCAGTATTCCCGTGAACATGATGCTTGCAACAGCGTCGAAATATCGGGTGCTCATCGTTCAATAATAATCATGGTAAATATCCCGTTACAATGTCTCAATTAGATGGTGATTTTATATTTGATATTTTGACTTATTTGTTAACCATTAGGACAAGGAACTGATTATGATTTTATATTTGATATTTTGATATTTTTAACCATTAGGACAAGGTACTGATGGTGATTTTATATTTGATATTTTGACTTATTTGTTAACCATTAGGACAAGGAACTGATGGTGATTTTATATTTTATATTTTGACTTATTTGTTAACCATTAGGACAAGGAACTGATGGTGATTTTATATTTGATATTTTGATATTTGTTAACCATTAGGACAAGGAACTGATGGTGATTTTATATTTTATATTTTGACATATTTGTTAACCATTAGGACAAGGAACTGATGGTGATTTTATATTTGATATTTTGACTTATTTGTTAACCATTAGGACAAGGAACTGATGGTGATTTTATATTTGATATTTTGACTTTTTTGTTAACCATTAGGACAAGGAACTGATGGTGATTTTATATTTGATATTTTGACTTATTTGTTAACCATTAGGACAAGGAACTGATGGAGATTTTATATTTTATATTTTGACTTATTTGTTAACCATTAGGACAAGGAACTGATGGTGATTTTATATTTGATATTTTGACTTATTTTTTAACCATTAGGACAAGGAACTGATGATGATTTTATATTTGATATTTTGATATTTTTTAACCATTAGGACAAGGAACTGATGATGATTTTATATTTGATATTTTGATATTTTTTAACCATTAGGACAAGGAACTGATGATGATTTTATATTTGATATTTTGATATTTTTTAACCATTAGGACAAGGAACTGATGATGATTTTATATTTGATATTTTGATATTTTTTAACCATTAGGACAAGGAACTGATGATGATTTTATATTTGATATTTTGACTTATTTTTTAACCATTAGGACAAGGAACTGATGGTGATTTTATATTTGATATTTTGATATTTTTTAACCATTAGGACAAGGAACTGATGATGATTTTATATTTGATATTTTGATATTTTTTAACCATTAGGACAAGGAAATGATGATGATTTTATATTTGATATTTTGATATTTTTTAACCATTAGGACAAGGAACTGATGGTGATTTTATATTTGATATTTTGACTTATTTTTTAACCATTAGGACAAGGAACTGATGATGATTTTATATTTGATATTTTGACTTATTTGTTAACCATTAGGACAAGGAACTGATGGTGATTTTATATTTGATATTTTGACTTATTTGTTAACCATTAGGACAAGGAACTGATGGTGATTTTATATTTGATATTTTGACTTATTTGTTAACCATTAGGACAAGGAACTGATGGTGATTTTATATTTGATATTTTGACTTATTTGTTAACCATTAGGACAAGGAACTGATGGTGATTTTATATTTGATATTTTGACTTATTTTTTAACCATTAGGACAAGGAACTGATGATGATTTTATATTTGATATTTTTATATTTTTTAACCATTAGGACAAGGAACTGATGATGATTTTATATTTGATATTTTGATATTTTTTAACCATTAGGACAAGGAACTGATAATGATTTTATATTTGAAATTTTGACTTATTTTTTAACCATTAGGACAAGGAACTGATGGTGATTTTATATTTGATATTTTGATATTTTTTAACCATTAGGACAAGGAACTGATGGTGATTTTATATTTGATATTTTGATATTTTTTAACCATTAGGACAAGGAACTGATGATGATTTTATATTTGATATTTTGATATTTGTTAACCAGTAGGACAAGGAACTGATGATGATTTTATATTTGATATTTTGACTTATTTTTTAACCATTAGGACAAGCAACTGGTGGTGATTTTATATTTGATATTTTGACTTATTTGTTAACCATTAGGACAAGGAACTGATGGTGATTTTATTTTTGATATTTTGACTTATTTGTTAACCATTAGGACAAGGAACTGATGGTTAACCAGTAGGACAAGGAACTGATGGTGATTTTATATTTGATATTTTGACTTATTTGTTAACCATTAGGACAAGGAACTGATGGTGATTTTATATTTGATATTTTGACTTATTTGTTAACCATTAGGACAAGGAACTGATGGTGATTTTATATTTGATATTTTGACTTATTTGTTAACCATTAGGACAAGGAACTGATGGTGATTTTATATTTGATATTTTGATATTTGTTAACCATTAGGACAAGGAACTGATGGTGATTTTATATTTGATATTTTGACTTATTTGTTAACCATTAGGACAAGGAACTGATGGTGATTTTATATTTGATATTTTGACTTATTTGTTAACCATTAGGACAAGGAACTGATGGTGATTTTATATTTGATATTTTGACTTATTTGTTAACCATTAGGACAAGGAACTGATGGTGATTTTATATTTGATATTTTGACTTATTTGTTAACCATTAGGACAAGGAACTGATGGTGATTTTATATTTGATATTTTGATATTTGTTAACCATTAGGACAAGGAACTGATGGTGATTTTATATTTGATATTTTGACTTATTTGTTAACCATTAGGACAAGGAACTGATGGTGATTTTATATTTGATATTTTGACTTATTTGTTAACCATTAGGACAAGGAACTGATGGTGATTTTATATTTGATATTTTGACTTATTTTTTAACCATTAGGACAAGGAACTGATGATGATTTTATATTTGATATTTTGATATTTTTTAACCATTAGGACAAGGAACTGATGGTGATTTTATATTTGATATTTTGACTTATTTGTTAACCATTAGGACAAGGAACTGATGATGATTTTATATTTGATATTTTGATATTTTTTAACCATTAGGACAAGGAACTGATGATGATTTTATATTTGAAATTTTGACTTATTTTTTAACCATTAGGACAAGGAACTGATGGTGATTTTATATTTGATATTTTGATATTTTTTAACCATTAGGACAAGGAACTGATGATGATTTTATATTTGATATTTTGACTTATTTTTTAACCATTAGGACAAGGAACTGATGGTGATTTTATATTTGATATTTTGATATTTTTTAACCATTAGGACAAGGAACTGATGGTGATTTTATATTTTGACTTATTTGTTAACCATTAGGACAAGGAACTGATGATGATTTTATATTTGATATTTTGACTTATTTGTTAACCATTAGGACAAGGAACTGATGGTGATTTTATATTTGATATTTTGACTTATTTGTTAACCATTAGGACAAGGAACTGATGATGATTTTGTATTTGATATTTTGATATTTTTTAACCATTAGGACAAGGAACTGATGGTGATTTTATATTTGATATTTTGACTTATTTGTTAACCATTAGGACAAGGAACTGATGATGATTTTATATTTGATATTTTGATATTTGTTAACCATTAGGACAAGGAACTGATGGTGATTTTATATTTGATATTTTGACTTATTTGTTAACCATTAGGACAAGGAACTGATGGTGATTTTATATTTGATATTTTGACTTATTTGTTAACCGTTAGGACAAGGAACTGATGGTGATTTTATATTTGATATTTTGATATTTGTTAACCATTAGGACAAGGAACTGATGGTGATTTTATATTTGATATTTTGACTTATTTGTTAACCATTAGGACAAGGAACTGATGGTGATTTTATATTTGATATTTTGACTTATATGTTAACCATTAGGACAAGGAACTGATGGTGATTTTATATTTTATATTATGACTTATTTTTTAACCATTAGTTCAAGGAAATGATGAAGATTTTATTTTTGATATTTTGACTTATTTGTTAACCATTAGGACAAGGAACTGATGGTGATTTTATATTTGATATTTTGACTTATTTGTTAACCATTAGGACAAGGAACTGATGGTGATTTTATATTTGATATTTTGACTTATTTGTTAACCATTAGGACAAGGAACTGATGGTGATTTTATATTTTGACTTATATGTTAACCATTAGGACAAGGAACTGATGGTGATTTTATATTTTATATTTTGACTTATTTTTTAACCATTAGTTCAAGGAAATGATGAAGATTTTATTTTTGATATTTTGACTTATTTTTTAACCATTAGGACAAGGAAATGATGATGATTTTATATTTGATATTTTGATATTTTTTAACCATTAGGACAAGGAACTGATGGTGATTTTATATTTGATATTTTGACTTATTTGTTAACCATTAGGACAAGGAACTGATGATGATTTTATATTTGATATTTTGACTTATTTGTTAACCATTAGGACAAGGAACTGATGGTGATTTTATATTTGATATTTTGACTTATTTGTTAACCATTAGGACAAGGAACTGATGGTGATTTTATATTTGATATTTTGACTTATTTGTTAACCATTAGGACAAGGAACTGATGGTGATTTTATATTTGATATTTTGACTTTTTTGTTAACCATTAGGACAAGGAACTGATGATTATTTTATATTTGATATTTTGACTTATTTGTTAACCATTAGGACAAGGAACTGATGGTGATTTTATATTTTATATTTTGACTTATTTGTTAACCATTAGGACAAGGAACTGATGGTGATTTTATATTTGATATTTTGACTTATTTGTTAACCATTAGGACAAGGAACTGATGGTGATTTTCACTGTTTTAAACTTTCACGGTTATTTACTAATTGAGACATTGTAACGGGATATTTACCATGATTATTATTGAACGATGAGCACCCGATATTTCGACGCTGTTGCAAGCATCATGTTCACGGGAATACTGGCGAGACTGCGGGTGGTTTGTAGACGAAAATTACGAGCAGACAAATCTGTCTACCCGCTTTCTCAGTCGTTTATTACGCGCACCACCGGAACTCACTCGAAAGTCACGACAAAACACACTCACGATATCACTATTTGGTTTTTTAGAGTCATTGAAAGTCTGTGATTTATTTTTAAGTACACTAATTACTGGATTCCACGCACTGGACAATTTAAAACCATCTTCCCGATTGAAGGTTTTATGTTGAGATATTTCTATCGCTTCCTTGACCATTCTCGGTATATAATGCCGCTCAGTCGACAGAATACGTGGTTTGTGAAACTCGATCCAGTGATTAGGACCTGAGTCTAGCAGATGTTCCGCTATAGCAGACTTGTTAATATCGTTGTTCTTCACAGCCTTGATGTGCTCCTTAATGCGACATAACACAGTTCGTTTTGTCTGCCCAATATACGAACTCCCGCAACTACAGTCAACTTTATAGACTCCAGGATGTTGTAATGGTAGTGTATCTTTCGGTGAACGCAGACTTTGACTGATTTTCCTGTGAGGAGTAAACACGGTTCTGATAGAGTATTTACTCAATAATCGACCTACTTTGTCAGTTACTCCTCTCAGGTACGGCAAGAAAGCTGGCTGACGTTCCACCTTTGGTGTTTCTGAGCTGTTTCTCTGGGCTTTTACAAGTGAGACATCAACCCTATATCCATTCCTCCATAGAACCTCTTGTACATGGGCTAATTCCTCATCCAGATGGTCAGTATCGCACAGATCAAAAGCGCGATTGGTGAGTGAGGACACTACGGAGTTTAAATGGCAGGGGTGATGGTGTGAGTTAGCGTTTAAATAGCGGTCAGTGTGGGTTGGCTTTCTGTAAACTGTGTGGCTGAGTGTACGATCGCTTTTTACACTAACTTTTACATCTAGGAATGCCAAAGCTCGGTCCTTTTCCATTTCTTTAGTGAACTGCATGTTGTTGTGAATGTTATTCAAATGGTCCAAGCACCGCATCACCTCCGTTTCACCTCCCTTGATAATACAGAAGATGTCATCCACATACCTCTTCCAGCACATGATTGGGACTGGACATGTGGAGATAGCTAGATCTTCAACGTGTTCCATCCACAAATTTGCTACTACTGGTGCCACCGGGCTACCCATAGCAACACCATCGATTTGTAGATAGAACTGTCCTCCATACAAGAAATAGCTAGAGGAAATACAGTGCTCAAGCAACTTGGCATACTCCAACGGGATGTTATTGTCTTGCAGTTTCCTTTTAATAACCTCCAAACATTCCCACACCGGTACTTTAGTAAATAAGGATTGAACATCAAAGCTCACCATAATCTCATTCACTTCGACCTTGATCTGCTTTAGAAGGCTAACGAAATGGCGAGAGTCCCTGACATACGACGACGTGTGGCCCACGAGTTGCTGCAATACAGTCGCAACATGTTTTGCTAAGTCATAAGAAGGGGAATCAATTTGACTTACAATCGGACGTAACGGAACATCCTTCTTATGAATCTTCGGCAATCCATATATCTTTGGCGGCTGCGGCACCCTTGGCCTTAAAAGTTTTTTCCCCACGTCTTCTCTAAAAAACCAAATAGTGATATCGTGAGTGTGTTTTGTCGTGACTTTCGAGTGAGTTCCGGTGGTGCGCGTAATAAACGACTGAGAAAGCGGGTAGACAGATTTGTCTGCTCGTAATTTTCGTCTACAAACCACCCGCAGTCTCGCCAGTATTCCCGTGAACATGATGCTTGCAACAGCGTCGAAATATCGGGTGCTCATCGTTCAATAATAATCATGGTAAATATCCCGTTACAATGTCTCAATTAGATGGTGATTTTATATTTGATATTTTGACTTATTTGTTAACCATTAGGACAAGGAACTGATTATGATTTTATATTTGATATTTTGATATTTTTAACCATTAGGACAAGGTACTGATGGTGATTTTATATTTGATATTTTGACTTATTTGTTAACCATTAGGACAAGGAACTGATGGTGATTTTATATTTGATATTTTGACTTATTTGTTAACCATTAGGACAAGGAACTGATGGTGATTTTATATTTGATATTTTGATATTTGTTAACCATTAGGACAAGGAACTGATGGTGATTTTATATTTTATATTTTGACTTATTTTTTAACCATTAGGACAAGGAACTGATGGTGATTTTATATTTGATATTTTGATATTTTTTAACCATTAGGACAAGGAACTGATGATGATTTTATATTTGATATTTTGACTTATTTTTTAACCATTAGGACAAGGAACTGATGGTGATTTTATATTTGATATTTTGATATTTTTTAACCATTAGGACAAGGAACTGATGGTGATTTTATATTTTGACTTATTTGTTAACCATTAGGACAAGGAACTGATGATGATTTTATATTTGATATTTTGACTTATTTGTTAACCATTAGGACAAGGAACTGATGGTGATTTTATATTTGATATTTTGACTTATTTGTTAACCATTAGGACAAGGAACTGATGATGATTTTGTATTTGATATTTTGATATTTTTTAACCATTAGGACAAGGAACTGATGGTGATTTTATATTTGATATTTTGACTTATTTGTTAACCATTAGGACAAGGAACTGATGATGATTTTATATTTGATATTTTGATATTTGTTAACCATTAGGACAAGGAACTGATGGTGATTTTATATTTGATATTTTGACTTATTTGTTAACCATTAGGACAAGGAACTGATGGTGATTTTATATTTGATATTTTGACTTATTTGTTAACCGTTAGGACAAGGAACTGATGGTGATTTTATATTTGATATTTTGATATTTGTTAACCATTAGGACAAGGAACTGATGGTGATTTTATATTTGATATTTTGACTTATTTGTTAACCATTAGGACAAGGAACTGATGGTGATTTTATATTTGATATTTTGACTTATATGTTAACCATTAGGACAAGGAACTGATGGTGATTTTATATTTTATATTATGACTTATTTTTTAACCATTAGTTCAAGGAAATGATGAAGATTTTATTTTTGATATTTTGACTTATTTGTTAACCATTAGGACAAGGAACTGATGGTGATTTTATATTTGATATTTTGACTTATTTGTTAACCATTAGGACAAGGAACTGATGGTGATTTTATATTTGATATTTTGACTTATTTGTTAACCATTAGGACAAGGAACTGATGGTGATTTTATATTTTGACTTATATGTTAACCATTAGGACAAGGAACTGATGGTGATTTTATATTTTATATTTTGACTTATTTTTTAACCATTAGTTCAAGGAAATGATGAAGATTTTATTTTTGATATTTTGACTTATTTTTTAACCATTAGGACAAGGAAATGATGATGATTTTATATTTGATATTTTGATATTTTTTAACCATTAGGACAAGGAACTGATGGTGATTTTATATTTGATATTTTGACTTATTTGTTAACCATTAGGACAAGGAACTGATGATGATTTTATATTTGATATTTTGACTTATTTGTTAACCATTAGGACAAGGAACTGATGGTGATTTTATATTTGATATTTTGACTTATTTGTTAACCATTAGGACAAGGAACTGATGGTGATTTTATATTTGATATTTTGACTTATTTGTTAACCATTAGGACAAGGAACTGATGGTGATTTTATATTTGATATTTTGACTTATTTGTTAACCATTAGGACAAGGAACTGATGATTATTTTATATTTGATATTTTGACTTATTTGTTAACCATTAGGACAAGGAACTGATGGTGATTTTATATTTTATATTTTGACTTATTTGTTAACCATTAGGACAAGGAACTGATGGTGATTTTATATTTGATATTTTGACTTATTTGTTAACCATTAGGACAAGGAACTGATGGTGATTTTCACTGTTTTAAACTTTCACGGTTATTTACTAATTGAGACATTGTAACGGGATATTTACCATGATTATTATTGAACGATGAGCACCCGATATTTCGACGCTGTTGCAAGCATCATGTTCACGGGAATACTGGCGAGACTGCGGGTGGTTTGTAGACGAAAATTACGAGCAGACAAATCTGTCTACCCGCTTTCTCAGTCGTTTATTACGCGCACCACCGGAACTCACTCGAAAGTCACGACAAAACACACTCACGATATCACTATTTGGTTTTTTAGAGTCATTGAAAGTCTGTGATTTATTTTTAAGTACACTAATTACTGGATTCCACGCACTGGACAATTTAAAACCATCTTCCCGATTGAAGGTTTTATGTTGAGATATTTCTATCGCTTCCTTGACCATTCTCGGTATATAATGCCGCTCAGTCGACAGAATACGTGGTTTGTGAAACTCGATCCAGTGATTAGGACCTGAGTCTAGCAGATGTTCCGCTATAGCAGACTTGTTAATATCGTTGTTCTTCACAGCCTTGATGTGCTCCTTAATGCGACATAACACAGTTCGTTTTGTCTGCCCAATATACGAACTCCCGCAACTACAGTCAACTTTATAGACTCCAGGATGTTGTAATGGTAGTGTATCTTTCGGTGAACGCAGACTTTGACTGATTTTCCTGTGAGGAGTAAACACGGTTCTGATAGAGTATTTACTCAATAATCGACCTACTTTGTCAGTTACTCCTCTCAGGTACGGCAAGAAAGCTGGCTGACGTTCCACCTTTGGTGTTTCTGAGCTGTTTCTCTGGGCTTTTACAAGTGAGACATCAACCCTATATCCATTCCTCCATAGAACCTCTTGTACATGGGCTAATTCCTCATCCAGATGGTCAGTATCGCACAGATCAAAAGCGCGATTGGTGAGTGAGGACACTACGGAGTTTAAATGGCAGGGGTGATGGTGTGAGTTAGCGTTTAAATAGCGGTCAGTGTGGGTTGGCTTTCTGTAAACTGTGTGGCTGAGTGTACGATCGCTTTTTACACTAACTTTTACATCTAGGAATGCCAAAGCTCGGTCCTTTTCCATTTCTTTAGTGAACTGCATGTTGTTGTGAATGTTATTCAAATGGTCCAAGCACCGCATCACCTCCGTTTCACCTCCCTTGATAATACAGAAGATGTCATCCACATACCTCTTCCAGCACATGATTGGGACTGGACATGTGGAGATAGCTAGATCTTCAACGTGTTCCATCCACAAATTTGCTACTACTGGTGCCACCGGGCTACCCATAGCAACACCATCGATTTGTAGATAGAACTGTCCTCCATACAAGAAATAGCTAGAGGAAATACAGTGCTCAAGCAACTTGGCATACTCCAACGGGATGTTATTGTCTTGCAGTTTCCTTTTAATAACCTCCAAACATTCCCACACCGGTACTTTAGTAAATAAGGATTGAACATCAAAGCTCACCATAATCTCATTCACTTCGACCTTGATCTGCTTTAGAAGGCTAACGAAATGGCGAGAGTCCCTGACATACGACGACGTGTGGCCCACGAGTTGCTGCAATACAGTCGCAACATGTTTTGCTAAGTCATAAGAAGGGGAATCAATTTGACTTACAATCGGACGTAACGGAACATCCTTCTTATGAATCTTCGGCAATCCATATATCTTTGGCGGCTGCGGCACCCTTGGCCTTAAAAGTTTTTTCCCCACGTCTTCTCTAAAAAACCAAATAGTGATATCGTGAGTGTGTTTTGTCGTGACTTTCGAGTGAGTTCCGGTGGTGCGCGTAATAAACGACTGAGAAAGCGGGTAGACAGATTTGTCTGCTCGTAATTTTCGTCTACAAACCACCCGCAGTCTCGCCAGTATTCCCGTGAACATGATGCTTGCAACAGCGTCGAAATATCGGGTGCTCATCGTTCAATAATAATCATGGTAAATATCCCGTTACAATGTCTCAATTAGATGGTGATTTTATATTTGATATTTTGACTTATTTGTTAACCATTAGGACAAGGAACTGATTATGATTTTATATTTGATATTTTGATATTTTTAACCATTAGGACAAGGTACTGATGGTGATTTTATATTTGATATTTTGACTTATTTGTTAACCATTAGGACAAGGAACTGATGGTGATTTTATATTTTATATTTTGACTTATTTGTTAACCATTAGGACAAGGAACTGATGGTGATTTTATATTTGATATTTTGATATTTGTTAACCATTAGGACAAGGAACTGATGGTGATTTTATATTTTATATTTTGACATATTTGTTAACCATTAGGACAAGGAACTGATGGTGATTTTATATTTGATATTTTGACTTATTTGTTAACCATTAGGACAAGGAACTGATGGTGATTTTATATTTGATATTTTGACTTTTTTGTTAACCATTAGGACAAGGAACTGATGGTGATTTTATATTTGATATTTTGACTTATTTGTTAACCATTAGGACAAGGAACTGATGGAGATTTTATATTTTATATTTTGACTTATTTGTTAACCATTAGGACAAGGAACTGATGGTGATTTTATATTTGATATTTTGACTTATTTTTTAACCATTAGGACAAGGAACTGATGATGATTTTATATTTGATATTTTGATATTTTTTAACCATTAGGACAAGGAACTGATGATGATTTTATATTTGATATTTTGATATTTTTTAACCATTAGGACAAGGAACTGATGATGATTTTATATTTGATATTTTGATATTTTTTAACCATTAGGACAAGGAACTGATGATGATTTTATATTTGATATTTTGATATTTTTTAACCATTAGGACAAGGAACTGATGATGATTTTATATTTGATATTTTGACTTATTTTTTAACCATTAGGACAAGGAACTGATGGTGATTTTATATTTGATATTTTGATATTTTTTAACCATTAGGACAAGGAACTGATGATGATTTTATATTTGATATTTTGATATTTTTTAACCATTAGGACAAGGAAATGATGATGATTTTATATTTGATATTTTGATATTTTTTAACCATTAGGACAAGGAACTGATGGTGATTTTATATTTGATATTTTGACTTATTTGTTAACCATTAGGACAAGGAACTGATGATGATTTTATATTTGATATTTTGACTTATTTGTTAACCATTAGGACAAGGAACTGATGGTGGTTTTATATTTGATATTTTGACTTATTTGTTAACCATTAGGACAAGGAACTGATGGTGATTTTATATTTGATATTTTGACTTATTTGTTAACCATTAGGACAAGGAACTGATGGTGATTTTATATTTGATATTTTGACTTATTTGTTAACCATTAGGACAAGGAACTGATGGTGATTTTATATTTGATATTTTGACTTATTTTTTAACCATTAGGACAAGGAACTGATGATGATTTTATATTTGATATTTTTATATTTTTTAACCATTAGGACAAGGAACTGATGATGATTTTATATTTGATATTTTGATATTTTTTAACCATTAGGACAAGGAACTGATAATGATTTTATATTTGAAATTTTGACTTATTTTTTAACCATTAGGACAAGGAACTGATGGTGATTTTATATTTGATATTTTGATATTTTTTAACCATTAGGACAAGGAACTGATGGTGATTTTATATTTGATATTTTGATATTTTTTAACCATTAGGACAAGGAACTGATGATGATTTTATATTTGATATTTTGATATTTGTTAACCAGTAGGACAAGGAACTGATGATGATTTTATATTTGATATTTTGACTTATTTTTTAACCATTAGGACAAGCAACTGGTGGTGATTTTATATTTGATATTTTGACTTATTTGTTAACCATTAGGACAAGGAACTGATGGTGATTTTATTTTTGATATTTTGACTTATTTGTTAACCATTAGGACAAGGAACTGATGGTTAACCAGTAGGACAAGGAACTGATGGTGATTTTATATTTGATATTTTGATATTTTTTAACCATTAGGACAAGGAACTGATGATGATTTTATATTTGATATTTTGACTTATTTTTTAACCATTAGGACAAGGAACTGATGATGATTTTATATTTGATATTTTGATATTTTTTAACCATTAGGACAAGGAACTGATGATGATTTCATATTTGATATTTTGATATTTTTTAACCATTAGGACAAGGAACTGATGATGATTTTATATTTGATATTTTGACTTATTTTTTAACCATTAGGACAAGGAACTGATGATGATTTTATATTTGATATTTTGATATTTTTTAACCATTAGGACAAGGAACTGATGGTGATTTTATATTTGATATTTTGACTTATTTGTTAACCATTAGGACAAGGAACTGATGGTGATTTTATATTTGATATTTTGACTTATTTGTTAACCATTAGGACAAGGAACTGATGGTGATTTTATATTTGATATTTTGACTTATTTGTTAACCATTAGGACAAGGAACTGATGGTGATTTTATATTTGATATTTTGATATTTGTTAACCATTAGGACAAGGAACTGATGGTTATTTTATATTTGATATTTTGACTTATTTGTTAACCATTAGGACAAGGAACTGATGGTGATTTTATATTTGATATTTTGACTTATTTGTTAACCATTAGGACAAGGAACTGATGGTGATTTTATATTTGATATTTTGACTTATTTGTTAACCATTAGGACAAGGAACTGATGGTGATTTTATATTTGATATTTTGACTTATTTGTTAACCATTAGGACAAGGAACTGATGGTGATTTTATATTTGATATTTTGATATTTGTTAACCATTAGGACAAGGAACTGATGGTGATTTTATATTTGATATTTTGACTTATTTGTTAACCATTAGGACAAGGAACTGATGGTGATTTTATATTTGATATTTTGACTTATTTGTTAACCATTAGGACAGGGAACTGATGGTGATTTTATATTTGATATTTTGACTTATTTTTTAACCATTAGGACAAGGAACTGATGATGATTTTATATTTGATATTTTGATATTTTTTAACCATTAGGACAAGGAACTGATGGTGATTTTATATTTGATATTTTGACTTATTTGTTAACCATTAGGACAAGGAACTGATGATGATTTTATATTTGATATTTTGATATTTTTTAACCATTAGGACAAGGAACTGATGATGATTTTATATTTGAAATTTTGACTTATTTTTTAACCATTAGGACAAGGAACTGATGGTGATTTTATATTTGATATTTTGATATTTTTTAACCATTAGGACAAGGAACTGATGATGATTTTATATTTGATATTTTGACTTATTTTTTAACCATTAGGACAAGGAACTGATGGTGATTTTATATTTGATATTTTGATATTTTTTAACCATTAGGACAAGGAACTGATGGTGATTTTATATTTTGACTTATTTGTTAACCATTAGGACAAGGAACTGATGATGATTTTATATTTGATATTTTGACTTATTTGTTAACCATTAGGACAAGGAACTGATGGTGATTTTATATTTGATATTTTGACTTATTTGTTAACCATTAGGACAAGGAACTGATGATGATTTTGTATTTGATATTTTGATATTTTTTAACCATTAGGACAAGGAACTGATGGTGATTTTATATTTGATATTTTGACTTATTTGTTAACCATTAGGACAAGGAACTGATGATGATTTTATATTTGATATTTTTTAACCATTAGGACAAGGAACTGATGATGATTTTATATTTGATATTTTGATATTTTTTAACCATTAGGACAAGGAACTGATGATGATTTTATATTTGATATTTTGACTTATTTGTTAACCATTAGGACAAGGAACTGATGATGATTTTATATTTGATATTTTGATATTTTTTAACCATTAGGACAAGGAACTGATGGTGATTTTATATTTGATATTTTGACTTATTTGTTAACCATTAGGACAAGGAACTGATGGTGATTTTATATTTGATATTTTGACTTATTTGTTAACCATTAGGACAAGGAACTGATGGTGATTTTATATTTGATATTTTGACTTATTTGTTAACCATTAGGACAAGGAACTGATGGTGATTTTATATTTTATATTTTGACTTATTTGTTAACCATTAGGACAAGGAACTGATGGTGATTTTATATTTGATATTTTGACTTATTTGTTAACCATTAGGACAAGGAACTGATGATGATTTTATATTTGATATTTTGACTTATTTGTTAACCATTAGGACAAGGAACTGATGATGATTTTATATTTGATATTTTGATATTTTTTAACCATTAGGACAAGGAACTGATGATGATTTTATATTTGAAATTTTGACTTATTTTTTAACCATTAGGACAAGGAACTGATGGTGATTTTATATTTGATATTTTGATATTTTTTAAACATTAGGACAAGGAACTGATAATGATTTTATATTTGATATTTTGACTTATTTTTTAACCATTAGGACAAGGAACTGATGGTGATTTTATATTTGATATTTTGATATTTTTTAACCATTAGGACAAGGAACTGATGGTGATTTTATATTTTGACTTATTTGTTAACCATTAGGACAAGGAACTGATGATGATTTTATATTTGATATTTTGACTTATTTGTTAACCATTAGGACAAGGAACTGATGGTGATTTTATATTTGATATTTTGACTTATTTGTTAACCATTAGGACAAGGAACTGATGATGATTTTGTATTTGATATTTTGATATTTTTTAACCATTAGGACAAGGAACTGATGGTGATTTTATATTTGATATTTTGACTTATTTGTTAACCATTAGGACAAGGAACTGATGATGATTTTATATTTGATATTTTGATATTTGTTAACCATTAGGACAAGGAACTGATGGTGATTTTATATTTGATATTTTGACTTATTTGTTAACCATTAGGACAAGGAACTGATGGTGATTTTATATTTGATATTTTGACTTATTTGTTAACCGTTAGGACAAGGAACTGATGGTGATTTTATATTTGATATTTTGATATTTGTTAACCATTAGGACAAGGAACTGATGGTGATTTTATATTTGATATTTTGACTTATTTGTTAACCATTAGGACAAGGAACTGATGGTGATTTTATATTTGATATTTTGACTTATTTGTTAACCATTAGGACAAGGAACTGATGATGATTTTATATTTGATATTTTGATATTTGTTAACCATTAGGACAAGGAACTGATGGTGATTTTATATTTGATATTTTGACTTATTTGTTAACCATTAGGACAAGGAACTGATGGTGATTTTATATTTGATATTTTGACTTATTTGTTAACCGTTAGGACAAGGAACTGATGGTGATTTTATATTTGATATTTTGATATTTGTTAACCATTAGGACAAGGAACTGATGGTGATTTTATATTTGATATTTTGACTTATTTGTTAACCATTAGGACAAGGAACTGATGGTGATTTTATATTTGATATTTTGACTTATTTGTTAACCATTAGGACAAGGAACTGATGGTGATTTTATATTTTGACTTATATGTTAACCATTAGGACAAGGAACTGATGGTGATTTTATATTTTATATTTTGACTTATTTTTTAACCATTAGTTCAAGGAAATGATGAAGATTTTATTTTTGATATTTTGACTTATTTTTTAACCATTAGGACAAGGAAATGATGATGATTTTATATTTGATATTTTGATATTTTTTAACCATTAGGACAAGGAACTGATGGTGATTTTATATTTGATATTTTGACTTATTTGTTAACCATTAGGACAAGGAACTGATGATGATTTTATATTTGATATTTTGACTTATTTGTTAACCATTAGGACAAGGAACTGATGGTGATTTTATATTTGATATTTTGACTTATTTGTTAACCATTAGGACAAGGAACTGATGGTGATTTTATATTTGATATTTTGACTTATTTGTTAACCATTAGGACAAGGAACTGATGGTGATTTTATATTTGATATTTTGACTTATTTGTTAACCATTAGGACAAGGAACTGATGATTATTTTATATTTGATATTTTGACTTATTTGTTAACCATTAGGACAAGGAACTGATGGTGATTTTATATTTTATATTTTGACTTATTTGTTAACCATTAGGACAAGGAACTGATGGTGATTTTATATTTGATATTTTGACTTATTTGTTAACCATTAGGACAAGGAACTGATGGTGATTTTCACTGTTTTAAACTTTCACGGTTATTTACTAATTGAGACATTGTAACGGGATATTTACCATGATTATTATTGAACGATGAGCACCCGATATTTCGACGCTGTTGCAAGCATCATGTTCACGGGAATACTGGCGAGACTGCGGGTGGTTTGTAGACGAAAATTACGAGCAGACAAATCTGTCTACCCGCTTTCTCAGTCGTTTATTACGCGCACCACCGGAACTCACTCGAAAGTCACGACAAAACACACTCACGATATCACTATTTGGTTTTTTAGAGTCATTGAAAGTCTGTGATTTATTTTTAAGTACACTAATTACTGGATTCCACGCACTGGACAATTTAAAACCATCTTCCCGATTGAAGGTTTTATGTTGAGATATTTCTATCGCTTCCTTGACCATTCTCGGTATATAATGCCGCTCAGTCGACAGAATACGTGGTTTGTGAAACTCGATCCAGTGATTAGGACCTGAGTCTAGCAGATGTTCCGCTATAGCAGACTTGTTAATATCGTTGTTCTTCACAGCCTTGATGTGCTCCTTAATGCGACATAACACAGTTCGTTTTGTCTGCCCAATATACGAACTCCCGCAACTACAGTCAACTTTATAGACTCCAGGATGTTGTAATGGTAGTGTATCTTTCGGTGAACGCAGACTTTGACTGATTTTCCTGTGAGGAGTAAACACGGTTCTGATAGAGTATTTACTCAATAATCGACCTACTTTGTCAGTTACTCCTCTCAGGTACGGCAAGAAAGCTGGCTGACGTTCCACCTTTGGTGTTTCTGAGCTGTTTCTCTGGGCTTTTACAAGTGAGACATCAACCCTATATCCATTCCTCCATAGAACCTCTTGTACATGGGCTAATTCCTCATCCAGATGGTCAGTATCGCACAGATCAAAAGCGCGATTGGTGAGTGAGGACACTACGGAGTTTAAATGGCAGGGGTGATGGTGTGAGTTAGCGTTTAAATAGCGGTCAGTGTGGGTTGGCTTTCTGTAAACTGTGTGGCTGAGTGTACGATCGCTTTTTACACTAACTTTTACATCTAGGAATGCCAAAGCTCGGTCCTTTTCCATTTCTTTAGTGAACTGCATGTTGTTGTGAATGTTATTCAAATGGTCCAAGCACCGCATCACCTCCGTTTCACCTCCCTTGATAATACAGAAGATGTCATCCACATACCTCTTCCAGCACATGATTGGGACTGGACATGTGGAGATAGCTAGATCTTCAACGTGTTCCATCCACAAATTTGCTACTACTGGTGCCACCGGGCTACCCATAGCAACACCATCGATTTGTAGATAGAACTGTCCTCCATACAAGAAATAGCTAGAGGAAATACAGTGCTCAAGCAACTTGGCATACTCCAACGGGATGTTATTGTCTTGCAGTTTCCTTTTAATAACCTCCAAACATTCCCACACCGGTACTTTAGTAAATAAGGATTGAACATCAAAGCTCACCATAATCTCATTCACTTCGACCTTGATCTGCTTTAGAAGGCTAACGAAATGGCGAGAGTCCCTGACATACGACGACGTGTGGCCCACGAGTTGCTGCAATACAGTCGCAACATGTTTTGCTAAGTCATAAGAAGGGGAATCAATTTGACTTACAATCGGACGTAACGGAACATCCTTCTTATGAATCTTCGGCAATCCATATATCTTTGGCGGCTGCGGCACCCTTGGCCTTAAAAGTTTTTTCCCCACGTCTTCTCTAAAAAACCAAATAGTGATATCGTGAGTGTGTTTTGTCGTGACTTTCGAGTGAGTTCCGGTGGTGCGCGTAATAAACGACTGAGAAAGCGGGTAGACAGATTTGTCTGCTCGTAATTTTCGTCTACAAACCACCCGCAGTCTCGCCAGTATTCCCGTGAACATGATGCTTGCAACAGCGTCGAAATATCGGGTGCTCATCGTTCAATAATAATCATGGTAAATATCCCGTTACAATGTCTCAATTAGATGGTGATTTTATATTTGATATTTTGACTTATTTGTTAACCATTAGGACAAGGAACTGATTATGATTTTATATTTGATATTTTGATATTTTTAACCATTAGGACAAGGTACTGATGGTGATTTTATATTTGATATTTTGACTTATTTGTTAACCATTAGGACAAGGAACTGATGGTGATTTTATATTTGATATTTTGACTTATTTGTTAACCATTAGGACAAGGAACTGATGGTGATTTTATATTTGATATTTTGATATTTGTTAACCATTAGGACAAGGAACTGATGGTGATTTTATATTTTATATTTTGACATATTTGTTAACCATTAGGACAAGGAACTGATGGTGATTTTATATTTGATATTTTGACTTATTTGTTAACCATTAGGACAAGGAACTGATGGTGATTTTATATTTGATATTTTGACTTTTTTGTTAACCATTAGGACAAGGAACTGATGGTGATTTTATATTTGATATTTTGACTTATTTGTTAACCATTAGGACAAGGAACTGATGGAGATTTTATATTTTATATTTTGACTTATTTGTTAACCATTAGGACAAGGAACTGATGGTGATTTTATATTTGATATTTTGACTTATTTTTTAACCATTAGGACAAGGAACTGATGATGATTTTATATTTGATATTTTGATATTTTTTAACCATTAGGACAAGGAACTGATGATGATTTTATATTTGATATTTTGATATTTTTTAACCATTAGGACAAGGAACTGATGATGATTTTATATTTGATATTTTGATATTTTTTAACCATTAGGACAAGGAACTGATGATGATTTTATATTTGATATTTTGATATTTTTTAACCATTAGGACAAGGAACTGATGATGATTTTATATTTGATATTTTGACTTATTTTTTAACCATTAGGACAAGGAACTGATGGTGATTTTATATTTGATATTTTGATATTTTTTAACCATTAGGACAAGGAACTGATGATGATTTTATATTTGATATTTTGATATTTTTTAACCATTAGGACAAGGAAATGATGATGATTTTATATTTGATATTTTGATATTTTTTAACCATTAGGACAAGGAACTGATGGTGATTTTATATTTGATATTTTGACTTATTTGTTAACCATTAGGACAAGGAACTGATGATGATTTTATATTTGATATTTTGACTTATTTGTTAACCATTAGGACAAGGAACTGATGGTGATTTTATATTTGATATTTTGACTTATTTGTTAACCATTAGGACAAGGAACTGATGGTGATTTTATATTTGATATTTTGACTTATTTGTTAACCATTAGGACAAGGAACTGATGGTGATTTTATATTTGATATTTTGACTTATTTGTTAACCATTAGGACAAGGAACTGATGGTGATTTTATATTTGATATTTTGAATTATTTTTTAACCATTAGGACAAGGAACTGATGATGATTTTATATTTGATATTTTTATATTTTTTAACCATTAGGACAAGGAACTGATGATGATTTTATATTTGATATTTTGATATTTTTTAACCATTAGGACAAGGAACTGATAATGATTTTATATTTGAAATTTTGACTTATTTTTTAACCATTAGGACAAGGAACTGATGGTGATTTTATATTTGATATTTTGATATTTTTTAACCATTAGGACAAGGAACTGATGGTGATTTTATATTTGATATTTTGATATTTTTTAACCATTAGGACAAGGAACTGATGATGATTTTATATTTGATATTTTGATATTTGTTAACCAGTAGGACAAGGAACTGATGATGATTTTATATTTGATATTTTGACTTATTTTTTAACCATTAGGACAAGCAACTGGTGGTGATTTTATATTTGATATTTTGACTTATTTGTTAACCATTAGGACAAGGAACTGATGGTGATTTTATTTTTGATATTTTGACTTATTTGTTAACCATTAGGACAAGGAACTGATGGTTAACCAGTAGGACAAGGAACTGATGGTGATTTTATATTTGATATTTTGATATTTTTTAACCATTAGGACAAGGAACTGATGATGATTTTATATTTGATATTTTGACTTATTTTTTAACCATTAGGACAAGGAACTGATGATGATTTTATATTTGATATTTTGATATTTTTTAACCATTAGGACAAGGAACTGATGATGATTTCATATTTGATATTTTGATATTTTTTAACCATTAGGACAAGGAACTGATGATGATTTTATATTTGATATTTTGACTTATTTTTTAACCATTAGGACAAGGAACTGATGATGATTTTATATTTGATATTTTGATATTTTTTAACCATTAGGACAAGGAACTGATGGTGATTTTATATTTGATATTTTGACTTATTTGTTAACCATTAGGACAAGGAACTGATGGTGATTTTATATTTGATATTTTGACTTATTTGTTAACCATTAGGACAAGGAACTGATGGTGATTTTATATTTGATATTTTGACTTATTTGTTAACCATTAGGACAAGGAACTGATGGTGATTTTATATTTGATATTTTGATATTTGTTAACCATTAGGACAAGGAACTGATGGTGATTTTATATTTGATATTTTGACTTATTTGTTAACCATTAGGACAAGGAACTGATGGTGATTTTATATTTGATATTTTGACTTATTTGTTAACCATTAGGACAAGGAACTGATGGTGATTTTATATTTGATATTTTGACTTATTTGTTAACCATTAGGACAAGGAACTGATGGTGATTTTATATTTGATATTTTGACTTATTTGTTAACCATTAGGACAAGGAACTGATGGTGATTTTATATTTGATATTTTGATATTTGTTAACCATTAGGACAAGGAACTGATGGTGATTTTATATTTGATATTTTGACTTATTTGTTAACCATTAGGACAAGGAACTGATGGTGATTTTATATTTGATATTTTGACTTATTTGTTAACCATTAGGACAAGGAACTGATGGTGATTTTATATTTGATATTTTGACTTATTTTTTAACCATTAGGACAAGGAACTGATGATGATTTTATATTTGATATTTTGATATTTTTTAACCATTAGGACAAGGAACTGATGGTGATTTTATATTTGATATTTTGACTTATTTGTTAACCATTAGGACAAGGAACTGATGATGATTTTATATTTGATATTTTGATATTTTTTAACCATTAGGACAAGGAACTGATGATGATTTTATATTTGATATTTTGACTTATTTTTTAACCATTAGGACAAGGAACTGATGGTGATTTTATATTTGATATTTTGATATTTTTTAACCATTAGGACAAGGAACTGATGATGATTTTATATTTGATATTTTGACTTATTTTTTAACCATTAGGACAAGGAACTGATGGTGATTTTATATTTGATATTTTGATATTTTTTAACCATTAGGACAAGGAACTGATGGTGATTTTATATTTTGACTTATTTGTTAACCATTAGGACAAGGAACTGATGATGATTTTATATTTGATATTTTGACTTATTTGTTAACCATTAGGACAAGGAACTGATGGTGATTTTATATTTGATATTTTGACTTATTTGTTAACCATTAGGACAAGGAACTGATGATGATTTTGTATTTGATATTTTGATATTTTTTAACCATTAGGACAAGGAACTGATGGTGATTTTATATTTGATATTTTGACTTATTTGTTAACCATTAGGACAAGGAACTGATGATGATTTTATATTTGATATTTTGATATTTGTTAACCATTAGGACAAGGAACTGATGGTGATTTTATATTTGATATTTTGACTTATTTGTTAACCATTAGGACAAGGAACTGATGGTGATTTTATATTTGATATTTTGACTTATTTGTTAACCGTTAGGACAAGGAACTGATGGTGATTTTATATTTGATATTTTGATATTTGTTAACCATTAGGACAAGGAACTGATGGTGATTTTATATTTGATATTTTGACTTATTTGTTAACCATTAGGACAAGGAACTGATGGTGATTTTATATTTGATATTTTGACTTATATGTTAACCATTAGGACAAGGAACTGATGGTGATTTTATATTTTATATTATGACTTATTTTTTAACCATTAGTTCAAGGAAATGATGAAGATTTTATTTTTGATATTTTGACTTATTTGTTAACCATTAGGACAAGGAACTGATGGTGATTTTATATTTGATATTTTGACTTATTTGTTAACCATTAGGACAAGGAACTGATGGTGATTTTATATTTGATATTTTGACTTATTTGTTAACCATTAGGACAAGGAACTGATGGTGATTTTATATTTTGACTTATATGTTAACCATTAGGACAAGGAACTGATGGTGATTTTATATTTTATATTTTGACTTATTTTTTAACCATTAGTTCAAGGAAATGATGAAGATTTTATTTTTGATATTTTGACTTATTTTTTAACCATTAGGACAAGGAAATGATGATGATTTTATATTTGATATTTTGATATTTTTTAACCATTAGGACAAGGAACTGATGGTGATTTTATATTTGATATTTTGACTTATTTGTTAACCATTAGGACAAGGAACTGATGATGATTTTATATTTGATATTTTGACTTATTTGTTAACCATTAGGACAAGGAACTGATGGTGATTTTATATTTGATATTTTGACTTATTTGTTAACCATTAGGACAAGGAACTGATGGTGATTTTATATTTGATATTTTGACTTATTTGTTAACCATTAGGACAAGGAACTGATGGTGATTTTATATTTGATATTTTGACTTATTTGTTAACCATTAGGACAAGGAACTGATGATTATTTTATATTTGATATTTTGACTTATTTGTTAACCATTAGGACAAGGAACTGATGGTGATTTTATATTTGATATTTTGACTTATTTGTTAACCATTAGGACAAGGAACTGATGGTGATTTTATATTTGATATTTTGACTTATTTGTTAACCATTAGGACAAGGAACTGATGGTGATTTTCACTGTTTTAAACTTTCACGGTTATTTACTAATTGAGACATTGTAACGGGATATTTACCATGATTATTATTGAACGATGAGCACCCGATATTTCGACGCTGTTGCAAGCATCATGTTCACGGGAATACTGGCGAGACTGCGGGTGGTTTGTAGACGAAAATTACGAGCAGACAAATCTGTCTACCCGCTTTCTCAGTCGTTTATTACGCGCACCACCGGAACTCACTCGAAAGTCACGACAAAACACACTCACGATATCACTATTTGGTTTTTTAGAGTCATTGAAAGTCTGTGATTTATTTTTAAGTACACTAATTACTGGATTCCACGCACTGGACAATTTAAAACCATCTTCCCGATTGAAGGTTTTATGTTGAGATATTTCTATCGCTTCCTTGACCATTCTCGGTATATAATGCCGCTCAGTCGACAGAATACGTGGTTTGTGAAACTCGATCCAGTGATTAGGACCTGAGTCTAGCAGATGTTCCGCTATAGCAGACTTGTTAATATCGTTGTTCTTCACAGCCTTGATGTGCTCCTTAATGCGACATAACACAGTTCGTTTTGTCTGCCCAATATACGAACTCCCGCAACTACAGTCAACTTTATAGACTCCAGGATGTTGTAATGGTAGTGTATCTTTCGGTGAACGCAGACTTTGACTGATTTTCCTGTGAGGAGTAAACACGGTTCTGATAGAGTATTTACTCAATAATCGACCTACTTTGTCAGTTACTCCTCTCAGGTACGGCAAGAAAGCTGGCTGACGTTCCACCTTTGGTGTTTCTGAGCTGTTTCTCTGGGCTTTTACAAGTGAGACATCAACCCTATATCCATTCCTCCATAGAACCTCTTGTACATGGGCTAATTCCTCATCCAGATGGTCAGTATCGCACAGATCAAAAGCGCGATTGGTGAGTGAGGACACTACGGAGTTTAAATGGCAGGGGTGATGGTGTGAGTTAGCGTTTAAATAGCGGTCAGTGTGGGTTGGCTTTCTGTAAACTGTGTGGCTGAGTGTACGATCGCTTTTTACACTAACTTTTACATCTAGGAATGCCAAAGCTCGGTCCTTTTCCATTTCTTTAGTGAACTGCATGTTGTTGTGAATGTTATTCAAATGGTCCAAGCACCGCATCACCTCCGTTTCACCTCCCTTGATAATACAGAAGATGTCATCCACATACCTCTTCCAGCACATGATTGGGACTGGACATGTGGAGATAGCTAGATCTTCAACGTGTTCCATCCACAAATTTGCTACTACTGGTGCCACCGGGCTACCCATAGCAACACCATCGATTTGTAGATAGAACTGTCCTCCATACAAGAAATAGCTAGAGGAAATACAGTGCTCAAGCAACTTGGCATACTCCAACGGGATGTTATTGTCTTGCAGTTTCCTTTTAATAACCTCCAAACATTCCCACACCGGTACTTTAGTAAATAAGGATTGAACATCAAAGCTCACCATAATCTCATTCACTTCGACCTTGATCTGCTTTAGAAGGCTAACGAAATGGCGAGAGTCCCTGACATACGACGACGTGTGGCCCACGAGTTGCTGCAATACAGTCGCAACATGTTTTGCTAAGTCATAAGAAGGGGAATCAATTTGACTTACAATCGGACGTAACGGAACATCCTTCTTATGAATCTTCGGCAATCCATATATCTTTGGCGGCTGCGGCACCCTTGGCCTTAAAAGTTTTTTCCCCACGTCTTCTCTAAAAAACCAAATAGTGATATCGTGAGTGTGTTTTGTCGTGACTTTCGAGTGAGTTCCGGTGGTGCGCGTAATAAACGACTGAGAAAGCGGGTAGACAGATTTGTCTGCTCGTAATTTTCGTCTACAAACCACCCGCAGTCTCGCCAGTATTCCCGTGAACATGATGCTTGCAACAGCGTCGAAATATCGGGTGCTCATCGTTCAATAATAATCATGGTAAATATCCCGTTACAATGTCTCAATTAGATGGTGATTTTATATTTGATATTTTGACTTATTTGTTAACCATTAGGACAAGGAACTGATTATGATTTTATATTTGATATTTTGATATTTTTAACCATTACGACATTCCAGTGAATCGTCAACAAACTCCATGCATGAAGAAAATAAAGAAATTTTTTCCTTGGATGAGCCCTATATTCCGAAAAAAAGACTTATTACGCAGATTGATGCCGAAGTAATTCCAAAGTTTCGACCAGACGAAAATACTAGTAATGTCATCAATTGGCTGCACAAAATCGATCAGCTTGGAGATGTCTACGGCTGGAACAGCAGGGACCGCCAGTTTGTGATGCAAATTCGTCTAAGAGGCTCTGCCAGAGAGTGGTATGATGATCTAGAGGATTATGATCTGTCTTGGGATGATTGGAAAATAGCATTACGAACCGCATTTCCTCGATCAACCGATTTTGTTGATCGCTTGGAGGAAATGTTATCGAGAACTAAAACTGACTCTGAAACCATGACGAAATATTTTCACACAAAAGTGTCACTTTTAAAAAAATGCAAAATTGAAGGAGAAGAAGCTATATCCTGCATTATCAGGGGTTTGCCATCAGAAATACGAGCTAACGCTAAGGCTTTTAAATGTGATACGCCACAAGAACTATATTATGGATATCTCTCGTCACTAGAAAACTATAAAAGCGTCGAAGCGACTAGTATCATGAAGAAATCAACCTGGAGGCGCGGAAATGCTGGGGGTACGGGTACGGTCAGTACGAGTGGCGTCACAAACATTGGGAACACAACACGGCCGCCGATCCTGCCAAAGGTTTGCTACTCCTGCCGCCGCCCAGGACACGAGGCACGCGACTGCAGATCCCAACTACGATGCGAGAACTGCCAACGACTGGGGCACGCGACTGCAAGCTGCTGGTTTGGATCTACATCTACGCAACAACAGACACAAAAGGTTAGCGTTATTCTTTATGTAACCTGCAATGTGTTTCGAGACTTGTACAAAAAATTGGTCTGTGTGAATGGTGTCCAATTGACTGCGTACATGGATGCGGGTAGCCAATTGAATATTGTAACACACGCACTATCTAGCGACTTAAAACTAAAGCTGAATCCATCAGACGCTGTTATGAAGGGGTTCGGAGGTGCTTGCACATATCTTTGGGTACAGCGAACATTCATGTTGACTGTTGAGGTTGATAGTATGTTGATTAACGGAGACGTAGAAGTTACACGTTGTAATCTGTCTGATGTTGACTTGATTGTAGGTCAGCCCATGATAAATCAACAACACGTCAGTCTTTACTACTGCCGATTCTGTGACCTTTGTGACTACATCGAACGTACATAGCATGCTCAGTGCAATACAACTAAAAAATACTGACTGTGTGCGTAAAGTTCTCGTTTTCCTGAAACATGTGTTGACATACCGCAACAAACTGAGACGTATGTTGAAATGTATGTAGGTAACGTGACCAGTGGTGACCAATTGTCTTTCTTAAGCCATGCTGTGTATTTCGAGTTAGCTAATATGGCATATGTTATACCGCAAGCTGTAATCGATATAAATAAGTGATATTTGAAGATTATCAACGTCGGACATGATGATATTCATTGGTCAGCGAATAAATTTATAGCAAGGGCAACTTTACTTGAACGTGAGTGTACTGACCACAATGTGTTAACAGTGGACCAACCACACTGCCAATCAACAACACCGGCTATCAAAATATCAGATATTGATGTTGGGGACTTAAACGATGCTGATGCGGCACGGTTGTTAGAACTACTTAATAGGTTTGTAAGTAATTTCGCTAGAGATACCAAGGATTTAGGTTGCACTGATCTGTTAGAAATGCGCATTCACACAACTAATGAACAACCTGTGCATTTTAAAAACGTATAGACTTTCACACAAAGAAAGTCAGATTGTCAATGATAAAATTCAAGACCTAGTACAGGCTGGTGGAATCGGAATCCGACTACGCTAGCCCTGTAGTATAAATTAAGAAAAACGTAGGCGATTATAGGCTATGCGTCGATTATAGAGCGCCGTTAGAGACCGGTTTTAGGTATCTATACATCTATACAACTGAATGGAATTGGGGTGTCTGTTTGTAATGTCAAAATAGCAGCTTTTTACTAAATTCATATGAAAGTATATACGGGACCTACAACGGAGCAGCCATTTTTAAAATTTCTGTCTGTCTGTCTGTTTGTTCCGGGTAATCTCCGAAGCGTCTGGGCCGATTTTGACCGCACTTTCACTGGTGGATGGCTGATGTTACAAGGGGTGGCATGGGCTACTTTTATTTTGGAAAAAGAATTAGAGTTCCGCGCAATAAAATAAAAACCATGAAATCTAATATCTCCGCGCGGGTGAAACCGCGGGGCAACAGCTAGTTTATAATAAGGATGCCATTACCGAACTGCACACCGACGCAAGTCGGCTAGGACTAGGTGGAATTTTAATGCAATACCAAGATGATGGCACTTTGAAACCGATCGCTTACTTTAGACGAGTCACTAGTAAGGAAGAGAGTTTCTACCACAGCTATGAGTTAGAAACTTTGGCTGTTGTAGAATCCTTGAAGAGATTCCGCATATATCTTACAGGGATTCCTGTCAAAGTTGTAACCGATTGCGCGGCTTTACGAACTACACTTACACAAAAAGATTTAGTCCCATGCATTGCACCTTTGCTAAAGGCAATCACGGCAAACTAGGAGGTGAGCTTCATCATATCAGTAAAGAAATACGTTACATGTGGACCATTTAGGTCCCTTCGTCAAAACTCGCTCAGGCAATGCCTTCGTATTAGTAGTTATTGACTCCTTTACAACGTTCGTTTTTGTCAGATCTGCAAAGATATGTAGTTCAGCCGAAACTATAAAACTATTAAAAGAAATCATCAATCAATTTGGCAACCCTAGACGAGTGGTCACTGATAGAGGTAAAGCTTTCACAAGCCGCTACTTTAAGCAGTTTGCAGATGAAGCCCAATTCAGACAGGTCTTGAATGCGCTAGCAAGCCCTGGTTCAAACGATCAAGTCGAACGTATGAACCGCACTTTACTGAATGGCTTAAATACTAGGTCCGAGAGTGAATGTACTTGGGATCAAAACTTATCGGACGTAGTCTGGGGAATCAATAACACAGTTAACGCGACCACAGGGCTGTCACCTTTCAAACTCATGGTTGGTCACAGCAACTCGCTGTTACCGGCATATCCAAATAAGGAGACATAACTATGGTGCCCGACAAAATGAGCTAGTGGAGCGGCGGGCGACTGCTAAATTACGTATTGACAGGAATATGACGTTAATGTAGAAAAGATACGATCAGAAGCATAAGAGATGTAGGAAATATTCATTGGGGCAACTTATATTGTGGAAAGGTGGAATTGCTAGGGACAATACTGCTGAAGTCCCAAATAAAAAAACTAACAGGTGCTTCCACAGGGCCTTACAAAGTCTGTAAAGCCGACCACGAATTAGATCGTTATACTATTACGAGTATAAAGGGAATGAAGGGTTACAAAAAATTCAACGCAGTAGTGCCAGGTGAAAGTCTCATCTTAGACCGTATAATGCCACCATATCTGACAAAGACAGCTCAAGTACTGATCGTGAAATTGATAGAGATGACCTAATATATCTTTTAGAGAGTTAAATTATAAAATATAAATAAAACTAATATTTGTATATAAGGTCCTATTCACTATCACAACGGTAGGATTGAAGGTTACGAATATGATGTACAAAATAATAGTATTGTTGTATTCAATCAATTTAATCCAATTCCAATAACTTATATAACTAATTGTCTCATAACATATTTCATTATAAGTAATGCAAATAAGTTAAAGCATAAGGAAGTCAATTATTGTAATGTAAAAATGAATGTAATACAATTATTATTTAAAAAAAAGGAATTATCGTCAATTATTCGTCAAAAGCAGAATAATAATATAAAAGAACTAAGTAATTAAAAACCTGAGTTATAAGTTTTTAACTGTGTGACCGAAGTTACTTCAATAAAATAGGCGATGTGATACATAATGACTATAGTATGATAAAACAAAACAAAAAAAAAAGGAATTTGAATTTGAAGGTAATTTCTGATATAAATGTTACTCTACGAAACTAAAAACTGTGTGATCTGTGTGATACAACATGCTGTGTGAAATTAAATAAAAATAAAAACTGTGTGATCTGTGTGATACAACATGCTGGGTAAAATTAAATAAAAATAAAACTGTGTGAACTGTGTGACATAACATACGGTGTGATATTAAATAAAAATAAAACTGTGTGCTATGTGTGACTTGATATGCTGTGTGAAATAAAATAAAAACTGTGTGATCTGTGTGATACGACATGCTGTGTGAAATAAAATAAAAATAAAACTGTGTGATCTGTGTGACTTAACATGCTGTGTGATATAAAATTTAAAAAAAAATGTAAGATCTGTGTGATACAACATGCTGTGTGATACAACATGCTGTGTGAAATTAAATAAAAATAAAACTGTGTGATCTGTGTGACTTGATATGCTGTGTGAAATAAAACAAAAATAAAAACTGTGTGATCTGTGTGATACAACATGTTGTGTGAAATTAAATAAAAATAAAACTGTGTGATCTGTGTGACATAACATGCGGTGTAAAATTAAATAAAAATAAAACTGTGTGATAAGATGAGAATAACTACAAATACATCTTATAGAATAATTTTATGCAGCCCAAACGAATCTTCTATCTTAATACTGGTCACTATTCTCGATCTTCTGTGTTCTTTATTCTTCATTTTCCTGTACATTATGACATAATACTGCTGCGAAATTTCCTTTTGTTTACAGAAATGGGACACCGCTGAGAATAGTCTTGAGCGTCGCGGGACGCGGCCGCAGTTGCAGGATGGCCGAGTGTTAACGAATAACCCTGGGCCACCACACACACATACGTCATAAACTATAATTTGCATATAATAATAGTACTAATAATTATAATGCGTTATAATTTATTAATTAATTATCATTTATGTTTATCGTAAACATTGTAATTACAACATCATACTATTTTTCCAATATCTGTGTAACGGGAGTCTATGGTAGGACTCTTAT
Source organism: Crocallis elinguaria (assembly GCA_907269065.1). NCBI lineage: Eukaryota > Metazoa > Arthropoda > Insecta > Lepidoptera > Geometridae > Crocallis > Crocallis elinguaria. The sequence continues at coordinate 1,986,218 of OU026081.1, read as the reverse complement.
TTATTTTATATAATGGTAACCCTGTTTATTTTTGGTATAGAGAATTGTTTTTGTCGATGATTACTTTTTGTGGGTAGATTAGTGGTAGATTATCATTCTTAACGTCGGGATATATTTGCTGTAAATCCATTTGAATCAAGCTGGTAATTAACCAATATTTGTAAAAGCCGATTGTTTGTGAATACACAACGCTGTACGAAGATCTGTGTGGTGTTATTTGCTGTCCTCACGATTTCAATAACACCTGATTATAAACAATATTAATTCGTTCATAAAGAGCGTTTCGCTTTGCTTCTAGAATAGTTAATCGCGGACTACACGGAGAAACTACCTTATCGTCGCGAGGCATAGTTAAAATCAATTATCGCGTAAACAACAAACCAACAACAGAAAACAATAAGTAAATATGCGTATCAAAGAATAGGCAACTATCAAGTAGCATCAATTTGTACAACCAATTATTTAATACGGCGAGTGAACAAATAACTCGTCCGAGCGGGTCGTGTGCAAATTATTGCTACTTACCCTCAAACTTAAATGATAATATGCGTAATATTAAGTACTGAGGCGCGGTTTTATTTATGTTATGTTATGAATACGTGTTAATAAATACCTAAATGTAATAGATATATGACGGGGCGGCGAGTCCAGGGGTCTTTTTAAAAACGGTGACGTCACCACCGGTGACGTCAACATCTTCAGCATCATGGTGACCGCTCACCCCTCGTAGAAAGAAAACACGAAGTAGCTCCATTTTATCTCAACCATTTATTTCGGCAAGGTTATATGGGAGATCTGAACGGTCCGACGGTAGGCGCAACACTGCTTTTTCCAACAGTCGGTCGCTCGTATTTATAGCAAAACAGATTGTGACAAAGAATCTTTATAAAACTTGTTAGATCTTGTCATTCTACTTTAGATTTTAACCTTCAATTGAAATTCATTACTTTTTATTAACATGGGGCCCAGGAGAGCACTCGTGATAGTTAAAATAAATGACTCTAGGCGCCAGTTCCAAGTAATAGGCCGTACAAGAAGAACGGGCAAGAAACTTGCCGGCAATCTTTTAAAAAATTGTGTTTACAGTGAATTTGTTCAGTTTTACAATCATTTGTCTAGTTTTAACAATTCAATGAGTAATTGATGGTTCACAAACATTAATTAGTTAATCAAAGTTTAAGTTAAATTATTAACAATCCAATGAGTAATTTATGGTTCTAAACGTTAATTAGTAAACCAAAGTTAACATGTTTTGATTGTTGTCATTTTACACCGTCCATGAAGCTCGCCTGTGACGTCGTTGCTCCGATACGGCCATTCTGATAGATGGTGCGTGCTCTGCACCAGTCCAGTTATGTTCTGAAACAATGAGACGTTTTCTTCTGAGTTTGGTATCTGTAAGCAACCACCGTTGCTTGCAGTTAAGTTTGAAAGAGTAATAGTTTGCATTCTTAAGAAAAAGAAATTTTTTTTTTTTTTTTTTTTGTTCTTTTTCTTTTCTTTTTCTTTTTGCTTTCTTTTCTTTGATCAATTATCTTTACAGTGAAGTTATCTAGTTTCGACAATCTAATGAGCAAACTATTTAGCTAACCAAAGTAGGTAAACATTTAGTTAATCAAAGTAGGTAAACATGTTATGTTTCCTATTGCCCTGCTCAACACCGTGGACGTAGCCCGCTTCGCGCCGACTCGGCCATTCTGACAGGTGGTGCGCGCCCTGCACCAGGCACGGTGTTTCTTAAAAATAGAAATTTGGTTTTGAGGTAGGTACCCGTACACCGGTACACTAGCTGTTAACTTTGTTTCTCATCACTGCATAAATTAAGCTGCATTGCTTATTTTTCAAATTGCGAAGATTTAATTTTATGTTAGAGTGAAACAGTATTCACGTAACAAAATTATCAGCCAACTTTTCGGACCGTCTTAATAATATTCTGTAAACATAACAGTTCACATGCAAACATTCATAGTCATAGTCATAGTCAAACGTAAATAAATTTGCTGCACAAGGGAATGTGAGCAGAGTGTGTATTTGTTTTTGCCAATGCTCCACGCATCATGGCATGAATAGATTTATTATAGGTTCAATGCAAATGCTCCACGCATCATTGCATGAATAGATTTATTATAGGTTCAATGCAAATGCTCCACGCATCATTGAACGATTTTAAATTCTCGAAGACAGGGAGACTGGGATGTTGCTGTGGTCTGGGCGGTCTTGTACGCCGTGGTCCACAGAGGCTCTAAAGGAAATGGGATATAGGTCGATGCTGCGGTCTGGGCCTTATTGTTATGACCGTGGTCCGCAGAGGCTCTGAAAATGACGGGAATGGAGGGTACACAAGGAATAAAATAATTTGTGAAAATGACGAAAATGCAGAGTACACAAGGAATAAAATAATTTGTACAGTCTTACAGACGATTCAAAATTATCACGTTTTATAATTCGGACCCCGAATTAGTAATCGAATATCACTTATCTGCAATATTCCTCGCGCAGTTCTGGAGCACAGGTTCACTTGCTGATGACTAGTGGATGAGCCCACTTTCTTGATGACCGAAGAAGCCATGTGTCACCATCACATGTGAAGCGCCAGCCTTTTACCGCACTCCTTGCGCTGTTGAACTCACTTTCACAAATTCACAAGACCGATGAGCAATAATTTCAAACACAATAATCAAAATCAATTAAAAGAAGCGACTTTTCTTAGAAAATCGTAGGTAGGTACCTCGCGGGTAACTTGTGATAAATAGTGGGTAGCACACAGATAACTCGTAGATTTTTGGTATTTGTGGGTATCTCGTGAAAAACTTTTAAAAATAAAACTCAAGAAACTAAGAAATCTCGTGAAATTAGAAGTAATCTCTTGGATTATTTGTAAGTTATAGGTTGCGTTTATGCTCATGCAAGTCTAGTTAAAATATGGTAGAAAAAGTTACGATTCACCTGTATTCTGATGTCATGTCTCCATCGCCTTTTTCTTGGTTTGGTTGCACGTGTTGGCCCGTTCGTGTAGATACCACGGACGCGGCTGGTGTGTCAGCATAATCTTCAGGAGTTGGTAGTTATGGGTCATCTGTCGCCAACACGGTGGTGTGTCAGCATAATCTTCAGGAGCTGGTAGTGATGGGTCATCTCTCGCCAATACGGTGGTGTGTCAGCATAGTCTTCAGGAGCTGGTGTCTGATGTGGGGACCTCTGCTGCGACTGGGCTCGGCTGCATTGCCCATATGTGCTGGTCCTTCAGGTGACAAGCGGGTGAGAAGGCTAGGATTGGAAAGCTAGGTTGTTCCGTTCCAATCCCACTTCTGATGACGGGGCGGCGAGTCCAGGGGTCTTTTTAAAAACGGTGACGTCACCACCGGTGACGTCAACATCTTCAGCATCATGGTGACCGCTCACCCCTCGTAGAAAGAAAACACGTAGAAGCTCGATTTATCTCAACCATTTATTGCGGCAAAGTTATATGGGAGATCTGAACGGTCCGACGGTAGGCGCAATACTGCTTTTTCCAACAGTCGGTCGCTCGTATTTATAGCAAAACAGATTGTGACAAAGAATCTTTATAAAACTTGTTAGATCTTGTCATTCTACTTTAGATTTTAATCTTCAATTGAAATTCATTACTTTTTATTAACATGGGGCCCAGGAGAGCACTCATGATAGTTAAAATAAATGACTCTAGGCGCCCATTCCAAGTAATAGGCCGTACAAGAAGAACGGGCAAGAAACTTGTCGGCAATCTTTTAAAAAATTGTGTTTACAGTGAATTTGTTCAGTTTAACAATCATTTGTCTAGTTTTAACAATTCAATGAGTAATTAATGGTTCACAAACATTAATTAGCTAATCAAAGTTTAAGTGAAATTATTAACAATCCAATGAGTAATTTATGGTTCTAAACGCTAATTAGTAAACCAAAGTTAACATGTTTTGATTGTTGTCATTTTACACCGTCCATGAAGCTCGCCTGTGACGTCATTGCTCCGATACGGCCATTCTGATAGATGGTGCGTGCTCTGCACCAGTCCAGTTATGTTCTGAAACAATGAGACGTTTTCTTCTGAGTTTGGTATCTGTAAGCAACCACCGTTGCTTGCAGTTAAGTTTGAAAGAGTAATAGTTTGCATTCTTAAGAAAAAGAAATTTTTTTTTTTTTTTTTTTTGTTCTTTTTCTTTTCTTTTTCTTTTTGCTTTCTTTTCTTTGATCAATTATCTTTACAGTGAAGTTATCTAGTTTCGACAATCTAATGAGCAAACTATTTAGCTAACCAAAGTAGGTAAACATTTAGTTAATCAAAGTAGGTAAACATGTTATGTTTCCTATTGCCCTGCTCAACACCGTGGACGTAGCCCGCTTCGTGCCGACTCGGCCATTCTGACAGGTGGTGCGCGCCCTGCACCAGGCACGGTGTTTCTTAAAAATAGAAATTTGGTTTTGAGGTAGGTACCCGTACACCGGTACACTAGCTGTTAACTTTGTTTCTCATCACTGCATAAATTAAGCTGCATTGCTTATTTTTCAAATTGCGAAGATTTAATTTTATGTTAGAGTGAAACAGTATTCACGTAACAAAATTATCAGCCAACTTTTCGGACCGTCTTAATAATATTCTGTAAACATAACAGTTCACATGCAAACATTCATAGTCATAGTCATAGTCAAACGTAAATAAATTTGCTGCACAAGGGAATGTGAGCAGAGTGTGTATTTGTTTTTGCCAATGCTCCACGCATCATGGCATGAATAGATTTATTATAGGTTCAATGCAAATGCTCCACGCATCATTGCATGAATAGATTTATTATAGGTTCAATGCAAATGCTCCACGCATCATTGAACGATTTTAAATTCTCGAAGACAGGGAGACTGGGATGTTGCTGTGGTCTGGGCGGTCTTGTACGCCGTGGTCCACAGAGGCTCTAAAGGAAATGGGATATAGGTCGATGCTGCGGTCTGGGCCTTATTGTTATGACCGTGGTCCGCAGAGGCTCTGAAAATGACGGGAATGGAGGGTACACAAGGAATAAAATAATTTGTGAAAATGACGAAAATGCAGAGTACACAAGGAATAAAATAATTTGTACAGTCTTACAGACGATTCAAAATTATCACGTTTTATAATTCGGACCCCGAATTAGTAATCGAATATCACTTATCTGCAATATTCCTCGCGCAGTTCTGGAGCACAGGTTCACTTGCTGATGACTAGTGGATGAGCCCACTTTCTTGATGACCGAAGAAGCCATGTGTCACCATCACATGTGAAGCGCCAGCCTTTTACCGCACTCCTTGCGCTGTTGAACTCACTTTCACAAATTCACAAGACCGATGAGCAATAATTTCAAACACAATAATCAAAATCAATTAAAAGAAGCGACTTTTCTTAGAAAATCGTAGGTAGGTACCTCGCGGGTAACTTGTGATAAATAGTGGGTAGCACACAGATAACTCGTAGATTTTTGGTATTTGTGGGTATCTCGTGAAAAACTTTTAAAAATAAAACTCAAGAAACTAAGAAATCTCGTGAAATTAGAAGTAATCTCTTGGATTATTTGTAAGTTATAGGTTGCGTTTATGCTCATGCAAGTCTAGTTAAAATATGGTAGAAAAAGTTACGATTCACCTGTATTCTGATGTCATGTCTCCATCGCCTTTTTCTTGGTTTGGTTGCACGTGTTGGCCCGTTCGTGTAGATACCACGGACGCGGCTGGTGTGTCAGCATAATCTTCAGGAGTTGGTAGTTATGGGTCATCTGTCGCCAACACGGTGGTGTGTCAGCATAATCTTCAGGAGCTGGTAGTGATGGGTCATCTCTCGCCAATACGGTGGTGTGTCAGCATAGTCTTCAGGAGCTGGTGTCTGATGTGGGGACCTCTGCTGCGACTGGGCTCGGCTGCATTGCCCATTTGTGCTGGTCCTTCAGGTGACAAGCGGGTGAGAAGGCTAGGATTGGAAAGCTAGGTTGTTCCGTTCCAATCCCACTTCTGATGACGGGGCGGCGAGTCCAGGGGTCTTTTTAAAAACGGTGACGTCACCACCGGTGACGTCAACATCTTCAGCATCATGGTGACCGCTCACCCCTCGTAGAAAGAAAACACGTAGAAGCTCGATTTATCTCAACCATTTATTGCGGCAAAGTTATATGGGAGATCTGAACGGTCCGACGGTAGGCGCAATACTGCTTTTTCCAACAGTCGGTCGCTCGTATTTATAGCAAAACAGATTGTGACAAAGAATCTTTATAAAACTTGTTAGATCTTGTCATTCTACTTTAGATTTTAATCTTCAATTGAAATTCATTACTTTTTATTAACATGGGGCCCAGGAGAGCACTCATGATAGTTAAAATAAATGACTCTAGGCGCCCATTCCAAGTAATAGGCCGTACAAGAAGAACGGGCAAGAAACTTGTCGGCAATCTTTTAAAAAATTGTGTTTACAGTGAATTTGTTCAGTTTAACAATCATTTGTCTAGTTTTAACAATTCAATGAGTAATTAATGGTTCACAAACATTAATTAGCTAATCAAAGTTTAAGTGAAATTATTAACAATCCAATGAGTAATTTATGGTTCTAAACGCTAATTAGTAAACCAAAGTTAACATGTTTTGATTGTTGTCATTTTACACCGTCCATGAAGCTCGCCTGTGACGTCATTGCTCCGATAGATATTTTGACTTATTTGTTAACCATTAGGACAAGGAACTGATGGTGATTTTATATTTGATATTTTGACTTATTTGTTAACCATTAGGACAAGGAACTGATGGTGATTTTATATTTGATATTTTGACTTAAATTTTAACCATTAGGACAAGGAACTGATGGTGATTTTATATTTGATATTTTGACTTATTTGTTAACCATTAGGACAAGGAACTGATGGTGATTTTATATTTGATATTTTGACTTATTTGTTAACCATTAGGACAAGGAACTGATGGTGATTTTATATTCGATATTTTGACTTATTTGTTAACCATTAGGACAAGGAACTGATGGTGATTTTATATTTGATATTTTGACTTATTTGTTAACCATTAGGACAAGGAACTGATGGTGATTTTATATTTGATATTTTGACTTATTTGTTAACCATTAGGACAAGGAACTGATGATGATTTTATATTTGATATTTTTTAACCATTAGGACAAGGAACTGATGATGATTTTATATTTGATATTTTTTAACCATTAGGACAAGGAACTGATGATGATTTTATATTTGATATTTTGATATTTTTTAACCATTAGGACAAGGAACTGATGATGATTTTATATTTGATATTTTGACTTATTTGTTAACCATTAGGACAAGGAACTGATGGTGATTTTATATTTGATATTTTGATATTTTTTAACCATTAGGGCAAGGAACTGATGGTGATTTTATATTTGATATTTTGACTAATTTGTTAACCATTAGGACAAGGAACTGATGGTGATTTTATATTTGATATTTTGACTTATTTGTTAACCATTAGGACAAGGAACTGATGGTGATTTTACATTTTATATTTTGACTTATATGTTAACCATTAGGACAAGGAACTGATGGTGATTTTATATTTTATATTTTGACTTATTTTTTAACCATTAGTTAAAGGAAATGATGAAGATTTTATTTTTGATATTTTGACTTATTTTTTAACCATTAGGACAAGGAAATGATGATGATTTTATATTTGATATTTTGATATTTTTTAACCATTAGGACAAGGAACTGATGGTGATTTTATATTTGATATTTTGACTTATTTGTTAACCATTAGGACAAGGAACTGATGATGATTTTATATTTGATATTTTGACTTATTTGTTAACCATTAGGACAAGGAACTGATGGTGATTTTATATTTGATATTTTGACTTATTTGTTAACCATTAGGACAAGGAACTGATGGTGATTTTATATTTGATATTTTGACTTATTTGTTAACCATTAGGACAAGGAACTGATGGTGATTTTATATTTGATATTTTGACTTATTTGTTAACCATTAGGACAAGGAACTGATGGTGATTTTATATTTGATATTTTGACTTATTTGTTAACCATTAGGACAAGGAACTGATGGTGATTTTATATTTGATATTTTGACTTATTTGTTAACCATTAGGACAAGGAACTGATGGTGATTTTATATTTGATATTTTGACTTATTTGTTAACCATTAGGACAAGGAACTGATGGTGATTTTATATTTGATATTTTGACTTATTTGTTAACCATTAGGACAAGGAACTGATGGTGATTTTATATTTGATATTTTGACTTATTTGTTAACCATTAGGACAAGGAACTGATGGTGATTTTATATTTGATATTTTGATATTTGTTAACCATTAGGACAAGGAATTGATGGTGATTTTATATTTGATATTTTGACTTATTTGTTAACCATTAGGACAAGGAACTTGCAAAGGCCCAAAATATGTTTTGGTCATGCAAAGTGCGTTATGTGCCCGAAGGCTTTATGGCGGTAATTTTATAAGAGAGTGGACTGTATTTTTTATCGTTAGGCGACTGGTTACAACAACGGTATCACTAACTACGACGAGCAAATGCTTAGGTCTAGGATATAGGGATTCCACGCACCTTGACTCCTGTCTTCCTGGAACATCCAGAGCGTCCTGGAGAGCCCAATACCTCGGACCGTCCGTCGTGAGTGTCCTAATGTGATAACCACTGTCCAGATTTGTATTATTTCTTCAGGTGCACCTTTACACTTCACAGTAATGTATTTATAATGTATTGTATTTATAACACGTATTATGGCGGCGATGTCACAATTAAACCGGGACGCGTGCGCATATATTTTGCATAGCTCTTGTCCTTGCGGTGGTTCAAGGGCGACAGACAACCAACGTCTTCCGCTAGGTGTCGTGCGTGTTGCGGATTTGGAGGGAGAGAAAAGGACGCAAATACTCATCAAGCTAATGATACCATACGAAATATGAAACATAATAATTTGCATGAGATTAAGCATTGCGGCGCTAACATCTCCCCCGGCCTTAAAGGGTTGCCTTTAAGAAACCAAAAATGCGTATAAAATATAGTATATTATATGGTAAAAGTATGCGGTGTAAAGTATAAAACATACTAAAATATTGTGCGGTTAAATATGTGCGGAAAATATTGTGCGGTTGAATATGTGCGGAAAATATAATGCGGTACTTAATATTATGCGGTTGAATATAAATGCGGTAATAAACTAACTTTATTTTAAACTTCCAATATTAAACAAATTTACTGATTAGGTAAGGGACATAATTTAACTACCGGGCGAAGGTAGCTTCCCTTTGAAGTCTTGATCTCGCAAACTCGAGTAGCGCCATCTCTAGATGGATAGACCTCCTTCACAATGCCCAAAGGCCAAGCAAAGGGCGGAGCATTGTCGGTTTTGACAACGACTACCGTCCCTTCATGTATGGGAACAGAAGGAACATTCCACTTAGCTCGCGATTGCAGCTGGTGCAAATATTCAACGCGCCAGCGCTTCCAGAAGGACTGAACCATTCTATCGAGCAGGCTATGTCTTTGAAGTAAGTTTGTCGAACTAACCTCGGGCGCGGAAATAGAAGAAAGTGGCATAGTTTGCAAAAAGTGTGCCGGTGTAAGAGCAGAAGGCTCTGCGGGGTCGCTACTCATAACGACAAGCGGGCGTGAATTTATAAGGGCTTCTATTTGCGTAAGTACGGTAAGAAGCTCCTCGTACGAAACTATTTGTTGACCTATGACCTTAAAAAGGATAGTTTTAATTATCTTCACCATGCTCTCCCAACAGCCACCCCAGTGAGGCGAAACAGGAGGGATGAACTTCCAATCTACACGATTCTCGGAAAGCTCTTCTTCTAGGTGAGGACGTAATTCATCTAGAAATTTATAGAGGTCGCGGAGATATGAACGTGCTCCAACGAAACAAGTACCGTTATCAGAGTACATACACTTAATAGGGCCGCGTCTTGACAGAAAGCGTTTGAACGCATTGAGGAAACTGACTGTACTGAGATCTGTAGCTATCTCGATATGAGTGGCGCGGGTGGTAAGACACGTGAAGATGCATAGCCAGGCTTTGCGGCTCTTCACCCCCCGGCCACGAACAGGCGTATACGACAATGGACCAGCGTAGTCGCATCCGACATGCGTAAAAGCTTTATCGACTTGATTGACGCGGTGACTTGGCAGATCAGCCATGAGCGGGTACAACGGAGTAGGTTTCGACCGGAAACATACGTTACATTTATGTACCCGGTTTCGTATAAGGCGCCTTGCAGCCAAAATCCAGAACCTTTGTCTTAATAAAGACATCAAAAGCTCTGGTCCAGCGTGCAAGTGCTTGCGGTGATAGTGGTCAACTATTAAGTCGACTACCGGATCATGGCGCGGCAGAAGACATGGATGCTTGAGCGTGTAATCCTCGGCGGAATTCGACAAACGACCTCCGACGCGAATGAGACCGTTATTATCGATAAACGGGCGAAGTTTATTTAAAGCGGGTGAACAAAGTTCATTTTTTAATAGACTAGATTTATCATGCGAGAAATGAACATTTTGCACGACGCGAATTAATTCAGTTTCTGCAAAATCTAAGTCTGCGGCGGATATAGAATTACTACGAGGTAATTTTTTCATAAAGCGGTAAACGTAAACAATGGCGCGTAGCAGTTTAGAATACGACGAATGTCGTTGCGCGAGCGCGTAAATCGGCGAGTCCTCGGGACTAGCCGTGAGAACGTGCACCTGAGTACGCTGTTCAGGCGCGTCTGTGTAATCATTACTGTCTAATTTAGTTATCGGCCATTCACTTGGATCGCGCGACTTAAGTGTATCCGTGATGGATACCCTTTTTTAAAAACTTAAAACTAAATTTTGACCGCGATAAATAATTTGAGTTACCGGGCCGAGGTGTGAGCCGCTTCGGCGATCGAATCGAACTGCCGGTGCCGGGGTTTCTCGAGGCTCAGGATGCTGCGATGCGTAGGCGTCGCTGCATCAGCATTTTTGTGAGGGTATGGTAGGGGAGACACATAACATCCCCCTCGTTAAGACAGAGGCCCATTTTTCAAGTTCGTATGAAAAAGGGCTGAAGTCCCGTAGGCTGGTTCTCCAGGTCCTCAGCAGCTTCAGCTGGATTGCGGCTTCTTCGTTTCCTTATCATTTTATAAAATAGGAAACATCCACATCCACAAATAATGATGTAAGTAGGTATAGTCCAATAGCTAAATGTGGTGGAAATCATTTGAGTTTCCAGTTTTATGGGATTTTCTTTCTCTACTATAGCCTCAAGCTCATAGAGTCGATTTAATTCAATATTTTTTAGTTTTAAAGGCCGATCTTTGTTTTCTACTGTTATGTTTGACACGTCAAAGGACAACAGTTTTATTGGTTGTCCTTCAAGTTTATTTCGTACATTCTTCTTAACATTTAAATTTGTAGAGACGCTGCAACCTTCCGGTATTTCAATCAAATATGTACCCTGTAGGGAGCTGTGACTATCTCCATGACAGCTGAGTTTTATCTTCGTATTTAAAGCACATATTAATAGGTAGTGTTTGTCGTCGAGCTTTTGCCAAATCTCGGTAGAGCTTGTATACTTTGTATAGGTACATGTAGAGATATCTTGAACGGTTATAAGTTGATAAACACAATCTTTGTTTTCATTCGTGTACTGATATGTAGATTCATGGCATAAATAGGTATCGCCGAACTTCTTACATATGCTGTCCATGTACTGGTAGCGTTCTTCATCCATGGCCAGATAGGGTTTAGGAGGGATAATAATAGAGTAATTTATAGTTGGTGAAGGAAAAAGGTGATAATAGGAATATTTATTTTTATACATAATTGGGAATGATAATACAAACACAATCGTATTGTCAATGTAATAAGATCCAGATTCGAGCAAATCATAGTAAAGTCTAAGGTCAGTAAGCTTGTTTACAATAAGTTCGTCAGAGTTATATAGAGTAGCCAGTGTGTCAGAGATATACTCAATATTTTCGTAAGACAAAATATCATGATGTACAATTCCTAGTTTGGAGAGTGAGAGAGAGTTCTCAATCGAAGTTAAAGAGTCCAAGACTGATTGACAATTTATGTCCAATAGATCGAAAAAACTTACCATTTTTATAAAATCTCTGAGCCGATAATCTGTCATATTGATTTCTCTAACGATCTCGTTAATCTTTAGGTATATTTTGTTTTGATTACTAGTGATTGTAGTGATTGTTGAGTTAAAAGTAGACAGTAGGTGTTTATTTAATGAAATAGCCCTGTTAAACGATGTCTGAATTACTTCTTGGTTTTTACGTAAAGTGGAAATAGCGTTCGTGATTTCAACAGCGTCGTCATAATCTAAGTTTCCAGTTACGCTTTTTATAATGGAACCCAGACCATTTATAAGTCCTCGCTTATATCTAGAACTTGAAATACCTATAGAATTATATTTTAAAGTAATATGCTTAAGTCTATCGAGTAATATTTGCTTAGACACTAAAAAGTTACTAAAATAGCGTGGATCCGCTTGCTTAATATAGTCTATAAATGCGATTATATGGGTTTCTAAGCTACTAATACTATCTCTAATAATATCTAAATCTAAGTAGTGAACAAAATTATGTTCGCTTTTTTGGATTTTCGCTAAACCTAACTCAAATGGCAGTAAGCCTGGGTTACTGGTTAGCGGGGTCAGGGACACTTGAGGTGCTTGGCCCTGGACTGCTCGGTGTGTCGTTAGGACGATCCTGCAACACATCATTTTGGTTCTTTAAGGGTCTCCTCAGATTTCTTTTGTTATAAATAATGTCTTTTACGTCTAAGATCTTTATACCAAGATCTTTTTTAACTTGTCTTGTAATATAGCGGGGTTGAGTTTTATGTCGAATTGCCAGTGGGTTTTTTGAATAGCATAAAATATTATCCGCATAAACAATAGGTGGTTCACGGTTTTCGTTTCGTTTTTCCATAGTAATAGCTCGTTTCTCTTGCAGGGTTTTGTTTAAAATCGAATATAAATGTCTAGTTGTTTCCTTATGTTTTTGTATGTAAGTTTGTAGGTATGTAGACTCTAAGTTTATATCAAATGGATCTAAATTATCAACATGTCCATTAATTATTTCCATGGGTTTTTTGTTTGTTACAGAGTGAATTGAGTTGTTGTATCCTAAAACAGCATAGAGCATTAGTTCGCTTGTTGAGAGATCTGAGCGAGTTTGGTTTAAGATTCGAATATGTTCCAAAATGGTTGAGTGAAATCTTTCTATTGCTCCGTTTGATTCTGGGTTATTGACGCTTATGAAATGAAGGTCAATTTTGTGAAGTTTAGCAAATTCTTTTAAAGGTAGGTTTTTAAACTCTGTTCCGGAATCTGCGGTCAGACACAAAGGTAAGCCGTGATGAGTCATAAATATTGTAAGGTTTTTTAGTACACTTATACCGGTCATACTTTCTAATAAGTAGGCTTGAGCATATTTCGAAAAGGTGTCGATAATTGTTAGAAATTTTTGTCCATTTACGGTTAAAGTATCGACGTGTAGTACTTCAAATGGTTTGTTAGGTATCGGTACTATTTGAAATCTTTGGGTGTTGGGATGTCTTTCATATTTGCAGGTTTGACATATTTCACAGTTAATTACGAATTCGGTTATAGTTTTAGTTAAATTTGGCCAATAGTAGGTACGTTTTATCCTTTCTTGTAGTTCGCGAATTCCACGGTGATTAGTTTTTCCTTCATGAAAATTTTTTGTTAGTAATATTTGTTTGTCTTTGTCTGTTACGTCTTCTAATTTATTTTTGTAATATTTTAATTTATAAGCCGAATTTTTGAAAGTTTTTTGTAAGATAACCGTTATATCGGGAATAAAATCGGTATGTGATAAGTATATACCATATGTACGATTTGGGGAAACGTATTCTTTAAAGAGTGATATAATTTCGGTCTCTAATTTATTTCGTGCAATTTGTGCATAAATTCTTTTTTTTCCGGGAAAGATTTCTTTTACGTACGGTTTGGCAGATGAATGGTGTACCATTTCAATAAATATTTGGTTGTTACAAGTATTTATTGGCAATTCCGAAATTGGTACATCGAGGATTGGATTTTCGTCAGCAGATCGAGCTTGACTGAGCTCGTCTAATTCTTCAAGAACAGGTAATTCTGTGTGGGTATTAACAATTAATGACATGTTCTGCTCGGCTATGTTTTCATCATTAGAGTCTATTTCAATTGGACTTAAATCATTGTTTTGAATTTCGATTCTTGACAGTGCGTCAGCATTTGTGTTTGATGATCCTTTTTTGTACGTTATATTATAGTCATAATCTTCTAGTTTTAAGCGCCATCGTATTAAACGCGAATTTGGCTCTTTTAGGTTAAACAAATACTGTAATGGTTTGTGATCAGTTACAATATTGAATTTATGTCCGAATAGGTATGGTCTGAAATACTTTGTTGCCCATACAATTGCTAACAATTCCTTCTCTATTGTGCTGTAGTTTATTTCATTGTTGTTTAAAGTCCGAGAAGCGTAAGCAATGGGTTTATCAGAACCGATTGGGCCCTGCGACAGAACTGCGCCTATTGCGAAATTCGATGCGTCCGTTCTAAGATTAAACTCCTTATCGAATTCTGGGTACTGCAATATGGGATCGTTTGTTAGAATATTCTGACACAGTTTAAAACAGTTTATGTATTGGGGTGTAATTTCGATTTTAGCACCTTTCTTTAAACATGATGTTAACGGTTTTGTAAGCTTTGCTAAATTGGGTATAAATTTTCGATAATATCCGAGTAAACCGAGGAATGACTTAATTTCTCTCTGAGTTTTGGGTATGGGGTACCTCAAAATTGCATTCACTTTCTTTGGATCAGGTTTAATTCCGTTAGGTGTCACAATGTGACCTAAGAAAGATGTTTCTCGTTTTAAAAATTCTGATTTTTCTGGATTTATTTTAAAGTTTGCTTCTCTGAGTCTTTTAAAAACGTTTTCTGTGTTAATTATCGTTTCCTGTAGACTAACGCCATAAATTATTATATCATCACAATATACTATCACGTTAGGGAGCCCGCGAAGGACGTTATCCATAACGCGTTGAAAAGTTGAAGGTGAATTCTTTAAACCAAATGGCATTCGAAGGTATTCGTAATGGCCACTTTCCACAGAAAATGCAGTTTTCGGTATGTCGTCTTTATTCATTTCTATCTGATGAAAACCGCTATAAAGATCGATGGTATTGAAATATTGACTTCTTCCTAATTTATCTAAAATGTCAGAAATATTTGGTACCGGATATCGATCTGATACCGTTTTTTCGTTAAGTTTCCGGTAATCGACTACGAGTCGCCACTTTACTTTTCCTGTACTATCTGGTTTCTTTGGTACAATCCAAATTGGAGATGACCACGGGCTATCCGAGTTTTGTATAATTTTTTGAGATAACATTTTGTTTATTTGGCTTTGAACTTCTTCTTTATGTATATGAGGATATCTATAGCTACGAGCATGTATAGGTATCTCATCTGTAGTTTTGATTTTGTGTTTAATTTGGTTTGTGAAGGTAAGAGGTTTGTTTTCATCGTGAAAAACGTCGGAATATTTTTCACACAGACGTAAAATGTGGTGTTTTTCCTCATCATTTAAATGGTCTGTTTTTATTATGGACTGGACGTCATGATTTTCGTATGATACAGCATCGAAATTGTGTATCTCAAAGTTATCCTTCAAACTATATACTTCCAGAGGGGAGGAAAGACTCACGATGATATCGTTATCAGTCGGGTTACGAATCTCAAAATAAGCGTAGCCTTCCTTTGACTTTGCAACTGTAGGTGGTATAGTACATTTGTCTAAAACTGTTTCTGGTAAGTAAATGTCGGTGTTTTCGATCGAAACAGGCATTTTCATAATTTTCGTTGACTTCGCTTTTACTAATCCTTCAAACAAATTTTTAATACCGGATTTATGTATTAAAATGTGGTTTACCGCTTTTTCCGTCCTCAATTGTTTAGTCTCTAAATCAACCTTAGCCTTTAATTGTTCGAGTAGCCTATAACCGATTAGGCCGTCGAAGACGTTGTGGAATTTATAAACAAAGAACTTCGCAGAGTCCTTATCGCAAAATTCGTCGAACAAAGGGATCTGTACTGAGTACTGGTTTACTGTTGTACTATGTAAGTTTGTCACAGTAAATGGTTCGTGTATTAATGGTATGTTTGAGTAATAATTTTGTATTACTTCTGGTGACAAAAATGACTGGTTAGCACCTGTATCTATTAATAGCTTTAGAGGTGGATTTTTAATTTCTATGTAAGGGAGTTCTCTCTTAATGTGAGCGTTTATTTCTATTACGGCGGGTTTTTGGGGTTCACAACTTTGCAAAAATTTTGTTCGTTATTTTGTTGCGTAATATTTTGCGTTTCGTTAGTAGGTTGAATATTTCGTTCAAACATTGGTTCTGTAAATTCGGTGAATCGAGAGGGCTGTGCCATGTTAGGTGTTTCGTAGTAGCACTCATTGGGGTAAGAGCTTTCGTCATAATAATTATCGTAGTAGTTTTCTGGGTTAGATTCCGCATAATAGTAATTATAATCGTCGTATAATGGAGATGTTTCTTCCGCATGCAAAGACAGGTTTGGATTAGGGTTTAGATTAAAATAATTTTGGTGTGGTGGTTGTCTGTTTTGAACAAAAGGTGGTCGGTTTGCTGAACGGTATGATATTCCGCTCATTGGTTGTGGTGGTCGTGCATTATTATTTAAGGGTTGTTCAGACCTTTGCTGATAGATTGGGCGTTGTTGGTTATTATTAAAATACTGAGTTGGTCTCTGGCCAAATATTGATCGCTGCTGGTTGGCGAATTGATTTTGCCTATAATTAAGGTTATTTTGACTGTTAAACATAGGTATTGGTCGTGGTTTATATGTATTTAAGTTTAGTTTATTTGGAGGGAAAATATTCTTATTTTGTTGTTGTTGTTGCATATTCGTTTTACGTAAATAATTTATATTTTCTTCCTCTTTTATGTATTGTAAAGCCGTAGGTAGGTCGTTTGGTCTCATAGCTCGAATAGTAGAGCCTAGAGGTTCTCTTAAACCGGCTAAAAATGTCTTTAAACATTGAGATGTGAAAAACGTCCGTTTACATTCTTTCACAGCTTCGTTAGCTTCATGCAAATTTACGTAGTTTATCAACGTATGTAAAATATGCAAGCATTTATTGTAAAATCCTTGAGCATCGTCACTTTCCTGTTTTAAATTCACTAAATCTCTAGTTAACGAATTTTCATCTCTTTGATCCGAAAAATGCTGCAATAGCACATTCTTCACACTTTGCCATGTTTTAGCACCATTTATGTTAACTACTTCTTCCGCTTTTCCTCGTAATTTTCCTAAAATACTATTTAGAACCAACTGATTTTGAAAGCAATCAGGAGTTTCCAACACATAAAACTGAGACAAGATCGTTTCAGCAGATCCAACGAATCTGTATAATTGATTAGGGTTCCCGTCATAAGCTGGAACTATATCAATAGCTGTTTTAAATATATTTAGCGCCGCTGCTTCCATTTTCGATAAATGTAGAGCGTCCGAACAACTTATAACTAAACAATCACTATTTTACGATAAAATAAATGATATCAGGTAAAACTATAGTAGTTACGATTAACCACTTAAGTATACCCTAAATTATACTTTTAACTTAATTTTATTTTTATGTTTTATAATAGAGGTTTACTCTAGATAACTTTGTTATCGTCAATAGGTCAACACTAAAATAGAGTCAACAAAAGTCATGTCAAATAGACAATAAACATATAAAATAAGGACAAGGATCTGGACTTACAGTATCAGCATTGTCTTCAACATTCTTGTTGTATATAACGAATTTTCGTATTTATTTTTCACTTTCTTAATATTAACACTTAACTCTAGATCGGTTCACTTTTCACGCACAGTTTTCTTTCTTTTGATGTTTGAAAAGTCAGATTTTAGCCGCGAAAAGAATCCACAAGACTGCGCCACTTAAGTGTATCCGTGATGGATACCCTTTTTTAAAAACTTAAAACTAAATTTTGACCGCGATAAATAATTTGAGTTACCGGGCCGAGGTGTGAGCCGCTTCGGCGATCGAATCGAACTGCCGGTGCCGGGGTTTCTCGAGGCTCAGGATGCTGCGATGCGTAGGCGTCGCTGCATCAGCATTTTTGTGAGGGTATGGTAGGGGAGACACATAACACGCGTGATCCAGGAAGGTCCAGTATACCATAAAGGATGGTCAACTAACTTGTCCGGGGTAAGACCACGTGACAAGCAGTCGGCGGGATTATTTGAGCCAGAAACATGAAAGAATCGACTCGCGGGAATATTATCTGTCAGTTTTACGACTCGATTGGCAACAAAGGTCTGCCAACGATGCGGGGACGCTTTTATCCAGCAAAGAACAACTTTGGAGTCGCTGAAGGCGAAGACATCCCTGACGGGATAGCGCGGTCTAATAATGTCTATGACCTTGCGAAGTAACTGTGACAGTAATACTGCAGCGCATAGTTCCAATCGTGCCACCGAAACAACCTTTACTGGCGACACTTTAGACTTCGCACATACAAGTCATACAGTATACACGGAACCTACGCGTGTCTGCATGTACACCACAGCGCCGTAGGCTCGCTCGCTCGCATCAGCGAAGCCGATAATGTTGACATCACAATCCTGCACAATACCTAGATGTCGTGGGATACGCAGTTTGTTGAGCGCGGGAAGCTCAGCACAAAACTGTACCCAACTATTGACAACATGACGGGGAGGCTCGGCATCCCAGTCACACTTTGACAGCCAAAGCTCTTTGATAAGAAGCTTGGCATACCAAATGACGGCAGCCGCGAAACCCATGATGTCCCAAAGCCGTGCTATCGCAGACAACATCGTGCGTTTAGTACACTTGTCGTCTGGAGCGGTGACTATGAAGCGGAAACAATCACCAGATCTATCCCAGTATAGACCTAGGATTTTATGTGGGACACTTTCCTCAAACACCTTGTCACGAGGTTCTTTATGCGTGTCTGGTATGTGGGCTAGTACAGCATCAGAATTGCTGGTCCACTTTATGAGATCGAATTGACCCAATTTGAAAAGTTGGATTAGCTCATCACTTAAGGTGATCGCTTGCGTTTTTGACATGACAGACAAGACTACGTCATCCATATACAAAGATGATGAAATGGCGTCTTTAGCGGCGGGGAACTTATCTCCTTCATCAAGGATCAGTTGACGCACAACGCGTAGTGCGTGAAAAGGACTGGACTTTAGTCCAAAACAGACGCGGTTAAACTGATATACAGTAACTGGATCATCAGTACTAAACCGATATAAAATCCTTTGAAACCTACGGTCAGGCTCGCGTACCACTATTTGAAGGAACATTTGACTACAGTCAGCTGAAAGTGTTATTTCAAATAGGCGGAAATTTATTAGGATACTAAACAAGTCGCCTTGTAAATTAGCACCTGCATGGAGAAGCTCATTTAGGCTGGGACCAGACGGCAGAGTTTTACAACTCGCGTCGAGTACACAGCGAAGACGAGTCGAAGATTTATCGTCCCTCACTACTCCATGATGCGGGATTGTGTATGAAGGTCGAGTGACGTCATCATTATTTATATCGATAGGACTTAGATAGCCCTTATGTATATAATCGCGTATTACATCATTATATGCGGCGCGGATATTGAGCGAAGCGTCTAACTTTCGCTCTAAACATTTAAGACGTCTAAGCGCGGCGGCGTAAGAATCACCTAACAAACATGCGTCATCGCGAAAAGGTAAGGCGACGACGTACCTACCACTGTCACGAACGGTGGTGGCGCGGAAAAATTGTTCACACTCAATATCATCGGAACATTGAGCGGGCGGTGCGGTAGTAACCTCTTCAAGCTCCCAAAAGCGTTTGAAGAGACTGTCCATAGGGTCATGAATAGCGGAACAACAAGTTGAGATGTTACTGTGAACGATCTGTGACGTAGGCGCGGAACCCATAATCACGAAACCCAAAACAGTTTGAATCGCGGGCGGTACATTAGTATGTTGACTATGGACTACTCCAGGTAGTAATAAATGCGCGAAGGTCGACGCCCCGACTAGGCAATCGACCGGTCCTGGAATTGTGTAATCCTTATCAGCGAGCGGAAGCGACTCGAGATGCGTAAACGCAGCCGCATCGACGGGCGCGGACGGCAGCGCGTCGCTTATACGATCGATCACGAGCGACGTGAGATCGAAATTAATATTTGTATTAAATCTCGAGTGTATT
The DNA here is from genome assembly GCA_907269065.1 of Crocallis elinguaria. Classification (NCBI taxonomy): domain Eukaryota; kingdom Metazoa; phylum Arthropoda; class Insecta; order Lepidoptera; family Geometridae; genus Crocallis; species Crocallis elinguaria. Next base: position 1,965,907 of record OU026081.1, on the reverse strand, counting down.
TTTAAGCTAACTGAACCCTTAACTTGCTTAACGGAACCCCCAATACCCCTGACTACCGTATGAGACGGTTTCATATTATTTAGCAATCCAATACGCTCACAACAATCATAAGTTATGAAGTTACTTTGCGATGCACTATCCAACAAGCAACGAATCATTAGCGGCCGGTTATAAGCATCGTACACTACCACTTGCGCTGTAGCTAGCAAAACAGTTAACTGTTGCTGCTTATCGTTCGGTGTATCCATACGCGTGCCAACCGAAGCGGCGATCGATGTCGTGCATAATGAGAGATCGCTGCGATGCGTTATTTGCGCCGGCGCGTGACTTGGTACAGGCGCGTGCGCGGCGGTGGGGACGGGCTGCCGTGGCGTAGCGGTAGAAGAAGTGGCAGCCTGATTTGGCGTAGCGGGTTCAATGCGCGGTTTATTATTATTAAAATGTAGCATAGAATGGTGTTTTTGACTACAAGTGCGGCATTTTAATTTAGATGTGCAATTAACGGCCTTGTGTGTACGACTAAGGCAGTTTACACACGCGGTATTATTTTTTATGAACTTAAATCGCTCAGTAGGTGAAAGTTTTTCAAACGCGGTACATTTATAGTAATGATCATGAGTCACGTAATTACATAGGGAACATTTATCAGAAGTCGAGCATGTTACGTATGACTGTGGATTCGGCGGGTTATTATTGTAATTTTTAGCGCGGGGTTTTGAACTAGACTTCGCGGTATTGTTAGTGTCAGCAGCTGTAGGCATAGTGCTCCCGTGTAATAAATTTAAATAGTCCTTCAATTACTGTGACGTCTTCCTGTTCCACGCGACGACAGGTGGCGCCGCCTGGTGGATATCAAACTGAAGCAAAGAACCAGCCAATGAGAGAAAAGTATTTTGCCGCCACAAAAGTGACGCCATCATAAACATAATTTGATACCTCGCCATTTTGCTCAGTTCAGTTCTCCTTTGGATTTAGAGTAAGCCAGATCGGCAAAGATATATGGATATAACTGTATGGTTTTGGATTATATAAAGCTAAGTATTCTTCTAGTTAGGTAAAATTAATGTGCTAAATATCAAAAGTGTACTTATGTAATTACTGAATGTGTTGTCGTGTATTGAATAATAATAAGAAAAGAGTTCCGATGAGTTTCTTGCCCATTCTTCTCAACCGGACTAAAACTTTGGAATGGGCACTTAGAGTCATTTTGCCTAGTAATTTTGAAGTATCTGGAAATACTGGAAGTACTGGAAATACAACAATATTATGTGATTTAAACTGTGTCTTATTTATTCTTGTAAGTAATGCAGGTTGTAACATTTTCAGAAGTGGGATGAGCTCATCCATTTCTGCCCGGATACGCAGCCCCATAATGTGAGATCCACCTGGGAGTCAACATCTGGCTGTTGTACTTCGATGGTGCGCACCGTGGCATCGGCTGGAATCTGAGCTTCGGGATACCGGCCTGCATGGAGAAGCTGGAATTATCTGGTAGGATCAATTCAAGTTATATCGAGTAATAGATAAAGGTGATTTTAAATACATCTCGGGGCACTTTGGCCTGAATTGAATCCGGATAACAAATAATGTTTCTTTTCTTTGCAAAGTTTTGAAAGTGTTGGCTCGTACTTAATAATGTAAGGATTATAACGATACCCTATGCATCTACATTTGTTCAGGCATTTAAAAGTTCTAGTTGAATAATAAAAATTTGCATACAGACATTCATCTATACACTCCTTTTTTTTGGACAGTCGTTAAAAACTGATTAGCTGTTCCGAGTTTTACAATGATTTATTTAAAATCGATGAAAAATTTATGTAATTGGAATGATTGTTTCGAATTTATTTTAAATGGATTGAAATGAAATTAAAATGTTCTTCTACAAAGTTAATATTTGGCCACATCAGGCTCATTATATACTTAAAGAAAACTTGTGTAGTTGTATCATTATGAGCTGCTGTATAGGTAATTATTAAGTAAAAAGTCTGTTCCAACCTACCCACTTTAATCATACAATTAAAATATCACAACTTTTCAATATCTAGTTTACAATGCTTCGAATTAAGCGGAAAAAAGAAAAGTATTTTGTTTTTCTTGAAAAGGCCAAAGTTAGTCGTACTGGCCAAAGGTATTTACAATTACCCTCCGAACTAGTGATACCTGTACGACGGCAGGGCATCTCGCAGTAGGAGCTGGTGTCATTCATTATACATGACGTAACATAATATACGCAAAAAGATAATAGCGAGGTTCTCATTGAGTAGTCGTTGGCATTGCGCGAAATGGTGATTACTGTTCGCAACAGTAGGAATTGGTTGATGAGTTTACCCCTATTTTGTTGGTATGAAAACTAAATGAGCCGTTGGTGCGGTGCTAATCGATATTGTTTTAACTGTGTGGTATTCGCCTGTGTGGCATTCTCCTGTGTGATATCTATGTTCAAGTTTACTGACGCTCATGACTTACGAAAAATGCTTAAGGTTAAGTTGTGGTAGAACAATTTAATGACGAAGTGGTAGTTGAGGCTGATGAGCTTAGTGAAAGTCAATACGTTGCATTGTAGTTGCGTTGGAGGTTCAATGTTGTGATGTGATGAGCAACGTGGCGATTTTGTTTATTGGCGGGTTGATACCATTGGCAACCATGTTTTGATGTCGCAAAATAGACCTTCAGCCATATTTGAACTTGTGAATTGTTATTGTTGTAGTAGATATTCACTATTAGTAAAGTAACCACTGGTAGGCACTGGTAGGCACTGGTAGGCACTGGTAGAGGCACTGGTAGAGGCACTGGTAGAGGCACTGGCAGAGTCACTGGTAGAGTTACTGGCAGTCACTGGCGTAATCTCTGGTAGAATCACTGGTACTCACTGGTAGAATTACTGGTACGCACTGGTACGCACTGGTAGAATCGCTGGTAGAATCGCTGGTAGAATCGCTGGTAGAATCGCTGGTAGAATCACTGGTAGTCATCGATAGAGTTGGTAGGTATAACGAGAGCCAAATTTTGAAAAAACATTGTAGAGGTTGAATCAGTAGGCGAGGTGGCCACTGAAAGGCGAGGTAGCCATTTAGATATTGTAACTGCGACTATTAGAGTATTGCATACTGACATGGAACGCTGACGGGTGAAGCTGACTTCATTGATGAATACTGACTATTGAGAATTTTGAGAGTAACTTGTGATGTAGTCGAATCTTGGCTTAGGGAGGCGCCTGGGAAAGGATGGTGCGCTCAGTAAAAACAGCGCTGGGAGCAACCCTGCACGAGCGACATCCTACTGAAGAAGTTCTCTCCACCCTGCTAACGGAAGTGGAGTACACGGTCAACAGCAGACCACTGACACACGTATCGGTCAGTGACGAAGACCCGGAGGCCCTAACGCCGAATCACTTCCTGTTGGGAGGGCCCGGTCACGTGTCGACACCAGGAACCTTCGATGAAAAGGACACAATCACGAAATCAAGTTGGCGCGCTGCACAGAGATTGGCAGACATCTTCTGGACTAGATGGATCAGAGAATACCTGCCTGAGCTTCAAAACCGGCGGGAGCCCCAAGGAAAAGGACCCAGCGTTGAAATCGGCAACCTTGTTCAATTGGTCGACAGTAACTTTCCGAGGAAGAGTCATCGCTACGTATCCTGGTCCGGATAACATCGTACGAGCAGTCGACGTAGCTACGAAAGGAGGAGTTCTTCGGAGACCTGTGAGAAAACTAGTGATCCTGCCAGTCGAAGACGTCGTTCCAGCACGCGAAAATGGTGCAACACAGTCGCACGGCGGGAGAAATGTGCAGAACAACGTAGCTTAAATAACGTCATTATAATTAAGATTCTTTGATATTTTGTAAAATGTGTTCGAGACTATAAACAGCCAAAATTTTCTGAAGATAGCAGGCTGTGATTGGAGACCGGAGTAGCAGGAGTCTGATCAAATGAAACACGTTGGTACGAACTTCAAAGACTTCTTCCGCAGCAGTTTTAGTAGGTATCCTTCTACAAAAATAAGTTGTTAATTTGGGGGTTTTTGTTTGTTTTAGCTGAAAGGTTAGCAAGAAGGCAGCTATGTACTACTTGAACGAGCTGGATATGTGAGAGTGATTTGATATAGTTGGTGATTATTTTAAAGCCTTTACAGATTATGCAGCTGTTAGGTCTATTTTTATCAAAAGATTGCATTAGTTAGGGGTGTTAGTGACACAACGACATAGAAGTTGGACATAGACTTGGTAAGTCATTGAGTAGATGTTATCAAGCAGCAGCAGCGCCAGTGTTCCTTTATTTAAATGCCGATACTTTTATTTATTTCGGCTGGGTAGTACGGTATGACCTTAAAATCAATATGAGAACTTTTTCTTTTAATCTACGTTGGATATGTGTAGTGAAATATGGAGTAGTAAAACAGAATAACGGATATTGGATAATGGTTTACATAATAAAAGATTAAATTCTAAACAATAGCGAAAAATAATAGTGGCCCATGGTATAATATGGAATGTTTTTGAGAAAGTATTTATAACAAATGTTGTATTAATTCTGGGATCGAGCAAATAAACAACAATAGCTTTCGGTTTGTTGGGATGACTAAGTTCACCCGTAAACTTGTATCTAAATGCTTGTTTAGATTTCCTATAGGAAACTACCAATAGTATAGACCTATAGGAAAGATAACCTAAGGGGAAATGCTAAAGAGTGCTGGGGAAATAATAATCGCAGGATTAGTTACAGTTAGTATTCTAATTTTTGGGTTCAAATATTGGGTTCTATTAATTTTGGCGTACTCCTAATAACGATTCAAATAGATGGAACATTTTATGAAATTTACTTATAAAGTAAAATTAATATATAATAAAAACAGTTATTAATTGATAAATATATATGGACAAGTTTTAAGGAAAATTCAAAGTTATTTCTTATTAGTATTACATACAAATGTAACTGGGTCATTTTTAAAATGATTTATTGGAAAACTAACATTGTAATTGCGAATCAATATTGGAGAATTAATCTTGTTAGTTCAGTCCGTACCCAATAAATATTGGACTATCTTATTTTGAAGGAAACTTAATTTTGCTATGAGTTATTATACTATTGAGCATACTATTGGTAATACTCTTGGTCATACTCTTGGTCATACTCTTGGTCATGCTCTTGTTCATACTCTTGGTGATACTCTTGGTGATACTCTTGGTCATACTTTTGATCATGCCGTTGGTCATGCTGTTGGTCGTGCTGGTTGTCATACGGTTGGTAATACTGATGCTTATACTGTTGCTTATACTATTGGATACACAATTGCTATCCGAGATTGTCTTACAACATATTAAGCTTCAAAGCGAGTGCTGCTCTCATATTTCGTGTTTTGAAATGATTGAATGCTTATATTGCTAATTCTATTGGGTCGGACAGCACCATATCACATTTGGTAGTAAGGGGGTGACTAAATGTCACATTATGTTGATGATGTGACTTGATGTCACATTGGATATGAAATGGGTGACAAAATGACACATTATCATAAATTGGTGACTAGTATCACATTTTCTATTGCTTATACTATAGCTTGTACTATAATCTATATGATTGTTTTGCTTTAATGTGATACTATTATTTTAATTGGCAACTAAATGGGTGTCGATATGTCACATGGTATTAAATGGGTGTCAAAATGTCAAATTGATTATAAATAGGTGACTAGATGTCACATTGGATATTTAATGGTTGACAAAATGACACATTCGTAATACATGGGTGCCATGCCACATTGGTAATATATGGGTGACTAGATGTCAAATTGAATATTAAATGGTTGATAAAATGACACATTGGTAATAAATGGGTGGCATGTCACATTGGATATTAAATGGGTGACTAGAGATCACATTGGATATTAAATGGTTACAAAAAGTCACATTGGGTATTAAATGAGTAAAAGTCACTATGGATTAATTGGGTGATCAATTAATATTCTTAAAATTGCGCTTTATAAGTGTTGACGTTTTAAAATCCTGGGCAAACATGCTTAAATTGTGGTCAACATTTTATTGCATTTAGTATTTTAATAATTGTATAAAATGTAGTTTAATATTAACAATTAGAATGTGATTTTAGGTTATTAAACTATAGTCCGATAGTGTTATGAAACCTGTGGTTTGCAGTATACCGAGTCTGGTAGAAAGAAATACCATCATTTAGGTCTTGTGAAATATTTATTTCATAATATGTCACTTATAATACGTATTCATATATAATGGTCAGATTACTAATTTTTAATAGGCTACGTGGGCGAAGCCATGGGGCACAGATAGTCAGTTAACAGGAGTTCGGTGGTATTAACCAGTTTTTATGTCACATACTTTTGCAAAATTGGGTGACCATATAATCTTGCCTCGTCATATTTTTGACATTGCTTTGGGCATAATATGTTGATAGTTAAAATGTACTGATATATCTGTTGATGTTGAGTAAATAAAAGGTTATCACTATGGATATATATATGTACACATGACTTTATCCTTTGCAGAGACGCAAAGCTATCAGGATGGACGAGTGTAATAAAACTAAATAGTCCTTCAATTACTGTGATGTCTTCCTGTTCCACGCGTCGACAGGTGGCGCCGCCTGGTGGATATCCAACTGAAGCAAATCCAGCCAATGAGAGAAAAATATTGTGCCGCCACAAAAGTGACGTCATCGTGAACATAAAATGATATCTTGCCATTTTGCTAGTTCAGTTCTTCTTTGGATTTAGAGTAAGCCAGATCGGCAAAGAAGTCTGTATGGTTTTTGGATTATATAAAGCTAAGTATTCTTCTAGTTAGGTAAAATTAATATGCTAAATATCGAAAGTGTACCTATGTAATTACTGAATGTGTTGTCGTGTATTGAATATGAATTAGAAAACAGTTCCGATGAGTTTCTTGCCCGTTCTTCTCAACCGGACTAAAACTTTGGAATGGGCACTTAGAGTCATTTTGCCTAGTAATTTTGAAGTATCTGGAAATACTGGAAGTACTGGAAATACAACAATATTATGTGATTTAAACTGTGTCTTATTTATTCTTGTAAGTAATGCAGGTTTTAACAGTAAAGTGTTCCAAAACAAAACAATTGATGCTCGACGCAATTTTGTGTTCGAAAATAAGATATGTTTTAACTGTATGGGTAGTAATCATTCCGCCAAAGACTGTCGCACTAATTTAAGATGTCGCATATGTAAGAGAAACCATCATACACTGCTACATCCTAAGGGTACGCAACCTGAGGTCAAACACGGTGAGCGTGCTGCTGTTTCTTCAGATACTGTCTCTGCACCTTCGAATGCAGCACAATCGTCCGTAGTATCTTGTTTTGCAACAGATAAAGTTCAGCAAGTGTTGCTTGCTACAGCACTTGTCAGGGCGACGTCTAAAAACGGGGAAGCTTACAATGTACGGGCGCTCCTAGATCAGGGGTCGCAGGGTTCTTTCGTAACGGAGTCTACAGTCCAGTTTTTAGGTTTAAAGAAAATACCAACAGCAGGCCAAATAACAGGTCTGGGTGGAGACAAAAACATTGTTTCCAAGGCAATGGTTAATATTGAAATACAATCCCGGATTAACCCACAAGTAAAAATACCGGTGAAGGCACACATACTCAATTGTATTACTTCTCTTCTTCCAACTAGAAGAGTTGAGGCAAGAGAATGGAAGGAACTTAGTGGATTGGTACTAGCTGATCCAAGTTATTACGCTCCTAATCGGATTGATCTTCTTTTGGGAGCAGAAGTATACAGTCAGATACTTCAGGACGGTCTAAAAAGAGGACCTATTGGTACACCGGTAGCACAAGCAACCAGTTTAGGTTGGATTTTGTCTGGTGTCGTGAACTTGACTACCGAGCCCTCTTCTCAAATCAGCGTAATGCATTGTTGTACAAAAGATAACGACATGCTTAAAAAATTTTGGGAACTCGAATCAGATGTACAAATGCCAAAAGAATTGATGTTCACTAAAGAAGAAAAACGCTGTGAAGAACATTTTGCTGAGACGACTCGGAGGGATGAAGACGGTAGATACGTTGTACGTCTTCCATTCAGGAACGGCACTCCGGAAGTTACTGGATCTCGGGAGATTGCTGAAAAACGTTTAATATCATTAGAACATAAATTAGATAAAGATGATAGCTTAAAGATTAAATATCAGAATGTGATAAATGAATATTTAGCTCTGGATCATATGGAAATGATTCCAGATAAAGATATTGATAATCCAAGGGGAATATACTTACCTCATCACGCAGTGATTAGAGACGACAAGGAAACGTCCAAGGTTAGAGTTGTCTATGACGCATCCTGCAAGGGAAAGAACAATCTTTCATTAAATGAACAATTATTAGTAGGACCCACCTTGCAACCGGAACTCAGACACATAATTATGCAATGGAGAGCACCACCAATCTGCATGTCGGCCGACATTGTCAAAATGTATCGGCAGGTAAAAATTGACGTTGAAGACGCTGATTATCAACGAATCTTGTGGAGGGAAGATAGAAAATCAGAAATTAAGCATTACAGACTTACCAGAGTCACCTTCGGTACGGCTTCCGCTCCATACTTAGCAGTGAAGGCTCTTCAACAGGTAACACACGATCACGGAGCAGATTATCCTTTGGCTGCTGAAAGAGTGCTTAAACACTTTTATGTCGATGATCTAATGACAGGAGTTCAAAACCATGAAGAAGGAAAAAGGGTATTCAAAGAGATGAATGAGCTATTGAACAAAGCAGGCTTTGAACTACAAAAATGGAATAGCAATAGTGATGAGCTAGTGAAAGAAATGAATGGAAAGGAAAAAGAAAAGGAAATAAAAGAAGATGAACTAATAAAAATAATGGGACTTACCTGGAACCGTAGTGATGATACTTTCCGCTACGCCGTGAGTCTCCCGAAGTTGCAGCAACCTGTAACAAAAAGAAAAATTATTTCTGACATTGTAACGAAAATGTTACATGATATTATAAATGTCTTGTATTACTCGTAGCCTATTTAATTCTATTAAAGTTAACTTAATTTTCCTTATTTGATATTCTAATAATTACGTGTAACAGTTATTGCTAATTTATAAAAACAGCTGTTTACAGCAAACTCGTACGTAACGAGTAACGGTCCATAATAAGTGCAAGCAGGACAGCGATCACGAGCATGCGCCGCTCTGTTCTCGCCGCAGGCGCGAGTCGCATCTAGACTAAGGTCAGCGTTGGTTCACGCCTCTCTGACATATTTTGCTCGCACAGATTTGCGCGATATCTCGTTTTAACAATTGTTTTGTTAAATAAATAAGAATTATATTTACTGGTGGAATTGGTGAGGACAATTCAACCATAATTCTGTGTAAAGTGCAGTTTCAACCCCGCTTTAGGGTAAGTTTTGAATAACACACAAAACATCTTATCTTATTTCGTGTAGTTAAGTTCATTATTGCTATAAATCATTTAAATAGTTAATTTTGTTATATTTCAGCTTTTCCATAATGTACCTGACGGGGCGGCGAGTCCAGGGGTCTTTTTAAAAACGGTGACGTCACCACCGGTGACGTCAACATCTTCAGCATCATGGTGACCGCTCACCCCTCGTAGAAAGAAAACACGAAGTAGCTCCATTTTATCTCAACCATTTATTTCGGCAAGGTTATATGGGAGATCTGAACGGTCCGACGGTAGGCGCAACACTGCTTGTTTCCAACAGTCGGTCGCTCGTATTTATAGCAAAACAGATTGTGACAAAGAATCTTTATAAAACTTGTTAGATCTTGTCATTCTACTTTAGATTTTAATCTTCAATTGAAATTCATTACTTTTTATTAACATGGGGCCCAGGAGAGCACTCATGATAGTTAAAATAAATGACTCTAGGCGCCAGTTCCAAGTAATAGGCCGTACAAGAAGAACGGGCAAGAAACTTGCCGGCAATCTTTTAAAAAATTGTGTTTACAGTGAATTTGTTCAGTTTTACAATCATTTGTCTAGTTTTAACAATTCAATGAGTAATTGATGGTTCACAAACATTAATTAGTTAATCAAAGTTTAAGTTAAATTATTAACAATCCAATGAGTAATTTATGGTTCTAAACGTTAATTAATAAACCAAAGTTAACATATTTTCATTGTTGTCATTTTACACCGTCCATGAAGCTCGCCTGTGACGTCGTTGCTCCGATACGGCCATTCTGATAGATGGTGCGTGCTCTGCACCAGTCCAGTTATGTTCTGAAACAATGAGACGTTTTCTTTTGAGTTTGGTATCTGTAAGCAACCACCGTTGCTTGCAGTTCAGTTTGCATTCTTTAAGAGAAAAGAAAAATTTTTTTTTTGTTCTTTTTCTTTTCTTTTTCTTTTTCTTTTCCTTTTCTTTTCTTTTTGCTTTCTTTTCTTTGATCAATTATCTTTACAGTGAAGTTATCTAGTTTCGACAATCTAATGAGCAAACTATTTAGCTAACCAAAGTAGGTAAACATTTAGTTAATCAAAGTAGGTAAACAAGTTTCGTTTCCTATTGCCCTGCTCAACACCCTAGACGTAGCCTGCTTCGCGCCGACTCGGCCATTCTGACAGGTGGTGCGCGCCCTGCACCAGGCACGGTGTTTCTGAAAACTAGAAATTTGGTTTTGAGGTAGGTACCCGTACACCGGTACACTAGCTGTTAACTTTGTTTCTCATCACTGCATAAATTAAGCTACATTGCTTATTTTCCATATTGTCAAGATTTAACTTTATGTTAGAGTGAAACCATATTCATGTAACAAAATTATCAGCCAACTTTTAGGACCTTAATAATATTCTGTAAACATAACAGTTCACATGCAAACATTCATAGTTAAACATAAATAAATTTGCTGTACAAGGGAATGTGAGTAGCAGTAGTTTTTTTTTTTTTTTTTTTTGCCTTTGCTCCACGCATTATGGCTGTGATTTATTATTTGTTCAATGCAAATGCTCCACGCATAATTGCATGATTTTAAATTCTCGAAGACAGGGATGTTGCTGTGGTTCTGAGCGGTCTTGTACGCCGTGGTCCACAGGGGCTCTAAAGGAAATGGGATACAGGTTGATGCTGCGGCCTGGGCCTTATTGTTATGACCGTGGTCCGCAGAGGCTCTGAAATACGTCAAGGAATTGATGCTGTGGTTCTGAGCGGTCTCGTACGCCGTGGTCCACAGGGGCTCTAAAGGATATGGGATACAGGTCGATGCTGCGGCCTGGGCCTTATTGTTATGACCGTGGTCCGCAGAGGCTCTGAAATAAAAATAAAAGAAAAACGAACAACAAACACGTTATTACGATAGTAATTATAAATAGCTCGCAAGTAATTGATGCTGTGGTTCTGAGCGGTCTTGTACGCCGTGGTCCACAGGAACAACTAACTTGAATTGACGCTGTGGTTCTGAGCGGTCTTGTACGCCGTGGTCCACAGAAAAATGAACTTGAACCGCTTTATTGCGATAGTAATTATAAATAGCTCACAGGTAATTGATGCTGTGGTTCTGAGCGGTCTTGTACGCCGTGGTCCACAGGGGCTCTAAAGGAAATAGGAAAGGACGATGCTGTGGCCTAGGCCTTTAAGTGACCGTGGTCCACAGAGGCTCTGAAAATGACAAAAATGGAGGGGACATAAGGAATAAAATGATTTGTACAGTCTTACAGACGATTCAAAATTATCAGGTTTTACAATTCGGACCCCGAATCATTAACCGAATATCACTTATCTGTAACATTCCTCGCGCTGTTTCTGGAGCACAGGTTCACTTGCTGATGACTAGTGGATGGGCCCACTTTCTTGATGACCGAAGAAGCCATGTGTCACCATCACATGTACAGCACCAGCCTTTTACCGCAGTCCTTGCGCTGTTGCTTAGGCATCAGATGATAGATGCAGTAGTCACATGAAACCATAATAAAAATGATTAGTAGGCGTAGTTTACTTATCAATTCCTGACTCGCACAGTACTAAATAAACACTACATGACATGAACCTTGTCAGGAATAATCTTAAGTACCACATCGCGCTGTTGCTAACGCCGCGAATCTAGTTCAATGAAACCTCAGTATCTTCAATGAATTTTTGTAACTACCACATCGCGCTTTTACGTACCAGAATAGAAACAACATTATGAACGCTAGTGGCAAACGCGTTTTCTAAGTAACTAGCATACACACTAGATTCACAGGAAAAACGGTAATCTTAAGTAACACATCGCACTGATGCTAACGCCGCGAATCTAGTTCAATGAAACCTCTGTAACTACCACATCGCGCATTTACGTATACCGGAATAGAAACAACAATATGAACGCTAGTGGCAAACGCGTTTTCGAAGTAACTAACATACACACTAGATTCATAGGAAAAACGGTAATAGTTTCCCAACACAAACATCGAAGTTCAACTTAAACCAAACAAATCAAACTTCACGCTCACCACACAAAGCTTAACCCGAATTAAGAGTTGTGATGTCGATTAAAGAGACTGCCATACTTGAAATGATTTGGCGGCCCTTTTATTTAGTTGGTCAAAATAAGTTGAAATTAAAATAGAATGCTTGTTGTCACTTATAACTCACTTTCACAAATTCAGAAGACCCTTGAGCAATAATTTCAAACACAATAATCAAAATCAATTAAAAGAAGCGACTTTGCTTAGAAGATCGTAGGTAGACCAGGTACCTCGCGGGTAACTCGTGATAAATAGTGGGTAGCACACAGATAACTCGTGGATTTTTGATATTTGTGGGTACCTCGTGAAAAACTTTTAAAAATAAAACTCAAGAAACTAAGAAATCTCGTGAAATTAGAAGTAATCTCTTGGATTATTTGTAAGTTGTAAGTTGCGTTTATGCGCATGCAAGTCTAAAGTTAAAATATGGTAGAAAAAGTTACGATTCACCTGTATTCTGATGTCATGTCTCCATCGCCTTTTTCTTGGTTTGGTTGCACGTGTTGGCCCGTTCGTGTTGATACCACGGACGTGGCTGGTGTGTCAGCATAATCTTCAGGAGCTGGTAGTGATGGGACATCTGTCGCCAATACGGTGGTGTGTCAGCATAATCTTCAGGAGCTGGTAGTGATGGGTCATCTCTCGCCAATACGGTGTTGTGTCTGCATAATCTTCAGGAGCTGGTGTCTGATGTGGGGACCTCTGCTGCGACTGGGCTCGTCTGCATTGCCCATTTGTGCTGGTCCTTCAGGTGACAAGCGGGTGAGAAGGCTAGGATTGGAAAGCTAAGTTGTTCCGTTCCAATCCCACTCCATCTGTGCTGGTACTTCAGGTGTCAAGCGGGTGAGAAGGCTAGGATTGGAAAGCTAGGTTGTTCCGTTCCAATCCCACTTCTGATGACGGGGCGGCGAGTCCAGGGGTCTTTTTAAAAACGGTGACGTCACCACCGGTGACGTCAACATCTTCAGCATCATGGTGACCGCTCACCCCTCGTAGAAAGAAAACACGAAGTAGCTCCATTTTATCTCAACCATTTATTGCGGCAAAGTTATATGGGAGATCTGAACGGTCCGACGGTAGGCGTAATACTGCTTGTTTCCAACAGTCGGTCGCTCGTATTTATAGCAAAACGGATTGTGACAAAGAATCTTTATAAAACTTGTTAGGTCTTGTCATTCTACTTTAGATTTTAATCTTCAATTGAAATTCATTACTTTTATTAACATGGGGCCCAGGAGAGCACTCATGATAGTTAAAATAAATGACTCTAGGCGCCCATTCCAAGTAATAGGCCGTACAAGAAGAACGGGCAAGAAACTTGCCGGCAATCTTTTAAAAAATGTGTTTACAGTGAATTTGTTCAGTTTAACAATCATTTGTCTAGTTTTAACAATTCAATGAGTAATTAATGGTTCACAAACATTAATTAGTTAATCAAAGTTTAAGTGAAATTATTAACAATCCAATGAGTAATTTATGGTTCTAAACGCTTATTAGTAAACCAAAGTTAACATGTTTTGATTGTTGTCGTTTTACACCGTCCATGAAGCTCGCCTGTGACGTCATTGCTCCGATAAGTACATTTATTATGTCATTTATTGAAGAAATATTAAATATATTTACTTCTGTAATACTTTCAACTGAAATAGATATTTCACAACTTCTCTCAACATCTACAAGTGTATATATAAAATCTCTTCAAACTCAATACTGTAACATAATTTAATGATTAAACGAACTTACCTGTAAGTTAAGTTCTATCATAATTATGTGAAGTAGTGAGTTTGAAGAGATAGCATCCCGCCCACCCAGATTACCTATTTCATAGGTCCCGAATAGTGAAATATCTACTTGAACTGATAAGCTCTGAACTAAATGAAGAACCAGCCGACCGCACGAAATAATGAAATTGTGCGGTCTACCTACATATTTTTTTTTCTCTCTCTGAACTTAGTGCATAGACAAGGCGACATTATGCGTGCTACTACAAGTGTATATATAAAATCTCTTCAAACTCACTACTTCACATAATTATGATAGAACTTAACTTACAGGTAAGTTCGTTTAATCATTAAATAATCATTTATTTCAGATAAAATCCATAATACAGTACACACAATTAAAATAAATATTAAAAATTAAGATATACAATGTCAAAACAAATTAAAATAAATCAAATAAAAATAAATAAATTAGCAGATACGGATACATATAATGTCAAAAGATCTATTTTACTTAATTCATTTTAATTCCATCTGCCCATTAGAATGTCCATCCATTTATTTTGTATTGGACAATCCACTCGTGCAACAATCATCTTCAGGATACTGTTACTACTGCCTCGTGCACGTTGGAGCATGGAAGCGACTTTTTTCCGCATAATCGCAGGAAAGCCGTCCGTACGCGCCTCAGCAAACATGCCCGACGCACTGCAATAAGGAGGCAGCCGCAACAACATCCTGAAGATATTGTTGTACTGAATACGCAGAGAACTGGCAGCCCGGCATGTGTGGTTTACCCATAAGCTGCTCGAGTAGAAGGACTGGCAATAAGCCTTAAATAGAGTGATTTTCACTTCTTTCGAGCAGCGAGCAAACCTACGAGTGAGCATATTTCCCCGGACTGCCAATGCCCTACGCTCCCTTTCAATGTCTGCATCATCCTTGAGCTCGTCCGTGACAATATGACCCAGGTACTTAAAACTACTTACCACTCGCAGAGCCACACCATTCAGCATAATAGGCGGAACATGTTCTAATTTAGCTCTGCCACTCCTAAAAACGAGGAGTTCACTCTTTTTGGAGTTATATCTAAGTCCATGCTCCGCCACATATGCCTCACAAGTTGTCACTAGTTTGCGAATCGAACCCACCGACGGTCCCAACAGCACCATGTCGTCCGCGTAACTTATGTTGTTGACGCAAACTCCATCTATATAACATCCAGTATGAGTGCTGCTGAGCTCACCGATGAGGTCGTTAACATACAGGTTGAATAACAACGGAGAGGCTATTCCGCCCTGTCTCACCCCACACTCCATGCCGAAAGGATCGGACAACGCACCTGCCCATCTCACCCGGTTTTGCTGACAACCGTACCAGTGTCTCAGCATAGAGATTATTTCCGCCGGTACACTCGCTGCCGCCAACTTGCCCCACAGCTTTTCATACACAACGGTATCAAACGCTTTAGACAGATCCAGGAAACATGCGTATACCGGCGTCTTTCTCTCCGTGTAGTACCTCACAACCTGCTTAAGACATAAGATTGCACTCTCCGTCGAAAGCCCAGGTCGGAAACCAAACTGAGCATCATAAAGTTTTACGTACCGTGTGAGTATGTCATTAAGCAGGCTATCAAGAACCTTTGCTACTGTTGTTGCAAGCGAGATGGGCCGGTAGTTGTTTATGTCCGATGAATCGCCATTTTTGCATTTTAATATAGGCACCACTACAGTTTTAGTCATATCATCAGGCAAGTAGCCGTGACACAAGCATAGGTTAAAAAACATGCAGAGTACGCTCGGCAGATGAACACCAGCATATTTTAGATGCTCAATGCTGAGGCTGTCATGTCCAGGTGATTTGCCCCTTTTCATGCCATAGATGACTTTTTGAACATCTTTCGTTTTGAAGCTTACTGCTCTCTCTGGACTGACAACCTCAGCAGTGACCACCCCGCATGTAGTGGAGTTGGACCCTGATTTAACCCTAAAGTGATCGCCAAAGAGATTAGCAATCATAGTATGGTCACTAACATCATTAATGCTTTCAGGAAGGCCAGACTTGCTATTTATTTTATTAGTTTCATTCCAGAAACTTTTGAAGTTTTTGGCTGTGTGACGCGAAGCAAGAATATCCATTTTAATCTGCTCCTGCCTGTCTTGACACCATTTAAGCTGTTTTTTAAAAACCTTCCTGCTCTCACACATGTCAGAAAATACTCTACCACCATTTGGTTTATCCGCTGCTACCCAAGCCAAAAACTTTAGCCTGGCCTCCCTATGAAATGCGGCCACATGCTTGTTCCACCCGACTATGTAACCACCTCTCCTCCGTGTTCTCCCCCTTTCATATGACAACTCTGCAGACTCTGACAGGATAGTAACAATATTTGAATACATATTTTCCAAGATTTGCTTATGTTCCATATCAGAGCAAATTCCGTCACAACATTGAGAGAGCTCTACTGGAAAATCAATTTCTCTTAGTTTAGAGTGACATAATTGATGATAGTACTCAATTTGACTCGCCGTACGCTCACCCCATAATACTTTGTTAGGTACACAAGTTAGGCCTAAACATATGCTACTACTAACTTTACCCAGATCACATTCAACAAAAAGTGGGAAGTGGTCAGACCACTGAACATCATTTTCCACCCTTACGTTTTTAATAGATGGTAGTGCAGCACCAGTCACCACGCAATGGTCGAGCCATCTCGTACATCCATGCGCCTCACTCAGAAATGTAAAAGTACTTGACCTAGAACCTAACATGTCCATATCAGCACATGTCCAGTTTTGGTCTTTACAAAATTCTATCAGCTCGTTACAGAAAAGCTCATTAGGATGTGCATTGAAATCTCCCAATATATACACAGCATCAGTATCCCTGTTGTCTTCAATAATTGAACTAATTTTACCAAGACATTGTATGAACTCAGGTAGATTTTCATAACAATCGGTAGGCATATACACACTAAATATTAAAATAGATTTATCACATAATTTTACTTTAACGGCTGACAAACGCACATCATCACAATTTATTACACGTACCGACCGAAAGACACTCTTTCTCCATAATATGGCGACTCCTCCGTAGGGCCTTCCTCGTAGTAACCCCGCAGATGTGTCCACGGCAGAAGTCCCAGTGCTGGCGAACTCATCATCTACAGCATTCAGTATATTTAAATCGTGTGGCAACAACCAAGTCTCCTGCAGTGCAATAATATCGGCTCGCTTGCAGAGACTTCTAACACCATCAAGCGATCGCTTTAGAGACTTACAGTTAAATGAAAGAAAAATATTATTAGATGTATTATCCATATTAAGTCTTAGGGGATTGCCTCTCTTTCATACACATGATGAGCTATACGTTTGTCTCTCATATTTACAAATCGCCTGAACGAAATCCCTTTAGGCCACAAGCTGCTATCAAGAAAAGTCTGCAAGTTGTTTCTGCTCACAAAAATTTTAAAGGCGCTGTAGCTTCGTTGTTTTGCCATTTTTATCCTGATAGGAGACACCTTCTCTCGCGTGTTAGTAAGAATGTATTCTGAAATATCGATCTCTGAAACATCTCTATGAACATTCGTAATGAAAAGCGGTATTTTAGTATCAGCAGCCTTAAATTTACTATTTTGTTCCAAGCACGCCTTGCCTTTAGCCGTAGTAAATTTGTTACTATGACGCTTTCTCTGCACAAGTTTCCAGCCCTCATCCCTTTCTGGTACATGCCACAAACCTGTCTTTCTTCCCACATGAGCAAACGTTGGTTTTGGCGACATCTCTTTACTCTGTATACCAATATCCAATTTTTCATTCTGAAAGTTTGTCAACTGACAGGTAGCTAACTTAATACTATCAAAGTTAGTGTTTAATTTATCATTCATAATCGCCTCTTTTTCACACTGTACCATATCTCTCTCAGTTCTATTCAATGTTTCAAGCGACCGCACCTTCGATGACGAAATAGACTCGCGCGCAGCGGCGGCGGCGGCATGTGAGCGGGGGGGGCTAGGGTTATTGACCGAAGACAGGGTCGTCGACCCGGCACCGGGCCCGCGGCAGTTTACGTTCGTACCACGCGCGCGGGTATTTACAAAATTTTGTGACTCAAAACATTGTTGCACGGGAGTATTTGTTATGGAGTTATATTCACTATTACATACTGTTTTACTTGCATACAATCTTGCCTCTAATTCATGCATTTGTTCAGTCGTGACATATGTATTTTTGATGCTCTCAACTTGCGATCTCAATGTATGTATATCTCTCAATAATGCCGTGCAATCAACATGATCAAAGCTGACAGGTGGTAATTTGCATAAATCCTTAGCCACAAATATTGGAAACAACTCTGGATCTACGCCTTTTAACACTGTAATGATATCTTCCAAATCTCTTTGTATTTTACCTTCACATTTCTTTTTCCTCGTTATCTTCCTTATGTCCGTAGCAATAGATTCGAACAACAGATTTTTCGATTTCTCCACCTCATCCACGCTAAAAGCTGATACACAAATGCGCAGCAGGCTTTCTTGATCCATGACATCAATTTTATTAGTGATAAATGCCAACATTTCATCAATCACTACATTGCAACTTGAACACTTAACCGTGCCCGACGACATAATTTCAATTTGAGGTGAATGACCTCTAAACACGACTGCTCGCAAGCGAGGCGACGGACGACGAATTAAATTCCTTGAGGGACTTTTAATTACGCCACTTTTTAAAATCTCGCTATATATTTCAGCTCCAAGCAAAACGTCGATTTTGCTTGGTGATGTGAATGCTGGATCAGCTAAAGGCAACTTTTCTAACTCGAGCCAATCAGGTGAATGAACTACTTTTGACGGAAGCATCGATGTAAGGGAACCTAACACATAAGCATTTACTGAGATTGAATGACCTGGGTGATGGCGTGATTCGATACGCAATGAAACGATATACTTAACTCGTGTGTGACCATCTCCCACTCCAGACACCAAACCATTGATTGGTTTGCGTTTAAGTCCCAGTAACTGTACAGTATCTTCCGTAATAAAGGAAGCCTGTGACCCTTGATCGATAAGCGCTCTAATTACATGTGAAATTCCGTTTACTGAATTGGCCTTAACCACTGCGGTCGCTAACAACACTTCACAGGGTGAAAAATCTTTAGAAAAGTTTGATACAATTGTAGTCGACTCATTTAGTTGTGCGTGTGATTTTGAATCTTCTGTTGTGGATCCTTGTGTCTTCTCTTGTTCTCGTTGCGTCTCTAAATGCAGTAGTGAATGGTGACGTCGTCCACACCTTCGACAGTTTGTCGATTGATGACATTTCTTCACTGGATGGTTCGGTGCAAGACAATTAAAGCAGAGCCCTTTGGTCTTAACGTACTCTGATCTATCTTTCGGTGCATAGCTTATAAATTTCTTGCATTGATAGAGATAATGTTCACCACTGCACATCACGCAAGTCTTCTTATGTGTGTTTTCTATTGCGTGAAATGACTTTGACTTCGTCGCTGGCTTAACTCCTTCCAACATCTCCATCGTCCTAAATCTGGTTTCTAAAAATGTCTTGAGCTGTTCCCAGGATGGTAATTCGTCTAAGCTTGATTGGCTTAATTGAAGCTCCCATTGTTTACGTGATTCCTGGTCCAGCTTTGTCACCACCAGATAATTGATGATGGTATCCCACGAGCTTGTGTCAATATTCAGGTTCGTCAATGACTTTAAACTGGCAGATGTCGTGTCCAAAAGCTGTTTTATAGCTGTCGATGATTCGAGATTGATTACCTTCTGCGCAAAAAGACGCTTTAATACTTAATTCGTATTGAACCTCTTGTTGTTATAACGTCTAGTGAGTTGCAGCCAAGCTTCATTATAATTGGTTTCCGTAGTAGAAAGATTCTTCAATACGTATTCCGCTTCGCCACGAAGACAGCTCTTAAGATAATGCAATTTCTGAACGGCACTCAATCTTTCATTATTATGAATCAATGACACGAACATATCGTGGAATGACTGCCACTCTTCATACCCACTAGTAAATTGGGGTAAACTTATTTGTGGCAGCCGAACTTCACAGGTTGGCGATGCTGAAGTTGTTGACGTGGTTGATGTTTGAGTCTTTAAATTAGAAGAAGTTGAAGTAAAAAAACTCTTTAAATCCTCCTTCATTTTCGATCTATAATCTATGTAGATTTCTTCAACTTGTTCATACATGTCCTCGGTGAAGTAAGATAAATCAGCTTGTTCATCTTTGTCAGTAACAGCCACAATTTTATCATGGTTATTTTTAAACTTGTCCCATAACGAAACTAGCGCCTCTGTTCGTGTCTCAATATATGAGGAAGTTATTCTAGATTTCGGGGACTTGCAATAATTAGCGTAAGCCTTGTTTAGTAGTTTCAATATTTCGCCTTGGTTGAGAAGTAAAGACTTGGTTGTAGAAGACATTTCGGTTTGATTGTTCTAAGTCGATGTAATTATATCACGAAAAATTACAAGTTCCGAACACCACAAAATTATTCTAAGTGTTTAGAGTCAAACACGAAAAAATTACAAGTCCAAATCCACACAAAAATTTTCTAAGTGTATAGAATCAAAACACGAAAAAATTATAAGTCTAAACCACGGCAGAATTTTGCTAAGTCCATAGAATAACTTTACGAAAATTTTACAAGTCCAAACCACGGTAGAATTTTTCTAAGTCCATAGAATAGCTTTACGAAAATTTTACAAGTCCAGCTATATATGATTTTTAAATTTTTACAAGTCTTTGATATAACTTCACTTTACTCACGATTACCAAGTCCAACAGTCCAATCCAATGTCACTTCACAACACAATAATCACTAAATATTCCCAATCACTAAATATTCCCTGGTTTCGGCACCATTTGTAGAACTCGAGAGGTACCCACAACAAATTAAAACACCACTTGATCTTCACTGCTTGATTTTATTCTTCTACCTTCTAATTTGCTAGTAATTATTTTGACAAGCCTGTGTAATACCACTTGCGTGTTTTAAGCGTGTACAACGCCCTCTAGTTCATTTCTTAAACATCTAATTCGTAATAAGTATCGACCTTCGATAGATGGCGAAAAGGGTAGTAAATATCTAAAATGGCTCTAACAATAATCTAATCTGAAACAGATCATATAATATATTTTCTCTTTATTTATAATAAAACTCATATTTCAGATACAACCAATGTGTATTCAAGTAATTAAGTACTTACATATTATTCCAGGCACCAATTTATTCCAACTCCCAACACAACTCTTAGAAAATACCAACGCTCGTCCAGCTTCGATGCTTGCTCCCGCCAGAATGTCGATCTCCCCACAATGCCGACCAAAAATCATTCACTGTCACTAGCTGTCCCTTCAACTCACGTTCAATTCGTTCACTCATTTTTATATGGAGTATTTGACAGTGACATTTATTTAAAGTTGATCTAATTGAACTCGAAACCTAACACTCGACCATCCTGACCTCGTGCATGTCCTCATGCACGCAAACAGAGCAGTTTTCATAAACCTAACACTCGGCTATTATATCGAGACAATCTGTCGCCAGCATCGAACCAGGATTCACAATGAAAGATAAAAAAAATATTATACATATTATCCATCAGATACACATCAATAATTGTAACGCCTTCCCTTTCACAAAGAACACGTATTAAATTGTAAGACATTTTTGAACCCTGGCTTATCACGAACATAATTTACTTCTACTTATTGTACTGATATCTAATTAATATTTTTGTGAACCCTTCCTTCTCACAAAAATTAACAATTTCTACTTATTCTAGTGATATTTGTGAACCCTTCCTTCTCACAAACATCTACTATTTCTACTTAGCCTATTGGAGTTTGTGAACCCTTCCTTCTCACAAACACCAACTAATTCTATTGATATCTGTGAACCCTTCCTTCTCACAAACATCAACTTTTTCTACTTAGCCTATTGGAGTTTGTGAACCCTTCCTTCTCACAAACACCAACTAATTCTATTGATATTTGTGAACCCTTCCTTCTCACAAACATCAACTATTTCTACTTAGCCTATTGGAGTTTGTGAACCCTTCCTTCTCACAAACACCAACTAATTCTATTGATATCTGTGAACCCTTCCTTCTCACAAATATCAACTACTTCTACTTATTCTAGTGATATTTGTGAACCCTTCCTTCTCACAAACATCAACTATTTCTACTTAGCCTATTGGAGTTTGTGAACCCTTCCTTCTCACAAACACCAACTAATTCTATTGATATCTGTGAACCCTTCCTTCTCACAAATATCAACTACTTCTACTTATTCTAGTGATATTTGTGAACCCTTCCTTCTCACAAACATCAACTATTTCTAATTAATCTATTGGAGTTTGTGAACCCTTCCTTCTCACAAACACCAACTAATTCTATTGATATCTGTGAACCCTTCCTTCTCACAAACATCAACTACTTCTACTTATTCTATTGATATCTGTGAACCCTTCCTTCTCACAAATATCGCAATACATTTCCAATATTTACATTCAATAAACCATAACACAATTACAATTCATGATCACTACTATCAACATCCTCATTGACATTGTCAACCTCATCATTATCATCGTCTACATCATTTACATTCAGGGCAGCTACATGTACCCAAGGCAGCATGCGGTCAACTGCGACGGTGGTTTTACGCTTATTTTTGGTTGTACTCAACCCTGGAATCGCAGATAAACGGTACCTATCGTTACCCAATACCTCAACTATTCTATATGGACCTATGTATGCCGGCAATAACTTCTTACTTTTCCCATCATTATTGAAAGATGTTTTGGTAATTTTAACTAACTCACCCTCATTATATATACGGGCAGGACGCCGGTTTTTATTGTAATATAGCTTTTGTTTTTCCTGTTCTTCGTCAATTCTATCTTTAACTTCTTCACGTATAGTTTCTAAATCATAAGCTTCTTGTGTTTCATAAACTATTTCATTCATTTTAGGATTGATTTCCGAGTTTATTTGTGGCCCAAACATCACCTCTGCCGGAGTCCTTCCCGTTGTCTTTTGCCGAGTATTATTCATTCCCCACTGAACCCTACCTACTTTGTCGTCCCAGTCCTTCTCGTCGTAATTTAAGTTCTGGGCGGTCAGCGAGTTAAGAATCGTGCGGTTATATCTTTCCACCTGCCCGTTTGAACGTGGACTGGCAACTGCGTTTAAGACATGCCTAATGCCTTTGTCTAGACAAAAACGTTTAAACGCGTGCGACGTAAAACACGTACCACGGTCAGTGATCACGCGGTTTGGATTGCGGAAGGTATAAAATATGTCGGAGATAGAGAGACAGACCCACGTTGGGTGGGTACCTCAAACCTGCATAAAACAATAATTAACATGAAGAAGTGGGTAGATTCATTTTACTCATTATCATCAGACATAGCCAAGCAATTCCACGTGGGCGTTACCATGGGAAATGTCGGTTACAACCAAAGTGTACTTTTATTACTTAGTAGTCTACTCTTTGCTTCGTTCGTGTACTCAATCACTCAATCGCAATCGATCCGCCACTCAACATGTTTTTGGGCACTCGCCCACAGGACCTCCCAACGCCCCTTATAGTCCTGCCCAAGCCACCACAACAATTGAAAGTAAATGAAAGGTTATACTTAGCAGCGACACCCTCGTCGCCTCGTCTCTTCCACAACCACACCGAATAGCGAACACGCAGCTCGCGGCGCTCCACGCACCTCTCGCCCAGCAAACCCCAGCACTCCATCACGTGGGACTAACCGCGCAGCATAGTGGCCAGCACAGCAGGAGACGTCCGTTGCACTAAAGAGCCAACTCAAGACAACACAACATTACCAAACACCTCCAGCTATAGGAGAGGTCTGTTCGGCTTGAGAGCCGAGAGCTAAGAGATCTAGGCACTATAACGCTACCGACTATATAGCTCGTAACTCCGATAACCTTCCACCGTTACCAACATGACAGATTGTCAAACGTCAGCGTGTCACCATTTCATAGACAACCTCTGACAGCCAGTTCGACTGTCAATGTCACTGTGTTACCATTTTACTAAATCAATCTACAACCAAACGCTAGCACAGATTATCAAAATCCGGCTGTCGCCGTTACGGCCATCCTGCGAAAACACACGTCCTCGTGGGTTAATCTGCAGAACAGGAAAACAAGAACACAGTTTCCGTTCGGCTAATCCTGACTATGATCTTCACTACAAGATCCAACTACACCACAACGAGTAAAGTCGAGTAAAAACTACCTCAGTTACAGCAGCAGCTGTGTTAACATATCTCGCGTGATACTAAAAACTTCCGAGCTCAAGTACCGTTGAGCGACATTATTTTCAGAGAGCGAAATACATTCACATAGAAACAATCCCAGTCAAACAAAACCCCAGATATCTCATTCAAGCTCAACAACAGCCATTACTATAGCTACAGTAAACACAACTGCTACACACGCGTATCCCTGCATGAATGCCAAGACTTGACTGCATCACAAGCCACTCTCAAAACTCTCAACAATCAGTATTCATCAAGGTGGTCAGGCTCAATTTCACAACAACTATTACTCTGAAAATTCCCAACAGTCAGCATTCATCAATGAAGTCAGCTTCACTCGTCAGCGCTCTATGTCGGTACGCAATACTCTAAATCATTACAACCAATTTAATCACATGGGCCACGTCCACGCGGCAACCAAAACAACAACAACTCATCGCCTCCCTCCTGGAGTTCCTACAGCAACTGCTTACATCTCCAAGCCATTCGCACGCCACTCACAGTCGACAATAGAATAGTGTCAGATATTATTAAAGGAAATGGTCCTTATTCAACGCACACACAGGCCAAAACAATTGCGTTTAGCAGGTAATTATCAGACAGGTACATGGTGAACGAACTGGTTTTCACACAGACGCCTACTACGTCGATGGGTATCACTCAGACTGTTGCCACACAAGCAAATGCCACACAGGCGAGTGCCACACAGGCGAATGCCAAACAGGCGAATACGAATGACTGAAACCCACCAGCGCCGTTAGCGGTACATTCTGACTCAACAAATTCTGAAGGAAAATCTAGTCCTGGATTCAACTCCAAAGGAACGTAGCACTCAGGGGTAGATCTTAATGGGCATACTTGTACGTTCGATATTAATTAAGAGCCCTAAGAACGCAATGGTCGCCGTCTAATACCTCAGTAACTTTGAAAGGACCTCTTATACTCGTCTTGGGATCGAGCTTTGTCAGATTGCTTTTTTTTTTTTTTTGATTATCAACAACATCTAAATGGCCACCTCGCCTCTCATTCTACTAATTTCACTTCTCAATGGCCACCTCGCCTCTCAGTGGCCACCTCGCCTTTCACAAAGTTTCAACTAAATCTTAACAACTACGACACTGCTACAATATCTTATTCTTGCGACTTTATTCTCCACACAGCCTAATTACCACTAGTTGATCACGAAGCTTCCACAGAATCGCTCGCCAGTTATCTAACATCTACAATGTTTTCTAAAATTTGACTCGTTATACCTACCAACTCTATCGGTGACTACCAGTGATTCTACCAGCGATTCTACCAGTGAGTACCAGTGATTCTACCAGAGATTCTACCAGTGAGTACCAGTGATTCTACCAGCGATTCTACCAGCGATCCTACCAGCGATTACGCCAGCGATTACCAGTGACTCTGCTAGTGACTCTACCAGTGCCTCTACCAGTGCCTCTACCAGTGCCTCTACCAGTGCCTCTACCAGTGCCTCTACCAGTGCCTCTACCAGTGCCTCTACCAGTGCCTCTACCACAGCGCATCAAAATTCTCAATAGTCAGTATGCAAAACTCTAAATCATCATAATCAAGTCACAGCGAATGCCACACAGGCGAATGCCACACAGGCCAATGCCACACAGGCTAATACCACACAGGCCAATACCACACAGGCCAATACCACACAGGCCAATACCACACAGGCCAATACCACACAGTTAAAACAATATCAATTATCGTCTCAACAACGTCAAGTCTCAATTTTTTACAGCAATGAAAACGAAGGTAACACTATCACTATTTTCACACGTCAGTCAAAACAATATCGATTAGCACTAACACCAACGGCTCATTTCGTTTTCGCACAAACAAAATAAGGGTTAGCTCATCAACCAATTCCAACTTCTACGATTCCACCATTTTCCTAAATGCACGCAGTACCAACCACTACTCAATCGGAACCTCGTGATTCTCTTTACTATCGTGTGCCTACTTGTAAATACGCTTTAGTTATTCCATCGTATACCTGACTACTACTATTCAAATCGCATTATCACTCACTGATTTTTATAGGTACCCGAATCTAACTCTTACGATACTATGTGAATCGGCTCGCAATGAACACTTTTGTATTTCAAACACGATAACTACAACAAACGCACAAAATATCTAAACCCGCATCAAGCCTCCCTGCGTTACAGGTAGCACGGACACAATATCACGTATGGCTCAAAGATTATGCCCGCCGCACAACGTTTACTTATCTAGTGATCACATCAAAACGATATTTTCAAATAATAAAGCCTTGCACTGTAGTCTATTGCAACCAACAGATAACTTTTTTTTTTTTTTTTGGAATTACCCCCTTTACACTCACTTATTCATGAAACTCCTCACGCTTCAATAAATTACAATAGCAGTTTTACTATTCGGATCCCCAATCATTAACCGAATACCACTTATCTGTAACACTCCTCGCACAGCTCTGGAACACAGGTTCACTAGCTGACGACTAGTGGATGGGCCCACACTCTTGATAACCGAAGAAGCCATGTGTCACCATTTTTTTTTTTTTTTTTTTTTGGTAACCGGTGGGAAAACTCCTTTATGAGCCAGCCCCCCCGTGCCTGGGTTCGGTCACGGGGGGAGTGTGGGCTTCCCGCTCGCCCTCTGCGCAGCGGACTACCCACCAAAAACCACACCGGACGTTGTACGGCTCCGACTATTGGACGGGGTCGCGGTGCCGCTTTCGCACTCCACGCGGAACCCCGTCAGCCGTCGTCCGCCCCCTAGGGCGGACCCGCCTCGCGGTGAGCTCTGCTCCCCCGCTCGGCTCGAGCGGCGCGCCCACGCTAGACGCGCCGCCCCCGCCTCGGGAGGGCCCTTACCTATAAAAGGTGAGGGACGCCTGATGCCCCCGCATCCGACGCCCCAGGCCCTCCCGGAGGAGGCGGGGAACGATGGGTACCTCGTCCCCGCCTCCGTGCTCTCCTGAGCGGAAGAGAGAGGGGGTCAATCTCCCTCTCCCGCTCATCGGTCTCCCTTTGCTCGACAATAGTCTCACAAAAGGAGACCATGGCGTCCCAGGCCTGCTCGCTGCCGACCATCTTTCGCAAGACGGCCTGCAACGAGAGGTCCGGGCCCACGACCGCGACTAGAGCTCGTCGCGGTCCATCGCCCCCCGGACATGCCTCCAGTGCGTGGCGCGAAGTATCCTCCGCGCAACCACACTGGTGACACACCGGGGTTGCCTCCCTTCTCGCCACGTTACACAGGTACCTCCCGAAACAACCATGTCCCGAGAGGACCTGCGTTAGGCGGAAGGTGAGGCTCCCGTGCCCTCGCAGGGCCCACCGTTCGAGTACGGGACGGATCGCCTCCAAAAACCGGACGGCGCCGTCCCCCCTCCGTGCAGGCCCCGCGAGGAGCCTCCCCCTCCAGGACGCCAGTGCCGCTGTTCTGGCGTCCCGCCTCCACCGCACCACCTCCTGCGGTGCGGGAGGCTGACCCCGCTCTCTCGCCTGCGCTCGCTGCCAAAAGACCGAGGACAGAACCTCGGCCTCTAGGTCCCATGGAAGGGACCCGGACAGCGCGCAGGCGACCTCGTGGGAGAGTGTCCGGTACCCACGGCACACTCTCACCGCCATGACCCTCTGCGCCCCATGAAGGACGGCGATCTCTAGCCGGTGTAGAGACCCCGCCCAGATCGGGGCCGCGTAGAGGGCCATCGAGCGTACCACCGCCATATACAGGCGGCGGCAGCTCCCGTCTCCCCCCCCGAGGTTGGGGAGAAGCCGGCTCAACGCGGCAGCTGTTCCCGAGAGCTTAGGAGCCAGCTGCCGCAGGTGGGCACCGAATTGCCATCGCCGGTCAAGGACGACGCCAAGATATCTCAGTGTCGACCCGACCGCGATGGTGACCCCGCCCACCACTATCGTTGCGCCTGCAGGTGGCGCTCGCCTCGGACCGTGGAAGTAGATGGCCTCTGACTTCCCGAGCGCCACCTCCAAGCCCAACCTCCTTATCCTGGCGACGACCGCAGCGACGCCGGCCGTGGCCAGGATGGACGCCTCCCTAAACGTCCCTCCTCGGGCGGTAACAAGCGTGTCGTCAGCGTAACAAAGGACGCCGACGCCATGCAGGTTAGCGCCCCGGAGTACCCAGTCATACCCGATGTTCCAAAGCAAGGGCCCCAAACAGGACCCCTGCGGAACACCGCGCACGACCGGGTACCTCCCCTCGCCAGCTGCCGTCGGGAAGACTACCTCTCGATTCGACAGGTAGTCTCCCACGAGGCGCTGCAGGTACTGGGGCACCCGGTGATACCCCAGCGCCCTCCTGATCGTGCCCCACGGGAGGGAGTTAAAAGCATTGGCGATGTCTAAAGACACCGCCAATACACCCCCGCCCGCGGAGCACGCCTCTTCGGAGAGGTCGCGGACGCGCGCAATAGCGTCGACAGTCGAGCGACCTCTCCGAAACCCGAATTGCACGTCTGCCAGGTTCGGGCCGACCCTCTCCAAATGGTCGACGAGGCGGGCAGCTACGATCCGCTCCAGTAGCTTGCCCGCCTCATCGAGCAACACAATGGGGCGGTAGCCCGCAGGTTGGTCCACGGGGCGTCCGTCCTTCCGTAGAAGGACGAGTTTGCCCCCCTTCCAACGCTGCGGGAACCGACCCTCGCGGAGGCACCGGCTGAATAGGGACCTCAGCAGCGGTGCCATGAACTCGTCCGCGAGGGCCCAGGCACGGCCCGGAATCCCGTCTGGACCCGGCGCCGTGTTTCTGGCCCTCATTTTGAGGACAGCCACCCCCAGCTCCGCCTCCGACACTTCGGGTACGGGGCTGTCCTCTTCCTCCACCTCCTCCACCTCCGCCATGGGTGGGAGGGATCCAGTCCCCGGATCACCGGGGAACAATCCCTCGACCACCCGCGCGAGGACCGGCGGGTCCAGCGTGGTCGTCGTGGGGGGAGCCCAGGGGCGCAGCTTACGCCGCGCCAACCTGTACGGCCGCCCCCAGGGGTCCCGCTCCAGCGTCGCGAGCAGGTCCCGCCACGCCTCCGCCTTGGCCTTCTTGATGGCCGTCCTCAGCGCCTTCGACGCCTCTCTATACCGGGAATAGAGGGCGTCGGAAACCGGCGTCTCGCGCCGCCGCCGCCTCCGGTACCTCTGGTACCGCCGCCGCCGTGCTCTGCACCGGCGGCGAAGGGCCGCGATCTCCTCCGACCACCAGTACATAGACCGTTTGGCCGGAGGAGCCCGCACCCGAGGCATGGCCGCGTCACAAACGCGGGCCATGGCGGCGACCAGACTCTCCGCCTCTTGGTCGACGGTCATCGACACCGGCGATGGGGAGGTCCACGCCTGGACTATGGCTGCCTCACGGAGCAGCTCACAGTCCAGGCGCTTCAGCGCCCACCGCCTCTCCTCCACCGCCGATGGCCCTCGACCAACGAGGCTGTTCGCGGACGAGGCGACGCTGAACCGGATATACCGGTGGTCCGAGAGCGTCTCCTCGTCCACGAGCACCTCCCAACCGCGTACACGTCGTGCGAGCTCGGGGGTTGCGAGGGTCACGTCGACCACCGACCCTCCCCCTCGCCGCACGCACGTGTACTGGGCTCCGCGGTTGCACACGCAGAGCCCTGCCGTCACCAGCCACTCCTCCAGTGCCCTCCCTCTCGCGTCCGTCACAGGGGACCCCCACGCCGAAGATTTGGCGTTGAGGTCCCCCATGACGACTACGGAGCGAGGGCGACTGCGGGCGACGGCATCACCCACCAAGTCGAGGTAGTCCTCGAAGTCGGAGAGGGGCCTGTTGGGGGAGAAATACACTCCCACAACAACCACCCCTCCGACTCGGGCAACGACGAATCCGCTGCCCCTAAGAACCACCTCGAGTGGTGGGGAGCGTGCCGGCGACTGGGTCGTTATCGCGACCAGGCCGTCGCGGTCCCCCACCCAGTCAGACCGGGGTGGGACCACGTACGGCTCGGCGACCACAGCAACTTGTACCAACCACTCCGCCAGGGACTGCAGGAAGAGATCCTGAGCCCCGGCGGAGTGGTTGATATTCGCCTGGAGGAAGGTTAGGGCCATACTAATCTTCCTCCATGCGCGCCGTCTGCACCGATGAAGGGCCAGCCGGCTGCGACTGGGCCGTGGCCTCAGTCGCAGGCGGCGTACTCCTCATCCTTTTCTTTGCTGGGGGCTTGGCGCAAGCCTTGCCCCCAGACAGGTGATCCGCTGGCTTCCCCGCCGCTGCACATAGTGAGCAGCGCGGGGCAGCGGAGCATCCGGCGGCCTTATGGCCGTTCCGACCGCAGCGATAGCACTCATCGCTGCGGTCGACCTCGGCGTCGCACTGGGCCCGGACATGGCCCAGCACGAGGCACCTGAAGCAGCGGCGCGGCCGCGGATCTAAGATCCGCACCTGCGCCGCCACCCAGCCTACGAGAAGACGGCCGCCCCCCGCGGCAATCTTCTTGGCGGCCGTCAATGGACACCGCACAAACGCGGTGCCCATGCCGGCCGGGCCCTTCCTGATGGCGCCGGTCTTAATAGCCGACGCCTGGCATTCCCCTGCCCTTGCCAGGGCAGCTGCCAACTCCTCCTGGCCTATGGAGTCATCCAGGCCGGTCACGCGGATATCCGTCGTGACGGTCGGCCTGGAGACTACGACGTCCTCCTCGCCGGGGAACACCTCCCTGAGCTTTTCAGCCAGGGTGTCCGCTAGCTTGACCCGCTCGGCTCCGGGGATTTCCAAAATGCGCGCCCCAGTCGCCGCTGCCCTCACTTTGAGGGGGGGGAAGCCAAGAGCCACCACATCTATCCTGCTCTTGGCCTCCCTGAGCACCTTCTCGTAGGTGGCCCCCTTTTCCACCGCCCCCGGCTGCAGCGTCAACACCACGGCTGCAGTACGGGGGGGGCGAAGTTTCGCCGCCTTCTCCTTGGTGGAGGGCGGCGTCGGCTTTGGAGCTATGGTCGGCCTAGGGGCCTGGCTCCTTGGTGCAGGGCGTGGCGCCTCCGCTCTTGCGGGCGCCGCTGCCTTCGCGGTCTTCCTAGACCCGCGCTTCACCACCTCCGTCCACCCCTCCGCAAGCGGAGCCGGTGGGGGAGCCGGTATAGCTCGGGTCGCTGGGGCAGGGGTTGGGACCGGGGCGGGGGCAGGGGTCTTCTTCCCCTTCCCCTTTCCCTTACCCTTCCCCTTCCCCTTTTCCGTCTCTTGGGCTGTTCCCCTCTCCTTCTGCGCTCCCATAGGGACCGGGGCGCGGGGAGAGGGGGCAGGCGGCATCCCTGCGGAGGTGCTGGCGACAGCTGGCGGTGTCGCCTCCCTCCTGCGGTCCGCTTCCAACGAGGGCCTCAACCGCCGCTCGGGAAGCAGTCTCCCGCTTACTTCCAGACCCTCGAGGCGGGCATTGAGCATGGTGCCCACCTGCACCATGACCGCCCGCGTGAGGTCTTCGGCGCTCGGCATTGCCGGGGCCGCCTGCGCCTGCTCCTTGCGCATCTCCGCCATCTCACGGCGGAGCTCAGTGAGCTGCGCCGTGAGAGTTTTGTTGGCTTCCGCCAACAGGGCAACCTCCTCCGAGACTGTGCGCGACTGCACCGTGTTGAAGGCGAGCTGTACAGCGCTCACAGCCTCCTTCACGTCTCGGATTAGGTTGCCCTTCAGATTTTTGGATTTGGTGGCGACCGAGACTATGGTCGCGAGAGAACTCTCGACCAGCGTCGCCATCGCCCCCAAATCCGCATCCGCCACCTTCCCGCCTCCAGAGGCCTTCGGAATTTGAGCGAGATACGCGACTCGCTCTTCCCGCCTCTGGGCCATCTCCTCCATGAGCTCTTTCTCCGCCTGGAGCTTGAGCTCATCCCTCTTCGCTCTGTTGAGCTCCTCTTGAGCCTTTGCCAGGCCGACGTAATGCCCAGTAGTGGGCGGACGTCCTCGACGTGGCTTGGCTGTGGCCGACTTCTTGGGCGACTTCGCGTAGTCGTCCCCAGAAGCGGCCCCCTCTTCCTCAACATCTAGCCGGCGCTTTCTCCACTGGCTCGGTGTCCCAGGCCGCGAGACGGATTTCGCCGTCTCGCAGCTCATGCCGGACTGGTCCGAGTCGGACATGTACGGCTGTCGTCTTTCGACATCCTCCCATTCGGGGTCGTCTTCGAATAATACAGGGCTCCCCCTTTTGGCACGGGGAGATCCGTCATTCGTTCCATCCTTGCTTGGCGTTTTCGCCACCTTCTTAGTTTGGTTTTTGTTTTTATAAGATTTCTTCATAATTAATCCCACGAGTATGGGGGAAGTATCCAGTCCACCCGGGCAGTGCCCCCTGTACCCGGGTAACCCTATATACGCACTGAGGTCGGGAGGTATCAGTGGTTGACGTCTAATAGGCTGATGCTCACTCCCCAGCCACCCCCTCGGAGGCGCCCCGCGCGGTAAGTCGACGCGCGGGACCTTTGAGCGATTTTTTAGAGTGGTTTACTCCACGCGGGCCAGCCAATCAAGGCAAGCCCCTCACCAGCACGGCGAGTTGGCCGACGGTTGGCAAAATGCCTGTCCGACCGACTGTGCGTTAACACAGCCGGCCGAACCCGCCGCCCCCGACCCGCGTCACCGCTACCCAGCTTACCGCCGGGGCGCCGACCGGGACCCTGTCTCCTCAAACATCAGTCTTACGACCGATCCACCTCGTTCGTGGCAGAACACGAACAACACAATAAAACACAACAAACAAAACAGAGCACAAAACCAAAATACAAAACACAAGAACCAAAAGAAAACACAAAGACAAAATAAACACACAAATTTGGAGCACTCGTCAATGACAGCAAGCGCAGCCCGCGTCCCTCTCTCACGAAAGTGAGAGAACGAGGCGAACATACGCGTACTGGCACCGCGAGGCTCCCCCTCTCAATGCATCTTTGCGGCGATGCATGGTCCGTCTCACAGCACCCCACTGGCCTGCCGTGCTTGCCGCATCCACTGTCCTCTCTGAGAGCAGAGAGATACTTGGAGCGGCGACTCCCCCCGTTGACCAGCCATTCCCGGCGACAGCCGCAGCGCCCATGTCTTTCTCTCACGAATGAGAGAAAGACAGGGCACCTACGGACCACCACCAGAAACGGCACCACCGCAGAGATAAATATATAAATACGAATAATAAATAGATGCTATAAATACATAATAAATAAATACAGATAGGATAAATACATAAACATACATATACATAATAAGGATACGCGGCGCCCGGCGTTTCAGTTACGTCTATTTCTGAAGGAAATAGACCAATAACAGGCAGCAACCACGAGAAGGATAACGCCGAACTTGCCTTGGGGATCTACACGACTGTTGCGCTCTCCCCCAAGACCAAAGCCTCCTCACTCACCAAGGGATGAGTGAGGAAGGTGAACGTCTATCCAAAAACAAGCAGCGCGAGACTGCGAGCTGGGCCGAAGCAACCACTAATTGGATAAACGTCCACCCGCCCAGCCATGTGTCACCATCACATGTACAGCACCAGCCCTTTCCCGCAGTCAGCAGTCACATGAAACCATAATAAAATGATTAGTAGGCTGCGTAGTTTAATTATCAATTCCTGACTCACACAGTACTAAATGAACACTACGCCGATCACATGAAACTTGTCAGCAATAATCTTAAGTACCACATCGCGCTGTTGCTAACGCTGCAAATCTAATTCAATGAAAGCTCAGTATTGTCAATGAATATCTGTTCTACGTGGTAAACTAACGACATTTAAACTTGTGTGCCGATCACATGAATGCAGCACCTCATCAACGATCTGCCGAACCACATCAACGATGTAACGTAACTAGTCAGCAATATACTTTGTAACTACCACATCGCGGATTTACATACCGGAGTCGAAACAACATTATGAACGCTAGTGGCAAAGCGTTTTCAAAGTAACTAGCGTACACACTAGATTCACAGGAAAAAACGGTAATAGTTTCCCAACACAAACATCCAAGTTCACCGTAAACCAAACAAATCATACTTCACGCTCACGACACAAAGCTTTACCCGACCGAGATCGAACCCGGGCACTTTGCCTCGCAGGCATTGTCACCACAAATTCAACCTTGGCATCGTCACAAAACACTTTCAACGTCTTCTCATGGTACACTTCATGGTTGAACCAACACCGATCCCGCTTCTGATGTCGGAGATAGAGAGACAGACCCACGTTGGGTGGGTACCTCAAACCTGCATAAAACAATAATTAACATGAAGAAGTGGGTAGATTCATTTTACTCATTATCATCAGACATAGCCAAGCAATTCCACGTGGGCGTTACCATGGGAAATGTCGGTTACAACCAAAGTGTACTTTTATTACTTAGTAGTCTACTCTTTGCTTCGTTCGTGTACTCAATCACTCAATCGCAATCGATCCGCCACTCAACATGTTTTTGGGCACTCGCCCACAGGACCTCCCAACGCCCCTTATAGTCCTGCCCAAGCCACCACAACAATTGAAAGTAAATGAAAGGTTATACTTAGCAGCGACACCCTCGTCGCCTCGTCTCTTCCACAACCACACCGAATAGCGAACACGCAGCTCGCGGCGCTCCACGCACCTCTCGCCCAGCAAACCCCAGCACTCCATCACGTGGGACTAACCGCGCAGCATAGTGGCCAGCACAGCAGGAGACGTCCGTTGCACTAAAGAGCCAACTCAAGACAACACAACATTACCAAACACCTCCAGCTATAGGAGAGGTCTGTTCGGCTTGAGAGCCGAGAGCTAAGAGATCTAGGCACTATAACGCTACCGACTATATAGCTCGTAACTCCGATAACCTTCCACCGTTACCAACATGACAGATTGTCAAACGTCAGCGTGTCACCATTTCATAGACAACCTCTGACAGCCAGTTCGACTGTCAATGTCACTGTGTTACCATTTTACTAAATCAATCTACAACCAAACGCTAGCACAGATTATCAAAATCCGGCTGTCGCCGTTAAATATATCTTCTAAAACTCGTAAGGCTGTTTGAGTTTTAGTATTGCGCACTGGTCGAACGAAAGCAAATTTAGTAAACGCATCTACGATCACCAAGAGATAACAGTTACCCCTTTTTGATCGCACAAACGGTCCCAAATGGTCGACATGTAATGTATGGAAAGGAGCCTCAATTTTAGGTATCGTGTGTAGATGACCTTCTTTTGAAGTAACTTTCTTGGAGTACGCACATTCCATACACGCCTGAACATACTTTTTTACAAATCTTGACAATTTTGGAAACCAATATGTTCTCCTTATTCGCTCTAAGGTCTTCTCCAAGCCAAAGTGGCCCATTTCGTCGTGATTTAGGCGACAAATTTGCCACCTGGCGCCTTTTGGCACTACCCAGCGTAGTTCAGATTTATCGCCGCCTATGCACTTATAAACCCTATCCTCCTTAATTAGGTAATTGTCTCTAATATACTTCAGACCTTCAGCATCGATATCAGTAGTTAATATATCCCGAATTCGGCATATCTCAGTATCTCCTACCTGCAGCGTTTGCAACCAGTCATCGCTGCTAATCGTCATTACGCTCGGGTATTGTTCCGGATCGATCGTACTATCGGGAGTTGGTATCGGATTTCGCGATAAGGCATCTACGTGTGACATCTTTGTACCAGAGCGATACTCTACGATACACTGAAATTCCTGTAGGAGTAACCACCAGCGAGCTATGCGTGGAATTAGGTCACGTTTAGAAAACGTAGATCGTAGTGCACTGCAGTCAGTAATAATTTTAAAATTCTGCCCTAATAGGTAAACTCGGAATTTCTTAAGAGAGCATACCACGGCCAACGTCTCAAGCTCAAACGCATGAAAATTCTTCTCCTCTGGAGAGGTTTGTCGACTGTAATATGCTACAGGCTGAAAAGAACTACTACCATGATGACGCTGTAATAAAATACCTCCGACCCCGATCTTGCTAGCGTCAGTATGCAGTTCAGTCTCAGCAACCGGGTCGTAAATAGCGAGTATTGGTCTATCCATAAGTTTATGCTTAAGTGATTTAAAAGACTCATTCTGTTCTGTCGTCCATTCCCAAGTTACGTCCTTCTTTAGCAGTCTATTTAATGGATGCGCTATGGCTGCAAAGTTCCGTATAAATTTTCGAAAGTATCCTACCAATCCGAGGAATTGACGAACTGAATGTGGATTGGTTGGACAGGGGAAGTCCTGAACAGACTGAATCTTTTTGCTACCGGGACGTACCCCAGCCGCGCTGATATCATAACCCAAATAATTTATGCTTTCTTGCAGAAAATTACATTTTGACAAGTTCAGTGTAAGATTTGCTTTGTCGAGTAGTCGTAATACTCTCTCTAATCTCTCCAAACATTGATCTACGCTATTCCCGTATATGAGCACGTCATCTATATATGCCGTGGCTTCTGAAAACCTTGCTGAACCTAGAAGTTTGTTCATCATCCTTTGGAATATCGCCGGCGCATTTGCTAGCCCGAACGGCATACGGTTAAATTCGTATTGACCGTCCGGGGTAACAAATGACGTCAACGGCTTGGAAGTCTCTGAAATTGGCACCTGGTAATAGCCAGATGCCAGGTCCAGTGTGACAAAGTATGCCTGTCCAGAGAGTCTGGCGATTTCATCATCAATAACCGGCATTGGATATCGCTCTTTAACCGTAACTGAGTTCAGCTGCCTATAATCGACACACAGCCTTAAGTTGCCGTCCTTTTTACGTACTAAGATTATAGGACTTGCATACTCTGACACCGACTCTCTGACTACACCTGCATCCATCATCTCTCCTATCATCTCTCTAACTTGTTCTCGTTCTTTATGCGACAACCTATAGGGACGATACACAATGGGTCGCTTATTATTTAGCTCGATATTCATTTCGGCTATATTTGTACAGCCAAGTTCCTTTAAAGATGACGCAAAACAATGTTTGAATCTGTTTAGAAGATCTAATAACTTTTCCTTATGAGGCTCACCTATCGTTTGAGAAACGTTAACCTTGGTCTCGTCTATTTTGCTATGCTCTGGCAGTTCATCTGAAGCCAACGCTTCAATACGGTGAACCGTTTGTATTTGTATACATCTGCCTATAACCATTCCTTCCTGAAACTGACATTGCCCTGAAAGCGGTGTGATATCAACATTGACCAAACTATCTTTTACCTGATAGATACCTCCACTGATTATGAATTGCCGATTTGGTTTTCCTACGATCTTGCCACTCACTAGAACTTGCCCATCACTTCCTGCTTCTACATGACACCTAATCGACGCTGGGCCGAAAACCCTGACATCTGCAGTTACGAAAACCTTCACCGACGTTTCCTCTTCTTGAACATCATCCATCGAGTGCAATTCGTTATTAATATTATAGAACTGTAACTCCTTAGCATTTTTGTAAACGATAATGTGCGGCTGTTCGGTAAAAGTCTGTCCTAACAGTATTGGAACATCGAGCAGGTTATCGTCAACTACTTGACAAGGAACTCTAGCACAGACACCATCAATATTCAAATCTGCAATAACTCCGCCGGAAGAGTGAACAACGTTGTTCCCGAATCCCTTCATGGGTGTCGAAACATTGTCACTTTTCAATCCTAACGATGAAGCTGTAGAATGAGTAATCAGCGATACCTCACTGCCAAAATCGACAAAGGATTTTACAGGGACACCATTCAATATGCCTTCTTTAATAAATTTTGCATTCGTACCTGAAGTTGTTATACGCATCGTCTTCGAAACATCATTAGATTTGTTGTCAACATTTTCTACTCTAACCGTGCAATTTTCTATCTTATGACCAAATCTACGGCACTTCGAGCATTGAATTATCGGTTTGGAACATTTAGAGTAAGGGTGTCCGCGCTCTTTACAATTAAAGCAAAATATCTGACTACTGCTCACACTAGCCTTATTAAATTTAGTAGCGGAATTATTTTCAACGGGTGGCGGTCTAAATCTAGGCTGCATACGATCGAAAAACTGAGGTGTTTCTTTATTGCACATCAGAAACTGTAATAACTGATCAGGTTGGGTACAACGTAACGCATTAGCACTAGATTTCATCGTCTTGTCGCTTAATCCATGAATGATACAGTCGACTGCACGCTTGCCCTCGATATCACATTGATTTAACAACGCTAACTTTTCGTAATAATAGACTTCCAGAGGCTCATTTGCCCTACTTTTCCTCTTAAGCATGTCCTCCAAGGATTGGCCAAAGTTCTGCTCATATGGGAATGCATCCAACAATTTTTGCTGCCATTCGGCCCACGAAAACAGGATGGTATTTAAACTCTCATACCAAATTTTCGCCAATCCTTGAAGCTTTTGCATTGCGAAATGTATAGTTATCTTCTCATCCCAACTGTTAACAGTAGCGCACTCGTTGACCTTCTTAAGCCAAATATTAATTCGCTGTGTTTTCGAAGATGGGTCAAAATCCGGCAATATATTTTTGTGATTCATGCTGCTAGTTGGTAAGGAGGTCGCTAAAGTCGACGGTTGAGATTTAGACTGACCTATCGACTTAATTAAATTAACTATATCTTTAGAACTAAAAGTAGGACTCTCTGACCTATTATTCCGTGGTGCTCGTTGGTTGTCTTCGCCGCCCCGTGTAGCAGCTGGCCTTCCTGCTTCTGGACTGCGAGGACGACGAACGCTTCCATCGCGACGACGAACGCTTCCATCGCGGCGACGCAACCGTTCCTCAACGATAGCACTTCGCCGCGATCGACTGCGCCCTCTTCGTACTTCGTCTTCCAACATACGTGCACGGGCACGTTCACGTTCGAGTTCACGTTCTAGGTTTCTTCTACTTTGGCTTCGTTCTTGTTCTCGAAGCTCGTGGTCGATGCTGCGCAGGCGGCTACGGCTTCGGTAGACACCCACCTCTTGACGGAGACGGCTCCTTGATTCTCGACTTGGACCGGGTCCCTGTCGGTCGGGCGTCGAGAGCCGGCGTCGCGGAGGAGATTCCTCGCCACGCGGCATTGTTCTGTACCTCGAAACACAAAAGAAAATCTATGTACATATTCTAACTGCAGGTTGTCAAAAATATGTGGGTATTTCGAAAAGAAAGCTTCTTAGCTCAAAAACAACAAGTTTTTAACATCCCGTGGAACCCACGTTACAAATCTGTGATTCGATTCACCACGGCAAACTAAACTTCAAAGCTACTTTCTATGTCACATGCACTAAACTGGACAAAATTATCAGATTTTACAGTTGCTAAATGATTTAGTCGTTGAAGTTCAAATAGTCGGTCAGAAAGATTGCAATGCGTATTTATTACACGCACCTGATAACCCTAAGTATTAACCGTTAAAGTATTTGATCAGAAAATAAGGATCTTAGATATTAAGCGTATTAGCACAAAAATCTTAATAACTTCAATAATTACTTTAATTAGACTCGTCGTTGACCGTTAAGCATAACATGGGCTTATCCCACTTCTGAAATATAATAAAACTCATATTTCAGATACAACCAATGTGTATTCAAGTAATTAAGTACTTACATATTATTCCAGGCACCAATTTATTCCAACTCCCAACACAACTCTTAGAAAATACCAACGCTCGTCCAGCTTCGATGCTTGCTCCCGCCAGAATGTCGATCTCCCCACAATGCCGACCAAAAATCATTCACTGTCACTAGCTGTCCCTTCAACTCACGTTCAATTTGTTCACTCATTTTTATATGGAGTATTTGACAGTGACATTTATTTAAAGTTGATCTAATTGAACTCGAAACCTAACATATTCAAAAATATCTTCGTTTCATGTGCAATAACTTGATTTATTTTATCTACATTACCAAAAACTGTTTGTCCCTAAACATCTACCTGGTATAAATATCTATTAATATATAGATATATCTGAAGAATGGAGCTATGAAATATAATATATGATCAAACGAACTTCACAAGCGAAGTTCGATCATTATTATATGAATAGCTCCATTCGAAGATATAGGAACCCTCCCTCCACTACCCAGTAAGTAAACAAAAGTTTTTGGGTAACTTCTCTAAAATAATGACGTTATAGGGAGGCGCCGTAGTGAGGGTACCGGCGATAGAATCGATTTTTTAATCGATACAACTCTAAAAGCGTGCGAATTTACGTGTGTGAAAGAAGGACTACCTGGTATAAATATCTATTAATATATAGATATGTCGGAGATAGAGAGACCGACCCACGTTGGGTGGGTACTTCAAACCTGCATAAAAACAATAATTAACAAGAAGTGGGTAGATTCATTTTACCATTATCATCAGACATAGCCAAGCAATTCCACGTGGGCATTACCATGGGAAATGTCGGTTACAACCAAAGTGTACTTTTATTACTTAGTAGTCTACTCTTAGCTTCGTTCGTGTACTCAATCACTCAATCGCAATCGATCCGCCACTCAACAAGTTTTTGGGCACTCGCCCACAGGACCTCCCAACGCCCCTTATAGTCCTGCCCAAGCCACCACAAACAAGTTAAATGAAAGGTTATACTTAGCAGCGACACCCTCGTCGCCTCGTCTCTTCCACAACCACACCGAACAGCGAACACGCAGCTCGCGGCGCTACACGCGCCTCTCGCCCAGCACAGCAATCCATCACGGGGAACCAACCGCGCAGCATAGCGGCCAGCACATCAGAGGACGCCCGTTCGACTACAAGCCAACTCAAGACAACACAACATTACCAGATATCTCCAGCTATAGGAGAGGTCCGTTCGGCTTGATAGCCGAGAGCTAAGAGATCTAGGCACTATATCGCTACCGACTATATAGCTCGTAACTCCGATAACCTTCCACCGTTACCAACATGACAGATTGTCAAACGTCAGCGTGTCACCATTTCATAGACAACCTCTGACAGCCAGTTCGACTGTCAATGTCACTGTGTTACCATTTTACTAAATCAATCTACAACCAAACGCTAGCACAGATTATCAAAATCCGGCTGTCGCCGTTACGGCCATCCTGCGAAAACACACGTCCTCGTGGGTTAATCTGCAGAACAGGAAAACAAGAACACAGTTTCCGTTCGGCTAATCCTGACTATGATCTTCACTACAAGATCCAACTACACCACAACGAGTAAAGTCGAGTAAAAACTACCTCAGTTACAGCAGCAGCTGTGTTAACATATCTCGCGTGATACTAAAAACTTCCGAGCTCAAGTACCGTTGAGCGACATTATTTTCAGAGAGCGAAATACATTCACATAGAAACAATCCCAGTCAAACAAAACCCCAGATATCTCATTCAAGCTCAACAACAGCCATTACTATAGCTACAGTAAACACAACTGCTACACACGCGTATCCCTGCATGAATGCCAAGACTTGACTGCATCACAAGCCACTCTCAAAACTCTCAACAATCAGTATTCATCAAGGTGGTCAGGCTCAATTTCACAACAACTATTACTCTGAAAATTCCCAACAGTCAGCATTCATCAATGAAGTCAGCTTCACTCGTCAGCGCTCTATGTCGGTACGCAATACTCTAAATCATTACAACCAATTTAATCACATGGGCCACGTCCACGCGGCAACCAAAACAACAACAACTCATCGCCTCCCTCCTGGAGTTCCTACAGCAACTGCTTACATCTCCAAGCCATTCGCACGCCACTCACAGTCGACAATAGAATAGTGTCAGATATTATTAAAGGAAATGGTCCTTATTCAACGCACACACAGGCCAAAACAATTGCGTTTAGCAGGTAATTATCAGACAGGTACATGGTGAACGAACTGGTTTTCACACAGACGCCTACTACGTCGATGGGTATCACTCAGACTGTTGCCACACAAGCAAATGCCACACAGGCGAGTGCCACACAGGCGAATGCCAAACAGGCGAATACGAATGACTGAAACCCACCAGCGCCGTTAGCGGTACATTCTGACTCAACAAATTCTGAAGGAAAATCTAGTCCTGGATTCAACTCCAAAGGAACGTAGCACTCAGGGGTAGATCTTAATGGGCATACTTGTACGTTCGATATTAATTAAGAGCCCTAAGAACGCAATGGTCGCCGTCTAATACCTCAGTAACTTTGAAAGGACCTCTTATACTTGTCTTGGGATCGAGCTTTGTCAGATTGCTTTTTTTTTTTTTTTTTTATTATCAACAACATCTAAATGGCCACCTCGCCTCTCATTCTACTAATTTCACTTCTCAATGGCCACCTCGCCTCTCAGTGGCCACCTCGCCTTTCACAAAGTTTCAACTAAATCTTAACAACTACGACACTGCTACAATATCTTATTCTTGCGACTTTATTCTCCACACAGCCTAATTACCACTAGTTGATCACGAAGCTTCCACAGAATCGCTCGCCAGTTATCTAACATCTACAATGTTTTCTAAAATTTGACTCGTTATACCTACCAACTCTATCGGTGACTACCAGTGATTCTACCAGCGATTCTACCAGTGAGTACCAGTGATTCTACCAGAGATTCTACCAGTGAGTACCAGTGATTCTACCAGCGATTCTACCAGCGATCCTACCAGCGATTACGCCAGTGATTACCAGTGACTCTGCTAGTGACTCTACCAGTGCCTCTACCAGTGCCTCTACCAGTGCCTCTACCAGTGCCTCTACCAGTGCCTCTACCAGTGCCTCTACCAGTGCCTCTACCAGTGCCTCTACCAGTGCCTCTACCAGTGCCTCTACCAGTGCCTCTACCAGTGCCTCTACCAGTGCCTCTACCAGTGCCTCTACCAGTGCCTCTACCAGTGCCTCTACCACAGCGCATCAAAATTCTCAATAGTCAGTATGCAAAACTCTAAATCATCATAATCAAGTCACAGCGAATGCCACACAGGCGAATGCCACACAGGCCAATGCCACACAGGCCAATACCACACAGGCCAATACCACACAGGCCAATACCACACAGGCCAATACCACACAGGCCAATACCACACAGTTAAAACAATATCAATTATCGTCTCAACAACGTCAAGTCTCAATTTTTTACAGCAATGAAAACGAAGGTAACACTATCACTATTTTCACACGTCAGTCAAAACAATATCGATTAGCACTAACACCAACGGCTCATTTCGTTTTCGCACAAACAAAATAAGGGTTAGCTCATCAACCAATTCCAACTTCTACGATTCCACCATTTTCCTAAATGCACGCAGTACCAACCACTACTCAATCGGAACCTCGTGATTCTCTTTACTATCGTGTGCCTACTTGTAAATACGCTTTAGTTATTCCATCGTATACCTGACTACTACTATTCAAATCGCATTATCACTCACTGATTTTTATAGGTACCCGAATCTAACTCTTACGATACTATGTGAATCGGCTCGCAATGAACACTTTTGTATTTCAAACACGATAACTACAACAAACGCACAAAATATCTAAACCCGCATCAAGCCTCCCTGCGTTACAGGTAGCACGGACACAATATCACGTATGGCTCAAAGATTATGCCCGCCGCACAACGTTTACTTATCTAGTGATCACATCAAAACGATATTTTCAAATAATAAAGCCTTGCACTGTAGTCTATTGCAACCAACAGATAACTTTTTTTTTTTTGGAATTACCCCCTTTACACTCACTTATTCATGAAACTCCTCACGCTTCAATAAATTACAATAGCAGTTTTACTATTCGGATCCCCAATCATTAACCGAATACCACTTATCTGTAACACTCCTCGCACAGCTCTGGAACACAGGTTCACTAGCTGACGACTAGTGGATGGGCCCACACTCTTGATAACCGAAGAAGCCATGTGTCACCATCACATGTACAGCACCAGCCCTTTCCCGCAGTCAGCAGTCACATGAAACCATAATAAAATGATTAGTAGGCTGCGTAGTTTAATTATCAATTCCTGACTCACACAGTACTAAATGAACACTACGCCGATCACATGAAACTTGTCAGCAATAATCTTAAGTACCACATCGCGCTGTTG
This sequence comes from Crocallis elinguaria, assembly GCA_907269065.1. Lineage (NCBI taxonomy): Eukaryota > Metazoa > Arthropoda > Insecta > Lepidoptera > Geometridae > Crocallis > Crocallis elinguaria. The sequence continues at coordinate 1,921,426 of OU026081.1, read as the reverse complement.
CTAACGCTGCAAATCTAATTCAATGAAAGCTCAGTATTGTCAATGAATATCTGTTCTACGTGGTAAACTAACGACATTTAAACTTGTGTGCCGATCACATGAATGCAGCACCTCATCAACGATCTGCCGAACCACATCAACGATGTAACGTAACTAGTCAGCAATATACTTTGTAACTACCACATCGCGGATTTACATACCGGAGTCGAAACAACATTATGAACGCTAGTGGCAAAGCGTTTTCAAAGTAACTAGCGTACACACTAGATTCACAGGAAAAAACGGTAATAGTTTCCCAACACAAACATCCAAGTTCACCGTAAACCAAACAAATCATACTTCACGCTCACGACACAAAGCTTTACCCGACCGAGATCGAACCCGGGCACTTTGCCTCGCAGGCATTGTCACCACAAATTCAACCTTGGCATCGTCACAAAACACTTTCAACGTCTTCTCATGGTACACTTCATGGTTGAACCAACACCGATCCCGCTTCTGATGTCGGAGATAGAGAGACCGACCCACGTTGGGTGGGTACTTCAAACCTGCATAAAAACAATAATTAACAAGAAGTGGGTAGATTCATTTTACCATTATCATCAGACATAGCCAAGCAATTCCACGTGGGCATTACCATGGGAAATGTCGGTTACAACCAAAGTGTACTTTTATTACTTAGTAGTCTACTCTTAGCTTCGTTCGTGTACTCAATCACTCAATCGCAATCGATCCGCCACTCAACAAGTTTTTGGGCACTCGCCCACAGGACCTCCCAACGCCCCTTATAGTCCTGCCCAAGCCACCACAAACAAGTTAAATGAAAGGTTATACTTAGCAGCGACACCCTCGTCGCCTCGTCTCTTCCACAACCACACCGAACAGCGAACACGCAGCTCGCGGCGCTACACGCGCCTCTCGCCCAGCACAGCAATCCATCACGGGGAACCAACCGCGCAGCATAGCGGCCAGCACATCAGGGGACGTCCGTTCGACTACAAGCCAACTCAAGACAACACAACATTACCAGATATCTCCAGCTATAGGAGAGGTCCGTTCGGCTTGATAGCCGAGAGCTAAGAGATCTAGGCACTATATCGCTACCGACTATATAGCTCGTAACTCCGATAACCTTCCACCGTTACCAACATGACAGATTGTCAAACGTCAGCGTGTCACCATTTCATAGACAACCTCTGACAGCCAGTTCGACTGTCAATGTCACTGTGTTACCATTTTACTAAATCAATCTACAACCAAACGCTAGCACAGATTATCAAAATCCGGCTGTCGCCGTTAGATATATCTTCGAATGGAGCTATTCATATAATAATGATCGAACTTCGCTTGTGAAGTTCGTTTGATCATATATTATATAGGAATGCTCCAAGAAAAGATCGGTGGCGCTGAGCCAGTCTGGTGTTAAATTTTGGTGTTAGGAAAATTTTATCTTTTCTTCTTTTATTTATTTATTTATTTATTCAATTGACCACACTATAACATAGTACGTTATATTAGGCATGTCATAATACATTATACATAGTCAGCAATTAATTTTCATCGTTCTAAATTATTACATTTACATTATTCAAATTGTTTTTAGTCTCTTATAGCAGATTAGAAATTGAACATTTCTACAGTCCAGCATTTCGTCATAAATTCATTTAATGAATAAAATGGATGTGTTTTGAAAAAAGCCTTAGTTTTGGTTTTAAATTCTGGGATAGTTAATTTAGTTAAATCAAGAGGCAATTTACTATACATATCAATTTTCAGACTTCGTCCTTGCTTATATGTTTTGTTTAGCCTAGTCATTGGTACCTGTAGCTTTTCTTTATTTCTCGTATTGTATTTATGTCCATCCATTCTCATAGTCAACTGATCTTTTTGAGAATGTATTTCCAAGAGAGACGTGTAAATAAATAGAGAAATAACTGTCATGATCTTATTTGATTTAAAAGAGTCCCTAGCTGATTGTCGCACATATAAACCGTTAATAATTCTAATTGACCTCTTTTGGCAGATCAGCACTCGTTCTATTTCAGATGCATTTCCCCATACCGTAATGGCGTAGCTTATGATCGAATGACAGTAAGCGTAATATACAGATATCAAAGTGTTTTTGTCAACAACTGGTTTGAGTTTAAACAATGCATAGTTGGCACTAGACAATTTTTTGCATACCCTATTTATATGATTTTCATGAGTTATTGTGTAGTCCAAATCATAACCTAAAAATGTTGTTTCTTTCACACTTAATAGATTTTTATCTTTTCTCACTTTATATTTAATAATTACATTTTTATCAGCGTTCAATATGATACCGTTACCTTCAAACCAAAGTTTTAGCTTTTCTATGATCTCTATTTCCTTATCTTTTACAAGTGCATCATTTCTATCTGTAATCCCTACATGAGTGTCATCGGTGAAAAGAGTAATAAGAGCCCAATCTGGCAAGCACTCCGCGAGATCATTTATATAAATTAAAAACAACAAGGAACCCAATATGGATCCTTGCGGAACTCCTATCGCACTGGTTTCTTTATTGGAGTATGTGTTATTGACTTTTACAACCTGATCTCTGTCACTAAGATAAGACTTCAACATGTTGTACTCTCCATCCTTAAACCCGTAGTAAGACAGTTTAAGGAGTAAAACATCATGGCGGAGACAATCAAAAGCTTTGGATAAATCACAAAATATACTACAGCATTTCTGTGATTTATCCATAGAATCCAAAACGAAATCTATTACTTTGCGAATAGCCATTACAGTGGATTTTCCTTTTCGAAAGCCAAATTGAGCTTCGGTGAACAGTTTTGATTAGACTCAAAAAAATGAACAATTCTATTTTTGAGAGAAGTTTCCAAAACTTTCGATAAAATGGGCAATATACACACTGGCCTGTAATTACCTACCTCTGCCAAGTCACCCTTTTTATGCAGCGGTACTATTTTCCCTATCTTTAACACTTTTGGGAAAATTCCTTGACTCAGGCATTCATTAAAGACACTTAGAATCATTTTAAATAAATCTTTATTGGTTAATATTAGTTCCTTTATTGTTACACTATCCATGTCATTTATATCTCTAGATGTCTTATTTTTTAGTTTTTTAATAATACTTCTTAATTCTGTACACGTTATTTGTTCAAAATGTATGTTGTCAGTTGGTTGTTTTGATTTTACTAGATAAGCTTTACATTTTTCTGTACAAATGTCGATTTTTCTAGTTAATTTTTCTGCTATTGTTCTAAAAAATGTATTAAATATGTTGGCTATTTCTTTTACATTTGTCACTACTACGCCATTATCTGTTTTAATCGTGTTTAATTTTGCTTGTGACGTATTTTTGTTTTTTGTATGCTCTTTTATTATTTTCCATGATTCTTTTATTTTATTTTTAGATTTTCTTATCCTCAATGCATATTTAAGTTTTTTTGCCGTTGCTAGGACTCTTCTAAAATATTTTTTGTAAATTTTTATTTTAGTTTTTCTTAAGTTGCATGGTTGTATTTGTTGTAACATTTGGAGTTTTTCTAGGTTGCTTTTTGAAACTAATATACCTTTTGTAACATGACTTATGATATTTTATACAAAAATATAAAAAAAAATATTCTCACATGTTTGACTTTTTTTATTCCATAGCCAATATTCATACTTAACTAAAACTTTAACTAAATAATTCAATAATCCTAATTCTAACAGCAAGCAATATAAGAAACATCAAGGCTACAGAGAATCAATATAAATGCTAAACAGAATGTTGGAGAGAAATGCATGTTTTTGTCACCAATATACAGTCACTGAATGGTAAATAAAAGTTCTGCAGATGGGGCAAGTGCGCTGGTAACCATATAACCTTCTGCAGCATTCTGTGCACAAACATATATGCCGGCATGGCAAAGTTAATACACACTTCTGGCGTTCTTGGCATATCACACAAAGAGCATCGGATGCAGTGTTTGCATCATCAGCATCTACATCCTCAAAGGGAGTTTCTCTTGCCCTCATTATGTCTCCACTTGCCATTCTTGTTATTACTTGCACTTCCGGATTTATCCAATAATTATAGCACACATAGTATATATACAGCAAGTTTCTAACAAGAGACCAGTAAAAATTACAAATATTGGTCGAAATAGTTTCTCTAAAATGCACACACAGTCTCACAATAATAATAGCACTTGTGATTCCTAGGAAAGACTCCAAAGGCACTTCAGTCAAATAGTTTGTAATTTTCAATAGTCGCATGTATGCATCCACCACATTATTAATTAAGACATTTGCAATACATTTGGTTCCAGACTTCATTAATTGAGGCAGGTGAACAGGAATAAATGTAACCAAAATCCATGTGGTTTCACCCATAAAAATGACTGTGTTTGCTAGTAATGGGCACACTTCACTCACTATCACATAAACTGTGTTGATTATCCAGGCAAATGAAGTAATTACTGCATTCACTTTATAGTAAATGTAGTGTAACACCTCCTCAAATGCGTTTTGAACATACAGGACTTGATTAGATGTAGTATCTATAATATCTTTGGCTGAATTAGGTAATTCTGTGAATATGCAAATATTATCTTCATACACAATATGGAAGAAACTTATCACGTTATGTGTCATATTTATTATAATGTTGTATATCCAGAGACCTGCTGAAATTATTATTCCTCCTGTAAACGAGGCAACCAGTAGAACATTTTGTATTGTTGCAGCAAATAAATGTATCACTTTAGCTACATAGGAAATCATTGCTGCATTATTGAAATCTAGTGAAAAGGTTCTCGGCAACATGAAAATAATTCTGCATTAATCATTTACAATGTTTTCCAGTGATTACATATTATTGTATTCATTTCAATAAAAATTCTAACTATACCATGTTGTGCATTTTGCAACTAAAATTGTTTTACTGGAAAAGCAGTATCAAAGCAAAACTGAATGTGGTCCATTAGAATGTTCATTTTCTCATCAGCACTCTCAGCACTACATAAAGATTGATTAACGACATGAGCATCTCTAGTAAATAGATAATGAAAATATTCTTTATTACAATTTGACATTGTTCTACCTAATCTACGACAATTTACGTCTTTAGTATTAGTAACTCTAGATGAAGTATTCTCAATATGATAATGTAGAAAAATAGCATTATGGTCTGACAATTTATCATCTAATACCCCAGCATTGTGATTCACAGAATTTGTGTCATTATTTATAATAAAATTATCTATACAAGTTGCACTTTTTCCCTTTATTCTTGTTGGTTCATTTAGCATTACCATACATTTAAAGTTCTCTACTATGTTCAAAAATTGTTTGACTTTTCTATCTGGTTTCATTACATTTAAATTAAAATCTCCTGCTATTATTATTCTTTTACCTTCTCTGCATACTTTATGAAATATTTTGGTTAATACATCTTCAAATATTTTAAAATCATAATCCGGTCGGTATACACAAACTATTACTAACTTAAGTTTTTTCAATTCTATACAGGCTACTTCGCAATTCATTTCAAAACTAGTCCTATTTATATCCTGTCTAATTTTATAGTCCATATGATTTTTAACAAAAATGGCCGTACCACCGTGTTCAAAAAGACTTCTTATATAATAAGTCGCAAGTGAATAGTTAGTGATAGCCATAGTAGATAATTTTTGCTCGTTGGCCCATGTCTCAGTCAAACATAGGATGTCGCAGTTTGTAGTTTGTGTCAACAGTTCCAATTCAAGATACTTATTATTAATACTCTGAATGTTGGCATGAACCACATTCAACCCTTTGCTGCTGTATTTGGCGTCACCTGAAAATTTGGGACTTGGGCTTCCCGGTTGTCTTTTACAAAGTTACAGTTAATAAACCGAAGTGATGATGTTCCTTTGAAACAATGAGACGATCTTGATATTTCCTCTCTTAAAAAAGATCTGGTGCTCCTTCTGTTTACTGAATTTAGGTCAAGATATTTGACATTTTCGGTAAAATTTGCTAGACGTGATAGCTCTCTATTTAATCTATAAATATGTTGATTGACGATCCAATTTCTATTGTATAACACACTTCCAATTATCACATTAAATTTCCTGCTTTTCTCATTAATAAGATCGTATATGGCTTTAGTGTATCCTATTGCATCTTTGTTGTCATTTAGTTCGCTTATTAAAATAACTGCTAAGTCGCCATCTTGTAATGATATTGTCTGCTTTTTAAAATTATTCAGTATTTTAATGATTAAACGAACTTACCTGTAAGTTAAGTTCTATCATAATTATGTGAAGTAGTGAGTTTGAAGAGATTTTATATATACACTTGTAGTAGCACGCATAATGTCGCCTTGTCTATGCACTAAGTTCAGAGAGAGAAAAAAAAATATGTAGGTAGACCGCACAATTTCATTATTTCGTGCGGTCGGCTGGTTCTTCATTTAGTTCAGAGCTTATCAGTTCAAGTAGATATTTCACTATTCGGGACCTATGAAATAGGTAATCTGGGTGGGCGGGATGCTATCTCTTCAAACTCACTACTTCACATAATTATGATAGAACTTAACTTACAGGTAAGTTCGTTTAATCATTAAATTATGTTACAGTATTGAGTTTGAAGAGATTTTATATATACACTTGTAGATGTTGAGAGAAGTTGTGAAATATCTATTTCAGTTGAAAGTATTACAGAAGTAAATATATTTAATATTTCTTCAATAAATGACATAATAAATGTACTTAATCACTCAATTAAAAGGTAATGTTTCTTAAATAAACTATTAACATAATAGCTACAGTAAATTTTAGCATAAATCAATCAATTTTACTTCTAGCAAAAAAATGATTTGATTCTGTATATGCTGTCTGTTATATGCCTGTTATAAAACTTGGCAAATATTGTAGAGCCGCCGGACCAACCGGCAGTCTTCCTGATAACATCCAAATTCACACCGAGCTTATGAGCTTTTGAGGTGTCTAGTACTATGTGCAGAGTACTGTGTGATATCTATTCCACAGACCCACAACGTATACTCTTTATCCATCTGCTAAGTGTTTGGGGAGAAACTTTATTATATGGTTTTTTATAGAAATAAAAATAGAGGTGTGATGATCACGTAATGCCGCTACATTACTTTTAGATAATCCGTTAATAATTAAGCCGGACCTATGTCAGGTCTGTCTCGAAAAATTGGCAGCATCAGCGTTGGCTGAGTTGCGTTTACACTTGACGTTTTTATTAAGTCAGGGATCCTAATGGAAATATCATTCCGCCAATTTTGAAAATTTCGGATATCTATTTTTGAAATAGTTTGTACTCTATGCGCTGTTACCAGCGCCAGCAGGGTAACTAGCTTCTTTAGTGATTTTTTCTAAAGAATGAGATTAATTAGGAATCCAAGTGGCTAGAGTTTCAATTACTAATGTAGTATCCCAGTGGATTCATACTTGGGTAAGGGAGGGCGAAGCCTAAATATACCCTTAAAACACAGTCGTCTGTGCTTATCTGACTTCCTAATACTAAGGAAGGTGTAGATCTAAACCCATTTAGAGTGCCGTATAGCGCTCCCGATTGAAATAACTCTGTTAAAACATGAATAATAACTGGAATGTGTAAGTATCATATTACTTAATTTAATTATCTGACAGAGACGCTATTAATGTGTCTAAAGACCCGGGAGGGAGTTTTCTTATTAGAGACTCCCGCACAATACTCCGGCATCCAGGGTAATCTGCCGCTGTATCTGGCAGAAACTGGAATGAGAGATTATTAGGTCCTCAGAAGTTTGAAAAAACCAGTGGTTTAGTTTGTAAAAAACTGGTTAAATAGGGGATACCAAGGTTCAGCTGGCCATGTTGGCCCGACCAGTATGCACTTAGCTTTGTCGCTAATAATTTTCATCAATGTTTTTTTTTTTTTTAAATTATTGAGAAGGAAGGGAACCCGTTTTTACGGGTTCCTGGTTCATGGTATTTTTATACAATTTTGACCAATTCACAGAGAAAGCGTCAAGCATCAGGGTCTTTGTGCCATGATATGTATACATGACATTTTTTATTTATTCAACTAGCAATCATGTCAATCTCTGGTAGCCCGAAATTGTTAATTATTTGCTGAAAGGCAAGATCAGATAGTTCCCATTCAATATCCGGGTGAATACACCTTGATTTAGTATCTGCTATAGTATTTTCTGTAGATGGAATGTATAGCGCTGTTATAAATAGAATTCGCGCTTCACACCATTGTCGTATATCTTTGGTCAGTTTGTGAGATGGGGGAATTGGATTCCTCCCATACGATTAATGTAAAAAATCGCAGTTGTATTATCTATTCGCAAGATAATATGACAATTGGATAAATCCTCTAGACAAATTTTTAATCTTATGAATGTGAAGTTTTCTTTCATCCCGACTTCAGCTACCGCTTGCCGTTTTTCCCGCACAGGCTATCCCCCAACCCCCCATAGTCGAAGCATCTGAATTCGTCAAATGTAATTTGATTTTTTGGATTTTCGATAGATTTAATCCACCAATCGAAATCTGACTGTAAACTTACAGGCAAATTCATGTACTTTTCATTTTTGTAATGTTATCCGTACATTCGCTATAGCTATGTGATATTAGACAGGTATCGTTAAGATATATTGTCGATAATAATCAGCACAGAGTGGCATTCTGACCACCGTTTTCATTATTTTTGTGAAGACAAAAGGTGCCGTATTGACACCAAACGGTAGGGCATTAAATTCATACAAGTTACCGTTCAAACTAAATCTTGAATATTTTTTAGAGTTATCATGAACTTTCACTTAATAATATGCGTCTTTGAGATCAATAGTTGACTTGAGACAACATCTTGTGATTAGTTTGATCATTATTCTAAAATCTTCTAATTCAAATGAACATGTTGAATGAACTCGTTTAGCTTTTTCAAATTTAGGATAAAGCGTGCTTTTCCGTTCGGTTTGGGTAAAAAGATATTGGATATCCTCACAGGGCTCACAGTGAGGTATAGCACCTATAGAAATTAAATTATGTATAGCTTGATCAAATTCAAGTTTTTCTGAGTGTGCATAATTTCGGGGTTGAGGTATACAATGCTGATATGGAGTTTCAGTGAACGGAATTTCATAACCACGTATCCACGATAAAATTATTTTATCTGCGGTTATTTGTGACCATTGGTTGTAAAAAACCGATAGTCTACCGGCGTAATTTACCGTATTGTCTAGCGGCGGCCGCGACTGAAGTTCAGTCGCGATGTCCTCGATGATGGCGAGTGCTGTTGCCTCTGAGGTGCAGACTCCTTCATCTTTGAGGGCGCCGATGGCTGCTGTCTGTGGTTTTGAACCGGAGCCTTCCCGTTTCAATTTCTGTTAACGACTTGATGCTTTGGTTTTTTAGCAGTAGTCTTTTTAGAGGTGGAAGCTTTGAGATCCACACCTGTTTTATTGATCGCTTTTGCGGTCTTTAAAGTTTCGGCTAGTTCTTGGCTACAAGAAAACTATCTATTATCGTGAGCAGCATCTGATCTTTCAAGTCCTTCTTTAGTACAGCCAATATGAAATTTCGCCTCGTTATTGACTCACTGAGTTGTGTGTCACAGATGATGCGCCCAGCATCAATCAGCAGCTTTAGAACAGTTGGATCTTTATTATCCTTACTAAGAAGAGTCTTATAGGCTCGTCAAGACAAGCAATACCGCTGCTAATTTTGCCTTAGCTTGGTTCTGTTCGTGGAACATCCTCACTGCTGGAAGCACCTTTAATCACTGGTGGTGGAGATACATCCTCCAGTATTGTCACGTTGGCTATATCCAGCGAACGATCGGAACTCGCGTGTAACGCGCTAGTCGACGGTCTTGGTTCGCGTAGCTCTTGATTTTCGTTTTCAACATTAACAGCAAATTGCAAATTTGTGTCTAATATACGTAATTATACGTATACCTTCATATTATTATCATAGGATAACCTCAACAAGTTGCTATATGCATGGCGTATTAGGTACGCATAGGTAAACAGCGAGTAAGATGAACTCGTGGCGTTGCATCGTGAACTCGAGTAAAAAATAGGTTAAGTAACAACTCGAATCGTTGGAACGTGAAACCTCTTATACATTATTATCGGTAAGTGGCAACTCGAATTGTTGAAACGTGAACATTAGAACTTAACTTATATAGTTAAAATGTTACCTTCCGGTTCGTTTCATATTATTATTATAGGACAACCTCAACAGGTTGCTACATGCATGGCGTATTAGGTACGCATAGGTATACAGCGAGTAAGATGAACTCGAGTAAAAAATAGGTTAAGTAACAACTTGAACCGTTGGAACATTAAACATCGTATGTATTTAAGTGACAACTCAAACGTGAACCGAAGAAATTGCAAATTACTTAAATAGTTAAAATGTTACCTTTCGGGTCGTTTCATCTTTTTATTATTATAGATAACCTCAACAGGTTGCTATATGAATGGCGTATTAGGTACGCATAGTTATACAGCGAGTAAAATGAACTCGAGTAAGAAGTAGGTTAAGTAACAACTTGAATCGTTGGAACGTTAAACCTCGTATGCATTATTATCGTTAAGTGACAACTCCAATCGTTGAAACGTGAACATTAGAACTTAACTTAAATAGTTAAAATGTTACCTTTCGGGTCGTTTCATATTATTATTATAGAATAACCTCAACAGGTTGCTATATGCATGGCGTATTAGGTACGCAATACAGCGAGTAAGATGAACTCGAGTAAAAAGTAGGTTAAGTAACAACTCGAATCGTTGGAACGTTAAACCTCGTATGCATTATTATCAGTAAGTGACAACTCAAACGTGGACCGAACAAATTGCAAATTACTTACAAATATTCCCACTCGTCGTTATGTTTCCTCTTCGGCATCTTGATTTTGACGAAAAAACTTGTTAACACGGAGAAACTTAGAAAAACCAACTTTGTAGTGCGACGCGGCGGAGCACTGCAACGTGAATGAAGAACCAGCCGACCGCACGAAATAATGAAATTGTGCGGTCTACCTACATATTTTTTTTTCTCTCTCTGAACTTAGTGCATAGACAAGGCGACATTATGCGTGCTACTACAAGTGTATATATAAAATCTCTTCAAACTCAATACTGTAACATAATTGGCTGTAGCTTGCTCCTGGCTTGCAGTAGTTCAATACGTCTTCTTTGTCGAAATTATTTGATATTATTTGGGCCAATCCGCTTCCAATATTGTCTGAGAATATTAATGTTCTTTCCTTTTTCATACTTTCGCTTTTCTTCTTATGCCTAATATCTTTGCGTATATTTTTAATGTCAACCATTGTAGGAATTGTCTTAGTTTCTGTATGTTGCTCTATTGTTTTGTTTTGGTCTAAGGTAGATATGTTATTCAGAAGCTCAATTCTTTTCTCTAGAAGTTCGTTTTCTTTTCTTAGTTTCTCACAACTTTTGATTAGTTTATTTACTTTTTTATTTTGTTTGCTTATTTTTTTAGTAATTTTATATTTTTATTCTTTACTATACATTTCATTACTCTTTTAGTTTTTTGTTTTTTAGTCGACATATTACATTCGGAACCCATATTTTGCTGTATAGTCTGCTGTTTACAGATGTTGACGCAACGACCTGTTTGTGTCGTAGCATCGGCTGATAATACATCATTATAGTTAAGTGTGCTGGCCGCTGCAATTGTCATCTGACGCTTTTTTGTGCTTAGTGTGATTCTTGGTGAACATAAAATTTTTTGTCTGTCTGATATGGGAGAATTAATATTTTTAAGAGTTTTTATTAGCAATTTACATGATTCATTTTCGATTTTTAAGTTGCTATTTTCCAGTATTAAATTATCCACTTCTTCGTTTGCTGTTTTTAGAGATTGGCTCAGAAGCTCAATTTGCATCTCTAATTCGATGACTCGTGAGTTATTACATATTGACATGTCTGGTAAGCTTCGAATTGACTCATATTGTGTTATTGAGGTGCTTTGAAAGCTATGTTGGTGAATGTGTGAAGAATTAAATTCGTACCTTTCCAATTCGGACATTGATCGTCGACGTTTGCGTCTTACAGTAATGTTGTTATGTTCGGAATCCATTATAAAGATTGTTTGAAAAAAGTTTGAAAAAAATTTTTCTGTGCAAAAAGTCAACTCTCAATTGGGCGCGATACCAGTTCCGTCGGTACGCAATCCGTATGCACAACCACTAGGCCAAACGTTCTCAAGAAGGCCCAGCGAAATAGTGATACAGTTATCTTTCTTTAAAAATAATTCTTTCAATTTATTGAAGGTAGTTTATGGTGATTAGATCATGATATAAAATCTGCTTTTTCAATTAATTACTGTATTGTTTACTTGCAATAACATATTTATACAGTTTCTTACTCACGGTTTTCAATGCTAGTCATTATTTAGTGTGTTCCAAAACTTAATAATGACCACTTAACCTCAGTTCATACTTGTGCACTTTTCGTAATTATTCCAGTTTTAGTAAGATTTATGAGTTCAGTCCAGGTAAATAAGCCATATCCATGTATTTAATAACTGTATCTGACATCAGTTAGTAATTTTACTTATTTATTGCTTTGTTTATCACTTTTAAAATCATTACTCAGTTAGCCAAAATTCACTCACTTTTACTCGTTCATATTATCACTGTTCCTGGACGGATTTTGACCAAATATTTTGCAATGTGCGTGTCTTTTTGTAGACTACAAAAATATTGAACTTCCACTAATCCAAAATCACTGTAAACAACTTTTTCACTAACATGTTTGCGGAGCAAAAACAAATACTGTGTTACCGCTACGAGCACGTCACCTCACGTCGTTAATAATTAATTAATTTATATTAATTAATATTTAAATTAAAAATTAATTTATATTATTAATATTTAAAATTAATTTAATGATTAAACGAACTTACCTGTAAGTTAAGTTCTATCATAATTATGTGAAGTAGTGAGTTTGAAGAGGGGGTGCTATGCCGGGGAACCTCCACGTGGTGCACCCTGGGTACCCGTCAGCAACATCTCCTGGTTGACCTTTCGGTCCCGGAGGGGTTGCTGACGGGTAGCTGATAACCCGGCGAGGTGGGCCCCTCCGCGTGTCCCTCTGAAGGGGTCAGCAGAGGGCACAGCGGATGGGGCGTATGGGCGGAGCGGAGCCCGAAGGCCGCAGTGAGGGACAGGCGTGTCGGGGTGCCGCGAGGCTCCCGACACGCAACACCGGACGTGACGAGATAGGGGCGCGCTGTCTTCCAGCGTGGGACCAGGGTGTGTTTAGACCCTGCTCCCGCTGGCAGCGCGCGGAACTGGACGAGGACAGGAGATGGACAGCCCCTCTTATTGGGGGGGCTCACGAGGTGGGGCGCGCTGGCCACCAGCGTGGGACCAAGGCCATATCCCCTATAGGGATTTGAGCACTGCTCCCGCTGGCAGCGCGCCAAATGAGGACGCGACGCAGGAGGAGCAAGCCCCACTCTGATTCCCTCTCCATTTGGGGTGGGGCTTGATTGGAGAGATTGTGGGAGATGGATTCCCCGGACCGATGGTCCTCTCCCTGGAGTCTGGGGATCGGCGCGCGGTCGTTGACCGTGCGTCGAGAGGTGGACCCCCGCCCTAAGCGCCGCCCTTGCCGGTGCCGTGGCAGGCGAGGGGCACAGCGGTGCTCAGTCGAGCACGGAGACGGGGGTGCGGTCGAACCCCTCCGTCTCCTCCGGGAGGGCCTGGGGCGTCGGATGCGGGGGCATTCGGCGTCCCGTACCTTCTTATAGGTAGGGTCCTCTCGAGGCGGAGGCGATGCGCTTGCGTTGGGCGCATCGCCTGGCTGTGCGGGGGAGAGGTTCTCTCCCCGCGAGGCGGGTCCGCCCTGGGGGGCGGACGACGGCTGACGGGGTTCCGCGTGTAGTGCGAAAGTGGCACCGCAACCCCGTCCAGAACCTGAGCCGTATAACGCCCCGGTGGTTTTTTGGTGGGTAGTCCGCTGCGCAGTGGGCGAGCGGGAAGCCCACACTCTCTCCGTGACCTCCCCCGAGGCACGGAGGGGTAAGCTCATAAAGGAGTTTTTCCACCGGGAACCAAAAAAAAAAAAAAAAAAAAAAAAAAAAAAAAAAAAAAAAAAAAAAAAGTGAGTTTGAAGAGATTTTATATATACACTTGTAGTAGCACGCATAATGTCGCCTTGTCTATGCACTAAGTTCAGAGAGAGAAAAAAAAAATATGTAGGTAGACCGCACATTTTTATTATTTCGTGCGGTCGGCTGGTTCTTCATTTAGTTCAGAGCTTATCAGTTCAAGTAGATATTTCACTATTCGGGACCTATGAAATAGGTAATCTGGGTGGGCGGGATGCTATCTCTTCAAACTCACTACTTCACATAATTATGATAGAACTTAACTTACAGGTAAGTTCGTTTAATCATTAAATTATGTTACAGTATTGAGTTTGAAGAGATTTTATATATACACTTGTAGATGTTGAGAGAAGTTGTGAAATATCTATTTCAGTTGAAAGTATTACAGAAGTAAATATATTTAATATTTCTTCAATAAATGACATAATAAATGTACTTAATCACTCAATTAAAAGGTAATGTTTCTTAAATAAACTATTAACATAATAGCTACAGTAAATTTTAGCATAAATCAATCATTTTTACTTCTAGCAAAACAATGATTTGATTCTGTATATGCTGTCTGTTATATGCCTGTTATAAAACTTGGCAAATATTGTAGAGCCGCCGGACCAACCGGCAGTCTTCCTGATAACATCCAAATTCACACCGAGCTTATGAGCTTTTGAGGTGTCTAGTACTATGTGCAGAGTACTGTGTGATATCTATTCCACAGACCCACAACGTATACTCTTTATCCATCTGCTAAGTGTTTGGGGAGAAACTTTATTATATGGTTTTTTATAGAAATAAAAATAGAGGTGTGATGATCACGTAATGCCGCTACATTACTTTTAGATAATCCGTTAATAATTAAGCCGGACCTATGTCAGGTCTGTCTCGAAAAATTGGCAGCATCAGCGTTGGCTGAGTTGCGTTTACACTTGACGTTTTTATTAAGTCAGGGATCCTAATGGAAATATCATTCCGCCAATTTTGAAAATTTCGGATATCTATTTTTGAAATAGTTTGTACTCTATGCGCTGTTACCAGCGCCAGCAGGGTAACTAGCTTCTTTAGTGATTTTTTCTAAAGAATGAGATTAATTAGGAATCCAAGTGGCTAGAGTTTCAATTACTAATGTAGTATCCCAGTGGATTCATACTTGGGTAAGGGAGGGCGAAGCCTAAATATACCCTTAAAACACAGTCGTCTGTGCTTATCTGACTTCCTAATACTAAGGAAGGTGTAGATCTAAACCCATTTAGAGTGCCGTATAGCGCTCCCGATTGAAATAACTCTGTTAAAACATGAATAATAACTGGAATGTGTAAGTATCATATTACTTAATTTAATTATCTGACAGAGACGCTATTAATGTGTCTAAAGACCCGGGAGGGAGTTTTCTTATTAGAGACTCCCGCACAATACTCCGGCATCCAGGGTAATGTGCCGCTGGATCTGGCAGAAACTGGAATGAGAGATTATTAGGTCCTCAGAAGTTTGAAAAAACCAGTGGTTTAGTTTGTAAAAAACTGGTTAAATAGGGGATACCAAGGTTCAGCTGGCCATGTTGGCCCGACCAGTATGCACTTAGCTTTGTCGCTAATAATTTTCATCAATGTTTTTTTAAAATTGTTGAGAAGGAAGGGAACCCGTTTTTACGGGTTCCTGGTTCATGGTATTTTTATACAATTTTGACCAATTCACAGAGAAAGCGTCAAGCATCAGGGTCTTTGTGCCATGATATGTATACAGGACATTTTTTATTTATTCAACTAGCAATCATGTCAATCTCTGGTAGCCCGAAATTGTTAATGATTTGCTGAAAGGCAAGATCAGATAGTTCCCATTCAATATCCGGGTGAATACACCTTGATTCAGTATCTGCTATAGTATTTTCTGTAGATGGAATGTATAGCGCTGTTATAAATAGAATTCGCGCTTCACACCATTGTCGTATATCTTTGGTCAGTTTGTGAGATGGGGGAATTGGATTCCTCCCATACGATTAATGTAAAAAATCGCAGTTGTATTATCTATTCGCAAGATAATATGACAATTGGATAAATCCTCTAGACAAATTTTTAATCTTATGAATGTGAAGTTTTCTTTCATCCCGACTTCAGCTACCGCTTGCCGTTTTTCCCGCACAGGCTATCCCCCAACCCCCCATAGTCGAAGCATCTGAATTCGTCAAATTTAATTTGATTTTTTGGATTTTCGATAGATTTAATCCACCAATCGAAATCTGACTGTAAACTTAAAGGCAAATTCATGTATGTACTTTTCATTTTTGTAATGTTATCCATACATTCGCTATAGTTATGTGATATTAGACAGGTATCGTTAAGATATATTGCCGATAAATAATCAGCACAGCGTGGCATTCTGACCACCGTTTTCATTATTTTTGTGAAGACAAAAGGTGCCGTATTGACACCAAACGGTAGGGCATTAAATTCATACAAGTTACCGTTCAAACTAAATCTTGAATATTTTTTAAAGTTATCATGAACTTTCACTTAATAATATGCGTCTTTGAGATCAATAGTTGACTTGAGACAACATCTTGAGATTAGTTTGATCATTATTCTAAATTCTTCTAATTCAAATGAACATGTTGAATGAACTCGTTTAGCTTTTTCAAATTTAGGATAAAGCGTGCTTTTCCGTTCGGTTTGGGTAAAAAGATATTGGATATCCTCACAGGGCTCACAGTGAGGTATAGCACCTATAGAAATTAAATTATGTATAGCTTGATCAAATTCAAGTTTTTCTGAGTGTGCATAATTTCGGGGTTGAGGTATACAATGCTGATATGGAGTTTCAGTGAACGGAATTTCATAACCACGTATCCACGATAAAATTATTTTATCTGCGGTTATTTGTGACCATTGGTTGTAAAAACCAGATAGTCTACCGGCGTAATTTACCGTATTGTCCAGCGGCGGCCGCGACTGAAGTTCGGTCGCGATGTCCTCGATGATGGCGAGTGCTGTTGCCTCTGAGGTGCAGACTCCTTCATCTTTGAGGGCGCCGATGGCTGCTGTCTGTGGTTTTGAACCGGAGCCTTCCCGTTTCAATTTCTGTTAACGACTTGATGCTTTGGTTTTTTAGCAGTAGTCTTTTTAGAGGTGGAAGCTTTGAGATCCACACCTGTTTTATTGATCGCTTTTGCGGTCTTTAAAGTTTCGGCTAGTTCTTGGCTACAAGAAAACTATCTATTATCGTGAGCAGCATCTGATCTTTCAAGTCCTTCTTTAGTACAGCCAATATGAAATTTCGCCTCGTTATTGACTCACTGAGTTGTGTGTCACAGATGATGCGCCCAGCATCAATCAGCAGCTTTAGAACAGTTGGATCTTTATTATCCTTACTAAGAAGAGTCTTATAGGCTCGTCAAGACAAGCAATACCGCTGCTAATTTTGCCTTAGCTTGGTTCTGTTCGTGGAACATCCTCACTGCTGGAAGCACCTTTAATCACTGGTGGTGGAGATACATCCTCCAGTATTGTCACGTTGGCTATATCCAGCAAACGATCGGAACTCGCGTGTAACGCGCTAGTCGACGGTCTTGGTTCGCGTAGCTCTTGATTTTCGTTTTCAACATTAACAGCAAATTGCAAATTTGTGTCTAATATACGTAATTATACGTATACCTTCATATTATTATCATAGGATAACCTCAACAAGTTGCTATATGCATGGCGTATTAGGTACGCATAGGTATACAGCGAGTAAGATGAACTCGTGGCGTTGCATCGTGAACTCGAGTAAAAAATAGGTTAAGTAACAACTCGAATCGTTGGAACGTGAAACCTCTTATACATTATTATCGGTAAGTGGCAACTCGAATTGTTGAAACGTGAACATTAGAACTTAACTTATATAGTTAAAATGTTACCTTCCGGTTCGTTTCATATTATTATTATAGGACAACCTCAACAGGTTGCTACATGCATGGCGTATTAGGTACGCATAGGTATACAGCGAGTAAGATGAACTCGAGTAAAAAATAGGTTAAGTAACAACTTGAACCGTTGGAACGTTAAACATCGTATGTATTTAAGTGACAACTCAAACGTGAACCGAAGAAATTGCAAATTACTTAAATAGTTAAAATGTTACCTTTCGGGTCGTTTCATCTTTTTATTATTATAGATAACCTCAACAGGTTGCTATATGAATGGCGTATTAGGTACGCATAGTTATACAGCGAGTAAAATGAACTCGAGTAAGAAGTAGGTTAAGTAACAACTTGAATCGTTGGAACGTTAAACCTCGTATGCATTATTATCGTTAAGTGACAACTCCAATCGTTGAAACGTGAACATTAGAACTTAACTTAAATAGTTAAAATGTTACCTTTCGGGTCGTTTCATATTATTATTATAGAATAACCTCAACAGGTTGCTATATGCATGGCGTATTAGGTACGCATAGGTATACAGCGAGTAAGATGAACTCGAGTAAAAAGTAGGTTAAGTAACAACTCGAATCGTTGGAACGTTAAACCTCGTATGCATTGTAGGGACTTGGCCCGATTCAAAACTCCCGCCAAACCGCCATCTTGCAACGCCCGCGCCACCTCAGGCGAGCTGCGCGAACTAACCTCACTTTTGCATAGCGAGTGCGAGGAATGCGCTCCGAAAACAAAAAAGAAAACAGAAAAGCTAAAATACTCAAAAATACCATTACTTATATTATTTAGAACCAAAAAACAGTGCTCGTGCAATATAGGAGCCAGGAAGCCTATCAGGAAGTCCCGGGACAGTGCTGGAGTCTGGAGCGGCAGGCGGGTGAGTCGGCCAAGCTTTCTTTTTTGGGGAAATCTTATTTTGATTTGGTCAAATTTAAGCTATCGAACCAACATTTGGTCCTACGAGCCAAGATAACCCAGTTATAACGCCAGTTTATTGACGATTTCAATAATTTTTCACCTAATTTACTCGCAGTGAGATACCTACCGGCCCATTTTGCACGAAAACAAATTTGTGTTTTATTCAAAAACTACACAGGTTCCAACATCAACCTCGCTTATTTCACTCAAGGTACATAATAATTCATGTGTTTCTAGTGTTCAATTATTGCAAAAGTTATTTTTTAGTGAAATTAGCGGCCGGTGCGTTGACCTTTAGTCGAAACACAAATTCGTATTTTCTGGTATAAGTACATCAATTTAGCACATAATATATTGTAGAATCGTATTCTGTAAATGTATAGTGTGAAATTTACTTATAGCGTGGAGATTTTTAGTGTATTTGGTTGAGTTTTCTTAGAAATATTTGTGGTTTGCGCCGACACAGGCGGCCACCATTGCACCGTACGTGTCGGGTCACGTGATATTTATCGTATTTAAATAAAGTGCGTCGTCGATTATTTTTTTTTGTATTTTTCGGTAATTGTACGTATTTTGCCATCAATATGACTGCTAATACTGCTACTGATTTTACCACGGTACTTGACGATGCGTTGCAACCGTTTCTGACGACTAAAGAAATGTGTTTTCTTCGCGTACAGCGTATATGGGAAATGTCCAGAATTGTTGTCACAGACGCCTCAATTGAAGAGGAATTTAATGCAAGGGTGCAAGATTTAACCGGTTTACGTGTAAAATACGATCGAGCGATAACAGAAATAAGTTCTTTGTTTAAGAAACACAAACCTAATTACGTCCCGACGTACGGTGAAATTGAGGCTTTCGATAAACTTTATTATGATATTCGAAAGGTAGCAAACAACCTCAGCTTACCGCGGCTGCCCGCGAAGGCGGAACACGGCAACAGCGAGGAATGTTTATCTAAACGACGAGTAAAGTTGCCCGAGTTACAAATATTTAAATTTGATAGTAAACTTGAGAATTGGATGACCTTCCGTGACACATTTAGAAGTTTGATTCATAACAATGCTAGTATCAGCGAAATCGAGAAATTTTATTACCTCTTGTCATCTGTTAGCGGGTCCGCATTAGCGATCGTAAAATCGATGCCGGTCACAGCTGATAATTACGACATCGTTTGGAATGCGTTGGTGAAGCGGTTCGAAAATAAGCGCGCGCTTGCTACTGCGTATTTAGACAAGTTGTTTAATTTTAAACCGTTGACTAGCGAGACAGCATTGAATCTTAATAATTTTCTACAAACTTATCAGGAAAATATAACAGCTTTAGAACTTTTAAATATACCGGATTTATCCAGTTTTATACTATTTCAAATATCGCTGCGTAATCTCGACCCTGTGACGCGGCGTGAGTTCGAACAAACCATGTCCCCGGGCGAAATACCTACAGTTCGGCAACTATTGAACTTCATCGAGAAGCAAGCGCGTGTCCTTGAGATGTCAGAATGCAAGTCGGGGTACGTCAAACCATTTACGCCGCCTTTCAAGCAGACTGCATCTAAGCAGAATTTACAAACTAAAAATTCGGACACGACTAAATCTTACGTAAAACCTACATTTGCGTCAGCTGTGGCCAGCAAGGATAGTGCTGTCGATCGACAGAAATCCAGTGCTTGTCCTTGTTGTCAAATGCCACATGCTATATATAGGTGCACCGTCTACAACGCGCTCACACCTGAGCTTCGCACTGCCAAAGTTAATGAGCTCAAGTTGTGTGAAAACTGTTTGCGTGGGAATCATACACTTAGTGATTGCACGTCCAAATTTAGTTGTACGGTCTGCAAACAAAGGCACCACAGCACTCTTCACTTAGACTCGCCTAGGTGTCAAGAGAATGTGGTAGCCCTTACGTGTTCAACGGAACAAACAGTATTGCTTGGCACCGCAATTATTCACGTCGCAGATGCTTGGGGCCAGTACCACACCGTGCGTGCACTAATTGACAGCGGCGCTATGTCAAGCTATATCACTCAAAACTGTGCAAGGAAGTTAGGGTTATCTCGCCGCAAGTGTGATTTCAAACCTATCGGCCTAGGTGGGAACCAAGTTCAAAACTTCGGTTTGACAACCTGCACGATGAAACCTCGTCACGGTGGATTGCCGGTTCTATCCACGGACGCCGTTATCGTAGCAAACATAGCCGGCAATCTACCTACGATATCGTTACCTACTGAGGTGTGCGATAAATACCAACACCTCGACTTAGCGGATCCTGCTTTTCATCGCCCCGCACCCGTGGACGTATTGATAGCAGGTGATATATTTCCCTACATATATGATGGTCATAAATTCTTCGCTGATCAACCGGGAATGCCTGTGGCATTAAAGTCTATTTTCGGTTATGTCATTACGGGTCAAGTGGACTTAGACCGCCGGCATCAAAAGCCTATCGCCACCAGTAGCAACATTTTTACCGGGTTTTCAAGTACTACCGCGAACTTAGATCAGGTAATGAATTCGTTTTGGGAAGTAGAAAACATACCGTCTGAACGATCGCAGAAGCCGGACGATATTTTAGCCGAAAACTTGTTCGCGCAGGAACACAGTCGAGATCCTGAAACGGGTAGGTATACAGTTAGGTACCCATTTCGACCTGACCATTGTCTCGGCGACTCGCGACAGATGGCGCTACGTAGATTTACGAATTTAGAAGTGCGACTTAATCGCGATCCTCCATTAAAGGCTGAATACCAGAAATTCATGTCCGAGTATGAGTCATTAGGGCACATGACGCGTTTAGGTAGTATGCAGGACGTGGATTCCAAGTATTTGATCCCGCATTTCTGCATTATCAAACCGTCGAGTACCAGTACTCGCTTACGCACAGTTTTCGACGCATCGTGTCGAACGACCAACCAAAAGGCGCTCAATGACGTCGTGCTCGCGGGCCCTAAGCTCCAAGCAGACATAAATCAAATCTTAATAAACTTTCGTTTACATAAAATTTGTTTGTCTGCCGACATTTGTAAAATGTACAGACAAATAATGATACACAAAGATCAACGACCTTATCAACACATACTGTGGCGAGACACAACAGATCAACCTATACAGGTTTACGAGCTCAACACACTTACTTATGGTGTTGCCAGTAGTCCATACCTGGCGATTAAAGTGCTGCACACGTTAGCCAACGACGAAGCAGATACGTATCCAACTGCTGCAAAAATCCTGAAACGCGGTTTCTTCATGGATGACCTACTTTGGTCAGAACCTACAATCGCGGAGGCATTGCAGTTACAGAAGGATCTACGTGCTCTGTTAGAAAGTGCTAGCTTAGTGCTCCGCAAGTGGTCCAGCAATAGCCCACAAGTTCTAGCTGCGGTGCCAGAAGACCACCGAGAGACACCGATAGAGTTTCATGACGAAGAAAACTTGTCACTAAAGGTCTTAGGTCTTCAATGGCAACCCGCAACAGATTGCTTTTCATTTAGGACTACGCCCTCTGACCATGAGGTCACTAAACGAACCACCCTGTCACAAATTGGTCGCCTTTTTGACCCACTCGGTTTCGGAGCACCGTGCATATTTTATGCAAAATGTTTCATGCAGAAGCTCTGGGCCCTAAAACTGGACTGGGACCAGCCTCTGCCTGCTAATCTGGAAGCAGAATGGCTAGCCTTCGTAAAGGAACTACCGCTGCTTTCAGAACTGAAACATGAACGACATGTCATGGTCAGGCAAAGTACATATTGTCGAATTTTAGGGTTTGCCGACGCCTCAACCCTCGGCTATGCGGCGGTTTTGTACCTACAAACCACGAACGACAACGGCGAAAGTAAAGTCAGTTTGCTAATAGCCAAGTCTAAAGTCGCCCCTTTAAAAACAATATCTGTGCCTCGACTCGAGCTGATGGCGGCTCATTTACTAGCCAAGCTCGTAAAGTATACGATGTCTATCCTACAGGAGCGAGCTATAACTAGATAATTGCCTCACGTATTAATCACCAGAAAGACTCAATTTTCTTGGCCCCTAGTGTACCTCAAGACATTGAAAAAATTATAAGGAATTTAAAAAACACTAATAGTGTCGGCCATGACGGCATATCAACTAAGATATTGAAGTGTATAAATCAATATATATGCCCTCATTTAAGTTATATACTTAATTTATGTATATCAAGTGGCACATTCCCAACAGCTTTAAAAACTACAATTGTAAAACCATTATTTAAAAAAGAAAATAAAGAACTTATGGAGTATTACAGACCCATAGCATTAATATCAATAATCTCTAAAATATTTGAAAAATATCTTTATAGTGAAATTTATACCTATCTTGAAAAAAAGGATATATTATGCAGAGAACAACACGGGTTCCGAAAAAATAAAACAATGAATTTGGCCATTTTTAATTTTATAAAGACTATATATTCACACATGAACATAACTTCTCCGATATGTGCGGTGTTCTGTGATATGACTCAAGCATTTGACTATGTGGATCACACAATTTTAACGTCAAAGCTTGAAGCTTATGGGATTCGGGGAAATGTTTTGGGCTTAATTCAATCATACCTCACCGACAGAATACAATTTACTGAAATTACTAGATTAAATTATAAAACAAAACAAGAAGAAACATTTAAATCTAAAGAGCGTAATGTGCTATATGGGGTCCCACAGGGTAGCGTTCTTGGTCCACTTTTATTTATTATCTACATAAATGATTTGCCAAATGTAACTGTTCAACCCATGTCGCTGTTTGCAGATGATAGTACAATTACTATAGCCTGTAAACAAGTTGACACCTATGAATCTGACATTAATAATTCCTTGACATCTGTTATTTCATGGCTCGATAATAATAATTTGAAAATTAATTTAGATAAAACAAATATAGTACATTTCAACCAAAGATCACCAAACTTATCTGACATAAATTTAATATATAATAATAATACAATTAATCAAGTTGACATGACTAAATTTCTTGGACTCATAATTGATAAGAAGTTAAACTGGAAGAAACATATAGAAGGATTATGTAAAAAAATCAGTAGTTTAACATATGCACTACACAAGCTTGCTACTACCATAAACACCGACGCCCTTCTATCTGCCTATTACGGCTTGATTGAGTCTGCTCTCAGATACGGTGTCATCTTTTGGGGTAATTCTACCGATAAACAAATAGTTTTTAAAATGCAAAAACGCTGTATTAGGGCCATGTTTGGCCTTCAGATGACTGATTCTTGTGTACCGTATTTTACAAAACATAGTATTCTTACACTTCCGTCCCTATATATCATGGAAATTTCTTTATTTGTCAAAAACTATCCTCAACTTTTTCCAAAATTATCTGACATTGTTACAAGAAACCGACGTGATGGTAATAGACTTTGTTTACATCAGTCTAAAACTGCACTTATGCGCTATAGTGTAGTGTGTATGGCACCAATTATATATAACAAAATTCCCAATAGCTACAAAGAGTTAGGTACCAATTTATTTAAAAAAAGATTTAGAAAGCTTTTAATTGACAAATGTTATTATAGTATTAATGACTTCCTCAAGGATAAATTTTAATAATGACTTTAGTTATTATTGTATGCAGTATTTTGTATTACTAATTTGGCGTCTTTGTTTTGACATTAAAACTTCTTTTTTGACATTTTTATACTTGTAAAAAAAAAAGTTAAATCATTAATTTAATTAAAAAGAATGTTTTTTTTTTTATTATTGTATTTGAAATTATTGAAGTTTGTTTCAGAATATGTAACTTAAAAATGACAGTCCGCCTCTCAATTTGTACGCCTACATATGAGGCAAAACATGATGAACCTGTAATGACTATAACATCGATGTACCCACTTATATAATTTAAAGTTGGTATAATACTCATGTTTTATACAAATAAAATTTATCTTATCTTATCTTATCTTATCTTATAACAGTCAACGACAAACTGTTGTTTACGGACTCGTCCGTCGTACTGGCATGGCTTAATACACCCAGTTACAAACTCAAAACGTTTGTTGCAACTCGCGTGACCAAGATACTGGACACAGTGCCCAGTACAAGTTGGTTCCACGTGAGCGGCGAGTGTAATCCAAGCGACATATGTTCTCGTGGTGCGACGCCCTCCGCGTTGTTGTCTACGCCAGAATGGCTTAATGGTCCCAGCTGGCTATCAAGTGAACAGTGGCCGGTTCGTTCGATAGACGAGTTCAGAGACGACAGTCCTCTTGAACTTAAGACTGTACATGAATCTAAAGCGATGGTTTCTACAGAAGAAACCTCAAATCTTATTTATGAGCTTACCGAGAAACATTCTAATTATACTAGATTAATCAATGTAGTAGCTTGGATCCAAAAGTTTATAAAAAACTGTCGCACGCCTAAGAACGAGCGCACGAAGCTCTCTATTAGTGACTTAAACGCAGCGCGTGACGTCATCATTAGGTCCGTGCAACAACATCACTTTGCGGAAGATATAGCTTTACTTTCGAAAGGTCTTAAGCCTCATCAATCGTTGCAAAAGCTCAACCCCTTTGTAGACGCGAATGGATTCCTGAGGGTGGGGGGTAGGCTTTCGCTAGCCGATATATCTTTCGAAAAGAAACATCCTTTGTTATTGCCTAAAAAATGTAACTTCACTACCTGCTTGATCGATTATCATCACGTGCTGTACTTACATGTCGGTCCACGCACACTGCAAAGTATACTTAGTCAAAAGTATTGGATCGTATCTGCCCGTAGCGTGATCCGATCGCGCACCAGTAAATGCATAGCCTGTTTTAGGGTTAGGCCTACAACTAGGCAGCCTATTATGGGTCAGTTGCCGCGATTCAGGACTCAAGATGTACATGCGTTCCATACGGTGGGAATAGATATAGGCGGTCCATATCACACAAAAGAGTCCACTCGCAGGAATGCTCGAATAACAAAGGCTTATTTATGCGTGTTTGTGTGCTGTGCTACTCGCGCGGTACATTTAGAGACTTTGTCTTCATTGAGCACGGAATGTTTTCTAGCTTCATTCGATCGCTTCACGGCTAGGCGCGGACTCTGTTATGCTGTTATATCTGACAATGCGACTAACTTCGTTGCAGCTGGTAAACAGCTGGCGGAAGTATCACAATTTCTGAGATTACAGTCGAATGACATTTTTAGCGGTCTCATGAAACGTCAAGTTAGGTGGAAACATAACCCGCCTACAGGTAGCCACTTTGGCGGTCTTTACGAGGCAGCAATAAAATCAGCAAAATCATTATTAAAAAAATCGATAGGCGATAGAACATTAATATTCGAAGAGTTGACTACTCTTTTTTCACGCGTAGAAGCAGTACTTAACTCGAGACCTCTTTGTGCCTTGTCAACGGACCCGAACGAGTTCGAGGTACTTACACCTGCACATTTTTTGATAGGCCGCGAGCTGTTAGACGTTCCAGAATATGACCTAACTAATGCCCCTATCGGTAAACTCAGTCGTTGGCAGGCCGTGCAACAGATGGCTCAACGGTTCTGGCGTTTGTGGCGCAAAGACTTTCTCCACACACTTCAGCAGCGTCAGAAGTGGTTCAACGGTTGTCAAGACCTGAAGATCGGAGATTTAGTGCTGATACACTCTGATGCACCTCCGCTTCAATGGTCATTAGGAAGAGTCACAAAATTACATACAGGACCCGACAACGTAACTCGGGTTGTAAGTTTACGCACAAAGAACAGCGAATTTACTAGACCCGTGGTAAAACTAAGTCCTCTTCCGCTTGAACAGGACTCTTAAATTTAATAGCGGTCAACAATACATTATATAATAATTTTTCTTTATTTTAAAAATAATTCTAATACAGTCCACTCTCATATGTAAATTTTCACACTTTAACACCGTGCTATTCATAATTTAACAAGCTTTCAACAGTAATGTTAATTTTCCTGGAATTGTAACTGGGAAATCCTGGCGGATTTCGGTGGGGGGAAATGTAGGGACTTGGCCCGATTCAAAACTCCCGCCAAACCGCCATCTTGCAACGCCCGCGCCACCTCAGGCGAGCTGCGCGAACTAACCTCACTTTTGCATAGCGAGTGCGAGGAATGCGCTCCGAAAACAAAAAAGAAAACAGAAAAGCTAAAATACTCAAAAATACCATTACTTATATTATTTAGAACCAAAAAACAGTGCTCGTGCAATATAGGAGCCAGGAAGCCTATCAGGAAGTCCCGGGACAGTGCTGGAGTCTGGAGCGGCAGGCGGGTGAGTCGGCCAAGCTTTCTTTTTTGGGGAAATCTTATTTTGATTTGGTCAAATTTAAGCTATCGAACCAACATGCATTATTATCAGTAAGTGACAACTCAAACGTGGACCGAACAAATTGCAAATTACTTAATTAGTTAGAATGTTACCCTTCGGGTCGTTTCATATTATTATTATAGGATAACCTCAACAGGTTGCTATATGGATGGCGTATTAAGTACGCATAGGTATACAGCGAGTAAGATGAACTCGTGGCGTTGCATCGTGAACTCGAGTAAAAAAAATGGGTTAAGTAAGAACTCGAATCGTTGGAACGTGAAACCTCATATGCAATCGATAGTTATCGGTAATTGTGCAAATTACTTACAATTATTCCCACTCGTCGTTATGTTTCCTCTTCGGCATCTTGATTTTGACGAAAAAACTTGTTAACACGGAGAAACTTAGAAAAACCAACTTTGTAGTGCGACGCGGCGGAGCACTGCAACGTGAATGAAGAACCAGCCGACCGCACGAAATAATAAAAATGTGCGGTCTACCTACATATTTTTTTTTTCTCTCTCTGAACTTAGTGCATAGACAAGGCGACATTATGCGTGCTACTACAAGTGTATATATAAAATCTCTTCAAACTCAATACTGTAACATAATTAATATTAAGTGCCGTTGCTTGTTCTAGGCAATTTATTATACATATCAATTTTCAGACTTCGTCCTTGCTTATATGTTTTGTTTAGCCTAGTCATTGGTACCTGTAGCTTTTCTTTATTTCTCGTATTGTATTTATGTCCATCCATTCTCATAGTTAACTGATCTTTTTGAGAATGTATTTCCAAGAGAGACGTGTAAATAAATAGAGAAATAACTGTCATGATCTTATTTGATTTAAAAGAGTCCCTAGCTGATTGTCGCACATATAAACCGTTAATAATTCTAATTGACCTCTTTTGGCAGATCAGCACTCGTTCTATTTCAGATGCATTTCCCCATACCGTAATGGCGTAGCTTATGATCGAATGACAGTAAGCGTAATATACATGTCGGAGATAGACACACACACACACGTCGGGGGTACCTCAAACCTGCATAAAACAATAATTAACAAGAAGTGGGTAGATTCATTTTATCCATTATCATCAGACATAGCCAAGCAATTCCACGTGGGCGTTACCATGGGAAATGTCGGTTACAACCAAAGTGTACTTTCATTACTTAGTAGTCTACTCTTAGCTTCGTTCGTGTACGCAATCACTCAATCACAATCCATCGCCACTACAGGTTTTTGGGCACTCGCCCACAGGACCTCCCAACTCCCCTTATAGTCCTGCCCAAGCCTCCACATACCTCGCCTAATGGGCTTGGTCAACAGCTGAAAGTAAATGAAAGGTTATACTTAGCAGCGACACCCTCGTCGCCTCGTCTCTTCCACCACCACACCGAACAGCGAACACGCAGCTCGCGGCGCTCCACGCGCCTCTCGCCCAGCAGATCCCAGCACTCCATCACGGGGGACTAACCGCGCAGCATAGCGGCCAGCACAGCAGGAGACGTCCGTTGCACTAAAGAGCCAACTCAAGACAACACAATATTACCAAATACCTCCAGATATAGGAGAGGTCTGTTCGGCTTGAGAGCCGAGTGCCAAGAGCAGTTGTAGGAGAGGTCCGCTCAGCTTGAGAACCGAGTGCCAAGAGCTCGACACCATAACGCCACCGACTATATACCTCGCAACTAAGACAGCTTGTAAACATAACAGATCGCTTCTGACAGCTAGCTAACATGACATTTACTCTCTAATGTCACTGAGTTGCCATTTCATTAAATTAATAGACAACCAACTACTACCACAGACTATCTAAATATGGCTGTCTACGACACGGCCATCCTGCGATGACACACGTCCTCGTGTGTTAATATGAAAAACATGAAAACACAGCACAGTTTCCGCTCGGCTAAACCTGACTATGGTCTTAGCTATAAGATCCAATTGCACCACAACGTGGAAAACAGAGTATAAACTACCTCAGTTACAGCAGCAGCTGTGCTACCATATCACATATGAAACTAAAAACTTCCGAACTCAAGTACCATTGATTATCTTTAAAGAACAAAATAAGTTTCACATAAAATTATTTTAGTTAAACAAAACCCCAGCTACATCATTCGTCTTCAACAGCTATTGCTATAGCTACAGCAAATACAATTGCTACACACGCGCTTCCCTACAGGAACGCAAATATTCGACTGTATCACAAGATACCACACGTCAGACTAAAAACCTCAGAGTTCAAGTACTGCAAAGTACCACGCGTCAAACTAAAAACTTCACGGTCCAAGTACTGGAAGGTACCGCGCATCAAACTAAAAAGCTCAGAGTCCAAGTACCATCGAACGATTATTTTCAGAAAACCAAATATTCTCACATCAAAGCCACGTTAGTCAAATCAAAACTCTAGAAACTCTCGAGTAAGACATCTAGCGTCCCGGCTATCCAAGCCGACCAGCAATCGCATTGCTCTCACAAACTCATCCAGCGCATGGATCAGATCCCTCTTGGATCTCCCGTGTCAGTCACCCCCTGGTATCTACACGAATGGTCTCTACAGACCCCGACCTCCACTAGAGTTGAACGCACACCGCGCACCCACGGACTACTTGAGTTACCTCAAGAGACACCGATTTCTACCGGGCTACGACTACGAAACAACCACTACTTCAGTCGCACACAACTTTGACCACTAGAGTCCCCTTACTCGAGTTTTCCGCCACAATTTACGCTTCAACTTCATCAATCACAGATTTATTTTCATTAACATCGTCGATAGGTACTTGATACGCCCTTAAGCATAACGCTCACCAAATGATTTAACATCTAAAATGTTTCCTAAAACTTTTGGCTGAAAATCAAATCATTTGTCTCTAAGTACACGATTTCTCTATCTAGGTACACTCTTATATTGGCTCTACCATACCACACAAAATTGCCACTATGAATTACAAACGAACACTATAGTGCTTAACAAGCACTCTGCAACTACCACTTAACCACTAAATCATTTAGCACTAACTAGCCACAAAGGGAAGGCTACTGTAACACAATCGTCACTATCGGAGATCCTACATACTCCACATAGTCTAATTACAACTAGTTGATCATGAAGCTACTACAGAATCGCTCGCCACTGATCTAACAACTAGAATGTTTTCTAAAATTTGACTCTCGTTATAGCTACCAACTCTATCGAGTTAATCTACCGACTGACCCTAACGGTAACTAACAGTAGTCACTCTACTACTAGTGACAATCTATTACAACACTAACAGTTCACAAGTTCAAAAATGGCTGAAGGTCTATTTTGCAACATCAAAACAGAGTCACCAAACGCTTGTCTCCATCGAGCATACTAAGCAACGTATTGACTCCCTAAACTCAAAAGCATCGTCTACCACGTTATCATTAAATTGTTCTACCACAACTTAACCTTCAAGCATTTTTCGTAAGCGATCATGAGTGTATTTGTAGGTTCGCTTAGAGTCTAAGGCCCTTAACAAGTAACGATCATCAAGAACCTCGATCACTTTAAATGACCCTCTATATTTTGGATACAATTTGGTCTAATTGCATTCTTCGTTTTGTAAAAGCAAGAAGACGCCAACTACAAAATTACAGTAAACTTGAACATTGATACCACACGGTTAAAACAATATCAATTATCGTCACAAAAATAGTTTGTCTCATATTTTTTTTTTACAGCAATGAAAACGAGAGAACACTATTACAAAATTCACACGTCAGTTAAAACAATATCGACTAGCACAGCACCAACGGCTTCATTTCGTTTTCGCACTAACGTAAACAAGGGTAAACTCATCAACCAATTACAACTGCTGCGATCAGATTTTGTTAAATGCGCGCAGTACCAACTACTACTCAATCGGAACCCCACTATTTAGCATTATCTTCACTAACTTGTGAACATGCCTACTTGTAAACACGCTTTAATAATTTCATCGAATACCTGACTATCACTATTATTCAAAACGCATCATCATCATCACCAAGAATATCATAATTTAACCAAAACTACCATAGTGACATGGATCAGACGAGCGTGCGTCCCTACAACCAAACCACGGACGACACTGTCCTTTTCGACCAGTCAACGGACGCCTTACCAACAATCTTACTAAAGAAATGACTTGGACCGGACGAGTGCATCCCTTCAACCACACCGCACGGGGCAGGCCCGGACGACACTGTCCTTTCGACCAGTCAACCGAAACAAACACATCTGGTCCGGGTGAGGAGTGCGTCCCTTCAACCAGCCCTTGCGGGTGTGGCCCGGACGACGCTCCGCCCGCCAGGATCGACTACATACGCTACATTCCATCTGGTCCGGGTGAGGAGTGCATCCCTTCAACCAGCCCTTGCGGGTGTGGCCCGGACGACGCTCCGCCCGCCAGGATCGACTACAGACGCTACATTCCATCTGGTCCGGGTGAGGAGTGCATCCCTTCAACCAGCCCTTGCGGGTGTGGCCCGGACGACGCTCCGCCCGCCAGGATCGACTACATACGCTACATTCCATCTGGTCCGGGTGAGGAGTGCATCCCTTCAACCAGCCCTTGCGGGTGTGGCCCGGACGACGCTCCGCCCGCCAGGATCGACTACAGACGCTACATTCCATCTGGTCCGGGTGAGGAGTGCATCCCTTCAACCAGCCCTTGCGGGTGTGGCCCGGACGACGCTCCGCCCGCCAGGATCGACTACATAACCTTTATTCTGGACGGACTAGTGAATCCGTAGCTAACATAGTAAATGCCTTACACAGTAGTCACAACCAACAGATAACTTTTTTCTTTTTTTTTTTTAGGAACTACCCCCTTTACACTCACTTGTTCATGAAACGCACGCTTCAATAAATCACAATAGCACTGCTTTACAATTTGGACCCCGAATCATTAACCGAATACCACTTATCTGTAACAGTCCTCGCGTAGCTCTGAAGCACAGGTTTACTGGCTGCCGATTAGCCGATGGGTCCACTCACTTGATGACCGAAGAAGCCATGTGTCACCATCACATGTACAGCACCAGCATTTTTCTCGCAGTCAGCAGTCACATGGAACCATAATAAAATGCGTTAGTAAGCGTAGTTTACTAAGTAACTAGCATACACACTAGATACACAGGAAAAACGGTAATGGTTTCCCAACACAAACATCAAAGTTCAACTTAAACCAGACAAATCAAACTTCACGCTTACCACACAAAGCTTTACCCGACCGAGATCGAACCCGGACACTTTGCCTCGCAGGCATTGTCACCACAAATTCAACCTTGGCATCGTCACAAAACACTTTCAAGGTCTGTAATAAATCTAAATAGTTCTTCAAATACTGTGACGTCTTCCTGTTCCACGCGTCGACAGGTGGCGCCGCCTGGTGGATATTCAACTGAAGCAAATCCAGCCAATGCGAGAAAAGTATTGTGCCGCCACAAAAGTGACGTCATCGTGAACATAAATTGATACCTTGCCATTTTGCTCGTTCAGTTCTCCTTTGGATTTAGAGTAAGCCAGATCGGCAAAGAACTCTGTATAGTTTTTGGATTATATAAAGCTAAGTATTCTTCTAATTAAGTAAAATTAATGTGCTATTATATCAAAAGTGTACTTATGTAATTACTGATTGTATTGTCATGTATTGAATATCAATTTTAAAAGAGTTCCATCGAGTTTCTTGCCCATTCTTCTCGACAGGACTACATCTTTGGAATGGGCACTTAGAGTCATTTGCCTAGTAATCTTGAAGTAATAGAAAAATGAAGTAATTGGAAATACAAAAATATTAAGTGATTTAAACTGTGTCTTATTTATTCTTGTGATTAATGCAGGTTGTAACATTTTCAGAAGTGGGATGACCTCATCCATTTCTGCCCGGACATGCAGCCCCAATGTGAGATCTGCCTGGGAGTCAACATCTTGCTGTACTTCGAGCAAGTGCGCACCGTGACATCGGCCTGAGCTTCGGGATACCTGCATGGAGAAGCTGGAATAATCTGGTAGGATCAATTCAAGTTGTAACAAGTAATAGGCAAAGCTGATTTTAAGTATATCTCGGGTCACATTGGCCTATGTTTTTATTCTTTCTTTGTTAAGTTTTGTAGGTTGCGTCGATGTAACAAAAGTGGATAATGTAAGGATTCTAACGATATCCCAAGCATCGACATATGTTCAAGCATTTAAGTTCTAGCGTAATAAAGAAACATGCATACAGATATTCATACACACACTCCTTTTTGTTTTGTGCAGTCGTGTAATAACTGAATAACTTCTTTCTTTCGTGTTTTACAATGATTTATTTAAAATCAATCTAAAAGTCATGTAATTGAAACGATTGATTCGAATTTATTTTTAATAGATTGAAATAAATTTAAAATGTTTAAGTTTGTATTTGACCACATCAAGCTCATTTTATACTTAAAGAAAACTTATGTAGATATATCATTATGAGCCGCAGTACAAGTAATTATTAAGTAAAAACTCTTTTGCAACCCACCCTCTTTATAATTAAAAAAAATTAACAACTTTTCAGTACCCACTTGTATGTTTCGAAATAAGCGAGAAAAAAAAAAGAAGGCCAAAGAAATTTGCAATTACCCTCCGAACTCGTAATAATTGTATGACGGCAGGGCATCTCGCAGTATGAGCTGTGTTCATTATGCATAACGTAACATAGCATACATAAAAAGAGGATATTATAGACCTAATTATTTTGTTAACAAATTTGTTAATAATTAGGTATTTTTATACTTATTTATTTAATTATTATTAGATTGCTTTTAAAAAGGACGGTACGGTAGGAAGAAGGCGTCGTATTCCTTCTTTATCGTCAAAACGAGAAGGCACATAGCCTACCCTGGTGTCAGAATTTTAATTCATCACAGGGTTTTCTAATTTCTAGCTCTGTGTCGTAACCACAGCTACGGGAAAGCCAACAACAAAACGAAGTATTGTTTTCAAATGTCGAATGTTATTACGTATATATTAGTACATGTGAACCATTGTGTAGAATTTATCTATTTATGGGTTTCAACGGTGTTCCCAATAAAGACATGGGACAAAGGTCTCGGTGTCAGTATTTGTGTCGTTAAATTCAAAATCATTGCAGATGCAGTAATTCCTTTTTTTCGTTTATTTCCTTGCATTAGGGTTTTAGCTTTCTTACCACATGTTATTTTCAAGTACTTTATACACCAATTTCTCGAGTTTCACGAGTAGAACGAGAATTTGTTTTAAATATTTAAAAACATACGAATGTAGAACTTAACACTGAACTAATTTGTTACAAATCTTGCAGACTATTATTTAATAATGAAAAGTTGGTGTATTTGAATTTGTATGTTGATCGTATGTTCATGTGAGTATTAGGTATGTGTGAGTGATAGGGAAAATAGGTATGAAAGTGGAAATATGAGTGTAAATGTAGTGTACGAATGTATGAGTGGATATGAGTATATATGTTGGTGTCAGGTCACTAATAAATTGTTTTCAGTCTCGAGATATGACTGGGTCAGTAAGAATTTCTGTACCAGTAGTTTAGTAGTGCGTTCGTACTTAATGTCGTAAATGCGAGAGAGAAGAATGCATGGGTGACGAGAAGCACAACTTGATCTTACTGTCTGTACTGGAACTCTGAAAACTCGTTTGTGAAATGCCAAAAGATCTATTGACTTGCTATTTTTATGAACTGAAACTATGGCTTTTAAGATAAATAACTACCGCACTATCAGTACTTTAGTTTCCTTACAATATTAGTTTCCTTATAAAGAGTGTCAGTAGGGTAAAAGAAAAACTTTCCCAGCATCACTTTCAAAACCGCACGTTGGGCTCTTTCAAGTTCTATAAAAACTGTTTTACAAGCACCACCCCACACCAGTGCACAATATGATTGGCAGAAAAGCAATTGTTAGGGATAGACCTTGTTAAGAAAAATAGTTTTCAGTACACAAAGCAGTAATTATAGATGTATTACCGAAATAAAGGTTTGTACGTAATTTAGCTTAGTAATTAGCATGAATGATATTTTAGGAAATTTGTTCAAGACTTTACGCAACCACAGAACATATTGACGCAAAAGTAAGACATGGAAGTTGAACATAGACTGCGCCAGTGTTCCTTTATGTAAATTCCGCTATACCTTTATTTTTTCGGCTGGGTGGTATGGTATGACCTTAAAATCAATATGAGAACTTTTTCTTTTAAGCTAAGTTGAATACGGGTAGTGAAATATGGGATACTATAACGTAAAAATGGATATTGCATAAGGGTTCACATAATAATAGATTAAATTGTAAATAATAGCGAAAAATAATAGTGGCCCTTCAATATTGTAGAATGTTTTTAAGAAAGTATCTATGGTAACTGTTAAATTCTAGGTTCGAGCAAATAAATAAGAATAGCTTTCGGTTTGTTGGGATGACTAAGTTTGCCCTTAAACTTAAAATCGTACGTATCTAAATGTTTGTTTAGATTTCCTTTATTAAACTAGCCGATAGGGTAGATCTAAACAGAAAGATAACCTAAGGGGAAATGCTAAAGAGTGCTGAGGGACTAATAATTGGAAACAAACATAAAACAAGAGTGTACAGTTAAGATTCTTATAAGTAAATAGGTGATGCTTGAATAGTATAAGTGTGTATGTGTATGTGTGTGTATGTGTTTGATTGTGTGAAGTATATTTGAATGATAATGTGTGTTTACGAGTATCTTTGGTTACAAACCTTACTCATTTTTCTAATATGATGTTACTTTATTCAATTAATGCTACCAATCTTTCAGTAACAGCCTAATTAAGACTTGCTTAGTAATCAGTTATTAGTCATTTGCATTTATAACGTATTGACTTCACTATTTCTATTTCTTTGCTAATTTTTCCCAAATTTAGTTTTCATGTTCTGTGTTTTGAACACCATATCTCTTTTTCGTTTATAAGCGACCTCTTGCATCACATGTTCATTACCTATAGGGAATGCTGCCTACCTACTATGGCTTTAACAAATAGCTGACTAATAGAAAGTACTGCGCATTCCCTGTACAATTTCACGGAGGGATGGCATGGCGTCTAAGCTTAAAAGTTATTACTTTTAATAGTGCTCTTTGTGATCTTTCTACTTGTAGTAAGTGGGTCTGAGCAGCGGACCCCCAAACTGTAATGCAGTATGCCAGGTTGGATTGTGCAAGGGCGTAATATACTAAGATCAATGCATCAAAGTTTAGTACATATCGAAGTTACTTGAAATTGAACACTAGTTTTCTTGCACGTCTCGAAAGTTTTTCAGATGTTCGTTCCATGATAGAATAGAATAGAATAGAATAGAATAGAATAGAAAAACATTTATTCAGCACATACATACAATGTAAATATAGAAAAGCATACATGAGAAGAATATAATGAAGAATGATAAGCTTCTGTCTAATATTACTCCTAAATATCTGATCTCTGTAGTTTTCGTTAAGACTGCACATTTACACAAATTGGGTTCATATGAAAGTATATGCGGTGCCTGTAGCGGAGCAACCATATTTAAAATTTTGTCTGTCTGTCTGTCTGTCTGTCTGTTTGTTCCGGGTAATCTCCGAAACGACTGGACCGATTTTGACGGGACTTTCACTGGCAGATAGCTGATGGTACTCCAACTTAGGCTACTTTAATTTTAGAAAAAGAATTAGGGTTCCGCGCAAAAAGATGGAAACCATGTAGTCCAGAATCTAAACGCGGGTGAAACCGCGGGGCAGCAGCTAGTAGCATAAATATAACCTGACCATTTTTAAATTTATTTATTGGAAGGCAAACATTAATAACTAAACAGGTTTCATTAAACATTTGAGACGCAATTTTGGAGAAAATAATTAATATTGTTAGTTCAATCCATTCCATACCCGATAAATAATATTGGATTATCTTACTTTGAGGGATACATAATTTTGCTTACACAATTGGTTGCACTTTTGGTTGCAATGTTGTTGCACTATGGTTGCACTACTGTTGCACTGCTGTTGCACTACTGTTGCACTACTGTTGCACTACTGTTGCACTACTGTCGCACTACGATTGCACTACGGTTGCACTACGGTTGCACTATTGGTTGCACCATTGGTTGCGCTGTTGTTATACTGTTGTTGCACTATTGTTGCACTATTGTTGCACTGTTGTTGCACTGTTGTTGCACTGTTGTTGCACTGTTGTTGCACTGTTGTTGCACTGTTGTTGCACTATTGTTGCACTATTGTTGCGCTATTGTTGCACCATTGGTTGTGGGCTCATTATAATGTCTTTATATTGCCAATTATATTATACATATTGGATAAAATGGGTGCCTAAATGTCACGTTATGTTGGGTGACTAGATGTCACAATGGATATTTGAAATGGTTGGTAAAATGACACATTGGTAATAATCAGGGAGATTCCAATATATTAAATGGGTAACAAAAGGTCACAAATGAGTAAGTCACTTTGGAATAATTGAGTGATCAATTAATATTCTTAAAATTGCGTTTCACAAGTGTTGACGTTTTAAAATCCTGGGCAAACATTCTTAAATTGTGATCAACATTTTATTGCATATTGTATTTTAATAATTGTCGAAAATAATTTATTACTGATGTTTGTTTTGTAATGGATTTTGCTTTCTGATAAAGAAATTAACAATTAGAATGTGATTTTAGGTTATTAAACTATAGTTCGGTAGCGTTATAAAACCTGTGGTGCGCAGCAAACAGAGTCTATTAGAAAGGAATACCATCATTTAGGTCTTGTGAAATATTTATTTCATATGTCAAAGAATATAATACGTATTGTTATAGTGGGTAGATATTATACCATAAAAAAATATGTTATACTAATTTTTAATAGGCTACGTGGTCGAAGCCGTGGGGCACAGGTAGTCGGTTAGATATTTTTATGCACATAAGGGCCAGTTGAGTGTTAAGTACACAAGTCCAGGAGTTCGGTAGTATTAACCAGTTTTGATGTCACATACTTGTCAAAATTGGGTGACCATATAATCTTGCCTCGTCATATTTTTGACATTGCTTTGGGCATAATATGTTGATAGTTAAAATGTACTGATATATCTGTTGATGTTGACTAAATAAAAGGTTATCACTATGAATATATATATGTACACATAACTTTATCCTTTGCAGGGACGCAAAGCTATCAGGATGGACGAATGTAATAAATCTAAATAGTTCTTCAAATACTGTGACGTCTTCCTGTTCCACGCGTCGACAGGTGGCGCCGCCTGGTGGATATTCAACTGAAGCAAATCCAGCCAATGCGAGAAAAGTATTGTGCCGCCACAAAAGTGACGTCATCGTGAACATAAATTGATACCTTGCCATTTTGCTCGTTCAGTTCTCCTTTGGATTTAGAGTAAGCCAGATCGGCAAAGAACTCTGTATAGTTTTTGGATTATATAAAGCTAAGTATTCTTCTAATTAAGTAAAATTAATGTGCTATTATATCAAAAGTGTACTTATGTAATTACTGATTGTATTGTCATGTATTGAATATCAATTTTAAAAGAGTTCCATCGAGTTTCTTGCCCATTCTTCTCGACAGGACTA
Source organism: Crocallis elinguaria (assembly GCA_907269065.1). Taxonomy (NCBI): domain Eukaryota; kingdom Metazoa; phylum Arthropoda; class Insecta; order Lepidoptera; family Geometridae; genus Crocallis; species Crocallis elinguaria. The sequence goes on along the minus strand of OU026081.1, from coordinate 1,882,586 downwards.
CATCTTTGGAATGGGCACTTAGAGTCATTTGCCTAGTAATCTTGAAGTAATAGAAAAAAGAAGTAATTGGAAATACAAAAATATTAAGTGATTTAAACTGTGTCTTATTTATTCTTGTGATTAATGCAGGTTGTAACAGGTCTTCGCATGGTAGAACTAGGACGGGCGGGTGGACGTTTATCCAATTAGTGGTTGCTTCGGCCCAGCTCGCAGTCTCGCGCTGCTTGTTTTTGGATAGACGTTCACCTTCCTCACTCATCCCTCGGTGAGTGAGGAGGCTTTGGTCTTGGGGGAGAGCGCAACAGTCGTGTAGATCCCCAAGGCAAGTTCGGCGTTATCCTTCTCGTGGTTGCTGCCTGTTATTGGTCTATTTCCTTCAGAAATAGACGTAACTGAAACGCCGGGCGCCGCGTATCCTTCTTATTATGTATATGTATGTTTATGTATTTATCCTATCTGTATTTATTTATTATGTATTTATAGCATCTATTTATTATTCGTATTTATATATTTATCTCTGCGGTGGTGCCGTTTCTGGTGGCGGTCCGTTGGTGCCCTGTCTCTCTCTCATTCGTGAGAGAAAGACATGGGCGCTGCGGCTGTCGCCGGGAATGGCAGGTCAACGGGGGGAGTCGCCGATCCAAGTACCTCTCTGCTCTCAGAGAGGACAGTGGATGCGGCAAGCACGGCAGGCCAGTGGGGTGCTGTGAGACGGACCATGCATCGCCGCAAAGATGCATCGAGAGGGGGAGCCTCGCGGTGGCAGTACGCGTACGCTCGCTTCGTTCTCTCACTTTCGTGAGAGAGGGACGCGGGCTGCGCTTGCTGGTACTGGCGAGTGCTCCAAATTTGTGTGTTTATTTTGTCTTTGTGTTTTCTTTTGGTTCTGTGTATTGTATTTTTGATTCTGTGTTCTGTTTTATTTGTTGTGTTTTGTTTTGTGTGTTGTGTCTGTGTTCTGCCACAGACGAGTCGGTTCGGTCGAAAGACCGATGGTCGTAGACAGGGTCCCGGTCGGCGCCCCGGCGGTAAGCTGGGTAGCGGTGACGCGGGTCGGGGGCGGCGGGTTCGGCCGGCTGTGTTAACGCACAGTCGGTCGGACAGGCATTATGCCAACCGTCGGCCAACTCGCCGCGCTGGTGAGGGGCTTGCCTTAATTGGCTGGCCCGCGTGGAGTCAACCACTATAAAAAATCACTCAAAGGTCCCGCGCGTCGACCTACCGCGCGGGGCGCCTCCGAGGGGGTGGCTGGGGAGTGAGCATCAGCCTGCTAGAGGTCACCTGCGGATACAGCCCGACCTCCGCAGTATGTAGGGTTGCCCGGGTACAGGGGGCACTGCCCGGGTCGACGGAGTATTTCCCCCATACTCGTGGGAACTGTATGGAAGAATTTTTAAAAAACAACAAAAGAGTGACGAGGAGTTCGGCGAAAGCTGGAACGGTGGAGGAGGAGAGTCCCCGCATCAAAGCGGAGAGACCGTCAACTGGCGACGAGGCCCAGAGGGCTGAAGTCGAGAGGAGAAGGGAGCTGAGCCGGTCGGATTCCGACCAGTCCGGTATGGAGGTTGAGTCGGCGGGGTCTACCTCGCGACACTCGACTCCGGGACGGTGGAAGAAACGCCGGCTCAGTGTAGAAAGAGAGGGGGCCACTTCGGACGACGACTGCGCCAAGTCGTCTAGGAAGGAGGCCGCAGCAAGGCCACGCCGCGGACGCCCGCCCACAACGGGGCAGTACGTAGGCCTGGCCAAAGCTCAGGACGAGCTCAATAGAGCGAAACGCGAAGAGCTCAAGCTCCAGGCGGAGCAAGAGCTCATGGCTGAGATGGCCCAGAGGCGGGACGAGCGAGTGGCGTGCCTCGCGAAAGTCCCGAGAGTCTCTGAAGGGGTCAACGTGGCGGACGCCGATTTGGGGGCGGTGGCGAAGCTGGTCGAGAGTTCTCTCTCGACCATAATCTCCGTCGCCACCAAATCGAAGAATTTGAAAGGGAACCTCATTCGGGACGTTAAGGAGGCTGTGGGCGCTGTGCAGCTAGCGTTTGAAGCTGTACAGTCGCGCACAGTCTCTGAGGAGGTGAGGCTGTTGGCAGAGGCCAACAAGACCCTCACGGCGCAGCTCACTGAGCTGCGCCGTGAGATGGCAGAGATGCGCGCGGCGCAGGTGCAGGTGGCTCCTGTCGCCCCCATCTCATCCGAGGAGCTGACGAGACAGGTGATGATCCAGGTGGGCACAATGCTCAATGCCCGCCTGGAGGGCCTCCAAGACCGCCTGCTCCCGGAGAGGCGCCTAAGGCCCCCGCTAGCCGCGGACCGACGACGAGAGTCGGCGGCAGAAGCTGGTGCCCCGGCGCCTATGGAGGTTACCCCTTCGCCTCCCCCCCCTCCACCACGCGCCTCGGTAACGAAGGAGGCGCCCAAGGAGGGCGGGAAAGGCAAGGGAAAGGGTAAGGGGAAGGGGAAGAGCACCCCTGCCCCTGCCCCGGTGCCGGTCGCCACCCCAGTGCCGGCCCCCCGTCCACAAGCTCCCGCGGCGGAGAAGTGGACGGAGGTGGTCCGCAAGGGGGCGCGAAAACCCACCAGGGCAGTGGCGCCTGAGAAGGCGGCACCGAAGCGCCCGGGGAAGAAGGCAGCGTCTCGCCCTGCGAGATCGCAGGCCCCAAAGCCCACGCCGGCACCGAGGCAGATGCCGCCCTCCACAAAGGAGAAGGCAGCAAAACTGCGCCCCCCCCGTACTGCAGCCGTGGTGATCACGCTGCAACCGGGGGCGGCAGAGAGAGGCCTAACGTACGCGGACATCCTGACGCGTGCTAAAAACATGATAAACCTCCAGGATATCGGTGTCCCTCCTCACCTCCGCATGAGGGCGGCGGCGACGGGGGCCCGGATCCTGGAGGTCCCCGGTGTGGAGCGTTCGGAGAAGGCGGATGTCCTCGCGCAGAAGTTGCGCGAGGTATTCGAGGGGGAAGAGGAAGTCCTCATCTCCAGACCGGTCACTACCGCAGACTTGCGTGTGACCGGTTTGGACGACTCGGTCACCCCCGAGGAGTTGGCGGCGGCCCTTTCTGCACAGGGAGACTGCCCTGCGTCGGCGGTTAAGGCCGGCGCAATCAGAAAGGGCCCGGCCGGAATGGGCACCGCGTTCGTGCGGTGCCCTATGACGGCCGCGAAGAAGATTGCCGCAAGCGGCCGTCTTCTCGTCGGGTGGGTGGCGGCGCAGGTGCGGATTCTCGATCCGCGGCCGCGCCGCTGCTACCGCTGCCTCGTGCTGGGCCACGTCAGGGCCCAGTGCGAGTCGGAGGTCGACCGCAGCGATGAATGTTATCGCTGCGGTCGCAACGGCCATAAGGCCAACGGGTGCTCCGCCCTCCCGCGCTGCAGCGTGTGCGCAGCTGCGGGACTGGCAGCGGACCACCTTTCCGGGGGCAAGACTTGCGTCAAGCCCCCGCAGAAAAAGGGCAGGAAGAGCAAGCCGGCTGCTGCTGAGGCCACGGCCCAGTCGCAGCCGGCCGGCCCCTCCACAGGGCAGACGGTCACCATGGAGGTGGGTTAATTATGGCCCTTTCCTTCCTCCAGGCGAATGCCAACCACTCCGCTGGGGCGCAGGATCTTCTCCTGCAGTCCCTGGCGGAGTGGTTGGCAAACGTAGCTGTGATAGCCGAGCCGTACGCGGTCCCGTCCAGAACCGACTGGGCGGGGGACCGCGACGGCTTGGTGGCGATCACAACGCAATCGCCGGCGCGCTCCCCACCTATCGACGTGGTGCACAGGGGGGGCGGCTTTGTAGTGGCTCGAGTTGGCGAGGTGGTTGTTGTGGGAGTATATTTCTCCCCCAACAGGCCCCTCGCCGAATTCGAGGACTACTTGGACGAGGTGGGAGTCTGGGTCGCGCGGAGCCGTCCTCGACCCGTGGTCGTCCTCGGGGACCTAAATGCGAAAGCGTCCGCCTGGGGGTCCCCGGTGACGGACGCGAGGGGCACTGCCTTAGAGCAATGGTTGGTCGGCATAGGGCTTTGTGTCTGCAACCGGGGGTCGGAGTTAACCTGCGTGCGGCGAGGGGGGGGGTCGGTGGTCGATGTGACCTTGGCCACCCCCGAGCTCGCGCGCAGAGTGCATGGCTGGAGGGTGCTGGTGGACGAGGAAACACTGTCCGACCACCGGTACATCCGGTTCGGTGTTTCCTCGTCCGCGAGTGCCCTGGATGTGCGGGCCCCCCCGGTGAGGGAAAGGCGCTGGGCGCTGAAGCGCCTGGACTATGACCTGCTGAAAGAGGCGGCCATAGTCCAGGCGTGGAACTGCCAGTCCTCGGTGCCGGGGACTGTTGAGGAGGAGGCCGACGCCGTGTGTAAGGCGATGGCCCGCGTTTGCGACGCCGCGATGCCTCGGGTGCGAGCTCCTCCGACCAGGAGACAAATGTACTGGTGGTCGGAGGAGATCGCGGCCCTCCGTCGTCGGTGCAGAGCACGGCGGCGGCGGTACCAGCGGTACCGGAGGCGGCGGCGGCGCGAGACGCCGGTTTCCGACGCCCTCTATGCGCGATATAGAGAGGCGTCGAAGGCGCTACGCGGGGCCATAAAAAGGGCGAAGGCGGATGCGTGGAGGGACCTGCTCGGAACCCTGGAGCAGGATCCCTGGGGGAGGCCGTACAGGCTGGTGCGGCGCAAGCTGCGCCCCTGGGCCCCCCCCACTACGAGTACGCTCGAGCCGGAGGTGCTGGCTAGGGTCGTGGAGGGCCTGTTCCCCGGTGACCCGGGGACCGAGTTCAGCCCCCCAATGACGGTGCCAGCACCCATGGACGAGGAGGGAGAAGAGGACAGCCCTGTGCCCGAAGTCTCGGAGGTAGAGCTGGGCAGGGCTGTCCTTAAAATGAGGGCAAAGAATACGGCGCCGGGCCCGGATGGGATCCCCGGTCGCGCGTGGGCCCTCGCGCAGGAGGCACTAGGTCCGCCGCTGAAAGACCTTTTCAGCCGCTGCCTACGCGAGGGTCATTTCCCACGGAGGTGGAAAGGGGGGAAGCTCGTCCTTCTCAGAAAGGACGGGCGCCCGGCGGATCAACCCGCCGGGTATCGCCCCATTGTTTTGTTGGACGAGGCGGGCAAGCTGCTGGAGAGAATAGTAGCTGCCCGCCTCGTCGAACATCTAGATTGTGTCGGCCCGAATTTGGCCGACACACAATTTGGTTTCCGGAGAGGTCGTTCGACCGTGGATGCCATAGCGCGTGTCCGCGACCTCTCCGAGGAAGCGTGTTCCGCGGGCGGGGGTGTATTGGCGGTGTCTTTAGACATCGCCAATGCGTTTAACTCCCTCCCGTGGACCACGATCAGGGGGGCGCTGGGGTACCACAGGGTACCCCAGTACTTGCAGCGCCTCGTGGGGGACTACCTCTCCTATAGAGAGGTAGTCTTCCCGACGTCGGCGGGGGAGGGAAGGTGCCCGGTCGTGCGTGGCGTTCCGCAGGGGTCCTGCTTGGGGCCCCTGCTGTGGAACGTCGGATACGACTGGGTCCTTCGGGGCGCTAACCTGCGTGGCGTCGGCGTCATTTGTTACGCCGACGACACGCTCGTTACCGCCCGGGGGGAGACGTATCGCGATGCGTCGATCCTCGCCACGGCCGGCGTCGCTGCGGTCGTGGCCAGGATCAGGAGGTTGGGCCTGGAGGTGGCGCTCGGGAAATCCGAGGCCATCTTTTTCCATGGTCCTCGGAGGGCGCCACCTGCAGGCGCCACGATAGTGGTGGGCGGGGTCACCATCGCGGTCGGGTCGACGCTGAGATATCTCGGCGTCGTCCTCGACCGACGATGGAAATTCGGTGCCCACCTACGGCAGCTCGCCCCCAAGCTCACAGGGACAGCTGCCGCGCTGAGCCGGCTTCTCCCCAACCTCGGGGGAGGAGACGGGAGCTGCCGCCGCCTTTATACAGCGGTGGTACGCTCGATGGCCCTCTACGCGGCCCCGATCTGGGCGGCGTCTCTACAGCCTGTAGAGACCGCCGTCCTTCATGGGGCGCAGAGGGTCATGGCGGTGAGAGTGTGCCGCGGGTACCGGACACTCTCCCACGAGGTCGCCTGCGCGCTGTCCGGGTCCCTTCCATGGGACCTAGAGGCCGAGGTTTTGTCCTCGGTCTTTTGGCAGCGAGCGCAGGCGCGTGAGCGGGGTCAGCCTCCCGCACCACAGGAGGTGGTGCGGTGGAGGCAGGACGCCAGGACAGCGGCCCTGGCGTCCTGGAGGGGGAGGCTCCTCGCGGGGCCTGCACGGAGGGGGGACGGCGCCATCCGGCTTTTGGAGGCGATCCGTCCCGTACTCGAACGGTGGGCCCAGCGAGGGCACGGGAGCCTCACCTTCCGCCTCACGCAGGTCCTCTCGGGACATGGTTGTTTCGGGAGGTACCTGCACCTTGTGGCGAGAAGGGAGGCAACCCCGGCATGCCACCAGTGCGGCTGCGCGGAGGATACTTCGCGCCACGCACTGGAGGCATGTCCGGGGGGCGATGGACCGCGACGAGCTCTAGTCGCGGTCGTGGGCCCGGACCTCTCGTTGGAGGCCGTCTTGCGAAAGATGGTCGACAGCGAGCAGGCCTGGGACGCCATGGTCTCCTTTTGCGAGACTATTGTCGAGCAAAGGGAGACCGATGAGCGGGAGAGGGAGATTGACCCCCTCTCTCTTCCGCTCAGGAGAGCACGGAGGCGGGGACGAGGTACCCATCGTTCCCCGCCTCCTCCGGGAGGGCCTGGGGCGTCGGATGTGGGGATATCCGGCGTCCCGCACCTTTCATAGGTAGGGCCCTCCCGAGGCGGGGGCGGCGCGTCTAGCGTGGGCGCGCCGCCCGAGCCGAGCGGGGGAGCAGAGCTCCCCGCGAGGCGGGTCCGCCCCTTGGGGGCGGACGACGGCTGACGGGGTTCCGCGTGTAGTGCGCAAGTGGCACCGCGACCCCGTCCAAAGGCCAGAGCCGTACAACGTCCGGTGTGGTTTTTGGTGGGTAGTCCGCTGCGCAGTGGGCGAGCGGGAAGCCCACACTCCCCCCGTGTCTTCCCCGGCACGGGGGGGCTGGCTCATAAAGGAGTTTTCCCACCGGTTACCAAAAAAAAAAAAAAAAAAAAATGGTAGAACTAGGACCGATGTCATCACTACATGATTGAACCAACACCGATGTCATCACTTCATGGCTGAAGTAACACCGATGTCATTACTTCATGGTTGAACCAACATCGATCCCACTTCTGATGTCGGAGATAGACACACACACACACGTCGGGGGTACCTCAAACCTGCATAAAACAATAATTAACAAGAAGTGGGTAGATTCATTTTATCCATTATCATCAGACATTGTCGCCCCTTCTGTAATTCATATTGCATAATGCCAAGATTCTAATATACAGAATTAGGGTAACAAAAGGTATCAATAGTTTATTTAAGTATGTCTATAAAAGAACTAGTTATCTGCTTCGCTATTTATGAATCTACTCAGGAGAGGGAGAGAGAGATATATACTATGTGCCTCTCCCTATTAACAATAATGGCTTGGCCATATACTCTCACTGATGGCTTTGCCATCTACTCTCACTAATGGTTAGTCCCAACGACTAACTTGGCTCTGGTCGACTACCTCCGGTCTGAACACAGTCTGCCTGTGTCCCGGTGCCAACTTATCCATCAGGGTCTGGCCTGCCCAGTAGCCCTGTTCGGGTCTTTTGCCCTTTGGCACCTAGAACTGTGTTCCGGTGCCACCTTATCTATCAGGTACTGGCCTGTCCAGTATTCCTGTGGGGCTTTGCCCCTTGGCACCTAGAACTGTCTTCCGGACGTGGGGGGGTTTCCCCCACAAGGACCTCCACCTTCCCCATAGTCCTGCCACTTACTCCAACTATAGTCGACCAGCTGCCAGTGTGCTTATTCATCACACTCCAATTTGTACGCTTCATGTTTAGAACATTACAATGCATAAATATTACTAGCGTTTATTGGATTCATTTGTGGAACTCTAATCACATGGACTCTATCTGATTCCACATTGCTTGACTACTAACAGTCAATTTGAGAACAGTTATAAATCTGAACACTCACCAGGCATTATTAGGGTAGTTTCATGACGGTACTATTCGCCTGATCACCAACTTGACTCACGTTCAGTTACTGTTTTTCTTCTCATTTTTCTCCCGCCATTGCCGTCGTCGGAATGTGTCAATTCCTATCGTTATTCAACCACCACAGGTTTCATAAACAATCTGTCATCCAAAAAGAAGCAAACAGTATTGCCTTACGATAAAATACTTTGACACTGACATTTGTGCAAGGGCTGACATTTACAGCTTTTACATAGCGATTCGCGTTTTGCGCGACACTCCCAACAGCGAAAGAAAGAAGTCTAATGGAGTAGAATAAGCAAGTTTCGTGGCCATTCCAGAATTTTTTTCTCTGGCACGAATACCTGCACCCTGTCCACTCCTATCTTCCACTTCTTGATGTGGGTCTGGTGCGACTTCACTTTCACTTATTTGTCCCGTCTTCTCCGGACTGTCGGAGTTGATAACGGGTCCGTGGTCTACCTCATCTTTCTGAGATTCGGGCTGTACTGGTTCTTGGAGGCTTCACTGGACTAGGTGGTACATCTCTTAGAGACGATTCTGACGATACATCACATGGTACCGACTCAATTTGCTCAACCAGTTCCTTACAGTCCCGCCTAGATCTCTGCAAGCCTAGTAATACGGGCTTACTCAACCTCTGATAGCTTGCTAACATGACAGTTCGACTGTTAAATGTCACTGTATTGCCATTTCACGGGATTGACAACCAAACGCTTGCACAAATTATCAAAATCCAGCTGTCCTTGACACGGCCATCCCGCGATGACACACGTCCTCGTGTGTTAATCTGAACAACAGCACAGCTTCCGTTTGGTTAATCCTGACTATGGTCTTCGCTGCAAGATTCAATTGCACCACAAAGTGGAAAATCGAAACTACCTTAGTTACAGCAGCTACTTTATCACGCATGAAACAAAAACTTTAGAGCTCAAGTATCATTTTAGCGATTATTTTTAACAAAGAACAAAATGTTTTTTTACATTAAAACAATTTTAGTCAAACAAGACCTCAGGTATCTCATTTGTGTTCAACAGCTATTGCTATAGCTACAGCAAACATAATTGCTACACACGCACTTCCCTATGGGAACGCAGAGTCGTCACATGATTCTATAATCTTCGCTACCAGGCAAGATCCAGAACTACCGTACTACCACACACATATGGCTATTATACTCCGGTACAGCCTCTCGAGTCAACCATTGACTCTTTGGTCTTCGCTACAAGGCTAGATCCGACTGTACAACCCAGAGCTACGGCTCAACTACATAGTACTCAAAGAGCACATACTGACTTCTAATAACCGGACTATGAGTTCACGATACTCTGATATAGTCTCAAACCTAAAGAATCGAGAACCTGTTGCATTCATTTCAAAATTTCATTAATCACAGATTTATTTTCATTTACATCGTCAATAGGTACTTGACACTACCGTAAACATAACGATCATCAAACCATTTAACATCTAAAATGTTTTCCAAAACTTTTGGCTGATAATCTTTTGTGCGCGATTTCTCGATTTAGGTGCACTCTTATATTGGTTATACTACACCACACAAAATTGCCACTATGAATTACAAACGAACTCTGTAGTGCTTAACCAACTGCACGCTGCAACTATCACTTAACCAGCGACAGCAATTATTACTTTGTGTGGCAGAATCAATTTGCTCAATACAAATCGGTCTGTCTTAATTTTACTCCATATTATCTTGTTCTGAAGACTATGTCGACATCAAATGGAAATTGATCTTTAGGCATTCTTCCTAATCGTTTGTGTGAGCACTTTTAAGTCCTATTCCCAGTTAGTCACAAATTACAAGCGTAACCTTAAAGAGAGATTTTACTCTAACATCGTCGTCATGGTCACATCGCCAGCTAGCATTAAAGGGAAGGACAATTGTATCACCATCGTCATTATCGGTGATCTTACATACTCTACATAGTAACTAGTTGATCATGAAGCTACCACAGAATCGACAATAGCACAAGCACAGATGACTCACTTCGCGTCCATAGCGACCCTCGCCACAACACAACAAAGTGCTTTGAAGGCCTGGGAGTCTGAAGAAGCGTCCCGGGGCCTCGTAATTTTCGCTTCTTGGTGAGGGCGAGGAGGACCGTAGGTCCAATAAAAAATATGCCGTTTCTAGTGGTTGTGTATTTCCAGTCAAGTAGGGACCGATGGTTACACAGAACTATTACTCTACAATCTTTTTGCAAAATATAATATAATATGTACCATTTGGAGAAAACGGTCTATCTAGTGTTGTGGTGTTATTCCACAGACTAAAATCGACTAAACTTAGTAGGGCGTACGTGAACGCCACAGTGCAACTCAGGTCGCCCAGCGCTATTAACCAACAGTTATATTCGCCTCGATGTTGCTTCTCTTTCTATCGCGCAACTCTTAGCTCTTCTGACTATTTCAGGATTGCAATCTAAACATTTATTTACCATATGAAATATTTATTTACCAGTTATGTACCAATTACTCTACTTTTCGTGAGCAAATGTCATTTCAATTAAACCCAGATTAGGTCTTCAGTGGAAAGAAAACAATTTTTATTTCCCAAATATCTGCATGGGTAGGTATTTTAACCGCAGAATAAGTAACAGGTTTATCCTAAGAAGTTAGGCATACGGCATATGTACGTTAGTTAGTATGTACCTTGTACAAAAGTAAACATTTGGTAGGTAGGTAACTACCTAATTACTAATTACTTGTAGTCTCTACGTGCACATCTTTACCTTTCGATGTCCCTAGGAAGTATGAATAACATTATTTCTGTTATTGAAAAATATGTTTTTTCTGAACAGAGCACTTGCAAAGATAAATCAAACGAGCCCACGCCCGATGAGGCTGCGTCTCCTCGTTTACAGAGCTTCTATGGCCCTTTTCTCTGGCACGACACCATAAGTATTGCACTGATATCCGATTTACATCATATGTACTGACTTCAGTATGTAAAATTTAGGCTCAATTGAACATCGGGAAGTGGTCCAAATCTAGCCTACAAGATTTCACCTACATAAATATACATATATCTACATTGTACATACAACCATTGTAAGTAAATAAATTTCACAAAACTTGAGTTTTGGGTTCTTGTAGCCGAATGTGAAGCTATATACTTTTGCTGTGCGTTTGTGAGTAGGTATTGCTACTGAGCGCGCAACCCATTGAATTAGGCCCGACTTGTCAAGCTCGCCGCGTACCTGAAGCTTTATACCCAAACCGCGTAGTGCGGCTTGCCCGGTTATATAAACTCTATCGGTGACTCTAGCAGTGACTTTACCAGTGATTCTGCCAGTGACTAGCAGTAGTCACTATTCTATTAGTTACTATGTACTACGACAATAACAAATCACAAGTTCAAAAATGGTTGAAGGTCTATTTTGCGACATCAAAACATGATTGCCATTGGTATCAACCCGTTAATAAACAAAATCGCCACGTTGCTCAGCACAACATGGAACAAATTTGTACAATTTCACGTTCATATAATTAAAGAACTGACTGCTTTTAATGAAAGAATAATATCGTAACGTTACTTCAAGACGAATTTAACGGCACAGGTTATGTTACAGGCTCAGCCAAATAACAGACATAGGTAGGTACACGTATTTTCACAACATGGAACCTCCAACGAGCTACAATGTAACGTATTGACTTTCACTAAGCTCAACAGTCTCATCTACCACGTTATATTTAAATTGTTCTACCACAACTTGACCTTCAGGCAGTTCTTGTAAGCAATCATGAGTGCAGTTTTAAATTCGCTTAGAATTTAAGGTCTTTAACAAATAGCGATCATCGTCTAGAACTTCGATCACCTTAAATGTCATTCTGTATTTTGGATACAATTTGGTCTAATTGTGTTCTTCGTTTTGTAAAAGCACGAAGTCGTCAACTCATCAACTACAAAATTACAGTAAATTTGAACATTGACACTACACAGTTAAAACAATATCAATAATTGATACAACAATAGCTCGTTTTATTTTTACATCAATGAAAACGAGGGTAACTCTATCACAAAATTCGCACGTCAGTTAAAACAATATCGATTAGCACTGCACCAACTATGAAATAACTATCGGCACAGATAAATTTGGATTCCCTCTTTTTTTTATCAAATGGAAAAAGTAGGTATTTATTAATAAATAGTTAAAAGTAGGTAGGTATTTTCTGACATTATATGCTATTTCCTTGTCTTTACAATTAAATGATCTTTATCTTTACCACTTTGTCTGTTGCCGGTCAAACTGGCGAAGAAACCAGTCTCAATAGAAACAAGTCTCAATAGAAACAGTACCTTAAGGCCTAAACTCCCTCTAAGTCATACCTTGGTAAGCTATCGGCGATAAGCTCATATTATCGCTCAGACAAGTTGACCACCGCCACGGTACGATTTTATGTGAATCGTCCGTCACTCAACACTTTTGAATTGAAATATCGTGTTTTGACACGATAACTACAACAAGCGCACAGCATTTCTTACCCTGTACCAGGCGTCCCTGTGTTACAGGCAGCAGGGACACAACGTATGGTTCAAAGATTATGTTTGTTACACAACGTTTAACTAACTGGTTCGTACCCCGACGATAATTTCAAATAAGAAAGCCTTGCACTGTACTTGTAACCAGCAGGTAACCCACTTTTTTTTAGTAACTTCCCCTTTTTTCTTATCTTATTCCAGGTGGGGGCGATAAGGCCCGCACTGACGTCCCGCTTGGGGTGTATTGTGTATACTTTAATGATTAAACGAACTTACCTGTAAGTTAAGTTCTATCATAATTATGTGAAGTAGTGAGTTTGAAGAGATTTTATATATACACTTGTAGTAGCACGCATAATGTCGCCTTGTCTATGCACTAAGTTCAGAGAGAGAAAAAAAAAATATGTAGGTAGACCGCACAATTTCATTATTTCGTGCGGTCGGCTGGTTCTTCATTTAGTTCAGAGCTTATCAGTTCAAGTAGATATTTCACTATTCGGGACCTATGAAATAGGTAATCTGGGTGGGCGGGATGCTATCTCTTCAAACTCACTACTTCACATAATTATGATAGAACTTAACTTACAGGTAAGTTCGTTTAATCATTAAATTATGTTACAGTATTGAGTTTGAAGAGATTTTATATATACACTTGTAGATGTTGAGAGAAGTTGTGAAATATCTATTTCAGTTGAAAGTATTACAGAAGTAAATATATTTAATATTTCTTCAATAAATGACATAATAAATGTACTTAATCACTCAATTAAAAGGTAATGTTTCTTAAATAAACTATTAACATAATAGCTACAGTAAATTTTAGCATAAATCAATCAATTTTACTTCTAGCAAAACAATGATTTGATTCTGTATATGCTGTCTGTTATATGCCTGTTATAAAACTTGGCAAATATTGTAGAGCCGCCGGACCAACCGGCAGTCTTCCTGATAACATCCAAATTCACACCGAGCTTATGAGCTTTTGAGGTGTCTAGTACTATGTGCAGAGTACTGTGTGATATCTATTCCACAGACCCACAACGTATACTCTTTATCCATCTGCTAAGTGTTTGGGGAGAAACTTTATTATATGGTTTTTTATAGAAATAAAAATAGAGGTGTGATGATCACGTAATGCCGCTACATTACTTTTAGATAATCTGTTAATAATTAAGCCGGACCTATGTCAGGTCTGTCTCGAAAAATTGGCAGCATCAGCGTTGGCTGAGTTGCGTTTACACTTGACGTTTTTATTAAGTCAGGGATCCTAATGGAAATATCATTCCGCCAATTTTGAAAATTTCGGATATCTATTTTTGAAATAGTTTGTACTCTATGCGCTGTTACCAGCGCCAGCAGGGTAACTAGCTTCTTTAGTGATTTTTTCTAAAGAATGAGATTAATTAGGGATCCAAGTGGCTAGAGTTTCAATTACTAATGTAGTATCCCAGTGGATTCATACTTGGGTAAGGGAGGGCGAAGCCTAAATATACCCTTAAAACACAGTCGTCTGTGCTTATCTGACTTCCTAATACTAAGGAAGATGTAGATCTAAACCCATTTAGAGTGCCGTATAGCGCTCCCGATTGAAATAACTCTGTTAAAACATGAATAATAACTGGAATGTGTAAGTATCATATTACTTAATTTAATTATCTGACAGAGACGCTATTAATGTGTCTAAAGACCCGGGAGGGAGTTTTCTTATTAGAGACTCCCGCACAATACTCCGGCATCCAGGGTAATCTGCCGCTGGATCTGGCAGAAACTGGAATGAGAGATTATTAGGTCCTCAGAAGTTTGAAAAAACCAGTGGTTTAGTTTGTAAAAAACTGGTTAAATAGGGGATACCAAGGTTCAGCTGGCCATGTTGGCCCGACCAGTATGCACTTAGCTTTGTCGCTAATAATTTTCATCAATGTTTTTTTTAAAATTATTGAGAAGGAAGGGAACCCGTTTTTACGGGTTCCTGGTTCATGGTATTTTTATACAATTTTGACCAATTCACAGAGAAAGCGTCAAGCATCAGGGTCTTTGTGCCATGATATGTATACAGGACATTTTTTATTTATTCAACTAGCAATCATGTCAATCTCTGGTAGCCCGAAATTGTTAATTATTTGCTGAAAGGCAAGATCAGATAGTTCCCATTCAATATCCGGGTGAATACACCTTGATTCAGTATCTGCTATAGTATTTTCTGTAGATGGAATGTATAGCGCTGTTATAAATAGAATTCGCGCTTCACACCATTGTCGTATTTCTTTGGTCAGTTTGTGAGATGGGGGAATTGCATTCCTCCCATACGATTAATGTAAAAAATCGCAGTTGTATTATCTATTCGCAAGATAATATGACAATTGGATAAATCCTCTAGACAAATTTTTAATCTTATGAATGTGAAGTTTTCTTTCTTCCCGACTTCAGCTACCGCTTGCCGTTTTTCCCGCACAGGCTATCCCCCAACCCCCCATAGTCGAAGCATCTGAATTCGTCAAATTTAATTTGATTTTTTGGATTTTCGATAGATTTAATCCACAAATCGAAATCTGACTGTAAACTTACAGGCAAATTCATGTACTTTTCATTTTTGTAATGTTATCCATACATTCGCTATAGCTATGTAATATTAGACAGGTATCGTTAAGATATATTGTCGATAATAATCAGCACAGCGTGGCATTCTGACCACCGTTTTCATTATTTTTGTGAAGACAAAAGGTGCCGTATTGACACCAAACGGTAGGGCATTAAATTCATACAAGTTACCGTTCAAACTAAATCTTGAATATTTTTTAGAGTTATCATGAACTTTCACTTAATAATATGCGTCTTTGAGATCAATAGTTGACTTGAGACAACATCTTGAGATTAGTTTGATCATTATTCTAAAATCTTCTAATTCAAATGAACATGTTGAATGAACTCGTTTAGCTTTTTCAAATTTAGGATAAAGCGTGCTTTTCCGTTCGGTTTGGGTAAAAAGATATTGGATATCCTCACAGGGCTCACAGTGAGGTATAGCACTTATAGAAATTAAATTATGTATAGCTTGATCAAATTCAAGTTTTTCTGAGTGTGCATAATTTCGGGGTTGAGGTATACAATGCTGATATGGAGTTTCAGTGAGCGGAATTTCATAACCACGTATCCACGATAAAATTATTTTATCTGCGGTTATTTGTGACCATTGGTTGTAAAAAACAGATAGTCTACCGGCGTAATTTACCGTATTGTCTAGCGGCGGCCGCGACTGAAGTTCAGTCGCGATGTCCTCGATGATGGCGAGTGCTGTTGCCTCTGAGGTGCAGACTCCTCTTCATCTTTGAGGGCGCCGATGGCTGCTGTCTGTGGTTTTGAACCGGAGCCTTCCCGTTTCAATTTCTGTTAACGACTTGATGCTTTGGTTTTGTAGCAGTAGTCTTGTTAGAGGTGGAAGCTTTGAGATCCAGACCTGTTTTATTGATCGCTTTTGCGGTCTTTAAAATTTCGGCTAGTTCTTGGCTACAAGAAAACTATCTATTATCGTGAGCAGCATCTGATCTTTCAAGTCCTTCTTTAGTACAGCCAATATGAAATTTCGCCTCGTTATTGACTCACTGAGTTGTGTGTCACAGATGATGCGCCCAGCATCAATCAGCAGCTTTAGAACAGTTTGATCTTTATTATCCTTACTAAGAAGAGTCTTATAGGCTCGTCAAGACAAGCAATACCGCTGCTAATTTTGCCTTAGCTTGGTTCTGTTCGTGGAACATCCTCACTGCTGGAAGCACCTTTAATCACTGGTGGTGGAGATACATCCTCCAGTATTGTCACGTTGGCTATATCCAGCGAACGATCGGAACTCGCGTGTAACGCGCTAGTCGACAGTCTTGGTTCGCGTAGCTCTTGATTTTCGTTTTCAACATTAACAGCAAATTGCAAATTTGTGTCTAATATACGTAATTATACGTATACCTTCATATTATTATCATAGGATAACCTCAACAAGTTGCTATATGCATGGCGTATTAGGTACGCATAGGTATACAGCGAGTAAGATGAACTCGTGGCGTTGCATCGTGAACTCGAGTAAAAAATAGGTTAAGTAAAAACTCGAATCGTTGGAACGTGAAACCTCGTATACATTATTATCGGTAAGTGGCAACTCGAATTGTTGAAACGTGAACATTAGAACTTAACTTATATAGTTAAAATGTTACCTTCCGGTTCGTTTCATATTATTATTATAGGACAACCTCAACAGGTTGCTACATGCATGGCGTATTAGGTACGCATAGGTATACAGCGAGTAAGATGAACTCGAGTAAAAAAATAGGTTAAGTAACAACTTGAACCGTTGGAACGTTAAAGATCGTATGTATTTAAGTGACAACTCAAACGTGAACCGAAGAAATTGCAAATTACTTAAATAGTTAAAATGTTACCTTTCGGGTCGTTTCATCTTTTTATTATTATAGATAACCTCAACAGGTTGCTATATGAATGGCGTATTAGGTACGCATAGTTATACAGCGAGTAAAATGAACTCGAGTAAGAAGTAGGTTAAGTAACAACTTGAATCGTTGGAACGTTAAACCTCGTATGCATTATTATCGTTAAGTGACAACTCCAATCGTTGAAACGTGAACATTAGAACTTAACTTAAATAGTTAAAATGTTACCTTTCGGGTCGTTTCATATTATTATTATAGAATAACCTCAACAGGTTGCTATATGCATGGCGTATTAGGTACGCATAGGTATACAGCGAGTAAGATGAACTCGAGTAAAAAGTAGGTTAAGTAACAACTCGAATCGTTGGAACGTTAAACCTCGTATGCATTATTATCGTTAAGTGACAACTCCAATCGTTGAAACGTGAACATTAGAACTTAACTTAAATAGTTAAAATGTTACCTTTCGGGTCGTTTCATATTATTATTATAGGATAACCTCAACAGGTTGCTATATGGATGGCGTATTAAGTACGCATAAGTATACAGCGAGTAAGATGAACTCGTGGCGTTGCATCGTGAACTCGAGTAAAAAAATGGGTTAAGTAAGAACTCGAATCGTTGGAACGTGAAACCTCATATGCAATCGATAGTTATCGGTAATTGTGTAAATTACTTACAAATATTCCCACTCGTCGTTATGTTTCCTCTTCGGCATCTTGATTTTGACGAAAAAACTTGTTAACACGGAGAAACTTAGAAAAACCAACTTTGTAGTGCGACGCGGCGGAGCACTGCAACGTGAATGAAGAACCAGCCGACCGCACGAAATAATGAAATTGTGCGGTCTACCTACATATTTTTTTTTTCTCTCTCTGAACTTAGTGCATAGACAAGGCGACATTATGCGTGCTACTACAAGTGTATATATAAAATCTCTTCAAACTCAATACTGTAACATAATTGGGGTATATTGTGCATATCTGGGGTATATTGTGCATACTTGGGGTATATTGTGCATCGCTTGGGGTGTATTGTGCACTACTACCCCTTTTTACTCACTTGTTCATGCAACCTTACATGCTTCAATAACTTATAATACAACTGCTTTACAATTCGGTTTCCGAATCATTAAGCGAATATCACTTATCTGTAACACTCCTCGCGCAGCTCTGGACCACAGGTTCACTAGCTGATTACCAGTAGATGGGCCCAACCTTTTGATGACCGAAGAAGCCATGAGTCACCATCACATGTATAGCACCAGACTTTTCCTGCAGTCTTTGCGCTGTTGCTAAGGCATCCTGAAGTCCTTCGTTCTTTAGATGCAGCACTCACATGAAACCATAATAGTAGATTTAGTAGACGTATTTTACTTATCAATTTCTGATTCACACAGTACTACTAAATAAATGAACACTACGCCGTTCACATTTAACTTGTCAGTAATAATCTTAAGTACCAGATCGCGCTGTCGCTTTATTGCGCTTAAATATTTAGTGCCAAAAAATTTAGTTCAATGAAAGCTCAGTATCGTCAACAAATTTGTGTTCCACTTGGAAAACTAACGAGTTTGTGTCTGATGAGTTCACGGCATAAAAAAAACCTTGTGTGCTGATCTCATGAATGCAGCACGAGATGCTGAACCACATCAATGATGTAACTTAACTAGTCAGCGATATACTTTGTAACTACTACATCGTGCATTTACATACTGGAATCGAAACCACATTATGAACGCGTTTGCCATTAAGTTTTTTTAACTAACTAGCAAAAACATTAGATTCACAGAAAAACCAGTAATAGTTTCAGAACACAAACAGTCAAGTTCCGGGAACAAAAGGAATATTCTGGAAGGTTCGTTGACATTGAATCGAGATTGTTGACGTATAATTTTAAGGCAAATTATCAATAAATGGTTTATATGGTTTGAGCACGGATTGGGTTTGTTGGTGTCTTTATCATTTATTATGTTCTAATAAAGACAGCATTAATTTTAGTCTGTGATTCGGGTAGACGGATGTTGCAGAAGCCCGCTGTCAGAGTCATTCATTCTAACTTTCATAAGTGCTCCTTTGGGGCCTATTTGAATAAAGCATTTTGAATTTGAATTTAAAAATTCACGCTCCCAAAACAAAGCTTTGTCCGATCTGGGATCGAACCTGGGCATTTCGCCTCACAGACAGGGCTACTTTCAATTCAACCCTGGCATCGTCACAAAACACTTTCAAGATCATCACTTCATGGTTGAACCAATACCGTTCCCACTTCTAATGTCGGAAATGGGCACTGAAAACTGAATAAAACAAGAATAATAAGTGGGTAGGACCGGGTAGGTACATTTTACTCATTACCATCAGACAGTCAAGTTATTACACGTGAGCGTTACTATGAGATACTATACTATGGGAGTTGTTTGTTATAACCAAAGTGTACTTTTATTACTTAGTACTCTTAGCTTCGTTCGTTTACTCAAGTACTCATTCATAATCACTTAACAACAGGTTATTTGGTCATTCGCTCACAGGCAGGGCTACCATCACATAACGTACATCCTTGCCAATCTAAACTTGACATAAGGAAAGAAAAATCGGTATTCGGCAATCGATACAATAGTCTGTTCTCATGGAGCAAAAATAAATTACTTATTATGTAGGTAGCACAATAAAATAAAACTTATTGTGTAGGTAGCACAATAAATAAGCAAAAGTTGTATGCTTTAACATTAACAAGATATTTGGCAAAACTACCCTCAATATTGCCTGCACATTTGTGACCAGAAATATATATGTACATTGTACAGTTTTAAAATTAAACAGGTAAAAGCCGGAATGAAAGTGGCATTCCACGAATCATAAATCCCAGCATCTCCACCAATTTTGTCGCCCCTTCTGTAATTCATATTGCATAATGCCAAGATTCTAATATACAGAATTAGGGTAACAAAAGGTATCAATAGTTTATTTAAGTATGTCTATAAAAGAACTAGTTATCTGCTTCGCTATTTATGAATCTACTCAGGAGAGGGAGAGAGAGATATATACTATGTGCCTCTCCCTATTAACAATAATGGCTTGGCCATATACTCTCACTGATGGCTTTGCCATCTACTCTCACTAATGGTTAGTCCCAACGACTAACTTGGCTCTGGTCGACTACCTCCGGTCTGAACACAGTCTGCCTGTGTCCCGGTGCCAACTTATCCATCAGGGTCTGGCCTGCCCAGTAGCCCTGTTCGGGTCTTTTGCCCTTTGGCACCTAGAACTGTGTTCCGGTGCCACCTTATCTATCAGGTACTGGCCTGTCCAGTATTCCTGTGGGGCTTTGCCCCTTGGCACCTAGAACTGTCTTCCGGACGTGGGGGGGTTTCCCCCACAAGGACCTCCACCTTCCCCATAGTCCTGCCACTTACTCCAACTATAGTCGACCAGCTGCCAGTGTGCTTATTCATCACACTCCAATTTGTACGCTTCATGTTTAGAACATTACAATGCATAAATATTACTAGCGTTTATTGGATTCATTTGTGGAACTCTAATCACATGGACTCTATCTGATTCCACATTGCTTGACTACTAACAGTCAATTTGAGAACAGTTATAAATCTGAACACTCACCAGGCATTATTAGGGTAGTTTCATGACGGTACTATTCGCCTGATCACCAACTTGACTCACGTTCAGTTACTGTTTTTCTTCTCATTTTTCTCCCGCCATTGCCGTCGTCGGAATGTGTCAATTCCTATCGTTATTCAACCACCACAGGTTTCATAAACAATCTGTCATCCAAAAAGAAGCAAACAGTATTGCCTTACGATAAAATACTTTGACACTGACATTTGTGCAAGGGCTGACATTTACAGCTTTTACATAGCGATTCGCGTTTTGCGCGACAGACATAGCCAAGCAATTCCACGTGGGCGTTACCATGGGAAATGTCGGTTACAACCAAAGTGTACTTTCATTACTTAGTAGTCTACTCTTAGCTTCGTTCGTGTACGCAATCACTCAATCACAATCCATCGCCACTACAGGTTTTTGGGCACTCGCCCACAGGACCTCCCAACTCCCCTTATAGTCCTGCCCAAGCCTCCACATACCTCGCCTAATGGGCTTGGTCAACAGCTGAAAGTAAATGAAAGGTTATACTTAGCAGCGACACCCTCGTCGCCTCGTCTCTTCCACCACCACACCGAACAGCGAACACGCAGCTCGCGGCGCTCCACGCGCCTCTCGCCCAGCAGATCCCAGCACTCCATCACGGGGGACTAACCGCGCAGCATAGCGGCCAGCACAGCAGGAGACGTCCGTTGCACTAAAGAGCCAACTCAAGACAACACAATATTACCAAATACCTCCAGATATAGGAGAGGTCTGTTCGGCTTGAGAGCCGAGTGCCAAGAGCAGTTGTAGGAGAGGTCCGCTCAGCTTGAGAACCGAGTGCCAAGAGCTCGACACCATAACGCCACCGACTATATACCTCGCAACTAAGACAGCTTGTAAACATAACAGATCGCTTCTGACAGCTAGCTAACATGACATTTACTCTCTAATGTCACTGAGTTGCCATTTCATTAAATTAATAGACAACCAACTACTACCACAGACTATCTAAATATGGCTGTCTACGACATACAGATATCAAAGTGTTTTTGTCAACAACTGGTTTGAGTTTAAACAATGCATAGTTGGCACTAGACAATTTTTTGCATACCCTATTTATATGATTTTCATGAGTTATTGTGTAGTCCAAATCATAACCTAAAAATGTTGTTTCTTTCACACTTAATAGATTTTTATCTTTTCTCACTTTATATTTAATAATTACATTTTTATCAGCGTTCAATATGATACCGTTACCTTCAAACCAAAGTTTTAGCTTTTCTATGATCTCTATTTCCTTATCTTTTACAAGTGCATCATTTCTATCTGTAATCCCTACATGAGTGTCATCGGTGAAAAGAGTAATAAGAGCCCAATCTGGCAAGCACTCCGCGAGATCATTTATATAAATTAAAAACAACAAGGAACCCAATATGGATCCTTGCGGAACTCCTATCGCACTGGTTTCTTTATTGGAGTATGTGTTATTGACTTTTACAACCTGATCTCTGTCACTAAGATAAGACTTCAACATGTTGTACTCTCCATCCTTAAACCCGTAGTAAGACAGTTTAAGGAGTAAAACATCATGGCGGAGACAATCAAAAGCTTTGGATAAATCACAAAATATACTACAGCATTTCTGTGATTTATCCATAGAATCCAAAACGAAATCTATTACTTTGCGAATAGCCATTACAGTGGATTTTCCTTTTCGAAAGCCAAATTGAGCTTCGGTGAACAGTTTTGATTAGACTCAAAAAAATGAACAATTCTATTTTTGAGAGAAGTTTCCAAAACTTTCGATAAAATGGGCAATATACACACTGGCCTGTAATTACCTACCTCTGCCAAGTCACCCTTTTTATGCAGCGGTACTATTTTCCCTATCTTTAACACTTTTGGGAAAATTCCTTGACTCAGGCATTCATTAAAGACACTTAGAATCATTTTAAATAAATCTTTATTGGTTAATATTAGTTCCTTTATTGTTACACTATCCATGTCATTTATATCTCTAGATGTCTTATTTTTTAGTTTTTTAATAATACTTCTTAATTCTGTACACGTTATTTGTTCAAAATGTATGTTGTCAGTTGGTTGTTTTGATTTTACTAGATAAGCTTTACATTTTTCTGTACAAATGTCGATTTTTCTAGTTAATTTTTCTGCTATTGTTCTAAAAAATGTATTAAATATGTTGGCTATTTCTTTTACATTTGTCACTACTACGCCATTATCTGTTTTAATCGTGTTTAATTTTGCTTGTGACGTATTTTTGTTATTTGTATGCTCTTTTATTATTTTCCATGATTCTTTTATTTTATTTTTAGATTTTCTTATCCTCAATGCATATTTAAGTTTTTTTGCCGTTGCTAGGACTCTTCTAAAATATTTTTTGTAAATTTTTATTTTAGTTTTTCTTAAGTTGCATGGTTGTATTTGTTGTAACATTTGGAGTTTTTCTAGGTTGCTTTTTGAAACTAATATACCTTTTGTAACATGACTTATGATATTTTATACAAAAATATAAAAAAAAAATATTCTCACATGTTTGACTTTTTTTATTCCATAGCCAATATTCATACTTAACTAAAACTTTAACTAAATAATTCAATAATCCTAATTCTAACAGCAAGCAATATAAGAAACATCAAGGCTACAGAGAATCAATATAAATGCTAAACAGAATGTTGGAGAGAAATGCATGTTTTTGTCACCAATATACAGTCACTGAATGGTAAATAAAAGTTCTGCAGATGGGGCAAGTGCACTGGTAACCATATAACCTTCTGCAGCATTCTGTGCACAAACATATATGCCGGCATGGCAAAGTTAATACACACTTCTGGCGTTCTTGGCATATCACACAAAGAGCATCGGATGCAGTGTTTGCATCATCAGCATCTACATCCTCAAAGGGAGTTTCTCTTGCCCTCATTATGTCTCCACTTGCCATTCTTGTTATTACTTGCACTTCCGGATTTATCCAATAATTATAGCACACATAGTATATATACAGCAAGTTTCTAACAAGAGACCAGTAAAAATTACAAATATTGGTCGAAATAGTTTCTCTAAAATGCACACACAGTCTCACAATAATAATAGCACTTGTGATTCCTAGGAAAGACTCCAAAGGCACTTCAGTCAAATAGTTTGTAATTTTCAATAGTCGCATGTATGCATCCACCACATTATTAATTAAGACATTTGCAATACATTTGGTTCCAGACTTCATTAATTGAGGCAGGTGAACAGGAATAAATGTAACCAAAATCCATGTGGTTTCACCCATAAAAATGACTGTGTTTGCTAGTAATGGGCACACTTCACTCACTATCACATAAACTGTGTTGATTATCCAGGCAAATGAAGTAATTACTGCATTCACTTTATAGTAAATGTAGTGTAACACCTCCTCAAATGCGTTTTGAACATACAGGACTTGATTAGATGTAGTATCTATAATATCTTTGGCTGAATTAGGTAATTCTGTGAATATGCAAATATTATCTTCATACACAATATGGAAGAAACTTATCACGTTATGTGTCATATTTATTATAATGTTGTATATCCAGAGACCTGCTGAAATTATTATTCCTCCTGTAAACGAGGCAACCGGTAGAACATTTTGTATTGTTGCAGCAAATAAATGTATCACTTTAGCTACATAGGAAATCATTGCTGCATTATTGAAATCTAGTGAAAAGGTTCTCGGCAACATGAAAATAATTCTGCATTAATCATTTACAATGTTTTCCAGTGATTACATATTATTGTATTGTTAGGGACGTCTCTTTTTCATCACAACGGACCTACCGTCATCTATAAAAGCCGAACACCTCGATAAGAACGGTCATTTAATCTCCGTCAGGTGGTTAACCTTTCAGGTATAACCATCGAGACTCCCCACCGCAACGGCTCTCCGAGCCAATGCCACCGCTGCCAGCTTTATGGCCACGCGGCCCGTTTCTGTTTCGCCCGCCCCCGGTGCGTTAAGTGCCTGGGGGACCACGGCACCGCCGACTGCACCCGCACTCGGAACAGTCCCGACCCGCCTAGTTGCGTGCTCTGTGGCACCCAAGGACACACCGCGAATTATCGCGGTTGTCCAAAGGCTCCCAGAGCCGCAAAAAGGCCCAGCGGCGGGCGGCTTCCCCCGCGCTCCCAACCCGCCCGCTCGCAAGGCGCAGGTCCGGCGCCTTCCCAGGCCCCCCCCTCGCAATCTCAGCCGAGACCGCTCTCCCAGGCGCCTCCCCCCTCATCTAACGCCTGGAAAAACCCACCGAGCTTGGTCCGTCCTAGGCCTGCTCCCACGCCCTCCCCGCCCTCTCGCACCCCGGTGACAGCTCCTCCCCGAGCCCCAATACCCCCCCGTGCACAGGCTCCCACCCGCGCTCCCCGTCACCCCATGCACGACCTAGAGTCCACGGGCCCCGTGGACAACCTCTCGTTGGTCTTGGACGTTGCCATGGCCATCGACATGGACGAAGTTGACGCGCTCGCGAACAAACTTCGTCTATCCTCCCTCCCCCAAGACCGCTTCCGTGCCATCGCAGAGCACAGTGACCTCCTTCGTGTCCTCGGACACCACTCCTTTGCACGTCCTGGTTACAACCACTATGGGTAGTACACCACAACGTGAGAAACCCCGCGCCGTAGCGTTAGCATTTTTCAATGCTAACAGCCTCGCTCATCAACGCGAGGAAGTCCAACACTTCCTAACAACCCATCAGGTCGATGTAATGCTAGTGCAAGAGACCTTTCTCAAACCGAGTAAGCGCGACCCGAAGGTCGCTAACTACTGTCTGGTTCGTAGTGATAGGACTACCGCCCGTGGGGGCGGCACTCTTATCTATTACAAAAGGTCTCTTCACTGCATCCCCATTGACACTCCCCCCCCTCGCCACTCTCGAAGCCACTTGTTGTCGCTTAGGGATGACCGGCCACCAACCTCTTATTATAGCCTCTTGTTACCAACCCGCTGGTAAAACTAGCGACCTCAACAGCAAACACGTCTCGTGGAATTCCCACGTCACCAATACGAATGGTATGATCCTAGACGGCCTAGTCGACTCTATGGGCTTCGACGTCCTAGCCCCTATGTCCCCGACGAGGTACCCCGGAAACGAGGTATCCCCTCCCGAAGTCTTGGACATTGCGCTTCTAAAGGGTATAACCCTGCGGTTACGCTCGATAGAAGTGATCCATGAACTAGACTCTGACCACCGCCCCGTTCTTATGAGACTAGGCCCCGACCCGACCGACACCGCTCCCCCGACTAGGACTGTGGTGAACTGGACGAAATTAGGGGAAGCCCTAAAGGCGGCCAGTTCACCTGACTTGGACAAAATCCCCGATGACATCCAGACGGTAGATGACATTTCCCTCGCGATCGATGCGCTCAGCAGCCACCTCAACACCGCCGTAGGTGAATCCTCTAGGCAGGTCCCAGCGATGGACACCCACCGCTGGGCCCTGCCTGAGGATGCGAGAGAGCTGCTGACCGCAAAGAACGCGGCCATTAGGGCCTACGACACGACACCCATCGATGATAACAGGGTCACACTGCGTCGCTTGGAGCGTGCTGTCAAGCGGCGCTTTGCTGACCTGCGTGATCAAAGGTGGGATGATCTGCTTTCGGGGATCTCGCCATCTCACCAGGCTTACTGGAGGCTGGCGAGAGCCCTGAAATCGGAGACTACTTCCCTTATGCCCCCTCTCACTAGAGTCAACCTTCCCCCCGCGTTCGATGACGAGGAGAAAGCCGAATGTCTGGCTGACTCTCTCGGAGCCCAGTGCTCGCCCACTCTCGATCACGTTGACCCTGCCCACCTTCATGCGGTGGACAGCGAAGTCGAACGTCGCGCCTCCCTCCCGCCCTCTGACCCTCCCCTGGAGCCTGTCACGACCTCTGAGGTTGAGTCGATCATCAAGGATCTCAAGATTCGCAAGGCCCCTGGTGCTGATGGTATCAGCAACAGGGTAGTCAAGCACTTTCCCGCCTCCTTGGTGTTCCTCTTAGTCAGCATCTTCAATGCGGCTCTGAGCAACTGCCATTACCCCACCGCGTGGAAGTCTGCCGACGTCATCGGCATCCACAAGCCCGGCAAGAAGGCTACTGAGCCCTCTAGCTATCGTCCCATCAGTCTCCTCAGTACTCTGGGGAAGATCTACGAGCGCCTCCTCGTGAGACGTCTCTGGTCCCACGTTCGCGAACACAATCTCCTTCCCGACGAGCAGTTTGGCTTTCGAGCCAAACACTCTTGCGTCCAGCAGGTGCACCGCATAACGGAGCAAATTCTCGAGGGCTTCAACGCCCCCCGTGTAGCCATGAGGACGTTTGCCGTCTTCTTGGACGTGGCGAAAGCTTTCGACCAAGTCTGGCACAACGGTTTGATTTTCAAACTGTACCACCTCGGAGTGCCAGACCGTCTTGTGCGCATCTTACAAGACTTCCTTCGGGAACGAAGCTTTCGCTACCGCGTACACGGGGATCGTTCCTCCCCTCGCACCCTCCTAGCCGGAGTCCCCCAGGGCTCCGTGCTCTCCCCTCTCCTCTTCTCACTGTACACCAGTGATATGCCTCGGCCTGATCGATCGGACGTGCACATCGCACTGTTCGCAGATGACACGGCCCTCTATTGCACCGGCTGGAGACCCCGCCTCTTGAGAGCCCGCCTCCAGAAGGCACTTACCGCTCTCGGTAAGTGGTTTCGGAAGTGGCGCATTTCCGTAAATCCGGACAAAAGCGCAGCAATGTGCTTCTCCGAGCAACACCGTGAGATCAAAGTCGACCCCCTGTCCCTGTTCGACAAGCCCATTCCATGGGTGCGCTCGACCAAGTACCTGGGAGTGATCCTCGACGATCGACTCAACTTCGATAAGCACATCACGTATGCCCGCAATAAGGCCGCCTTCGTCCTAGGTCGCCTCCACCCTCTGATATGCAACCGGAGTAAAATGTCGCTTAGAAATAAGCTGACACTTAACAAAACTTGCGTCAGACCCATCCTGACATACGCTTCTGTCGTATTCGCTCACTCCTCGTCCCTGTCACTTAACAGTCTTCAAGTGATTCAGAATCGCTTCATTCGTAGAGCAGTCGGGGCTAGCTGGTACCAGCGCAACCTCGACTTGCATTGCGACCTCGAACTTCCCTCCATCCTTCAGTACATGAAGGACATCAGCCGACGTCACTTTGACAAGGCTCCCCACCACCCTAACCCTCTTGTGGTTCACTCGGCGAACTACGTTCCGACACTCCCCCCTCCCCGTCGTCGCCGCCCTCGGCACATCTTGGGTGATCCGGACGATCCCATCGCGACCGCGGTAGCGGCCGTGCTGGGCTCGCCCGACGATCAGTCCAATCCTAGCACCAGCCCGAATGCTGGTGCAGGAAGGCGTCCAGCTCTCAGTTGCGGTATCGGATACCGAATTAGACGCAATAGGCATCGACCTCGCCGGCGAGGTCGATTCTTTGCTAGTTAGATTAGGGTTGTAGGGACCGAGCTTCACTCCGCCGTCGAGTTTCTTGCCCTTCTTCTCGATGGTGTAGGTTTTGGAACGAGGCAACTAGAATCACTACGAATTCCGCGAGCGTCCAACTCGCGTGAATTTAGCTTTGCGACGACCTACTCGTTCCCTATCCCTACCTCGGGATTGGAAATGAAACAATGGTGTCTCAATAATAAATATTATGTATAATGTCTTAGGGAACGGAGTAGGCGAACACAAATTTATAGGGTCGTGGGTGTACGGCCAATCTGATCGTGCCTGCAGCGAAGCACTCCCCTGTATGCGGTGATGATGAGAGGTGGATGGTGGCTCCGTGTCCGCGGTGATGCAGCGCCAGGATCCTCGCTGATGTGTTGTTCTGGCTACAAAGCGCACAGAAGGAGGATGGCGTGTGACGGGGCAAGCAGTGCAGTGCAGTGCGGTGTAAGCTGGTACGGAAAACCCTGGAAGCGATGAAAACCAAATAGTCAATTCATTTGGTTCATCTAATTTCCGTTCTGGGCCACCACCAGCGGCAATACGAGGAAAGCACTTTGTAGGGAGATTGTCGTGGTGGTAGACTACCAGAACGGAGTTTACAAGAAAAGAAAAGGAAAATAGAAGCAGCTTTATGCACATCATCATTAGTATGATTGGCATAAACTACCAAATTACAGCAAATATGAATAACAGATTATCATTTACTAAATGTAGGTAAGAGGCTTGATTTTTATAAATTTGTAACGGATTTTATGAAGAGTATTTTAAATAAAAGTGTTTTACTGGTACTTAGATAATAATGTGAACAAGCTTGAGATGAACATAATAAGTACATAATGAAGTAAATGATTAAAAGCCAAGAACAATGATAAAATTTCAAGAATTACGTATAACGGTTTTTTATGTGCTGTTCAAAAACTTACCCTAATGCGGGGTTGAATCCTGCACCAAAACTATTTATTTGAGGTCCAAATACTCAATGAATCACTTGATTAATTATAAAGTGATAAATATAGATTAAAATTTTGAAAATATAGATCGCGCTGGCCGACCGTTGGAGCGGCGAAGCGCAGAGTGGCGTGGACCGGCTCTGACCTCTGTCTAGTGACGACTCGCGGTGAAATGCGACGCGGGCGCAGCTCGATTCTACTCGCTTGCCGTTCGTGAATCCGGAACGTACAGTGGAGGGCAAAAAATAATATTATTTAAGATAATTAACTTGCTTAAAGCTCAACGGCCGATCATGTGTTTAAAAAAATTGTAAATAGGTTTTAATTTTAAAATAGCTATAGAATAAATTATGATATATTTGCTTAGATTTGATTAAATATTAATGTTATGTAACGGTTCCGTTACAGCTTTAGCTAGATTAGGGCCCATCTCAAACGGTCGCACTCGTGCACCGGGGCCGTTCTCTCCGACCCCCCTCTCCCGGCGACGGCCCAAGCCGAGGTTCGTACCGCGTGATTCACCTCACGCGATGCCCTTGAGCTAGTCGCCAACCACCACTTTGCTAGGGCTGAGCGCCTTCTGCGCTCTCCCGACGTTCGGTGACGCTGTAGAGGTCGCAAGACCAACAGCACGGTCCTTCAAATAAAAAAAAAAAAAAAAAATAAAAAATAAGAACGGTCACTTATTTTTCTACGCTCGAAGCGAACGGACGGCTGCTAGAATCCCTGTCGATCGTTATAAAGGTCACGTGAGTCATTTTATCGTGATTAGTATTGGTTTTACAAGTGTGCAATCGTTATTTGAATTATGTGAACTGTGAGTACTTTTCCTTGGTTTAAATGTTTGATTTAATTCGTGTAATAAACGGAATTCTTGTTCTAACTTGTTTTTCTTAAGCAAATTCCATTTCTGATTCTAACATCAGAAGTGGGATAAAGGACTAGTTCGCCCACTTAAAACAAAACAAGGAAACTTGTTGAATTTTCGAGGGAACAAGAAAACCGTTGTTTTTTTAATTGCGTAACGATTGCTAACCTTGTTATTCGATCTTGTGATTCTTATTATGGGGCGTACGTCACGTAGTCCTAAAAAAAAAACAAACCACTCGAGATGGTCGCGTAACCAAGAGTGACGTAAATCTCGGAGTAGGAGAGATACGTGAAGTAGGTCGCATGGTCATGGTGATTCGCGGCGCATCTTGAGCGATAAAAGTCGTGCCTCGCGAATAGTGTCATGTGTCCGGGATCGACGGGATTCTCGCAGTACTGAAGGGCGTCGACTGCGTGATAGGATTAGGCGTAACGATTCTCATCAGCGTAGTCGCTCGCGAAACAATAGGTCACGGTCCCGTCTGCGTAGGGATTCGCCTAGTTGGGGGCATCCTACCCTCATCGTATACGAGCCCGCACCCGTGACTCCAATTGCTGTACTTCTTGGTGCCAGTACACAGTATTCTGTGGAGTCGGGTACTCCCTGTTCTGAGTTACTTGTGTTTGTCCAGGTATTCTAATGAGCGACGACTGTTAGGCATTTGTGAGCATGTCCAGGGTCTCTTAACGCGTGGACAACAGTGGATGCAGCCAGCGGGCGCGAGGTGCGCGATGTGCGGCGTGCCTCACGGCGCGTAGCAACGTGCCGGAGAGCACACGTAAAGCGTACAGCGTGCCTGGCGGCATGTCCGGCATGCCAGACCGCGTGCAGCGCCCCAGAGTGCGTGCAGCGCGCCAAGCAGCGTGCAGACGCGCGCCACACTGCGTGCAGCGCGCCAGGCAGCGTGTAGACGCGCGCCATACCGCGTGCAGACGCGCGCCAGACCGCGTGCAGCGCGGCATACCGCGTGCAGACGCGCGCCAGAGTGCGTGCAGCGCGCCAGGCAGCGTGTAGACGCGCGCCATACCGCGTGCAGACGCGCGCCAGACCGCGTGCAGCACGGCAGAACGCGTGCAGACGCGCGGCAGACCGCGTGCAGCGCGCGACAGACGGCGTGCAGACGCGAGTAGTGAGTTATTGGGCATTCTGGACCACCTCGCTCGTTGCACTCGCGTCGCTTCGCTTGGTGGTCTAGAATGCCCAATAACATTTTTGAAAATGTCAAAAACCCAATTGGGCACTCTAGACCACCTCGCTCGATACAATCGCGTCGCTTCGCTTGGTAGTATGGATTGCCCAATACCATTGTTAAAAATGTTGTTCTTACCGATTCCTAATACAAACGGTTAGATGACCCGTGGTAAGTATCATCTCGAGAGCCCAAGGTAGGATTATCTCTCACCGATTCCTAATACAAACGGCTAGATGACCCGTGGCAAGTATCATCTCGAGAGCCCAAGGTAGGAGTATCTCTCACCGATTCCTATTACAAACGGCTAGATGACCCGTGGCAAGTATCATCTCGAGAGCCCAAGGTAGGAGTATCTCTCACCGATTCCTATTACAAACGGCTAGATGACCCGTGGCAAGTATCATCTCGAGAGCCCAAGGTAGGAGTATCTCTCACCGTTTCCTAATACAAACGGCTAGATGACCCATGGCAAGTATCATCTCGAGAGCCCAAGGTAGGAGTATCTCTCACCGATTCCTAATACAAACGGCTATCTCTCACCAAATAACTATTCCTGACTACCTACCTACTGACACTTGAAAGATTACTACTGTTGAGAAAAAGTGCCAAAAAACTCAACAGTTATACTTACCAGATTAATTGAATTACCTTTTATAAAAAACGTTACCTTACCAATTACCGTACCGCGCATTAAATATCAAACAAGGTTGGTTGATGTTTAACACGACTTTTTACCTTTTATACCTTTAACCTGTACCAAAAATCGTTACCATACCCATTACCATACCGCGCATTAAACATCAAACGAGGTTGATGTTTAACACGACTTTTTACCTTTTATACTTTGAACCTTGAAATGTATTATAAGAAAAACAACCACAAAACCCCCAGTTATCCTCAGTGTTGCTTAACTGATTTTTAACTGAAGGTTTTAAACCTGTATTATTTTTTAATAAAATTTAGAGATTACGTTACATAATAAGTTGAAATAACATTACTTATACTAATTACACTTAAAACTATTTTCAGCTACTGTTCTTGAAATCGTAACATATACCGCCGATCCATACTGGTTCGAAATCTGAAAACAAATTCAAATTAATACCTAGACAAATAGGTGAGAACTTAATTTATAATATTTCATTCGACATTCTACAAGACCTTTGACATAGTAAATGTTAGTACTATTTAATTAAGAATGTTTGTTAAATTAAAAATTAATCTGATTAATTAAACAACGTTAAGGTAAAAAGACAATATTCTACATTATGTTACAGTATTGAGTTTGAAGAGATTTTATATATACACTTGTAGTAGCACGCATAATGTCGCCTTGTCTATGCACTAAGTTCAGAGAGAGAGAAAAAAAAAAATATGTAGGTAGACCGCACATTTTTATTATTTCGTGCGGTCGGCTGGTTCTTCATTCACGTTGCAGTGCTCCGCCGCGTCGCACTACAAAGTTGGTTTTTCTAAGTTTCTCCGTGTTAACAAGTTTTCTCGTCAAAATCAAGATGCCGAAGAGGAAACATAACGACGAGTGGGAATAATTGTAAGTAATTTGCACAATTACCGATAACTATCGATTGCATATGAGGTTTCACGTTCCAACGATTCGAGTTCTTACTTAACCCATTTTTTTTACTCGAGTTCACGATGCAACGCCACGAGTTCATCTTACTCGCTGTATACCTATGCGTACTTAATACGCCATCCATATAGCAACCTGTTGAGGTTATCCTATAATAATAATATGAAACGACCCGAAGGGTAACATTCTAACTAATTAAGTAATTTGCAATTTGTTCGGTCCACGTTTGAGTTGTCACTTACTGATAATAATGCATACGAGGTTTAACGTTCCAACGATTCGAGTTGTTACTTAACCTACTTTTTACTCGAGTTCATCTTACTCGCTGTATACCTATGCGTACCTAATACGCCATGCATATAGCAACCTGTTGAGGTTATTCTATAATAATAATATGAAACGACCCGAAAGGTAACATTTTAACTATTTAAGTTAAGTTCTAATGTTCACGTTTCAACGATTGGAGTTGTCACTTAACGATAATAATGCATACGAGGTTTAACGTTCCAACGATTCAAGTTGTTACTTAACCTACTTCTTACTCGAGTTCATTTTACTCGCTGTATAACTATGCGTACCTAATACGCCATTCATATAGCAACCTGTTGAGGTTATCTATAATAATAAAAAGATGAAACGACCCGAAAGGTAACATTTTAACTATTTAAGTAATTTGCAATTTCTTCGGTTCACGTTTGAGTTGTCACTTAAATACATACGATGTTTAACGTTCCAACGGTTCAAGTTGTTACTTAACCTATTTTTTACTCGAGTTCATCTTACTCGCTGTATACCTATGCGTACCTAATACGCCATGCATGTAGCAACCTGTTGAGGTTGTCCTATAATAATAATATGAAACGAACCGGAAGGTAACATTTTAACTATATAAGTTAAGTTCTAATGTTCACGTTTCAACAATTCGAGTTGCCACTTACCGATAATAATGTATAAGAGGTTTCACGTTCCAACGATTCGAGTTGTTACTTAACCTATTTTTTACTCGAGTTCACGATGCAACGCCACGAGTTCATCTTACTCGCTGTATACCTATGCGTACCTAATACGCCATGCATATAGCAACTTGTTGAGGTTATCCTATGATAATAATATGAAGGTATACGTATAATTACGTATATTAGACACAAATTTGCAATTTGCTGTTAATGTTGAAAACGAAAATCAAGAGCTACGCGAACCAAGACCGTCGACTAGCGCGTTACACGCGAGTTCCGATCGTTTGCTGGATATAGCCAACGTGACAATACTGGAGGATGTATCTCCACCACCAGTGATTAAAGGTGCTTCCAGCAGTGAGGATGTTCCACGAACAGAACCAAGCTAAGGCAAAATTAGCAGCGGTATTGCTTGTCTTGACGAGCCTATAAGACTCTTCTTAGTAAGGATAATAAAGATCCAACTGTTCTAAAGCTGCTGATTGATGCTGGGCGCATCATCTGTGACACACAACTCAGTGAGTCAATAACGAGGCGAAATTTCATATTGGCTGTACTAAAGAAGGACTTGAAAGATCAGATGCTGCTCACGATAATAGATAGTTTTCTTGTAGCCAAGAACTAGCCGAAACTTTAAAGACCGCAAAAGCGATCAATAAAACAGGTGTGGATCTCAAAGCTTCCACCTCTAACAAGACTACTGCTACAAAACCAAAGCATCAAATCGTTAACAGAAATTGAAACGGGAAGGCTCCGGTTCAAAACCACAGACAGCAGCCATCGGCGCCCTCAAAGATGAAGGAGTCTGCACCTCAGAGGCAACAGCACTCGCCATCATCGAGGACATCGCGACTGAACTTCAGTCGCGGCCGCCGCTGGACAATACGGTAAATTACGCCGGTAGACTATCTGGTTTTTACAACCAATGGTCACAAATAACCGCAGATAAAATAATTTTATCGTGGATACGTGGTTATGAAATTCCGTTCACTGAAACTCCATATCAGCATTGTATACCTCAACCCCGAAATTATGCACACTCAGAAAAACTTGAATTTGATCAAGCTATACATAATTTAATTTCTATAGGTGCTATACACCTCACTGTGAGCCCTGTGAGGATATCCAATATCTTTTTACCCAAACCGAACGGAAAAGCACGCTTTATCCTAAATTTGAAAAAGCTAAACGAGTTCATTCAACATGTTCATTTGAATTAGAAGATTTTAGAATAATGATCAAACTAATCTCAAGATGTTGTCTCAAGTCAACTATTGATCTCAAAGACGCATATTATTAAGTGAAAGTTCATGATAACTTTAAAAAATATTCAAGATTTAGTTTGAACGGTAACTTGTATGAATTTAATGCCCTACCGTTTGGTGTCAATACGGCAACTTTTTTGTCTTCACAAAAATAATGAAAACGGTGGTCAGAATGCCACGCTGTGCTGATTATTTATCGGCAATATATCTTAACGATGCCTGTCTAATATCACATAACTATAGCGAATGTATGGATAACATTACAAAAATGAAAAGTACATACATGAATTTGCCTTTAAGTTTACAGTCAGATTTCGATTGGTGGATTAAATCTATCGAAAATCCAAAAAATCAAATTAAATTTGACGAATTCAGATGCTTCGACTATGGGGGGTTGGGGGATAGCCTGTGCGGGAAAAACGGCAAGCGGTAGCTGAAGTCGGGATGAAAGAAAACTTCACATTCATAAGATTAAAAATTTGTCTAGAGGATTTATCCAATTGTCATATTATCTTGCGAATAGATAATACAACTGCGATTTTTTACATTAATCGTATGGGAGGAATCCAATTCCCCCATCTCACAAACTGACCAAAGATATACGACAATGGTGTGAAGCGCGAATTCTATTTATAACAGCGCTATACATTCCATCTACAGAAAATACTATAGCAGATACTGAATCAAGGTGTATTCACCCGGATATTGAATGGGAACTATCTGATCTTGCCTTTCAGCAAATCATTAACAATTTCGGGCTACCAGAGATTGACATGATTGCTAGTTGAATAAATAAAAAATGTCCTGTATACATATCATGGCACAAAGACCCTGATGCTTGACGCTTTCTCTGTGAATTGGTCAAAATTGTATAAAAATACCATGAACCAGGAACCCGTAAAAACGGGTTCCCTTCCTTCTCAACAATTTTAAAAAAACATTGATGAAAATTATTAGCGACAAAGCTAAGTGCATACTGGTCGGGCCAACATGGCCAGCTGAACCTTGGTATCCCCTATTTAACCAGTTTTTTACAAACTAAACCACTGGTTTTTTCAAACTTCTGAGGACCTAATAATCTCTCATTCCAGTTTCTGCCAGATCCAGCGGCACATTACCCTGGATGCCGGAGTATTGTGCGGGAGTCTCTAATAAGAAAACTCCCTCCCGGGTCTTTAGACACATTAATAGCGTCTCTGTCAGATAATTAAATTAAGTAATATGATACTTACACATTCCAGTTATTATTCATGTTTTAACAGAGTTATTTCAATCGGGAGCGCTATACGGCACTCTAAATGGGTTTAGATCTACACCTTCCTTAGTATTAGGAAGTCAGATAAGCACAGACGACTGTGTTTTAAGGGTATATTTAGGCTTCGCCCTCCCTTACCCAAGTATGAATCCACTGGGATACTACATTAGTAATTGAAACTCTAGCCACTTGGATTCCTAATTAATCTCATTCTTTAGAAAAAATCACTAAAGAAGCTAGTTACCCTGCTGGCGCTGGTAACAGCGCATAGAGTACAAACTATTTCAAAAATAGATATCCGAAATTTTCAAAATTGGCGGAATGATATTTCCATTAGGATCCCTGACTTAATAAAAACGTCAAGTGTAAACGCAACTCAGCCAACGCTGATGCTGCCAATTTTTCGAGACAGACCTGACATAGGTCCGGCTTAATTATTAACGGATTATCTAAAAGTAATGTAGCGGCATTACGTGATCATCACACCTCTATTTTTATTTCTATAAAAAACCATATAATAAAGTTTCTCCCCAAACACTTAGCAGATGGATAAAGAGTATACGTTGTGGGTCTGTGGAATAGATATCACACAGTACTCTGCACATAGTACTAGACACCTCAAAAGCTCATAAGCACGGTGTGAATTTGGATGTTATCAGGAAGACTGCCGGTTGGTCCGGCGGCTCTACAATATTTGCCAAGTTTTATAACAGGCATATAACAGACAGCATATACAGAATCAAATCATTTTTTTGCTAGAAGTAAAATTGATTGATTTATGCTAAAATTTACTGTAGCTATTATGTTAATAGTTTATTTAAGAAACATTACCTTTTAATTGAGTGATTAAGTACATTTATTATGTCATTTATTGAAGAAATATTAAATATATTTACTTCTGTAATACTTTCAACTGAAATAGATATTTCACAACTTCTCTCAACATCTACAAGTGTATATATAAAATCTCTTCAAACTCAATACTGTAACATAATTTAATGATTAAACGAACTTACCTGTAAGTTAAGTTCTATCATAATTATGTGAAGTAGTGAGTTTGAAGAGATAGCATCCCGCCCACCCAGATTACCTATTTCATAGGTCCCGAATAGTGAAATATCTACTTGAACTGATAAGCTCTGAACTAAATGAAGAACCAGCCGACCGCACGAAATAATAAAAATGTGCGGTCTACCTACATATTTTTTTTTTTCTCTCTCTCTGAACTTAGTGCATAGACAAGGCGACATTATGCGTGCTACTACAAGTGTATATATAAAATCTCTTCAAACTCACTACTTCACATAATTATGATAGAACTTAACTTACAGGTAAGTTCGTTTAATCATTAAATTATTGACTACAGTGAAGAGAAGTGAAACAAAAGATAAATAGGAATACTCTATAGTGACTACCTATTTCAATCTTTTTTGTGTTCGATGCTTTGGCCTAGAAATGTAAGCAAGTAAATTAAGTAGATAACTAACCTTTTCTGTAAGATGGTAGGTAGAGATTCCACAGTAAGTTGTAAGGCGATTTCTGGTTGATGCGGCAAACTTTGCATTGATCGCTCTGAAAATAAAGAGAAATTTTATTATAATACATAAAATAACATTTACTACGTTTCCATGAAACACAAAAAATATGGTATATTTTATGCTAGGTCAATGGTTTTGAAAAATTATTATATGACCAACTACATAAATAGAAACTTAATTTGTTTTTACTTTGAACTAAAAAAGCAAATACGTTCATGAATCCAGTAGGTACCTATACCATATTTTTAAATTGGGAATAAAGTGGAAAGTTGTTAAGTAATTGGTTTTATAATTATTTTTTTACGAAGAAGAAGAATAGTGTTAAGCATTATCTACTTTTTCGATGTCGTTCAAATGCTAGGTCACAGTTTTACAATCCAAAATCTGTAAATCTATGGCTAGGTTATGCTACATATAATTTTGAGCACGTGGCGATAAGAATAATATATATTATATTATAATATCACCTACTCGTGTTGCTTATCCTAATTTGACTAGATAAATATTACTAAAATTATTATTTTACATACCTTTTTACGGATCCTTAATCACTTAACAAATAGATTTCACCATCTAACACGTTACACGACCAAGTGACTGCTATGAAATAATAAAAAGGATAGATGAGGAGTAACGGTCAAATGTTTTATGTTATAGAGCAGGAACAAAAAATAATTTTACTAAGCTTAATTTTTCATGCTAGGTCACACACATAATATTCTAAATTGTGTTTTGATTATTTTAGTAATATTTGGTTATGAAACCGTATATAAATTTTTAAGCCATATATGATTTTAATATATATAGAGTCAAAATAACTTTTGTATTATATGAATTGCTTTAGTACTTATGATGGCTTTTACAGTGGAAATATTATTTGATAAATTTGTTATTTTTTAGATTTTAAAGTATTGTGTAGTAATAGGAAGGAACGAAGCTCCTCGTCTAAAATTCCGCCGTTCGCCACTGTACGCCGTTCGTCAGCATTGTCAGCAAAATATTGTAGGCCGAAGTCCAAACCGGGCTTGTTGCTGTGTTACTATCTAAGTAGTTGGAATATCAAAACACATTTTGAATTACTTTTGGGAATTCGTGTTTTAACTAATTAATGGTACTGTTTGAAAAATAAAATAATTACTGTACATATTGACCAATAAAAACTAATAAGACATTTTCCCCGAATAAAAAGATCATTCTATAATAATAAATCATTATGTATTAACTTAAATTATAATGCTTACCTATACAATAATGATTAATTTCGATTCACAGAATGTTTTTAACAGTTAACATTATAGGTTAAAGGTTTTGTAGGTATAAGTTTATCTATGGGTACCTATAAGTTGAATTGACTAAATAAGTCATTTCACCTTTACTACAACACGGCATTTCTTTGGTATTGATGATCAAAGGGACCGAACTACGTCAATAGAAATACAAATGAATTTTCAATGCATAAAGCATTACGTTTATCGTATGTTGCATGGGATAAGATTGAAATTTGTATTGCACATGTGTAAATACATTAAATCAAAGTACATTTATTTAAAATATGGAACTTATTTGGATACGTTAAGGTTTTGATTCAAATGTTGTATTTTAAGAATTTTCGAAAATGTGATATTTATAAATAATACATTGCGAGTTTTTGTCCTATTTTTTGGTCAATAAAGGCTTCTTTTGTGCGAAGTTTTCAAGTACGTTATGATAATTGATTAAATTAATAATTTTGCTGACATCTAAAATAATTCGTATAAAGTCACCCACAAATCGAGAAAATAGTTATAAAATCGGCGAAGCGGATCCAAGCTACAATCACCTTCCAACAAGAACAAGGATTCTCCTTCTGAAATGTGAGTGAGTATTTATTTAACTTAAATAAAATAATAATTGTGTTTTTTGCAGGAACTGTGTTAGTTGGTTAATTTTTTACTAATTATTATTTATTATTTTTACAGGTCTGATTCGGAATACGAAGCCACCGTTGCATCCGCTGCAACTGTCGCGGTATCATCACCTCAACCAGCGACCAAGCCGAAGGCGCCTAGCAGAGCATCATCGGTTCGATCGGCAGCCTCCAAGCCATCAGCGACGAAACGGACCAGAATTGCGCCGGTGCCCAACGTAGCTGACTACTTGCAGGAGACCTCCGAACCAGAATTCGATTGGTAATTATTATTATGTTGATTCTAGAGTACAATTGATGTGTTGTAAGCGATTTAAGTAATTCTTAAGTTCTCTATGATAACAAATGAAATAAATTAAAACTTGTTCACAGGAGGAAAAAATCCAAGAAGGACGTCTTCAGCATCCTCAAGGCGGAGGAAGCTGCATCGTCGGCAAGCGCGCCGAGCCTCCAAGGAAGCTTGGTATCATCATTCAGCTCCCGCGTTTCCGGAGGGCAGAGCCGTCGCACCGCATCCACGGACGGAAACTACTTCTGGGAGCTGAAGCTGTACTCCGTAGCCGATGTGCAGCATACTGCGCCGGAGGAGCGGTACAAAAAAGCCCTCGCTGCAGTAAAACTCATCTGCAGCGAGGATTCGGAAGAATGGGAAGCTCTTCAAGCACTTCTTACAAAAACATATAAAATTTTTAAAAAGTCGGAACCAACTTTTTTTCGCGATAGAAAATAAATTGTAATTGGTATGATCATTTATTGTTATTTTCGTATTATTATTTTAAGCTAAAATACCCTCTCTTTATTATTATTTACATATTATTTTTAGCAATAATACTTACTTGTTAGGTGCAATTTTTTAATTAGAGAAGCCAGGTAATTATATAAAAGTTTATATAGACATAGTATAATTTTGGGAGCTAAATATAGACAGAGAGATAATCGAGAATTACAATGCCGTTCTGTACTACATGTAATATATCTGTTGATAAGAAGTCCTGGATAGGTCATTTACGAAGTAAAGTACATAAACAAAATAATACATGTAAGTCGTACTGCGAGGGAGTTGAGATTTTAAGTAGCGCCTTCCGATCTCGCATAGTTTCTTACAAAGTAACGACGGAGGTCACAGATGACATCTCCATTGACACATTTTTAACTTCTACTCGCAAGAAGATAAAGTTTCTTTTGGATGAAGGTTTAAAACAGCATATCTGTTTAAAGGTTAACTTTGAGCTTTTTGCAACTTTTTTATTGTTCAAAGATAACGAACATGAGTTAAAATCTTTTTGTACCAAAAATTTACTATTACTATATTACTATACTAAAAATTTAATTTACTGTTTACGGCAATTATGATTTCGAGTCCCTTTTTTCTTCTGTGACAAATACATTGCGAACTAAAGCAGATGAATTTGAAGATCGCAACAGTGGCTGGGCTTTCTTAAACTGTTCTCATTTAGAGGTCAATTTGAACAAATACCAACCACTACGAGGCTCCACCTTTCTTGAGCTTCCCAAATGCATAAAAAATAAAAAGGCATGTATAAATATTCGAAACAAAGATGAGTACTGTTTCCTGTGGAGCATAGTAGCAGCTCTCTACCCCAATAGAAATCACCCTGATAGAGTTTCATCATACCCAGATTTTAGAGATGTGTTAAACATAGAGAACATGTCTTTTCCAGCATCATTTTCAGATATTCGTATTTTCGAAAAAAATAATCCTAGCTTGTCCTTTATTATCTACGGTTTGGATAAAAAGAAAAATATTATAGGACCTCTTTATAAATCAGAAAAAAATACTAACACTAAAACTATACATTTACTTTTCCTCGAAAAGGAATCAAAGACACATTACTGTCTCATTAAAGACTTGTCGCGATTATTAAGGAATCAAATAACAGGTCACCATGGTAAATTATACTTCTGTGAAACTTGTCTGGTTTTTTTTAACGAGGCCGATCAGATCGACAAACATATATGTAATGGAATTGTCACGGTTTTGCCTGAGAAGGGTTCAGTAATTAAATTTAAAAACTATGACCGAAAACAAAACGTTCCGTTTGTAATATACGGAGACTTTGAAACTATGTTAGAATCAGTACCACGTAACGAACTGCAATCGGATTCTTTACACACAACAACAATGCAGCGGCACGTGCCCATAGCATTTGCGTATCAAATTGTGTGTTCTGCTAATCCGTCATATAATAAATTTGTTACATATCGAGGAATTGACTGCGTTGATAAATTTATATCATGTATTTACGATGATGCTCGTA
This sequence comes from Crocallis elinguaria, assembly GCA_907269065.1. Lineage (NCBI taxonomy): Eukaryota > Metazoa > Arthropoda > Insecta > Lepidoptera > Geometridae > Crocallis > Crocallis elinguaria. The sequence goes on along the minus strand of OU026081.1, from coordinate 1,840,657 downwards.
ATATTCATGACATTTTGTCTCAAAACGTGCCTATTATTTTTAGTGAAACCGATGCATCAAATTTTGAAAATGAAACTCGATGCCATATCTGTCAGAGCTTTCTCTTTGGTGATAAAGTTAGAGATCATTGTCACTTAACTGGTAAATACCGCGGCGCTGCTCATAATTATTGTAACCTACAATACAAGGTGCCTAAATTTATACCAATTTTTTTTCATAACCTGGCTGGTTACGACTGTCACCTATTTATAAAAAAGCTAGGCGTAGCTCCTGGATCCATAAAAATAATACCCAAAACAAAATAAAATTATGTCTCTTTTACGAAATTTATTCATGATTCTCAGGGAAGCCTAATTCAATTACGATTTGTGGATTCTTTTAAATTTTTAGGAACCAGTTTAGAAAAACTTACAAAAACTATGAAAAAAGATCAATTTTATCACTTGCGAAAACATTTTCCAAATGAAACACAATTTCAACTTCTCACGCGTAAAGGTGTTTATCCTTACGAATATTTAAACAACTTAGAACGATATCAAGAACAATGTCTTCCAAATAAGCAATGTTTTTACAGTTCTCTAACTGATGAACATATTACAAACGAAGATTATGCTCACGCACAATCGGTTTGGACCCAATTTAAAATTTGTGATCTAGGGCAGTATACAGACTTATACGTAAAAACCGATGTTTTATTATTAACAGACATCTTCGAACAGTTTAGAGCTACCTGCAAACGTCACTATAAGCTGGACCCTGCGTTTTATATAACAGCACCTAGTTTGTCTTTTGATGCTATGCTTTTAAAAACCGGTGTTGAATTGGAGCTCATTGATGATTTTTCTATTGTAAATATGATTCAAGCTGGGATCAGAGGAGGTGTGTGTATGGTATCTCATAGATACGCAAAAGCAAATAACCAGCAAATGTTAGAATTCGATCCATTCCTATCTGATTCTTTTATAATCTACATAGATTGTAATAACCTATATGGTCACAGTATGTGTCAAACATTACCGTTGTCTAATTTCAGATTTCTTAATCAAACTGAAATAAATAACTTAGATGTAACAAGCATTTCAAATGACTCAGAAAACGGTTTCATACTGGAAGTAGATATTACTTATCCAAAAAAATTACATTTCGAGCATAATGATTTACCTTTTTGCCCTGAGAAAGACATTCCTCCAGGGGGAAAGACTTCTAAACTCATTCCAAATCTTTACGATAAATATCATTACGTAATTCATTACGTTCATTTAAAAACATGCTTAAAACATGGTTTGATTGTGAACAAGGTACACAGAGTTATTACTTTCAAACAAAGTGCGTATTTAAAACAATACATTGATCTAAATACCTATTTAAGACAACAAGCTAAATCAGCATTTGAACAAGACTTCTTCAAGCTACTTAACAACAGTATTTTTGGAAAAACTTTAGAAAATAATGAAAAAAAGGTTAACGTTCAATTAGTGAATCAATGGAACGATTGCCATAATAAGACTAAAAAAAGGAATAGTGCCGAAAAATTAATAGCCAGTCCAAACTTTCATAGCGTTTCTGTTTTCAGTGAAAACTTAGCAGCAATTCAACTTAAGCCTGATCGTATTCTTCTTGACAAACCTTTGTATATTGGATTTACTGTACTAGAATTGTCTAAATCACATATGTATGATTTCCATTATTCTGTAATGAAACCACATTATGGTAACAGTCTGCGTATGTGCTATACAGATACAGACAGTTTCGTTTATCATATTGAAACAAAAAACTTTTATGTAGATATGAAAAATAACTTCATGAATTTTTTTGATACTAGTAACTTCAGTTATGAGAATGATTATGGCTTGCCATTAATTAATAAAAAAGTTCCTGGGTTATTCAAAGATGAAATGAGTGGTGAGATAATAACCGAATTTGTTGGGTTACGCTCCAAACTGTACTGTATCAAAAACGCAGACAGCGTAATAAAAAAAGCTAAAGGTGTAAAGACATGTGTTACGCGTAACCTTGATGTCTCTGACTATAGAAACACTTTACTGACTAACGATGTAGTACGAAAAAAAAACATTTTATTCAAGTCTTTAAAACATGAATTATGTTACAGTATTGAGTTTGAAGAGATTTTATATATACACTTGTAGTAGCACGCATAATGTCGCCTTGTCTATGCACTAAGTTCAGAGAGAGAGAAAAAAAAAAATATGTAGGTAGACCGCACATTTTTATTATTTCGTGCGGTCGGCTGGTTCTTCATTCACGTTGCAGTGCTCCGCCGCGTCGCACTACAAAGTTGGTTTTTCTAAGTTTCTCCGTGTTAACAAGTTTTTTCGTCAAAATCAAGATGCCGAAGAGGAAACATAACGACGAGTGGGAATAATTGTAAGTAATTTGCACAATTACCGATAACTATCGATTGCATATGAGGTTTCACGTTCCAACGATTCGAGTTCTTACTTAACCCATTTTTTTTACTCGAGTTCACGATGCAACGCCACGAGTTCATCTTACTCGCTGTATACCTATGCGTACTTAATACGCCATCCATATAGCAACCTGTTGAGGTTATCCTATAATAATAATATGAAACGACCCGAAGGGTAACATTCTAACTAATTAAGTAATTTGCAATTTGTTCGGTCCACGTTTGAGTTGTCACTTACTGATAATAATGCATACGAGGTTTAACGTTCCAACGATTCGAGTTGTTACTTAACCTACTTTTTACTCGAGTTCATCTTACTCGCTGTATACCTATGCGTACCTAATACGCCATGCATATAGCAACCTGTTGAGGTTATTCTATAATAATAATATGAAACGACCCGAAAGGTAACATTTTAACTATTTAAGTTAAGTTCTAATGTTCACGTTTCAACGATTGGAGTTGTCACTTAACGATAATAATGCATACGAGGTTTAACGTTCCAACGATTCAAGTTGTTACTTAACCTACTTCTTACTCGAGTTCATTTTACTCGCTGTATAACTATGCGTACCTAATACGCCATTCATATAGCAACCTGTTGAGGTTATCTATAATAATAAAAAGATGAAACGACCCGAAAGGTAACATTTTAACTATTTAAGTAATTTGCAATTTCTTCGGTTCACGTTTGAGTTGTCACTTAAATACATACGATGTTTAACGTTCCAACGGTTCAAGTTGTTACTTAACCTATTTTTTACTCGAGTTCATCTTACTCGCTGTATACCTATGCGTACCTAATACGCCATGCATGTAGCAACCTGTTGAGGTTGTCCTATAATAATAATATGAAACGAACCGGAAGGTAACATTTTAACTATATAAGTTAAGTTCTAATGTTCACGTTTCAACAATTCGAGTTGCCACTTACCGATAATAATGTATAAGAGGTTTCACGTTCCAACGATTCGAGTTGTTACTTAACCTATTTTTTACTCGAGTTCACGATGCAACGCCACGAGTTCATCTTACTCGCTGTATACCTATGCGTACCTAATACGCCATGCATATAGCAACTTGTTGAGGTTATCCTATGATAATAATATGAAGGTATACGTATAATTACGTATATTAGACACAAATTTGCAATTTGCTGTTAATGTTGAAAACGAAAATCAAGAGCTACGCGAACCAAGACCGTCGACTAGCGCGTTACACGCGAGTTCCGATCGTTTGCTGGATATAGCCAACGTGACAATACTGGAGGATGTATCTCCACCACCAGTGATTAAAGGTGCTTCCAGCAGTGAGGATGTTCCACGAACAGAACCAAGCTAAGGCAAAATTAGCAGCGGTATTGCTTGTCTTGACGAGCCTATAAGACTCTTCTTAGTAAGGATAATAAAGATCCAACTGTTCTAAAGCTGCTGATTGATGCTGGGCGCATCATCTGTGACACACAACTCAGTGAGTCAATAACGAGGCGAAATTTCATATTGGCTGTACTAAAGAAGGACTTGAAAGATCAGATGCTGCTCACGATAATAGATAGTTTTCTTGTAGCCAAGAACTAGCCGAAACTTTAAAGACCGCAAAAGCGATCAATAAAACAGGTGTGGATCTCAAAGCTTCCACCTCTAACAAGACTACTGCTACAAAACCAAAGCATCAAATCGTTAACAGAAATTGAAACGGGAAGGCTCCGGTTCAAAACCACAGACAGCAGCCATCGGCGCCCTCAAAGATGAAGGAGTCTGCACCTCAGAGGCAACAGCACTCGCCATCATCGAGGACATCGCGACTGAACTTCAGTCGCGGCCGCCGCTGGACAATACGGTAAATTACGCCGGTAGACTATCTGGTTTTTACAACCAATGGTCACAAATAACCGCAGATAAAATAATTTTATCGTGGATACGTGGTTATGAAATTCCGTTCACTGAAACTCCATATCAGCATTGTATACCTCAACCCCGAAATTATGCACACTCAGAAAAACTTGAATTTGATCAAGCTATACATAATTTAATTTCTATAGGTGCTATACCTCACTGTGAGCCCTGTGAGGATATCCAATATCTTTTTACCCAAACCGAACGGAAAAGCACGCTTTATCCTAAATTTGAAAAAGCTAAACGAGTTCATTCAACATGTTCATTTGAATTAGAAGATTTTAGAATAATGATCAAACTAATCTCAAGATGTTGTCTCAAGTCAACTATTGATCTCAAAGACGCATATTATTAAGTGAAAGTTCATGATAACTTTAAAAAATATTCAAGATTTAGTTTGAACGGTAACTTGTATGAATTTAATGCCCTACCGTTTGGTGTCAATACGGCAACTTTTTTGTCTTCACAAAAATAATGAAAACGGTGGTCAGAATGCCACGCTGTGCTGATTATTTATCGGCAATATATCTTAACGATACCTGTCTAATATCACATAACTATAGCGAATGTATGGATAACATTACAAAAATGAAAAGTACATACATGAATTTGCCTTTAAGTTTACAGTCAGATTTCGATTGGTGGATTAAATCTATCGAAAATCCAAAAAATCAAATTAAATTTGACGAATTCAGATGCTTCGACTATGGGGGGTTGGGGGATAGCCTGTGCGGGAAAAACGGCAAGCGGTAGCTGAAGTCGGGATGAAAGAAAACTTCACATTCATAAGATTAAAAATTTGTCTAGAGGATTTATCCAATTGTCATATTATCTTGCGAATAGATAATACAACTGCGATTTTTTACATTAATCGTATGGGAGGAATCCAATTCCCCCATCTCACAAACTGACCAAAGATATACGACAATGGTGTGAAGCGCGAATTCTATTTATAACAGCGCTATACATTCCATCTACAGAAAATACTATAGCAGATACTGAATCAAGGTGTATTCACCCGGATATTGAATGGGAACTATCTGATCTTGCCTTTCAGCAAATCATTAACAATTTCGGGCTACCAGAGATTGACATGATTGCTAGTTGAATAAATAAAAAATGTCCTGTATACATATCATGGCACAAAGACCCTGATGCTTGACGCTTTCTCTGTGAATTGGTCAAAATTGTATAAAAATACCATGAACCAGGAACCCGTAAAAACGGGTTCCCTTCCTTCTCAACAATTTTAAAAAAACATTGATGAAAATTATTAGCGACAAAGCTAAGTGCATACTGGTCGGGCCAACATGGCCAGCTGAACCTTGGTATCCCCTATTTAACCAGTTTTTTACAAACTAAACCACTGGTTTTTTCAAACTTCTGAGGACCTAATAATCTCTCATTCCAGTTTCTGCCAGATCCAGCGGCACATTACCCTGGATGCCGGAGTATTGTGCGGGAGTCTCTAATAAGAAAACTCCCTCCCGGGTCTTTAGACACATTAATAGCGTCTCTGTCAGATAATTAAATTAAGTAATATGATACTTACACATTCCAGTTATTATTCATGTTTTAACAGAGTTATTTCAATCGGGAGCGCTATACGGCACTCTAAATGGGTTTAGATCTACACCTTCCTTAGTATTAGGAAGTCAGATAAGCACAGACGACTGTGTTTTAAGGGTATATTTAGGCTTCGCCCTCCCTTACCCAAGTATGAATCCACTGGGATACTACATTAGTAATTGAAACTCTAGCCACTTGGATTCCTAATTAATCTCATTCTTTAGAAAAAATCACTAAAGAAGCTAGTTACCCTGCTGGCGCTGGTAACAGCGCATAGAGTACAAACTATTTCAAAAATAGATATCCGAAATTTTCAAAATTGGCGGAATGATATTTCCATTAGGATCCCTGACTTAATAAAAACGTCAAGTGTAAACGCAACTCAGCCAACGCTGATGCTGCCAATTTTTCGAGACAGACCTGACATAGGTCCGGCTTAATTATTAACGGATTATCTAAAAGTAATGTAGCGGCATTACGTGATCATCACACCTCTATTTTTATTTCTATAAAAAACCATATAATAAAGTTTCTCCCCAAACACTTAGCAGATGGATAAAGAGTATACGTTGTGGGTCTGTGGAATAGATATCACACAGTACTCTGCACATAGTACTAGACACCTCAAAAGCTCATAAGCACGGTGTGAATTTGGATGTTATCAGGAAGACTGCCGGTTGGTCCGGCGGCTCTACAATATTTGCCAAGTTTTATAACAGGCATATAACAGACAGCATATACAGAATCAAATCATTGTTTTGCTAGAAGTAAAATTGATTGATTTATGCTAAAATTTACTGTAGCTATTATGTTAATAGTTTATTTAAGAAACATTACCTTTTAATTGAGTGATTAAGTACATTTATTATGTCATTTATTGAAGAAATATTAAATATATTTACTTCTGTAATACTTTCAACTGAAATAGATATTTCACAACTTCTCTCAACATCTACAAGTGTATATATAAAATCTCTTCAAACTCAATACTGTAACATAATTTAATGATTAAACGAACTTACCTGTAAGTTAAGTTCTATCATAATTATGTGAAGTAGTGAGTTTGAAGAGATAGCATCCCGCCCACCCAGATTACCTATTTCATAGGTCCCGAATAGTGAAATATCTACTTGAACTGATAAGCTCTGAACTAAATGAAGAACCAGCCGACCGCACGAAATAATAAAAATGTGCGGTCTACCTACATATTTTTTTTTTCTCTCTCTCTGAACTTAGTGCATAGACAAGGCGACATTATGCGTGCTACTACAAGTGTATATATAAAATCTCTTCAAACTCACTACTTCACATAATTATGATAGAACTTAACTTACAGGTAAGTTCGTTTAATCATTAAAATATTTACAAGAAGTGTAAACAAAATTGTGTTATCCAGTAATGATGATAAACGATTAGTTTCGCCTGATAAAGTGTCCACTAGAGCTTGGGGTCACGTATCTTTTTTAGGGATATGAGTTCTACTAAACGATGCAATTCTCAAAATACAGTAAATGTTGCTCGAAATATCAAATGTCTTCATAATTGCATAAATATTAATTTATGATACTAACGAATCATTTAGAAAGTATTAAATAATTAATGTGAAAAATAATTATTATTATGTAGTGACATATAATTTATGGTTAAAAGAACTTACCTTAAGTGAATTTCAACCAAAATTATGCGAGATGTTACATCTGAAGAGATTTAAATATACATGGTAGTCCGTTTCTCGTCATACTGCATCGTCACACAATTCAGAGCATATAGATTAATAAAAAAAATAGAAAGACATACAGTTGTTCACTCGTTCCTTCCCTTCGGTCACCACCGGCGATCCGTTCGGCTTCAACTTCATTCGTTTTAGAGCTGATGTCTGCATTCTGCAACTCTTGGGTTAACATAGTGTCTGTAGTGAATCATCACTACGTATCAATGTTATGAGTCCTACAGGGTGGGAGGGAGTTTAAATCTCTTCAGATGTAACATCTCGCATAATTTTGGTTGAAATTCACTTAAGGTAAGTTCTTTTAACCATAAATTATGCTTACGATGTTACATCTTCGAGATTTAAATATACATGGTAGATGTTTAGAGTATGTTGCAGAATGAAAAATATTCGTAAATAGTAACAAAATAGTAAAATAAACGAAGAAATTTTAATAAATGTAAATATTATATCGCTTCAGGATTCTAAACTTAAAGTTTAATTTATTCAAACGATAATACTGCCTAAGCGAACGATGTGTATTCAGAATTTAGCAAAGTTTGATTGTAGAATTTAGCAAAACAAGGAGGATTACCCATCTAGATGGCTATTCTTTTGATAAGGCCGATGAACAATCCAGATCATCTGGCTGGAGAAGTAGAAGGGTGGCGCGTGCTGTGTGCAGTGAACACGGGCATATCCACGCGACTTACATAAAGTTGACTTAATCCAGCGACTAATGGTTTCAGGGGGTGCGTTGTGGATCGGTTTATTTAATTTAAGGATAAGTTTGTTTGTATTTATTTATTTATCCATATTAGGAAGACTATCGACTATTAACATATTAAAATAGACACATAGTAAAAATCAAAAGTCATTTACAAGTCTCCACTGACTGTATTTGTAAGACTTCTAGATTTTCAATTATGAAATCAAAGTTTTCGCTGGGCAGATAGATTCACGTTTAACAAAAAAAAAGGAAAAGCACCTTTAAAAAATCTAATTATGTTATAGTATGTCTGTTTTGCAGTGATGTTTACCTAAAATTAATAATAAAGCGCACCGAAGAGTTGAAAGTGCCATAACCAGACCCTTTTTTAAAACTTTTCAGTTAGAAATCTTAATATTTCTCTAATCGACGTATCATAGACATCCAAGATGCTAGACCAAAAATAAACCACAGAATAATAAAATTTTAATTTAGCATTTGCATTGTACTGAATAATGGTATTGTTTGATAGAGAATTTAAAAAAAATTCGACATTATCTTCGGAGTCACCTTGTCGTAGGTACGCTTGCCGGATAATATAGAGCACACCAGGGTACGATTTGAATAGAAGATACCAAGGTTGGCTAAGCTACGGGCCATGGAATAATGAAAATACCGCATGCTAAAGCGAGCGAAATTTTCACTGTCCTTCGAAAAATTATCAAAGGTTTATTTATCATTTTAGCACAAGAGCGAAAGAAGGAGATGCTATTCTATTTTATTCTTCTATTCTATGTATGAAGCAAATACAATAACGTTATGTTATTTGTTTCTTGTCGTTGCTAAATTTCTCTAGCGATATGACTGAGGTGCAGAAATTGTGTATCACCAATTTCATATATATAGGAGATAGCAGTGGTGTTTATCAACCCTAAGAACACATTTACGTTGCGACATTTTTAACTGAAGGATTTTAACCCTAGGAAGGTGGCTAAAAGCTCAAGATTATTTATGTATTGTGTCTTTTCACACGCCAACCAGTGACCTTTAATTCCAATTCAAATTCAAAATGCTTTATTCAAATAGGCCCCAAAGGAGCACTTATGAAAGTTAAATTAATAGTTACCATACCCGTCACATACAGCTCCCCAGTCCATCAACGACAAAACTGTACATATAATCAAATTTTAATTATTTGTATGTATCTTATTCTTGGCCTTGTTGGCCATGTTGGACCACCAAATGAAGGCATCTTGCAAATAATTTTTGAGATTCATACGTAAATTATAACCATCATCGAAAATTTGCAGTGCTAAGTATTTTTCACGCTCAAAATGTATGGCGTACGTTGTACAACCAACAATAGGCTACAGCGAGGCAAGCAGCTGTTAGCATACTGATACACTTAGCAAGCTCATGGATAATTATTACCTCTTTGAGTCTCTTTGAGAAGGAATAAAAGCTTATTTATTTTTTGAGTAGGTAGTTCTAAGGACATAGGTAGTTTGAGCATTAATTTAAAGACGTAAAAATTGACATATTTGTTTTGAGCACATGTAACCGTTTTCGCGGTTAATTGTAAAGCCTACATTTTTCAAATTGGTTACTACAGTCTGTACTATTGCTGTTTTCATAAGTAGTATAACCTGCTCCAATGCACAATACGCCAAGACACCCAACTCTTGTAAGTCCTAGATCTCATAACAAGGATAAAAGAGGTTTCAATAACTTAGTGGATTCAATAATATACGGGGCTGAACTAAGGCCGTAAGGCAAATAACTGAATAAAATTAAATTCATAATTATAACAGGTCAATTCTGAATCTTAGGTATTTTGTATCCGGTGGATGGATGGGTACTAAAAAATGGTCGATTGTGGCCATGTAAGCACTGTTAGAAACCTATTCAGGAATGAGCTGTTCGTATCTTCCATTTTGAAGTGGCACATCTAAGTCCTACTTTTAAGTATGAAAAAAACGTAAGATAGACATAATGGCGCGTCTGTTCAGTGCATTGTGATATAGTGCTAAGACTGAGTAGCTTAGATACGGCCTCACAAATTTTCTCTAGCGGAAGAGATAGGTTATCAGGTACCTACAGTGTTTTGTGGTACATATGAAAGGGAGTTTATAACCACTAACATAAGACAGTATAATCGGGTCAAGTTACTACAGAATAATTGTATTCTATCAGCATGCGGTTCCTCTAATGATGTCGGCCGTCGCGTGATTTGTTCGCGGGGGCTACTTGGAAAATGCGGGCTTCGAACTGGCGTTCCTCCTTGCCAACGTTGAAGGTACGGTGCTGACACTGATGCCTTCGGATTGTTCTGCGGGCGGGGAGTTTGTGCGTTTCTTGACATTGGAGTTCCTCGTTGAAAAAACCAGACGTGTTTATCGCCAAAAAAGTAGGTAGGTATCTCTTTTAAACCTTGTATTGTCCTCGAAAAACTTTTGTCGAAAAGTAGAACTATAAGTTTGCGCTGGTTTACAGTTTCTTCGTAATGAAAATCTAGTAATTTAACTCAAATATTTTCTTTATCGTATCGTGAATTAGGCAATTCCCGAACCCAACTTGTTTTGTGATTTTTCTAGTCGTTTATCATTGTTTTTTGCCGTATCAGAAAGTCTTCAATTTACTTTCGGGTTTAATTTAAGTACCCGCGTTAATAGGAAGTTTTACGGAATCAGCATCCTATCTATGAGGGAATACATATATTCCTTAGCTAACCCATCTATTCGAATTCCCCAGCGTTAAGAGATCTCTGTAGGTAGGTTTCATCTAGAGTTTTTCGTAACTTCTTGCTTCACCTAACATAACAAAAGTTGTGCCAGTCGAGCAGGATGGTTGATTGGGTTATCAGTTCAGGTATTGAGTAATGTGTCTGTGACAATGAATGCCACGAGTAGTTCTTCATTCACGTAGTCTTCATTTACGTATGCAGATTCCATATAAGGAATGCTTCTCACCTCGCTAATACTTCTATTGGACATCGTGTTCGAGGATGAGATGTCAGATCAACGTTCGCGATCTCATAAGGGAAAACATAATCATTTCCATATAGTATTATAACATAGTTCCCCTTTCAGGGTGATATCGGGTAAATTAAGAACGTACAGGTATTCATTTATTTCTGGATGACATCTGGTATCACCACGTTAAGATGGTACGTTATAAAATATAGTGGACGATGATAGTCCTTTTTTTTTTTTTTTTTTTGCCCGGAAAAAATCCTTTATGGATCCCACCGGCCCCGGGGGGAATGGGTATGTGGGAGTCCCACCGGATATACAGCGTCACCATAAACATGACTCTGTATATTCGGTGGTATACCCACTAAAACGACCGGGGACGTGTTCTTCGCGGCTGCAATTGCAGGAAGGGCCACGGGATCGCCAGCGCACACCGCAGCACCCTCAGCAGCTGTCCAGTTTGGACATTTCTCCACGGGGGTTTGTATCCCCCATTAAACTACGTTAATTGCGTTATTATAGAACGCAATACGTCTCGGGGCTTCTTTATTCGGGCAATAGGCCCCCCGACCCATTGCCCGAGAGCCTCCGTTAGGGTGGCAAATGGTGGGCGTAAGCCAGCCGTCTGCGGCCCGGCCTCCTACGGCGCATTGGGAGTGAGAGATCGCTAGCTTCTCTGTCCCTTTCCGCCCTCTCTTTCTCCTGGATTACGGTCTCCGCAAAAGAGACTACAGCGTCCCATGCCGCTTGGCAGCTGACCATCTCGCTGATGAGCGACGATAGCGAGAGGTCGCTGCCAACGACCGACATAAGATCCGCACGCGGCTCCGCCCAAGCTGGGCACACGGCACGGGTGTGGAACGCTGAGTCTTCCTCTTCCGTCTCACAATGGTGGCAAATAGCTGTAGGCTCACGCTTGACGACCTTGTATAAATATCGGCCGAAGCAACCATGGCCTGTGAGCAGCTGCGTCAGGCGAAAGGTCACTGCACCGTTTTTTCGCCCTACCCATTCTGCCAGCACGGGTTGGAACGCAAGAACCAATTCCCGGCTTGCTATTGGGTTCTCCGTTCTGTCCGACCACCGCCGGAGGAGACCCTCACGGGCCAGCTCCCTCCATCGCTGTGTCTCCTCCGGAGGTGGCCAGTTGCCACTGTTCTTTGCCTCTACATTGCGCTGGTATGCTGCAGCCAGGACATCTGCCTCGAGGTCCCACGGTGGGGTACCTGACAGCAGACAAGCCGCCTCAAACGAAACCGTGCAATAAGCACGCGCCGCTCTCTGTGCGATAGCCCGCTGAGGACGTCGCAGCAGGGCTCTATTCTCGCTGTTGAGCGCACTCGCCCAAATCGGTGCTCCATACATCGCCTTTGATCGCAGGACGCCGCAGTAGAGGCGACGACAGGCGATACTTGGCCCCTTGAGGTTCGGGAGGAGTCTCCCAAGGACTCCCGCGAAAGATATAAGTTTTGGGGCCAATCTCCGAAAATGTTCCGTGAACCGCCATCGTCCATCCAAGACAATGCCCAAATAGCGCATGGCCGATTGGATGGGAATAACGGCTCCGCCGACCACGATCTCCATTCTTTGCGGTGGCGCATTACGTGGCCCGTGGAAGAGGACGATGATAGTCCTACATTAAGAAGGTACAGGTACCTATTAATTTATTTCTGGATGACATCTCGTATCACCACTTTAGGAAATAAATTTTTATAACCATCAGGATAATATCTGGTATTACCACGTTAAGATGGTACGTTTTAAAGTATAGTTGACAATAATAGTCCTATATTAAGAAAGTACAGGTACCTTTTAATTTATTTCTGGATGACATCTCGTATCACCACTTTATGAAATAAATTGTTAATAACCATCAGGATAATATCTGGTATTACCACGTTAAGATGGTACGTTATAAAGTATAGTTGACAATAATAGTCTTACATTAAGAAAGTACAGGTACCTTTTAATTTATTTCTGGATGACATCTCGTATCACCACTTTATGAAATAAATTTTTACCAACCATCAGGATAATATCTGGTATTACCACATTGAGATGGTACGTTATAAAATATGATGGAAAAGGAAAAAACACTCTTTTTATTTTCTCAAAAAAGTGAGGGTAGCAATAACACTAACCTTTATTACGCTTGGGACGGCGTAGTATTTTCTCCAATCGACGAATCATTTCAAGAATAACGTCAGGATCACTTTTGTGCTTCCTTTTTCCTATAATTGTTGTTAATTGGAACTTTTTACAACTTTGGACGAAAATAAGTGTTAACGATGCGGCACACGAAACACGAATGAAGTTGAAGCCGAACGGATCGCCGGTGGTGACCGAAGGGAAGGAACGAGTGAACAACTGTATGTCTTTCTATTTTTTTTATTAATCTATATGCTCTGAATTGTGTGACGATGCAGTATGACGAGAAACGGACTACCATGTATATTTAAATCTCGAAGATGTAACATCGTAAGCATAATTGCGACCTTATTATTAAGTTTATTGGTATTAAAATATAATGTAAATAGATAATAAGTTAGTACGTAAATAAAATGAGTTTAAATGAATAAATATTTGATGTTTTATTTTTTATACCTTAATATTTATGTAAAGTTATAAGTAGATACATGTGCCTGCTAAAATAATGATGGCTATTGTGTGGTGGAGTAATATTTCAAGCCTGTTTAAACTTGTTCGAATACGCGTTGGTTGCATTACAATTTTATGCATGACTGACATTTTGTATGAACACCTGTGGCGTTTTATTACAAACAAGTCAATTCCTGCTCTTTAACTTGCGCCTTTGAAATATAACTCTATCACCGCTACCTGGTAGTTCCAACTATTTTAGAATTTAATTCTTCAAACTCATTCATTTACAAGCTAGCACGACTGAAGCACACTTGTTAAAATAAATACGTTTTATTTTCCATATTTAACCAAATCTGCAGACATCTAATAAACGTAAGTATTTTTTCTAATGTTGTTATTAAATTAACAAAATGAAAAAAAACTTAAGTGTTAATAAGTTTTTTTATTTTCAGAATTATGACTTCGGAACTCGATCCAATGTGGTTACCCCACGCTCAAGATCCATTAGCGGGTTGGGATGAGTTCTTTGAAAGAGGCAACAGGAATGAGCAACGCATCACCGCGGAATCAGTTGGGAAGGAAAAAAAGGCAGTCAAAATCACAAAACGGAAAAATAAAGATGCACTATCATACGTCATTAGTAAGGCACCAAGAAGAGGATACCGTCAGATCAAAATACAAATATTTGATTTTAATGAAAGGTTAAATGCAAACTGTGAAACAATTCGTGTACAATATTCGGTTGTGGATCCAATTGATGAAATAATGAACCTTACTGAAAATGTTGTAACTAAAATATCTAAGAAATTAACAGAAGAATTGTATAATTAATAAATAAATAAAACATTGCATAAAGTGTATATTTTAAGTTAGATTGAAAATAAATATGATTTGTAAATAGTTTATTATTATGTTTTATAGAAAATATAAACATGTTTTGTAAACAGTTTAAATAAAGTAAATATATGTAGTATAGTTTTTAGGATCAGAAGAGGAAGATTCAATACACCGTATCTTTTGACAATATTCCTTTTATTTTTCTTATTGTTCCATTTTTCACAATCACTTCACTTCACTTCGCTTCACAATTCCAAATTAACTAATCGTATGATTAAAAAGTATTTTCACTGATTGGTGTTATTCTTAACAGTATTTTACTTAAGTATCGACTACCCAGGTCGAGAGTTGCGATACGAATGCCACTAATAAGATTGGTGGCCGCCATCTTTGTTTTTATTACAAAACACAGATGGCGCCACCAATACCTGTTGCGAGTAACTTACAATTCATTACTAATTAACACATTAGAATAGCCTACTTTCTTCAATTAACAATTAACTATGGCAGAAAAATAAGTGAGTAATTAACATTGCCTTACAGCTCGGCCATCCTGTGGAGAGCGAGTCCTCTCGCTTCAAGTATAATACATTTATATCCAAAGAGTGCTTTATGATAAGATACATAATGAATGATAGGTAGATACAATGTAATGTAACCTAAAATTAATGTCTCATTCAAGGAAGATGTGATTATAGAATTTTTTTTTTTTTTTTTATTTTATGTGAATTATAAGCGTCACTTTAGCTATATTATGTTCACTTTATTGATTAACAAGCAAATTAATTAATATTACTTATACTTAGATTACACAAACTTATCATCATTCAACAATCATTCTCATTCGCACTATCGCTTCCAGAATCGTCGCTATCAAAATTTCTGTTAAACATCAACCAAGGTTGGATTTTATCAATAGCTACTATAGCTTCGTATCGCCCAGTTTTGCGAGTGATTGGGGTGTCTTCTATTACAATTCTATCATGAGGGAGCACTTTCATTACACGGTAAGGTCCTTGGTACTTATTAACTAATTTTTGTGATTTTCCGTCGTGAGGTACCTGACGCTCAACACGCACCAGATCGCCTTCCTTATATGTCGTACTAGGCTTTCTATGTTTGTTAAATCGTTCTGCGTCTTTAGATTGCTGTCGATTTATGTTTTGGCTGGCTTCTTCTCGTAAATCTTGAAGCTTTTCGACAGGTGTTCGGTTTAGAGTTTCATGGATAACGGTATTCATGATCCCATCAGCTCTACTGGTTATATTGAAGCCAAACAACAATTCCGATGGACTTTTTTGTGTTGTTTTATGCTTAGTCGTGTTAATACCTACTTGGACATCAACGATACAATCATCCCAGGATTTATCGTCTCTCCCATGGTTCGAAGCCGATAAAGCATCTAGTATTGTCCTATTAAACCGCTCGACTTGACCATTAGCCCTGGGCGTTGCTACGGCGTTTACAATGTGTTTGATACCATAAGCCGATACAAACGCCTTAAATGTTGCACTCGTGAAACTTGATCCCTTGTCGGTAATTAATCGCGTAGGAGCGCCGAAATAGCTAATGTGTTCACGAATGATCCTAACAGTAGTAACAGACTTAGTATTCCGTACCGGCGTTATATTGATGTATTTGGTGAACCCATCAATTAATACTAATAAATAACAGTTACCCTTTTTACTTTTCACGAACGGTCCCAGATGATCGGCGTGAACCGTATGGAAAGGTGTACTGACCTTCTCTATTGGGTGGAGTTCACCTTCCCGTCTGCCTCCAGGTACTTTGTGGTGTGCGCATTCAAGGCATGAAGAAACGTATTTTTTTACGAATTTTCTCATCTTACTAAACCAATAGTGTTCCCGAATACGTTGTAGTGTCTTCTCGAAACCATGATGACCAACTTCGTCGTGGTTCATTTTTAAGATTTGCCAGCGAACATTCTTCGGTACTAGCCATTTAAGACTGTCACCTACTACTCGATATACACGTCCATTTTTAACTTTGTAATTAGAAACGGTGTCAGCTGTTTTAGCGGACAGCGGATCTTCGAGGGTGTTTTTAATAGTTCTAACTTCTTCGTCCGCGGATTGAACTGTAGTAATCCAGTCTTCTGCTGAATTCCGAATTGATAACACATCTAGAATATGAGTTTCTACTTCGGGATCATCAACTGCGTTGCGACTCAATGCGTCTACATGTGACATACGTACTCCTGGTCTGTACTCTATACTACAATCGTACTCTTGGATCTGGACCCACCATCGAGCGATACGAGGTATTAAATCCCGTTTAGTTAATGTACTTCGTAATGCATTACAGTCGGTATATATCTTAAAGGGTACACCTGAGAGATATATTCTGAACCGATTCAGGGATGCAATGACGGCGAGAGTTTCTAACTCATAAGAGTGGAACTTCTGTTCATCTACGGTGGTTTTCCTGCTAAAATAAGATACTGGCTGTAATATCCCATTCGAATTTCGTTGCAGCAATATACCTGCTAGCCCATCCTTACTTGCATCGGTATGAAGTTGCAATTCAGCTTTAGGGTCATAAAGAGCAAGTATAGGGCGTTCTATAAGTTGAGTTTTTATTTTACAGAACGCTTCGTCTTGGCTGTCACCCCACACCCAACCAGAGTCTTTCTTAAGGAGGTTAGTTAAAGGTGTGGCTATGGATGCATAGTTTTTGATGAATCGTCTAAAAAACCCTGACAGGCCAAGAAACTGACGCAGTTCATGCTGATTTGTTGGAGTTGGGAATTTAGAGACTGCTTCTGTTTTTCGAGTGCCTGGCTTAATGCCATCTGCACTGACTTCGAAGCCCAGGAAATCAATCTTGTCTAAAAAGAAATTACATTTGCTGAGTTTCAGAGTCAGTCCACCCTTCTTCAACAGTTGTAAAACTTCCTCTAACCTCGCCATCCCTTCCTTAAAGTCTTTCGCCGGTATTAGTACATCATCCATGTATACGATAGCATATTTAATCTTTGCTTCCATTAATATTTTATTAATGGTTCTTTGGAACACGGACGGTGCATTCACGAGGCCAAAAGGCATACGATTATACTCGTATTGGCTGTCCGGTGTAACGAAAGCAGTCTTGTCACGGCAGGGTTCCGAGATGGGGATCTGATAGTAACCAGACGCCATGTCTAGCGACGTAAATAGAGAGTTACCTGCCAACATATCAAGCTGGTCCTCCACTCGTGGTAATGGATAGTGGTCTTTCTTGGTTTTTCTATTAAGAGCGCGATAGTCGACACACAGTCGTTTTTCACCTGTTTTTTTTTGTACTAGAACAATAGGACTAGCGTAAGGTGATGAAGATTCCCGGACTATATCGCTATCCAACATCTCTTGAACCATGCTCCTAACTAAGGATCGGTCAGCATACGACATTCTATACGGTCTAAAAACTACAGGTTCGGAATTTTCTAATTCGATTACCATTTCATAAGCTTTGGTATAACCCAAGTCCTTCAAACCTTCTGAAAAACAGGTGTCATATTTAGACAACAATCTTTGAAGCTCAAGGCGCTGGTTATCCTCAAGGGTTTTGTTAACATTTAGTTCATGATCAATCTTATCTTCTTCAAAAGTTACACTGTACGACATCAAAACTACACTAGAGGTACCGTCATTACTATAGTGAATTCCCGAATTTGTTTGTTTAGCGCGAGTTAAAAGAGCGTTCTTTTTTATGTGGAGCATATCAGGGGATATATTGTAAACTAATAGAGCCCCGCGACCATTAATGATTTCATATTGGCCAGGGCACAAATAATATTCTGCCCCTTCAACTCCCCTAAGAGACCCATTGACAGACACGTTGCAGCTAATTCGTGTAGCGGTGACGATTGGTACGACATGCATTATCCTACTTGGTATATTTATGTCAGAGTCAGCCAGCAGATGGATCTTTCCTTTATTAATTCTTTGGAACATTATTTTATCAGGGGTCTTAGTAATGCAAATGTCAGGTTTCTCAGTAAACGTATGGCCCAAAAGGGTTGGATGAGTAAGTACATAGTCATCAACTACGAATAAATCTATCATTTCTTTGAGCCCCTGCACTTCTACATCTGCTGTCACAACTCCTAATGGTTGGACCAGACTGCCACCGATTCCTCTGAGTGTAGGCAAGTTCTCTCTTGGTAAGATTTTTAGATCAAGAGCTTTTGCATAGGTTACTTTGATCAGAGAGCATTGGCTACCAAGATCAACGTGGCATGTAATCGGGGAATCATTTATCCGAATCTCAATGATATATTTATTGTTAGTATTATCATCGACTGAAAGTTCTGCTACCTGCTTCTCGTTAGTGTCTCTGTTTGTTAAAGTCTTATCATTGGATATCTTGCGTCGGAAACAATCCTTTGCCTGATGACCTATTCGTTCGCAATTTGTGCACTTTACGAGAGGCTTAGTGCACCTAAAACTGGGATGACCTACTTCGTTACAATTAAAACACCTTATACTGTCGTTCGCTGGTTTTGCTTGCCCTAATCGGTTACTAGTAAAGTATGGCTTCCGTTCTATTCTATTACGATTCAGCGCGTCGTGGGTTTCTCTAGTTTGACCTGATTTAACTGTCCTAAAATATTTGAGGACCTGTTCGGGTTCTTTGAACTGTGCGGCTTGAGCGCCAACTTTAATAGCTCTATCCTCGACTCCGTAGAGTAAGCAGTCAACTGCCTGTTTCCCAAAAATTTTGCATCGATTTAAAAGATTTATCTTCGCGTAATAATAGTGCTCTAAAGACTCCCCGTATTTAGCTCTTTTTGAAAGCATCTCAGTAAGAAGTTCGGCGTAATCCTCGCGGCAAGGAAACGACTCAATCATAATTTTCTTCCACTCACCCCAGGTGTGCAGAAGAGAAGGCAATCCCTGATACCACGTTTTAGCAACACCACTTAGCTTTGGCAGTGAGTAATGGATGATTTCCTTCTCTTCCCAACCATAAATTTCGGCGCACTCTTCGACTTTTGTCAACCAAGTAAGAATGGTTTGTTCCTTAGACATAGGGTCAAATTCGGGTATGACATTAATGTTAAAAGTAAGCTTAGATTTATCCGAACCTCTTGCCTGAGTTAATATATCTAAAACCTTATCTAAAATATTATTAGATTCATTTACCTTACTGCTAGTTCTTTTGCTTCTTGGCGGCGAATATGGCTCCTCCGTGGAATCACCTGAAGACCGTCGGCGGCGCCTCTTTCCATGTCCTTTACTTGTTGTTCTCCTCCTCTTCCTTTCATATTCGTCCGATGAGCTGTCAGCGTCGTCCGATTCATCGTAGTCCCTTTTGCGCTTTGGCGGTCTTCTCCCTATTGGTGTCATCTTCCGAGTTCTCCTGTCCTTTCCAGCAGTAGTGGATGCCTGTGGCTGCTCTTTCGTCTTTTCTCGTCTTTCCAATCCGGCAGAACCAAGATCACTCGGCCGCATTCCTCGGGCCTTCCCGCAATCTTGGTCCCTTTTCAATCCTTTATAACCACGATCACTTGGCCGCGTTCTTTGGGCCTTCCCGCAATCGTGGTCATTTTGTTTCCTTATCATACGATCATGATCACTTGGCCACTTTCCTTGGGCCTTCCCGCAATCATCATCGTTTCCGTCATTATCCGTTATCATTGCCCTTTGGTCACGGTTACTCGGCCCAATTTCTTGGACCTCCCCGCAACTGTGACCATCGGAGCTGTATTCAATTATATCATCCTCCATTTATCCAAGTTTATCTGAAACTTTCCAAATTTCAGCTTTAAATCCAATCAATCATATCAATAAATATAGATCTAATCATTAAAATTGACATAATAAACAAGCATCAGCAGAAAAATTACAATATCTCTTTTTTCAAATATTGAGAGTATTAAGACCCTGCATGTCTTAATATAAAAATCATATTTTACTACCTCAAAACCTCTCCAGATGAGCATTAGCATAAAAAAATTAACTCGGTAGGTATACGTAAAATTTTTTTGGCAGTAGTAAAATAAAACACAAAATATGTCCATTTAAATCCTACTTTACTATATCCTCTTCCCTCGATTTCGCAAAATAATAATCCCGTAAATAAAAGTCCTCAAGAGGGTAGGTTTGGGATTGGGATTGATATTACTCGTGGTGTAATTGCGAGCAAACTAAAGCTTACATGTCTAATTATTATCTGCCAAAGTAAGAGAAAAGTTTCACTTTTCGAACCATCAATCACTAGCGTCTCTTCATCTCGAGTCTCCTCCGTTCTCTTATGTAGTCTCAGTTTGATTGTTCGGTATTACAATATTACGTAACAAAACCACACAGAGGGAAAAGAAAAAAAAAATGTACTTACGTTTTCATGGGCGTGGTGCGGGAAAATATCGGATTGTTCCCCGTCGATCCCACTTCTGACCTTTTAGGATCAGAAGAGGAAGATTCAATACACCGTATCTTTTGACAATATTCCTTTTATTTTTCTTATTGTTCCATTTTTCACAATCACTTCACTTCACTTCGCTTCACAATTCCAAATTAACTAATCGTATGATTAAAAAGTATTTTCACTGATTGGTGTTATTCTCAACAGTATTTTACTTAAGTATCGACTACCCAGGTCGAGAGTTGCGATACGAATGCCACTAATAAGATTGGTGGCCGCCATCTTTGTTTTTATTACAAAACACAGATGGCGCCACCAATACCTGTTGCGAGTAACTTACAATTCATTACTAATTAACACATTAGAATAGCCTACTTTCTTCAATTAACAATTAACTATGGCAGAAAAATAAGTGAGTAATTAACATTGCCTTACATAGTATAGGTTATTATTAATAAATACAAAAATAAACATGTTTTAAAAATAGTATCTTTGAGTTTCATTTTATGTAGACGTATCTACATATAAGAATAGTTAAGGTACAAAATAAAACAGATTTAAAAGAAAATAAAATTTATTAAATTCAAACTTACTTATACAACTAAATATAAAGACATACAAATTTAAATGACAGTACAACTAAATATTAAATAGTTAAATTGTATACTTTAACAACAACATCTTTCAACCCAATCATAATCTTTATCAGTAGAATTGTCAATACTGGTAGAACTAATATCATCTTTATTCTTTATTGCTCTGTCCTCGTCATCACTATCAAACAATTTAAAAATACTCATATTATTATCAGTAAACCATGTTTTTATTAAAACAACGTTTCTTAAAGCACACTGTTTTTTATGAAATACACAGTTATACGCACTCTTGTCGTCACTATAAAGTTTGTTCAAACGAAAAAAATTAGGACAGCCCTTTTCTCCAATGTCAATAATATTGCAGTTGTTCAGACTTATATTATACATCCACTTCACTTTTTCCGTTCCTTTAACTAGAATATTTTTCCCTGATAAAAACGGTCTTATAATGTCTAAAAACGATTTGTATTTCATGAAACCTTCACTCCAAAATATACCACGATGTTTTTCAATCCAATAAACTTGTTTCTTTTCTGCATCTGTCAAATGAGAGTATGGGTAGGGTGGTTTCACTAAAAACACTTGTGTGTTATCCTGCGTAGCCAGTGCAAACTCTTTCATGATGAAATTATTTTGGGAATCTTTAAATCCCTGTAAATCAACTATCATATATCCAGGATTCATGATATCTTCTTAACGGTATTGGTTAAAGGCTTGTATTCAACAATACAATCGTTTAGTATAAGATAAAATGCCGTTGTGTTATCTGGAAATTCCGTAACAGCTTCAAGGTCAACGCGTACGTCTATCGGTCCTGTTTTCAGAGTTTCGTTTTGTCGCGAACAATCAATCACGAATAGAGGAGCCTTGGTTTTAAATTCTTCGTAACCCAATAAAGGCTCCGGACGGCGACCGTAATACGACTGTTGAAATCTAACGTAGCGTTCGTATATTAAAGAGTAGTTATCATCAATAAACTTGATATTTAGATTTTCATAAGGAAAGTAACATGAGTTCAAGAACACTCTAAGGTTTCGTAATTGACAATGATCAAACTGAGACATGTCTTTATCAGCTTGTCGAATACGGTTAGTTTGTAAACCTACAATGACATATCGCGGTTTTTCTATTTGTGAAGATGTTTTAATTGCCCAAGTATGTTTTGTAGTTTTTGGAAGGGCAGGGTATTCATATAGATCCCAATTTCTAAATACAATGTTGATAGAGCGATCTTTTTCTAAATATTTAAGTAAATTAATTCGCTCACGATCCGATACTTTTACATGTGGAACGCGCCAATTAATATGTTTAATGTCAATTCCATTAACTATTTCTCCAGCTTCTAATTTCAGAGAATTGAGGTTTGTGCTACTCCTAAGTAATATCAATTCATGTTTGCAATTCATAATGATCTTGTTATAGTCTTCAGCGAACCCAAGTATTTTATTTAGAGGAATAGACACCGAAAAGTTTCCAGCCCAGTTATTTATGGTTCCATTAATATCCCACCCCCAAGACTTTGACATCTTTGATTCGTTATCGTTCATTGAAATAAGAGATTTCATGGTGGTAGTAATCCCTGCATTTTTTATTCTGTCTATTTCTATTCCATTTAGCTCATATCGAATGTCTTGAAAGAAAAATAATGCAGGATTATTAGTAAAATGCACTTTGCTTACTGGCGTTTTTGTATCGCGTTTAACAACACTCACGACTCCTTCAATGTATAGTGTACTTGCTGAAGGTAATACATATAGATCTTGCTGGTTAATAGGTATTCGTATCTCATCATTTTCACGAAAACTATTGACGTATGGTTTATATGAATGATATTCTATACTCTCGATGGTATTATCAAGTCGAGGAAAATCTGCTACATTAAGAATGCTCATTTTAATAATCCAATTAATTTTAGAAACTTCTTATTTTCTTTCGTTAGTTTCACTTTAGGTCTTCGTTTGATGATGTTGCGTTTTGAAATGCAGTGATTTACTGTTGATGGTGTGTTTTTATTAAAGTCAATCATTTTCTTCTAATATGAAAATACAATTGGATGTCTTCACCTCGCAAGTTTACTAAATTATTATTAGAATCTAATATTTTTATTGTAATCGAGCTAATGCTAGTTTGATTAATGGGAAAATAAATAATATTTTTTGGTATTTCGATAATTCTATAACCAGGAGGCACGTTTGGAGGAAACTCGTGGATTATATGGCTGGGTTTACCATCAGTATACGACCCGCTTATGATATCACATTCGATCCTTAGCACTGTAGTTGAGAGAATGCTGACAGGATGAGACGACTCGTTTATTATATTTGCTTTGAGTATCTTTCTGTCAAAACCAAATACTTTTGCAAGCAGCGGACTTTTGTCAAAATGTATATCTTTAGAGCATATAATGGAAGTTTTTAAGGTATTATTATTACAACTCATTTTGAACGAACAATCTTTCATATTCGATTCCAAATAATCACTTATATCGCTTAATTCATACGATCCTTCTGGTATTTCAATGATTTCATTTTCACCGTAAAATAACTTGCTATTTGCACAATCTATATTAGGTATGGAATTGTATGTTGAAAAGTATAACAGACCACATTCGTATTCACCGTTTAATTCTAAAGCTGGTGAATAGTTAGTTAATGAAATTGCAGTGGAACTAGATATAGATAGCGTGAAAGACATTGTGTTACTGATACTTAATTAGTAATTCTTTAACTTAAATGGGATTTCCAAAAACTTTTTAAATATTTGATACACAGATGTCCACAGTTCACCGTATCATAACTTTGGTATTTATAATAATTATAAAATACATCACGATTATTTAAGTACTTAAGTAATTCTAACGGTGGTTTCAGATCACCAAAGCTATCAAAATACTCACAATAATCATTATTTTTTGCATAGGCTACCCAGTGAGTTCCAGGATTTTGATGATCATCTAGATTAATAATACCACATTCTATACTCCTAGGCTTTTTTGGTAATCTATCTCTCATATAAACACCTCTAAAATATGGTATATTACTAGCATGTTCTAAAATATCTATATCGGTTAAAGCGCGGTTGGGTAGCCTCCTAATCAGTTTTTTGGTGCTTTGAGATATAAACCACTACCCTTTTTGTATGGTTTTAAAAAACATCCTTTCCCCAATGCTATCGCTTCCATTGCCTGGTTGTGGCG
Organism: Crocallis elinguaria; assembly: GCA_907269065.1. Taxonomy (NCBI): domain Eukaryota; kingdom Metazoa; phylum Arthropoda; class Insecta; order Lepidoptera; family Geometridae; genus Crocallis; species Crocallis elinguaria. The sequence continues at coordinate 1,815,780 of OU026081.1, read as the reverse complement.
TTCAGATTCCTGAAGATTTTGTTTGGCTGATTTATAGTCATTAACAGCTTTAGCAACACCTGCAGCACCACCAGTCAAAGCACCCAAAGCTGATAATCCGGCAAATATGGGTATTAACGGTAATATTCCTCCAGTTTTGGGAATAGGTATTACACGTGGCATACGAACTTTATTTTTTGCAAATAACTTCTTTGCAATAGTATACGCAATTTTAATAGCTGAATCATGATTTTTAGGCTTTAATTTTTTCAAATCAGAACGTATTTTAGAAATTATAGACTTAAAATGTTTAACACCAGCACCTAATTTTAACTTAGTTTTCATAACATTTTTTACAATCCAGGAAGCAGCCTTTTCTCTTGCACTAGCATCTTTTGATTTTATTCGTTTTTTAGCCATGTTATATAGTTCTAAGTCAGCTTTATGACGATCTTCTATTTCAGATTTATTCGAATATGCAATGTCGTGCTGTTTACAAGCTTCATCCAATTTATTCACTCCTCTGTCACCACGCAATAATCGTTCTCTTAACCTAGTACCAGGTCCACAATAATTGTATCCTGGTAAATGTAATTCAAACGGTAAATGGTTTATAATTTTATTAATGAGTCCACCTCCTTCCATTGGTTAAACAATAATGATTATACTTTTATTACATAAGCTTTTTATACAGAAATGGCATTTTTGTCAATCCATGAATTTTCATTTTCAGTAAATCCTAACCATTTAACAAACAATTTATTACCTTTTCGTTTCAAAACTTTTTCTATCAAGTATATAGCAGGATGTTTGGTTTTTTGGAGTTCTTGCTCATAAAACGTACCCAGTATAATTTGTTTGTGTTGATCTTCTATATGATACGTAACAGGGTTAGTATTATTTATTTTTACAATAGTAAACAATTCAGTTGACCAATTTGGTGTATAGCCTTTTTTAAAATGTTCTTTGTACTTGCTGATACGAACTTGATCTCCAATTTGAAATTTTTCTTTCTTCGTTGAGTTTTTCTTTTGAGATTTTAGGATATTAAATAATACAATATTTCTATTCGAAGAGCTAACTTCTTTAGGTTTAAATTTTATAGTGCGATGCACTGTATTATTATAGTCATCAGTTATTTGTTGCAAAGGTTTTCCATTCCATTTATAATTTCCAACTAAATTAAAATACTTATACAATTTATTTTTTATTGTTCTTATGAACCTTTCTACAATTGAAGCTTTTTTGACCGAGAAAGTAGAATAATGATTAATATTGTATTTTTTCATTAATGCTTTGAATACATCATTATAAAACTCTTTTCCCAAATCTGTTTGCAAATTAACTGGTATTCGACCTTTATTAAACACATTTTCTAAAGCTTGAGCTATTTCACACTTTTTTTTGGTTTTTACAGGTACGGTCCACCCAAATTTAGAGAAAACATCAATTACAACTATAATGTATCTATAACCGGAATTAAACTTATTTAGGTTTTGTATATCTATTAGATCAGCTTGCCATGTTTCATCCATGTTTTTTATTATCACGCAGCGACGAGTAAAGTTTTTGCGTGCTTGCCTATGAATTTCATTAACAATTTCTTGTTTGCTCATTTGGTTATTGGCTTAATAATGCGTTTTGTCTGGTGTTCAGTACGAATTTCATTGAAATGTTGATTTATTAGTACCTTAATTTGGCTTTTGATTAGTTCAAGTTTTGCGTCTATTTCTTGCTTGGTATAAAAACTTTTTTTAATTATTTGTTCATCAAATGCTACCGAAGATTTATTGAATAGGTCTTCGGATAAACGCAAACGTTTATGCACGTGATGCCCAAACTTATCTATATTCATAACAGTAGATGTATTGATTGATAGACAGTTAAAATGAAACTAATTTTTTTTTTAAAGTTTTTCACTTTTATTCAGTTAATGGTACCGCTTTCACGTAGTTCTTCGATAATTGATATTATTTCATTGTCTAAACCAGTGTTTCCAGCGTCTCGAGAAGCTAGCAATAATTTTAATCTTTCTACCAATTCGTTAGGGTGTAATGTTGGGGGTTGTGTGGTGGAGAATGTAAAGACAACCTTCTTACTTGAACTCAGTATAATATCTATTTAACATAATTAATTCATAATATAAGTAAACTAAAACTACAAGCTAGCACTTTACATAAGGCAGCGTACCTACTTAATAATATAAGGATGGTTACATACTAGGTAGGCACACTACACCTCCGGGGGTAAATGAAAAAAAAATGTGCTAACAATCATTTTTTTTTTCTAAACAATTCGTTATTAAAATTCTTAAGTTAGATATTAAATAAAACAGTACAATTATAACATTAAACACAAAAATTAAAAAAACTAAAATTAAAAGATTAACCTGATAGGTACTATTTTACTTATCAATTCAAAAATGTTATAAATGCTAAAATCAAACTTTAAATTCTTAAACATCCTATATAATATATGGTCTTACTTTAGTATTTATTTATAAAATGGTCTTGTTCTATTTTTATGAACAATATCTATCTTATTATTATTGCTTCTAATTTTAACATTACTTCCTAAATCTTCTATAACTACATAAGGACCTTGATACAGTGGGTCTAATTTTCGACCTGTTTCATTTTTTAACAAAATTAAATCATCCTTTTCATACTTAATTGAATTAACATAGCTATCATATATTTCTTTTCGTTTGTATTTATTGTTTAACAAATTTTTCCTAGCATCAGAGTGAGCTGTCTGTAATCTGTATTTTAATTGTAATGGATAATCATCAACGTTGTAAAGTGGTTCTACTGTATTTAAAATTCTAGAAGGTATGTGACAAAGTTTACCAAAAACTAACTCATATGGCGTATAATTGGTTTCTGTATGAACTGTATTATTAAAACTAAAGCTCCAAAATGGTAACCAATAACTCCATGTATCTGTATATTTCTCACATTGGATTCTCAAAAATGCACCTAAAGTTGTATGTGTATTCTCTAAAGCTCCTATTGATTGATGGTGATACGAAGTAGAAGTTAATTTTTCAATATTTAAAAGTTTACATACCTGTTGCATAGTTGCTGAGACAAACTCCGTTCCTCGATCTGTTGCAATTATATCTGGGATTCCAAATCTTAAAATAAAATGTCGTACGAATGCATCAGCAATAGAAACTGTTTCTTTATTCTTTACAGGATAGGCTTGAACGAATTTTGTCAATTCACACTGTATAGTCAATATATAGCAATTATGTTACAGTATTGAGTTTGAAGAGATTTTATATATACACTTGTAGTAGCACGCATAATGTCGCCTTGTCTATGCACTAAGTTCAGAGAGAGAAAAAAAAAATATGTAGGTAGACCGCACATTTTTATTATTTCGTGCGGTCGGCTGGTTCTTCATTCACGTTGCAGTGCTCCGCCGCGTCACACTACAAAGTTGGTTTTTCTAAGTTTCTCCGTGTTAACAAGTTTTTTCGTCAAAATCAAGATGCCGAAGAGGAAACATAACGACGAGTGGGAATAATTGTAAGTAATTTGCACAATTACCGATAACTATCGATTGCATATGAGGTTTCACGTTCCAACGATTCGAGTTCTTACTTAACCCATTTTTTTTACTCGAGTTCACGATGCAACGCCACGAGTTCATCTTACTCGCTGTATACCTATGCGTACTTAATACGCCATCCATATAGCAACCTGTTGAGGTTATCCTATAATAATAATATGAAACGACCCGAAGGGTAACATTCTAACTAATTAAGTAATTTGCAATTTGTTCGGTCCACGTTTGAGTTGTCACTTACTGATAATAATGCATACGAGGTTTAACGTTCCAACGATTCGAGTTGTTACTTAACCTACTTTTTACTCGAGTTCATCTTACTCGCTGTATACCTATGCGTACCTAATACGCCATGCATATAGCAACCTGTTGAGGTTATTCTATAATAATAATATGAAACGACCCGAAAGGTAACATTTTAACTATTTAAGTTAAGTTCTAATGTTCACGTTTCAACGATTGGAGTTGTCACTTAACGATAATAATGCATACGAGGTTTAACGTTCCAACGATTCAAGTTGTTACTTAACCTACTTCTTACTCGAGTTCATTTTACTCGCTGTATAACTATGCGTACCTAATACGCCATTCATATAGCAACCTGTTGAGGTTATCTATAATAATAAAAAGATGAAACGACCCGAAAGGTAACATTTTAACTATTTAAGTAATTTGCAATTTCTTCGGTTCACGTTTGAGTTGTCACTTAAATACATACGATGTTTAACGTTCCAACGGTTCAAGTTGTTACTTAACCTATTTTTTACTCGAGTTCATCTTACTCGCTGTATACCTATGCGTACCTAATACGCCATGCATGTAGCAACCTGTTGAGGTTGTCCTATAATAATAATATGAAACGAACCGGAAGGTAACATTTTAACTATATAAGTTAAGTTCTAATGTTCACGTTTCAACAATTCGAGTTGCCACTTACCGATAATAATGTATAAGAGGTTTCACGTTCCAACGATTCGAGTTGTTACTTAACCTATTTTTTACTCGAGTTCACGATGCAACGCCACGAGTTCATCTTACTCGCTGTATACCTATGCGTACCTAATACGCCATGCATATAGCAACTTGTTGAGGTTATCCTATGATAATAATATGAAGGTATACGTATAATTACGTATATTAGACACAAATTTGCAATTTGCTGTTAATGTTGAAAACGAAAATCAAGAGCTACGCGAACCAAGACCGTCGACTAGCGCGTTACACGCGAGTTCCGATCGTTTGCTGGATATAGCCAACGTGACAATACTGGAGGATGTATCTCCACCACCAGTGATTAAAGGTGCTTCCAGCAGTGAGGATGTTCCACGAACAGAACCAAGCTAAGGCAAAATTAGCAGCGGTATTGCTTGTCTTGACGAGCCTATAAGACTCTTCTTAGTAAGGATAATAAAGATCCAACTGTTCTAAAGCTGCTGATTGATGCTGGGCGCATCATCTGTGACACACAACTCAGTGAGTCAATAACGAGGCGAAATTTCATATTGGCTGTACTAAAGAAGGACTTGAAAGATCAGATGCTGCTCACGATAATAGATAGTTTTCTTGTAGCCAAGAACTAGCCGAAACTTTAAAGACCGCAAAAGCGATCAATAAAACAGGTGTGGATCTCAAAGCTTCCACCTCTAAAAAGACTACTGCTAAAAAACCAAAGCATCAAGTCGTTAACAGAAATTGAAACGGGAAGGCTCCGGTTCAAAACCACAGACAGCAGCCATCGGCGCCCTCAAAGATGAAGGAGTCTGCACCTCAGAGGCAACAGCACTCGCCATCATCGAGGACATCGCGACCGAACTTCAGTCGCGGCCGCCGCTGGACAATACGGTAAATTACGCCGGTAGACTATCTGGTTTTTACAACCAATGGTCACAAATAACCGCAGATAAAATAATTTTATCGTGGATACGTGGTTATGAAATTCCGTTCACTGAAACTCCATATCAGCATTGTATACCTCAACCCCGAAATTATGCACACTCAGAAAAACTTGAATTTGATCAAGCTATACATAATTTAATTTCTATAGGTGCTATACCTCACTGTGAGCCCTGTGAGGATATCCAATATCTTTTTACCCAAACCGAACGGAAAAGCACGCTTTATCCTAAATTTGAAAAAGCTAAACGAGTTCATTCAACATGTTCATTTGAATTAGAAGAATTTAGAATAATGATCAAACTAATCTCAAGATGTTGTCTCAAGTCAACTATTGATCTCAAAGACGCATATTATTAAGTGAAAGTTCATGATAACTTTAAAAAATATTCAAGATTTAGTTTGAACGGTAACTTGTATGAATTTAATGCCCTACCGTTTGGTGTCAATACGGCACCTTTTGTCTTCACAAAAATAATGAAAACGGTGGTCAGAATGCCACGCTGTGCTGATTATTTATCGGCAATATATCTTAACGATACCTGTCTAATATCACATAACTATAGCGAATGTATGGATAACATTACAAAAATGAAAAGTACATACATGAATTTGCCTTTAAGTTTACAGTCAGATTTCGATTGGTGGATTAAATCTATCGAAAATCCAAAAAATCAAATTAAATTTGACGAATTCAGATGCTTCGACTATGGGGGGTTGGGGGATAGCCTGTGCGGGAAAAACGGCAAGCGGTAGCTGAAGTCGGGATGAAAGAAAACTTCACATTCATAAGATTAAAAATTTGTCTAGAGGATTTATCCAATTGTCATATTATCTTGCGAATAGATAATACAACTGCGATTTTTTACATTAATCGTATGGGAGGAATCCAATTCCCCCATCTCACAAACTGACCAAAGATATACGACAATGGTGTGAAGCGCGAATTCTATTTATAACAGCGCTATACATTCCATCTACAGAAAATACTATAGCAGATACTGAATCAAGGTGTATTCACCCGGATATTGAATGGGAACTATCTGATCTTGCCTTTCAGCAAATCATTAACAATTTCGGGCTACCAGAGATTGACATGATTGCTAGTTGAATAAATAAAAAATGTCCTGTATACATATCATGGCACAAAGACCCTGATGCTTGACGCTTTCTCTGTGAATTGGTCAAAATTGTATAAAAATACCATGAACCAGGAACCCGTAAAAACGGGTTCCCTTCCTTCTCAACAATTTTAAAAAAACATTGATGAAAATTATTAGCGACAAAGCTAAGTGCATACTGGTCGGGCCAACATGGCCAGCTGAACCTTGGTATCCCCTATTTAACCAGTTTTTTACAAACTAAACCACTGGTTTTTTCAAACTTCTGAGGACCTAATAATCTCTCATTCCAGTTTCTGCCAGATCCAGCGGCACATTACCCTGGATGCCGGAGTATTGTGCGGGAGTCTCTAATAAGAAAACTCCCTCCCGGGTCTTTAGACACATTAATAGCGTCTCTGTCAGATAATTAAATTAAGTAATATGATACTTACACATTCCAGTTATTATTCATGTTTTAACAGAGTTATTTCAATCGGGAGCGCTATACGGCACTCTAAATGGGTTTAGATCTACACCTTCCTTAGTATTAGGAAGTCAGATAAGCACAGACGACTGTGTTTTAAGGGTATATTTAGGCTTCGCCCTCCCTTACCCAAGTATGAATCCACTGGGATACTACATTAGTAATTGAAACTCTAGCCACTTGGATTCCTAATTAATCGCATTCTTTAGAAAAAATCACTAAAGAAGCTAGTTACCCTGCTGGCGCTGGTAACAGCGCATAGAGTACAAACTATTTCAAAAATAGATATCCGAAATTTTCAAAATTGGCGGAATGATATTTCCATTAGGATCCCTGACTTAATAAAAACGTCAAGTGTAAACGCAACTCAGCCAACGCTGATGCTGCCAATTTTTCGAGACAGACCTGACATAGGTCCGGCTTAATTATTAACGGATTATCTAAAAGTAATGTAGCGGCATTACGTGATCATCACACCTCTATTTTTATTTCTATAAAAAACCATATAATAAAGTTTCTCCCCAAACACTTAGCAGATGGATAAAGAGTATACGTTGTGGGTCTGTGGAATAGATATCACACAGTACTCTGCACATAGTACTAGACACCTCAAAAGCTCATAAGCTCGGTGTGAATTTGGATGTTATCAGGAAGACTGCCGGTTGGTCCGGCGGCTCTACAATATTTGCCAAGTTTTATAACAGGCATATAACAGACAGCATATACAGAATCAAATCATTGTTTTGCTAGAAGTAAAAATGATTGATTTATGCTAAAATTTACTGTAGCTATTATGTTAATAGTTTATTTAAGAAACATTACCTTTTAATTGAGTGATTAAGTACATTTATTATGTCATTTATTGAAGAAATATTAAATATATTTACTTCTGTAATACTTTCAACTGAAATAGATATTTCACAACTTCTCTCAACATCTACAAGTGTATATATAAAATCTCTTCAAACTCAATACTGTAACATAATTTAATGATTAAACGAACTTACCTGTAAGTTAAGTTCTATCATAATTATGTGAAGTAGTGAGTTTGAAGAGATAGCATCCCGCCCACCCAGATTACCTATTTCATAGGTCCCGAATAGTGAAATATCTACTTGAACTGATAAGCTCTGAACTAAATGAAGAACCAGCCGACCGCACGAAATAATAAAAATGTGCGGTCTACCTACATATTTTTTTTTTCTCTCTCTGAACTTAGTGCATAGACAAGGCGACATTATGCGTGCTACTACAAGTGTATATATAAAATCTCTTCAAACTCACTACTTCACATAATTATGATAGAACTTAACTTACAGGTAAGTTCGTTTAATCATTAAATTATCATCTACATCCCTATCTAAAGGTCCTACTACGTCTAAAAATATTTTTTCAAATGACGATGAAGCCGTTGTGGTTATTTCCATCGGTTCCTTAACATAATGGAAATACTTCATTTTCTGACATTTGCTACATTTCTTTACAAATTGTTGAACGTCCTTTTCGATACTTGGCCAATAGTATCTTCTTTTAATCGTATTAACCATTCTTCGCACTCCAGCATGACCACTGGATGGCAATAAATGAAAGTCATTCATTATAAGCGTCTTTTCCTTATCATCAGTTATTCTTTTAACTCCTCTTAATATGCATATTCGTGGTCCGGACCAATGTGTTAGTGATTTTATTTCATCACACACATTCTTAATAAAATCTATATTATCTTTCTCTTTTATTATGCAAATTTCCTCTATACGTAACTTATTACAAAATAACCCTAGTTTCTGCACAAATTCGGCTCGCGAAAAATGCGCCTTGAAATCAAGATTTATATATAACATCTTTGTACTCAATATAAATATAAAACATTCAACTTGTTCAGTTACTATACCTTTCTCTATCATCTTTTTAATGTTTCTTCCTTCCATTAGTACCATTTCAACCGAGTCGCACGGCTTTCTTAATATATCCACAATTCTTGGTTGATCAGGCCAATTGTCGGTAGATTTATTAAGATCCGTATCATTCTTACCCTTTTTCTCTTCATCAGTCTTACTCTTGTTTGCCAACTCATCAATCTTTTTCTTTTGTGCTCTAGTCATCACATTTACAACTTGCTCATGCATACTTTTTAGTTCATCTGATGTTATACTAATACGAGATAAAAAAATCTGCTACAGCATTATCTTTACCTTTTACATAAATTATTTGGAAATTATATTCCTCTAACGTCAATCTAAATTTTAATAATCTACTAGATGGATCTTTCATCCCAAAAAGATATATAAAAGGTTTGTGATCTGTCATGATTTTAAAAGTTCTACCATAAACATACGGCCTAAAGTATTTAACTGCCCATACTATTGCAAGAAGCTCTTTTTGTATTGTCGGATAATTTCTTTCAGCTTTATTTAAAGGCCTACTCGAATAAGCTATTGGTCTTAAATCTTTGTTACATAATACTGCACCAATGGCTGTTCCTGAAGCATCCGTCTGAATTATAAATTCACCGTTTTCAGAGAAATCCGGATATTGCAAAATAGGTGGTGATATTAATGCATTCTTTAAAAATATAAACGCTTTTTGACATTCTTCGGTCCAAATAAATGGTTGATTTTTCCTACACAGTTTATTTAAAGGCATAGTTATTTCTGAAAATGATTTTACAAATTTACGATAGTAATTACAAAATGCAACGAAGCGCTTTACTTCGTCTACATTTTTCGGTGGGGGATAGTTTTTTAAAACATTTATTTTATCTGGATCAGGTGAAACTCCTTTTTCTGAAACGATATGACCTAGATACAAGATTTCTTTCTTTAAAAATTCACATTTCTTCGGATTAAGCTTTAGATTAACTTTTCGTAATCTCTCCATCACATTTATTAGATTTTCGTTATGAATACTCAAATTTCTGCCAAAAACAATCAGATCGTCCTGGTATATAAAGCATTTGTCAAAAGCTAGACCAGACATTGCTACTGACATCATACGACTGAAAGCATTCGGGCTAATCTTAAGACCCATTGGTAAACGTTTCATTTGATACTGACCTGTACTAGTTGTGAACGCAGTTAGTTTACGACTGTCTGAATCCAAGGTCACTTGATAATAGCCTTGGTCAAGGTCAAGGTGACTAAAATAAATGGCTCCAGAAAGTGAATCTAATATTTCATTAATATTTGGTAAAGGGAACTTATCATCACAGATTACTTCATTTAATTTTCTATAATCAACGACTAACCTCCATTTCTTTTCTTTTCCTTCTACATTTTTCTTTGGAACTAGTAGTATTGGACTTGACCATTCACTGTTACATTCTTCTATAATATCATTTTCTTTCATCTTATTTATCTCTTTAGCTATTTCTGGTTGTAATGCTTGTGGCAACCTATAAGGTTTAACATAAACAGATGTAGAGTTTGGTTTTAAAGTAATAGATTGTTCGTATATGTTTGTTGTTGTCAGTTTGTCACCCGTCATGTGAAATACATCAGAATATTTTGCACAAATCGATTCAATAGTTTGCTGTTCTTCATCATTGAAGTGTTTTAAATTTAATTCAGCTAGTAGTTTTTGAACTCTATCAACGTTAATATTACAGTTGTTAAATGCACAAATACTATAGTCATTAGTCACTCAAAGGTTGTAAATTTGGAATAAAATGTGGTAAATGCACTTCTTCTTCAGTTACATTTAAGATTTTCACTGGAATTCTATTATTCTTCACTTTCGCTATTGTGTTTGCTAGAAAGACATCCTTCGCTAACTCTCTTCCACATACAATAATCTCATCACTCCCATAATTTTCTAAATATATGTAATGAATCGATTCAGAACGCGCTGGAATTGTCAACATCTCTTTGGTTCTATCATTTTTACTAACAAGAGTTACATTATACTGGCATCCATTGTTATTGAGCGTTAAAATATTCGTGTTTAAATTTATATTCGCTTCATATTTGTTTAAAAAGTCTAAACCTAAAATTCCATCTACTTGCAAAGGCAAAGAATCAAAAATCAAAAATTAATGTTGATACACTACATTATTATTACTACTACTCTTCAATTTTAATTCTACTGAACCCTGTGACCGTTTCTGTCCTCCTATACCATTGATTAAGGTGTCATCTCTATGCACTGTTATGTTACTTGGTAATACACCACTTTTTACAACTGACAGTGTAGCACCTGTATCAATAAGCCAATAGTTTTTAATGTTATTTATATAGAAGGCTACATATTTTGCATTATCGTTACATGATAGTATAAACTGCTTAAGATCGAAAAAACTGGTTTCTAGTTGCAGGATTTTCGCTTTGTTGCGAGTCTTGTTCAGTGGCATTTTCCGTTACGTACATATTCTGAACGACTCTACGATTCCTATCATTTGTTATAAATCTGCTACTTCTTCCTCTTTGTGCTCCATAAAATGTTGAGGGTCTGCGATAGTTATTACCTCTATAATTCGTAAAGCTACCCCGTGAACCACGTCCTACTTGTCCACGATAGTTATTGCCTGAATTATATGCGAAGTTACCTCGTAAACCACGTCCTACCTGTCCACGATAGTTGTTACTATATTGACCATAACTATTATAACCTTGATATTGGTTTCTCGCACGCCTTGCATAAAACCCTTGGCCTCTATTAGATGCATACGACATTATGTTACCTGGCTGTTGAGAAGATGCTACCTCTTCGTCCTTAGCTGCCTGGATTGCATCCTTCAAGCTGCCGTAGTTGCGCGCAGTGACGATTGTCGCCAGCCTCGAGCTCCGCAGCCCATCTGAAAAGCGTTTAATGGCAACTTTTTCATTTATCCGCTTTAATATATTAAATGCGTGAGAGTCACCGTCTGCTTGTGAAATGGTCATGTCTGTAAACAAACTTTCAATTTCAGTGCCATATTCGTTAATGGACTTTGACCCTTGTCTTAAATTTTGCAGCTGTGTTTGAATAGACACGAAAGATTTTTTAGTTAGCAGATGCTGCTTCAAATCTGTAACTAATTCTTCCACTGTTCTGTAATTATCCGACATACGCAGCTTTGCGTTTTCTGACAAACGGCTTTTCAGAACAAAAATGATTAAAAGTGTCTTACCTTTCTCTTCTACCATGCTGCCATACATTTCTACACCTTCGATAAGGCGCTTGGTAGTTGCCTCTGTGCCATCCATAACTGGAAGCAGACTACACGCTACCTTTAAATCAAATTCCATGGTGTATGATGTAGTGTGTTCTTTCCTAGGGACAGTACATAAAATATTAATTTCCTCGTAAATTTTTTTTATATTATGTATGAGATCTACGCATGTGGAAACTATTGTCGCATCCTTTTTGTCTTCCAAGATAGTAAAAATTTCTTTGCATATGTCAAAGATACAATCAGCTTCACTCAGTTTTAATTCTGTCGTTTTACATTTGTATCTACTTTGCCCTTTTTTTATCAAATATTTCCTAATGTCTATCAACTGATCATAATACTCTTTTAAACTTTCTATCATAATATCGCCACAATTAAGTATTTACTAAAGTACTGAATAACATAATTAAACTAACAATTTATACCTCTAGGTATTATTCAAAATTAAAATAAAACATATTATTCCTTAATTAGGCTAACCAAAGTCCGTCATTATTTGCGCAATAGCGTGAAGACCCGGCGTGGAATGTTCTACGCAGCACTTTACGCCCGCGGTATCAAATTCACAGAGTGTCTTTGCACAGTTTTAACAAATTTAAACAACTACGTTTTAAAACATTGACCTAATTATCTACTTATTATTATTTTATAATTATTATTTACTGTCCATTTTTATTTTTTAAACACTTTCGCACTCACGATTATTTATTTATTTTTATTTTAATTTTTCGCACAACCCGCACTACGCACTATATATGTCTTTTTATTTAATTTTATTTATGACGTCGCTGATCCGCCTTCACTTACTTGACCTCGTAAGGACTGTCGAATCCTCTCGATCCTGGACATCCCGATCTCTTCCTGCATCCATTGGCGGTGGCAATTTTTATAACAGCGGACCACAAAGTAAACGAAAAATAATAGCATGATGGCCATTATTACGCCCATCACGATGTTCATGCGGTCCAGGTGGCTGCCAATGTTCTTCAACGTGGCGTCATTATTTCCTCCGGCCGCATTTTGATTTAAAAACACCTCCTCTTTTTCCACTGTTGATCTGCACATGATTATTTTGTTTGTTTTCCTTGTTCACAATTAACACGCGGACCCCATGGCAGGGCCCACTGGCAGGGTCGCCATGTAATGTTGGGGGTTGTGTGGTGGAGAATGTAAAGACAACCTTCTTACTTGAACTCAGTATAATATCTATTTAACATAATTAATTCATAATATAAGTAAACTAAAACTACAAGCTAGCACTTTACATAAGGCAGCGTACCTACTTAATAATATAAGGATGGTTACATACTAGGTAGGCACACTACAGGGTCATCCCAATAAATGTAGTCAACTTTCGGATTAACTTTTTTCATGACTGGTAATCCCGATCCCATAACAAGACTTTCTGTGCTTGTTGTATAATCTTTGGTTAACTTAAATAATGGCTTTATGATGTTAAGGTATTTTATACCTTTGTTGCTTTTGATCGGTTTTTTAGGATCATAATCACGGCGGTGTGCGTTGGTATCTATTAACATTTGTTTATAGTCGAGTTTGTCATTCTCTGTTAATGTAGTTAAATCAGGCGTTTTTTTAAATAATAATTCATACAACCCACGTGTTTTTTTATAGTGCCGTCCTCCTACGCTTATTTCTTCTTCAGTGAAATTTATATTTGAATTTCCCATTTTTAGTCTTCCGCGCTCTAATCGTACACCAAAAGGAATATCAGCTTTAAACGCTTCTTCCGTTACGAACCATGACAAATCTTCCGGTTCTAAAGATTTAAAAGAAGAAGCACTTATATTTGAGGATTCTTTTTCATCGTTTTCAGAGCTATATTCGCTTGATTCACTGCCCGACTTATGAATAACAGTTTGATCAGACTTCCTATTATTAGCGATAAATGAGTATTCTTTATTAAGTTCAGCTTCAACATCGGACTCATTATCTTGTTTGTATTTTGTTTTGTTGCCTTTATTGTACAGCTCCGGACACATATCGTTACTAGAAGACGTAGTCGCTGACGCCAATTTATTGAGAGGATCTGTTAATGGTTTTAATGCAGATTCGATGGCCATCTCACGGTCTGATTTTAAATGTTGTATCAGTTTTACCTTTTTTTTAACCGAATCCACAGATTTTATAATTTGTTGTTTCAATGTTTTTTCTGATAACGACTTTGGCTTCATAGCTAGGTTAGCAAGCCCTATTTCAAGCAATTCAGAAAAGTAAATGAATATTAATTAATTTTAAAGATCTTATATATGAAAAGCATAAGTTAATCTATAACAACAAAGGTGTCAAAGTTTTTTCTATAACCTCCTTTATTTTTTTCACAATCTTTATTTATTACTACATAATTATAAGGAACGCTCCAAACTTCCTAACACATTTCACGGAACTGATTCCATGTCATATCTGTATTCACATGTTCGTCATACACATGTTTGAGGTTTATATCATCTTGCTTAAACAAAACAATAACGTTAGCATTGTCTCTAATAAGTTGTTTTGGGATCTTGCTATACGTTTGGTTTAAGTAAAAACAGTCAATTTTTTGTGTCGTCCCATAGCAAAGTAGTCACGTAACTTAAGTGTATCCGTGATGGATACCCTTTTTTAAAAACTTAAATCTAAATTTTGACCGCGATAAATAATTTGAGTTACCGGGCCGAGGTGTGAGCCGCTTCGGCGATCGAATCGAACTGCCGGTCCCAGGGTTTCTCGAGGCTCAGGATGCTGCGATGCGTAGGCGTCGCTGCATCAGCATTTTTGTGAGGGTATGGTAGGGGAGACACATAACATCCCCCTCGTTAATATAATAATAATAATAATAATAATCATTTAATATCAGATAAAATGCAATCCAAATTTTGTTAGTAAAAATAAGTTTATCTAATTATGTTAGTATTATAAAAGTACATCTTCAATACAATAATTCATTTAATTTCATAGTAATATTAATCAATCAAAATCAAATTAAAGAATTAAATAATAACAATAAATTAGTAAAAGTCAATTTAAAAATTAATTTATTAAATTATAAAATTAATTGATTAAAAATTACCTATTATTATAGCTATTATTTGGCGGCCCGATTTGACGGCAGCACATGCGTCCTGATCCAGTG
The DNA here is from genome assembly GCA_907269065.1 of Crocallis elinguaria. NCBI lineage: Eukaryota > Metazoa > Arthropoda > Insecta > Lepidoptera > Geometridae > Crocallis > Crocallis elinguaria. The sequence continues at coordinate 1,800,469 of OU026081.1, read as the reverse complement.
CATGAGGACGGGCCCGTCAGCCCGCTCTGCCACCACGGTCAGGAAGCTGTTGGTGCTGGCGCGGACGCGCGACATCAGGGACGCTACTCTCTTGCGAATTATGGCTGCAAAGTCATCTACATGAGCCTCGGCAAACATCCATGATGCGCTGCAAAACCGTGGCAGCCCCAACAGCATCCTGAACGCGTTGTTATATTGGACGCGTAGGGCGCCTAAAGCTTTTTGAGTACAATTGATCCATAGGCTGCAAGTGTAAAATGCCTGGCAATATGCTCTAAATAGAGTGACTTTGACATCGGCTGTACACTTTGCGAACCTACGGATCAGCATGTTACTCCTCACTGCAAGCGCCCTACGCTCCCTCTCCACGTCCATATCGTCCTTGAGCGTATCCGTAACCCAGTGCCCCAGGTATTTGAAATGTGAGACTTGTTTGAGAGGAGAATCAGCCAGCGTCAGCACCGGCAACAAAGGGTAATGTTTTGCACCAGCCCGGAATACCATGAACTCACTCTTAGTGGCATTATACCTGAGGCCATGGGCTTCCGCATATCGCTCACAGATACCCAACAGCTTTCTCATGGCGCTAATTGACGGGGTAAGCAACACCATATCATCAGCGTAGCTGATGTTGTTCATAAAAGTTCCATCAACAGAGCAGCCCACCAAAGCCTTACTGAGCTGGTCAATCAATCGATTCACGTATAGGCTGAAGAGCTTAGGCGAGGTCAACCCCCCCTGTCTCACCCCGCACTCCAACCCATACGGCTCCGAAAGAGAGTCTGCCCACCTCACTACATTACGCTGATGACCGTACCAGTACCTAAACACCTCAATCAGCTCCGCTGGTATAGTTGTATCCTGGTACAGTTTTTTCCAGAGCTCACTGTAGGAGACCAGATCGAACGCTTTGGACAGATCTAAGAAACAGGCGTAAATTGGCGTTTTCCTATCAGTGTAATATCGTACCGTATGCTTAAGACAAAGAACTGCAGTTTCAGTGGAAAGTCCTGGCCTAAAACCAAACTGAGCATCATGCAATTGAAGATGTTTCTCCAGTTCTCTGTCAAGCATGCGGTCGAACACTTTGGCTACAGTTGTTGCCAGTGAAATAGGCCTATAGTTGTTTATATTAGAAGCGTCTCCTGTTCTATTTTTTATTAAAGGTACAACTATGGTCTTCGTCATGCTATCTGGCATATAACTGTGTCCTGTACAGAACATGAAAATCGAAGCGAGCACTCTCGGTAGGTGATCCCCCGCATGCTGCAGGTGTTCAATGCTAAGAGAGTCATGGCCCGGGGACTTGCCCCTTTTCATACCTCTTATTGCTCCTGCAATTTCCTCAGCTGAGAACACATGCAGCTGCTCGCTGGGCGCTCTACACTGAGGAATTTCCCCGGTTGATTCGAACGATGAGTGTACTTTAAAATGCTTTCTGAACAACTCAGCTATCTCCCCAGTTTCACTAACTCCCTCAATACTAACTGGCAGGCTCGACCGGACGTTCAGTTTACTGGTCTCTTTCCAAAACTTTGAAAAATTTTTGTTAGAGTGATGACTTGCTATAATGTCCATTTTTATTTGTTCAGCATTTTCTTGGCACCATTTTAACTTCTTTTTGAAAGCCCGTCTTGTAGATGCCATCACATTATATATCGGGCCACAACTTGGTTTACCGCACACTACCCAGTTCTGAAATTCAAGTCGAGCCTCCGCATGTGCCTGCCTTACATGCTTGTTCCAGCCAATTACAACTTTTTTTCTTATTGGTAATTTTTTACCATAACTATAGCTAGCCGCATTTCTTAAAATATCAATAACATCGTCATACATTTTGTCAATTAAAATTCTATGGTCAACTTTATTACATATTCTATTACAACATTCCTGAAATTCTACTGGACATTCTATATTTTTTAGATTATTATTACAATATTCTTTATAAGCTTCTATTTGTTGTTCATCTCTTTCCCCCCATTTAACGGTATTACGTTCATCACTGCTATTACCTACGGTCCTAGCTCTAAGTACATTCAGATCACACGATATTTCCAGCGGAAAATGGTCAGACCAATAAACATTGTAATGTACCTTAGCGTCCGTGACAGCTCTCCAGGCAGCTTCAGACACAACACAGTGGTCTAGCCACCTCGTAGTACCATGCACATCACTCACGAATGTATACGAGTCAGATTCCAGCAAAGCCAGGTCGGCGCACCGCCAACTTTGCTCCTCACAGAAGTTTTTGACCTCATTACCGAACCGCTCCCCTGGATGCGCGTTAAAATCCCCAAGTACAAATACTGAGTCTATATTGCTTTCCTCTACGATGGCACTAATTTCACCCAAGCACTCCGTAAACTCCATAAGGTTGTCTGTCGAGTCAGTAGGCATATACAACGAAAACACTAAAAGCGACCTTTGCATCAGCGTTATCTTAATTGCCGTTATTCGCGCGCTTTTACACTGTACGACAGAGACAGACTTGAATGTACTTTTCCGCCAAAGTAACGCCACACCTCCGTACGGCCGCCCGCGTAGAAGTCCGGCTCCTGTATCTATCGCCGACTTTCCCGTAAATTCGAAGTCCGCATCAATAGTGCCCAAAAATGGAATGTCTTGCGGCTGTAGCCATAATTCTTGTAACGCCACTATATCAGCTGTTCTGCATAAACTCCTCACGCATTCAACCGATCGTGTGACAGATTTACAGTTGAAACTTATAAATTTTGTAGGTCCTGTATTGTTATTGTTATTATTATTATTATTATTTAGGTGTACATCCATTATTATTATTTATTAAATTCATGTCACTATTTCTTGGCTTGTCATTATTTTTGTCATACGTAATTCGATTAAAATAGATAAATTTCCGGAATTGTATTCCCGCCGGCCACAAACCATCGTCAAGAAACTGCGATAGATTGGTGTGTGGTACAAAGATTTTGTACGCGTCATAGCGTTTTTGTTTTTTCATGTCAATTTTTTTAATTGTCACTGTTATGTTGGTTTTTTGCTCTATGTACTCAACAATATCTTTAGCGCTCGTTTTTTTGTCCACATTATTAATGAACAACGGTACTCTGATATCAGCAGCTTTAAACTTAATATCAGGAGCTGTTATTGCTTTCCCTTTGGAGCCCACCAAGCGGTTTCTTAAACGATTTCTTTGTACTAGTAACCATTCTTCTGAAGGTATCTCTTTCTTCCATTCTTCATCCGTATTTACAATTTCCGCTACCGTTTTTCGCTTGGACCGCCCGCTGTTTACCTGCTCGGGCGCTGCTACTATCGGCACTAACGGGCTGCATTGTTGCTCTATCCCGCTCGCACTTATTACGTTCGACGTCACTGTCTCCCTCGGCCCATTAGCAGTAGCTCGCTGTATTGCGGTAGACATCGGTGTTTTTGGCGAGACGGACTTTTTGAGTAATGTTCTGTGGACGGATTCTTCGCGTCTCCTGTCATGCTCGCATCTCTTAGCACTCGATTTATCAGGTTTTACGCTTGAGGTTTATATTGCTAGAAGAACGCATTCCAGGTGATTTCTGTTCTGGAAGGTGCGGCAGGCCCATAGGTCCACTATCGAGGCAAAAACTTTCTAGTATTCCGCCACCGCCTCTTTTCTTGTTGACATTAATATCACTACAACATGTATTAGAAGTAGTATGTTTTAACTTGTCGATCTCCACTTTAATTTCAGATAACTGCTCCTTGGTGACATAAGTATTTTTGAAGTCTCTTATTTCATTTTGCATCAGTAGAATATCTTTTAATGTGCGTGACGCATCAATGTGATCAAAAGTGATTGGAGGTAGTTTGGAAAGTTCCTTTGCCACAAAAATCGGGACATTTTCGGGATCGATTTGTTTAAAAACCCCAATTACATCATATAAGTTCTTCTCAGACATATCATTTTTCTTCATCCTTTTTATATTCCGCAATTGCGTTGATATAGAATCAAAAAGTAACTTTTTGGCTTTTTCTATCTCCTCAGTTGAGAATGCAGTAGAACACAGTCGAACTATGCTTTCTTCGTCCATCACGTCCACTTTATTTTGTATGAAGGCTAATAGCTCACAAATAACCATGTTACAAGTCGTACACTTTATCACTTTCGAAGCCATCGCTACCGAAATGAGTCACCGTGTCCGTAACACGTCCGATCACTAGCACTGCTGACGATTAATGTGACAGAGGCCCATTTTTCAAGTTCGTATGAAAAAGGGCTGAAGTCCCGTAGGCTGGTTCTCCAGGTCCTCAGCAGCTTCAGCTGGATTGCGGCTTCTTCGTTTCCTTATCATTTTATAAAATAGGAAACATCCACATCCACAAATAATGATGTAAGTAGGTATAGTCCAATAGCTAAATGTGGTGGAAATCATTTGAGTTTCCAGTTTTATGGGATTTTCTTTCTCTACTAAAGCCTCAAGCTCATATAGTCGATTTAATTCAATATTTTTTAGTTTTAAAGGCCGATCATTGTTTTCTATTGTTATGTTTGACAAGTCAAAGGACAACAGTTTTATTGGTTGTCCTTCAAGTTTATTTCGTACATTCTTCTTAACATTTAAATTTGTAGAGATGCTGCAACCTTCCGGTATTTCAATCAAGTATGTACCCTGTAGGGAGCTGTGACTATCTCCATGACAGTTGAGTTTTATCTTTGTATTTAAAGCACATATTAATAGGTAGTGTTTGTCGTCGAGCTTTTGCCAAATCTCGGTAGAGCTTGTATACTTTGTATAGGTACATGTAGAGATATCTTGAACGGTTATAAGTTGATAAACACAATCTTTGTTTTCATTCGTGTACTGATATGTAGATTCATGGCATAAATAGGTATCGGCGAACTTCTTACATATGCTGTCCATGTACTGGTAGCGTTCTTCATCCATGGCCAGATAGGGTTTAGGAGGGATAATAATAGAGTAATTTATAGTTGGTGAAGGAAAAAGGTGATAATAGGAATATTTATTTTTATACATAATTGGGAATGATAATACAAACACAATCGTATTGTCAATGTAATAAGATCCAGATTCGAGTAAGTCATAGTAAAGTCTAAGGTCAGTAAGCTTGTTTACAATAAGTTCGTCAGAGTTATATAGTGTAGCCAGCGTGTCAGAGATATACTCAATATTTTCGTAAGACAAAATATCACGATGTACAATTCCTAGTTTGGAGAGTGAGAGAGAGTTCTCAATCGAAGTTAAAGAGTCCAAGACCGATTGACAATTTATGTCCAATAGATCGAACAAACTTACCATTTTTATAAAATCTCTGAGCCGATAATCTGTCATATTGATTTCTCTAACGATCTCGTTAATCTTTAGGTATATTTTGTTTTGATTACTAGTGATTGTAGTGATTGTTGAGTTAAAAGTAGACAGTAGGTGTTTATTTAATGAAATAGCCCTGTTAAACGATGTCTGAATTACTTCCTGGTTTTTACGTAAAGTGGAAATAGCGTTCGTGATTTCAACAGCGTCGTCATAATCTAAGTTTCCAGTTACGCTTTTTATAATGGAACCCAGACCATTTATAAGTCCTCGCTTATATCTAGAACTTGAAATACTTATAGAATTATATTTTAAAGTAATATGCTTAAGTCTATCGAGTAATATTTGCTTAGACACTAAAAAGTTACTAAAATAGCGTGGATCCGCTTGCTTAATATAGTCTATAAATGCGATTATATGGGTTTCTAAGCTACTAATACTATCTCTAATAATATCTAAATTTAAGTAGTGAACAAAATTATGTTCGCTTTTTTGGATTTTCGCAAAACCTAACTCAAATGGCAGTAAGCCTGGGTTACTGGTTAGCGGGGTCAGGGACACTTGAGGTGCTTGGCCCTGGACTGCTCGGTGTGTCGTTAGGACGATCCTGCAACACATCATTTTGGTTCTTTAAGGGTCTCCTCAGATTTCTTTTGTTATAAATAATGTCTTTTACGTCTAAGATCTTTATACCAAGATCTTTTTTAACTTGTCTTGTAATATAGCGGGGTTGAGTTTTATGTCGAATTGCCAGTGGGTTTTTTGAATAACATAAAATATTATCCGCATAAACAATAGGTGGTTCACGGTTTTCGTTTCGTTTTTCCATGGTAATAGCTCGTTTCTCTTGCAGGGTTTTGTTTAAAATCGAATATAAATGTCTAGTTGTTTCCTTATGTTTTTGTATGTAAGTTTGTAGGTATGTAGATTCTAAGTTTATATCAAATGGATCTAAATTATCAACATGTCCATTAATTATTTCCATGGGTTTTTTGTTTGTTACAGAGTGAATTGAGTTGTTGTATCCTAAAACAGCATAGAGCATTAGTTCGCTTGTTGAGAGATCTGAGCGAGTTTGGTTTAAGATTCGAATATGTTCCAAAATGGTTGAGTGAAATCTTTCTATTGCTCCGTTTGATTCTGGGTTATTGACGCTTATGAAATGAAGGTCAATTTTGTGAAGTTTAGCAAATTCTTTTAAAGGTAGGTTTTTAAACTCTGTTCCGGAATCTGCGGTCAGACACAAAGGTAAGCCGTGATGAGTCATAAATATTGTAAGGTTTTTTAGTACACTTATACCGGTCATACTTTCTAATAAGTAGGCTTGAGCATATTTCGAAAAGGTGTCGATAATTGTTAGAAATTTTTGTCCATTTACGGTTAAAGTATCGACGTGTAGTACTTCAAATGGTTTGTTAGGTATCGGTACTATTTGAAATCTTTGGGTGTTAGGATGTCTTTCATATTTGCAGGTTTGACATATTTCACAGTTATTTACGAATTCGGTTATGGTTTTAGTTAAATTTGGCCAATAGTAGGTACGTTTTATCCTTTCTTGTAGTTCGCGAATTCCACGGTGATTAGTTTTTCCTTCATGAAAATTTTTTGTTAGTAATATTTGTTTGTCTTTGTCTGTTACGTCTTCTAATTTATTTTTGTAATATTTTAATTTATAAGCCGAATTTTTGAAAGTTTTTTGTAAGATAACCGTTATATCGGGAATAAAATCGGTATGTGATAAGTATATACCATATGTACGATTTGGGGAAACATATTCTTTAAAGAGTGATATAATTTCGGTCTCTAATTTATTTCGTGCAATTTGTGCATAAATTCTTTTTTTTCCGGGAAAGATTTCCTTTACGTACGGTTTGGCAGTTGAATGGTGTACCATTTCAATAAATATTTGGTTGTTACAAGTATTTATTGGCAATTCCGAAATTGGTACATCGAGGATTGGATTTTCGTCAGCAGATCGAGCTTGACTGAGCTCGTCTAATTCTTCAAGAACAGGTAATTCTGTGTGGGTATTAACAATTAATGACATGTTCTGCTCGGCTATGTTTTCATCATTAGAGTCTATTTCGATTGGACTTAAATCATTGTTTTGAATTTCGATTCTTGACAGTGCGTCAGCATTTGTGTTTGATGATCCTTTTTTGTACGTTATATTATAGTCATAATCTTCTAGTTTTAAGCGCCATCGTATTAAACGCGAATTTGGCTCTTTTAGGTTAAACAAATACTGTAATGGTTTGTGATCAGTTACAATATTGAATTTATGTCCGAATAGGTATGGTCTGAAATACTTTGTTGCCCATACAATTGCTAACAATTCCTTCTCTATTGTGCTGTAGTTTATTTCATTGTTGTTTAAAGTCCGAGAAGCGTAAGCAATGGGTTTATCAGAACCGATTGGGCCCTGCGACAGAACTGCGCCTATTGCGAAATTCGATGCGTCCGTTCTAAGATTAAACTCCTTATCGAATTCTGGGTACTGCAATATGGGATCGTTTGTTAGAATATTCTGACACAGTTTAAAACAGTTTATGTATTGGGGTGTAATTTCGATTTTAGCACCTTTCTTTAAACATGATGTTAACGGTTTTGTAAGCTTTGCTAAATTGGGTATAAATTTTCGATAATATCCGAGTAAACCGAGGAATGACTTAATTTCTCTCTGAGTTTTGGGTATGGGGTACCTCAAAATTGCATTTACTTTCTTTGGATCAGGTTTAATTCCGTTAGGTGTCACAATGTGACCTAAGAAAGATGTTTCTCGTTTTAAAAATTCTGATTTTTCTGGATTTATTTTAAAGTTTGCTTCTCTGAGTCTTTTAAAAACGTTTTCTGTGTTAATTATCGTTTCCTGTAGGCTAACGCCATAAATTATTATATCATCACAATATACTATCACGTTAGGGAGCCCGCGAAGGACGTTATCCATAACGCGTTGAAAAGTTGAAGGTGAATTCTTTAAACCAAATGGCATTCGAAGGTATTCATAATGGCCACTTTCCACAGAAAATGCAGTTTTCGGTATGTCGTCTTTACTCATTTCAATTTGATGAAAACCGCTATAAAGATCGATGGTATTGAAATATTGACTTCTTCCTAATTTGTCTAAAATGTCAGAAATATTTGGTACCGGATATCGATCTGATACCGTTTTTTCGTTAAGTTTCCGGTAATCGACTACAAGTCGCCACTTTACTTTTCCTGTACTATCTGGTTTCTTTGGTACAATCCAAATTGGAGATGACCACGGGCTATCCGAGTTTTGTATAATTTTTTGAGATAACATTTTGTTTATTTGGCTTTGAACTTCTTCTTTATGTATATGAGGATATCTATAGCTACGAGCATGTATAGGTATCTCATCTGTAGTTTTGATTTTGTGTTTAATTTGGTTTGTGAAGGTAAGAGGTTTGTTTTCATCGTGAAAAACATCGGAATATTTTTCACACAGACGTAAAATGTGGTGTTTTTCCTCATCATTTAAATGGTCTGTTTTTATTATGGACTGGACGTCATGATTTTCGTATGATACAGCATCGAAATTGTGTATCTCAAAGTTATCCATCAAACTATATACTTCCAGAGGGGAGGAAAGACTTACGATGATATCGTTATCAGTTGGGTTACGAATCTCAAAATAAGCGTAGCCTTCCTTTGATTTTGCAACTGTAGGTGGTATAATACATTTGTCTAAAACTGTTTCTGGTAAGTAAATGTCAGTGTTTTCGATCGAAACGGGCATTTTCATAATTTTCGTTGAGTTCGCTTTTACTAATCCTTCAAACAAATTTTTAATACCGGATTTATGTATTAAAATGTGGTTTACCGCTTTTTCCGTCCTCAATTGTTTAGTCTCTAAATCAACCTTAGCTTTTAATTGTTCGAGTAGCCTATAACCGATTAGGCCGTCGAAGACGTTGTGGAATTTATAAACAAAGAACTTCGCAGAGTCCTTATCGCAAAATTCGTCGAACAATGGGATCTCTACTGAGTACTGATTTACTGTTGTACTATGTAAGTTTGTCACAGTAAATGGTTCGTGTATTAATGGTATGTTTGAGTAATAATTTTGTATTACTTCTGGTGACAAAAATGACTGGTTAGCACCTGTATCTATTAATAGCTTTAGAGGTGGATTTTTTATTTCTATGTAAGGGAGTTCTCTCTTAATGTGAGCGTTTATTTCTATTACGGCGGGTTTTTGGGGTTCACAACTTTGCAAAAATTTTGTTCGTTATTTTGTTGCGTAATATTTTGCGTTTCGTTAGTAGGTTGAATATTTCGTTCAAACATTGGTTCTGTAAATTCGGTGAATCGAGAGGGCTGTGCCATGTTAGGTGTTTCGTAGTAGCACTCATTGGGGTAAGAGCTTTCGTCATAATAATTATCGTAGTAGTTTTCTGGGTTAGATTCCGCATAATAGTAATTATAATCGTCGTATAATGGAGATGTTTCTTCCGCATGCAAAGACAGGTTTGGATTAGGGTTTAGATTAAAATAATTTTGGTGTGGTGGTTGTCTGTTTTGAACAAAAGGTGGTCGGTTTGCTGAACGGTATGATATTCCGCTCATAGGTTGTGGTGGTCGTGCATTATTATTTAAAGGTTGTTCAGACCTTTGCTGATAGATTGGGCGTTGTTGGTTATTATTAAAATACTGAGTTGGTCTCTGGCCAAATATTGATCGCTGCTGGTTTGTGAATTGATTTTGCCTATAATTAAAATTATTCTGATTGTTAAACATAGGTATTGGTCGTGGTTTATATGTATTTAAGTTTAGTTTATTTGGAGGGAAAATATTTTTGTTTTGTTGTTGTTGTTGCATATTCGTTTTACGTAAATAATTTATATTTTCTTCCTCTTTTATGTATTGTAAAGCCGTAGGTAGGTCGTTTGGTCTCATAGCTCGAATAGTAGAGCCTAGAGGTTCTCTTAAACCGGCTAAAAATGTCTTTAAACATTGAGATGTGAAAAACGTCCGTTTACATTCTTTCACAGCTTCGTTAGCTTCATGCAAATTTACGTAGTTTATCAACGTATGTAAAATATGCAAGCATTTATTGTAAAATCCTTGAGCATCGTCACTTTCCTGTTTTAAATTCACTAAATCTCTAGTTAACGAATTTTCATCTCTTTGATCCGAAAAATGCTGCAATAGCACATTCTTCACACTTTGCCATGTTTTAGCACCATTTATGTTAACTACTTCTTCCGCTTTTCCTCGTAATTTTCCTAAAATACTATTTAGAACCAACTGATTTTGAAAGCAATCAGGAGTTTCCAACACATAAAACTGAGACAAGATCGTTTCAGCAGATCCAACGAATCTGTATAATTGATTAGGGTTCCCGTCATAAGCTGGAACTATATCAATAGCTGTTTTAAATATATTTAGCGCCGCTGCTTCCATTTTCGATAAATGTAGAGCGTCCGAACAACTTATAACTAAACAATCACTATTTTACGATAAAATAAATGATATCAGGTAAAACTATAGTAGTTACGATTAACCACTTAAGTATACCCTAAATTATACTTTTAACTTAATTTTATTTTTATTTTTTATAATAGAGGTAAAGCTCTATCTAGATAACTTTGTTATTGTCAATAGGTCAACACTAAAATAGAGTCAACAAAAGTCATGTCAAATAGACAATAAACATATAAAATAAGGACAAGGATCTGGACTTACAGTATCAGCATTGTCTTCAACATTCTTGTTGTATATAACGAATTTTCGTATTTATTTTCTCACTTTCTTAATATTAACACTTAACTCTAGATCGGTTCACTTTTCACGCACAGTTTTCTTTCTTTTGATGTTTGAAAAGTCAGATTTTAGCCGCGAAAAGAATCCACAAGACTGCGCCACTTAAGTGTATCCGTGATGGATACCCTTTTTTAAAAACTTAAATCTAAATTTTGACCGCGATAAATAATTTGAGTTACCGGGCCGAGGTGTGAGCCGCTTCGGCGATCGAATCGAACTGCCGGTCCCAGGGTTTCTCGAGGCTCAGGATGCTGCGATGCGTAGGCGTCGCTGCATCAGTATTTTTGTGAGGGTATGGTAGGGGAGACACATAACACGTATGTTATTCTGTTTTTCACATGCAACGTCATCAAATACTATCACAGAATCTGGCTTTGCATCCTGTGGACTTAAAACGTTATCGTTTGCTTTAAATTTATAAAAATTAATTTCGGGCACCAAGTTTAACACATTTTCCAAGAAAACGTACTTAGGTTGAAATAACGTTTTAGAGAAAATATAAACGTTCAAGAAGTTTAATCCATGTTCATGTAAAAGAAGACCTATGATTAAATTGGTTTTGCCGCAATTTGATGGACCGCAAATGATGCATCGAATAGTGCTAGGCAGGAGCTCGCCGTGCCTATGAATCTCTTTAGTAGTAGATTCACAAATTAGGTTAAATGATAGAGAACATGGTTGTTTAACAAATAACATGTTCGAATTGCTATAAACTTTGAAGAGAAATGAATAATTTGTGTTAAGCTACAATATTTTATATCTAGAAAAAGCCACACTGTTTTGAAACAACGATAATAGGCATTCTAGACCACCAAGCGCACAATCTTAGTTTCACCAAACAATTGACTCGAGCGTAACGTGCGAGGTGGTCCAATTGGGTTTTTGACATTTTCAAAAATGTTATTGGGCATTCTAGACCACCAAGCGAAGCGACGCGAGTGCAACGAGCGAGGTGGTCCAGAATGCCCAATAACTCACTACTGACGCGCAACAGACTTCGTGCAGCGCGCGCCAGACAGCACGCCTGCAGCGGGTCAGCAGCGCGCGTACCAGGCCACGAAGTCAAAACACGAGTGTTTATCTCGCGCGGCTTCTTGCTTAAAGGGTTAAGGTTCTTCTGCACATTTTAGTGACTGAGGTTGAGTATTTGGGAAATTAGTAAGTCAGGGTCAGGTTAGACCGAGTCCGTGAAAAGTAGTCTTAGTAGCCTTAGTAAACACTTCATCTCCAGAAAATGTGAATCAGGTACGCCAACTTCTGGGCTTAGCTAGCTACTTTAGGAGATGCATAAAAGATTACGCCACAAAAACTACCCCATTGCTCATCCGACCCACAATGATGTAAAATTCAATCGGACTAGTAAACCAGTTCTTGCCATTTTTGATCCAAGTCTTCCCACCAAGGTTCATACAGACGCTAGTAGTGCCGGCTATGGTGCTGTCCTTTTTCATGTCTACCCCGATTCCTTAGTCTTACTCGAGAGTTTCTAGAGTTTTGGTTGACTAACGTTGCTTTGATGTGAGAGTATTTGGTTTTCTGAAAATAATCGTTCTATGGTACTTGGACTCTGAGGTATATAGTCGGTGGCGTTATGGTGTCGAGCTCTCTTGGCGCTCGGTTCTCAAGCCGAACAGACCTCTCCTATAGCTGGAGGTATTTGGTAATGTTGTGTTGTGTTGAGTTGGCTCTTTAGTGCAACGGACGTCTGCTGTGCTGGCCGCTATGCTGCGCGGTTAGTCCCACGTGATGGAGTGCTGGGATCCGCTGGGCGAGACGCGCGCACCTCCGGCCGCGAGCTGCGTGTTCGCTGTTCGCTGTTCAGTGTGGTTGTGGAAGAGACGAGGCGACGAGGGTGTCGCTGCTAAGAAAACTATACTCTTCGCCTGCTTAGCGGTGGCTATGGCAAGACCATGCAGGCCACAGCCCAGTGTATGGTGCCGCCGAAGGGAGAGTGGTGTCCCGACACTTGCGCTGCATTCTTTGAGCGTGAGTATTACTTTCATGTAGAGGACGGACTGCGGGACGATCCTTTTGGCAACAGACTGCGGGATGTTTGCCCTTGTAACGAAAATGTTACATGATATTATAAATGTCTTGTATTACTCGTAGCCTATTTAATTCTATTAAAGTTAACTTAATTTTCCTTATTTGATATTCTAATAATTACGTGTAACAGTTATTGCTAATTTATAAAAACAGCTGTTTACAGCAAACTCGTACGTAACGAGTAACGGTCCATAATAAGTGCAAGCAGGACAGCGATCACGAGCATGCGCCGCTCTGTTCTCGCCGCAGGCGCCAGTCGCATCTAGACTAAGGTCAGCGTTGGTTCACGCCTCTCTGACATATTTTGCTCGCACAGATTTGCGCGATATCTCGTTTTAACAATTGTTTTGTTAAATAAATAAGAATTATATTTACTGGTGGAATTGGTGAGGACAATTCAACCATAATTCTGTGTAAAGTGCAGTTTCAACCCCGCTTTAGGGTAAGTTTTGAATAACACACAAAACATCTTATCTTATTTCGTGTAGTTAAGTTCATTATTGCTATAAATCATTTAAATAGTTAATTTTGTTATATTTCAGCTTTTCCATAATGTACCTAATTAAAATTTAGTCGTAGAAATTGTCGTTACAAATTCATCATTTATTTTTTTTTCCTACCTTCGATTGTAATAAAATGTGTACTTATTCATCGTAACAATTAAAATATATCTCTTCTTCATAGATCAGATATTGAATCTTGTTACTAGATTATTATTAGCTTCCTTCTTTAATCTGTAACTCCGTTCTGGTTGTGTACCACCACGGCAGCCTCACTACAAGCGCTTTCCTAAAATGCCGTTGGTGGTAACCCAGGACGGAAAATAAAATCAAACCCTCACGGAATGGTTTTATCAATTCCAGGGTTCACTGTTACCGCCTACTTTCCGCTTACTTCACTTCGCTTTACCTTGGACGTCGCCACCGCAAGCTTGCCTTCTTACCACTTACCAGCGCGTTTACAACTCGAGGAGAAGAGACCGTGCAGCTAGAAGAGACGGCGGCCGCTCATTGCGAGCCGGCCTACAAAAGGGAAGTGCTTCCTACGGGGGTTAAAATCAGATGGGCTTTGTGACCTCCACGACTAAATAAATTTGTTGTGCTCACCTCCTGGCTCTGGATTATTATTAAATGTTTGTTCTTTGTTTAACTACCTATTTTATTTAATGAACCCAGGTAGGTGTCACACTGGCGCCTAACGTGGTTAAATCTGATTTTGCCTCTGTAGTTACGTGGTTGTGGCTTGTACGTGTGTGTGTTGTCGCTTTCTTTGGTTTGCTGGTGTGAATATAGCGATTTATGGTTTTATTCGTAACAATTGTGATTAAAATCGATTTAATTTAACTGGACAAGATACAGCATATAGTATAGTAAAAAAAAAAAACTTAAATCTTCCTTGTTTTTGTTTTGGTAATATCGGCTATCTTCACACCATTAGAGTATATGGTAATTCTATTCTATTAGTTAATTGTTTTGTTTTCATCAAACCGGAAAGTTCTGTTAATGATAATTGTAACAGAACGGAGCGTTTTCTGTCATTTTCTTGAAGCATATTGTGTGTTATTCAAAATATACCTGCTGGTGGTACCTGCTTTATTATTATGGCGTATCCAATAAAGTTTTTATCGCTCCAAAAAACTGAATTGGAGTATGAAGTCGCGGTAAGAGGAGAGACTCCTGCTAGCACTGTAGCCGATCTTAGGAAACAAATTAACAAATTATGTCAGATATTTCCTTCAGAAGACATTTTATGTTCACATCTAGCACCTTTGGATGACTTACAAGAAATTTTGGAATTATTGCATAAAACTGAAATGGCTCTAGAATCAAACCCAACTGATAAAAACATATTGTCGCGTATAGAAAACAATTTTCACCACTTATATCACAGGATGAACAGAATTGTCAGCGAAAAGGGTATACAAGAGCAGTACTCTGAATGTAACAGGTTTTACAAAAAATTATACGAACTCTTACATCAACAAAAAGGAAAAAGTTTCGATCCTCTTGGTATAGCGGGTTCTAGTTTAGAGTATCAAGGCATATCTAGCCCGATTAACATTTCGGTAACTTGTGAAGGAAGTGGTAAGCTGTCCGAGTTAGGAAAACTTAAATTCGATGGCAAGACCTGTGTCCGATCTTTCATACAACGCTCAAATGAATTAAGAGAGGCTCACAATATATCAGACGCCAAACTGTTTGCTTTTGGTACAGAAATTTTTGTGGGCGATGCTCTTCATTGGTTTCGCAACGTGCGGGATCAGGTAACGTCGTGGGATGATCTAGTAGTTTTTTTTGTTACGCGATTTTGATGAGTCAGACTATGACTATCGTCTCTTGACTCAGATTCGTAGTAGGGCACAGGGAGAGACAGAGAACATCACGATTTACTTGTCAATAATGTCAGGTATGTTTGCGCGCCTTTCTAAACCACTGTCGGAAGAAGATAAATTAGAAATTATTTCGCACAATATAAAACTGTGTTATGCAAGCACCTTAGCTTCAGCAACAAACATTAAATCTATTGAACATTTGCAAACTCTTTGTAGGAATTTCGAAAATGTACAATCACGGTTACTTCACGTCCGCGAACCTCCATCCGCAACCACAGATTTGGTTGCTCCCGAATTTGCATATAGACCGAGACCAGGCTCATTCAGTAAACAAAAACAGAATGCGACTGATTTTAATATGAATACCAATTACTATAAAAATAAACAACAACCTAACTATATAAGACCTAACTTAAGCACCAACGTTAATGAAAAATATTTACACAGCATTGATAAGAAGATGGTTGATAACGAAAATAAGTTGCCTTACTGCCCCAGGTGCCGCAACAATACTCACAGTTTGAGGGACTGTAGTAATACTGATATCCTGTGTTTTAAGTGTGGCAACAAAGACGTTAAAAAACCAGATTGTCCTAATTGTAATAGTGCCCAAGTTTCAAAAAACTAGGTTTGCAGAATTGTCGTAATCCGTCATTTCCAAAAGATCGTTTCGATAAAGATGATTGGAATAATTGGTTAGAGACGATTCGTTTATTTTTTAATGCTTACAAAATTGCTTCAATTCTGCAAAATGAACCTTCTAACGATTCAAGACCTTATGTCAATATTAAAATCAATGATATTACGGCATCAGGACTTTTGGATTCAGGGTCAGCCGTTACCATTTTAGGTAATGGTGCTCACAATGCTTTAACTAGCAAGGGGCTTCTGTTGTGCCCTGATGACAAATTATCTATTGTTACCGCAGGCGGCCAAACTTTAAAAAGTAAAGGCTATATTAACGTGCCTGTGCATTTCGAAAATAAGTTCCATTTCTTAAAGATGTTCGTAGTTCCAGAGGTCCAATCTTCGCTTATTCTAGGGATTGACTTTTGGCGCGCTTTTCGAATATGCCCGAGATATTTAGGATCTCTTCAACTGTCTACCGCCCCTTTAGAAGACTTAAATGTCAATAGCCCCCCGGCATTCATACAATCTTACGGAAACTTAAACGACCCACAGAAGGGTATTGTTGATGATATTATCGCTCAATTTAAGGATATTTCTTTTGAACACAAAGGTCTAGGTCGAACACACTTGATCACTCATCACATCGATACTGGAGATTCTCTTCCTGTTAGGCAACGTTACTATAGGTTATCGCCGGAAAAACAGAGAATTCTAGCAGAACAGTTAGATGAAATGATTGAACTTGATGTGGTTGAGCCTTGCGAAAGTGCCTGGCAATCTCCGGTATTGATCGTGACTAAAAAAAATGGGCAGCCTCGGTTTTGTCTGGACAGTAGAAAATTGAACTCTGTCACAAAACGAGATGCTTATAATCTGCCCTACATATCGGAGATACTAGACAACTTGCGTGATGCGCGCTACTTAAGCAGTATCGACCTGTCTAAGGCTTTCTGGCAATTGCCTATAGCAGAAGGGGATAGGGACAAGACGGCATTCTATGTTCCAGGCCGGGGAACATTTCGGTTCAAGACCACACCCTTTGGACTGACAAATGCGCCTTCTACGCAACAGCGTCTTGTTGATACCTTATTTGGCAACTTAGATAACAAGGCCTTTGCGTATTTAGATGACATAGTTTTGGTAAGTAGCACGTTTGAAGACCACGTCCTTCTTCTTCGCTGCGTACTGGACAAATTACACAAAGCTAACTTAACCATAAACTTGGAAAAATGTGAATTTTTTCGAAGTCAACTAAAATACTTAGGATATGTGGTCGATGCGAATGGTTTACGAACCGACCCGGACAAAGTTGCAGCCATCCTGAATTACCCGACTCCAACGAGTCGTAAGGATCTTAAACGTTTTCTAGGTACAGCAACTTGGTATCGAAGGTTCGTACCAAATTTCAGCACGATCGCAGGGCCGTTAAACAAATTGACTTCTAACAAAAAAAATTCACCACCTTTCATCTGGACTGATGAGGCCGATATTGCTTTTAAAAAACTTAAGGACTGTTTAGTTTCTGCGCCCGTTCTTTCATGCCCGAATTATGACCTTCCTTTCCAAGTACATACCGATGCTAGTAATTATGGGATTGGCGGTATGATCACTCAAATAGTAGACGGGATTGAACATCCTATCGCATACATGAGCAGGTCTTTAACTGGGGCAGAAAAGAATTATAGTATCACGGAACGTGAAACATTAGCAGTTCTTGTAGCTCTAGAGCACTGGCGTTGCTACCTAGATAATGGAAAATCATTTACGGTTTACACGGACCATAGCGCCTTAAAGTGGTTTCTTTCCTTAAGTAATCCCACAGGTAGGCTTGCGCGATGGGGTGTCCGTTTGTCTTCCTTTAATTTCGAAATCAAGCATCGTCGCGGCGTTGACAACATAATTCCTGACGCACTGTCCAGGGCTGTCCCCGTTTCTTCAATTTCAACCGCAAATTCTGTTACGACTACTTGTGATGACTGGTACAAGAATGTTTACAATGGTTGCGCAACTAAGCCCGAAAACTATCCCAACTTTCAAATTAATAATCACGCCCTCTTTCGACTAGGCAAGAATAAATGTCATCTCACCAATGAATTTTCATGGAAAGAGGTTGTTCCCATGGACCTACGTAACGATATAATTGCTGAAAACCATGATGAACCAACCGCGGGACATTTAGGTATTTTTAAACTTATAAGCGTATTGCGCTCAGGTATTACTGGCCGAATATGCATCGTGACGTGACGAATTATGTTAGTTCCTGCTCCACATGCCTGTCGTATAAAAATCAAAACCATGCTACTCTTGGGGAAATGGGACGCCCTAAACATTGCTCTCGTCCCTACCAAATGATCTCAATAGATTTAATGGGTCCTCTTCCGACAACTCGCAAACAGAATAGTTACATATTAGTAATCACGTGCTGTTTCTCCAAGTTCTGTCATATATTCCCTATTAAAAGAGCCACTTCCGAGATCATTGTGAAAATACTTGAGGAACAGGTCCTTTTAATCCATGGTGTTCCTCAAACTATATTTATGGACAACGGTAGTCAATTTATAAGTGGTCAGACAAATAGTCTCTTTGCAAAATATAAAATCCCCAACGTATTCCTCACTCCCAAATACACGCCACAAATCAACACGGTGGAACGTTATAATAAAACCATTATAACTTGTCTTTCTACATTCGTGGACGGCGACCACAGAGCTTGGGATACGTTTATTCCAAAAGTGCAGTTCGCAATTAATAATTCCGTCAATGAAGCTACAGGGTTCACTCCGTCGTTCCTAGTTTACGGGAGGGAACTAATACTATGTGGTTCTCATTACACTGACACGGATTTGGGCGATGAGGTCTTATTTTTGCCACGCGATTTATACGCAGAGAACTTATGTTGTTTGAGAGAGATATTTGATCAGGTACAAAAATCCTTATTTCACGCCCACGCTAAAAATACTTCACATTACAACTTGCGGAGAAAAGCTTTTGAATTCGATGTTGGGGATATTGTCTTTAAACGGGCATATGTTCTAAGCGATAAAGATAAATATTTTAGCAAAAAGCTAGCGCCAAAATATATAAAGTGTCGAGTGACTCATAAATTATCTCCACTTGTATATGTCTTGGAAGATATGTCAGGTAAAAAGCTGGGAACGTGGCATATCAAGGATCTAAAAATAGTAGGACACACCAAGGCTTGAGTGTTTCGTCACTTGTTAATCGTAATATTGTTAATAAGACGACCACTCGTTTGTTTGTTGAAGAATGATTTTATTTGAGATTTTTTTTGTGGGGAACTCATTTAACGGATTTAACCTTTAAATTTAAATCCTTAAGAGGGAGCGGCGAGTAATGTAACGAAAATGTTACATGATATTATAAATGTCTTGTATTACTCGTAGCCTATTTAATTCTATTAAAGTTAACTTAATTTTCCTTATTTGATATTCTAATAATTACGTGTAACAGTTATTGCTAATTTATAAAAACAGCTGTTTACAGCAAACTCGTACGTAACGAGTAACGGTCCATAATAAGTGCAAGCAGGACAGCGATCACGAGCATGCGCCGCTCTGTTCTCGCCGCAGGCGCGAGTCGCATCTAGACTAAGGTCAGCGTTGGTTCACGCCTCTCTGACATATTTTGCTCGCACAGATTTGCGCGATATCTCGTTTTAACAATTGTTTTGTTAAATAAATAAGAATTATATTTACTGGTGGAATTGGTGAGGACAATTCAACCATAATTCTGTGTAAAGTGCAGTTTCAACCCCGCTTTAGGGTAAGTTTTGAATAACACACAAAACATCTTATCTTATTTCGTGTAGTTATCATCAGTTCCTTGTCCTTATGGTTAACAAATAAGTCAAAATATCAAATATAAAATCACCATCAGTTCCTTGTCCTAATGGTTAACAAATATCAAAATATCAAAATATCAAATATAAAATCACCATCAGTTCCTTGTCCTAATGGTTAACAAATAAGTCAAAATATCAAATATAAAATCACCATCAGTTCCTTGTCCTAATGGTTAACAAATAAGTCAAAATATCAAATATAAAATCACCATCAGTTCCTTGTCCTAATGGTTAACAAATATCAAAATATGAAATATAAAATCATCATCAGTTCCTTGTCCTAATGGTTAACAAATAAGTCAAAATATCAAATATAAAATCACCATCAGTTCCTTGTCCTAATGGTTAACAAATAAGTCAAAATATCAAATATAAAATCACCATCAGTTCCTTGTCCTAATGGTTAACAAATAAGTCAAAATATCAAATATAAAATCACCATCAGTTCCTTGTCCTAATGGTTAACAAATAAGTCAAAATATCAAATATAAAATCACCATCAGTTCCTTGTCCTAATGGTTAACAAATAAGTCAAAATATCAAATATAAAATCACCATCAGTTCCTTGTCCTAATGGTTAACAAATATCAAAATATCAAATATAAAATCACCATCAGTTCCTTGTCCTAATGGTTAACAAATAAGTCAAAATATCAAATATAAAATCACCATCAGTTCCTTGTCCTAATGGTTAAAAAATAAGTCAAAATTTCAAATATAAAATCATCATCAGTTCCTTGTCCTAATGGTTAAAAAATATCAAAATATCAAATATAAAATCATCATCAGTTCCTTGTCCTAATGGTTAAAAAATATCAAAATATCAAATATAAAATCATCATCAGTTCCTTGTCCTAATGGTTAAAAAATAAGTCAAAATATCAAATATAAAATCACCATCAGTTCCTTGTCCTAATGGTTAACAAATAAGTCAAAATATCAAATATAAAATCACCATCAGTTCCTTGTCCTAATGGTTAACAAATATCAAAATATGAAATATAAAATCATCATCAGTTCCTTGTCCTAATGGTTAACAAATAAGTCAAAATATCAAATATAAAATCACCATCAGTTCCTTGTCCTAATGGTTAACAAATAAGTCAAAATATCAAATATAAAATCACCATCAGTTCCTTGTCCTAATGGTTAACAAATAAGTCAAAATATCAAAAATAAAATCTTCATCATTTCCTTGAACTAATGGTTAAAAAATAAGTCATAATATAAAATATAAAATCACCATCAGTTCCTTGTCCTAATGGTTAACATATAAGTCAAAATATCAAATATAAAATCACCATCAGTTCCTTGTCCTAATGGTTAACAAATAAGTCAAAATATCAAATATAAAATCACCATCAGTTCCTTGTCCTAATGGTTAAAAAATAAGTCAAAATATCAAATATAAAATCATCATCAGTTCCTTGTCCTAATGGTTAAAAAATATCAAAATATCAAATATGAAATCATCATCAGTTCCTTGTCCTAATGGTTAAAAAATATCAAAATATCAAATATAAAATCATCATCAGTTCCTTGTCCTAATGGTTAAAAAATAAGTCAAAATATCAAATATAAAATCATCATCAGTTCCTTGTCCTAATGGTTAAAAAATATCAAAATATCAAATATAAAATCACCATCAGTTCCTTGTCCTACTGGTTAACAAATAAGTCAAAATATCAAATATAAAATCACCATCAGTTCCTTGTCCTAATGGTTAACAAATAAGTCAAAATATCAAATATAAAATCACCATCAGTTCCTTGTCCCAATGGTTAACAAATAAGTCAAAATATCAAATATAAAATCACCATCAGTTCCTTGTCCTAATGGTTAACAAATAAGTCAAAATATCAAATATAAAATCACCATCAGTTCCTTGTCCTAATGGTTAACAAATAAGTCAACATATCAAATATAAAATCACCATCAGTTCCTTGTCCTAATGGTTAACAAATAAGTCAAAATATCAAATATAAAATCACCATCAGTTCCTTGTCCTAATGGTTAACAAATAAGTCAAAATATCAAATATAAAATCACCATCAGTTCCTTGTCCTAATGGTTAACAAATAAGTCAAAATATCAAATATAAAATCACCATCAGTTCCTTGTCCTAATGGTTAACAAATAAGTCAAAATATCAAAAATAAAATCACCATCAGTTCCTTGTCCTAATGGTTAACAAATAAGTCAAAATATCAAATATAAAATCACCACCAGTTGCTTGTCCTAATGGTTAAAAAATAAGTCAAAATATCAAATATA
Organism: Crocallis elinguaria; assembly: GCA_907269065.1. NCBI lineage: Eukaryota > Metazoa > Arthropoda > Insecta > Lepidoptera > Geometridae > Crocallis > Crocallis elinguaria. Next base: position 1,778,253 of record OU026081.1, on the reverse strand, counting down.
AAATCATCATCAGTTCCTTGTCCTACTGGTTAACAAATATCAAAATATCAAATATAAAATCATCATCAGTTCCTTGTCCTAATGGTTAAAAAATATCAAAATATCAAATATAAAATCACCATCAGTTCCTTGTCCTAATGGTTAACAAATAAGTCAAAATATCAAATATAAAATCATCATCAGTTCCTTGTCCTAATGGTTAACAAATAAGTCAAAATATCAAATATAAAATCACCATCAGTTCCTTGTCCTAATGGTTAACAAATAAGTCAAAATATCAAATATAAAATCACCATCAGTTCCTTGTCCTAATGGTTAACAAATAAGTCAAAATTTCAAATATAAAATCATCATCAGTTCCTTGTCCTAATGGTTAAAAAATATCAAAATATCAAATATAAAATCATCATCAGTTCCTTGTCCTAATGGTTAAAAAATATCAAAATATCAAATATAAAATCATCATCAGTTCCTTGTCCTAATGGTTAAAAAATAAGTCAAAATATCAAATATAAAATCACCATCAGTTCCTTGTCCTAATGGTTAACAAATAAGTCAAAATATCAAATATAAAATCACCATCAGTTCCTTGTCCTAATGGTTAACAAATATCAAAATATGAAATATAAAATCATCATCAGTTCCTTGTCCTAATGGTTAACAAATAAGTCAAAATATCAAATATAAAATCACCATCAGTTCCTTGTCCTAATGGTTAACAAATAAGTCAAAATATCAAATATAAAATCACCATCAGTTCCTTGTCCTAATGGTTAACAAATAAGTCAAAATATCAAATATAAAATCACCATCAGTTCCTTGTCCTAATGGTTAACAAATAAGGCAAAATATCAAATATAAAATCACCATCAGTTCCTTGTCCTAATGGTTAACAAATAAGTCAAAATATCAAAAATAAAATCACCATCAGTTCTTTGTCCTAATGGTAAACAAATAAGTCAAAATATCAAATATAAAATCACCATCAGTTCCTTGTCCTAATGGTTAACAAATATCAAAATATGAAATATAAAATCATCATCAGTTCCTTGTCCTTATGGTTAACAAATAAGTCAAAATATCAAATATAAAATCACCATCAGTTCCTTGTCCTAATGGTTAACAAATATCAAAATATCAAAATATCAAATATAAAATCACCATCAGTTCCTTGTCCTAATGGTTAACAAATAAGTCAAAATATCAAATATAAAATCACCATCAGTTCCTTGTCCTAATGGTTAACAAATAAGTCAAAATATAAAATATAAAATCACCATCAGTTCCTTGTCCTAATGGTTAACAAATAAGTCAAAATATCAAATATAAAATCACCATCAGTTCCTTGTCCTAATGGTTAAAAAATATCAAAATATCAAATATAAAATCATCATCAGTTCCTTGTCCTAATGGTTAACAAATAAGTCAAAATATCAAATATAAAATCACCATCAGTTCCTTGTCCTAATGGTTAACAAATAAGTCAAAATATCAAATATAAAATCACCATCAGTTCCTTGTCCTAATGGTTAACAAATAAGTCAAAATATCAAATATAAAATCACCATCAGTTCCTTGTCCTAATGGTTAACAAATAAGTCAAAATATCAAATATAAAATCACCATCAGTTCCTTGTCCTAATGGTTAACAAATATCAAAATATCAAATATAAAATCACCATCAGTTCCTTGTCCTAATGGTTAACAAATAAGTCAAAATATCAAATATAAAATCACCATCAGTTCCTTGTCCTAATGGTTAAAAAATAAGTCAAAATTTCAAATATAAAATCATTATCAGTTCCTTGTCCTAATGGTTAAAAAATATCAAAATATCAAATATAAAATCATCATCAGTTCCTTGTCCTAATGGTTAAAAAATATCAAAATATCAAATATAAAATCATCATCAGTTCCTTGTCCTAATGGTTAAAAAATAAGTCAAAATATCAAATATAAAATCACCATCAGTTCCTTGTCCTAATGGTTAACAAATAAGTCAAAATATCAAATATAAAATCACCATCAGTTCCTTGTCCTAATGGTTAACAAATATCAAAATATGAAATATAAAATCATCATCAGTTCCTTGTCCTAATGGTTAACAAATAAGTCAAAATATCAAATATAAAATCACCATCAGTTCCTTGTCCTAATGGTTAACAAATAAGTCAAAATATCAAATATAAAATCACCATCAGTTCCTTGTCCTAATGGTTAACAAATAAGTCAAAATATCAAATATAAAATCACCATCAGTTCCTTGTCCTAATGGTTAACAAATAAGACAAAATATCAAATATAAAATCACCATCAGTTCCTTGTCCTAATGGTTAACAAATAAGTCAAAATATCAAAAATAAAATCACCATCAGTTCTTTGTCCTAATGGTAAACAAATAAGTCAAAATATCAAATATAAAATCACCATCAGTTCCTTGTCCTAATGGTTAACAAATATCAAAATATGAAATATAAAATCATCATCAGTTCCTTGTCCTTATGGTTAACAAATAAGTCAAAATATCAAATATAAAATCACCATCAGTTCCTTGTCCTAATGGTTAACAAATATCAAAATATCAAAATATCAAATATAAAATCACCATCAGTTCCTTGTCCTAATGGTTAACAAATAAGTCAAAATATCAAATATAAAATCACCATCAGTTCCTTGTCCTAATGGTTAACAAATAAGTCAAAATATAAAATATAAAATCACCATCAGTTCCTTGTCCTAATGGTTAACAAATAAGTCAAAATATCAAATATAAAATCACCATCAGTTCCTTGTCCTAATGGTTAAAAAATATCAAAATATCAAATATAAAATCATCATCAGTTCCTTGTCCTAATGGTTAACAAATAAGTCAAAATATCAAATATAAAATCACCATCAGTTCCTTGTCCTAATGGTTAACAAATAAGTCAAAATATCAAATATAAAATCACCATCAGTTCCTTGTCCTAATGGTTAACAAATAAGTCAAAATATCAAATATAAAATCACCATCAGTTCCTTGTCCTAATGGTTAACAAATAAGTCAAAATATCAAATATAAAATCACCATCAGTTCCTTGTCCTAATGGTTAACAAATATCAAAATATCAAATATAAAATCACCATCAGTTCCTTGTCCTAATGGTTAACAAATAAGTCAAAATATCAAATATAAAATCACCATCAGTTCCTTGTCCTAATGGTTAAAAAATAAGTCAAAATTTCAAATATAAAATCATCATCAGTTCCTTGTCCTAATGGTTAAAAAATATCAAAATATCAAATATAAAATCATCATCAGTTCCTTGTCCTAATGGTTAAAAAATATCAAAATATCAAATATAAAATCATCATCAGTTCCTTGTCCTAATGGTTAAAAAATAAGTCAAAATATCAAATATAAAATCACCATCAGTTCCTTGTCCTAATGGTTAACAAATAAGTCAAAATATCAAATATAAAATCACCATCAGTTCCTTGTCCTAATGGTTAACAAATATCAAAATATGAAATATAAAATCATCATCAGTTCCTTGTCCTAATGGTTAACAAATAAGTCAAAATATCAAATATAAAATCACCATCAGTTCCTTGTCCTAATGGTTAACAAATAAGTCAAAATATCAAATATAAAATCACCATCAGTTCCTTGTCCTAATGGTTAACAAATAAGTCAAAATATCAAATATAAAATCTTCATCATTTCCTTGAACTAATGGTTAAAAAATAAGTCATAATATAAAATATAAAATCACCATCAGTTCCTTGTCCTAATGGTTAACATATAAGTCAAAATATCAAATATAAAATCACCATCAGTTCCTTGTCCTAATGGTTAACAAATAAGTCAAAATATCAAATATAAAATCACCATCAGTTCCTTGTCCTAATGGTTAAAAAATAAGTCAAAATATCAAATATAAAATCATCATCAGTTCCTTGTACTAATGGTTAAAAAATATCAAAATATCAAATATGAAATCATCATCAGTTCCTTGTCCTAATGGTTAAAAAATATCAAAATATCAAATATAAAATCATCATCAGTTCCTTGTCCGAATGGTTAAAAAATAAGTCAAAATATCAAATATAAAATCATCATCAGTTCCTTGTCCTAATGGTTAAAAAATATCAAAATATCAAATATAAAATCACCATCAGTTCCTTGTCCTACTGGTTAACAAATAAGTCAAAATATCAAATATAAAATCACCATCAGTTCCTTGTCCTAATGGTTAACAAATAAGTCAAAATATCAAATATAAAATCACCATCAGTTCCTTGTCCCAATGGTTAACAAATAAGTCAAAATATCAAATATAAAATCACCATCAGTTCCTTGTCCTAATGGTTAACAAATAAGTCAAAATATCAAATATAAAATCACCATCAGTTCCTTGTCCTAATGGTTAACAAATAAGTCAAAATATCAAATATAAAATCACCATCAGTTCCTTGTCCTAATGGTTAACAAATAAGTCAAAATATCAAATATAAAATCACCATCAGTTCCTTGTCCTAATGGTTAACAAATATCAAAATATCAAATATAAAATCACCATCAGTTCCTTGTCCTAATGGTTAACAAATAAGTCAAAATATCAAATATAAAATCACCATCAGTTCCTTGTCCTAATGGTTAACAAATAAGTCAAAATATCAAATATAAAATCACCATCAGTTCCTTGTCCTAATGGTTAACAAATAAGTCAAAATATCAAATATAAAATCACCATCAGTTCCTTGTCCTAATGGTTAACAAATAAGTCAAAATATCAAAAATAAAATCACCATCAGTTCCTTGTCCTAATGGTTAACAAATAAGTCAAAATATCAAATATAAAATCACCACCAGTTGCTTGTCCTAATGGTTAAAAAATAAGTCAAAATATCAAATATAAAATCATCATCAGTTCCTTGTCCTACTGGTTAACAAATATCAAAATATCAAATATAAAATCATCATCAGTTCCTTGTCCTAATGGTTAAAAAATATCAAAATATCAAATATAAAATCACCATCAGTTCCTTGTCCTAATGGTTAACAAATAAGTCAAAATATCAAATATAAAATCATCATCAGTTCCTTGTCCTAATGGTTAACAAATAAGTCAAAATATCAAATATAAAATCACCATCAGTTCCTTGTCCTAATGGTTAAAAAATATCAAAATATCAAATATAAAATCACCATCAGTTCCTTGTCCTAATGGTTAAAAAATAAGTCAAAATATCAAATATAAAATCATCATCAGTTCCTTGTCCTAATGGTTAAAAAATATCAAAATATCAAATATAAAATCATCATCAGTTCCTTGTCCTAATGGTTAAAAAATATCAAAATATCAAATATAAAATCATCATCAGTTCCTTGTCCTAATGGTTAAAAAATAAGTCAAAATATCAAATATAAAATCACCATCAGTTCCTTGTCCTAATGGTTAACAAATAAGTCAAAATATCAAATATAAAATCACCATCAGTTCCTTGTCCTAATGGTTAACAAATATCAAAATATGAAATATAAAATCATCATCAGTTCCTTGTCCTAATGGTTAACAAATAAGTCAAAATATCAAATATAAAATCACCATCAGTTCCTTGTCCTAATGGTTAACAAATAAGTCAAAATATCAAATATAAAATCACCATCAGTTCCTTGTCCTAATGGTTAACAAATAAGTCAAAATATCAAATATAAAATCACCATCAGTTCCTTGTCCTAATGGTTAACAAATAAGACAAAATATCAAATATAAAATCACCATCAGTTCCTTGTCCTAATGGTTAACAAATAAGTCAAAATATCAAAAATAAAATCACCATCAGTTCTTTGTCCTAATGGTAAACAAATAAGTCAAAATATCAAATATAAAATCACCATCAGTTCCTTGTCCTAATGGTTAACAAATATCAAAATATGAAATATAAAATCATCATCAGTTCCTTGTCCTTATGGTTAACAAATAAGTCAAAATATCAAATATAAAATCACCATCAGTTCCTTGTCCTAATGGTTAACAAATATCAAAATATCAAATATAAAATCACCATCAGTTCCTTGTCCTAATGGTTAACAAATAAGTCAAAATATCAAATATAAAATCACCATCAGTTCCTTGTCCTAATGGTTAACAAATAAGTCAAAATATAAAATATAAAATCACCATCAGTTCCTTGTCCTAATGGTTAACAAATAAGTCAAAATATCAAATATAAAATCACCATCAGTTCCTTGTCCTAATGGTTAAAAAATATCAAAATATCAAATATAAAATCATCATCAGTTCCTTGTCCTAATGGTTAACAAATAAGTCAAAATATCAAATATAAAATCAACATCAGTTCCTTGTCCTAATGGTTAACAAATAAGTCAAAATATCAAATATAAAATCACCATCAGTTCCTTGTCCTAATGGTTAACAAATAAGTCAAAATATCAAATATAAAATCACCATCAGTTCCTTGTCCTAATGGTTAACAAATAAGTCAAAATATCAAATATAAAATCACCATCAGTTCCTTGTCCTAATGGTTAACAAATATCAAAATATCAAATATAAAATCACCATCAGTTCCTTGTCCTAATGGTTAACAAATAAGTCAAAATATCAAATATAAAATCACCATCAGTTCCTTGTCCTAATGGTTAAAAAATAAGTCAAAATTTCAAATATAAAATCATCATCAGTTCCTTGTCCTAATGGTTAAAAAATATCAAAATATCAAATATAAAATCATCATCAGTTCCTTGTCCTAATGGTTAAAAAATATCAAAATATCAAATATAAAATCATCATCAGTTCCTTGTCCTAATGGTTAAAAAATAAGTCAAAATATCAAATATAAAATCACCATCAGTTCCTTGTCCTAATGGTTAACAAATAAGTCAAAATATCAAATATAAAATCACCATCAGTTCCTTGTCCTAATGGTTAACAAATATCAAAATATGAAATATAAAATCATCATCAGTTCCTTGTCCTAATGGTTAACAAATAAGTCAAAATATCAAATATAAAATCACCATCAGTTCCTTGTCCTAATGGTTAACAAATAAGTCAAAATATCAAATATAAAATCACCATCAGTTCCTTGTCCTAATGGTTAACAAATAAGTCAAAATATCAAAAATAAAATCTTCATCATTTCCTTGAACTAATGGTTAAAAAATAAGTCATAATATAAAATATAAAATCACCATCAGTTCCTTGTCCTAATGGTTAACATATAAGTCAAAATATCAAATATAAAATCACCATCAGTTCCTTGTCCTAATGGTTAACAAATAAGTCAAAATATCAAATATAAAATCACCATCAGTTCCTTGTCCTAATGGTTAAAAAATAAGTCAAAATATCAAATATAAAATCATCATCAGTTCCTTGTCCTAATGGTTAAAAAATATCAAAATATCAAATATGAAATCATCATCAGTTCCTTGTCCTAATGGTTAAAAAATATCAAAATATCAAATATAAAATCATCATCAGTTCCTTGTCCTAATGGTTAAAAAATAAGTCAAAATATCAAATATAAAATCATCATCAGTTCCTTGTCCTAATGGTTAAAAAATATCAAAATATCAAATATAAAATCACCATCAGTTCCTTGTCCTACTGGTTAACAAATAAGTCAAAATATCAAATATAAAATCACCATCAGTTCCTTGTCCTAATGGTTAACAAATATCAAAATATGAAATATAAAATCATCATCAGTTCCTTGTCCTAATGGTTAACAAATAAGTCAAAATATCAAATATAAAATCACCATCAGTTCCTTGTCCTAATGGTTAACAAATAAGTCAAAATATCAAATATAAAATCACCATCAGTTCCTTGTCCTAATGGTTAACAAATAAGTCAAAATATCAAAAATAAAATCTTCATCATTTCCTTGAACTAATGGTTAAAAAATAAGTCATAATATAAAATATAAAATCACCATCAGTTCCTTGTCCTAATGGTTAACATATAAGTCAAAATATCAAATATAAAATCACCATCAGTTCCTTGTCCTAATGGTTAACAAATAAGTCAAAATATCAAATATAAAATCACCATCAGTTCCTTGTCCTAATGGTTAACAAATAAGACAAAATATCAAATATAAAATCACCATCAGTTCCTTGTCCTAATGGTTAACAAATAAGTCAAAATATCAAAAATAAAATCACCATCAGTTCTTTGTCCTAATGGTAAACAAATAAGTCAAAATATCAAATATAAAATCACCATCAGTTCCTTGTCCTAATGGTTAACAAATATCAAAATATGAAATATAAAATCATCATCAGTTCCTTGTCCTTATGGTTAACAAATAAGTCAAAATATCAAATATAAAATCACCATCAGTTCCTTGTCCTAATGGTTAACAAATATCAAAATATCAAAATATCAAATATAAAATCACCATCAGTTCCTTGTCCTAATGGTTAACAAATAAGTCAAAATATCAAATATAAAATCACCATCAGTTCCTTGTCCTAATGGTTAACAAATAAGTCAAAATATAAAATATAAAATCACCATCAGTTCCTTGTCCTAATGGTTAACAAATAAGTCAAAATATCAAATATAAAATCACCATCAGTTCCTTGTCCTAATGGTTAAAAAATATCAAAATATCAAATATAAAATCACCATCAGTTCCTTGTCCTAATGGTTAACAAATAAGTCAAAATATCAAATATAAAATCACCATCAGTTCCTTGTCCTAATGGTTAACAAATAAGTCAAAATATCAAATATAAAATCACCATCAGTTCCTTGTCCTAATGGTTAACAAATAAGACAAAATATCAAATATAAAATCACCATCAGTTCCTTGTCCTAATGGTTAACAAATAAGTCAAAATATCAAAAATAAAATCACCATCAGTTCTTTGTCCTAATGGTAAACAAATAAGTCAAAATATCAAATATAAAATCACCATCAGTTCCTTGTCCTAATGGTTAACAAATATCAAAATATGAAATATAAAATCATCATCAGTTCCTTGTCCTTATGGTTAACAAATAAGTCAAAATATCAAATATAAAATCACCATCAGTTCCTTGTCCTAATGGTTAACAAATATCAAAATATCAAAATATCAAATATAAAATCACCATCAGTTCCTTGTCCTAATGGTTAACAAATAAGTCAAAATATCAAATATAAAATCACCATCAGTTCCTTGTCCTAATGGTTAACAAATAAGTCAAAATATAAAATATAAAATCACCATCAGTTCCTTGTCCTAATGGTTAACAAATAAGTCAAAATATCAAATATAAAATCACCATCAGTTCCTTGTCCTAATGGTTAAAAAATATCAAAATATCAAATATAAAATCATCATCAGTTCCTTGTCCTAATGGTTAACAAATAAGTCAAAATATCAAATATAAAATCACCATCAGTTCCTTGTCCTAATGGTTAACAAATAAGTCAAAATATCAAATATAAAATCACCATCAGTTCCTTGTCCTAATGGTTAACAAATAAGTCAAAATATCAAATATAAAATCACCATCAGTTCCTTGTCCTAATGGTTAACAAATAAGTCAAAATATCAAATATAAAATCACCATCAGTTCCTTGTCCTAATGGTTAACAAATATCAAAATATCAAATATAAAATCACCATCAGTTCCTTGTCCTAATGGTTAACAAATAAGTCAAAATATCAAATATAAAATCACCATCAGTTCCTTGTCCTAATGGTTAAAAAATAAGTCAAAATTTCAAATATAAAATCATCATCAGTTCCTTGTCCTAATGGTTAAAAAATATCAAAATATCAAATATAAAATCATCATCAGTTCCTTGTCCTAATGGTTAACAAATAAGTCAAAATATCAAATATAAAATCATCATCAGTTCCTTGTCCTAATGGTTAACAAATAAGTCAAAATATCAAATATAAAATCACCATCAGTTCCTTGTCCTAATGGTTAACAAATAAGTCAAAATATCAAATATAAAATCACCATCAGTTCCTTGTCCTAATGGTTAACAAATATCAAAATATGAAATATAAAATCATCATCAGTTCCTTGTCCTAATGGTTAACAAATAAGTCAAAATATCAAATATAAAATCACCATCAGTTCCTTGTCCTAATGGTTAACAAATAAGTCAAAATATCAAATATAAAATCACCATCAGTTCCTTGTCCTAATGGTTAACAAATAAGTCAAAATATCAAAAATAAAATCTTCATCATTTCCTTGAACTAATGGTTAAAAAATAAGTCAAAATATAAAATATAAAATCACCATCAGTTCCTTGTCCTAATGGTTAACATATAAGTCAAAATATCAAATATAAAATCACCATCAGTTCCTTGTCCTAATGGTTAACAAATAAGTCAAAATATCAAATATAAAATCACCATCAGTTCCTTGTCCTAATGGTTAAAAAATAAGTCAAAATATCAAATATAAAATCATCATCAGTTCCTTGTCCTAATGGTTAAAAAATATCAAAATATCAAATATGAAATCATCATCAGTTCCTTGTCCTAATGGTTAAAAAATATCAAAATATCAAATATAAAATCATCATCAGTTCCTTGTCCTAATGGTTAAAAAATAAGTCAAAATATCAAATATAAAATCATCATCAGTTCCTTGTCCTAATGGTTAAAAAATATCAAAATATCAAATATAAAATCACCATCAGTTCCTTGTCCTACTGGTTAACAAATAAGTCAAAATATCAAATATAAAATCACCATCAGTTCCTTGTCCTAATGGTTAACAAATATCAAAATATGAAATATAAAATCATCATCAGTTCCTTGTCCTAATGGTTAACAAATAAGTCAAAATATCAAATATAAAATCACCATCAGTTCCTTGTCCTAATGGTTAACAAATAAGTCAAAATATCAAATATAAAATCACCATCAGTTCCTTGTCCTAATGGTTAACAAATAAGTCAAAATATCAAAAATAAAATCTTCATCATTTCCTTGAACTAATGGTTAAAAAATAAGTCATAATATAAAATATAAAATCACCATCAGTTCCTTGTCCTAATGGTTAACATATAAGTCAAAATATCAAATATAAAATCACCATCAGTTCCTTGTCCTAATGGTTTTTAGTGTAGTTCTTGGAGTAAAATAATACAGTGGTTTTTCTGGTTGATTAATTTTCGAAATGTATTTCTTTTAAAGCTTATTACTACTTTCATTAAGGACATAACATATGGAGTGAAATCGGTACGCGCCAATAAGCGACGGCGCGTGTTAGAAAGGAAAGAGTATAATGTTCTGTCTTCCTCGCTCCACGTAAATATGAGAACGCGCACGGCGCAATCCTCAGTGGCCTGTTAGACTCGACGTAGGAATGTCGTCGCCCGTCGTCCTGTGCTCCGGCCGACACGTAAATACGGCGCGCACGCAGCGCGCGCCTCAGTTAGCGGCTGTGCGCTGCGCGGTGTGCCCGAGTATGTAGGCTGCTACATCACTCTCCCCCGCTTTTGAATGCGAAGCGTACGGGAGGTTTTGATGTTCTTCCTGATCTGGTTACGTAGGTTGCGGTTTCCCTCTGAGTTGCTATTCTTGGTTCTTCGCAGTCCAGGTAAAACGCGGGTTTTAATCTGTCGATTGAAATGTTGTCGCTTCTGTTACGTAGTTGAACTTTGAAATATTTTTCGCCGCGGTTGAGCACTCGGAAGGGTCCGTCGTAGGCAGGGGTTAACGGTCGTCTGTAGGCATCGTTACGAACGAACACGTGCGAGCTCTTGTGTAATTCGTCATGAACGAATGTTGGTCGTAACGTATTCGTTTTCCTTTGCGCTTGTGCTTTTTTTAGTGCTTCGCCCAGTTGGTCCATGAAATGCGAAGGTGCGTTGCATTGTCTGGTAGGTTCTCCGTGGATTTCCCCTGGTAGCCGTAATGTCTGGCCGTACAGTAATTCGGCGGCGCTGGTGCCGATATCTTCTTTGATGGCTGTTCGTAATCCAAGCAATACTGTCGGCAGTTCGTGTGTCCATGATGCCGTATTAAGTCTGGCTGTCAAAGACGTTTTTAATGTGCGGTGCCACCGCTCGATCATTCCGTTGGCTTGCGGATGGTAAGCTGAGGTGCGACATCTTTCGATTCCCATCCGATGCATTAATTTATTGAAAAGCTCTGATTCGAATTGAGATCCTCTGTCGGTCGAAATTTTTGCTGGCGTCCCGAATCTTGAAATCCATCCGTTGTACATTGTTTCGGCAACCTTTTCAGCTGTTATCTCAGGTATTGGAAACGCCTCTGTCCATTTGGTCGCACGGTCGATCATAGTAAGCAGGTACCGGTGCCCATCTGGAGATATTGGAAGCGGTCCGACGATGTCGATGTGGACGTGCGACAATCTATCGGCTTCTTCAAACGATCCAACTGGTGTGTTAGTGTGTCGTTGTGTTTTAGAGCGTTGACAGCGTATGCATGTTCTCGTCCAGTTGTTCACGTCGCTGTTCATCGACGGCCAAAAGTAGCGCGATGTGACTAATTTTCTTGTCGCTCTTATTCCAGGATGGCTTAGGTCGTGAAGGGCTTGATAGGCGGTCCGTCTGAATTCTTCTGTTAAGTATGGACGTGCTGTACCCGTAGACATGTCACATATTATTTTTACTGATGCGCTAGGAAGAATAATTTCTCTCAGGTCGTGTTTCTTTTCCTTCCTCATCCGTCGTAGATCTTGATCATATTTTTGGCTCGTGGCTAGGGCGTTGTAGTTGATAGGCGATGGGCAAGTTATTGTTTCTACTGGAATTCTTGATAATGCGTCAGCGACTTCATTATTTTTCCCAGATATGTGTTGTATGTTTGAAGTGAATTGTCCGATGTACTCTAAGTATCGTGTTCTCATCGGAGTTTCATTCTTGCTACTTGTGATCAGCGCGTGAAGAAGTGGCTTATGATCCGTGTAGATTACTAGTTCCCGTCCTTCGAATATTCGTCGAAAATGACGGACGGCCATGTATATAGAGAGAAGTTCACGGTCGTATGTACTGTATTTTTGCTGTGCGTCGTTAAATTTCTTCGAAAAGAATCCGAGCGGCTTCCATCTGCCTTTAATCAGTTGTTGCAACACGGCTCCGGCACAAAGCTCCGATGCATCTGTCATTAGCGCAAATGGTGCGCTAGTAGATGGGTGAGCGAGACGAGCTGCGTTCGCGACGTCTTGCTTGCACCGTTCAAATGCAGTCTTGGTCTTTTCGTTCCATGGTATTTTCCTTTTATCATTTTTCCTTGCGTTGTGAAGATATTCATTTAGTTCTCTTTGGTTTTCAGCTGCATGGGGAATGCCTTCTCTGTAAAAATTTATCATTCCCAGGAACCGGCGGAGATCGTTGATGGTTTCAGGTAATGGATATGATGTTATTGCTTTGACTTTCTCTTCGGTCGGGGTTATTCCTTCGGGTGTTATTGTATATCCCAGAAAATCCAGTTTCGTTTGACCAAAAACGCACTTCGCTACGTTAATTTTTAGGCCATTTTCATCCAGTCGTTTGAGCACTTCTTCTAGGTCCTGCTGATGACAAGACTCATTTTCTGAGGCTATGAGCAGGTCATCGACGAAACAGAAGATAGGCAGTCCTCTCATGATATTATCGATGTGGCGTTGAAATGTTTGGCCTGCATTTCGAAGTCCGAAACACATTCTTGTGAATTCAAATAGACCAAATGGTGTTATAACTGCCGTCTTCTTAATGTCTTCATTGCGATTTCTGACCAAGTAATAGGCCTTCCTCAAATCGATTTTCGAGAAGATCTTCTTGCCTTGAAGGTTGTAGGTAAAGTCGTGTAGTCGTGGTATAGGGTACCGATCGGGAACAGTTATGGCGTTGAGTTGCCGGTAGTCGCCACACGCCCGGTATGAGCCGTCCTTCTTTAAAACCATATGTAATGGACTCGCCCATGGGCTGTTGGATGGTCGACATATGCCCTGGTCCATCATCTCTTGGAATTCTTTCTTCGCTGCCTGGTACTTGTGGGGAGGTAGGGGGCGAGCCTTTGCATATACTGGTGCGGCGGCGGCAGTTTCGATGTGATGTTCAACTTCGCTGTGACAGGTGTTCTGCAGTGTAGGTCTTGTGATGTCAGGATACTTTGCGAGCAGATTGTGGTATGGTATGCGATCATCGATGGTGCGGATGCTGCCTTCAGATAGCGGTGTAAGGTAACCGCGTACTGACATGTTGGTTTCTCGGTCGATAATTCTTCGTCCTCGAAGGTCCACAAGTAGCGCGTGGTGATGCAAAAAATCAGCGCCTATTATCGGCCGACTGACTGCTGCTATCATAAATTTCCAATTGTAGGGTCGTCTCATTCCAATATTGAGAGAGATGGTGCGCTCGCCGTACGTAGGTATTGGTGTCTTGTTGGCGGCGAATAGATAATTATCCGGTGTGCGGTCCTTCATCTCTGATGGCCGAGCTGGTAGGACTGACACGTTAGCTCCCGTGTCGACTAGGAAATGTAGTCCCGTTGAATTGTCCTTGATAAATAGGCGGTATGCAGATAATTCTTCGACCTCGGCTCCCACCTCGGCTTCGGTCTTAGTTAGTTTCCCGACTTCTCTTGGTTATTATTTTTCTGGGCATTAAAGTTGCATGGAGTACGACATCTGTAAGCGGCGGCTCCAAATTTCCGATGGAAATAACAAATAGGTTCGCTGTTGTCGTATTGTCTTCCTGCCGATCGAGACCGTGATCTATTTCCACCGCGGTAAGGTTGCCGGCGATAGTATGGCCTTCCTGCCCTCAAGGCTGCAACTTCTTTAGTCAGCGCTTCTATCATGTTAACGATGTCGTTGTTGGGTACCGCCGCGATGCTAACTGTCGGCTGCGATGATGTTGAAGGATGGGCCTGACAGGAACACACGCTGTTTATTTCTCTTGTCTGTTCGTGCATCTTGTCCGCCATGGCCGCTAATGAGTCCAGTTTCGATTCTTCGCTGACGGACAAAACAGCCCTTGTTGATTTTGGCAGGTGTCCCATCCATAACATGCGTAGCGTGGCGTCCGGAATCTTATTAAGCGCTAGATCTCTCATGCGCCGTAATAATTGCGAAGGTCGTTGATCGCCCAGGTCCATTTCGTTTAAGAGTTTCCTGAGCTGGTTTTCTTCTGACTCTTGGTATACGGACAATAGTCGTTGCTTGACTTCTTCATATCTTCCGGTGTTGGGTTGTGCTAAAATTATATCGCTTATCTGTTCGACGTCGATTTTTTCTAGTTGAGTAACCACAAGCCCGAATTTATTTTCGTCCCCAAGTTTCTGGGAAGCGGTCATCGTCTCGAATTGGGCGAACCATAGCCTGGGTTTGTCTCGCCAAAAGGGTGGAATTCGGGACTTGATTCCGATCAGTTCGACTTCTTGCTCCGACATTGTTCTGTGTTCACTCGCGTCGTGGTCACCAATTTAGTGTAGTTCTTGGAGTAAAATAATACAGTGGTTTTTCTGGTTGATTAATTTTCGAAATGTATTTCTTTTAAAGCTTATTACTACTTTCATTAAGGACATAACATATGGAGTGAAATCGGTACGCGCCAATAAGCGACGGCGCGTGTTAGAAAGGAAAGAGTATAATGTTCTGTCTTCCTCGCTCCACGTAAATATGAGAACGCGCACGGCGCAATCCTCAGTGGCCTGTTAGACTCGACGTAGGAATGTCGTCGCCCGTCGTCCTGTGCTCCGGCCGACACGTAAATACGGCGCGCACGCAGCGCGCGCCTCAGTTAGCGGCTGTGCGCTGCGCGGTGTGCCCGAGTATGTAGGCTGCTACAGGTTAACAAATAAGTCAAAATATCAAATATAAAATCACCATCAGTTCCTTGTCCTAATGGTTAAAAAATAAGTCAAAATATCAAATATAAAATCATCATCAGTTCCTTGTCCTAATGGTTAAAAAATATCAAATATGAAATCATCATCAGTTCCTTGTCCTAATGGTTAAAAAATATCAAAATATCAAATATAAAATCATCATCAGTTCCTTGTCCTAATGGTTAAAAAATAAGTCAAAATATCAAATATAAAATCATCATCAGTTCCTTGTCCTAATGGTTAAAAAATATCAAAATATCAAATATAAAATCACCATCAGTTCCTTGTCCTACTGGTTAACAAATAAGTCAAAATATCAAATATAAAATCACCATCAGTTCCTTGTCCTAATGGTTAACAAATAAGTCAAAATATCAAATATAAAATCACCATCAGTTCCTTGTCCCAATGGTTAACAAATAAGTCAAAATATCAAATATAAAATCACCATCAGTTCCTTGTCCTAATGGTTAACAAATAAGTCAAAATATCAAATATAAAATCACCATCAGTTCCTTGTCCTAATGGTTAACAAATAAGTCAACATATCAAATATAAAATCACCATCAGTTCCTTGTCCTAATGGTTAACAAATAAGTCAAAATATCAAATATAAAATCACCATCAGTTCCTTGTCCTAATGGTTAACAAATAAGTCAAAATATCAAATATAAAATCACCATCAGTTCCTTGTCCTAATGGTTAACAAATAAGTCAAAATATCAAATATAAAATCACCATCAGTTCCTTGTCCTAATGGTTAACAAATAAGTCAAAATATCAAAAATAAAATCACCATCAGTTCCTTGTCCTAATGGTTAACAAATAAGTCAAAATATCAAATATAAAATCACCACCAGTTGCTTGTCCTAATGGTTAAAAAATAAGTCAAAATATCAAATATAAAATCATCATCAGTTCCTTGTCCTACTGGTTAACAAATATCAAAATATCAAATATAAAATCATCATCAGTTCCTTGTCCTAATGGTTAAAAAATATCAAAATATCAAATATAAAATCACCATCAGTTCCTTGTCCTAATGGTTAACAAATAAGTCAAAATATCAAATATAAAATCATCATCAGTTCCTTGTCCTAATGGTTAACAAATAAGTCAAAATATCAAATATAAAATCACCATCAGTTCCTTGTCCTAATGGTTAAAAAATATCAAAATATCAAATATAAAATCACCATCAGTTCCTTGTCCTAATGGTTAAAAAATAAGTCAAAATTTCAAATATAAAATCATCATCAGTTCCTTGTCCTAATGGTTAAAAAATATCAAAATATCAAATATAAAATCATCATCAGTTCCTTGTCCTAATGGTTAAAAAATATCAAAATATCAAATATAAAATCATCATCAGTTCCTTGTCCTAATGGTTAAAAAATAAGTCAAAATATCAAATATAAAATCACCATCAGTTCCTTGTCCTAATGGTTAACAAATAAGTCAAAATATCAAATATAAAATCACCATCAGTTCCTTGTCCTAATGGTTAACAAATATCAAAATATGAAATATAAAATCATCATCAGTTCCTTGTCCTAATGGTTAACAAATAAGTCAAAATATCAAATATAAAATCACCATCAGTTCCTTGTCCTAATGGTTAACAAATAAGTCAAAATATCAAATATAAAATCACCATCAGTTCCTTGTCCTAATGGTTAACAAATAAGTCAAAATATCAAATATAAAATCACCATCAGTTCCTTGTCCTAATGGTTAACAAATAAGACAAAATATCAAATATAAAATCACCATCAGTTCCTTGTCCTAATGGTTAACAAATAAGTCAAAATATCAAAAATAAAATCACCATCAGTTCCTTGTCCTAATGGTAAACAAATAAGTCAAAATATCAAATATAAAATCACCATCAGTTCCTTGTCCTAATGGTTAACAAATATCAAAATATGAAATATAAAATCATCATCAGTTCCTTGTCCTTATGGTTAACAAATAAGTCAAAATATCAAATATAAAATCACCATCAGTTCCTTGTCCTAATGGTTAACAAATATCAAAATATCAAAATATCAAATATAAAATCACCATCAGTTCCTTGTCCTAATGGTTAACAAATAAGTCAAAATATCAAATATAAAATCACCATCAGTTCCTTGTCCTAATGGTTAAAAAATAAGTCAAAATATAAAATATAAAATCACCATCAGTTCCTTGTCCTAATGGTTAACAAATAAGTCAAAATATCAAATATAAAATCACCATCAGTTCCTTGTCCTAATGGTTAAAAAATATCAAAATATCAAATATAAAATCATCATCAGTTCCTTGTCCTAATGGTTAACAAATAAGTCAAAATATCAAATATAAAATCACCATCAGTTCCTTGTCCTAATGGTTAACAAATAAGTCAAAATATCAAATATAAAATCACCATCAGTTCCTTGTCCTAATGGTTAACAAATAAGTCAAAATATCAAATATAAAATCACCATCAGTTCCTTGTCCTAATGGTTAACAAATAAGTGAAAATATCAAATATAAAATCACCATCAGTTCCTTGTCCTAATGGTTAACAAATATCAAAATATCAAATATAAAATCACCATCAGTTCCTTGTCCTAATGGTTAACAAATAAGTCAAAATATCAAATATAAAATCACCATCAGTTCCTTGTCCTAATGGTTAAAAAATAAGTCAAAATTTCAAATATAAAATCATCATCAGTTCCTTGTCCTAATGGTTAAAAAATATCAAAATATCAAATATAAAATCATCATCAGTTCCTTGTCCTAATGGTTAAAAAATATCAAAATATCAAATATAAAATCATCATCAGTTCCTTGTCCTAATGGTTAAAAAATAAGTCAAAATATCAAATATAAAATCACCATCAGTTCCTTGTCCTAATGGTTAACAAATAAGTCAAAATATCAAATATAAAATCACCATCAGTTCCTTGTCCTAATGGTTAACAAATATCAAAATATGAAATATAAAATCATCATCAGTTCCTTGTCCTAATGGTTAACAAATAAGTCAAAATATCAAATATAAAATCACCATCAGTTCCTTGTCCTAATGGTTAACAAATAAGTCAAAATATCAAATATAAAATCACCATCAGTTCCTTGTCCTAATGGTTAACAAATAAGTCAAAATATCAAAAATAAAATCTTCATCATTTCCTTGAACTAATGGTTAAAAAATAAGTCAAAATATAAAATATAAAATCACCATCAGTTCCTTGTCCTAATGGTTAACAAATAAGTCAAAATATCAAATATAAAATCACCATCAGTTCCTTGTCCTAATGGTTAACAAATAAGTCAAAATATCAAATATAAAATCACCATCAGTTCCTTGTCCTAATGGTTAAAAAATAAGTCAAAATATCAAATATAAAATCATCATCAGTTCCTTGTCCTAATGGTTAAAAAATATCAAAATATCAAATATGAAATCATCATCAGTTCCTTGTCCTAATGGTTAAAAAATATCAAAATATCAAATATAAAATCATCATCAGTTCCTTGTCCTAATGGTTAAAAAATAAGTCAAAATATCAAATATAAAATCATCATCAGTTCCTTGTCCTAATGGTTAAAAAATATCAAAATATCAAATATAAAATCACCATCAGTTCCTTGTCCTACTGGTTAACAAATAAGTCAAAATATCAAATATAAAATCACCATCAGTTCCTTGTCCTAATGGTTAACAAATAAGTCAAAATATCAAATATAAAATCACCATCAGTTCCTTGTCCCAATGGTTAACAAATAAGTCAAAATATCAAATATAAAATCACCATCAGTTCCTTGTCCTAATGGTTAACAAATAAGTCAAAATATCAAATATAAAATCACCATCAGTTCCTTGTCCTAATGGTTAACAAATAAGTCAAAATATCAAATATAAAATCACCATCAGTTCCTTGTCCTAATGGTTAACAAATAAGTCAAAATATCAAATATAAAATCACCATCAGTTCCTTGTCCTAATGGTTAACAAATAAGTCAAAATATCAAAAATAAAATCACCATCAGTTCCTTGTCCTAATGGTTAACAAATAAGTCAAAATATCAAATATAAAATCACCACCAGTTGCTTGTCCTAATGGTTAAAAAATAAGTCAAAATATCAAATATAAAATCATCATCAGTTCCTTGTCCTACTGGTTAACAAATATCAAAATATCAAATATAAAATCATCATCAGTTCCTTGTCCTAATGGTTAAAAAATATCAAAATATCAAATATAAAATCACCATCAGTTCCTTGTCCTAATGGTTAACAAATAAGTCAAAATATCAAATATAAAATCATCATCAGTTCCTTGTCCTAATGGTTAACAAATAAGTCAAAATATCAAATATAAAATCACCATCAGTTCCTTGTCCTAATGGTTAAAAAATATCAAAATATCAAATATAAAATCACCATCAGTTCCTTGTCCTAATGGTTAAAAAATATCAAAATATCAAATATAAAATCATCATCAGTTCCTTGTCCTAATGGTTAAAAAATATCAAAATATCAAATATAAAATCATCATCAGTTCCTTGTCCTAATGGTTAAAAAATAAGTCAAAATATCAAATATAAAATCACCATCAGTTCCTTGTCCTAATGGTTAACAAATAAGTCAAAATATCAAATATAAAATCACCATCAGTTCCTTGTCCTAATGGTTAACAAATATCAAAATATGAAATATAAAATCATCATCAGTTCCTTGTCCTAATGGTTAACAAATAAGTCAAAATATCAAATATAAAATCACCATCAGTTCCTTGTCCTAATGGTTAACAAATAAGTCAAAATATCAAATATAAAATCACCATCAGTTCCTTGTCCTAATGGTTAACAAATAAGTCAAAATATCAAATATAAAATCACCATCAGTTCCTTGTGCTAATGGTTAACAAATAAGACAAAATATCAAATATAAAATCACCATCAGTTCCTTGTCCTAATGGTTAACAAATAAGTCAAAATATCAAAAATAAAATCACCATCAGTTCTTTGTCCTAATGGTAAACAAATAAGTCAAAATATCAAATATAAAATCACCATCAGTTCCTTGTCCTAATGGTTAACAAATATCAAAATATCAAAATATCAAATATAAAATCACCATCAGTTCCTTGTCCTAATGGTTAACAAATAAGTCAAAATATCAAATATAAAATCACCATCAGTTCCTTGTCCTAATGGTTAACAAATAAGTCAAAATATAAAATATAAAATCACCATCAGTTCCTTGTCCTAATGGTTAACAAATAAGTCAAAATATCAAATATAAAATCACCATCAGTTCCTTGTCCTAATGGTTAAAAAATATCAAAATATCAAATATAAAATCATCATCAGTTCCTTGTCCTAATGGTTAACAAATAAGTCAAAATATCAAATATAAAATCACCATCAGTTCCTTGTCCTAATGGTTAACAAATAAGTCAAAATATCAAATATAAAATCACCATCAGTTCCTTGTCCTAATGGTTAACAAATAAGTCAAAATATCAAATATAAAATCACCATCAGTTCCTTGTCCTAATGGTTAACAAATAAGTCAAAATATCAAATATAAAATCACCATCAGTTCCTTGTCCTAATGGTTAACAAATATCAAAATATCAAATATAAAATCACCATCAGTTCCTTGTCCTAATGGTTAACAAATAAGTCAAAATATCAAATATAAAATCACCATCAGTTCCTTGTCCTAATGGTTAAAAAATAAGTCAAAATTTCAAATATAAAATCATCATCAGTTCCTTGTCCTAATGGTTAAAAAATATCAAAATATCAAATATAAAATCATCATCAGTTCCTTGTCCTAATGGTTAAAAAATATCAAAATATCAAATATAAAATCATCATCAGTTCCTTGTCCTAATGGTTAAAAAATAAGTCAAAATATCAAATATAAAATCACCATCAGTTCCTTGTCCTAATGGTTAACAAATAAGTCAAAATATCAAATATAAAATCACCATCAGTTCCTTGTCCTAATGGTTAACAAATATCAAAATATGAAATATAAAATCATCATCAGTTCCTTGTCCTAATGGTTAACAAATAAGTCAAAATATCAAATATAAAATCACCATCAGTTCCTTGTCCTAATGGTTAACAAATAAGTCAAAATATCAAATATAAAATCACCATCAGTTCCTTGTCCTAATGGTTAACAAATAAGTCAAAATATCAAAAATAAAATCTTCATCATTTCCTTGAACTAATGGTTAAAAAATAAGTCATAATATAAAATATAAAATCACCATCAGTTCCTTGTCCTAATGGTTAACATATAAGTCAAAATATCAAATATAAAATCACCATCAGTTCCTTGTCCTAATGGTTAACAAATAAGTCAAAATATCAAATATAAAATCACCATCAGTTCCTTGTCCTAATGGTTAAAAAATAAGTCAAAATATCAAATATAAAATCATCATCAGTTCCTTGTCCTAATGGTTAAAAAATATCAAAATATCAAATATGAAATCATCATCAGTTCCTTGTCCTAATGGTTAAAAAATATCAAAATATCAAATATAAAATCATCATCAGTTCCTTGTCCTAATGGTTAAAAAATAAGTCAAAATATCATATATAAAATCATCATCAGTTCCTTGTCCTAATGGTTAAAAAATATCAAAATATCAAATATAAAATCACCATCAGTTCCTTGTCCTACTGGTTAACAAATAAGTCAAAATATCAAATATAAAATCACCATCAGTTCCTTGTCCTAATGGTTAACAAATAAGTCAAAATATCAAATATAAAATCACCATCAGTTCCTTGTCCCAATGGTTAACAAATAAGTCAAAATATCAAATATAAAATCACCATCAGTTCCTTGTCCTAATGGTTAACAAATAAGTCAAAATATCAAATATAAAATCACCATCAGTTCCTTGTCCTAATGGTTAACAAATAAGTCAACATATCAAATATAAAATCACCATCAGTTCCTTGTCCTAATGGTTAACAAATAAGTCAAAATATCAAATATAAAATCACCATCAGTTCCTTGTCCTAATGGTTAACAAATAAGTCAAAATATCAAATATAAAATCACCATCAGTTCCTTGTCCTAATGGTTAACAAATAAGTCAAAATATCAAATATAAAATCACCATCAGTTCCTTGTCCTAATGGTTAACAAATAAGTCAAAATATCAAAAATAAAATCACCATCAGTTCCTTGTCCTAATGGTTAACAAATAAGTCAAAATATCAAATATAAAATCACCACCAGTTGCTTGTCCTAATGGTTAAAAAATAAGTCAAAATATCAAATATAAAATCATCATCAGTTCCTTGTCCTACTGGTTAACAAATATCAAAATATCAAATATAAAATCATCATCAGTTCCTTGTCCTAATGGTTAAAAAATATCAAAATATCAAATATAAAATCACCATCAGTTCCTTGTCCTAATGGTTAACAAATAAGTCAAAATATCAAATATAAAATCATCATCAGTTCCTTGTCCTAATGGTTAACAAATAAGTCAAAATATCAAATATAAAATCACCATCAGTTCCTTGTCCTAATGGTTAAAAAATATCAAAATAACAAATATAAAATCACCATCAGTTCCTTGTCCTAATGGTTAAAAAATAAGTCAAAATTTCAAATATAAAATCATCATCAGTTCCTTGTCCTAATGGTTAAAAAATATCAAAATATCAAATATAAAATCATCATCAGTTCCTTGTCCTAATGGTTAAAAAATATCAAAATATCAAATATAAAATCATCATCAGTTCCTTGTCCTAATGGTTAAAAAATAAGTCAAAATATCAAATATAAAATCACCATCAGTTCCTTGTCCTAATGGTTAACAAATAAGTCAAAATATCAAATATAAAATCACCATCAGTTCCTTGTCCTAATGGTTAACAAATATCAAAATATGAAATATAAAATCATCATCAGTTCCTTGTCCTAATGGTTAACAAATAAGTCAAAATATCAAATATAAAATCACCATCAGTTCCTTGTCCTAATGGTTAACAAATAAGTCAAAATATCAAATATAAAATCACCATCAGTTCCTTGTCCTAATGGTTAACAAATAAGTCAAAATGTCAAATATAAAATCACCATCAGTTCCTTGTCCTAATGGTTAACAAATAAGTCAAAATATCAAATATAAAATCACCATCAGTTCCTTGTCCTAATGGTTAACAAATATCAAAATATCAAATATAAAATCACCATCAGTTCCTTGTCCTAATGGTTAACAAATAAGTCAAAATATCAAATATAAAATCACCATCAGTTCCTTATCCTAATGGTTAAAAAATAAGTCAAAATTTCAAATATAAAATCATCATCAGTTCCTTGTCCTAATGGTTAAAAAATATCAAAATATCAAATATAAAATCATCATCAGTTCCTTGTCCTAATGGTTAAAAAATATCAAAATATCAAATATAAAATCATCATCAGTTCCTTGTCCTAATGGTTAAAAAATAAGTCAAAATATCAAATATAAAATCACCATCAGTTCCTTGTCCTAATGGTTAACAAATAAGTCAAAATATCAAATATAAAATCACCATCAGTTCCTTGTCCTAATGGTTAACAAATATCAAAATATGAAATATAAAATCATCATCAGTTCCTTGTCCTAATGGTTAACAAATAAGTCAAAATATCAAATATAAAATCACCATCAGTTCCTTGTCCTAATGGTTAACAAATAAGTCAAAATATCAAATATAAAATCACCATCAGTTCCTTGTCCTAATGGTTAACAAATAAGTCAAAATATCAAATATAAAATCATCATCAGTTCCTTGTCCTAATGGTTAAAAAATATCAAAATATCAAATATGAAATCATCATCAGTTCCTTGTCCTAATGGTTAAAAAATATCAAAATATCTAATATAAAATCATCATCAGTTCCTTGTCCTAATGGTTAAAAAATAAGTCAAAATATCAAATATAAAATCATCATCAGTTCCTTGTCCTAATGGTTAAAAAATATCAAAATATCAAATATAAAATCACCATCAGTTCCTTGTCCTAATGGTTAACAAATAAGTCAAAATATCAAATATAAAATCACCATCAGTTCCTTGTCCTAATGGTTAACAAATAAGTCAAAATATCAAATATAAAATCACCATCAGTTCCTTGTCCTAATGGTTAACAAATATCAAAATATCAAATATAAAATCACCATCAGTTCCTTGTCCTAATGGTTAACAAATAAGTCAAAATATCAAATATAAAATCATCATCAGTTCCTTGTCCTAATGGTTAACAAATAAGTCAAAATATCAAATATAAAATCACCATCAGTTCCTTGTCCTAATGGTTAAAAAATATCAAAATAACAAATATAAAATCACCATCAGTTCCTTGTCCTAATGGTTAAAAAATAAGTCAAAATTTCAAATATAAAATCATCATCAGTTCCTTGTCCTAATGGTTAAAAAATATCAAAATATCAAATATAAAATCATCATCAGTTCCTTGTCCTAATGGTTAAAAAATATCAAAATATCAAATATAAAATCATCATCAGTTCCTTGTCCTAATGGTTAAAAAATAAGTCAAAATATCAAATATAAAATCACCATCAGTTCCTTGTCCTAATGGTTAACAAATAAGTCAAAATATCAAATATAAAATCACCATCAGTTCCTTGTCCTAATGGTTAACAAATATCAAAATATGAAATATAAAATCATCATCAGTTCCTTGTCCTAATGGTTAACAAATAAGTCAAAATATCAAATATAAAATCACCATCAGTTCCTTGTCCTAATGGTTAACAAATAAGTCAAAATATCAAATATAAAATCACCATCAGTTCCTTGTCCTAATGGTTAACAAATAAGTCAAAATGTCAAATATAAAATCACCATCAGTTCCTTGTCCTAATGGTTAACAAATAAGTCAAAATATCAAATATAAAATCACCATCAGTTCCTTGTCCTAATGGTTAAAAAATATCAAAATATCAAATATAAAATCACCATCAGTTCCTTGTCCTAATGGTTAACAAATAAGTCAAAATATCAAATATAAAATCACCATCAGTTCCTTATCCTAATGGTTAAAAAATAAGTCAAAATTTCAAATATAAAATCATCATCAGTTCCTTGTCCTAATGGTTAAAAAATATCAAAATATCAAATATAAAATCATCATCAGTTCCTTGTCCTAATGGTTAAAAAATATCAAAATATCAAATATAAAATCATCATCAGTTCCTTGTCCTAATGGTTAAAAAATAAGTCAAAATATCAAATATAAAATCACCATCAGTTCCTTGTCCTAATGGTTAACAAATAAGTCAAAATATCAAATATAAAATCACCATCAGTTCCTTGTCCTAATGGTTAACAAATATCAAAATATGAAATATAAAATCATCATCAGTTCCTTGTCCTAATGGTTAACAAATAAGTCAAAATATCAAATATAAAATCACCATCAGTTCCTTGTCCTAATGGTTAACAAATAAGTCAAAATATCAAATATAAAATCACCATCAGTTCCTTGTCCTAATGGTTAACAAATAAGTCAAAATATCAAAAATAAAATCTTCATCATTTCCTTGAACTAATGGTTAAAAAATAAGTCATAATATAAAATATAAAATCACCATCAGTTCCTTGTCCTAATGGTTAACATATAAGTCAAAATATCAAATATAAAATCACCATCAGTTCCTTGTCCTAATGGTTAACAAATAAGTCA
The DNA here is from genome assembly GCA_907269065.1 of Crocallis elinguaria. Lineage (NCBI taxonomy): Eukaryota > Metazoa > Arthropoda > Insecta > Lepidoptera > Geometridae > Crocallis > Crocallis elinguaria. Next base: position 1,751,720 of record OU026081.1, on the reverse strand, counting down.
AAATATCAAATATAAAATCACCATCAGTTCCTTGTCCTAATGGTTAAAAAATAAGTCAAAATATCAAATATAAAATCATCATCAGTTCCTTGTCCTAATGGTTAAAAAATATCAAAATATCAAATATGAAATCATCATCAGTTCCTTGTCCTAATGGTTAAAAAATATCAAAATATCTAATATAAAATCATCATCAGTTCCTTGTCCTAATGGTTAAAAAATAAGTCAAAATATCAAATATAAAATCATCATCAGTTCCTTGTCCTAATGGTTAAAAAATATCAAAATATCAAATATAAAATCACCATCAGTTCCTTGTCCTAATGGTTAACAAATAAGTCAAAATATCAAATATAAAATCACCATCAGTTCCTTGTCCTAATGGTTAACAAATAAGTCAAAATATCAAATATAAAATCACCATCAGTTCCTTGTCCTAATGGTTAACAAATATCAAAATATCAAATATAAAATCACCATCAGTTCCTTGTCCTAATGGTTAACAAATAAGTCAAAATATCAAATATAAAATCACCATCAGTTCCTTATCCTAATGGTTAAAAAATAAGTCAAAATTTCAAATATAAAATCATCATCAGTTCCTTGTCCTAATGGTTAAAAAATATCAAAATATCAAATATAAAATCATCATCAGTTCCTTGTCCTAATGGTTAAAAAATATCAAAATATCAAATATAAAATCATCATCAGTTCCTTGTCCTAATGGTTAAAAAATAAGTCAAAATATCAAATATAAAATCACCATCAGTTCCTTGTCCTAATGGTTAACAAATAAGTCAAAATATCAAATATAAAATCACCATCAGTTCCTTGTCCTAATGGTTAACAAATATCAAAATATGAAATATAAAATCATCATCAGTTCCTTGTCCTAATGGTTAACAAATAAGTCAAAATATCAAATATAAAATCACCATCAGTTCCTTGTCCTAATGGTTAACAAATAAGTCAAAATATCAAATATAAAATCACCATCAGTTCCTTGTCCTAATGGTTAACAAATAAGTCAAAATATCAAAAATAAAATCTTCATCATTTCCTTGAACTAATGGTTAAAAAATAAGTCATAATATAAAATATAAAATCACCATCAGTTCCTTGTCCTAATGGTTAACATATAAGTCAAAATATCAAATATAAAATCACCATCAGTTCCTTGTCCTAATGGTTAACAAATAAGTCAAAATATCAAATATAAAATCACCATCAGTTCCTTGTCCTAATGGTTAAAAAATAAGTCAAAATATCAAATATAAAATCATCATCAGTTCCTTGTCCTAATGGTTAAAAAATATCAAAATATCAAATATGAAATCATCATCAGTTCCTTGTCCTAATGGTTAAAAAATATCAAAATATCAAATATAAAATCATCATCAGTTCCTTGTCCTAATGGTTAAAAAATAAGTCAAAATATCAAATATAAAATCATCATCAGTTCCTTGTCCTAATGGTTAAAAAATATCAAAATATCAAATATAAAATCACCATCAGTTCCTTGTCCTACTGGTTAACAAATAAGTCAAAATATCAAATATAAAATCACCATCAGTTCCTTGTCCTAATGGTTAACAAATAAGTCAAAATATCAAATATAAAATCACCATCAGTTCCTTGTCCCAATGGTTAACAAATAAGTCAAAATATCAAATATAAAATCACCATCAGTTCCTTGTCCTAATGGTTAACAAATAAGTCAAAATATCAAATATAAAATCACCATCAGTTCCTTGTCCTAATGGTTAACAAATAAGTCAAAATATCAAAAATAAAATCACCATCAGTTCCTTGTCCTAATGGTTAACAAATAAGTCAAAATATCAAATATAAAATCACCACCAGTTGCTTGTCCTAATGGTTAAAAAATAAGTCAAAATATCAAATATAAAATCATCATCAGTTCCTTGTCCTACTGGTTAACAAATATCAAAATATCAAATATAAAATCATCATCAGTTCCTTGTCCTAATGGTTAAAAAATATCAAAATATCAAATATAAAATCACCATCAGTTCCTTGTCCTAATGGTTAACAAATAAGTCAAAATATCAAATATAAAATCATCATCAGTTCCTTGTCCTAATGGTTAAAAAATATCAAAATATCAAATATAAAATCATCATCAGTTCCTTGTCCTAATGGTTAAAAAATAAGTCAAAATATCAAATATAAAATCACCATCAGTTCCTTGTCCTAATGGTTAACAAATAAGTCAAAATATCAAATATAAAATCACCATCAGTTCCTTGTCCTAATGGTTAACAAATATCAAAATATGAAATATAAAATCATCATCAGTTCCTTGTCCTAATGGTTAACAAATAAGTCAAAATATCAAATATAAAATCACCATCAGTTCCTTGTCCTAATGGTTAACAAATAAGTCAAAATATCAAATATAAAATCACCATCAGTTCCTTGTCCTAATGGTTAACAAATAAGTCAAAATATCAAATATAAAATCACCATCAGTTCCTTGTCCTAATGGTTAACAAATAAGACAAAATATCAAATATAAAATCACCATCAGTTCCTTGTCCTAATGGTTAACAAATAAGTCAAAATATCAAAAATAAAATCACCATCAGTTCTTTGTCCTAATGGTAAACAAATAAGTCAAAATATCAAATATAAAATCACCATCAGTTCCTTGTCCTAATGGTTAACAAATATCAAAATATGAAATATAAAATCATCATCAGTTCCTTGTCCTTATGGTTAACAAATAAGTCAAAATATCAAATATAAAATCACCATCAGTTCCTTGTCCTAATGGTTAACAAATATCAAAATATCAAATATAAAATCACCATCAGTTCCTTGTCCTAATGGTTAACAAATAAGTCAAAATATCAAATATAAAATCACCATCAGTTCCTTGTCCTAATGGTTAACAAATAAGTCAAAATATAAAATATAAAATCACCATCAGTTCCTTGTCCTAATGGTTAACAAATAAGTCAAAATATCAAATATAAAATCACCATCAGTTCCTTGTCCTAATGGTTAAAAAATATCAAAATATCAAATATAAAATCATCATCAGTTCCTTGTCCTAATGGTTAACAAATAAGTCAAAATATCAAATATAAAATCAACATCAGTTCCTTGTCCTAATGGTTAACAAATAAGTCAAAATATCAAATATAAAATCACCATCAGTTCCTTGTCCTAATGGTTAACAAATAAGTCAAAATATCAAATATAAAATCACCATCAGTTCCTTGTCCTAATGGTTAACAAATAAGTCAAAATATCAAATATAAAATCACCATCAGTTCCTTGTCCTAATGGTTAACAAATATCAAAATATCAAATATAAAATCACCATCAGTTCCTTGTCCTAATGGTTAACAAATAAGTCAAAATATCAAATATAAAATCACCATCAGTTCCTTGTCCTAATGGTTAAAAAATAAGTCAAAATTTCAAATATAAAATCATCATCAGTTCCTTGTCCTAATGGTTAAAAAATATCAAAATATCAAATATAAAATCATCATCAGTTCCTTGTCCTAATGGTTAAAAAATATCAAAATATCAAATATAAAATCATCATCAGTTCCTTGTCCTAATGGTTAAAAAATAAGTCAAAATATCAAATATAAAATCACCATCAGTTCCTTGTCCTAATGGTTAACAAATAAGTCAAAATATCAAATATAAAATCACCATCAGTTCCTTGTCCTAATGGTTAACAAATATCAAAATATGAAATATAAAATCATCATCAGTTCCTTGTCCTAATGGTTAACAAATAAGTCAAAATATCAAATATAAAATCACCATCAGTTCCTTGTCCTAATGGTTAACAAATAAGTCAAAATATCAAATATAAAATCACCATCAGTTCCTTGTCCTAATGGTTAACAAATAAGTCAAAATATCAAAAATAAAATCTTCATCATTTCCTTGAACTAATGGTTAAAAAATAAGTCATAATATAAAATATAAAATCACCATCAGTTCCTTGTCCTAATGGTTAACATATAAGTCAAAATATCAAATATAAAATCACCATCAGTTCCTTGTCCTAATGGTTAACAAATAAGTCAAAATATCAAATATAAAATCATCATCAGTTCCTTGTCCTACTGGTTAACAAATATCAAAATATCAAATATAAAATCATCATCAGTTCCTTGTCCTAATGGTTAAAAAATATCAAAATATCAAATATAAAATCACCATCAGTTCCTTGTCCTAATGGTTAACAAATAAGTCAAAATATCAAATATAAAATCATCATCAGTTCCTTGTCCTAATGGTTAACAAATAAGTCAAAATATCAAATATAAAATCACCATCAGTTCCTTGTCCTAATGGTTAAAAAATATCAAAATATCAAATATAAAATCACCATCAGTTCCTTGTCCTAATGGTTAAAAAATAAGTCAAAATTTCAAATATAAAATCATCATCAGTTCCTTGTCCTAATGGTTAAAAAATATCAAAATATCAAATATAAAATCATCATCAGTTCCTTGTCCTAATGGTTAAAAAATATCAAAATATCAAATATAAAATCATCATCAGTTCCTTGTCCTAATGGTTAAAAAATAAGTCAAAATATCAAATATAAAATCACCATCAGTTCCTTGTCCTAATGGTTAACAAATAAGTCAAAATATCAAATATAAAATCACCATCAGTTCCTTGTCCTAATGGTTAACAAATATCAAAATATGAAATATAAAATCATCATCAGTTCCTTGTCCTAATGGTTAACAAATAAGTCAAAATATCAAATATAAAATCACCATCAGTTCCTTGTCCTAATGGTTAACAAATAAGTCAAAATATCAAATATAAAATCACCATCAGTTCCTTGTCCTAATGGTTAACAAATAAGTCAAAATATCAAATATAAAATCACCATCAGTTCCTTGTCCTAATGGTTAACAAATAAGACAAAATATCAAATATAAAATCACCATCAGTTCCTTGTCCTAATGGTTAACAAATAAGTCAAAATATCAAAAATAAAATCACCATCAGTTCTTTGTCCTAATGGTAAACAAATAAGTCAAAATATCAAATATAAAATCACCATCAGTTCCTTGTCCTAATGGTTAACAAATATCAAAATATGAAATATAAAATCATCATCAGTTCCTTGTCCTTATGGTTAACAAATAAGTCAAAATATCAAATATAAAATCACCATCAGTTCCTTGTCCTAATGGTTAACAAATATCAAAATATCAAAATATCAAATATAAAATCACCATCAGTTCCTTGTCCTAATGGTTAACAAATAAGTCAAAATATCAAATATAAAATCACCATCAGTTCCTTGTCCTAATGGTTAACAAATAAGTCAAAATATAAAATATAAAATCACCATCAGTTCCTTGTCCTAATGGTTAACAAATAAGTCAAAATATCAAATATAAAATCACCATCAGTTCCTTGTCCTAATGGTTAAAAAATATCAAAATATCAAATATAAAATCATCATCAGTTCCTTGTCCTAATGGTTAACAAATAAGTCAAAATATCAAATATAAAATCACCATCAGTTCCTTGTCCTAATGGTTAACAAATAAGTCAAAATATCAAATATAAAATCACCATCAGTTCCTTGTCCTAATGGTTAAAAAATAAGTCAAAATATCAAATATAAAATCACCATCAGTTCCTTGTCCTAATGGTTAACAAATAAGTCAAAATATCAAATATAAAATCACCATCAGTTCCTTGTCCTAATGGTTAACAAATATCAAAATATCAAATATAAAATCACCATCAGTTCCTTGTCCTAATGGTTAACAAATAAGTCAAAATATCAAATATAAAATCACCATCAGTTCCTTGTCCTAATGGTTAAAAAATAAGTCAAAATTTCAAATATAAAATCATCATCAGTTCCTTGTCCTAATGGTTAAAAAATATCAAAATATCAAATATAAAATCATCATCAGTTCCTTGTCCTAATGGTTAAAAAATATCAAAATATCAAATATAAAATCATCATCAGTTCCTTGTCCTAATGGTTAAAAAATAAGTCAAAATATCAAATATAAAATCACCATCAGTTCCTTGTCCTAATGGTTAACAAATAAGTCAAAATATCAAATATAAAATCACCATCAGTTCCTTGTCCTAATGGTTAACAAATATCAAAATATGAAATATAAAATCATCATCAGTTCCTTGTCCTAATGGTTAACAAATAAGTCAAAATATCAAATATAAAATCACCATCAGTTCCTTGTCCTAATGGTTAACAAATAAGTCAAAATATCAAATATAAAATCACCATCAGTTCCTTGTCCTAATGGTTAACAAATAAGTCAAAATATCAAAAATAAAATCTTCATCATTTCCTTGAACTAATGGTTAAAAAATAAGTCATAATATAAAATATAAAATCACCATCAGTTCCTTGTCCTAATGGTTAACATATAAGTCAAAATATCAAATATAAAATCACCATCAGTTCCTTGTCCTAATGGTTAACAAATAAGTCAAAATATCAAATATAAAATCACCATCAGTTCCTTGTCCTAATGGTTAAAAAATAAGTCAAAATATCAAATATAAAATCATCATCAGTTCCTTGTCCTAATGGTTAAAAAATATCAAAATATCAAATATGAAATCATCATCAGTTCCTTGTCCTAATGGTTAAAAAATATCAAAATATCAAATATAAAATCATCATCAGTTCCTTGTCCTAATGGTTAAAAAATAAGTCAAAATATCAAATATAAAATCATCATCAGTTCCTTGTCCTAATGGTTAAAAAATATCAAAATATCAAATATAAAATCACCATCAGTTCCTTGTCCTACTGGTTAACAAATAAGTCAAAATATCAAATATAAAATCACCATCAGTTCCTTGTCCTAATGGTTAACAAATAAGTCAAAATATCAAATATAAAATCACCATCAGTTCCTTGTCCCAATGGTTAACAAATAAGTCAAAATATCAAATATAAAATCACCATCAGTTCCTTGTCCTAATGGTTAACAAATAAGTCAAAATATCAAATATAAAATCACCATCAGTTCCTTGTCCTAATGGTTAACAAATAAGTCAACATATCAAATATAAAATCACCATCAGTTCCTTGTCCTAATGGTTAACAAATAAGTCAAAATATCAAATATAAAATCACCATCAGTTCCTTGTCCTAATGGTTAACAAATAAGTCAAAATATCAAATATAAAATCACCATCAGTTCCTTGTCCTAATGGTTAACAAATAAGTCAAAATATCAAATATAAAATCACCATCAGTTCCTTGTCCTAATGGTTAACAAATAAGTCAAAATATCAAAAATAAAATCACCATCAGTTCCTTGTCCTAATGGTTAAAAAATAAGTCAAAATATCAAATATAAAATCATCATCAGTTCCTTGTCCTACTGGTTAACAAATATCAAAATATCAAATATAAAATCATCATCAGTTCCTTGTCCTAATGGTTAAAAAATATCAAAATATCAAATATAAAATCACCATCAGTTCCTTGTCCTAATGGTTAACAAATAAGTCAAAATATCAAATATAAAATCATCATCAGTTCCTTGTCCTAATGGTTAACAAATAAGTCAAAATATCAAATATAAAATCACCATCAGTTCCTTGTCCTAATGGTTAAAAAATATCAAAATATCAAATATAAAATCACCATCAGTTCCTTGTCCTAATGGTTAAAAAATAAGTCAAAATTTCAAATATAAAATCATCATCAGTTCCTTGTCCTAATGGTTAAAAAATATCAAAATATCAAATATAAAATCATCATCAGTTCCTTGTCCTAATGGTTAAAAAATATCAAAATATCAAATATAAAATCATCATCAGTTCCTTGTCCTAATGGTTAAAAAATAAGTCAAAATATCAAATATAAAATCACCATCAGTTCCTTGTCCTAATGGTTAACAAATAAGTCAAAATATCAAATATAAAATCACCATCAGTTCCTTGTCCTAATGGTTAACAAATATCAAAATATGAAATATAAAATCATCATCAGTTCCTTGTCCTAATGGTTAACAAATAAGTCAAAATATCAAATATAAAATCACCATCAGTTCCTTGTCCTAATGGTTAACAAATAAGTCAAAATATCAAATATAAAATCACCATCAGTTCCTTGTCCTAATGGTTAACAAATAAGTCAAAATATCAAATATAAAATCACCATCAGTTCCTTGTCCTAATGGTTAACAAATAAGACAAAATATCAAATATAAAATCACCATCAGTTCCTTGTCCTAATGGTTAACAAATAAGTCAAAATATCAAAAATAAAATCACCATCAGTTCTTTGTCCTAATGGTAAACAAATAAGTCAAAATATCAAATATAAAATCACCATCAGTTCCTTGTCCTAATGGTTAACAAATATCAAAATATGAAATATAAAATCATCATCAGTTCCTTGTCCTTATGGTTAACAAATAAGTCAAAATATCAAATATAAAATCACCATCAGTTCCTTGTCCTAATGGTTAACAAATATCAAAATATCAAATATAAAATCATCATCAGTTCCTTGTCCTAATGGTTAAAAAATATCAAAATATCAAATATAAAATCATCATCAGTTCCTTGTCCTAATGGTTAAAAAATAAGTCAAAATATCAAATATAAAATCACCATCAGTTCCTTGTCCTAATGGTTAACAAATAAGTCAAAATATCAAATATAAAATCACCATCAGTTCCTTGTCCTAATGGTTAACAAATATCAAAATATGAAATATAAAATCATCATCAGTTCCTTGTCCTAATGGTTAACAAATAAGTCAAAATATCAAATATAAAATCACCATCAGTTCCTTGTCCTAATGGTTAACAAATAAGTCAAAATATCAAATATAAAATCACCATCAGTTCCTTGTCCTAATGGTTAACAAATAAGTCAAAATATCAAAAATAAAATCTTCATCATTTCCTTGAACTAATGGTTAAAAAATAAGTCATAATATAAAATATAAAATCACCATCAGTTCCTTGTCCTAATGGTTAACATATAAGTCAAAATATCAAATATAAAATCACCATCAGTTCCTTGTCCTAATGGTTAACAAATAAGTCAAAATATCAAATATAAAATCACCATCAGTTCCTTGTCCTAATGGTTAAAAAATAAGTCAAAATATCAAATATAAAATCATCATCAGTTCCTTGTCCTAATGGTTAAAAAATATCAAAATATCAAATATAAAATCACCATCAGTTCCTTGTCCTAATGGTTAAAAAATATCAAAATATCAAATATAAAATCATCATCATTTCCTTGTCCTAATGGTTAAAAAATAAGTCAAAATATCAAATATAAAATCACCATCAGTTCCTTGTCCTAATGGTTAAAAAATATCAAAATATCAAATATAAAATCACCATCAGTTCCTTGTCCTAATGGTTAACAAATAAGTCAAAATATCAAATATAAAATCACCATCAGTTCCTTGTCCTAATGGTTAACAAATAAGTCAAAATATCAAATATAAAATCACCATCAGTTCCTTGTCCCAATGGTTAACAAATAAGTCAAAATATCAAATATAAAATCACCATCAGTTCCTTGTCCTAATGGTTAACAAATAAGTCAAAATATCAAATATAAAATCACCATCAGTTCCTTGTCCTAATGGTTAACAAATAAGTCAACATATCAAATATAAAATCACCATCAGTTCCTTGTCCTAATGGTTAACAAATAAGTCAAAATATCAAATATAAAATCACCATCAGTTCCTTGTCCTAATGGTTAACAAATAAGTCAAAATATCAAATATAAAATCACCATCAGTTCCTTGTCCTAATGGTTAACAAATAAGTCAAAATATCAAATATAAAATCACCATCAGTTCCTTGTCCTAATGGTTAACAAATAAGTCAAAATATCAAAAATAAAATCACCATCAGTTCCTTGTCCTAATGGTTAACAAATAAGTCAAAATATCAAATATAAAATCACCACCAGTTGCTTGTCCTAATGGTTAAAAAATAAGTCAAAATATCAAATATAAAATCACCATCAGTTCCTTGTCCTACTGGTTAACAAATATCAAAATATCAAATATAAAATCATCATCAGTTCCTTGTCCTAATGGTTAAAAAATATCAAAATATCAAATATAAAATCACCATCAGTTCCTTGTCCTAATGGTTAACAAATAAGTCAAAATATCAAATATAAAATCATCATCAGTTCCTTGTCCTAATGGTTAACAAATAAGTCAAAATATCAAATATAAAATCACCATCAGTTCCTTGTCCTAATGGTTAAAAAATATCAAAATATCAAATATAAAATCACCATCAGTTCCTTGTCCTAATGGTTAAAAAATAAGTCAAAATTTCAAATATAAAATCATCATCAGTTCCTTGTCCTAATGGTTAAAAAATATCAAAATATCAAATATAAAATCATCATCAGTTCCTTGTCCTAATGGTTAAAAAATATCAAAATATCAAATATAAAATCATCATCAGTTCCTTGTCCTAATGGTTAAAAAATAAGTCAAAATATCAAATATAAAATCACCATCAGTTCCTTGTCCTAATGGTTAACAAATAAGTCAAAATATCAAATATAAAATCACCATCAGTTCCTTGTCCTAATGGTTAACAAATATCAAAATATGAAATATAAAATCATCATCAGTTCCTTGTCCTAATGGTTAACAAATAAGTCAAAATATCAAATATAAAATCACCATCAGTTCCTTGTCCTAATGGTTAACAAATAAGTCAAAATATCAAATATAAAATCACCATCAGTTCCTTGTCCTAATGGTTAACAAATAAGTCAAAATATCAAATATAAAATCACCATCAGTTCCTTGTCCTAATGGTTAACAAATAAGACAAAATATCAAATATAAAATCACCATCAGTTCCTTGTCCTAATGGTTAACAAATAAGTCAAAATATCAAAAATAAAATCACCATCAGTTCTTTGTCCTAATGGTAAACAAATAAGTCAAAATATCAAATATAAAATCACCATCAGTTCCTTGTCCTAATGGTTAACAAATATCAAAATATGAAATATAAAATCATCATCAGTTCCTTGTCCTAATGGTTAACAAATAAGTCAAAATATCAAATATAAAATCACCATCAGTTCCTTGTCCTAATGGTTAACAAATAAGTCAAAATATCAAATATAAAATCACCATCAGTTCCTTGTCCTAATGGTTAACAAATAAGTCAAAATATCAAAAATAAAATCTTCATCATTTCCTTGAACTAATGGTTAAAAAATAAGTCATAATATAAAATATAAAATCACCATCAGTTCCTTGTCCTAATGGTTAACATATAAGTCAAAATATCAAATATAAAATCACCATCAGTTCCTTGTCCTAATGGTTAACAAATAAGTCAAAATATCAAATATAAAATCACCATCAGTTCCTTGTCCTAATGGTTAAAAAATAAGTCAAAATATCAAATATAAAATCATCATCAGTTCCTTGTCCTAATGGTTAAAAAATATCAAAATATCAAATATGAAATCATCATCAGTTCCTTGTCCTAATGGTTAAAAAATATCAAAATATCAAATATAAAATCATCATCAGTTCCTTGTCCTAATGGTTAAAAAATAAGTCAAAATATCAAATATAAAATCATCATCAGTTCCTTGTCCTAATGGTTAAAAAATATCAAAATATCAAATATAAAATCACCATCAGTTCCTTGTCCTACTGGTTAACAAATAAGTCAAAATATCAAATATAAAATCACCATCAGTTCCTTGTCCTAATGGTTAACAAATAAGTCAAAATATCAAATATAAAATCACCATCAGTTCCTTGTCCCAATGGTTAACAAATAAGTCAAAATATCAAATATAAAATCACCATCAGTTCCTTGTCCTAATGGTTAACAAATAAGTCAAAATATCAAATATAAAATCACCATCAGTTCCTTGTCCTAATGGTTAACAAATAAGTCAAAATATCAAATATAAAATCACCATCAGTTCCTTGTCCTAATGGTTAACAAATAAGTCAAAATATCAAATATAAAATCACCATCAGTTCCTTGTCCTAATGGTTAACAAATAAGTCAAAATATCAAATATAAAATCACCATCAGTTCCTTGTCCTAATGGTTAACAAATAAGTCAAAATATCAAATATAAAATCACCATCAGTTCCTTGTCCTAATGGTTAACAAATAAGTCAAAATATCAAAAATAAAATCACCATCAGTTCCTTGTCCTAATGGTTAACAAATAAGTCAAAATATCAAATATAAAATCACCACCAGTTGCTTGTCCTAATGGTTAAAAAATAAGTCAAAATATCAAATATAAAATCATCATCAGTTCCTTGTCCTACTGGTTAACAAATATCAAAATATCAAATATAAAATCATCATCAGTTCCTTGTCCTAATGGTTAAAAAATATCAAAATATCAAATATAAAATCACCATCAGTTCCTTGTCCTAATGGTTAACAAATAAGTCAAAATATCAAATATAAAATCATCATCAGTTCCTTGTCCTAATGGTTAACAAATAAGTCAAAATATCAAATATAAAATCACCATCAGTTCCTTGTCCTAATGGTTAAAAAATATCAAAATATCAAATATAAAATCACCATCAGTTCCTTGTCCTAATGGTTAAAAAATAAGTCAAAATTTCAAATATAAAATCATCATCAGTTCCTTGTCCTAATGGTTAAAAAATATCAAAATATCAAATATAAAATCATCATCAGTTCCTTGTCCTAATGGTTAAAAAATATCAAAATATCAAATATAAAATCATCATCAGTTCCTTGTCCTAATGGTTAAAAAATAAGTCAAAATATCAAATATAAAATCACCATCAGTTCCTTGTCCTAATGGTTAACAAATAAGTCAAAATATCAAATATAAAATCACCATCAGTTCCTTGTCCTAATGGTTAACAAATATCAAAATATGAAATATAAAATCATCATCAGTTCCTTGTCCTAATGGTTAACAAATAAGTCAAAATATCAAATATAAAATCACCATCAGTTCCTTGTCCTAATGGTTAACAAATAAGTCAAAATATCAAATATAAAATCACCATCAGTTCCTTGTCCTAATGGTTAACAAATAAGTCAAAATATCAAATATAAAATCACCATCAGTTCCTTGTCCTAATGGTTAACAAATAAGACAAAATATCAAATATAAAATCACCATCAGTTCCTTGTCCTAATGGTTAACAAATAAGTCAAAATATCAAAAATAAAATCACCATCAGTTCTTTGTCCTAATGGTAAACAAATAAGTCAAAATATCAAATATAAAATCACCATCAGTTCCTTGTCCTAATGGTTAACAAATATCAAAATATGAAATATAAAATCATCATCAGTTCCTTGTCCTTATGGTTAACAAATAAGTCAAAATATCAAATATAAAATCACCATCAGTTCCTTGTCCTAATGGTTAACAAATATCAAAATATCAAAATATCAAATATAAAATCACCATCAGTTCCTTGTCCTAATGGTTAACAAATAAGTCAAAATATCAAATATAAAATCACCATCAGTTCCTTGTCCTAATGGTTAACAAATAAGTCAAAATATAAAATATAAAATCACCATCAGTTCCTTGTCCTAATGGTTAACAAATAAGTCAAAATATCAAATATAAAATCACCATCAGTTCCTTGTCCTAATGGTTAAAAAATATCAAAATATCAAATATAAAATCATCATCAGTTCCTTGTCCTAATGGTTAACAAATAAGTCAAAATATCAAATATAAAATCACCATCAGTTCCTTGTCCTAATGGTTAACAAATAAGTCAAAATATCAAATATAAAATCACCATCAGTTCCTTGTCCTAATGGTTAACAAATAAGTCAAAATATCAAATATAAAATCACCATCAGTTCCTTGTCCTAATGGTTAACAAATAAGTCAAAATATCAAATATAAAATCACCATCAGTTCCTTGTCCTAATGGTTAACAAATATCAAAATATCAAATATAAAATCACCATCAGTTCCTTGTCCTAATGGTTAACAAATAAGTCAAAATATCAAATATAAAATCACCATCAGTTCCTTGTCCTAATGGTTAAAAAATAAGTCAAAATTTCAAATATAAAATCATCATCAGTTCCTTGTCCTTATGGTTAAAAAATATCAAAATATCAAATATAAAATCATCATCAGTTCCTTGTCCTAATGGTTAAAAAATATCAAAATATCAAATATAAAATCATCATCAGTTCCTTGTCCTAATGGTTAAAAAATAAGTCAAAATATCAAATATAAAATCACCATCAGTTCCTTGTCCTAATGGTTAACAAATAAGTCAAAATATCAAATATAAAATCACCATCAGTTCCTTGTCCTAATGGTTAACAAATATCAAAATATGAAATATAAAATCATCATCAGTTCCTTGTCCTAATTGTTAACAAATAAGTCAAAATATCAAATATAAAATCACCATCAGTTCCTTGTCCTAATGGTTAACAAATAAGTCAAAATATCAAATATAAAATCACCATCAGTTCCTTGTCCTAATGGTTAACAAATAAGTCAAAATATCAAAAATAAAATCTTCATCATTTCCTTGAACTAATGGTTAAAAAATAAGTCATAATATAAAATATAAAATCACCATCAGTTCCTTGTCCTAATGGTTAACATATAAGTCAAAATATCAAATATAAAATCACCATCAGTTCCTTGTCCTAATGGTTAACAAATAAGTCAAAATATCAAATATAAAATCACCATCAGTTCCTTGTCCTAATGGTTAAAAAATAAGTCAAAATATCAAATATAAAATCATCATCAGTTCCTTGTCCTAATGGTTAAAAAATATCAAAATATCAAATATGAAATCATCATCAGTTCCTTGTCCTAATGGTTAAAAAATATCAAAATATCAAATATAAAATCATCATCAGTTCCTTGTCCTAATGGTTAAAAAATAAGTCAAAATATCAAATATAAAATCATCATCAGTTCCTTGTCCTAATGGTTAAAAAATATCAAAATATCAAATATAAAATCACCATCAGTTCCTTGTCCTACTGGTTAACAAATAAGTCAAAATATCAAATATAAAATCACCATCAGTTCCTTGTCCTAATGGTTAACAAATAAGTCAAAATATCAAATATAAAATCACCATCAGTTCCTTGTCCCAATGGTTAACAAATAAGTCAAAATATCAAATATAAAATCACCATCAGTTCCTTGTCCTAATGGTTAACAAATAAGTCAAAATATCAAATATAAAATCACCATCAGTTCCTTGTCCTTATGGTTAACAAATAAGTCAACATATCAAATATAAAATCACCATCAGTTCCTTGTCCTAATGGTTAACAAATAAGTCAAAATATCAAATATAAAATCACCATCAGTTCCTTGTCCTAATGGTTAACAAATAAGTCAAAATATCAAATATAAAATCACCATCAGTTCCTTGTCCTAATGGTTAACAAATAAGTCAAAATATCAAATATAAAATCACCATCAGTTCCTTGTCCTAATGGTTAACAAATAAGTCAAAATATCAAAAATAAAATCACCATCAGTTCCTTGTCCTAATGGTTAACAAATAAGTCAAAATATCAAATATAAAATCACCACCAGTTGCTTGTCCTAATGGTTAAAAAATAAGTCAAAATATCAAATATAAAATCATCATCAGTTCCTTGTCCTACTGGTTAACAAATATCAAAATATCAAATATAAAATCATCATCAGTTCCTTGTCCTAATGGTTAAAAAATATCAAAATATCAAATATAAAATCACCATCAGTTCCTTGTCCTAATGGTTAACAAATAAGTCAAAATATCAAATATAAAATCATCATCAGTTCCTTGTCCTAATGGTTAACAAATAAGTCAAAATATCAAATATAAAATCACCATCAGTTCCTTGTCCTAATGGTTAAAAAATATCAAAATATCAAATATAAAATCACCATCAGTTCCTTGTCCTAATGGTTAAAAAATAAGTCAAAATTTCAAATATAAAATCATCATCAGTTCCTTGTCCTAATGGTTAAAAAATATCAAAATATCAAATATAAAATCATCATCAGTTCCTTGTCCTAATGGTTAAAAAATATCAAAATATCAAATATAAAATCATCATCAGTTCCTTGTCCTAATGGTTAAAAAATAAGTCAAAATATCAAATATAAAATCACCATCAGTTCCTTGTCCTAATGGTTAACAAATAAGTCAAAATATCAAATATAAAATCACCATCAGTTCCTTGTCCTAATGGTTAACAAATATCAAAATATGAAATATAAAATCATCATCAGTTCCTTGTCCTAATGGTTAACAAATAAGTCAAAATATCAAATATAAAATCACCATCAGTTCCTTGTCCTAATGGTTAACAAATAAGTCAAAATATCAAATATAAAATCACCATCAGTTCCTTGTCCTAATGGTTAACAAATAAGTCAAAATATCAAATATAAAATCACCATCAGTTCCTTGTCCTAATGGTTAACAAATAAGACAAAATATCAAATATAAAATCACCATCAGTTCCTTGTCCTAATGGTTAACAAATAAGTCAAAATATCAAAAATAAAATCACCATCAGTTCTTTGTCCTAATGGTAAACAAATAAGTCAAAATATCAAATATAAAATCACCATCAGTTCCTTGTCCTAATGGTTAACAAATATCAAAATATGAAATATAAAATCATCATCAGTTCCTTGTCCTTATGGTTAACAAATAAGTCAAAATATCAAATATAAAATCACCATCAGTTCCTTGTCCTAATGGTTAACAAATATCAAAATATCAAAATATCAAATATAAAATCACCATCAGTTCCTTGTCCTAATGGTTAACAAATAAGTCAAAATATCAAATATAAAATCACCATCAGTTCCTTGTCCTAATGGTTAACAAATAAGTCAAAATATGAAATATAAAATCACCATCAGTTCCTTGTCCTAATGGTTAACAAATAAGTCAAAATATCAAATATAAAATCACCATCAGTTCCTTGTCCTAATGGTTAAAAAATATCAAAATATCAAATATAAAATCATCATCAGTTCCTTGTCCTAATGGTTAACAAATAAGTCAAAATATCAAATATAAAATCACCATCAGTTCCTTGTCCTAATGGTTAACAAATAAGTCAAAATATCAAATATAAAATCACCATCAGTTCCTTGTCCTAATGGTTAACAAATAAGTCAAAATATCAAATATAAAATCACCATCAGTTCCTTGTCCTAATGGTTAACAAATAAGTCAAAATATCAAATATAAAATCACCATCAGTTCCTTGTCCTAATGGTTAACAAATATCAAAATATCAAATATAAAATCACCATCAGTTCCTTGTCCTAATGGTTAACAAATAAGTCAAAATATCAAATATAAAATCACCATCAGTTCCTTGTCCTAATGGTTAAAAAATAAGTCAAAATTTCAAATATAAAATCATCATCAGTTCCTTGTCCTAATGGTTAAAAAATATCAAAATATCAAATATAAAATCATCATCAGTTCCTTGTCCTAATGGTTAAAAAATATCAAAATATCAAATATAAAATCATCATCAGTTCCTTGTCCTAATGGTTAAAAAATAAGTCAAAATATCAAATATAAAATCATCATCAGTTCCTTGTCCTAATGGTTAACAAATAAGTCAAAATATCAAATATAAAATCACCATCAGTTCCTTGTCCTAATGGTTAACAAATATCAAAATATGAAATATAAAATCATCATCAGTTCCTTGTCCTAATGGTTAACAAATAAGTCAAAATATCAAATATAAAATCACCATCAGTTCCTTGTCCTAATGGTTAACAAATAAGTCAAAATATCAAATATAAAATCACCATCAGTTCCTTGTCCTAATGGTTAACAAATAAGTCAAAATATCAAAAATAAAATCTTCATCATTTCCTTGAACTAATGGTTAAAAAATAAGTCATAATATAAAATATAAAATCACCATCAGTTCCTTGTCCTAATGGTTAACATATAAGTCAAAATATCAAATATAAAATCACCATCAGTTCCTTGTCCTAATGGTTAACAAATAAGTCAAAATATCAAATATAAAATCACCATCAGTTCCTTGTCCTAATGGTTAAAAAATAAGTCAAAATATCAAATATAAAATCATCATCAGTTCCTTGTCCTAATTGTTAAAAAATATCAAAATATCAAATATGAAATCACCATCAGTTCCTTGTCCTAATGGTTAAAAAATATCAAAATATCAAATATAAAATCATCATCATTTCCTTGTCCTAATGGTTAAAAAATAAGTCAAAATATCAAATATAAAATCATCATCAGTTCCTTGTCCTAATGGTTAAAAAATATCAAAATATCAAATATAAAATCACCATCAGTTCCTTGTCCTACTGGTTAACAAATAAGTCAAAATATCAAATATAAAATCACCATCAGTTCCTTGTCCTAATGGTTAACAAATAAGTCAAAATATCAAATATAAAATCACCATCAGTTCCTTGTCCCAATGGTTAACAAATAAGTCAAAATATCAAATATAAAATCACCATCAGTTCCTTGTCCTAATGGTTAACAAATAAGTCAAAATATCAAATATAAAATCACCATCAGTTCCTTGTCCTAATGGTTAACAAATAAGTCAACATATCAAATATAAAATCACCATCAGTTCCTTGTCCTAATGGTTAACAAATAAGTCAAAATATCAAATATAAAATCACCATCAGTTCCTTGTCCTAATGGTTAACAAATAAGTCAAAATATCAAATATAAAATCACCATCAGTTCCTTGTCCTAATGGTTAACAAATAAGTCAAAATATCAAATATAAAATCACCATCAGTTCCTTGTCCTAATGGTTAACAAATAAGTCAAAATATCAAAAATAAAATCACCATCAGTTCCTTGTCCTAATGGTTAACAAATAAGTCAAAATATCAAATATAAAATCACCACCAGTTGCTTGTCCTAATGGTTAAAAAATAAGTCAAAATATCAAATATAAAATCATCATCAGTTCCTTGTCCTACTGGTTAACAAATATCAAAATATCAAATATAAAATCATCATCAGTTCCTTGTCCTAATGGTTAAAAAATATCAAAATATCAAATATAAAATCACCATCAGTTCCTTGTCCTAATGGTTAACAAATAAGTCAAAATATCAAATATAAAATCATCATCAGTTCCTTGTCCTAATGGTTAACAAATAAGTCAAAATATCAAATATAAAATCACCATCAGTTCCTTGTCCTAATGGTTAAAAAATATCAAAATATCAAATATAAAATCACCATCAGTTCCTTGTCCTAATGGTTAAAAAATAAGTCAAAATTTCAAATATAAAATCATCATCAGTTCCTTGTCCTAATGGTTAAAAAATATCAAAATATCAAATATAAAATCATCATCAGTTCCTTGTCCTAATGGTTAAAAAATATCAAAATATCAAATATAAAATCATCATCAGTTCCTTGTCCTAATGGTTAAAAAATAAGTCAAAATATCAAATATAAAATCACCATCAGTTCCTTGTCCTAATGGTTAACAAATAAGTCAAAATATCAAATATAAAATCACCATCAGTTCCTTGTCCTAATGGTTAACAAATATCAAAATATGAAATATAAAATCATCATCAGTTCCTTGTCCTAATGGTTAACAAATAAGTCAAAATATCAAATATAAAATCACCATCAGTTCCTTGTCCTAATGGTTAACAAATAAGTCAAAATATCAAATATAAAATCACCATCAGTTCCTTGTCCTAATGGTTAACAAATAAGTCAAAATATCAAATATAAAATCACCATCAGTTCCTTGTCCTAATGGTTAACAAATAAGACAAAATATCAAATATAAAATCACCATCAGTTCCTTGTCCTAATGGTTAACAAATAAGTCAAAATATCAAAAATAAAATCACCATCAGTTCTTTGTCCTAATGGTAAACAAATAAGTCAAAATATCAAATATAAAATCACCATCAGTTCCTTGTCCTAATGGTTAACAAATATCAAAATATGAAATATAAAATCATCATCAGTTCCTTGTCCTAATGGTTAACAAATAAGTCAAAATATCAAATATAAAATCACCATCAGTTCCTTGTCCTAATTGTTAACAAATAAGTCAAAATATCAAATATAAAATCACCATCAGTTCCTTGTCCTAATGGTTAACAAATAAGTCAAAATATCAAAAATAAAATCTTCATCATTTCCTTGAACTAATGGTTAAAAAATAAGTCATAATATAAAATATAAAATCACCATCAGTTCCTTGTCCTAATGGTTAACATATAAGTCAAAATATCAAATATAAAATCACCATCAGTTCCTTGTCCTAATGGTTAACAAATAAGTCAAAATATCAAATATAAAATCACCATCAGTTCCTTGTCCTAATGGTTAAAAAATAAGTCAAAATATCAAATATAAAATCATCATCAGTTCCTTGTCCTAATGGTTAAAAAATATCAAAATATCAAATATGAAATCATCATCAGTTCCTTGTCCTAATGGTTAAAAAATATCAAAATATCAAATATAAAATCATCATCAGTTCCTTGTCCTAATGGTTAAAAAATAAGTCAAAATATCAAATATAAAATCATCATCAGTTCCTTGTCCTAATGGTTAAAAAATATCAAAATATCAAATATAAAATCACCATCAGTTCCTTGTCCTACTGGTTAACAAATAAGTCAAAATATCAAATATAAAATCACCATCAGTTCCTTGTCCTAATGGTTAACAAATAAGTCAAAATATCAAATATAAAATCACCATCAGTTCCTTGTCCCAATGGTTAACAAATAAGTCAAAATATCAAATATAAAATCACCATCAGTTCCTTGTCCTAATGGTTAACAAATAAGTCAAAATATCAAATATAAAATCACCATCAGTTCCTTGTCCTAATGGTTAACAAATAAGTCAAAATATCAAATATAAAATCACCATCAGTTCCTTGTCCTAATGGTTAACAAATAAGTCAAAATATCAAATATAAAATCACCATCAGTTCCTTGTCCTAATGGTTAACAAATAAGTCAAAATATCAAATATAAAATCACCATCAGTTCCTTGTCCTAATGGTTAACAAATAAGTCAAAATATCAAATATAAAATCACCATCAGTTCCTTGTCCTAATGGTTAACAAATAAGTCAAAATATCAAAAATAAAATCACCATCAGTTCCTTGTCCTAATGGTTAACAAATAAGTCAAAATATCAAATATAAAATCACCACCAGTTGCTTGTCCTAATGGTTAAAAAATAAGTCAAAATATCAAATATAAAATCATCATCAGTTCCTTGTCCTACTGGTTAACAAATATCAAAATATCAAATATAAAATCATCATCAGTTCCTTGTCCTAATGGTTAAAAAATATCAAAATATCAAATATAAAATCACCATCAGTTCCTTGTCCTAATGGTTAACAAATAAGTCAAAATATCAAATATAAAATCATCATCAGTTCCTTGTCCTAATGGTTAACAAATAAGTCAAAATATCAAATATAAAATCACCATCAGTTCCTTGTCCTAATGGTTAAAAAATATCAAAATATCAAATATAAAATCACCATCAGTTCCTTGTCCTAATGGTTAAAAAATAAGTCAAAATTTCAAATATAAAATCATCATCAGTTCCTTGTCCTAATGGTTAAAAAATATCAAAATATCAAATATAAAATCATCATCAGTTCCTTGTCCTAATGGTTAAAAAATATCAAAATATCAAATATAAAATCATCATCAGTTCCTTGTCCTAATGGTTAAAAAATAAGTCAAAATATCAAATATAAAATCACCATCAGTTCCTTGTCCTAATGGTTAACAAATAAGTCAAAATATAAAATATAAAATCACCATCAGTTCCTTGTCCTAATGGTTAACAAATAAGTCAAAATATCAAATATAAAATCACCATCAGTTCCTTGTCCTAATGGTTAACAAATAAGTCAAAATATGAAAAATAAAATCACCATCAGTTCCTTGTCCTAATGGTAAACAAATAAGTCAAAATATCAAATATAAAATCACCATCAGTTCCTTGTCCGGTTAACAAATATCAAAATATCAAATATAAAATCATCATCAGTTCCTTGTCCTAATGGTTAACAAATAAGTCAAAATATCAAATATAAAATCACCATCAGTTCCTTGTCCTAATGGTTAACAAATAAGTCAAAATATAAAATATAAAATCACCATCAGTTCCTTGTCCTACTGGTTAACAAATAAGTCAAAATATCAAATATAAAATCACCATCAGTTCCTTGTCCTAATGGTTAACAAATATCAAAATATCAAATATAAAATCACCATCAGTTCCTTGTCCTAATGGTTAACAAATAAGTCAAAATATCAAATATAAAATCACCATCAGTTCCTTGTCCTAATGGTTAACAAATAAGTCAAAATATCAAATATAAAATCACCATCAGTTCCTTGTCCTAATGGTTAACAAATAAGTCAACGTATCAAATATAAAATCACCATCAGTTCCTTGTCCTAATGGTTAACAAATAAGTCAAAATATCAAATATAAAATCACCATCAGTTCCTTGTCCTAATGGTTAACAAATAAGTCAAAATATCAAATATAAAATCACCATCAGTTCCTTGTCCTAATGGTTAACAAATAAGTCAAAATATCAAATATAAAATCACCATCAGTTCCTTGTCCTAATGGTTAACAAATATCAAATATAAAATCACCATCAGTTCCTTGTCCTAATGGTTAACAAATAAGTCAAAATATCAAATATAAAATCACCATCAGTTCCTTGTCCTAATGGTTAACAAATAAATCAAAATATCAAATATAAAATCACCATCATTTCCTTGTCCTAATGGTTAACATATAAGTCAAAATATCAAATATAAAATCACCATCAGTTCCTTGTCCTAATGGTTAACAAATAAGTCAAAATATCAAATATAAAATCACCATCATCAGTTCCTTGTCCTAATGGTTAACAAATAAGTCAAAATATCAAATATAAAATCAACATCAGTTCCTTGTCCTAATGGTTAAAAAATATCAAAATATCAAATATAAAATCACCATCAGTTCCTTGTCCTAATGGTTAAAAAATAAGTCAAAATATCAAATATAAAATCATCATCAGTTCCTTGTCCTAATGGTTAAAAAATATCAAAATATCAAATATAAAATCATCATCAGTTCCTTGTCCTAATGGTTAAAAAATATCAAAATATCAAATATAAAATCATCATCAGTTCCTTGTCCTAATGGTTAAAAAATATCAAAATATCAAATATAAAATCATCATCAGTTCCTTGTCCTAATGGTTAAAAAATAAGTCAAAATATCAAATATAAAATCACCATCAGTTCCTTGTCCTAATGGTTAACAAATAAGTCAAAATATAAAATATAAAATCACCATCAGTTCCTTGTCCTAATGGTTAACAAATAAGTCAAAATATCAAATATAAAATCACCATCAGTTCCTTGTCCTAATGGTTAACAAATAAGTCAAAATATGAAAAATAAAATCACCATCAGTTCCTTGTCCTAATGGTAAACAAATAAGTCAAAATATCAAATATAAAATCACCATCAGTTCCTTGTCCGGTTAACAAATATCAAAATATCAAATATAAAATCATCATCAGTTCCTTGTCCTAATGGTTAACAAATAAGTCAAAATATCAAATATAAAATCACCATCAGTTCCTTGTCCTAATGGTTAACAAATAAGTCAAAATATAAAATATAAAATCACCATCAGTTCCTTGTCCTAATGATTAACAAATATCAAAATATCAAATATAAAATCATCATCAGTTCCTTGTCCTAATGGTTAACAAATAAGTCAAAATATAAAATATAAAATCACCATCAGTTCCTTGTCCTAATGGTTAACAAATAAGTCAAAATATCAAATATAAAATCACCATCAGTTCCTTGTCCTAATGGTTAAAAAATATCAAAATATCAAATATAAAATCATCATCAGTTCCTTGTCCTAATGGTTAACAAATAAGTCAAAATATCAAATATAAAATCACCATCAGTTCCTTGTCCTAATGGTTAACAAATAAGTCAAAATATCAAATATAAAATCACCATCAGTTCCTTGTCCTAATGGTTAACAAATAAGTCAAAATATCAAATATAAAATCACCATCAGTTCTGTTAGCGCCGCAATGCTTAATCTCATGCAAATTATTATGTTTCATATTTCGTATGGTATCATTAGCTTGATGAGTATTTGCGTCCTTTTCTCTCCGTCCAAATCCGCAACACGCACGACACCTAGCGGAAGACGTTGGTTGTCTGTCGCCCTTGAACCACCGCAAGGACAAGAGCTATGCAAAATATATGCGCACGCGTCCCGGTTTAATTGTGACATCGCCGCCATAATACGTGTTATAAATACAATACATTATAAATACATTACTGTGAAGTGTAAAGGTGCACCTGAAGAAATAATACAAATCTGGACAGTGGTTATCACATTAGGACACTCACGACGGACGGTCCGAGGTATTGGGCTCTCCAGGACGCTCTGGATGTTCCAGGAAGACAGGAGTCAAGGTGCGTGGAATCCCTATATCCTAGACCTAAGCATTTGCTCGTCGTAGTTAGTGATACCGTTGTTGTAACCAGTCGCCTAACGATAAAAAATACAGTCCACTCTCTTATAAAATTACCGCCATAAAGCCTTCGGGCACATAACGCACTTTGCATGACCAAAACATATTTTGGGCCTTTGCATTTTGGTCCTTTCTCGCAGGATTCAATATCAATTTATATCCAATTTAATCGGATTCAATTGATTTTTGTTCATTTTTGTAGTATTTCATTTCTACCATCTTGTATCATTTAAACTCGTCATACGATGTGGTCAGTACGATAGTACGCCATGGTGCACCTTACGTTCATTGACATAAAGCCGCTGATGCTTTGGTTGTCATTCACCAACTTCAACGCATACCCGCACCGCGCCAATATAAGTGTTTGCCTTTAGAGATTATAAATCGCATACATTCCCGCCCTTCAGGCATATACATTTATATATATATCGGAGCAACGACGTCACAGGCGAGCTTCATGGACGGTGTAAAATGACAACAATCAAAACATGTTAACTTTGGTTTACTAATTAACGTTTAGAACCATAAATTACTCATTGGATTGTTAATAATTTAACTTAAACTTTGATTAACTAATTAATGTTTGTGAACCATCAATTACTCATTGAATTGTTAAAACTAGACAAATGATTGTAAAACTGAACAAATTCACTGTAAACACAATTTTTTAAAAGATTGCCGGCAAGTTTCTTGCCCGTTCTTCTTGTACGGCCTATTACTTGGAACTGGCGCCTAGAGTCATTTATTTTAACTATCACGAGTGCTCTCCTGGGCCCCATGTTAATAAAAAGTAATGAATTTCAATTGAAGGTTAAAATCTAAAGTAGAATGACAAGATCTAACAAGTTTTATAAAGATTCTTTGTCACAATCTGTTTTGCTATAAATACGAGCGACCGACTGTTGGAAAAAGCAGTGTTGCGCCTACCGTCGGACCGTTCAGATCTCCCATATAACCTTGCCGAAATAAATGGTTGAGATAAAATGGAGCTACTTCGTGTTTTCTTTCTACGAGGGGTGAGCGGTCACCATGATGCTGAAGATGTTGACGTCACCGGTGGTGACGTCACCGTTTTTAAAAAGACCCCTGGACTCGCCGCCCCGTCATCAGAAGTGGGATTGGAACGGAACAACCTAGCTTTCCAATCCTAGCCTTCTCACCCGCTTGTCACCTGAAGGACCAGCACAAATGGGCAATGCAGCCGAGCCCAGTCGCAGCAGAGGTCCCCACATCAGACACCAGCTCCTGAAGATTATGCTGACACACCACCGTATTGGCGAGAGATGACCCATCACTACCAGCTTCTGAAGATTATGCTGACACACCACCGTATTGGCGAGAGATGACCCATAACTACCAACTCCTGAAGATTATGCTGACACACCAGCCGCGTCCGTGGTATCTACACGAACGGGCCAACACGTGCAACCAAACCAAGAAAAAGGCGATGGACACATGACATCAGAATACAGGTGAATCGTAACTTTTTCTACCATATTTTAACTAGACTTGCATGCACATCGCAACTTAAAACTTACAAATAATCCAAGAGATTACTTCTAATTTTTCATGAGATTTCTTAGTTTCGTGAGTTTTATTTTTAAAAGTTTTTCACGAGATACCCACAAATACCAAAAATCTACGAGTTATTCGTGTGCTGTCCGCGAGTTATCCCGAGGTATCCACGAGTTATCCCGGGCAATCCGCGAGTGATCCGTGAGTCAATCCAAGTGATAGCCGTGAGTTAATCCAAGAGGTAGCCGCGAGTTAATCCAAAGAGATAGCCGTGAGTTAATCCAAAGAGGTGGCCGCGAGTTAGTCCAAGAGATGGCCGCGAGTGATCCGTGAGATGTCCGACGAGATATCCGACGAGATATCCGGAGATATCCGATGAGATTATCACGTGATTTCCACGAGATATCTACGAAAATCCATACCTAGTAATTCTAACCCAACTTAATAAAAAGGCCTCCAAATCTTTTCAAGTATGGCAGTGTCTTTAATCGACATCACAATTCTTAATTATTATTATCGCTGATTATTTGTCTTTGAGGTATTTTTGTGAATCTTGTGGTGATATTCGGTTAACAATTCGGGATCCGAATTATAAAACGTAATAGTTTTGAATCATCTGTAAGACTGTACAAATTATTTTATTCCTTGTGTACCCTTTATTTTCGTCATTTAAAATTATTTTATTCCTTGTGTACCCTCCATTCCCGTCATTTTCAGAGCCTCTGCGGACCACGGTCATAACAATAAGGCCCAGACCGCAGCATCGACCTGTATCCCATTTCCTTTAGAGCCTCTGTGGACCACGGCGTACAAGACCGCCCAGACCACAGCAACATCCCTGTCTCCCAGTCTCCATGTCTTCGAGAATTTAAAATCGTGCAATGATGCGTGGAGCATTTGCATTGAACCTATAATAAAACTATTCATGCAATGATGCGTGGAGCATTTGCATTGAACCTATAATAAATCTATTCATGCCATGATGCGTGGAGCATTGGCAAAAACAAATACACACTCTGTTCACATTCCCTTGTGCAGCAAATTTATTTACGTTTGACTATGACTATGACTATGACTATGAATGTTTGCATGTGAACTGTTGT
The DNA here is from genome assembly GCA_907269065.1 of Crocallis elinguaria. Taxonomy (NCBI): domain Eukaryota; kingdom Metazoa; phylum Arthropoda; class Insecta; order Lepidoptera; family Geometridae; genus Crocallis; species Crocallis elinguaria. The sequence continues at coordinate 1,724,472 of OU026081.1, read as the reverse complement.
TTACAGAATATTATTAAGAAAGTACCTACTAAAAGTTGGCTGATAATTTTGTTACGTGAATATTGTTTCACTCTAACATAAAATTAAATCTTCGCAATTTGAAAAATAAGCAATGCAGCTTAATTTATGCAGTGATGAGAAACAAAGTTAACAGCTAGTGTACCGGTGTACGGGTACCTACCTCAAAACCAAATTTCTAGTTTTAAGAAACACCGTGCCTGGTGCAGGGCGCGCACCACCTGTCAGAATGGCCGAGTCGGCGCGAAGCGGGCTACGTCTACAGTGTTGAGCAGGGCAATAGGAAACATAACATGTTTACCTACTTTGATTAACTAAATGTTTACCTACTTTGGTTAGCTAAATAGTTTGCTCATTAGATTGTCGAAACTAGATAACTTCACTGTAAAGATAATTGATCAAAGAAAAGAAAGCAAAAAGAAAAGAAAAGGAAAAGAAAAAGAAAAAGAAAAGAAAAAGAACAAAAAAAAAAAAAAAATTCTTTTCTCTTAAAGAATGCAAACTGTTACTCTTGCAAACTTAACTGCTAGCAACGGTGGTTGCTTACAGATACCAAACTCAGAAGGAAACGTCTCATTGTTTCAGAACATAACTGGACTGGTGCAGAGCACGCACCATCTATCAGAATGGCCGTATCGGAGCAACGACGTCACAGGCGAGCTTCATGGACGGTGTAAAATGACAACAATCAAAACATGTTAACTTTGGTTTACTAATTAACGTTTAGAACCATAAATTACTCATTGGATTGTTAATAATTTAACTTAAACTTTGATTAACTAATTAATGTTTGTGAACCATCAATTACTCATTGAATTGTTAAAACTAGACAAATGATTGTAAAACTGAACAAATTCACTGTAAACACAATTTTTTAAAAGATTGCCGGCAAGTTTCTTGCCCGTTCTTCTTGTACGGCCTATTACTTGGAACTGGCGCCTAGAGTCATTTATTTTAACTATCACGAGTGCTCTCCTGGGCCCCATGTTAATAAAAAGTAATGAATTTCAATTGAAGGTTAAAATCTAAAGTAGAATGACAAGATCTAACAAGTTTTATAAAGATTCTTTGTCACAATCTGTTTTGCTATAAATACGAGCGACCGACTGTTGGAAAAAGCAGTGTTGCGCCTACCGTCGGACCGTTCAGATCTCCCATATAACCTTGCCGAAATAAATGGTTGAGATAAAATGGAGCTACTTCGTGTTTTCTTTCTACGAGGGGTGAGCGGTCACCATGATGCTGAAGATGTTGACGTCACCGGTGGTGACGTCACCGTTTTTAAAAAGACCCCTGGACTCGCCGCCCCGTCATATATCTATTACATTTAGGTATTTATTAACACGTATTCATAACATAACATAAATAAAACCGCGCCTCAGTACTTAATATTACGCATATTATCATTTAAGTTTGAGGGTAAGTAGCAATAATTTGCACACGACCCGCTCGGACGAGTTATTTGTTCACTCGCCGTATTAAATAATTGGTTGTACAAATTGATGCTACTTGATAGTTGCCTATTCTTTGATACGCATATTTACTTATTGTTTTCTGTTGTTGGTTTGTTGTTTACGCGATAATTGATTTTAACTATGCCTCGCGACGATAAGGTAGTTTCTCCGTGTAGTCCGCGATTAACTATTCTAGAAGCAAAGCGAAACGCTCTTTATGAACGAATTAATATTGTTTATAATCAGGCCAAATCAGCTGATGATTCTGACATATGCCGTGAGTTATTTCTTAATTCTTGTGTAACTGTAGATGATATTAGATCGAGCTTTCACAATGTCCTTGACCAGTACAACGAAGTACTTCTCGAAAGTGACCCTGAGGCCACTCCCTCGTATCAAGGTTACGCCTCCTTCGAGGATCTATACTGTTATATCAGGAAGGCTATGTCGAAGTATATAAAACCCGCGCCCGCGCCAGAGCCTTCGCCGAGTGCGACCGCGCACAGAGTTACGCCGCGGCTACCACCGATCGAGCTCATGTCGTTTGTCATGTGTAACTGGCCGTTGTTCTACGCAAGTTTTAACGCGACAGTTCATAATAATCCCTCGCTAACAGACGCAGACAAACTTTATTATTTAATAGGTAAACTGTCACCCGCCGCTCAGAGTACGTTTTCTGGCATCATACCGTGTCCAGAAAATTATGAGGTTATTTATCAGACACTTATCGATAAGTATCAAGACGTCAAGTTGTTAGGTTCTAATTATTTGGAACAAGCGCTTAACCTAAAATTAAATGGTTCCCCGTCTGCAGCTAATTTCCAATTGTTTATTGATAAGTTTGTAGTCGCTGTTAACTCGCTCAAAGCATTAAAAATAGATGATTTGTTGGATTTCGTATTACTGCACATAGCTTTGCAAAAGTTTGATACAGAAACTGTACGTGCGTTTCAAATGTACTCCCGCGATAAGAAAATACACTCGCTCGACAACTTTATTGATTTTATTAAAAGTCAGTGTCGAATCTACGGGAGCACTATGCCTACAGCTGCTGACACTAACAATACCGCGAAGTCTAGTTCAAAACCCCGCGCTAAAAATTACAATAATAACCCGCCGAATCCACAGTCATACGTAACATGCTCGACTTCTGATAAATGTTCCCTATGTAATTACGTGACTCATGATCATTACTATAAATGTACCGCGTTTGAAAAACTTTCACCTACTGAGCGATTTAAGTTCATAAAAAATAATACCGCGTGTGTAAACTGCCTTAGTCGTACACACAAGGCCGTTAATTGCACATCTAAATTAAAATGCCGCACTTGTAGTCAAAAACACCATTCTATGCTACATTTTAATAATAATAAACCGCGCATTGAACCCGCTACGCCAAATCAGGCTGCCACTTCTTCTACCGCTACGCCACGGCAGCCCGTCCCCACCGCCGCGCACGCGCCTGTACCAAGTCACGCGCCGGCGCAAATAACGCATCGCAGCGATCTCTCATTATGCACGACATCGATCGCCGCTTCGGTTGGCACGCGTATGGATACACCGAACGATAAGCAGCAACAGTTAACTGTTTTGCTAGCTACAGCGCAAGTGGTAGTGTACGATGCTTATAACCGGCCGCTAATGATTCGTTGCTTGTTGGATAGTGCATCGCAAAGTAACTTCATAACTTATGATTGTTGTGAGCGTATTGGATTGCTAAATAATATGAAACCGTCTCATACGGTAGTCAGGGGTATTGGGGGTTCCGTTAAGCAAGTTAAGGGTTCAGTTAGCTTAAAAATACACTCGAGATTTAATACAAATATTAATTTCGATCTCACGTCGCTCGTGATCGATCGTATAAGCGACGCGCTGCCGTCCGCGCCCGTCGATGCGGCTGCGTTTACGCATCTCGAGTCGCTTCCGCTCGCTGATAAGGATTACACAATTCCAGGACCGGTCGATTGCCTAGTCGGGGCGTCGACCTTCGCGCATTTATTACTACCTGGAGTAGTCCATAGTCAACATACTAATGTACCGCCCGCGATTCAAACTGTTTTGGGTTTCGTGATTATGGGTTCCGCGCCTACGTCACAGATCGTTCACAGTAACATCTCAACTTGTTGTTCCGCTATTCATGACCCTATGGACAGTCTCTTCAAACGCTTTTGGGAGCTTGAAGAGGTTACTACCGCATCGCCCGCTCAATGTTCCGATGATATTGAGTGTGAACAATTTTTCCGCGCCACCACCGTTCGTGACAGTGGTAGGTACGTCGTCGCCTTACCTTTTCGCGATGACGCATGTTTGTTAGGTGATTCTTACGCCGCCGCGCTTAGACGTCTTAAATGTTTAGAGCGAAAGTTAGACGCTTCGCTCAATATCCGCGCCGCATATAATGATGTAATACGCGATTATATACATAAGGGCTATCTAAGTCCTATCGATATAAATAATGATGACGTCACTCGACCTTCATACACAATCCCGCATCATGGAGTAGTGAGGGACGATAAATCTTCGACTCGTCTTCGCTGTGTACTCGACGCGAGTTGTAAAACTCTGCCGTCTGGTCCCAGCCTAAATGAGCTTCTCCATGCAGGTGCTAATTTACAAGGCGACTTGTTTAGTATCCTAATAAATTTCCGCCTATTTGAAATAACACTTTCAGCTGACTGTAGTCAAATGTTCCTTCAAATAGTGGTACGCGAGCCTGACCGTAGGTTTCAAAGGATTTTATATCGGTTTAGTACTGATGATCCAGTTACTGTATATCAGTTTAACCGCGTCTGTTTTGGACTAAAGTCCAGTCCTTTTCACGCACTACGCGTTGTGCGTCAACTGATCCTTGATGAAGGAGATAAGTTCCCCGCCGCTAAAGACGCCATTTCATCATCTTTGTATATGGATGACGTAGTCTTGTCTGTCATGTCAAAAACGCAAGCGATCACCTTAAGTGATGAGCTAATCCAACTTTTCAAATTGGGTCAATTCGATCTCATAAAGTGGACCAGCAATTCTGATGCTGTACTAGCCCACATACCAGACACGCATAAAGAACCTCGTGACAAGGTGTTTGAGGAAAGTGTCCCACATAAAATCCTAGGTCTATACTGGGATAGATCTGGTGATTGTTTCCGCTTCATAGTCACCGCTCCAGACGACAAGTGTACTAAACGCACGATGTTGTCTGCGATAGCACGGCTTTGGGACATCATGGGTTTCGCGGCTGCCGTCATTTGGTATGCCAAGCTTCTTATCAAAGAGCTTTGGCTGTCAAAGTGTGACTGGGATGCCGAGCCTCCCCGTCATGTTGTCAATAGTTGGGTACAGTTTTGTGCTGAGCTTCCCGCGCTCAACAAACTGCGTATCCCACGACATCTAGGTATTGTGCAGGATTGTGATGTCAACATTATCGGCTTCGCTGATGCGAGCGAGCGAGCCTACGGCGCTGTGGTGTACATGCAGACACGCGTAGGTTCCGTGTATACTGTACGACTTGTATGTGCGAAGTCTAAAGTGTCGCCAGTAAAGGTTGTTTCGGTGGCACGATTGGAACTATGCGCTGCAGTATTACTGTCACAGTTACTTCGCAAGGTCATAGACATTATTAGACCGCGCTATCCCGTCAGGGATGTCTTCGCCTTCAGCGACTCCAAAGTTGTTCTTTGCTGGATAAAAGCGTCCCCGCATCGTTGGCAGACCTTTGTTGCCAATCGAGTCGTAAAACTGACAGATAATATTCCCGCGAGTCGATTCTTTCATGTTTCTGGCTCAAATAATCCCGCCGACTGCTTGTCACGTGGTCTTACCCCGGACAAGTTAGTTGACCATCCTTTATGGTATACTGGACCTTCCTGGATCACGCGCGATCCAAGTGAATGGCCGATAACTAAATTAGACAGTAATGATTACACAGACGCGCCTGAACAGCGTACTCAGGTGCACGTTCTCACGGCTAGTCCCGAGGACTCGCCGATTTACGCGCTCGCGCAACGACATTCGTCGTATTCTAAACTGCTACGCGCCATTGTTTACGTTTACCGCTTTATGAAAAAATTACCTCGTAGTAATTCTATATCCGCCGCAGACTTAGATTTTGCAGAAACTGAATTAATTCGCGTCGTGCAAAATGTTCATTTCTCGCATGATAAATCTAGTCTATTAAAAAATGAACTTTGTTCACCCGCTTTAAATAAACTTCGCCCGTTTATCGATAATAACGGTCTCATTCGCGTCGGAGGTCGTTTGTCGAATTCCGCCGAGGATTACACGCTCAAGCATCCATGTCTTCTGCCGCGCCATGATCCGGTAGTCGACTTAATAGTTGACCACTATCACCGCAAGCACTTGCACGCTGGACCAGAGCTTTTGATGTCTTTATTAAGACAAAGGTTCTGGATTTTGGCTGCAAGGCGCCTTATACGAAACCGGGTACATAAATGTAACGTATGTTTCCGGTCGAAACCTACTCCGTTGTACCCGCTCATGGCTGATCTGCCAAGTCACCGCGTCAATCAAGTCGATAAAGCTTTTACGCATGTCGGATGCGACTACGCTGGTCCATTGTCGTATACGCCTGTTCGTGGCCGGGGGGTGAAGAGCCGCAAAGCCTGGCTATGCATCTTCACGTGTCTTACCACCCGCGCCACTCATATCGAGATAGCTACAGATCTCAGTACAGTCAGTTTCCTCAATGCGTTCAAACGCTTTCTGTCAAGACGCGGCCCTATTAAGTGTATGTACTCTGATAACGGTACTTGTTTCGTTGGAGCACGTTCATATCTCCGCGACCTCTATAAATTTCTAGATGAATTACGTCCTCACCTAGAAGAAGAGCTTTCCGAGAATCGTGTAGATTGGAAGTTCATCCCTCCTGTTTCGCCTCACTGGGGTGGCTGTTGGGAGAGCATGGTGAAGATAATTAAAACTATCCTTTTTAAGGTCATAGGTCAACAAATAGTTTCGTACGAGGAGCTTCTTACCGTACTTACGCAAATAGAAGCCCTTATAAATTCACGCCCGCTTGTCGTTATGAGTAGCGACCCCGCAGAGCCTTCTGCTCTTACACCGGCACACTTTTTGCAAACTATGCCACTTTCTTCTATTTCCGCGCCCGAGGTTAGTTCGACAAACTTACTTCAAAGACATAGCCTGCTCGATAGAATGGTTCAGTCCTTCTGGAAGCGCTGGCGCGTTGAATATTTGCACCAGCTGCAATCGCGAGCTAAGTGGAATGTTCCTTCTGTTCCCATACATGAAGGGACGGTAGTCGTTGTCAAAACCGACAATGCTCCGCCCTTTGCTTGGCCTTTGGGCATTGTGAAGGAGGTCTATCCATCTAGAGATGGCGCTACTCGAGTTTGCGAGATCAAGACTTCAAAGGGAAGCTACCTTCGCCCGGTAGTTAAATTATGTCCCTTACCTAATCAGTAAATTTGTTTAATATTGGAAGTTTAAAATAAAGTTAGTTTATTACCGCATTTATATTCAACCGCATAATATTAAGTACCGCATTATATTTTCCGCACATATTCAACCGCACAATATTTTCCGCACATATTTAACCGCACAATATTTTAGTATGTTTTATACTTTACACCGCATACTTTTACCATATAATATACTATATTTTATACGCATTTTTGGTTTCTTAAAGGCAACCCTTTAAGGCCGGGGGAGATGTTAGCGCCGCAATGCTTAATCTCATGCAAATTATTATGTTTCATATTTCGTATGGTATCATTAGCTTGATGAGTATTTGCGTCCTTTTCTCTCCCTCCAAATCCGCAACACGCACGACACCTAGCGGAAGACGTTGGTTGTCTGTCGCCCTTGAATCACCGCAAGGACAAGAGCTATGCAAAATATATGCGCACGCGTCCCGGTTTAATTGTGACATCGCCGCCATAATACGTGTTATAAATACAATACATTATAAATACATTACTGTGAAGTGTAAAGGTGCACCTGAAGAAATAATACAAATCTGGACAGTGGTTATCACATTAGGACACTCACGACGGACGGTCCGAGGTATTGGGCTCTCCAGGACGCTCTGGATGTTCCAGGAAGACAGGAGTCAAGGTGCGTGGAATCCCTATATCCTAGACCTAAGCATTTGCTCGTCGTAGTTAGTGATACCGTTGTTGTAACCAGTCGCCTAACGATAAAAAATACAGTCCACTCTCTTATAAAATTACCGCCATAAAGCCTTCGGGCACATAACGCACTTTGCATGACCAAAACATATTTTGGGCCTTTGCAAGTTCCTTGTCCTAATGGTTAACAAATAAGTCAAAATATCAAATATAAAATCACCATCAATTCCTTGTCCTAATGGTTAACAAATATCAAAATATCAAATATAAAATCACCATCAGTTCCTTGTCCTAATGGTTAACAAATAAGTCAAAATATCAAATATAAAATCACCATCAGTTCCTTGTCCTAATGGTTAACAAATAAGTCAAAATATCAAATATAAAATCACCATCAGTTCCTTGTCCTAATGGTTAACAAATAAGTCAAAATATCAAATATAAAATCACCATCAGTTCCTTGTCCTAATGGTTAACAAATAAGTCAAAATATCAAATATAAAATCACCATCAGTTCCTTGTCCTAATGGTTAACAAATAAGTCAAAATATCAAATATAAAATCACCATCAGTTCCTTGTCCTAATGGTTAACAAATAAGTCAAAATATCAAATATAAAATCACCATCAGTTCCTTGTCCTAATGGTTAACAAATAAGTCAAAATATCAAATATAAAATCACCATCAGTTCCTTGTCCTAATGGTTAACAAATAAGTCAAAATATCAAATATAAAATCACCATCAGTTCCTTGTCCTAATGGTTAACAAATAAGTCAAAATATCAAATATAAAATCATCATCAGTTCCTTGTCCTAATGGTTAACAAATAAGTCAAAATATCAAATATAAAATCACCATCAGTTCCTTGTCCTAATGGTTAAAAAATATCAAAATATCAAATATAAAATCATCATCATTTCCTTGTCCTAATGGTTAAAAAATAAGTCAAAATATCAAAAATAAAATCTTCATCATTTCCTTTAACTAATGGTTAAAAAATAAGTCAAAATATAAAATATAAAATCACCATCAGTTCCTTGTCCTAATGGTTAACATATAAGTCAAAATATAAAATGTAAAATCACCATCAGTTCCTTGTCCTAATGGTTAACAAATAAGTCAAAATATCAAATATAAAATCACCATCAGTTCCTTGTCCTAATGGTTAACAAATAAGTCAAAATATCAAATATAAAATCACCATCAGTTCCTTGTCCTAATGGTTAACAAATAAGTCAAAATATCAAATATAAAATCACCATCAGTTCCTTGTCCTAATGGTTAAAAAATATCAAAATATCAAATATAAAATCACCATCAGTTCCTTGTCCTAATGGTTAACAAATAAGTCAAAATATCAAATATAAAATCATCATCAGTTCCTTGTCCTAATGGTTAAAAAATATCAAAATATCAAATATAAAATCATCATCAGTTCCTTGTCCTAATGGTTAAAAAATATCAAATATAAAATCATCATCAGTTCCTTGTCCTAATGGTTAAAAAATATCAAATATAAAATCATCATCAGTTCCTTGTCCTAATGGTTAACAAATAAGTCAAAATATCAAATATAAAATCACCATCAGTTCCTTGTCCTAATGGTTAACAAATAAGTCAAAATATCAAATATAAAATCACCATCAGTTCCTTGTCCTAATGGTTAACAAATAAGTCAAAATATCGAATATAAAATCACCATCAGTTCCTTGTCCTAATGGTTAACAAATAAGTCAAAATATCAAATATAAAATCACCATCAGTTCCTTGTCCTAATGGTTAAAATTTAAGTCAAAATATCAAATATAAAATCACCATCAGTTCCTTGTCCTAATGGTTAACAAATAAGTCAAAATATCAAATATAAAATCACCATCAGTTCCTTGTCCTAATGGTTAACAAATAAGTCAAAATATCAAATATAAAATCACCATCAGTTCCTTGTCCTAATGGTTAAAAAATATCAAAATATCAAATATAAAATCATCATCATTTCCTTGTCCTAATGGTTAAAAAATAAGTCAAAATATCAAAAATAAAATCTTCATCATTTCCTTTAACTAATGGTTAAAAAATAAGTCAAAATATAAAATATAAAATCACCATCAGTTCCTTGTCCTAATGGTTAACATATAAGTCAAAATATAAAATGTAAAATCACCATCAGTTCCTTGTCCTAATGGTTAAAAAATAAGTCAAAATATCAAATATAAAATCATCATCAGTTCCTTGTCCTAATGGTTAAAAAATATCAAAATATCAAATATAAAATCATCATCAGTTCCTTGTCCTAATGGTTAAAAAATATCAAATATAAAATCATCATCAGTTCCTTGTCCTAATGGTTAACAAATAAGTCAAAATATCAAATATAAAATCATCATCAGTTCCTTGTCCTAATGGTTAAAAAATATCAAAATATCAAATATAAAATCACCATCAGTTCCTTGTCCTACTGGTTAACAAATAAGTCAAAATATCAAATATAAAATCACCATCAGTTCCTTGTCCTAATGGTTAACAAATAAGTCAAAATATCAAATATAAAATCACCATCAGTTCCTTGTCCTAATGGTTAAAATTTAAGTCAAAATATCAAATATAAAATCACCATCAGTTCCTTGTCCTAATGGTTAACAAATAAGTCAAAATATCAAATATAAAATCACCATCAGTTCCTTGTCCTAATGGTTAACAAATAAGTCAAAATATAAAATATAAAATCACCATCAGTTCCTTGTCCTAATGGTTAACAAATAAGTCAAAATATCAAATATAAAATCACCATCAGTTCCTTGTCCTAATGGTTAACAAATAAGTCAAAATATCAAAAATAAAATCACCATCAGTTCCTTGTCCTAATGGTAAACAAATAAGTCAAAATATCAAATATAAAATCACCATCAGTTCCTTGTCCTAATGGTTAACAAATATCAAATATAAAATCATCATCAGTTCCTTGTCCTAATGGTTAACAAATAAGTCAAAATATCAAATATAAAATCACCATCAGTTCCTTGTCCTAATGGTTAAAAAATATCAAAATATCAAATATAAAATCACCATCAGTTCCTTGTCCTAATGGTTAACAAATAAGTCAAAATATAAAATATAAAATCACCATCAGTTCCTTGTCCTAATGGTTAACAAATATCAAAATATCAAATATAAAATCATCATCAGTTCCTTGTCCTAATGGTTAACAAATAAGTCAAAATATAAAATATAAAATCACCATCAGTTCCTTGTCCTAATGGTTAACAAATAAGTCAAAATATCAAATATAAAATCACCATCAGTTCCTTGTCCTAATGGTTAAAAAATATCAAAATATCAAATATAAAATCACCATCAGTTCCTTGTCCTAATGGTTAACAAATAAGTCAAAATATCAAATATAAAATCACCATCAGTTCCTTGTCCTAATGGTTAACAAATAAGTCAAAATATCAAATATAAAATCACCATCAGTTCCTTGTCCTAATGGTTAACAAATAAGTCAAAATATCAAATATAAAATCACCATCAGTTCCTTGTCCTAATGGTTAACAAATATCAAAATATCAAATATAAAATCACCATCAGTTCCTTGTCCTAATGGTTAACAAATAAGTCAAAATATCAAATATAAAATCACCATCAGTTCCTTGTCCTAATGGTTAACAAATAAGTCAAAATATCAAATATAAAATCACCATCAGTTCCTTGTCCTAATGGTTAACAAATAAGTCAAAATATCAAATATAAAATCACCATCAGTTCCTTGTCCTAATGGTTAACAAATAAGTCAAAATATCAAATATAAAATCACCATCAGTTCCTTGTCCTAATGGTTAACAAATAAGTCAAAATATCAAATATAAAATCACCATCAGTTCCTTGTCCTAATGGTTAACAAATAAGTCAAAATATCAAATATAAAATCACCATCAGTTCCTTGTCCTAATGGTTAACAAATAAGTCAAAATATCAAATATAAAATCACCATCAGTTCCTTGTCCTAATGGTTAAAAAATATCAAAATATCAAATATAAAATCATCATCAGTTCCTTGTCCTAATGGTTAACAAATATCAAAATATCAAATATAAAATCATCATCAGTTCCTTGTCCTAATGGTTAACAAATAAGTCAAAATATCAAATATAAAATCACCATCAGTTCCTTGTCCTAATGGTTAAAAAATATCAAAATATCAAATATAAAATCACCATCAGTTCCTTGTCCTAATGGTTAACAAATAAGTCAAAATATCAAATATAAAATCACCATCAGTTCCTTGTCCTAATGGTTAACAAATATCAAAATATCAAATATAAAATCATCATCAGTTCCTTGTCCTAATGGTTAACAAATAAGTCAAAATATCAAATATAAAATCACCATCAGTTCCTTGTCCTAATGGTTAAAAAATATCAAAATATCAAATATAAAATCATCATCAGTTCCTTGTCCTAATGGTTACCAAATAAGTCAAAATATCAAATATAAAATCACCATCAGTTCCTTGTCCTTATGGTTAAAAAATATCAAAATATCAAATATAAAATCACCATCAGTTCCTTGTCCTAATGGTTAACAAATAAGTCAAAATATCAAATATAAAATCACCATCAGTTCCTTGTCCTAATGGTTAAAAAATATCAAAATATCAAATATAAAATCATCATCAGTTCCTTGTCCTAATGGTTAACAAATAAGTCAAAATATCAAATATAAAATCACCATCAGTTCCTTGTCCTAATGGTTAACAAATAAGTCAAAATATCAAATATAAAATCACCATCAGTTCCTTGTCCTAATGGTTAACAAATAAGTCAAAATATCAAATATAAAATCACCATCAGTTCCTTGTCCTAATGGTTAACAAATAAGTCAAAATATCAAATATAAAATCACCATCAGTTCCTTGTCCTAATGGTTAAAAAATATCAAAATATCAAATATAAAATCATCATCAGTTCCTTGTCCTAATGGTTAACAAATAAGTCAAAATATCAAATATAAAATCACCATCAGTTCCTTGTCCTAATGGTTAACAAATAAGTCAAAATATCAAATATAAAATCACCATCAGTTCCTTGTCCTAATGGTTAACAAATAAGTCAAAATATCAAATATAAAATCACCATCAGTTCCTTGTCCTAATGGTTAACAAATAAGTCAAAATATCAAATATAAAATCACCATCAGTTCCTTGTCCTAATGGTTAAAAAATATCAAAATATCAAATATAAAATCACCATCAGTTCCTTGTCCTAATGGTTAACAAATATCAAAATATCAAATATAAAATCATCATCAGTTCCTTGTCCTAATGGTTAACAAATAAGTCAAAATATCAAATATAAAATCACCATCAGTTCCTTGTCCTAATGGTTAACAAATATCAAAATATCAAATATAAAATCACCATCAGTTCCTTGTCCTAATGGTTAACAAATAAGTCAAAATATCAAATATAAAATCACCATCAGTTCCTTGTCCTAATGGTTAAAAAATATCAAAATATCAAATATAAAATCATCATCAGTTCCTTGTCCTAATGGTTACCAAATAAGTCAAAATATCAAATATAAAATCACCATCAGTTCCTTGTCCTAATGGTTAAAAAATATCAAAATATCAAATATAAAATCACCATCAGTTCCTTGTCCTAATGGTTAACAAATAAGTCAAAATATCAAATATAAAATCACCATCAGTTCCTTGTCCTAATGGTTAACAAATAAGTCAAAATATCAAATATAAAATCACCATCAGTTCCTTGTCCTAATGGTTAACAAATAAGTCAAAATATCAAATATAAAATCACCATCAGTTCCTTGTCCTAATGGTTAAAAAATATCAAAATATCAAATATAAAATCACCATCAGTTCCTTGTCCTAATGGTTAAAAAATAAGTCAAAATTTCAAATATAAAATCATCATCAGTTCCTTGTCCTAATGGTTAAAAAATATCAAAATATCAAATATAAAATCATCATCAGTTCCTTGTCCTAATGGTTAAAAAATATCAAAATATCAAATATAAAATCATCATCAGTTCCTTGTCCTAATGGTTAAAAAATAAGTCAAAATATCAAATATAAAATCACCATCAGTTCCTTGTCCTAATGGTTAACAAATAAGTCAAAATATCAAATATAAAATCACCATCAGTTCCTTGTCCTAATGGTTAACAAATATCAAAATATGAAATATAAAATCATCATCAGTTCCTTGTCCTAATGGTTAACAAATAAGTCAAAATATCAAATATAAAATCACCATCAGTTCCTTGTCCTAATGGTTAACAAATAAGTCAAAATATCAAATATAAAATCACCATCAGTTCCTTGTCCTAATGGTTAACAAATAAGTCAAAATATCAAATATAAAATCACCATCAGTTCCTTGTCCTAATGGTTAACAAATAAGTCAAAATATCAAATATAAAATCACCATCAGTTCCTTGTCCTATTGGTTAACAAATAAGTCAAAATATCAAATATAAAATCACCATCAGTTCCTTGTCCTAATGGTTAACAAATAAGTCAAAATATCAAAAATAAAATCACCATCAGTTCCTTGTCCTAATGGTAAACAAATAAGTCAAAATATCAAATATAAAATCACCATCAGTTCCTTGTCCTAATGGTTAACAAATATCAAAATATGAAATATAAAATCATCATCAGTTCCTTGTCCTAATGGTTAACAAATAAGTCAAAATATCAAATATAAAATCACCATCAGTTCCTTGTCCTAATGGTTAACAAATAAGTCAAAATATCAAATATAAAATCACCATCAGTTCCTTGTCCTAATGGTTAACAAATAAGTCAAAATATCAAATATAAAATCACCATCAGTTCCTTGTCCTAATGGTTAACAAATAAGTCAAAATATCAAATATAAAATCACCATCAGTTCCTTGTCCTAATGGTTAACAAATAAGTCAAAATATCAAATATAAAATCACCATCAGTTCCTTGTCCTAATGGTTAACAAATAAGTCAAAATATCAAATATAAAATCACCATCAGTTCCTTGTCCTAATGGTTAACAAATAAGTCAAAATATCAAATATAAAATCACCATCAGTTCCTTGTCCTAATGGTTAACAAATAAGTCAAAATATCAAATATAAAATCACCATCAGTTCCTTGTCCTAATGGTTAACAAATAAGTCAAAATATCAAATATAAAATCACCATCAGTTCCTTGTCCTAATGGTTAACAAATATCAAAATATCAAATATAAAATCACCATCAGTTCCTTGTCCTAATGGTTAACAAATAAGTCAAAATATCAAATATAAAATCACCATCAGTTCCTTGTCCTAATGGTTAACAAATAAGTCAAAATATCAAATATAAAATCACCATCAGTTCCTTGTCCTAATGGTTAACAAATAAGTCAAAATATCAAATATAAAATCACCATCAGTTCCTTGTCCTAATGGTTAACAAATAAGTCTAAATATCAAATATAAAATCACCATCAGTTCCTTGTCCTAATGGTTAACAAATAAGTCAAAATTTCAAATATAAAATCACCATCAGTTCCTTGTCCTAATGGTTAACAAATAAGTCAAAATATCAAATATAAAATCACCATCAGTTCCTTGTCCTAATGGTTAACAAATAAGTCAAAATATCAAATATAAAATCACCATCAGTTCCTTGTCCTAATGGTTAACAAATAAGTCAAAATATCAAAAATAAAATCACCATCAGTTCCTTGTCCTAATGGTTAACAAATAAGTCAAAATATCAAATATAAAATCACCACCAGTTGCTTGTCCTAATGGTTAAAAAATAAGTCAAAATATCAAATATAAAATCATCATCAGTTCCTTGTCCTAATGGTTAAAAAATATCAAAATTTCAAATATAAAATCATCATCAGTTCCTTGTCCTAATGGTTAAAAAATATCAAAATATCAAATATAAAATCACCATCAGTTCCTTGTCCTAATGGTTAACAAATAAGTCAAAATATCAAATATAAAATCATCATCAGTTCCTTGTCCTAATGGTTAACAAATAAGTCAAAATATCAAATATAAAATCACCATCAGTTCCTTGTCCTAATGGTTAAAAAATAAGTCAAAATATCAAATATAAAATCATCATCAGTTCCTTGTCCTAATGGTTAAAAAATATCAAAATATCAAATATGAAATCATCATCAGTTCCTTGTCCTAATGGTTAAAAAATATCAAAATATCAAATATAAAATCATCATCAGTTCCTTGTCCTAATGTTTAAAAATATCAAAATATCAAATATGAAATCATCATCAGTTCCTTGTCCTAATGGTTAAAAAATATCAAAATATCAAATATAAAATCATCATCAGTTCCTTGTCCTAATGGTTAAAAAATAAGTCAAAATATCAAATATAAAATCATCATCAGTTCCTTGTCGTAATGGTTAAAAAATAAGTCAAAATATCAAAAATAAAATCACCATCAGTTCCTTGTCCTAATGGTTAACAAATAAGTCAAAATATCAAATATAAAATCACCACCAGTTGCTTGTCCTAATGGTTAAAAAATAAGTCAAAATATCAAATATAAAATCATCATCAGTTCCTTGTCCTACTGGTTAACAAATATCAAAATATGAAATATAAAATCATCATCAGTTCCTTGTCCTAATGGTTAACAAATAAGTCAAAATATCAAATATAAAATCATCATCAGTTCCTTGTCCTAATGGTTAACAAATAAGTCAAAATATCAAATATAAAATCACCATCAGTTCCTTGTCCTAATGGTTAAAAAATATCAAAATATCAAATATAAAATCACCATCAGTTCCTTGTCCTAATGGTTAAAAAATAAGTCAAAATTTCAAATATAAAATCATCATCAGTTCCTTGTCCTACTGGTTAACAAATATCAAAATATCAAATATAAAATCATCATCAGTTCCTTGTCCTAATGGTTAACAAATAAGTCAAAATATCAAATATAAAATCACCATCAGTTCCTTGTCCTAATGGTTAACAAATAAGTCAAAATATCAAATATAAAATCATCATCAGTTCCTTGTCCTAATGGTTAACAAATAAGTCAAAATATCAAATATAAAATCACCATCAGTTCCTTGTCCTAATGGTTAAAAAATATCAAAATATCAAATATAAAATCACCATCAGTTCCTTGTCCTAATGGTTAAAAAATAAGTCAAAATTTCAAATATAAAATCATCATCAGTTCCTTGTCCTAATGGTTAAAAAATATCAAAATATCAAATATAAAATCATCATCAGTTCCTTGTCCTAATGGTTAAAAAATATCAAATATAAAATCATCATCAGTTCCTTGTCCTAATGGTTAAAAAATAAGTCAAAATATCAAATATAAAATCACCATCAGTTCCT
The DNA here is from genome assembly GCA_907269065.1 of Crocallis elinguaria. Lineage (NCBI taxonomy): Eukaryota > Metazoa > Arthropoda > Insecta > Lepidoptera > Geometridae > Crocallis > Crocallis elinguaria. The sequence goes on along the minus strand of OU026081.1, from coordinate 1,707,521 downwards.
TGTCCTAATGGTTAACAAATAAGTCAAAATATCAAATATAAAATCACCATCAGTTCCTTGTCCTAATGGTTAACAAATATCAAAATATGAAATATAAAATCATCATCAGTTCCTTGTCCTAATGGTTAACAAATAAGTCAAAATATCAAATATAAAATCACCATCAGTTCCTTGTCCTAATGGTTAACAAATAAGTCAAAATATCAAATATAAAATCACCATCAGTTCCTTGTCCTAATGGTTAACAAATAAGTCAAAATATCAAATATAAAATCACCATCAGTTCCTTGTCCTAATGGTTAACAAATAAGTCAAAATATCAAATATAAAATCACCATCAGTTCCTTGTCCTAATGGTTAACAAATAAGTCAAAATATCAAAAATAAAATCACCATCAGTTCCTTGTCCTAATGGTAAACAAATAAGTCAAAATATCAAATATAAAATCACCATCAGTTCCTTGTCCTAATGGTTAACAAATAAGTCAAAATATCAAATATAAAATCACCATCAGTTCCTTGTCCTAATGGTTAACAAATAAGTCAAAATATCAAATATAAAATCACCATCAGTTCCTTGTCCTTATGGTTAACAAATAAGTCAAAATATAAAATATAAAATCACCATCAGTTCCTTGTCCTAATGGTTAACAAATAAGTCAAAATATCAAATATAAAATCACCATCAGTTCCTTGTCCTAATGGTTAAAAAATATCAAAATATCAAATATAAAATCATCATCAGTTCCTTGTCCTAATGGTTAACAAATAAGTCAAAATATCAAAAATAAAATCTTCATCATTTCCTTGAACTAATGGTTAAAAAATAAGTCATAATATAAAATATAAAATCACCATCAGTTCCTTGTCCTAATGGTTAACATATAAGTCAAAATATCAAATATAAAATCACCATCAGTTCCTTGTCCTAATGGTTAACAAATAAGTCAAAATATCAAATATAAAATCACCATCAGTTCCTTGTCCTAATGGTTAACAAATAAGTCAAAATATCAAATATAAAATCACCATCAGTTCCTTGTCCTAATGGTTAACAAATAAGTCAAAATATCAAATATAAAATCACCATCAGTTCCTTGTCCTAATGGTTAACAAATAAGTCTAAATATCAAATATAAAATCACCATCAGTTCCTTGTCCTAATGGTTAACAAATAAGTCAAAATATCAAATATAAAATCACCATCAGTTCCTTGTCCTAATGGTTAACAAATAAGTCAAAATATAAAATATAAAATCACCATCAGTTCCTTGTCCTAATGGTTAACAAATAAGTCAAAATATCAAATATAAAATCACCATCAGTTCCTTGTCCTAATGGTTAACAAATAAGTCAAAATATCAAATATAAAATCACCATCAGTTCCTTGTCCTAATGGTTAACAAATAAGTCAAAATATCAAATATAAAATCACCATCAGTTCCTTGTCCTAATGGTTAAAAAATATCAAAATATCAAATATAAAATCACCATCAGTTCCTTGTCCTAATGGTTAAAAAATAAGTCAAAATATCAAATATAAAATCATCATCAGTTCCTTGTCCTAATGGTTAAAAAATATCAAAATATCAAATATGAAATCATCATCAGTTCCTTGTCCTAATGGTTAAAAAATATCAAAATATCAAATATAAAATCATCATCAGTTCCTTGTCCTAATGGTTAAAAAATAAGTCAAAATATCAAATATAAAATCATCATCAGTTACTTGTCCTAATGGTTAAAAAATATCAAAATATCAAATATAAAATCACCATCAGTTCCTTGTCCTACTGGTTAACAAATAAGTCAAAATATCAAATATAAAATCACCATCAGTTCCTTGTCCTAATGGTTAACAAATATCAAAATATCAAATATAAAATCACCATCAGTTCCTTGTCCTAATGGTTAACAAATAAGTCAAAATATCAAATATAAAATCACCATCAGTTCCTTGTCCTAATGGTTAACAAATAAGTCAAAATATCAAATATAAAATCACCATCAGTTCCTTGTCCTAATGGTTAACAAATAAGTCAACGTATCAAATATAAAATCACTATCAGTTCCTTGTCCTAATGGTTAACAAATAAGTCAAAATATCAAATATAAAATCACCATCAGTTCCTTGTCCTAATGGTTAACAAATAAGTCAAAATATCAAATATAAAATCACCATCAGTTCCTTGTCCTAATGGTTAACAAATAAGTCAAAATATCAAATATAAAATCACCATCAGTTCCTTGTCCTAATGGTTAACAAATATCAAATATAAAATCACCATCAGTTCCTTGTCCTAATGGTTAACAAATAAGTCAAAATATCAAATATAAAATCACCATCAGTTCCTTGTCCTAATGGTTAACAAATAAGTCAAAATATCAAATATAAAATCACCATCATTTCCTTGTCCTAATGGTTAACATATAAGTCAAAATATCAAATATAAAATCACCATCAGTTCCTTGTCCTAATGGTTAACAAATAAGTCAAAATATCAAATATAAAATCACCATCATCAGTTCCTTGTCCTAATGGTTAACAAATAAGTCAAAATATCAAATATAAAATCAACATCAGTTCCTTGTCCTAATGGTTAAAAAATATCAAAATATCAAATATAAAATCACCATCAGTTCCTTGTCCTAATGGTTAAAAAATAAGTCAAAATATCAAATATAAAATCATCATCAGTTCCTTGTCCTAATGGTTAAAAAATATCAAAATATCAAATATAAAATCATCATCAGTTCCTTGTCCTAATGGTTAAAAAATATCAAAATATCAAATATAAAATCATCATCAGTTCCTTGTCCTAATGGTTAAAAAATATCAAAATATCAAATATAAAATCATCATCAGTTCCTTGTCCTAATGGTTAAAAAATAAGTCAAAATATCAAATATAAAATCACCATCAGTTCCTTGTCCTAATGGTTAAAAAATAAGTCAAAATATAAAATATAAAATCACCATCAGTTCCTTGTCCTAATGGTTAACAAATAAGTCAAAATATCAAATATAAAATCACCATCAGTTCCTTGTCCTAATGGTTAACAAATAAGTCAAAATATGAAAAATAAAATCACCATCAGTTCCTTGTCCTAATGGTAAACAAATAAGTCAAAATATCAAATATAAAATCACCATCAGTTCCTTGTCCGGTTAACAAATATCAAAATATCAAATATAAAATCATCATCAGTTCCTTGTCCTAATGGTTAACAAATAAGTCAAAATATCAAATATAAAATCACCATCAGTTCCTTGTCCTAATGGTTAACAAATAAGTCAAAATATAAAATATAAAATCACCATCAGTTCCTTGTCCTACTGGTTAACAAATAAGTCAAAATATCAAATATAAAATCACCATCAGTTCCTTGTCCTAATGGTTAACAAATATCAAAATATCAAATATAAAATCACCATCAGTTCCTTGTCCTAATGGTTAACAAATAAGTCAAAATATCAAATATAAAATCACCATCAGTTCCTTGTCCTAATGGTTAACAAATAAGTCAAAATATCAAATATAAAATCACCATCAGTTCCTTGTCCTAATGGTTAACAAATAAGTCAACGTATCAAATATAAAATCACCATCAGTTCCTTGTCCTAATGGTTAACAAATAAGTCAAAATATCAAATATAAAATCACCATCAGTTCCTTGTCCTAATGGTTAACAAATAAGTCAAAATATCAAATATAAAATCACCATCAGTTCCTTGTCCTAATGGTTAACAAATAAGTCAAAATATCAAATATAAAATCACCATCAGTTCCTTGTCCTAATGGTTAACAAATATCAAATATAAAATCACCATCAGTTCCTTGTCCTAATGGTTAACAAATAAGTCAAAATATCAAATATAAAATCACCATCAGTTCCTTGTCCTAATGGTTAACAAATAAGTCAAAATATCAAATATAAAATCACCATCATTTCCTTGTCCTAATGGTTAACATATAAGTCAAAATATCAAATATAAAATCACCATCAGTTCCTTGTCCTAATGGTTAACAAATAAGTCAAAATATCAAATATAAAATCACCATCATCAGTTCCTTGTCCTAATGGTTAACAAATAAGTCAAAATATCAAATATAAAATCAACATCAGTTCCTTGTCCTAATGGTTAAAAAATATCAAAATATCAAATATAAAATCACCATCAGTTCCTTGTCCTAATGGTTAAAAAATAAGTCAAAATATCAAATATAAAATCATCATCAGTTCCTTGTCCTAATGGTTAAAAAATATCAAAATATCAAATATAAAATCATCATCAGTTCCTTGTCCTAATGGTTAAAAAATATCAAAATATCAAATATAAAATCATCATCAGTTCCTTGTCCTAATGGTTAAAAAATATCAAAATATCAAATATAAAATCATCATCAGTTCCTTGTCCTAATGGTTAAAAAATAAGTCAAAATATCAAATATAAAATCACCATCAGTTCCTTGTCCTAATGGTTAACAAATAAGTCAAAATATAAAATATAAAATCACCATCAGTTCCTTGTCCTAATGGTTAACAAATAAGTCAAAATATCAAATATAAAATCACCATCAGTTCCTTGTCCTAATGGTTAACAAATAAGTCAAAATATGAAAAATAAAATCACCATCAGTTCCTTGTCCTAATGGTAAACAAATAAGTCAAAATATCAAATATAAAATCACCATCAGTTCCTTGTCCGGTTAACAAATATCAAAATATCAAATATAAAATCATCATCAGTTCCTTGTCCTAATGGTTAACAAATAAGTCAAAATATAAAATATAAAATCACCATCAGTTCCTTGTCCTAATGGTTAACAAATATCAAAATATCAAATATAAAATCATCATCAGTTCCTTGTCCTAATGGTTAACAAATAAGTCAAAATATAAAATATAAAATCACCATCAGTTCCTTGTCCTAATGGTTAACAAATAAGTCAAAATATCAAATATAAAATCACCATCAGTTCCTTGTCCTAATGGTTAAAAAATATCAAAATATCAAATATAAAATCATCATCAGTTCCTTGTCCTAATGGTTAACAAATAAGTCAAAATATCAAATATAAAATCACCATCAGTTCCTTGTCCTAATGGTTAACAAATAAGTCAAAATATCAAATATAAAATCACCATCAGTTCCTTGTCCTAATGGTTAACAAATAAGTCAAAATATCAAATATAAAATCACCATCAGTTCTGTTAGCGCCGCAATGCTTAATCTCATGCAAATTATTATGTTTCATATTTCGTATGGTATCATTAGCTTGATGAGTATTTGCGTCCTTTTCTCTCCGTCCAAATCCGCAACACGCACGACACCTAGCGGAAGACGTTGGTTGTCTGTCGCCCTTGAACCACCGCAAGGACAAGAGCTATGCAAAATATATGCGCACGCGTCCCGGTTTAATTGTGACATCGCCGCCATAATACGTGTTATAAATACAATACATTATAAATACATTACTGTGAAGTGTAAAGGTGCACCTGAAGAAATAATACAAATCTGGACAGTGGTTATCACATTAGGACACTCACGACGGACGGTCCGAGGTATTGGGCTCTCCAGGACGCTCTGGATGTTCCAGGAAGACAGGAGTCAAGGTGCGTGGAATCCCTATATCCTAGACCTAAGCATTTGCTCGTCGTAGTTAGTGATACCGTTGTTGTAACCAGTCGCCTAACGATAAAAAATACAGTCCACTCTCTTATAAAATTACCGCCATAAAGCCTTCGGGCACATAACGCACTTTGCATGACCAAAACATATTTTGGGCCTTTGCATTTTGGTCCTTTCTCGCAGGATTCAATATCAATTTATATCCAATTTAATCGGATTCAATTGATTTTTGTTCATTTTTGTAGTATTTCATTTCTACCATCTTGTATCATTTAAACTCGTCATACGATGTGGTCAGTACGATAGTACGCCATGGTGCACCTTACGTTCATTGACATAAAGCCGCTGATGCTTTGGTTGTCATTCACCAACTTCAACGCATACCCGCACCGCGCCAATATAAGTGTTTGCCTTTAGAGATTATAAATCGCATACATTCCCGCCCTTCAGGCATATACATTTATATATATATCGGAGCAACGACGTCACAGGCGAGCTTCATGGACGGTGTAAAATGACAACAATCAAAACATGTTAACTTTGGTTTACTAATTAACGTTTAGAACCATAAATTACTCATTGGATTGTTAATAATTTAACTTAAACTTTGATTAACTAATTAATGTTTGTGAACCATCAATTACTCATTGAATTGTTAAAACTAGACAAATGATTGTAAAACTGAACAAATTCACTGTAAACACAATTTTTTAAAAGATTGCCGGCAAGTTTCTTGCCCGTTCTTCTTGTACGGCCTATTACTTGGAACTGGCGCCTAGAGTCATTTATTTTAACTATCACGAGTGCTCTCCTGGGCCCCATGTTAATAAAAAGTAATGAATTTCAATTGAAGGTTAAAATCTAAAGTAGAATGACAAGATCTAACAAGTTTTATAAAGATTCTTTGTCACAATCTGTTTTGCTATAAATACGAGCGACCGACTGTTGGAAAAAGCAGTGTTGCGCCTACCGTCGGACCGTTCAGATCTCCCATATAACCTTGCCGAAATAAATGGTTGAGATAAAATGGAGCTACTTCGTGTTTTCTTTCTACGAGGGGTGAGCGGTCACCATGATGCTGAAGATGTTGACGTCACCGGTGGTGACGTCACCGTTTTTAAAAAGACCCCTGGACTCGCCGCCCCGTCATCAGAAGTGGGATTGGAACGGAACAACCTAGCTTTCCAATCCTAGCCTTCTCACCCGCTTGTCACCTGAAGGACCAGCACAAATGGGCAATGCAGCCGAGCCCAGTCGCAGCAGAGGTCCCCACATCAGACACCAGCTCCTGAAGATTATGCTGACACACCACCGTATTGGCGAGAGATGACCCATCACTACCAGCTTCTGAAGATTATGCTGACACACCACCGTATTGGCGAGAGATGACCCATAACTACCAACTCCTGAAGATTATGCTGACACACCAGCCGCGTCCGTGGTATCTACACGAACGGGCCAACACGTGCAACCAAACCAAGAAAAAGGCGATGGACACATGACATCAGAATACAGGTGAATCGTAACTTTTTCTACCATATTTTAACTAGACTTGCATGCACATCGCAACTTAAAACTTACAAATAATCCAAGAGATTACTTCTAATTTTTCATGAGATTTCTTAGTTTCGTGAGTTTTATTTTTAAAAGTTTTTCACGAGATACCCACAAATACCAAAAATCTACGAGTTATTCGTGTGCTGTCCGCGAGTTATCCCGAGGTATCCACGAGTTATCCCGGGCAATCCGCGAGTGATCCGTGAGTCAATCCAAGTGATAGCCGTGAGTTAATCCAAGAGGTAGCCGCGAGTTAATCCAAAGAGATAGCCGTGAGTTAATCCAAAGAGGTGGCCGCGAGTTAGTCCAAGAGATGGCCGCGAGTGATCCGTGAGATGTCCGACGAGATATCCGACGAGATATCCGGAGATATCCGATGAGATTATCACGTGATTTCCACGAGATATCTACGAAAATCCATACCTAGTAATGTTATGATTTTTTAAAATTATATAGTCTGTGTTACATTTTAAGTCTGTATTCTATAATATTTTTGTAATGGCAACTCCTTACTTTTGTATGATTGGCCGATCGAACGACAGCTAGTCTAGCGCGCTTTTAAGCCAATCAGAACGTTTCCCTCGTATGTTTCGGTCAGCCAATCAGAAGAAGGTGGAAAACGTAAAGAAAGATGGCGGGGTAGATCATTCTGGTTGGAGCGCGCAGAGCGAAAGGATATTGGACTGCAAATATTTGTTAAATGAGTACTACCGCCATATTGGGAAAAATTGTAAAATCGACTAAGTTGAATTGAGAATAAAAGTGTTATGAGAACTGAGTTGTGATTTATCATAATTCAGAAGTGGGATGTGACCCACGAAGCCCACAAAAAGGTATGTACCCTAAGTCTCTATTGATTTAAGATTTTGTGTTCACTTATTTCAAACAAATAGCTCGATTTTGGAATAAAAATAAGCGAAAATAATTGTATGAATAGAAACATACCTACCTAAATCGGATTTACATTTGATCGAGGTTACCCCTTGATAGTGTTCCATGCCTAACCATGATTCTAAGAACAATTTTCTTGAGTAGTTAATTTGGTTATCGAATAAAAAGGAGGGTACGATAAAAATAAAATATGTTTCCGAATGATATCAAAGTGATTGTATGAAGCCATACATTTCTGCAGGTATTCTAGTATCAAGAAATATTTAAGTGACTGAGGTTAAATGCATGAACTTTACTGTGTGCTCTGATTAAACTATGTAAGTTCTACGATGACTTTGGCCATGTGTGCCGCGATTTGACTATATACGTTCTATGACTACTTTGGCCATGTGTGCCACGATTTGACTATTTCAATGATGAATTTGGCCATGTGTGCCACGATTGGACTATGTATGTTCAATGATGATTTTGGCCATGTGCGCCACGATTTGACTGTGTTAATGATGAATTTGGCCATGTGTGCCACAACTGGACTATGTATGTCCAATGACGACTTTGGCCATGTGTGCCACGACTTGACTATTTTGATAATGAATTTGGCCATGTGTGCCACGATTGAACTATGTACGTTCAATAAAGACTTTGGCCATGTGTGCCACGATTTAACTATGTACGTTTGACTTTGTGGTTGTTTAGTGGTTTGACTATGTGCGTTCTATGACTACTTTTGCCAACTGTGCAACGATTGAACTATTTAGAGAATTTATGTACTAGCCAGATACCTTAATGTTTTTACTAATATATTTTATTTTGGATTATCGAGAAAATGGAGCGAGCCAGTCGTGACCGGACACGTCGCAAAGGAAAGCGTATCAGAGCGCGATCACCGTCAATACCAGAGAGGGTCATTGGCAAAGCACGTAAATGTGCCTCTCAGTCAACATGGGTGATAGAAGAGATCGAGACGTGCCTGTCGGAGCCCATAACTGTCGTTCCCGTACCTATGGCGTCGCCTGTCCTGCCATCACCGCCTGAGCAGCCACCGGCGGCACCGGCACCGAACTTCACAGCGGACGAGGTACTTAACCTATTAAAAACCATGCAAAAAAGTGACAAAAATAGAACTTTGCAAAATAATCATATTAACGTAATTCCTGACTTTGATCCTTCCAGTAAAGCTCAAAGTGTAGATAGTTGGATCAGAAAAGTAAATGAATGTGCTAGTATTTATGACTGGGATCAGAAACAAACCATACACTTTGCATTGCAAAAACTTGTAGGGCTTGCAAAGAGATGGTTTGAGGCTTTGCCCTCCGTCAAATACAATTGGGACGAATGGCAGGAAAAGCTTCGAAAAGCATTTCCGAACGAACAAAATTATGGTAGGCTTCTTGAAGAAATGCTTGCGCGCACTTCACGAAATGGCGAAAGTTTACGGGACTATTTTTATGACAAATTAACACTTCTAAACAGGTGTGATATCAGTGGTAAAAGGGCAGTAGATTGTATTGTTCATGGTATTTTAGATAAGTCTATTCGGAATGGCGCACAGGCATTAAATTGTAAAGAACCTGAAGATCTTCTGTTTTTTCTCAATTCGCAGCGACCTAATTTTGATACGTTTATCAGGAAGCGTAGTGATGCGACCCAGTTTAATCGCCCATCTACCTCGGTTTCCAATGTCGGTGACAATGCTATCAAATGTTTCAATTGCCACTCTATGGGGCATATCTTTCAGAAGTGCCCAAAGCCCATTATAAAGTGCCAGAAATGTTTGAGGGTTGGTCATGATTCAGCAAATTGTCGGCTTGACCCTTTAACTTTCCCTCGACAGGCTAATGATAATAAAACAAATCAAGAAGTACGCAAGGCATTGACCATTTCTACTAAATGTTGTCCGAACGATAAATTTTACAAAAAGGTTAACGTGAACGGTCATAATCTTCTCGCTTTCATAGATTTTGGAAGTGAATGTACCTTACTTCGTGAATCAGAGGCGCAAAAACTGAACTTACCTAGATCTGTCAACGACCTACCTGCTATAAAAGGTTTTGGAAACTCTTCTGTGATTCCGATTTATAAAAGCTTCATAACGTTGGAACTTGACGATGTAGAAGCCAGCGTTGAAGTTCTCGTGATTAACGATCAGTTTTTGCGCACTCCGTTGCTGATAGGCCAAGATTTTACAGAGTTGCCATTTGTAACTGTGTTGAAGGATCCCAATAAGCTAGTTTTCTTCAACAGTCCCCCTAAAGATCAACAGGACATGCAACCCATAAAACTATTAGCTATACATCCGACGGAAGTTCAGAAAGTAGGGTTAGTTGAAGTGTGTACTGAAGACCCTAATTACAGTGGTGATGTTTATATGGAAGGGTATAGTTGTGCAGAACCGGGAAAAGAGTATCATATGCACCAAGGGGCTTATCGTATTAGCAAAGGTAGGGGTTACCTAGTAGTAACAAACTTAAAATCTGACAGTTTGCTAATAACCCCACAAACTGTGTTGGCCAGAGTCTTACCTTTCGTTGAAAAAACTATTTATAACGTAAATAGAATCACTAAAGATGTTTCCACTCTAAAGCCTTTAGACCGCGCGGAGATAAAAGTAGGCGAGGAGGTTTGTGCAAAAGATGCGAATAGATTATATGATTTGTTGCAGTCCTATCGAGATTGCTTTGCGATGGACCTTAGCGAAATCGGACAAGCTAAAAATGTTGAAATGACAATAAACTTAACTGACGACAGACCCATTGTGTACCGACCTTATCGTCTTTCTTACTCTGAGAGAGAACAAGTACGCGTCATTATAGATGATCTCTTACAGAATGATGTCATACAAGAGTCAAACTCAGATTTTGCTAGCCCAATTTTAATGGTCAGAAAGAAAACTGGCGAGCAACGTTTGTGTGTTGACTTTAGAGCACTTAACAACAAAACCCAAAAAGATAGTTTCCCGCTCCCATTGATAGAAGACCAACTTAGCAATCTCAGTGGTAATAGGTTCTTTACCTCATTAGACTTAGCCTCAGGCTATTACCAGGTCCCTATGGCACCGGAAAGCCGCCGTTATACTGGATTCGTTACACCGGACGGACATTACGAATTTAAACGTATGCCGTTTGGTTTGGCCAATGCACCAGCCGTGTTTCAAAGATTTATTAATAAAATGCTTGGTTCAAAACGCTTCGACTCCGCGCTGGCGTATTTAGATGACATTCTGGTACCGTCTGAGGACCTGGAACAAGGATTTCATAGGCTGGAAGAAGTTCTTCAGCTGTTTCGCGACTATGGCTTAACCCTGAAATTGTCCAAGTGTCGATTCTTTGATAGTGTCATTCATTATTTGGGCCATGAAATTTCAGTGCACGGGATAAGGCCCGATAAGAATAAAATCCAAGCAGTACAACAATTTCCAGTACCTCAAACCGTTCATGAGGTCCGCCAATTTCTAGGCCTGGCGGGCTACTTCCGAAAATTTGTCAAGGGCTTTGGTGAAATTGCACGACCTTTAACAAACTTACTAAAAAAAGATATTTCTTTCAAATGGTCTGAAACAGAAACAGCAGCTTTTGATTCCCTTAAGGATAGACTGGTGGAACGTCCCATATTAGCACTTTATAATCCCAAACTAGACACCGAACTTCACACGGATGCAAGTGCTCTGGGGGTAGGAGGTATGATGTTGCAGTGGCAAGAGAATCCGCGAGTTTTAAAACCAGTAGCTTACTTCAGTAGACAAACTACGCCTGAAGAACGCCACCTACACTCTTACGAGTTAGAGACATTGGCTATAGTATGTTCTTTAAAAAAATTTAGGGTTTATCTCTTGGGCATTAATTTTAAGGTAGTTACAGACTGTCACGCTCTACGAACGACATTAACAAAGAGAGACCTTGTCCCACGTATCGCCAGATGGTGGCTTCAAATTAGCGAATTCAATTTTAACATTGAATATAGACCAGGTATTCAAATGGCTCATGTCGACGCGTTGAGCCGCAACAGCAATTTGACCAATACAGATAATGAATCGTCACTTACAGTATATAATATCAACACGGAACATTGGCTCTTAACTATGCAAATGTCGGATCCTGATATTAGCAGAATACAAAAAATTCTTAAGCCCGAAAATGATAAGGAATCCAAAGATATTAAAAAGAATTTCGTTTTAAAAGACCATAAATTGTATAGGAAAGTAGATGACAAATTATGTCTTGTGGTTCCTCGTAATGGCCGGTTTCAAATATGCAGGGCTAATCACGACGACATTGGACACTTAGGTGAGGCAAAGATGATTGAGAAAATTCAGGCTCAGTACTGGTTTCCTAAATTACGCAAATTTGTAAAAAAATATATTCGATCGTGTATTCAATGTGCATATCATAAAGATAGTACAGATAAGAAAAAGTCTGGTTATTTGTATCCCATTACGAAGGTAGATGTTCCCTTTCATACGGTTCATATCGATCATCTCGGTCCGTTTGTCAGAAGTAGAAAAGGGAATGTCTACATTCTGACTATAGTGGATGGATTTACCAAGTACGTTTTCGTAAAGCCCGTGAAAGATACGAAAAGTAAAAGTACTATAAGGATTTTAGAAGGCGTGTTTTATGATTTCGGGTTACCTGTCCGAATTGTTTCTGATCGGGGCACCTCTTTTACCTCAAGTACTTTTAAGACATTTTGTGAACTTCATGGTATCAAACATATATTAAATGCAGTCGCGTGTCCACGAGCCAATGGACAAGCCGAACGCTTCAACCAGACCATTTTGAACTCATTAGCCAGGAGCAACTCATGTAGTGATGAACGTGACTGGGACACGCGACTGGGTCAGATACAATGGGGCATTAACAATACTGTTAACACTTCCACTCGAAAAACGGCATCAGAAGTTTTGTTTGGATGTAGACTTCGGGACAGTTTATCTAATAAACTTGACGTAAGCACGGATGTAGTACCGCGGGATATCCAATCAGTGAGAAGCGAAGTTAGTGCCAATATTAATGAAAGTCAGGCAAAACAAAAAGAATACTATGATTTTAAACGAACTCCTGCTGCCGTTTTCAAAGAAGGTGACTTGGTTAAGATAACCAGAACAAATTATTACAATAAAGGCAATAGCACAAAACTATTATCCAAATTTATAGGGCCATATAAAATTGTTAAAGTAATTGGCAATGACAGGTACAAAATTAGTAATATCCCTGGATTTGACAAAAAGAATAAGTCTTTTCAGACTGTTGTTGCGGCAGACCGAATAAGGCCGTGGATAAATATTAATTGTTCAAAACCTACGTTAGACACGTCAAAAGATAGTTCACCTGAATCATCAGATAATGATTGAAAGCGATATCCCGATGTCTGTGTTGCAACAACGGTCCCAGACCACGTGTAAATAATACTAATAAGTTAGTATAGTAGATTAAGAAACCGAATGTTATGATTTTCAATGATTGATGACGATAATGCGATTGTAAATAATAATAATAAAAGTAACTTTCATTGAGTGATTTGACCCTTGTGGTATTGTAGGTATCAATATAAACAGAGATTTATTTTGTGAGAGGTTATTGTGCACCGGGAGGTTGCACATAAGTGGATGGCCGAATGTTATGATTTTTTAAAATTATATAGTCTGTGTTACATTTTAAGTCTGTATTCTATAATATTTTTGTAATGGCAACTCCTTACTTTTGTATGATTGGCCGATCGAACGACAGCTAGTCTAGCGCGCTTTTAAGCCAATCAGAACGTTTCCCTCGTATGTTTCGGTCAGCCAATCAGAAGAAGGTGGAAAACGTAAAGAAAGATGGCGGGGTAGATCATTCTGGTTGGAGCGCGCAGAGCGAAAGGATATTGGACTGCAAATATTTGTTAAATGAGTACTACCGCCATATTGGGAAAAATTGTAAAATCGACTAAGTTGAATTGAGAATAAAAGTGTTATGAGAACTGAGTTGTGATTTATCATAATAATTCTAACCCAACTTAATAAAAAGGCCTCCAAATCTTTTCAAGTATGGCAGTGTCTTTAATCGACATCACAATTCTTAATTATTATTATCGCTGATTATTTGTCTTTGAGGTATTTTTGTGAATCTTGTGGTGATATTCGGTTAACAATTCGGGATCCGAATTATAAAACGTAATAGTTTTGAATCATCTGTAAGACTGTACAAATTATTTTATTCCTTGTGTACCCTTTATTTTCGTCATTTAAAATTATTTTATTCCTTGTGTACCCTCCATTCCCGTCATTTTCAGAGCCTCTGCGGACCACGGTCATAACAATAAGGCCCAGACCGCAGCATCGACCTGTATCCCATTTCCTTTAGAGCCTCTGTGGACCACGGCGTACAAGACCGCCCAGACCACAGCAACATCCCTGTCTCCCAGTCTCCATGTCTTCGAGAATTTAAAATCGTGCAATGATGCGTGGAGCATTTGCATTGAACCTATAATAAAACTATTCATGCAATGATGCGTGGAGCATTTGCATTGAACCTATAATAAATCTATTCATGCCATGATGCGTGGAGCATTGGCAAAAACAAATACACACTCTGTTCACATTCCCTTGTGCAGCAAATTTATTTACGTTTGACTATGACTATGACTATGACTATGAATGTTTGCATGTGAACTGTTGTTTACAGAATATTATTAAGAAAGTACCTACTAAAAGTTGGCTGATAATTTTGTTACGTGAATATTGTTTCACTCTAACATAAAATTAAATCTTCGCAATTTGAAAAATAAGCAATGCAGCTTAATTTATGCAGTGATGAGAAACAAAGTTAACAGCTAGTGTACCGGTGTACGGGTACCTACCTCAAAACCAAATTTCTAGTTTTAAGAAACACCGTGCCTGGTGCAGGGCGCGCACCACCTGTCAGAATGGCCGAGTCGGCGCGAAGCGGGCTACGTCTACAGTGTTGAGCAGGGCAATAGGAAACATAACATGTTTACCTACTTTGATTAACTAAATGTTTACCTACTTTGGTTAGCTAAATAGTTTGCTCATTAGATTGTCGAAACTAGATAACTTCACTGTAAAGATAATTGATCAAAGAAAAGAAAGCAAAAAGAAAAGAAAAGGAAAAGAAAAAGAAAAAGAAAAGAAAAAGAACAAAAAAAAAAAAAAAAATCTTTTCTCTTAAAGAATGCAAACTGTTACTCTTGCAAACTTAACTGCTAGCAACGGTGGTTGCTTACAGATACCAAACTCAGAAGGAAACATCTCATTGTTTCAGAACATAACTGGACTGGTGCAGAGCACGCACCATCTATCAGAATGGCCGTATCGGAGCAACGACGTCACAGGCGAGCTTCATGGACGGTGTAAAATGACAACAATCAAAACATGTTAACTTTGGTTTACTAATTAACGTTTAGAACCATAAATTACTCATTGGATTGTTAATAATTTAACTTAAACTTTGATTAACTAATTAATGTTTGTGAACCATCAATTACTCATTGAATTGTTAAAACTAGACAAATGATTGTAAAACTGAACAAATTCACTGTAAACACAATTTTTTAAAAGATTGCCGGCAAGTTTCTTGCCCGTTCTTCTTGTACGGCCTATTACTTGGAACTGGCGCCTAGAGTCATTTATTTTAACTATCACGAGTGCTCTCCTGGGCCCCATGTTAATAAAAAGTAATGAATTTCAATTGAAGGTTAAAATCTAAAGTAGAATGACAAGATCTAACAAGTTTTATAAAGATTCTTTGTCACAATCTGTTTTGCTATAAATACGAGCGACCGACTGTTGGAAAAAGCAGTGTTGCGCCTACCGTCGGACCGTTCAGATCTCCCATATAACCTTGCCGAAATAAATGGTTGAGATAAAATGGAGCTACTTCGTGTTTTCTTTCTACGAGGGGTGAGCGGTCACCATGATGCTGAAGATGTTGACGTCACCGGTGGTGACGTCACCGTTTTTAAAAAGACCCCTGGACTCGCCGCCCCGTCATATATCTATTACATTTAGGTATTTATTAACACGTATTCATAACATAACATAAATAAAACCGCGCCTCAGTACTTAATATTACGCATATTATCATTTAAGTTTGAGGGTAAGTAGCAATAATTTGCACACGACCCGCTCGGACGAGTTATTTGTTCACTCGCCGTATTAAATAATTGGTTGTACAAATTGATGCTACTTGATAGTTGCCTATTCTTTGATACGCATATTTACTTATTGTTTTCTGTTGTTGGTTTGTTGTTTACGCGATAATTGATTTTAACTATGCCTCGCGACGATAAGGTAGTTTCTCCGTGTAGTCCGCGATTAACTATTCTAGAAGCAAAGCGAAACGCTCTTTATGAACGAATTAATATTGTTTATAATCAGGCCAAATCAGCTGATGATTCTGACATATGCCGTGAGTTATTTCTTAATTCTTGTGTAACTGTAGATGATATTAGATCGAGCTTTCACAATGTCCTTGACCAGTACAACGAAGTACTTCTCGAAAGTGACCCTGAGGCCACTCCCTCGTATCAAGGTTACGCCTCCTTCGAGGATCTATACTGTTATATCAGGAAGGCTATGTCGAAGTATATCGACGACGGAAAACAATAAGGGCGTAACCCTGAAAAACCCAACTTTACACCAGAGCCAAAAAACAGAAAAAAATTGGGAAAAAAATTAATATCTTTTTAACGGTAAGTCGTATGAACGTAATTTTTTGACCATAACTATAAAATACAAATCTAAATTAAATGGTCTACAAATCAATAGTTTCCTATTGCTAGAAATACGTTTTTTTCGAGTTACGACCCATACACACAAAAATTACAGACCTCAAAACTGTCGTATCTTGACATAACGTTTGTACTAAATCAGAAAATTACAGCAAATTTGGTGACCTCAAAAAGGTCGTAACTACTTTTTTGTTTTAATTTGCTGTCAGGAACGTGGTGTAAACACGTTCATAATACGTACAAGGGCTAGAAAATGGGTCGTAATGTAAACCTCTAGAAACTCAAAGATCTTAATAAAATGTCGTAAGCTTTAATGAACGTAAATTTATTGAACTTTACAAAAATTTTATGCGGTAAATCGTATTTTAATTCGGCAATACCTATGACACAATTAGTTAAAAATGGACTTCAATAGGTATGTACACATTAAAAAGCTAAACAGTCGTGTTCAAGCCTCTGTGCGAAACACGCGCGTTGTTCCGAGTGCCGCGCGCTCTTATCTTGAGCTATAAACCAGTTCGCTGCTATGGACTAACTTACACGCGCTCCATGCAATAGGGCAGATAAGGTGCAAGCGATAGTGCACCTTATTGAAAATGGAGGAAGATTCATCGCAACAGGAAGATGCGGTGAATAATATCTTATTTGAAGTTAATAATGCGGAGGACGTGGAGACTTGTTTACAAGAAGAGTCTATGCAATATGAGGAAACGACGGTGAGTCAAACTACTTCTAGACCTAGTAAAAGAGGACGTGATGAGGATGATGAAGAAAGATGGATACAGATTGGAAGGAACGGAAAGAGAACAGTACAGAAAATTGATTTATATATTAGTTGCTCTGAAAAATTACCAAAACAGTTTGCCTTGGCGAAATTATTAAAGGCAAACAACATTGAAAATGTTAGCCGTGTGAAATATATTAATCCGTACAAAGTTTTCGTACAGTTTGACTGTGCTAATAGTGTGGAAGAACTAATTAATTGCAAACCATTACAAGATTTAGGATGGAGATGTCAAAAACCATTAGAAGTCGTCATCTCTTACGGTGTAATTAAGAACGTGGAATTGGACTTGAGTGAAAAAGACATGTTTGATATGATTTCTAGTAACTGTGAATTAATCTCTGTTAAACGTTTGAAGCGCAGAAATAAGGAAAGCACCAATAATAAGGATGGTAAGGGTTGGGAGCCCAGTGAATCTGTAAGACTGGGCTTCAAGGGCCCTTCTTTACCAACTTGTGTATACATCTATGGTATGAAGGTTAATATTGATCCTTATGTGTTCCCAGTCACACAATGCTCGAGATGCTGGAGATTTGGGCACTCTCTTCGTACTTGTCCTACCATAAAGGTCGTTTGCCCCAAGTGTGGAAAGAGTCATGCTAACTGTGAGACCACAATATTTTATTGTATTAATTGCACTGGAAACCATATTTCGTTAGATAGATCTTGTCCAGCTTTTAAAAAGGAGAAACGCCTTCGCGATTTGATGGCCGAGTTTAACTGCTCTTATAGAAAGGCTATGCAAATATATGTTCCCCCAGAGCCCTCTATAACTTACGTAGAACAGTCGAAACCACCAGTCCTGCCTGAACCTACTTGTGAGCAGCCTGAGTTCGTGCCTGCTACTGTTCAACCACTTGACGGAGGGAGTTCTTACGCTAGCGTCGCAAAAACTGTGCCACAGTCTGCACCATCGCCTTCACAACCGAGCCTCATAGACTTTACTACGCCTTCAAAAACTAAGAAAAGGAAAAATAAGAAACAGAAGGTGAACCAAACCAATATTTATGACTGGGACATGGCCTCAGAATCGGAAGCAGTGATGAATGACATTGTAGATGAGTCTGAAACTGAGTCACATTTAAGGAAAGAAGGAAAAGAGAATAGAGAGAGGTTAAGATCAACTTTGAGTTTTAGGCAGTTACTTTCTAAATTGTATGGAGTATTTTCCAATTCACAACAGAACATAAAGAGTAAAATAATTCAAGGAGTTTCAATAGCTATCGAGTGGTTAGTATCAATCGCAGGGCAGTACATCTGTGATCTGCCTTTTAAAACTTTATTCGGTACATAATGGGTTTTGATTACAAAATAAACATTTTCCAGTGGAACTCACAGAGTGTGAGCCCCAAACGTATAGAATTTGACCAGTTGTTAAATAGTGAAAAAATTCACATAGCTGCTATAAGCGAGACGTGGTTAAACAGTGAAACTACTTTTAGAATCAGTGGTTATAATATTTTCCGTCAAGATCGAGAAGATTCGTATGGCGGTGTTGCTATTATTGTTCACAAATCTGTTAAATCCCAATCTATTCCTGTTCAATTTTCTAATACAGGCATCGAAGTTATTTGCGTTAAAATTTTTAACTGTCAATATATTGACTATGTATTTTCTATTTATTGCCCACCAACCATACGAACTTCTCAGAGTGACTGGGATGAATTTTTTTCCTATAAAACTAGTAAAACGCTATTTCTTGGTGATTTTAATGGTCACCACCCTAGCTGGTCCTGTAAGACTGATCTGAGAGGTAACAATATTTTTGATTCCCTAGTGGAAAATAATTGTGTATCGTTAAATGATGGCGGAGCTACTAGGGTTAAATATGTAAACGGATGTCTACAAGAGTCATCCCCAGATATTTCTGTAGCAACTTCTGACTTAGCAATACATCTTGATTGGAAGGTTTTGAATGAGTCACTGGGCAGTGACCACCTGATAATTAAAATTAGTATTTCTTACCATAACAATTACCCACGTTTTATTAAGAAAAGAAACTTTAAAAAAGCAAACTGGGAAGGATACAATAATCATATAGATCATAAACTCTCTGATTTTAATATAATTATGGATGATCCGCAGAAAAGTTATGATTTATTTCTTAGCACGATTAATGAGGCCGCCGATGCTTATATACCTTTCTCTAAAATAAATCAAGATCCTTCTCAACAATTTACCCCCAAGCCTTACTGGAACATAGAACTGTCTAAGTCAACCGCAGAACGACGTTTATCCCTTACTCTATTTAGAAAGAATCCAACACCGAGTAATTTAGAGAAGTTAAAAGATAAAATTAGGCATGCTCAACTACTTGCAAGAAAATCTAGGGCTAAATCTTTTTCTGATTTCTGCAGTTCAATTGATGAGTTAACCTCTGTAAGTGAGATGTGGCGCAGAATGAAGTGGCTGAAAGGCTATAGGTCACCTAGTAGTTATGTGGACGAAACGTTGGCAAGCAAACTTCTACATAATTTAACTCCAGACTTTGTTTGCCCAAAATATCCTGTTTTTACATCTCGTAACACAAAATTAGAATCTTCTTTTTCGCTATGTGAACTAAAAATATGTGTCAAATCAAAAGATACGTGTCCTGGAGTTGATAATGTATCGTACTCAATGGTTAAACATTTGCCCGATAACGCATTTTCTATTCTACTGAACCTTTTTAATTTATTCTATACTCTTAGTTTTGTTCCTTCCCAATGGCGTGAAGTTCGTATTATCCCAATTCCTAAACCAAATCGCGATCCGTCATCCATATCAGCTTTACGTCCAATTTCTCTCATGTCCTGCTTCTGTAAAATTTTCCATGCTATGTTGAGAAACCGGTTGGAGTGGTTAGTGGAAAAAGATAACCTTTTCTATGAAGAAACTACTGGGTTTAGAAAAGCTAAATCTTGTGTTGATAATATTTGTAATTTAGTAACTAGAATACAGTTGGGTTTTTCGCAAGATCACATAACACTAGGTTGTTTTATAGATATAGACAATGCGTACAATAATATTGATGTCCTAGCTTTGCTCTCAAATTTGGATCGCTTGGGCGCTGGAACAAAGATCTGTAAATACTTATGGACATTTTTGAAAGAAAGGTTTTTAAGTGTTCAAGTTGACAATGCTATTTTATCTAGATCTACAGGTCGTGGGATAGCTCAAGGTGATCCACTTTCACCATTACTGTTTAATATTGCAACTATAGATATTTGCAAACAACTGTCTAATGTAAATAAATCTCAGTATGCTGATGATTTTGCTATCTATATAACATGTAAAAATATTGATGAGGCATCAAATGAACTACAGTTGGCTTTAGATAAAATGTACAAAATGCTTAATAAATTAGGGTTAGAGATATCACCTGTTAAAACTAAAGTTTGTATCTTCAAGAAAGGAATTAATAGACAGCCCATAACATTAACTATAAATAATAATCCAATAGAAGTAGTTAGTGCGGTGAAGTACTTGGGAATGTGGCTGGACCGTTCATTAAAATGGAATAAACATATTGCTGAGCTAATCAATAAAATTACAAGATATCTGAATATATTTAAAGTCCTAGTGGGGTCTGGCTGGGGAATTCACCCCAAACATTTAAGAAAATTGTATATCACTACTATAAGAAGTAGACTTGATTATGGAAGTTTTTTATACAACAATAGTTGCCAGAAGTACATTAGTAAGCTTGATAAGATACAGAACCAAGCATTAAGAATAATCGGAGGTTTCATTAAAACTACCCCCATACATGCAATGGAGAGCGAACTTTGCCTCCCTCCATTGCATGTACGGAGAACTTACTTGGCAGGAAAATTCCTATTGAAAGCTAAATCCCAAAATAAAAATGTTACGACTGGTTTAATAAGTGAGTTGTTGCAGTTTAAGGATAATCACTACTGGCGTAACAAAAAGCAGCCGCTATTGTTGGCTATGTACGAACACCTTACTGATGTGCGCATTCATTCTAGCCGTCAATTAGAAATGTTCACTATGGACACTTGGGTGAGCAACATAGATTTAAAGAATATAGTTAGTTTAAATATCCCACATATTTTTAAAGCCAAGCGATACTATAATATTATAAATTTAAAAAGCAAATGTTCAGATTTCATTAACCAACAATATAGTCATTATTATAAATTATATACGGATGGATCTAAGGATAGTGATGGAATTGGTGCAGCATTCATTGACCCGCAATGTAACCTTAGTTTAAAACTTAAAGTAGACTCGGATATATGCATTATGGAGGCAGAGTTAATAGCAATTAGTGAGGCCCTTTCGTACGCTGCGTCACTACAGCAAGATTGTATAGTCGTCTTTACCGATTCTAGAAGCGCGCTCCAGCATTTGGCTCGATGCACCTCGGGTATACGAGGTACACCGATAGCCTACACAGTTCTGGATAGTATCTATAGGTTGACAACCAATTCCAAATCTGTCAAGTTACAGTGGATTCCTTCGCATTGTGGTGTTCAGTACAATGAACAAGTAGATATTCTGGCTCGACAAGCCATCACTGATGGCATTGAATATAAAATTCTTCCCAATTACTTAGATCATATTTGTTTTATTAAAAAACAATGCTACAAACTGTGGAAAGAATACTTTGATTTACGTTCAAGAGAAAAGGGAATTTGGTATAAAACTGTCCAGCCACAACCCCCTAGACTTCCATGGATCGATAACCACATACTACCTAGAAAAGACGCAGTAATTATTATGAGGCTTCGTTCTGGACACATCCCATCAAAGAAGTTTGCATTTCTCATGAAAAAAGTCCCGTCACCGAACTGTGATCTATGCGGTGTTCCAGAAGACTTAATGCACGTCTTGATGGAGTGTGCCCGGAACGCCACCTTCCGCACTGCTAAGTGTAAATATATTTTAAGAGAATTCGCTGATTGTAATATTATTTTGGCAGACCCACAGTCAGACGAAATTAAATTGTTAATTAAACTATATAATATATGTTTCTCCTCAGATCAGTCAACCTAATTAAGTTAATTTTGTTTAATGGTAATAGTTAGTAGTAAATGATGTCTTTTGTTTATTTATCAGAGCGACATAATCGCATTGTGATTAAGCTCTTTAATAAAGAATTAAAAAAAAAAAAAAAAAAAAAAGCTAAACATTAAATACTTTTATCTTAAAACAACAGCAAAAATAATAATCAATATAATCAAACATCTTAACAAATTACTCTACTTTGGCACTAGCAGTTACACACATCAATAGTGGGATGTGATTATGTTAAACTAGCTTCTGCCTGCGGTTTCACCCGCGTTCCCACAGAACCATGCTTTTTTCAGGGATATAGCTTATGAAATATGTGTCGGTAACTAACTTTGCATCTCGATGCACTTCAGGCTCATTAACAGTCCTGGATTTGACACAAATCTTTTCAGTTATCTGAACAACTGAGAATATTTGTGCCAAATCCAATCCCTTTGCATTTGCATGCTTTCGAGTTTCCAGAAATGTCTAAATAAGCTATGACTGATACGCTTGTTATTTATTTGTTAACCATTAGGACAAGGAACTGATGGTGATTTTATATTTGATATTTTGATATTTGTTAACCATTAGGACAAGGAACTGATGATGATTTTATATTTGATATTTTTTAACCATTAGGACAAGGAACTGATGGTGATTTTATATTTGATATTTTGACTTATTTGTTAACCATTAGGACAAGGAACTGATGGTGATTTTATATTTGATATTTTGACTTATTTGTTAACCATTAGGACAAGGAACTGATGGTGATTTTATATTTGATATTTTGACTTATTTGTTAACCATTAGGACAAGGAACTGATGGTGATTTTATATTTGATATTTTGACTTATTTGTTAACCATTAGGACAAGGAACTGATGATGATTTTATATTTGATATTTTGATATTTTTTAACCATTAGGACAAGGAACTGATGGTGATTTTATATTTGATATTTTGACTTATTTGTTAACCATTAGGACAAGGAACTGATGGTGATTTTATATTTGATATTTTGATATTTTTTAACCATAAGGACAAGGAACTGATGGTGATTTTATATTTGATATTTTGACTTATTTGGTAACCATTAGGACAAGGAACTGATGATGATTTTATATTTGATATTTTGATATTTTTTAACCATTAGGACAAGGAACTGATGGTGATTTTATATTTGATATTTTGACTTATTTGTTAACCATTAGGACAAGGAACTGATGATGATTTTATATTTGATATTTTGATATTTGTTAACCATTAGGACAAGGAACTGATGGTGATTTTATATTTGATATTTTGACTTATTTGTTAACCATTAGGACAAGGAACTGATGGTGATTTTATATTTGATATTTTGATATTTGTTAACCATTAGGACAAGGAACTGATGGTGATTTTATATTTGATATTTTGACTTATTTGTTAACCATTAGGACAAGGAACTGATGATGATTTTATATTTGATATTTTGATATTTGTTAACCATTAGGACAAGGAACTGATGATGATTTTATATTTGATATTTTGATATTTTTTAACCATTAGGACAAGGAACTGATGGTGATTTTATATTTGATATTTTGACTTATTTGTTAACCATTAGGACAAGGAACTGATGGTGATTTTATATTTGATATTTTGACTTATTTGTTAACCATTAGGACAAGGAACTGATGGTGATTTTATATTTGATATTTTGACTTATTTGTTAACCATTAGGACAAGGAACTGATGGTGATTTTATATTTGATATTTTGACTTATTTGTTAACCATTAGGACAAGGAACTGATGGTGATTTTATATTTGATATTTTGACTTATTTGTTAACCATTAGGACAAGGAACTGATGGTGATTTTATATTTGATATTTTGACTTATTTGTTAACCATTAGGACAAGGAACTGATGGTGATTTTATATTTGATATTTTGATATTTGTTAACCATTAGGACAAGGAACTGATGGTGATTTTATATTTGATATTTTGACTTATTTGTTAACCATTAGGACAAGGAACTGATGGTGATTTTATATTTGATATTTTGACTTATTTGTTAACCATTAGGACAAGGAACTGATGGTGATTTTATATTTGATATTTTGACTTATTTGTTAACCATTAGGACAAGGAACTGATGGTGATTTTATATTTGATATTTTGACTTATTTGTTAACCATTAGGACAAGGAACTGATGATGATTTTATATTTGATATTTTGATATTTGTTAACCATTAGGACAAGGAACTGATGATGATTTTATATTTGATATTTTGATATTTTTTAACCATTAGGACAAGGAACTGATGGTGATTTTATATTTGATATTTTGACTTATTTGTTAACCATTAGGACAAGGAACTGATGGTGATTTTATATTTGATATTTTGACTTATTTGTTAACCATTAGGACAAGGAACTGATGGTGATTTTATATTTGATATTTTGACTTATTTGTTAACCATTAGGACAAGGAACTGATGGTGATTTTATATTTGATATTTTGACTTATTTGTTAACCATTAGGACAAGGAACTGATGGTGATTTTATATTTGATATTTTGACTTATTTGTTAACCATTAGGACAAGGAACTGATGGTGATTTTATATTTGATATTTTGACTTATTTGTTAACCATTAGGACAAGGAACTGATGGTGATTTTATATTTGATATTTTGACTTATTTGTTAACCATTAGGACAAGGAACTGATGGTGATTTTATATTTGATATTTTGATATTTGTTAACCATTAGGACAAGGAACTGATGGTGATTTTATATTTGATATTTTGACTTATTTGTTAACCATTAGGACAAGGAACTGATGGTGATTTTATATTTGATATTTTGACTTATTTGTTAACCATTAGGACAAGGAACTGATGGTGATTTTATATTTGATATTTTGACTTATTTGTTAACCATTAGGACAAGGAACTGATGGTGATTTTATATTTGATATTTTGACTTATTTGTTAACCATTAGGACAAGGAACTGATGGTGATTTTATATTTGATATTTTGATATTTTTTAACCATTAGGACAAGGAACTGATGGTGATTTTATATTTGATATTTTGACTTATTTGTTAACCATTAGGACAAGGAACTGATGGTGATTTTATATTTTATATTTTGACTTATTTGTTAACCATTAGGACAAGGAACTGATGATGATTTTATATTTGATATTTTGATATTTGTTAACCATTAGGACAAGGAACTGATGGTGATTTTATATTTTATATTTTGACTTATTTGTTAACCATTAGGACAAGGAACTGATGGTGATTTTATATTTGATATTTTGATATTTGTTAACCATTAGGACAAGGAACTGATGGTGATTTTATATTTGATATTTTGACTTATTTGTTAACCATTAGGACAAGGAACTGATGATGATTTTATATTTGATATTTGTTAACCATTAGGACAAGGAACTGATGGTGATTTTATATTTGATATTTTGACTTATTTGTTTACCATTAGGACAAGGAACTGATGGTGATTTTATTTTTGATATTTTGACTTATTTGTTAACCATTAGGACAAGGAACTGATGGTGATTTTATATTTGATATTTTGACTTATTTGTTAACCATTAGGACAAGGAACTGATGGTGATTTTATATTTTATATTTTGACTTATTTGTTAACCATTAGGACAAGGAACTGATGGTGATTTTATATTTGATATTTTGACTTATTTTTTAACCATTAGGACAAAGAACTGATGATGATTTTATATTTGATATTTTGATATTTTTTAACCATTAGGACAAGGAACTGATGATGATTTTATATTTGATATTTTTTAACCATTAGGACAAGGAACTGATGATGATTTTATATTTGATATTTTGATATTTTTTTACCATTAGGACAAGGAACTGATGATGATTTTATATTTGATATTTTGACTTATTTTTTAACCATTAGGACAAGGAACTGATGGTGATTTTATATTTGATATTTTGATATTTTTTAACCATTAGGACAAGGAACTGATGGTGATTTTATATTTGATATTTTGACTTATTTGTTAACCATTAGGACAAGGAACTGATGATGATTTTATATTTGATATTTTGACTTATTTGTTAACCATTAGGACAAGGAACTGATGGTGATTTTATATTTGATATTTTGATATTTTTTAACCATTAGGACAAGGAACTGATGATGATTTTATATTTGATATTTTGATATTTTTTAACCATTAGGACAAGGAACTGATGATGATTTTATATTTGATATTTTGACTTATTTTTTAACCATTAGGACAAGCAACTGGTGGTGATTTTATATTTGATATTTTGACTTATTTGTTAACCATTAGGACAAGGAACTGATGGTGATTTTATTTTTGATATTTTGACTTATTTGTTAACCATTAGGACAAGGAACTGATGGTGATTTTATATTTGATATTTTGACTTATTTGTTAACCATTAGGACAAGGAACTGATGGTGATTTTATATTTGATATTTTGACTTATTTGTTAACCATTAGGACAAGGAACTGATGGTGATTTTATATTTGATATTTCGACTTAAATTTTAACCATTAGGACAAGGAACTGATGGTGATTTTATATTTGATATTTTGACTTATTTGTTAACCATTAGGACAAGGAACTGATGGTGATTTTATATTTGATATTTTGACTTATTTGTTAACCAGTAGGACAAGGAACTGATGGTGATTTTATATTTGATATTTTGATATTTTTTAACCATTAAGACAAGGAACTGATGATGATTTTATATTTGATATTTTGACTTATTTGTTAACCATTAGGACAAGGAACTGATGATGATTTTATATTTGATATTTTTTAACCATTAGGACAAGGAACTGATGATGATTTTATATTTGATATTTTGATATTTTTTAACCATTAGGACAAGGAACTGATGATGATTTTATATTTGATATTTTGACTTATTTTTTAACCATTAGGACAAGGAACTGATGGTGATTTTACATTTTATATTTTGACTTATATGTTAACCATTAGGACAAGGAACTGATGTTGATTTTATATTTTATATTTTGACTTATTTTTTAACCATTAGTTAAAGGAAATGATGAAGATTTTATTTTTGATATTTTGACTTATTTTTTAACCATTAGGACAAGGAAATGATGATGATTTTATATTTGATATTTTGATATTTTTTAACCATTAGGACAAGGAACTGATGGTGATTTTATATTTGATATTTTGACTTATTTGTTAACCATTAGGACAAGGAACTGATGGTGATTTTATATTTGATATTTTGACTTATTTGTTAACCATTAGGACAAGGAACTGATGGTGATTTTATATTTGATATTTTGACTTAAATTTTAACCATTAGGACAAGGAACTGATGGTGATTTTATATTTGATATTTTGACTTATTTGTTAACCATTAGGATAAGGAACTGATGGTGATTTTATATTTGATATTTTGACTTATTTGTTAACCATTAGGACAAGGAACTGATGGTGATTTTATATTCGATATTTTGACTTATTTGTTAACCATTAGGACAAGGAACTGATGGTGATTTTATATTTGATATTTTGACTTATTTGTTAACCATTAGGACAAGGAACTGATGGTGATTTTATATTTGATATTTTGACTTATTTGTTAACCATTAGGACAAGGAACTGATGATGATTTTATATTTGATATTTTTTAACCATTAGGACAAGGAACTGATGATGATTTTATATTTGATATTTTTTAACCATTAGGACAAGGAACTGATGATGATTTTATATTTGATATTTTGATATTTTTTAACCATTAGGACAAGGAACTGATGATGATTTTATATTTGATATTTTGACTTATTTGTTAACCATTAGGACAAGGAACTGATGGTGATTTTATATTTGATATTTTGATATTTTTTAACCATTAGGACAAGGAACTGATGGTGATTTTATATTTGATATTTTGACTAATTTGTTAACCATTAGGACAAGGAACTGATGGTGATTTTATATTTGATATTTTGACTTATTTGTTAACCATTAGGACAAGGAACTGATGGTGATTTTACATTTTATATTTTGACTTATATGTTAACCATTAGGACAAGGAACTGATGGTGATTTTATATTTTATATTTTGACTTATTTTTTAACCATTAGTTAAAGGAAATGATGAAGATTTTATTTTTGATATTTTGACTTATTTTTTAACCATTAGGACAAGGAAATGATGATGATTTTATATTTGATATTTTGATATTTTTTAACCATTAGGACAAGGAACTGATGGTGATTTTATATTTGATATTTTGACTTATTTGTTAACCATTAGGACAAGGAACTGATGATGATTTTATATTTGATATTTTGACTTATTTGTTAACCATTAGGACAAGGAACTGATGGTGATTTTATATTTGATATTTTGACTTATTTGTTAACCATTAGGACAAGGAACTGATGGTGATTTTATATTTGATATTTTGACTTATTTGTTAACCATTAGGACAAGGAACTGATGGTGATTTTATATTTGATATTTTGACTTATTTGTTAACCATTAGGACAAGGAACTGATGGTGATTTTATATTTGATATTTTGACTTATTTGTTAACCATTAGGACAAGGAACTGATGGTGATTTTACATTTTATATTTTGACTTATATGTTAACCATTAGGACAAGGAACTGATGGTGATTTTATATTTTATATTTTGACTTATTTTTTAACCATTAGTTAAAGGAAATGATGAAGATTTTATTTTTGATATTTTGACTTATTTTTTAACCATTAGGACAAGGAAATGATGATGATTTTATATTTGATATTTTGATATTTTTTAACCATTAGGACAAGGAACTGATGGTGATTTTATATTTGATATTTTGACTTATTTGTTAACCATTAGGACAAGGAACTGATGATGATTTTATATTTGATATTTTGACTTATTTGTTAACCATTAGGACAAGGAACTGATGGTGATTTTATATTTGATACGTTGACTTATTTGTTAACCATTAGGACAAGGAACTGATGGTGATTTTATATTTGATATTTTGACTTATTTGTTAACCATTAGGACAAGGAACTGATGGTGATTTTATATTTGATATTTTGACTTATTTGTTAACCATTAGGACAAGGAACTGATGGTGATTTTATATTTGATATTTTGATATTTGTTAACCATTAGGACAAGGAACTGATGGTGATTTTATATTTGATATTTTGACTTATTTGTTAACCAGTAGGACAAGGAACTGATGGTGATTTTATATTTGATATTTTGACTTATTTGTTAACCATTAGGACAAGGAACTGATGGTGATTTTATATTTGATATTTTGACTTATTTGTTAACCATTAGGACAAGGAACTGATGGTGATTTTATATTTGATATTTTGACTTATTTGTTAACCATTAGGACAAGGAACTGATGGTGATTTTATATTTGATATTTTGATATTTGTTAACCATTAGGACAAGGAATTGATGGTGATTTTATATTTGATATTTTGACTTATTTGTTAACCATTAGGACAAGGAACTTGCAAAGGCCCAAAATATGTTTTGGTCATGCAAAGTGCGTTATGTGCCCGAAGGCTTTATGGCGGTAATTTTATAAGAGAGTGGACTGTATTTTTTATCGTTAGGCGACTGGTTACAACAACGGTATCACTAACTAGGACGAGCAAATGCTTAGGTCTAGGATATAGGGATTCCACGCACCTTGACTCCTGTCTTCCTGGAACATCCAGAGCGTCCTGGAGAGCCCAATACCTCGGACCGTCCGTCGTGAGTGTCCTAATGTGATAACCACTGTCCAGATTTGTATTATTTCTTCAGGTGCACCTTTACACTTCACAGTAATGTATTTATAATGTATTGTATTTATAACACGTATTATGGCGGCGATGTCACAATTAAACCGGGACGCGTGCGCATATATTTTGCATAGCTCTTGTCCTTGCGGTGGTTCAAGGGCGACAGACAACCAACGTCTTCCGCTAGGTGTCGTGCGTGTTGCGGATTTGGAGGGAGAGAAAAGGACGCAAATACTCATCAAGCTAATGATACCATACGAAATATGAAACATAATAATTTGCATGAGATTAAGCATTGCGGCGCTAACATCTCCCCCGGCCTTAAAGGGTTGCCTTTAAGAAACCAAAAATGCGTATAAAATATAGTATATTATATGGTAAAAGTATGCGGTGTAAAGTATAAAACATACTAAAATATTGTGCGGTTAAATATGTGCGGAAAATATTGTGCGGTTGAATATGTGCGGAAAATATAATGCGGTACTTAATATTATGCGGTTGAATATAAATGCGGTAATAAACTAACTTTATTTTAAACTTCCAATATTAAACAAATTTACTGA
The DNA here is from genome assembly GCA_907269065.1 of Crocallis elinguaria. Classification (NCBI taxonomy): domain Eukaryota; kingdom Metazoa; phylum Arthropoda; class Insecta; order Lepidoptera; family Geometridae; genus Crocallis; species Crocallis elinguaria. The sequence goes on along the minus strand of OU026081.1, from coordinate 1,676,530 downwards.
TTAGGTAAGGGACATAATTTAACTACCGGGCGAAGGTAGCTTCCCTTTGAAGTCTTGATCTCGCAAACTCGAGTAGCGCCATCTCTAGATGGATAGACCTCCTTCACAATGCCCAAAGGCCAAGCAAAGGGCGGAGCATTGTCGGTTTTGACAACGACTACCGTCCCTTCATGTATGGGAACAGAAGGAACATTCCACTTAGCTCGCGATTGCAGCTGGTGCAAATATTCAACGCGCCAGCGCTTCCAGAAGGACTGAACCATTCTATCGAGCAGGCTATGTCTTTGAAGTAAGTTTGTCGAACTAACCTCGGGCGCGGAAATAGAAGAAAGTGGCATAGTTTGCAAAAAGTGTGCCGGTGTAAGAGCAGAAGGCTCTGCGGGGTCGCTACTCATAACGACAAGCGGGCGTGAATTTATAAGGGCTTCTATTTGCGTAAGTACGGTAAGAAGCTCCTCGTACGAAACTATTTGTTGACCTATGACCTTAAAAAGGATAGTTTTAATTATCTTCACCATGCTCTCCCAACAGCCACCCCAGTGAGGCGAAACAGGAGGGATGAACTTCCAATCTACACGATTCTCGGAAAGCTCTTCTTCTAGGTGAGGACGTAATTCATCTAGAAATTTATAGAGGTCGCGGAGATATGAACGTGCTCCAACGAAACAAGTACCGTTATCAGAGTACATACACTTAATAGGGCCGCGTCTTGACAGAAAGCGTTTGAACGCATTGAGGAAACTGACTGTACTGAGATCTGTAGCTATCTCGATATGAGTGGCGCGGGTGGTAAGACACGTGAAGATGCATAGCCAGGCTTTGCGGCTCTTCACCCCCCGGCCACGAACAGGCGTATACGACAATGGACCAGCGTAGTCGCATCCGACATGCGTAAAAGCTTTATCGACTTGATTGACGCGGTGACTTGGCAGATCAGCCATGAGCGGGTACAACGGAGTAGGTTTCGACCGGAAACATACGTTACATTTATGTACCCGGTTTCGTATAAGGCGCCTTGCAGCCAAAATCCAGAACCTTTGTCTTGATAAAGACATCAAAAGCTCTGGTCCAGCGTGCAAGTGCTTGCGGTGATAGTGGTCAACTATTAAGTCGACTACCGGATCATGGCGCGGCAGAAGACATGGATGCTTGAGCGTGTAATCCTCGGCGGAATTCGACAAACGACCTCCGACGCGAATGAGACCGTTATTATCGATAAACGGGCGAAGTTTATTTAAAGCGGGTGAACAAAGTTCATTTTTTAATAGACTAGATTTATCATGCGAGAAATGAACATTTTGCACGACGCGAATTAATTCAGTTTCTGCAAAATCTAAGTCTGCGGCGGATATAGAATTACTACGAGGTAATTTTTTCATAAAGCGGTAAACGTAAACAATGGCGCGTAGCAGTTTAGAATACGACGAATGTCGTTGCGCGAGCGCGTAAATCGGCGAGTCCTCGGGACTAGCCGTGAGAACGTGCACCTGAGTACGCTGTTCAGGCGCGTCTGTGTAATCATTACTGTCTAATTTAGTTATCGGCCATTCACTTGGATCGCGCGTGATCCAGGAAGGTCCAGTATACCATAAAGGATGGTCAACTAACTTGTCCGGGGTAAGACCACGTGACAAGCAGTCGGCGGGATTATTTGAGCCAGAAACATGAAAGAATCGACTCGCGGGAATATTATCTGTCAGTTTTACGACTCGATTGGCAACAAAGGTCTGCCAACGATGCGGGGACGCTTTTATCCAGCAAAGAACAACTTTGGAGTCGCTGAAGGCGAAGACATCCCTGACGGGATAGCGCGGTCTAATAATGTCTATGACCTTGCGAAGTAACTGTGACAGTAATACTGCAGCGCATAGTTCCAATCGTGCCACCGAAACAACCTTTACTGGCGACACTTTAGACTTCGCACATACAAGTCGTACAGTATACACGGAACCTACGCGTGTCTGCATGTACACCACAGCGCCGTAGGCTCGCTCGCTCGCATCAGCGAAGCCGATAATGTTGACATCACAATCCTGCACAATACCTAGATGTCGTGGGATACGCAGTTTGTTGAGCGCGGGAAGCTCAGCACAAAACTGTACCCAACTATTGACAACATGACGGGGAGGCTCGGCATCCCAGTCACACTTTGACAGCCAAAGCTCTTTGATAAGAAGCTTGGCATACCAAATGACGGCAGCCGCGAAACCCATGATGTCCCAAAGCCGTGCTATCGCAGACAACATCGTGCGTTTAGTACACTTGTCGTCTGGAGCGGTGACTATGAAGCGGAAACAATCACCAGATCTATCCCAGTATAGACCTAGGATTTTATGTGGGACACTTTCCTCAAACACCTTGTCACGAGGTTCTTTATGCGTGTCTGGTATGTGGGCTAGTACAGCATCAGAATTGCTGGTCCACTTTATGAGATCGAATTGACCCAATTTGAAAAGTTGGATTAGCTCATCACTTAAGGTGATCGCTTGCGTTTTTGACATGACAGACAAGACTACGTCATCCATATACAAAGATGATGAAATGGCGTCTTTAGCGGCGGGGAACTTATCTCCTTCATCAAGGATCAGTTGACGCACAACGCGTAGTGCGTGAAAAGGACTGGACTTTAGTCCAAAACAGACGCGGTTAAACTGATATACAGTAACTGGATCATCAGTACTAAACCGATATAAAATCCTTTGAAACCTACGGTCAGGCTCGCGTACCACTATTTGAAGGAACATTTGACTACAGTCAGCTGAAAGTGTTATTTCAAATAGGCGGAAATTTATTAGGATACTAAACAAGTCGCCTTGTAAATTAGCACCTGCATGGAGAAGCTCATTTAGGCTGGGACCAGACGGCAGAGTTTTACAACTCGCGTCGAGTACACAGCGAAGACGAGTCGAAGATTTATCGTCCCTCACTACTCCATGATGCGGGATTGTGTATGAAGGTCGAGTGACGTCATCATTATTTATATCGATAGGACTTAGATAGCCCTTATGTATATAATCGCGTATTACATCATTATATGCGGCGCGGATATTGAGCGAAGCGTCTAACTTTCGCTCTAAACATTTAAGACGTCTAAGCGCGGCGGCGTAAGAATCACCTAACAAACATGCGTCATCGCGAAAAGGTAAGGCGACGACGTACCTACCACTGTCACGAACGGTGGTGGCGCGGAAAAATTGTTCACACTCAATATCATCGGAACATTGAGCGGGCGGTGCGGTAGTAACCTCTTCAAGCTCCCAAAAGCGTTTGAAGAGACTGTCCATAGGGTCATGAATAGCGGAACAACAAGTTGAGATGTTACTGTGAACGATCTGTGACGTAGGCGCGGAACCCATAATCACGAAACCCAAAACAGTTTGAATCGCGGGCGGTACATTAGTATGTTGACTATGGACTACTCCAGGTAGTAATAAATGCGCGAAGGTCGACGCCCCGACTAGGCAATCGACCGGTCCTGGAATTGTGTAATCCTTATCAGCGAGCGGAAGCGACTCGAGATGCGTAAACGCAGCCGCATCGACGGGCGCGGACGGCAGCGCGTCGCTTATACGATCGATCACGAGCGACGTGAGATCGAAATTAATATTTGTATTAAATCTCGAGTGTATTTTTAAGCTAACTGAACCCTTAACTTGCTTAACGGAACCCCCAATACCCCTGACTACCGTATGAGACGGTTTCATATTATTTAGCAATCCAATACGCTCACAACAATCATAAGTTATGAAGTTACTTTGCGATGCACTATCCAACAAGCAACGAATCATTAGCGGCCGGTTATAAGCATCGTACACTACCACTTGCGCTGTAGCTAGCAAAACAGTTAACTGTTGCTGCTTATCGTTCGGTGTATCCATACGCGTGCCAACCGAAGCGGCGATCGATGTCGTGCATAATGAGAGATCGCTGCGATGCGTTATTTGCGCCGGCGCGTGACTTGGTACAGGCGCGTGCGCGGCGGTGGGGACGGGCTGCCGTGGCGTAGCGGTAGAAGAAGTGGCAGCCTGATTTGGCGTAGCGGGTTCAATGCGCGGTTTATTATTATTAAAATGTAGCATAGAATGGTGTTTTTGACTACAAGTGCGGCATTTTAATTTAGATGTGCAATTAACGGCCTTGTGTGTACGACTAAGGCAGTTTACACACGCGGTATTATTTTTTATGAACTTAAATCGCTCAGTAGGTGAAAGTTTTTCAAACGCGGTACATTTATAGTAATGATCATGAGTCACGTAATTACATAGGGAACATTTATCAGAAGTCGAGCATGTTACGTATGACTGTGGATTCGGCGGGTTATTATTGTAATTTTTAGCGCGGGGTTTTGAACTAGACTTCGCGGTATTGTTAGTGTCAGCAGCTGTAGGCATAGTGCTCCCGTAGATTCGACACTGACTTTTAATAAAATCAATAAAGTTGTCGAGCGAGTGTATTTTCTTATCGCGGGAGTACATTTGAAACGCACGTACAGTTTCTGTATCAAACTTTTGCAAAGCTATGTGCAGTAATACGAAATCCAACAAATCATCTATTTTTAATGCTTTGAGCGAGTTAACAGCGACTACAAACTTATCAATAAACAATTGGAAATTAGCTGCAGACGGGGAACCATTTAATTTTAGGTTAAGCGCTTGTTCCAAATAATTAGAACCTAACAACTTGACGTCTTGATACTTATCGATAAGTGTCTGATAAATAACCTCATAATTTTCTGGACACGGTATGATGCCAGAAAACGTACTCTGAGCGGCGGGTGACAGTTTACCTATTAAATAATAAAGTTTGTCTGCGTCTGTTAGCGAGGGATTATTATGAACTGTCGCGTTAAAACTTGCGTAGAACAACGGCCAGTTACACATGACAAACGACATGAGCTCGATCGGTGGTAGCCGCGGCGTAACTCTGTGCGCGGTCGCACTCGGCGAAGGCTCTGGCGCGGGCGCGGGTTTTATATTTACTTCTCGAAAGTGACCCTGAGGCCACTCCCTCGTATCAAGGTTACGCCTCCTTCGAGGATCTATACTGTTATATCAGGAAGGCTATGTCGAAGTATAATATACTTCGACATAGCCTTCCTGATATAACAGTATAGATCCTCGAAGGAGGCGTAACCTTGATACGAGGGAGTGGCCTCAGGGTCACTTTCGAGAAGTACTTCGTTGTACTGGTCAAGGACATTGTGAAAGCTCGATCTAATATCATCTACAGTTACACAAGAATTAAGAAATAACTCACGGCATATGTCAGAATCATCAGCTGATTTGGCCTGATTATAAACAATATTAATTCGTTCATAAAGAGCGTTTCGCTTTGCTTCTAGAATAGTTAATCGCGGACTACACGGAGAAACTACCTTATCGTCGCGAGGCATAGTTAAAATCAATTATCGCGTAAACAACAAACCAACAACAGAAAACAATAAGTAAATATGCGTATCAAAGAATAGGCAACTATCAAGTAGCATCAATTTGTACAACCAATTATTTAATACGGCGAGTGAACAAATAACTCGTCCGAGCGGGTCGTGTGCAAATTATTGCTACTTACCCTCAAACTTAAATGATAATATGCGTAATATTAAGTACTGAGGCGCGGTTTTATTTATGTTATGTTATGAATACGTGTTAATAAATACCTAAATGTAATAGATATATGACGGGGCGGCGAGTCCAGGGGTCTTTTTAAAAACGGTGACGTCACCACCGGTGACGTCAACATCTTCAGCATCATGGTGACCGCTCACCCCTCGTAGAAAGAACACACGAAGTAGCTCCATTTTATCTCAACCATTTATTTCGGCAAGGTTATATGGGAGATCTGAACGGTCCGACGGTAGGCGCAACACTGCTTTTTCCAACAGTCGGTCGCTCGTATTTATAGCAAAACAGATTGTGACAAAGAATCTTTATAAAACTTGTTAGATCTTGTCATTCTACTTTAGATTTTAACCTTCAATTGAAATTCATTACTTTTTATTAACATGGGGCCCAGGAGAGCACTCGTGATAGTTAAAATAAATGACTCTAGGCGCCAGTTCCAAGTAATAGGCCGTACAAGAAGAACGGGCAAGAAACTTGCCGGCAATCTTTTAAAAAATTGTGTTTACAGTGAATTTGTTCAGTTTTACAATCATTTGTCTAGTTTTAACAATTCAATGAGTAATTGATGGTTCACAAACATTAATTAGTTAATCAAAGTTTAAGTTAAATTATTAACAATCCAATGAGTAATTTATGGTTCTAAACGTTAATTAGTAAACCAAAGTTAACATGTTTTGATTGTTGTCATTTTACACCGTCCATGAAGCTCGCCTGTGACGTCGTTGCTCCGATACGGCCATTCTGATAGATGGTGCGTGCTCTGCACCAGTCCAGTTATGTTCTGAAACAATGAGACGTTTCCTTCTGAGTTTGGTATCTGTAAGCAACCACCGTTGCTAGCAGTTAAGTTTGCAAGAGTAACAGTTTGCATTCTTTAATGTACATGAGTTAAATACTAGAAGTAAACATAAAATTGTTGTACCCGGGTTCAGATTAAGTAAAACTAACAAATCGTTCCTGGCAAATGGTGTCAGATTCTACAACAAAATTCCTAAAGTATTAACTGAATTACCACAAGGAAAGTTTAAACGTATAGTCAAGAGTGTATTAATTAAAAAAGCGTATTATAAAATTAAGGATTATGTAGATGACAAGGATGCATGGAGGCAAACAGCTCAGGAGCCTCCTGGCGACTACTAAACTTTAAATTGTTAGTTGTTAGCATTAGAATTATTGTAAAAAACTACTCTTTTTTAAAAAGAATGCCGTGACGAGTTTCTTGCCCTTCTTCTTGCTCGGCCTATACCAATTTGGAACGGGCACGGTGGGTTTCTGGAAGGTTCGTTGACTTTGAGCACGGATTGGGTCTGTTGGTGTCTTTGTCATTTATTATGTTCTGTTAAAGACAGCATTAGTTTTAGTCTGTGATTCGGGTAGATGAATGTTGCAGAGGCCGGCTGTTAGAGTCATTTTAACTTTCATAAGTGCTCCTTTGGGGCCTATTTGAATAAAGACTTTTGAATTTGAATTTGAATTTGAATTAAGAGAAAAGAATTTTTTTTTTTTTTTTTGTTCTTTTTCTTTTCTTTTTCTTTTTCTTTTCCTTTTCTTTTCTTTTTGCTTTCTTTTCTTTGATCAATTATCTTTACAGTGAAGTTATCTTGTTTCGACAATCTAATGAGCAAACTATTTAGCTAACCAAAGTAGGTAAACATTTAGTTAATCAAAGTAGGTAAACATGTTATGTTTCCTATTGCCCTGCTCAACACTGTAGACGTAGCCCGCTTCGCGCCGACTCGGCCATTCTGACAGGTGGTGCGCGCCCTGCACCAGGCACGGTGTTTCTTAAAACTAGAAATTTGGTTTTGAGGTAGGTACCCGTACACCGGTACACTAGCTGTTAACTTTGTTTCTCATCACTGCATAAATTAAGCTGCATTGCTTATTTTTCAAATTGCGAAGATTTAATTTTATGTTAGAGTGAAACAATATTCACGTAACAAAATTATCAGCCAACTTTTAGTAGGTACTTTCTTAATAATATTCTGTAAACAACAGTTCACATGCAAACATTCATAGTCATAGTCATAGTCATAGTCAAACGTAAATAAATTTGCTGCACAAGGGAATGTGAACAGAGTGTGTATTTGTTTTTGCCAATGCTCCACGCATCATGGCATGAATAGATTTATTATAGGTTCAATGCAAATGCTCCACGCATCATTGCATGAATAGTTTTATTATAGGTTCAATGCAAATGCTCCACGCATCATTGCACGATTTTAAATTCTCGAAGACATGGAGACTGGGAGACAGGGATGTTGCTGTGGTCTGGGCGGTCTTGTACGCCGTGGTCCACAGAGGCTCTAAAGGAAATGGGATACAGGTCGATGCTGCGGTCTGGGCCTTATTGTTATGACCGTGGTCCGCAGAGGCTCTGAAAATGACGGGAATGGAGGGTACACAAGGAATAAAATAATTTTAAATGACGAAAATAAAGGGTACACAAGGAATAAAATAATTTGTACAGTCTTACAGATGATTCAAAACTATTACGTTTTATAATTCGGATCCCGAATTGTTAACCGAATATCACCACAAGATTCACAAAAATACCTCAAAGACAAATAATCAGCGATAATAATAATTAAGAATTGTGATGTCGATTAAAGACACTGCCATACTTGAAAAGATTTGGAGGCCTTTTTATTAAGTTGGGTTAGAATTACTAGGTATGGATTTTCGTAGATATCTCGTGGAAATCACGTGATAATCTCATCGGATATCTCCGGATATCTCGTCGGATATCTCGTCGGACATCTCACGGATCACTCGCGGCCATCTCTTGGACTAACTCGCGGCCACCTCTTTGGATTAACTCACGGCTATCTCTTTGGATTAACTCGCGGCTACCTCTTGGATTAACTCACGGCTATCACTTGGATTGACTCACGGATCACTCGCGGATTGCCCGGGATAACTCGTGGATACCTCGGGATAACTCGCGGACAGCACACGAATAACTCGTAGATTTTTGGTATTTGTGGGTATCTCGTGAAAAACTTTTAAAAATAAAACTCACGAAACTAAGAAATCTCATGAAAAATTAGAAGTAATCTCTTGGATTATTTGTAAGTTTTAAGTTGCGATGTGCATGCAAGTCTAGTTAAAATATGGTAGAAAAAGTTACGATTCACCTGTATTCTGATGTCATGTGTCCATCGCCTTTTTCTTGGTTTGGTTGCACGTGTTGGCCCGTTCGTGTAGATACCACGGACGCGGCTGGTGTGTCAGCATAATCTTCAGGAGTTGGTAGTTATGGGTCATCTCTCGCCAATACGGTGGTGTGTCAGCATAATCTTCAGAAGCTGGTAGTGATGGGTCATCTCTCGCCAATACGGTGGTGTGTCAGCATAATCTTCAGGAGCTGGTGTCTGATGTGGGGACCTCTGCTGCGACTGGGCTCGGCTGCATTGCCCATTTGTGCTGGTCCTTCAGGTGACAAGCGGGTGAGAAGGCTAGGATTGGAAAGCTAGGTTGTTCCGTTCCAATCCCACTTCTGATGACGGGGCGGCGAGTCCAGGGGTCTTTTTAAAAACGGTGACGTCACCACCGGTGACGTCAACATCTTCAGCATCATGGTGACCGCTCACCCCTCGTAGAAAGAAAACACGAAGTAGCTCCATTTTATCTCAACCATTTATTTCGGCAAGGTTATATGGGAGATCTGAACGGTCCGACGGTAGGCGCAACACTGCTTTTTCCAACAGTCGGTCGCTCGTATTTATAGCAAAACAGATTGTGACAAAGAATCTTTATAAAACTTGTTAGATCTTGTCATTCTACTTTAGATTTTAACCTTCAATTGAAATTCATTACTTTTTATTAACATGGGGCCCAGGAGAGCACTCGTGATAGTTAAAATAAATGACTCTAGGCGCCAGTTCCAAGTAATAGGCCGTACAAGAAGAACGGGCAAGAAACTTGCCGGCAATCTTTTAAAAAATTGTGTTTACAGTGAATTTGTTCAGTTTTACAATCATTTGTCTAGTTTTAACAATTCAATGAGTAATTGATGGTTCACAAACATTAATTAGTTAATCAAAGTTTAAGTTAAATTATTAACAATCCAATGAGTAATTTATGGTTCTAAACGTTAATTAGTAAACCAAAGTTAACATGTTTTGATTGTTGTCATTTTACACCGTCCATGAAGCTCGCCTGTGACGTCGTTGCTCCGATATATATATAAATGTATATGCCTGAAGGGCGGGAATGTATGCGATTTATAATCTCTAAAGGCAAACACTTATATTGGCGCGGTGCGGGTATGCGTTGAAGTTGGTGAATGACAACCAAAGCATCAGCGGCTTTATGTCAATGAACGTAAGGTGCACCATGGCGTACTATCGTACTGACCACATCGTATGACGAGTTTAAATGATACAAGATGGTAGAAATGAAATACTACAAAAATGAACAAAAATCAATTGAATCCGATTAAATTGGATATAAATTGATATTGAATCCTGCGAGAAAGGACCAAAATGCAAAGGCCCAAAATATGTTTTGGTCATGCAAAGTGCGTTATGTGCCCGAAGGCTTTATGGCGGTAATTTTATAAGAGAGTGGACTGTATTTTTTATCGTTAGGCGACTGGTTACAACAACGGTATCACTAACTACGACGAGCAAATGCTTAGGTCTAGGATATAGGGATTCCACGCACCTTGACTCCTGTCTTCCTGGAACATCCAGAGCGTCCTGGAGAGCCCAATACCTCGGACCGTCCGTCGTGAGTGTCCTAATGTGATAACCACTGTCCAGATTTGTATTATTTCTTCAGGTGCACCTTTACACTTCACAGTAATGTATTTATAATGTATTGTATTTATAACACGTATTATGGCGGCGATGTCACAATTAAACCGGGACGCGTGCGCATATATTTTGCATAGCTCTTGTCCTTGCGGTGGTTCAAGGGCGACAGACAACCAACGTCTTCCGCTAGGTGTCGTGCGTGTTGCGGATTTGGACGGAGAGAAAAGGACGCAAATACTCATCAAGCTAATGATACCATACGAAATATGAAACATAATAATTTGCATGAGATTAAGCATTGCGGCGCTAACAGAACTGATGGTGATTTTATATTTGATATTTTGACTTATTTGTTAACCATTAGGACAAGGAACTGATGGTGATTTTATATTTGATATTTTGACTTATTTGTTAACCATTAGGACAAGGAACTGATGGTGATTTTATATTTGATATTTTGACTTATTTGTTAACCATTAGGACAAGGAACTGATGATGATTTTATATTTGATATTTTGATATTTTTTAACCATTAGGACAAGGAACTGATGGTGATTTTATATTTGATATTTTGACTTATTTGTTAACCATTAGGACAAGGAACTGATGGTGATTTTATATTTTATATTTTGACTTATTTGTTAACCATTAGGACAAGGAACTGATGATGATTTTATATTTGATATTTTGATATTTGTTAATCATTAGGACAAGGAACTGATGGTGATTTTATATTTTATATTTTGACTTATTTGTTAACCATTAGGACAAGGAACTGATGGTGATTTTATATTTGATATTTTGACTTATTTGTTAACCATTAGGACAAGGAACTGATGATGATTTTATATTTGATATTTTGATATTTGTTAACCGGACAAGGAACTGATGGTGATTTTATATTTGATATTTTGACTTATTTGTTTACCATTAGGACAAGGAACTGATGGTGATTTTATTTTTCATATTTTGACTTATTTGTTAACCATTAGGACAAGGAACTGATGGTGATTTTATATTTGATATTTTGACTTATTTGTTAACCATTAGGACAAGGAACTGATGGTGATTTTATATTTTATATTTTGACTTATTTGTTAACCATTAGGACAAGGAACTGATGGTGATTTTATATTTGATATTTTGACTTATTTTTTAACCATTAGGACAAGGAACTGATGATGATTTTATATTTGATATTTTGATATTTTTTAACCATTAGGACAAGGAACTGATGATGATTTTATATTTGATATTTTGATATTTTTTAACCATTAGGACAAGGAACTGATGATGATTTTATATTTGATATTTTGATATTTTTTAACCATTAGGACAAGGAACTGATGATGATTTTATATTTGATATTTTGACTTATTTGTTAACCATTAGGACAAGGAACTGATGATGATTTTATATTTGATATTTTGATATTTTTTAACCATTAGGACAAGGAACTGATGTTGATTTTATATTTGATATTTTGACTTATTTGTTAACCATTAGGACAAGGAACTGATGATGGTGATTTTATATTTGATATTTTGACTTATTTGTTAACCATTAGGACAAGGAACTGATGGTGATTTTATATTTGATATTTTGACTTATATGTTAACCATTAGGACAAGGAAATGATGGTGATTTTATATTTGATATTTTGATTTATTTGTTAACCATTAGGACAAGGAACTGATGGTGATTTTATATTTGATATTTTGACTTATTTGTTAACCATTAGGACAAGGAACTGATGGTGATTTTATATTTGATATTTGTTAACCATTAGGACAAGGAACTGATGGTGATTTTATATTTGATATTTTGACTTATTTGTTAACCATTAGGACAAGGAACTGATGGTGATTTTATATTTGATATTTTGACTTATTTGTTAACCATTAGGACAAGGAACTGATGGTGATTTTATATTTGATATTTTGACTTATTTGTTAACCATTAGGACAAGGAACTGATGGTGATTTTATATTTGATACGTTGACTTATTTGTTAACCATTAGGACAAGGAACTGATGGTGATTTTATATTTGATATTTTGACTTATTTGTTAACCATTAGGACAAGGAACTGATGGTGATTTTATATTTGATATTTTGACTTATTTGTTAACCATTAGGACAAGGAACTGATGGTGATTTTATATTTGATATTTTGATATTTGTTAACCATTAGGACAAGGAACTGATGGTGATTTTATATTTGATATTTTGACTTATTTGTTAACCAGTAGGACAAGGAACTGATGGTGATTTTATATTTTATATTTTGACTTATTTGTTAACCATTAGGACAAGGAACTGATGGTGATTTTATATTTGATATTTTGACTTATTTGTTAACCATTAGGACAAGGAACTGATGATGATTTTATATTTGATATTTTGATATTTGTTAACCGGACAAGGAACTGATGGTGATTTTATATTTGATATTTTGACTTATTTGTTTACCATTAGGACAAGGAACTGATGGTGATTTTATTTTTCATATTTTGACTTATTTGTTAACCATTAGGACAAGGAACTGATGGTGATTTTATATTTGATATTTTGACTTATTTGTTAACCATTAGGACAAGGAACTGATGGTGATTTTATATTTTATATTTTGACTTATTTGTTAACCATTAGGACAAGGAACTGATGGTGATTTTATATTTGATATTTTGACTTATTTTTTAACCATTAGGACAAGGAACTGATGATGATTTTATATTTGATATTTTGATATTTTTTAACCATTAGGACAAGGAACTGATGATGATTTTATATTTGATATTTTGATATTTTTTAACCATTAGGACAAGGAACTGATGATGATTTTATATTTGATATTTTGATATTTTTTAACCATTAGGACAAGGAACTGATGATGATTTTATATTTGATATTTTGACTTATTTTTTAACCATTAGGACAAGGAACTGATGGTGATTTTATATTTGATATTTTGATATTTTTTAACCATTAGGACAAGGAACTGATGTTGATTTTATATTTGATATTTTGACTTATTTGTTAACCATTAGGACAAGGAACTGATGATGGTGATTTTATATTTGATATTTTGACTTATTTGTTAACCATTAGGACAAGGAACTGATGGTGATTTTATATTTGATATTTTGACTTATTTGTTAACCATTAGGACAAGGAACTGATGGTGATTTTATATTTGATATTTGTTAACCATTAGGACAAGGAACTGATGGTGATTTTATATTTGATATTTTGACTTATTTGTTAACCATTAGGACAAGGAACTGATGGTGATTTTATATTTGATATTTTGACTTATTTGTTAACCATTAGGACAAGGAACTGATGGTGATTTTATATTTGATATTTTGACTTATTTGTTAACCATTAGGACAAGGAACTGATGGTGATTTTATATTTGATACGTTGACTTATTTGTTAACCATTAGGACAAGGAACTGATGGTGATTTTATATTTGATATTTTGACTTATTTGTTAACCATTAGGACAAGGAACTGATGGTGATTTTATATTTGATATTTTGACTTATTTGTTAACCATTAGGACAAGGAACTGATGGTGATTTTATATTTGATATTTTGATATTTTGATATTTGTTAACCATTAGGACAAGGAACTGATGGTGATTTTATATTTGATATTTTGACTTATTTGTTAACCATTAGGACAAGGAACTGATGATGATTTTATATTTCATATTTTGATATTTGTTAACCATTAGGACAAGGAACTGATGGTGATTTTATATTTGATATTTTGACTTATTTGTTTACCATTAGGACAAAGAACTGATGGTGATTTTATTTTTGATATTTTGACTTATTTGTTAACCATTAGGACAAGGAACTGATGGTGATTTTATATTTGATATTTTGACTTATTTGTTAACCATTAGGACAAGGAACTGATGGTGATTTTATATTTGATATTTTGACTTATTTGTTAACCATTAGGACAAGGAACTGATGGTGATTTTATATTTGATATTTTGACTTATTTGTTAACCATTAGGACAAGGAACTGATGGTGATTTTATATTTGATATTTTGACTTATTTGTTAACCATTAGGACAAGGAACTGATGGTGATTTTATATTTGATATTTTGACTTATTTGTTAACCATTAGGACAAGGAACTGATGGTGATTTTATATTTGATATTTTGATATTTGTTAACCATTAGGACAAGGAACTGATGGTGATTTTATATTTGATATTTTGACTTATTTTTTAACCATTAGGACAAGGAACTGATGATGATTTTATATTTGATATTTTGATATTTTTTAACCATTAGGACAAGGAACTGATGATGATTTTATATTTGATATTTTGATATTTTTTAACCATTAGGACAAGGAACTGATAATGATTTTATATTTGAAATTTTGACTTATTTTTTAACCATTAGGACAAGGAACTGATGGTGATTTTATATTTGATATTTTGATATTTTTTAACCATTAGGACAAGGAACTGATGGTGATTTTATATTTGATATTTTGACTTATTTGTTAACCATTAGGACAAGGAACTGATGATGATTTTATATTTGATATTTTGACTTATTTGTTAACCATTAGGACAAGGAACTGATGGTGATTTTATATTTGATATTTTGATATTTTTTTACCATTAGGACAAGGAACTGATGATGATTTTATATTTGATATTTTGATATTTGTTAACCAGTAGGACAAGGAACTGATGATGATTTTATATTTGATATTTTGACTTATTTTTTAACAATACAATACAATACAATACAAAATACTTTATTGTACACCAGACTTATAAATAAAACAGTACAGAAATATTAAAACACAGTAAAGTACAATGGGCGGACTTATCGCTAAAAGCGATCTCTTCCAGTCAACCTTTGGATGGAGAGAACTAATGGAGTGAGAGAGGTCGGTGGTGTAAACAAATAAACAAAATAGAAAAAAATAAATATTAAAATTATATATATATGTACCCACAAATATTATAGATATAATAATATAGATACCAATAATATATACATATAACATATTAAGGAAAAATAAGAAACACACATACATGCTAATAAGTAAGTAATACAATACTTAAACATACATATCACTATAATTATACTAAATAATATAATATATACATATAATATCAAATTACGTACGGAGACAAACAACAACAACTAGTGAGGGTGAGTGAGGTATAACTGTTTTACCTTGATTTTAAAGGTAGCCAGAGTTTGAGCCTGCCTTATAGCTAGTGGAAGCTTATTCCAGAGACGTACAGCTTGTACAGTGAAAGACTTGTCATAGAACGAAGTACTATGAACAGGCGTTTTCAGCAACATGTTTTCCGATGACCTAAGGGAAAGTTGTTGGGAATAATGAAGGAATTCGAATCTTTCCTTCAAATAGAGCGGAGTAAGGGGATTGAATAAAATATTATATAGCAGAGAAAGAATGTGAGTATTCCGGCGAAGGCGAATAGGCAGCCACTTGAGTTGAGCACGAAATTGAGAAACATGGTCAAATTTTCGAAGTCCGAAAATAAACCTTATGCAGTAGTTTTGGAGACGCTCAAGCTTATTCAGCTGGTCCTCCGTGAGATCAAGATAACAGGCATCGGCATAGTCAAGAATGGGAAGAAGGAGAGATTGTGCAAGCGTAACTTTAGTAGCAGTCGGAAGAAAGTTTCGCAGTCTTCTAAGAGAAGCTCCCGAAGCAAATATCTTCCGACTAACAGATGCCAGCTGCGGACCCCATGAAAGACAGTTATCTAATATAACGCCCAAGTTTTTTACCTCCGAGCTATAAGGAACTATGACACCATCAAAAACAACTTGAGAGAGCGTGGCAAAATCTATTCTTGCTATCATTCTGGAGCTTCCTATAATGATGGCTTGAGTTTTTTTCGGGTTGATCTTTAACCCGAAGCGCTTGCTCCATTCCGCTAAACGACATAAATCATCATTTGTACGGCCAACAGCTTCTGTTAACCTATCAAGCGAAGTTTGCGTGTAGATTTGGAGATCGTCAGCATAAAGATGGTAGGAAGAAGTAAGATTGTTAGAAATAGAGTTAATAAATATAGCAAAGAGGAAAGGAGAAAGAACGCCGCCTTGAGGGACACCAGCTACCGCGTTGCACCAAGAGGAAAACGAATCATCGAGATGAACGCGTTGCCGGCGTCCGTACAAATAGCTGTGAAACCAGTCAGTCACTGAAGGAGATACGTTAATAGAGCTGAGCGTTGCCAAAAGAATGTCAAAGTCGACGGTGTTGAAAGCATTACTAAAATCTAGTAGAGTGAGTATAGTCAGCTGTCCGGTTTCCATGCCCAGCCTGATGTCTTCTGTTATTTTAACCAGGGTTGTAACAGTGCTGTGTCCGCGACGGAAACCAGACTGCAGAGGATTTAAGAGGTTATGTTTATGAAGGAAGGAGCTCAACTGAGCATGGACTAAACGCTCAAGAACCTTAGAAAGGAATGGTAGGATAGAGATAGGACGATATTCGGAAAAAGAAACAGGGTTGGACTTTTTAGGAAGGGGAATTATGTGCGCATCTTTCCAGATGGAAGGGACAGCACCGCTGGAAATGGAAAAATTCAGGATGTGACAAATAATAGGAAGGATTTCGTCTAGAATAAAGACAATCATTTTCCGACTAATGTTGTCACCACCCATTGCATTAGACTGGATAGCGAGGATGCTCTTTTTAACGTCACTTGCAGTGACTTGACTAAAGAAGAATGGAGAGTAATCTGGAGTAACAAGGCTGGAAAGAGTGTTTATAGTATCAATTTTGTCGTTAGCATTAATATTCGATGAAGATGAAAAATGTTGATTGAGGGAATCAATGTCCAGATCTTTTGGTACGGGATCTTGCTTAATCTTGCCTACTCCCAGTGATTTTAAAAATTTCCAGACTTTAGCTGGATCTTCGTTTTCAACGGAGTCATGGACATGACGGCGAAAAGCATCCCTACACATCCTATTGCAGCGATTCCGTGCAAGAACATATTTCTCCTTGTTAGTATCAATAGGATTACATCTAACTTTAGCCTTGGCAATAACTTTCTTGTGCATAAGAGCTTTGATATCACTAGTTAGCCAAGGAGCTGGGAGATGTTTCATCTTTACAGCTCTAATAGGAGCATGGGTATCGTAAAGTTGAGTTAGTACGGAATTGAAAAGTGCAACTTTATCATCCAACGATGAGGCATATAATACTTGACTCCAATCTAAGTCACGTGCATCATTACGGAGCTCATCAACGTTCATAGAACCAAAGTTACGTTGCAGAAGAATTTTTGGTTTGGGTTTTGGAGGACGAATTTTATAAGATAGATAGATAAGATCATGATAGGAGAACGCGTCAGCATTACACTGCCCATGCTTAACAACATGCTGCAAGGAAGATACAATAATAAGGTCAAGAAGAGACGGCATGGAATTAGGAAAGTTATGCGTAGCATCAAGGGGCAGTATATGCATATTGTTAGCGTTGGTGATAGATTCTAAAGATAGTGAGCGAGAATCATTTTTAAGAAGGCAAGTATTAAAGTCACCCATAATAATGGTGTGATTATAGGATACGGTAAGATCTTCAAGCATTTTTTCAAAGGAAGAGAAATAATTTACACGTAAAGAAGGACTATAATAAACTCCTAGTAAAATCTTACTATGTGAAAGTAAAATTTCAATAAGCAGATGTTCGCCCGCATTGGGTGGCGGAGGCTGTGCAGACATACTAATAATTGAGAAAGGAATTTGAGAACGCAGATAGATAGCAACGCCTCCCCCACCACTCCCAGTGCGATCATTGCGTATCAAGTTAAAACCCGGAAGGGAGTACAGAGTCGAGGGAAGGCAGGGTTTCAACCAGGACTCGGAAACCAGAATAGCATGGGCGTTTTTAACATCAAAAGATGCCTGCATGTCATGGAAATGAGCCGGAATGCTTTGGGCATTAATATGAAGAACGTTAAAATTTTTAGGAACATCAGAAAAGTAGCTGGCTAGTGTCTCAGATAAGGTAGGTATGCTAGCAAAGCTATCTGAAGAACTACTTGATACAGAGGGTACAGAAAAGTATTCATCACTATCGTCATTACTGTTGATATCCGACATACTAATATGATAATAAATAATAATATAATAACGTTATAAATACAATAATATAAATAAAATAACAATAATTAAAAACAAAATTAAAAAAAAAAAAAAAAATATATATATACATATATAAACTACTTCATCTGCCAGCTGCTGTACCTACAAAAAGTAATTATAATTACACCGAAAAAAAAAAACATTTAATGAATAATAAACCTCGATATACAAAGAAAAACAAGTATAGAACAGCATAATAATAATAAATTACGAACAATCTATAAATAAAAATATAATATTATTTAATTGATCTATGAAACATCAAGAACAACAAAACTAACTATACAATCACCTATAACATAACTTGAGTATTGGTCTATCATGCATCCAAGAAAGACGCAAAAAAAAAAAAAAAATATTTTTTGACATTTGACACAATTGACAATGACAATTGAAAATGACAATGGGATTGACACTTGACAGAGTTATATGTCTAGCTAGATTTAAGGTTAACTAAAAACTTAAAAAGAAACGTAAGATATGTATAGTATTATATTCTCTTTGATATGTATAAATCCAAGAAGAAGAAAAAACTACGGTACTTAGTAATGAGTAATCTAATATGTTTAAAGTTTAGATAATACGCGGTACTTATTTATCTACCCTTCTTTAATGTAGAAGTGATTATTAATGAACATTAGATCGTAACGAAAAGTAAACATTGAGCTGCGAAAACAGCTAATTGACTAGTAACTAAATAGTTAGTAGTTGGCAGTGCGGCTAAAACAATATGACTACAAGAACTGCGGTGCAAGTACAGAACTCTGCGACCGACAAATTGACTGTTCGACAAGTTAAAATTAGAAATAGGTACATAGATCATTGTTATTTTTCGAAAAAGAAACACAACTTTTCTCGGAGAACGAGAACTAATCCCGATACGAAACTATTTTTGTGATTTTCGTGTGAAAACCGTTGCGAACGACTATAAAACCATTCATACATTTACGTTAAAAAAGTCTTCGTTCCATAAACTAGTTTTCGAATTGCAAGAAGCGAATATCCAATTAATATTGAAGAAAGTAGATTAGGCATAGTTTCGTTTTCGAAAAAATCAAGAACCACCCATCTCCAACTTAAATTTTCAATCTTGTTTACTAAAAAGATTGGTACTTGCACTGCCGGAATGCAAATCGGAATGCTTTACTTCTTAGTGGCTGCAACTGCTGCTCGTCGTGTCTTTGTGGGCAAAGGTTCCTTGGCTTCTTTAGCCGCCACCGGCTTCGAAGGTTCCGGCGTCATAGGCAGTGCAATCTTATGAAGCTCTTCAAGATTGCTAACACGGTGACGTGCACCGTCGGCTCCTAGGATGTGAACATAGCCATCCCTTGTCCAACATTTATTCAAACCGAAGCGTTGTCTTGCAGCCATGAACGCCTCATGCCTAGTTTTTGTCAGGAACTCAGAAAGTGTGACACCAGTACCTTTCAAGCTCGTCTTAGCGAACCACACTTTGTCACGCACAATAATTTCTTTAAATTTAACTAGTAGAGGTCGAGGTCTATCCTGAGAAGCTCGGCCCATCCGTTGACAACGACTGATGCACTGTGTGTTGAAATCAGACATCTTAAGTTTAGTGGTGATCACCTTAGTAATAACATCACTGGTTTGCTCTTTCTTATCTTCTGGTACACCATGAAAGAGCAAGATTTTTCGGCGGCTGCGCATCTCTTGCTGATCAACTTCATGAGCAAGCCCACTGAGCTGCTGCTGAAAGGCACGCAGCACTTGAACAGTGAAAGCTTTGAATGCATTGAAGTCCGCCGCTAGTGTATCAGTAGTACTTACAGGTGGTGACTTATGCAGGTCACTCTCAAATGCAGCCATTCTCTTGTTCAGAGCCTCCATAACTTCAAACATAGATTGAGTAGCTGTAGACATGTCACAGGCAATTTTACACAGGTATAATTCCTTAGAGATTTTGGTGATGGAAATGGTACACAGGCAGGTGAAGTAGCACTAATTAACACATATACACAAAAATTTGGGTTTAAAAAACTTGTAAAATACTTATTAAATAGAAAATTTACGAAGAGAGCGAATTTTTACGTGCTCACACAACTACCGCCTTTTTTTTTTTTTTAACCATTAGGACAAGGAACTGATGGTGATTTTATTTTTGATATTTTGACTTATTTGTTAACCATTAGGACAAGGAACTGATGGTGATTTTATATTTGATATTTTGACTTATTTGTTAACCATTAGGACAAGGAACTGATGGTGATTTTATATTTGATATTTTGACTTATTTGTTAACCATTAGGACAAGGAACTGATGGTGATTTTATATTTGATATTTTGACTTATTTGTTAACCATTAGGACAAGGAACTGATGGTGATTTTATATTTAATATTTTGACTTATTTGTTAACCATTAGGACAAGGAACTGATGGTGATTTTATATTTGATATTTTGACTTATTTGTTAACCATTAGGACAAGGAACTGATGGTGATTTTATATTTGAAATTTTGACTTATTTGTTAACCATTAGGACAAGGAACTGATGGTGATTTTATATTTGATATTTAGACTTATTTGTTAACCATTAGGACAAGGAACTGATGGTGATTTTATATTTGATATTTTGACTTATTTGTTAACCATTAGGACAAGGAACTGATGATGATTTTATTTTTGATATTTTGACTTATTTGTTAACCATTAGGACAAGGAACTGATGGTGATTTTATATTTGATATTTTGACTTATTTGTTTACCATTAGGACAAGGAACTGATAGTGATTTTATTTTTGATATTTTGACTTATTTGTTAACCATTAGGACAAGGAACTGATGGTGATTTTATATTTGATATTTTGACTTATTTGTTAACCATTAGGACAAGGAACTGATGGTGATTTTATATTTGATATTTTGACTTATTTGTTAACCATTAGGACAAGGAACTGATGGTGATTTTATATTTGATATTTTGACTTATTTGTTAACCATTAGGACAAGGAACTGATGGTGATTTTATATTTGATATTTTGACTTATTTGTTAACCATTAGGACAAGGAACTGATGATGATTTTATATTTCATATTTTGATATTTGTTAACCATTAGGACAAGGAACTGATGGTGATTTTATATTTGATATTTTGACTTATTTGTTAACCATTAGGACAAGGAACTGATGGTGATTTTATATTTGATATTTTGACTTATTTTTTAACCATTAGGACAAGGAACTGATGATGATTTTATATTTGATATTTTGATATTTTTTAACCATTAGGACAAGGAACTGATGATGATTTTATATTTGATATTTTGATATTTTTTAACCATTAGGACAAGGAACTGATGGTGATTTTATATTTGATATTTTGATATTTTTTAACCATTAGGACAAGGAACTGATGGTGATTTTATATTTGATATTTTGACTTATTTGTTAACCATTAGGACAAGGAACTGATGATGATTTTATAATTGATATTTTGACTTATTTGTTAACCATTAGGACAAGGAACTGATGGTGATTTTATATTTGATATTTTGATATTTTTTTACCATTAGGACAAGGAACTGATGATGATTTTATATTTGATATTTTGATATTTGTTAACCAGTAGGACAAGGAACTGATGATGATTTTATATTTGATATTTTGACTTATTTTTTAACCATTAGGACAAGCAACTGGTGGTGATTTTATATTTGATATTTTGACTTATTTGTTAACCATTAGGACAAGGAACTGATGGTGATTTTATTTTTGATATTTTGACTTATTTGTTAACCATTAGGACAAGGAACTGATGGTGATTTTATATTTGATATTTTGACTTATTTGTTAACCATTAGGACAAGGAACTGATGGTGATTTTATATTTGATATTTTGACTTATTTGTTAACCATTAGGACAAGGAACTGATGGTGATTTTATATTTGATATTTTGACTTATTTGTTAACCATTAGGACAAGGAACTGATGGTGATTTTATATTTAATATTTTGACTTATTTGTTAACCATTAGGACAAGGAACTGATGGTGATTTTATATTTGATATTTTGACTTATTTGTTAACCATTAGGACAAGGAACTGATGGTGATTTTATATTTGAAATTTTGACTTATTTGTTAACCATTAGGACAAGGAACTGATGGTGATTTTATATTTGATATTTAGACTTATTTGTTAACCATTAGGACAAGGAACTGATGGTGATTTTATATTTGATATTTTGACTTATTTGTTAACCATTAGGACAAGGAACTGATGATGATTTTATATTTCATATTTTGATATTTGTTAACCATTAGGACAAGGAACTGATGGTGATTTTATATTTGATATTTTGACTTATTTGTTTACCATTAGGACAAGGAACTGATAGTGATTTTATTTTTGATATTTTGACTTATTTGTTAACCATTAGGACAAGGAACTGATGGTGATTTTATATTTGATATTTTGACTTATTTGTTAACCATTAGGACAAGGAACTGATGGTGATTTTATATTTGATATTTTGACTTATTTGTTAACCATTAGGACAAGGAACTGATGGTGATTTTATATTTGATATTTTGACTTATTTGTTAACCATTAGGACAAGGAACTGATGGTGATTTTATATTTGATATTTTGACTTATTTGTTAACCATTAGGACAAGGAACTGATGATGATTTTATATTTCATATTTTGATATTTGTTAACCATTAGGACAAGGAACTGATGGTGATTTTATATTTGATATTTTGACTTATTTGTTAACCATTAGGACAAGGAACTGATGGTGATTTTATATTTGATATTTTGACTTATTTTTTAACCATTAGGACAAGGAACTGATGATGATTTTATATTTGATATTTTGATATTTTTTAACCATTAGGACAAGGAACTGATGATGATTTTATATTTGATATTTTGATATTTTTTAACCATTAGGACAAGGAACTGATGATGATTTTATATTTGAAATTTTGACTTATTTTTTAACCATTAGGACAAGGAACTGATGGTGATTTTATATTTGATATTTTGATATTTTTTAACCATTAGGACAAGGAACTGATGGTGATTTTATATTTGATATTTTGACTTATTTGTTAACCATTAGGACAAGGAACTGATGATGATTTTATATTTGATATTTTGACTTATTTTTTAACCATTAGGACAAGCAACTGGTGGTGATTTTATATTTGATATTTTGACTTATTTGTTAACGATTAGGACAAGGAACTGATGGTGATTTTATATTTGATATTTTGACTTATTTGTTAACCATTAGGACAAGGAACTGATGGTGATTTTATATTTGATATTGTGTTGTTTGGGTATTACAGAGGAGAGGGCACGCAATTAAACCACCATATTTTCGAGACTGATTTATTGGAGCGAAAGAGGCGGGTATATCTTAAATAATAATAAAGTGGAGGTAGGCATCTAAATACGCATACATAACATCTTCCCCCCCCTGATTAAGACTTAATTTTATATTCTTATAATTAACTTAAATTTAAACACAATCAATAAACATCTATCATCGAAACAACTAATATCATCGAAATAACACAGCAGCCAGCAAAGATCAGCGAGAATCAAATAATAACTAACTATTTGGTACACATTAATAAATACAAATATAATTAGCAAATTACGGATAACGTTCGAGGTAACTACCACACATTATACATAAAAAAGAGAAGCGAATGTTTTTCTTTTTACAACGACACATTCTTAGTTACTACCTACCTACTTAGGTACCTACAGCTAAATCTAGGCCACAATTAATTAATAATTATAGCTAAACTAAAATACACATTATGTACCTACAATATGTGCATGTTGATACAAACCTATTACGAATTACGATACGTGAAACCGAAAGGTGAACGGTGTACATTTTATAGGTACCAACTACCTCGTGAGGAGTAGATAGTATTATTCGGGTACCTATCATGGCTCAAAGAATAGTTTAAGAGTATTTTAGACGATCATAAAGCGGTCGACCGGCTTGCGTGTGCGTTTCGGCGTCACAGTTTCACTCAGCGTCTCCGTCGGCATCGAGCGGGTCGCTTCTGTGTCTCCTGACCTATCTGTTTGTATTACAACCGGTTCCATATGAGTATTAACATGATCATTATTTTCAAAGAGCGGCATTAAGTTAAACTCATCCAAATCGGTGTTAATGTCACATTCTATTATCTTCTCTGTCTTCTCCTTATCTCTATTCTTGTCGTACTTTTGGTGCCGCTGGCGAATTTGGTCTACGTGTTTTTTAAACGTTTGACCATTTCGTTGCACCAGATAAGAAACAGGCCCTAGCCGTTTATTTACAATGCCTTCCTTCCAAGTGAACTTATTATTTTTAAATGATTTGAACATAACTTCATCACCTACATTAAAATAGCGTTCTTTGCCCTTTCTAGTGTTCACTATTTTTTGTTGCCGCTCGCGAACAATATCGTTCGTGTTAGGTCGTAATATATCATAATGAGTGCGAACACTGCGGCCTAGCAACAACTGAGCCGGAGACTTGCCGGTCAGACTGTGAGGAGTCGATCTGTAAGTTAGTAGAAACTTATCAAGCGCGAAGTTCAAATCCGTCTTATCTAGTAGCGCTTTTTTTAAACAGTTCTTTATAATTTTGACGGAACTTTCTGCCGCGCCATTACTGCTTGGTTTATACGGTGAAACTAAGATATGTTTAGTAGCACAACTATCCATGAACGATTTAAACTCACCACTAGTAAAAGGTGGTCCATTGTCTGAAACTAGCTCTAAACAAAGTCCGAACTGACTAAAAATTTGTCTCAGTTTGGCTATGGTGATTTTCGCAGAAGTACTACCTACGCAATGCGCTTCAATCCATTTGGAATGAGCATCCACTAGAACGAGATACGTCAACGTGCCTAGGGAAAAGAAATCGACGTGTACTCTGTACCACGGCACTTGTGGCCAGGCCCACGGGTGGACTGGCGCGTGCGGCGGGGACGCGCGCGTCGCGGCGCACACCGCGCAGCCGAGGCACGCGCGCTCGATGTCGCCGTCGATGCCGGGCCAGTACACGTACCCTCTAGCTATGCTTTTGCATTTTACTATGCCTAGATGACTAGAATGTAGCATCTCTAAAACTTCATTTCGTAGCGATTGAGGTATAATGACGCGGTGGCCAAATAATACGCAACCTGATTCCACGTTTAGATATTGTTTTATTTCGAAGTAACTTTTCAGTTCTTTATCTTTGCAATATACCCAGTTAGCTTTAATCGCATGTATTAATCTTTGTAATGTGCTATCTTTAGCCGTGTGTCTCGCCACCGCTTTGAAATCTATCGGTACTTGATCAGTTATAAAATTTATATAGGACTCGGAGCGATATTCTAAACGATCATCATTATTCGGTAGGCGCGAGAGGCTATCGGCTAGACAATTATTTTCTGACCTAATGCATTTTACCTCGTAGTCGTAAGCACTTAAAATAACAGCCCATCTTTGTAACCTATTGCCCGCCATCGATGGGATTTGCTTCTTTTCGCTAAAAATGGACGCCAAGGGCTTACAATCTGTGATCAAAGTAAATTTATGTCCGTACAAATAGTCATGAAATTTGTTGATGGCAAAAATGATTGCCAGACCCTCGCGACATATTTGTGAATAGTTGCGCTCGGCCGGCGACAGCGTGCGCGAGACGTGCAGCACGGGCCGCACGGCGCCGTCGCGCGCGCGCTGCGCCAGCACGCCGCCCACCCCGTGCGGCGACGCGTCGCACGTCACGAATGTCGGCAGCGTCGGCTCCCAGTGAGCCAGTATGGGAGCATCGGTTAACGTCTTTTTGATGCGTTCAAAGGCCGCGTCACACTCTTGTGACCATATAAACTCTCTGTTGTGTTTCAGCAAGGCGTGCAAAGGCTCCAAAATGTCACTAAGCTTTCGAATGAATTTGCCATAGTAGTTGACCAACCCTAAAAATGCTTTTAGCTCGCTTACATTTTTTGGCTGAGGAGTTCTATTAATAGCGTCAATTTTTGTAATTTCTGTTTTTAATCCGCTCGCGTCGATTACGTAACCCAAATAAGAAACAGATTTCTTAAAGAAACTGCATTTATTTTTTTCTACCTTAAGACCGCTGTCTGCTAATATTTTAAATACCTGTGACAGGATCTCAACGCTTTCCTTTTCATTTTTTGAGCTGGTCAACAAATCGTCCTGATAAATAGCCACATTAGGAAGCTTAAATATTTTTTCCATAACCCGTTGAAACTTACTCGCAGCGCACTTTACTCCGAACGGTAGCCTATTATATGTAAACATGCCTTTGTGTGTAACGATCGTGCAGCATTTTTTTGCCTCGTCACTCAAAATCAATTGCTGGTAGGCCCTACTCAAGTCAATTTTGTTAAATACTTTGCCTCCCTGAAGTGACGCGAAAATATCTTCTATTCTGGGCAATGGATACTTATCGTCTAAGAGTACCGGGTTTAATGTTGTTTTAAAATCGCCACAAAGTCTTACCTCGCCGGACTTCTTGATGACGGGGACGACCGGCGTGCCCCACTCGCTCCACTCCACCGGCGTGATGACGCCCTCGCGCTCCAGGCGCTCGAGCTCGGCCTCCACCGCGGGCCGCAGCGCGTACGGCACGGGGCGCGCGCGCCGCCACACCGGCACGGCCTCAGGAACCATATCCAAATTTATCTTTCCCTTATTAAAAGCACCAATGCCTGGCGAGAATACCTCTGGGAATTTATTCATTAAATGCCTAACAGCTGATTCCGTATCGGTAACTTTTTCGCTGATTTGAGCTACCGATTCGTGTCCCGCGACGGAGGGAAACTGAATACCGAACGCACGCATCCATTTACGACCAAATAATGAGTTACTATCATCATTATCGATGACTACTAGACACAAATCATGCACTGTTTTATTATCCAACGTGACGCTACACTTGAATTCACCTTTCGGTTTAACTTTTTGCCCGTTATACATTCTTAAATTAGACTTACGAGGACTCAACTTAATGCCGCTAAAATATTTATCGTACATACTTCTATTAATGATGCTCATGCCCGCTCCGGTGTCACCCTCCATGGTGACGGGCTTGCCGTTGATTGACACCCGCAGCAACCAACGTTTGTCCTCTTCCTTATCACTCAATTGATAAACCTCGTCGTCCTCTTCTTCGCTCGACGGAAGAGGGCTCGCCTCCTCGGCCGCCACTTTGTGCACACCGGCACGTTTACGAGAACGGCACATCTTAGCTATGTGGCCGCGGTTACCACAAACAAAGCACTCCACATTTACGAAATGACACTTATCAGCCCGATGCGGCTGACCACAACGATAACACTTGAGCTGCTGTTTCGGGCCGCCTGCTCCCTTCGGCGGCGGTGCAGCCGTCCAGCCGCGCCCGCGGCCGGCCGCGCCGGCGCCGCCGTACGCCGCCCGCGCTCCGCGGTACACTCCGCTCGGGCCGCCGGCATGCCGCGCGGCGGCCGCGGCGCCGCCGCCCGCGACCGCGTGTACTTGATCGCCGTGCCTTGCGGTCCCCGCTGTCGCTTCCTGCGAATCTCTGACAGCCGCCTCCAAGGACAGTGCCACCTCGACGGCACGGACGAACGTCAATTCTGTTTCTGTCATCAAACGTTGTCTTATTTTATCACTTCTTATGCCAAAAACGAATTGATCTCTTAAATTCTCGTTTAACGAAGCTGTGCTGGTGAATGAGCATGTTTTACTTAATTTTTTTTAGCTGCGCAAGATAATCCGTCACTGTTTGAGAGTCACTTTGTTTACACGACCGAAATATAATGCGTTCAGCAATGACAGAGCGTTTCGGTGCAAGATGATCCTCAACTAACTTCACTATGATGTCAAACCCAACTTTTTCTGGCTTTTCGGGAAAACATAAATCGATCATCAGATCCAGCGGCTCCGTGCCCACTACCGCCACCAAATACTTAGAATATTCGGCTGGTTTGACGTCGTGGATCTCGAACCATGCTCGCAGCCTGCTCACGTACGTCGACCATCTGTCCGCGTTCACTTTAAATTCTTGAATCTGGCTCAGATTCATGTTTCTTTTTGAGTCTCGATTGCTCACTCACTTTAATAACACGTTTTAGTTACTTTAGGGTTCTTAACTCGTCGCCAAATGTGTTGTTTGGGTATTACAGAGGAGAGGGCACGCAATTAAACCACCATATTTTCGAGACTGATTTATTGGAGCGAAAGAGGCGGGTATATCTTAAATAATAATAAAGTGGAGGTAGGCATCTAAATACGCATACATAACACATAATTTGACTTATTTGTTAACCATTAGGACAAGGAACTGATGATGATTTTATATTTCATATTTTGATATTTGTTAACCATTAGGACAAGGAACTGATGGTGATTTTATATTTGATATTTTGACTTATTTGTTAACCATTAGGACAAGGAACTGATGGTGATTTTATATTTGATATTTTGACTTATTTTTTAACCATTAGGACAAGGAACTGATGATGATTTTATATTTGATATTTTGATATTTTTTAACCATTAGGACAAGGAACTGATGATGATTTTATATTTGATATTTTGATATTTTTTAACCATTAGGACAAGGAACTGATGATGATTTTATATTTGAAATTTTGACTTATTTTTTAACCATTAGGACAAGGAACTGATGGTGATTTTATATTTGATATTTTGATATTTTTTAACCATTAGGACAAGGAACTGATGGTGATTTTATATTTGATATTTTGACTTATTTGTTAACCATTAGGACAAGGAACTGATGATGATTTTATATTTGATATTTTGACTTATTTGTTAACCATTAGGACAAGGAACTGATGGTGATTTTATATTTGATATTTTGACTTATTTGTTAACCATTAGGACAAGGAACTGATGATGATTTTATATTTGATATTTTGATATTTGTTAACCAGTAGGACAAGGAACTGATGATGATTTTATATTTGATATTTTGACTTATTTTTTAACCATTAGGACAAGCAACTGGTGGTGATTTTATATTTGATATTTTGACTTATTTGTTAACCATTAGGACAAGGAACTGATGGTGATTTTATTTTTGATATTTTGACTTATTTTTTAACCATTAGGACAAGGAACTGATGATGATTTTATATTTGATATTTTGACTTATTTTTTAACCATTAGGACAAGGAACTGATGATGATTTTATATTTGATATTTTGATATTTTTTAACCATTAGGACAAGGAACTGATGATGATTTCATATTTGATATTTTGATATTTTTTAACCATTAGGACAAGGAACTGATGATGATTTTATATTTGATATTTTGATATTTTTTAACCATTAGGACAAGGAACTGATGATGATTTCATATTTGATATTTTGATATTTTTTAACCATTAGGACAAGGAACTGATGATGATTTTATATTTGATATTTTGACTTATTTTTTAACCATTAGGACAAGGAACTGATGGTGATTTTATATTTGATATTTTGACTTATTTGTTAACCATTAGGACAAGGAACTGATGGTGATTTTATATTTGATATTTTGATATTTGTTAACCATTAGGACAAGGAACTGATGGTGATTTTATATTTGATATTTTGACTTATTTGTTAACCATTAGGACAAGGAACTGATGGTGATTTTATATTTGATATTTTGACTTATTTGTTAACCATTAGGACAAGGAACTGATGGTGATTTTATATTTGATATTTTGACTTATTTGTTAACCATTAGGACAAGGAACTGATGGTGATTTTATATTTGATATTTTGACTTATTTGTTAACCATTAGGACAAGGAACTGATGATGATTTTATATTTGATATTTTGATATTTTTTAACCATTAGGACAAGGAACTGATGGTGATTTTATATTTGATATTTTGACTTATTTGTTAACCATTAGGACAAGGAACTGATGGTGATTTTATATTTTATATTTTGACTTATTTGTTAACCATTAGGACAAGGAACTGATGGTGATTTTATAATTGATATTTTGACTTATTTGTTAACCATTAGGACAAGGAACTGATGGTGATTTTATATTTGATATTTTGATATTTTGATATTTGTTAACCATTAGGACAAGGAACTGATGGTGATTTTATATTTGATATTTTGACTTATTTGTTAACCATTAGGACAAGGAACTGATGATGATTTTATATTTCATATTTTGATATTTGTTAACCATTAGGACAAGGAACTGATGGTGATTTTATATTTGATATTTTGACTTATTTGTTTACCATTAGGACAAAGAACTGATGGTGATTTTCATATTTGATATTTTGATATTTTTTAACCATTAGGACAAGGAACTGATGATGATTTTATATTTGATATTTTGACTTATTTTTTAACCATTAGGACAAGGAACTGATGGTGATTTTATATTTGATATTTTGACTTATTTGTTAACCATTAGGACAAGGAACTGATGGTGATTTTATATTTGATATTTTGATATTTGTTAACCATTAGGACAAGGAACTGATGGTGATTTTATATTTGATATTTTGACTTATTTGTTAACCATTAGGACAAGGAACTGATGGTGATTTTATATTTGATATTTTGACTTATTTGTTAACCATTAGGACAAGGAACTGATGGTGATTTTATATTTGATATTTTGACATATTTGTTAACCATTAGGACAAGGAACTGATGGTGATTTTATATTTGATATTTTGACTTATTTGTTAACCATTAGGACAAGGAACTGATGATGATTTTATATTTGATATTTTGATATTTTTTAACCATTAGGACAAGGAACTGATGGTGATTTTATATTTGATATTTTGACTTATTTGTTAACCATTAGGACAAGGAACTGATGGTGATTTTATATTTTATATTTTGACTTATTTGTTAACCATTAGGACAAGGAACTGATGGTGATTTTATATTTGATATTTTGACTTATTTGTTAACCATTAGGACAAGGAACTGATGGTGATTTTATATTTGATATTTTGATATTTTGATATTTGTTAACCATTAGGACAAGGAACTGATGATGATTTTATATTTGATATTTTGACTTATTTGTTAACCATTAGGACAAGGAACTGATGATGATTTTATATTTCATATTTTGATATTTGTTAACCATTAGGACAAGGAACTGATGGTGATTTTATATTTGATATTTTGACTTATTTGTTTACCATTAGGACAAAGAACTGATGGTGATTTTATTTTTGATATTTTGACTTATTTGTTAACCATTAGGACAAGGAACTGATGGTGATTTTATATTTGATATTTTGACTTATTTGTTAACCATTAGGACAAGGAACTGATGGTGATTTTATATTTGATATTTTGACTTATTTTTTAACCATTAGGACAAGGAACTGATGATGATTTTATATTTGATATTTTGATATTTTTTAACCATTAGGACAAGGAACTGATGATGATTTTATATTTGATATTTTGATATTTTTTAACCATTAGGACAAGGAACTGATGATGATTTTATATTTGAAATTTTGACTTATTTTTTAACCATTAGGACAAGGAACTGATGGTGATTTTATATTTGATATTTTGATATTTTTTAACCATTAGGACAAGGAACTGATGGTGATTTTATATTTGATATTTTGACTTATTTGTTAACCATTAGGACAAGGAACTGATGATGATTTTATATTTGATATTTTGACTTATTTGTTAACCATTAGGACAAGGAACTGATGGTGATTTTATATTTGATATTTTGACTTATTTGTTAACCATTAGGACAAGGAACTGATGATGATTTTATATTTGATATTTTGATATTTGTTAACCAGTAGGACAAGGAACTGATGATGATTTTATATTTGATATTTTGACTTATTTTTTAACCATTAGGACAAGCAACTGGTGGTGATTTTATATTTGATATTTTGACTTATTTGTTAACCATTAGGACAAGGAACTGATGGTGATTTTATTTTTGATATTTTGACTTATTTGTTAACCATTAGGACAAGGAACTGATGATGATTTTATATTTGATATTTTGACTTATTTTTTAACCATTAGGACAAGGAACTGATGATGATTTTATATTTGATATTTTGATATTTTTTAACCATTAGGACAAGGAACTGATGATGATTTCATATTTGATATTTTGATATTTTTTAACCATTAGGACAAGGAACTGATGATGATTTTATATTTGATATTTTGATATTTTTTAACCATTAGGACAAGGAACTGATGATGATTTCATATTTGATATTTTGATATTTTTTAACCATTAGGACAAGGAACTGATGATGATTTTATATTTGATATTTTGACTTATTTTTTAACCATTAGGACAAGGAACTGATGGTGATTTTATATTTGATATTTTGACTTATTTGTTAACCATTAGGACAAGGAACTGATGATGATTTTATATTTGATATTTTGACTTATTTGTTAACCATTAGGACAAGGAACTGATGGTGATTTTATATTTGATATTTTGATATTTTTTAACCATTAGGACAAGGAACTGATGATGATTTTATATTTGAAATTTTGATATTTTTTAACCATTAGGACAAGGAACTGATGATGATTTTATATTTGATATTTTGACTTATTTTTTAACCATTAGGACAAGCAACTGGTGGTGATTTTATATTTGATATTTTGACTTATTTGTTAACCATTAGGACAAGGAACTGATGGTGATTTTATTTTTGATATTTTGACTTATTTGTTAACCATTAGGACAAGGAACTGATGGTGATTTTATATTTGATATTTTGACTTATTTGTTAACCATTAGGACAAGGAACTGATGGTGATTTTATATTTGATATTTTGACTTATTTGTTAACCATTAGGACAAGGAACTGATGGTGATTTTATATTTGAAATTTTGACTTATTTGTTAACCATTAGGACAAGGAACTGATGGTGATTTTATATTTGATATTTAGACTTATTTGTTAACCATTAGGACAAGGAACTGATGGTGATTTTATATTTGATATTTTGACTTATTTGTTAACCATTAGGACAAGGAACTGATGGTGATTTTATATTTGATATTTTGACTTATTTGTTAACCATTAGGACAAGGAACTGATGGTGATTTTATATTTGATATTTTGACTTATTTGTTAACCATTAGGACAAGGAACTGATGGTGATTTTATATTTGATATTTTGATATTTGTTAACCATTAGGACAAGGAACTGATGGTGATTTTATATTTGATATTTTGACTTATTTGTTAACCATTAGGACAAGGAACTGATGGTGATTTTATATTTGATATTTTGACTTATTTGTTAACCATTAGGACAAGGAACTGATGGTGATTTTATATTTGATATTTTGACTTATTTGTTAACCATTAGGACAAGGAACTGATGGTGATTTTATATTTGATATTTTGATATTTGTTAACCATTAGGACAAGGAACTGATGGTGATTTTATATTTGATATTTTGACTTATTTGTTAACCATTAGGACAAGGAACTGATGGTGATTTTATATTTGATATTTTGACTTATTTGTTAACCATTAGGACAAGGAACTGATGGTGATTTTATATTTGATATTTTGACTTATTTGTTAACCATTAGGACAAGGAACTGATGGTGATTTTATATTTGATATTTTGACTTATTTGTTAACCATTAGGACAAGGAACTGATGATGATTTTATATTTGATATTTTGATATTTTTTAACCATTAGGACAAGGAACTGATGGTGATTTTATATTTGATATTTTGACTTATTTGTTAACCATTAGGACAAGGAACTGATGGTGATTTTTTATTTTATATTTTGACTTATTTGTTAACCATTAGGACAAGGAACTGATGGTGATTTTATATTTGATATTTTGACTTATTTGTTAACCATTAGGACAAGGAACTGATGGTGATTTTATATTTGATATTTTGATATTTTGATATTTGTTAACCATTAGGACAAGGAACTGATGGTGATTTTATATTTGATATTTTGACTTATTTGTTAACCATTAGGACAAGGAACTGATGGTGATTTTATATTTCATATTTTGATATTTGTTAACCATTAGGACAAGGAACTGATGGTGATTTTATATTTGATATTTTGACTTATTTGTTTACCATTAGGACAAAGAACTGATGGTGATTTTATTTTTGATATTTTGACTTATTTGTTAACCATTAGGACAAGGAACTGATGGTGATTTTATATTTGATATTTTGACTTATTTGTTAACCATTAGGACAAGGAACTGATGGTGATTTTATATTTGATATTTTGACTTATTTGTTAACCATTAGGACAAGGAACTGATGGTGATTTTATATTTGATATTTTGACTTATTTGTTAACCATTAGGACAAGGAACTGATGGTGATTTTATATTTGATATTTTGACTTATTTGTTAACCATTAGGACAAGGAACTGATGATGATTTTATATTTCATATTTTGATATTTGTTAACCATTAGGACAAGGAACTGATGGTGATTTTATATTTGATATTTTGACTTATTTGTTAACCATTAGGACAAGGAACTGATGGTGATTTTATATTTGATATTTTGACTTATTTTTTAACCATTAGGACAAGGAACTGATGATGATTTTATATTTGATATTTTGATATTTTTTAACCATTAGGACAAGGAACTGATGATGATTTTATATTTGATATTTTGATATTTTTTAACCATTAGGACAAGGAACTGATGATGATTTTATATTTGAAATTTTGACTTATTTTTTAACCATTAGGACAAGGAACTGATGGTGATTTTATATTTGATATTTTGATATTTTTTAACCATTAGGACAAGGAACTGATGGTGATTTTATATTTGATATTTTGACTTATTTGTTAACCATTAGGACAAGGAACTGATGGTGATTTTATATTTTATATTTTGACTTATTTGTTAACCATTAGGACAAGGAACTGATGATGATTTTATATTTGATATTTTGATATTTGTTAACCATTAGGACAAGGAACTGATGGTGATTTTATATTTTATATTTTGACTTATTTGTTAACCATTAGGACAAGGAACTGATGGTGATTTTATATTTGATATTTTGACTTATTTGTTAACCATTAGGACAAGGAACTGATGATGATTTTATATTTGATATTTTGACTTATTTGTTAACCATTAGGACAAGGAACTGATGGTGATTTTATATTTGATATTTTGACTTATTTGTTAACCATTAGGACAAGGAACTGATGATGATTTTATATTTGATATTTTGATATTTTTTAACCATTAGGACAAGGAACTGATGGTGATTTTATATTTGATATTTTGACTTATTTGTTAACCATTAGGACAAGGAACTGATGGTGATTTTATATTTGATATTTTGACTTATTTGTTAACCATTAGGACAAGGAAGTGATGGTGATTTTATATTTGATATTTTGACTTATTTGTTAACCATTAGGACAAGGAACTGATGGTGATTTTATATTTGATATTTTGATATTTGTTAACCATTAGGACAAGGAACTGATGGTGATTTTATATTTGATATTTTGACTTATTTGTTAACCATTAGGACATGGAACTGATGGTGATTTTATATTTGATATTTTGACTTATTTGTTAACCATTAGGACAAGGAACTGATGATGATTTTATATTTGATATTTTGACTTATTTGTTAACCATTAGGACAAGGAACTGATGGTGATTTTATATTTGATATTTTGACTTATTTGTTAACCATTAGGACAAGGAACTGATGATGATTTTATATTTGATATTTTGATATTTTTTAACCATTAGGACAAGGAACTGATGGTGATTTTATATTTGATATTTTGACTTATTTGTTAACCATTAGGACAAGGAACTGATGGTGATTTTATATTTTATATTTTGACTTATTTGTTAACCATTAGGACAAGGAACTGATGATGATTTTATATTTGATATTTTGATATTTGTTAACCATTAGGACAAGGAACTGATGGTGATTTTATATTTTATATTTTGACTTATTTGTTAACCATTAGGACAAGGAACTGATGGTGATTTTATATTTGATATTTTGACTTATTTGTTAACCATTAGGACAAGGAACTGATGATGATTTTATATTTGATATTTTGACTTATTTGTTAACCATTAGGACAAGGAACTGATGGTGATTTTATATTTGATATTTTGACTTATTTGTTAACCATTAGGACAAGGAACTGATGATGATTTTATATTTGATATTTTGATATTTTTTAACCATTAGGACAAGGAACTGATGGTGATTTTATATTTGATATTTTGACTTATTTGTTAACCATTAGGACAAGGAACTGATGGTGATTTTATATTTGATATTTTGACTTATTTGTTAACCATTAGGACAAGGAACTGATGATGATTTTATATTTGATATTTTGACTTATTTTTTAACCATTAGGACAAGGAACTGATGGTGATTTTATATTTGATATTTTGACTTATTTGTTAACCATTAGGACAAGGAACTGATGATGATTTTATATTTGATATTTTGATATTTGTTAACCATTAGGACAAGGAACTTGTGGGGTTTCTTGAATTAAAACACCACTTCCCATATAAACTTGTGGACTGTATTCTTTTATTTTCAATGTTGATTCTTCAAGCCAGTAGTTACAGCCAAATAGCATACACAATACAAAATTCTTATCACAATTATACCTTATTATACTACACATCTTATTCATACAATATTCCGTATTAACTTTATCTTAACCAATAGCAGAGCATGTGAGAGAGAGACCGAAATTGAGAGAGAGGGACAGGTGGACGCAATTCAAGGTCATAGAGCGAGCAAGCATGATGAGTGAACATAGCGGTAGGATGTCACGCGATGATTATTAAATCAGTGGCCAATGACAGCTCTCTTTATCTTAGCGAATCCTAGTCGTCCGTAACAGCCTCCCCCCGGCGTAGATCTTCGCAGCCCTTTTCAACTGGCAGGACGACGAGTCTTCTTACTGGTCTTCTGAATGTGCCGCCCTTGGTTTGAACCTCTACGCTTCGTATTTCACCATCCGGACCCGCGAAAGTTTGCACAACTCGTCCGCGAGGCCATACGTTTCGTGGGAGCAATCCATCTGCGATTACTACGCAATCTCCGACCCTGATACTTAGTTTCGGTTTCACGTCCCTCCGAGGTATCAGCGTGGGTAGATACTCATCTATCCATCTTGTCCAAAATGTATTTGCTAGTGCCTGAGCCGCTCTCCACGCGCGGCGATCTGTTACGTCGCATTTGCCTACGTGTGGTAGTCCGATGGCTGTTCCTAGCAAAAAATGGTTAGGCGTAAGCGCCTCCATGTCGCTTGGGTCTACTGATACGTGAGTTAATGGTCTCGAGTTCACGGTGTGCTCAATTTCTGTCAGTACCGTGTTCAGTACTTCTTCTTTCGGTGCTCGCTGATTGAGAGTGACTAAGATCGCACTCTTTACCGTACGTATCTGTCTTTCCCAGACCCCGCCCTGATTAGGTGCTCCGGGGTCAATAAACCTCCACTTGATCCTTTTTGTTAATGCATAATCTTTCAATGCAGGTAGCCATTCTACAAATGCCTTGTTAAGTTCCACCGAGCTACCATGAAAATTCGTTCCGTTATCCGAAGTCCACGTTTGCGGCCATCCGCGTCGCGACGCCATTCTTCTCATAGCCATTATCGCCGAGTCGGTGCCTCGCGGTAGCTTCAAGTTGATCACGTATTTCAGGTCTGCTACCCAATCGTGAAAAATGGTGGCTTCCTCGTGTGGTAGGGGTTCGTCCCATCCTACCTGCTTCCTCCATAATCCTTGAAGCATTATTTTCGCTGTAATCGTATATGGACTAAGCAAGCCGAGCGGATCGTACACGGACATAATCGTTCCTAGAGCCTCGCGCTTCGTAGGAATTCGCGTTCCGTCTTTCACATCTTCGGGAACACGGTTTATCGACGTGTTAAACGATAACTCATCCGCGGCTGTTGTCCCTAAAATTCCTATTGCTTTTTCGTATAGATGTTCGTTCGTATGCAAGCCGAGCGGATCGTACACGGATATAATCGTTCCTAGAGCATCGCGCTTCGTAGGAATCCGCGTCCCGTCTTTCCCATCTTTGGGAACGCGGCTCATCGACGTGTATGATAGCTCATCCGTGGCTTTCAATGTATTGAAGCTCTCGCTTTTATGTACTTCGTTCACTTGTTTCACAGTTTCCTCCGCGACTTTCAACGTATCGAAGCTGTCCAACCAGTCGTCCATATAGTGGTTATTCGTGATAGCCTCGTACGCGAGCGGGTGCGAATGCTGACAATCGGTAGCGCCTTTATTTCGTACACTATGGGCCAAGAAAGGCGAACTACGTGCACCGAATATCATTGACGTCATCACATACTTGTCCGGTGGCTTCGTACGATCGTCTCCTCGCCACAGGAAGTGCTGCGCTACTTGGTCGTCTTTTCTTATCTTCACCTGCATAAACATTTCCCTTATGTCTGCGGACACGGCGATAGGCTTCTCGCGAAATCTGAACATTACTCCGTACAATGGCTGTAGCAAATCCGGCCCATCGAGTAGGACGTCGTTTAAGCACGTGCCGCTCGATTTGGCGGCCGCGTCGTGCACTAGGCGTACCTTCCCTGGCTTATTCGGGTTGGTCACGGCGAAATGAGGTAAGTACCACTCTCGTGGGTTCTCTTCGTGACTTTCATTACATATTTCGGCGTAACCCTTCCGAACCAATTTATCTATCTGGGCGGTGTATGCTTCTTTAAACAGCGGTGACTTGTCCATTTTCCTTTCTATGCCATGTAGGCGACGCCTTGCCATGTCGTAGCTCGCCGGAAGTGACACGTTATCTGTTTTCCATGGTAACCCGACCTCGTAGCGATTGTCCACTTTTTTCACCGTTTGTGCGAATATCTCTCGTGCTCTTTCTTCGGTGGGTATCAACTTACGTTTCGGGGCCACTCCTAGGGCGTCAACTTCAAAATGCAGTTTCACCATTGCTTGTAGCTCGTCATCCTTGTAAGACTTCGCTTGGGAGGCATGTATATGTAAAACTTGTTCGTTGTCTTGCGTAATGATTTTCCGTGGCGCTATTCCATGCATTACCCAGCCTAGAAGGGTCAGCGACGCTACCGGTTGCTGTCTCTTTCCTGAGAGCAAACGTCGCGTGACAATAAGATGCCAATTATCTGCGCCGATAAGCACGCGGGGCCGAGCATTCCCGTAACATACGTCGCTCGGTCGCAGTTCCCGTAAGTACTCGTGCTTCAACATATCGGCATTAATTGATTGGCCTCCCAACACTAATCCTTTCATCGTGCGGGCGTCAATTGACTGATAGCCGGTTTGACTTTGTCCCTTTATGTCAACCTTTATCATTTGGCTTTCTGTCTCTTTCTGGCTAGTCGTAATTCCATGTATGCGAAGGGCTTTCGCGGGGCCTCGCAGTCCTAGTTGCGCCGCAATCTCGCTATCGACAAGCGTTATCGTTGATCCTTCGTCCAGCAACGCGTAGGTATTAACTTCCTTGCCGTTTTCGCCTCGCATCGTTACCGGGCAAACCTTCAACAATATCCTATTCTCGTTGGTCGGGTGACGTACCGACGCTGCGTGTACCGATTCTTCACTTTGGTTAGTTTTCATATCGACTGCTTCTTTTTTCACATGTAGCAGCGCATGGTGTTTTTGGTCACATTCCTCGATTCCGCACTTCTTGTTTTTACACTGAAACCGTCGATGCTTGCTGCTTAGACACTGGAAACATATGCGCGCTTCTTTCGCCCATTCCCATCTCTTTTCCGTGGGCATGTCTAATAATTTACGGCACTGGATCGTCACGTGCTTCATTCCACAGCAGTAGCATACGGCCTTCGGTGCTTCTTCAGAGGTCGTAAAGACTTTGGCGTCTCGATTTCGGTGGTTCGTTCGCGACGGTTGTTGCTCGTTATTCCTATTTTGATTTCCATATCGCATTGTCGCTAGTGGCGTAGTTGTCGTGTAGGTATGCCTCATGGCTCGGTCGGCCTCGCGCATGAGGAAGCGTGACAGCGTCACCACTTCAGGTTCTTCTAACCTGCCGTTTTCTTCCGCGTAATCGCACCATCGTGACTTGATATGTGGGGTCAACTTTTCTATTACTTGTCTGGACAACATGGGATTGTTCAAGTATCCTCTCTGATCCAAACACGTAATCACCGTCACAATATTCTGAGTTTTAATCGCGAAGTTATTCAGCTCACTCGCGGTCGCTCCCAATCGTGGGAGTTTCTTAATTTCTTCTATCGCTTGGTCGATAATCACTTCCGGTCGTCCGTAGCACTGTTCAAGTGTCTTCATAATCGGGGACGGCTCGGTAGCTGTGTGTAACAACGCAGACACACATTGTCTAGCTTCTCCACGTAAGCATGCTCTCAAGCGCGCCAAATTCTCGCTGTCCGAAAATCCGTGTAGGCTACTTGTGTCCTTCATCGCAGCTTTGAAAGGCATCCATTCTCCGGGGTTCCCGTGGAATAAAGGTAGATCTTGCGTCTGTCTCGGAGGTGCGCGATGGCTTATCATACGCTCGAGCGCATCGGCGAGTCTGTCTATCCCTTTTTCTCGCGTTCTCTGCGGCGTAGGCGATCTTGGCCGGTGCGTTTGTTCAAACGTAACTCGGTTCGGCGTTGTAGCACGGCCTCGCTCGCTCCCGTGGTCGTGCCGCTTCGGCGGCGGGGGCGATCGACGTCTTGTCGCGTTGGTTTCTTGCTCTGTGTCGAGCGGGTCCCTCGACTCCCCCCGTATTTGAGCCTGGTTCAGCCACTTGTTGACTCTGTATTCCGTATCAAGTGGTTCTTCGGCGCACACGCTTTCCCGGTCTGTTTCCTCGCGTATGGCTGCGATATCTGCTGCCAGTTTCTTCCGGACTGACTAGAATGGCCTGCATGCGCAGTTCTTGTTTCCGAATCTCGGCGAGTTGAAGTTCCGCTTCCAGTTCCGCTTGGCGTACGCGAGCCGATGCGCTAGCATTTGATCGTTGCGAGTGTACCGAGGGAGCACGCGTTTTCCTGGCTGGCGCACTCGTGGTCGCGATTGGTTCCGTTGCCTCATTCGCGGGACGTACGGTCGTGTTCTCGGTCCGCATGGTTACTTCTGCGGCCGCTGGTGTGGGTTCCGACGGTGACGCGGGGTAGTCTTCATACACTCGCAGCACCCTGTCTTCTGTAGTTTGGCTTCGCGTTTGTGGCATCTTCAGTTCTTCAATTCACTCTTGCTCACCCTACGAACCCTACAGTCCCTATCTGTCCCTACCTCCCTATCGGTCCCTAACAGTCCCTCGAGAGGTACCAGCCCACTGTGAGGCTGGCGTTCGCTCCCTTGGGGATGGATCGACGCAGGATTGGAAAGGGGGGGTTCTACCCGGTAGAGGGATGTGAGCCGTAACGGAGCGCTCGGTAGTCGGCTGGAGTGTCCGACCACCATTCGCAGTGCCTACAGTCCGGCCTCCGTACCACACAACACCCGTACCGGCGTAGCCGTGCTGGTCAACCTGAGGTTGGTGATGCCGCACGAACACCACTCAGTTTTTCTTTCTTGTTTCTTCTCTACCCGGCGCACCGTTCGGTGTTTTTCTTTCTTCGGTCTGTTAGGGTAATTTATGTTAATTTAGTAATTAAGTTTATGAGTTACGATTATTCTTGATTATTGAGGTAATAATGTTATTTTATTTTAAACAGTTACAAATTATCAACTTCCTTTCGAAACGTCAATATTATTTTAAGAGTTGCTGATTTGAGATTTTGTCGCAACCACTAGATAAAATTTTAAAAAGTAGGAATTATTATTGTTAAAAAAAACATTTTAATTTATCATTAATTTTTAGAATTATTATTTGATTGTTTGAGAATTATTTAAAATTCGTATTTCGCTGGTGTGTGACGGTTTCCGTTCCGCCTCCCGCCATATTGGATCGCTCGACGGGATGGCAAGAGGCTACGGCAGTCCGTCGACAACCAGCGAGGAGGCAACGTGTACCAAATGTTTGCGAATATTAGCGGTTAATAGTGTTACGTTATAATAGTCATACATTAGTTAGTGAAAGTTGTAGAAAGTGAAATAAAATCCGTTAAATTGTGAAGAATGTGTTTGGACTGTTGGCGTGCGCCAATAGTTCAGAAGTGGGATCAACAAGGATAAATCAAACTTCCTTACACGTCTACAAAACGCAGGTAAGCACATACTTTTCAAATTTTGAGGTGTTTTATTACCAAATTACTAGCGACATTT
Source organism: Crocallis elinguaria (assembly GCA_907269065.1). NCBI lineage: Eukaryota > Metazoa > Arthropoda > Insecta > Lepidoptera > Geometridae > Crocallis > Crocallis elinguaria. The sequence goes on along the minus strand of OU026081.1, from coordinate 1,633,707 downwards.
AATTATTATTATTGCAAACCAGAAATATAGCTTCTGTTCGATAGTCCTACTTAAGGTTAATTAAAATAAATGTTAATTATATTAAAATCACGTAGATTGACACGGATGTAAATGGATTTAACCAAGGATCTGTTTGGACAAAGAGTTTCTTTTAGTATTTTTTTTTTTTTTTTTTCTTTCTTTTTTCTCTCTCTTCTTCTCTTTATTATCACTTTATTTTTGTGTACCCTAACATTGTTTCATAACGATTGACATATACCATCAAAGATAGTTGGGTGACACGATAGAAAGAACCATTATGGCAAAACTTTATTTACATTATGCCGCGTCATGTGTGATCTCAACGCATTCCTATCCTATCCAGACCTATCCAGATTGTGACATTTTTTGTGATAAGTGGCCTACTGTCTCAAACTTATTATTGACGTTTTGTGAGTCCTTTGACCATAAATCAAATATAAATCTTAAAATTTGTCATAGCTACTGTAATCTAGACTTAAAATTATTTGGTAATGACATGATGAATTTTTCTTTTAATTAATTTGTTGTTAGTTTGGTAATATGTATAATTGCAATTGCGTTCATATTATCATAAATAAATAAGTAATAAATAAATTAATAAATAAATACATTGGTTCATAATAGTCATGTATTATGAACATTTATTTATTTGAGCAATGATGTACAAGCACTAAGCTTTTTGTATTTCCAAGTTTCAGAGCTATGAATGGAGGTGACGCCCAGGTTGGAGGGCGTGGTGGAGGTGAGGCCCATGTTGGAGGGCGTGGTGGTGAGGCCCATGTTGGAGGGCGTGGTGGTGAGGCCCATGTTGGAGGGCGTGGTGGTGAGGCCCATGTTGGAGGGCGTGGTGATGAGGCCCATGTTGGAGGGCGTGGTGATGAGGCCCATGTTGGAGGGCGTGGTGGTGAGGCCCATGTTGGAGGGCGTGGTGGTGAGGCCCATGTTGGAGGGCGTGGTGGTGAGGCCCATGTTGGAGGGCGTGGTGGTGAGGCCCATGTTGGAGGGCGTGGTGGTGAGGCCCATGTTGGAGGGCGTGGTGGTGAGGCCCATGTTGGAGGGCGTGGTGGTGAGGCCCATGTTGGAGGGCGTGGAGGTGAGGCCCATGTTGGAGGGCGTGGTGTAGGTGAGGCCCATGTTGGAGGGCGTGGTGTAGATGGTGCTCATGGTCGAGAGTAGCTTGAACGAGGTCGCGCCCATGATAGAGGGAATGGAGTATTCGTTTTTGGAGACGACCAAGGTTCGCGAAGAACGAGAAGACTACAATCTGGAGAATCTGAGGACGAATCACGTGGAAGGACGAGATCCAAAAGGAGACGTAGTTCCAGGCGGCATCGATCGAAACGTAAACGTAGATACTACTATAGTACTTCAACTGAATCATCATCTTCAGGTGAGTCTGACAATGTTCATCCAAAATCAAAACGAGCTAAGTCTTCTCGAGACGTTGATAACTCTATTTTAGATAAAGTTCTTTCAATAATCAAGGACGTGAGAGGTTCAGATAAATCTAAGATGACATACAACAACGTCATACCAGACTTTGATCCCATGAAAAAAGAACAAACCATATTAACTTGGCTTACTAAAGTGGAAGAATGCACCGAGATATATGGGTGGGATGAAAAAGAAACTATCCACTATTCACTTCCAAAACTATGCGGTGTTGCAAAGTCATGGTATCAGGGTCTGCCAACGTTGTTGTACAGTTGGTCTGAATGGAAAAAGAAGTTAATTGAATCTTTCCCATGTCGCGAAGATTATGCTGAGCTTCTCACGGAAATGCTAGGGAAGAGGGTAAAGTACGGTGAATCTTTAGAAGAATATTTTTATGCAAAGGTCAATCTTTTGAATCGATGTAGTATAAAAGGTAGACAGGCAGTCGACTGTTTGCTACATGGTGTAGACGATCGTGCAATTAGGGTAGGCGCCCAAGCCGCGCAGTTTCCAGAACCAGAACAAGTCCTTAAATATTTTCGATCAGTAAAAGTAGGTAACACTAGAGGAAACGATTCCTTGAGAGGAAACAGTAATAGGTTTGATAGGAACACCACTACTTCGACCAACAAGCCTAACTTTTCAAAAATTGGTCCCGGTAGCTCTAACATGACGTGTTACAATTGCAATCAGGTTGGCCATCCTAGTTTCAGGTGCGACAAACCAGCGGTCAAATGCACTAGCTGCGATAGGTTAGGCCACCAAACAAGTCATTGTTTTAAGAACAGACTGAACAAACAGACTAACCCGACAAGCCATAACGACAAAATTGAAAAACAGGTCTCTGAACTAAGCGTTATGGACAAAGCAAATGATAAGTATATTATGAGTATACGCGTAAACGGCATCCCATTTGACTGCCATTTGGACCTGGGTAGTCAGTGTACGTTAATGAGGGAGAGTGACTCGAAACTTTTGAATATGACTATGATCACAGACGTGCAATTGCCAATGCTAAGGGGTATAGGCGCGAACCTATTACGACCTCTGGGTATGCTAGTTGCGACAGTAGATGTCCAAAACATTAAGGAATTTACAGACATATATGTAGTTGAGGATTATGTGTTGCAATACCCGGTTTTGTTAGGCCACTCCTTTACAGAAAAACCGCAAATTGTTATTACCAAAACACCAGATAAGATCATTTTCCAAAAGGTATCGCACAATGACAAAGTCCACCTTATCTCACGTGATCAGGTCACAGTCCCTGTCAATACACTACGGGCTGTGCCTGTCCAGTGCTCATCTCTAGAGAAAGGTATAGTTTTCGTCGACGGATCCATTAGAGGACTAGAGGGACAGCAGTACTACCTCCTCCCTGGGGAATACGGTGTAGCAAATAATAGTTGTGCGCTACTCATTCAAAACGTTTCAGATATAGAGATTACGATTAAGCAAGATATGCTACTGACTAGGGCTACCCAAATTTATGTAACGCCAAATATCTGCGAAGTGACTGCATGTACGACTGAACCGTGTGATACTATTAATTGCAATCCAAACTTGCCCAAAGAATATCGCAATGCTCTTGAAAATGTCCTGACTGAGTACAGGGATTGTTTCTCAAGCGGTCTTAAAGACCTAGGATACACCAACGCCACAAAAATGACTATTGATTTGGAGAATTCAGAGCCCGTGGTTTACAGACCATATCGCATGTCCCATTCCGAAAGATCTCTGGTACGAGACATGGTAGACGATATGCTGAGTAGTGGTATAGTAAGGGAATCTTCTTCGCCTTACGCAAGTCCAATTGTCCTTGTGAAAAAGAAAACCGGGGAGAAGAGGTTGTGTGTCGATTATCGTGCGTTAAATCGTAAAACTAAAAAGGATCATTACCCGTTACCTCGTATCGAGGATCAATTGGATTTGCTAGCAGGCAATAAACTATTTACGTCATTGGATTTAGCGTCCGGGTACTATCAAATCCCCATCGACGAAGACTCTCGTCTCAAAACCGCTTTTGTAACGCCCGACGGGCAATACGAATATAACCGGATGCCATTTGGTCTTGTCAACGCACCATCAGTTTTTCAAAGGACCATCAATAAAATTCTGGCAGAGGCTAAAATCAAATATGCATTAGTATACATGGATGACATTTTGATACCGTCCAAAAATATCGACGAGGGATTGCTGAGGCTAAAAGAAGTGCTTGATCTGTTAAGAAAGGGGGGTCTTACCTTAAAAATGAGTAAATGCAACTTTTTCTTCGAAAATATTGACTTTCTTGGATTCGAGGTGAGTGCAAATGGCATCCGGCCGGGATCTAAAAAAACTGAGGCGGTATCCAAGTTCCCTAGCCCACGGAACCAACATGAACTGCGACAGTTCCTAGGACTATCTGGGTTTTTCCGGCGGTTTATCAAGGATTATGCTCTTATAGCAGCTCCATTGTCAGAGCTTTTGAAAAAGGACAAGGAATGGGCATGGCAGGATGCCGAAGAAAGTTCTTTTTCACGCATAAAGAACTTACTAACTGAACGCCCTGTTCTCTCCCTGTATGACCCCTCAGCCGAGACGCATCTCCATACAGACGCTAGTAAGAAAGGTTTAGCTGGCATCCTTCTGCAACGGAACCACAGTGGTGATTTACAGCCGGTATCGTATTTTAGTCGAAAGACTACTTCTGAAGAACAAAAATACCATTCATTTGAACTAGAAACACTGGCTATAATCGCATCTTTAAGTAGGTTCAGGGTTTATCTCATAGGAATCTCTTTCACTATCCAGACAGACTGCAACGCTCTGAGAACAACACTGACGAAAAGGGACTTGGTGCCACGCATCGCCAGGTGGTGGATCCAGTTGCAGGAATATGATTGTACAATTGAATATAGGTCGGGTGCTAGAATGTCCCACGTCGACGCGTTGAGTCGCAACCCGGTTGATGAATACTCGGGAGAGTCCCATGTTCTGGACGTTCTAGCAGTCGAGTCTGATCAAGATTGGATCACCACCGCGCAGTTGGGTGATGATGAGATTATCAAAATAAAGAATATTCTTAGTGATCCTAACACTGAACACGTTACTGACATTTGTAAAAACTACAAACTAAAGAACGGCCGTGTATATCGCATAATCGGTGAAGAAATAAAGTGGGTTGTGCCAAAGGGAGTTAGATGGCAGATATTACAAAGAAACCACGATGATGTAGGCCATTTTGGATATGAAAAGACCTTGGAGCGCATCAAAAAACATTATTGGTTCGGTCGAATGAGGCGTTTTGTAAAAAAATATGTTTCAGCCTGCCTGGAATGCGCTCATCACAAGGCGCCGGGTGGTGGGCGTGAGGGAGAATTGCACCCAATAGAGAAAATTAATGTGCCGTTTCACACGATTCATGCCGACCACCTGGGGCCTTTTGTGAGGAGCAAAGTGGGGAATTGTTATCTACTGGTAATAATTGATGGTTTTACAAAATTCGTTAACATAGCTCCGGTTAAAAACACTAAATCCATAACATCAATAAAAGTTCTCAAAGATCATATCAGTTTCTTTGGAGTCCCAACACGTCTCATTACTGACAGAGGATCTAGTTTTACCAGCAAGAAGTTCAAAGAGTTTACTTACGATTTTGGCATTAAACACGTTCTAAACGCTGTTGCGACTCCAAGGGCAAATGGCCAAGTCGAAAGGTTCAATAGAACGATATTAGAGGCATTAGCTACATCAAATCACGGACACGACGAAAAACAATGGGATGAACATATCCGAGATATACAATTGGGTATTAACACGACTGTGCATAAGACTACTCGGAAATCACCGTCAGAATTGTTATTCGGTTTTAACATTACTCATAGGGCTCAGGGCATATTAAGTACAGTTATACATGACACTATAAATGTATTGTCACCTGATGAGTTAGATACTGTTAGAGAGGAAGCAAATAAACGAGTGGAGGTCCAACAACGAAAGGATGTAGAACGGTTTAATAGGAATCGTAAACAAGGTAGGCGATATAAGGTAGGCGACTTAGTTAGGATTGAACGACAAGTCCCACATGACGGCCAATCTCAGAAATTAGTAGTTAAATATCAAGGCCCATACCGTATCCTAAAACTACTCCCAAATGATAGGTTTATAGTCGAAGACACCCCTCTGTCGCGTAGAAACGGTCGTAGATATGAGGGAACGGTAGCGTTGGACAAGATCCAACCATGGATGAACTTTGATCGGAATTTCAATGAAAGTGAAGATAGTTGTGATGATAGAGATAATGATATTGATAATGATGTTGATAATGATATTGATAATGATGTTGATAATGATGAGGCTAATCAATCAAATGTTGCAAATGAGGGCAATGATTTTGGTTCCAATAATGAAGATGTGATATGTGATAGAAATTAATGAAAGCAACCAAAATTCTTGATGGTACTCATTTGGAATATTGATTATAAAATAAGAAGTTACTGTGACTAAGAGTTAAAATAATAGATTTAAGCAGTGTATTCGATTTAAACAACACCTTTTACCCAAGGTTTAAGTGTACGGTTACTATTGTATTGTATTGTGTTAATATTGTAAGTCTGTTTATGAATTATTGTACTTAAAATCTTTTGTTGTAAATAAAGTACGGCGCGAAGGGACTCGCGCGTTGCAGGAAGGCCGAGCTGTTAGGGTAATTTATGTTAATTTAGTAATTAAGTTTATGAGTTACGATTATTCTTGATTATTGAGGTAATAATGTTATTTTATTTTAAACAGTTACAAATTATCAACTTCCTTTCGAAACGTCAATATTATTTTAAGAGTTGCTGATTTGAGATTTTGTCGCAACCACTAGATAAAATTTTAAAAAGTAGGAATTATTATTGTTAAAAAAAACATTTTAATTTATCATTAATTTTTAGAATTATTATTTGATTGTTTGAGAATTATTTAAAATTCGTATTTCGCTGGTGTGTGACGGTTTCCGTTCCGCCTCCCGCCATATTGGATCGCTCGACGGGATGGCGAGAGGCTACGGCAGTCCGTCGACAACCAGCGAGGAGGCAACGTGTACCAAATGTTTGCGAATATTAGCGGTTAATAGTGTTACGTTATAATAGTCATACATTAGTTAGTGAAAGTTGTAGAAAGTGAAATAAAATCCGTTAAATTGTGAAGAATGTGTTTGGACTGTTGGCGTGCGCCAATAGGTCGGTCCACCGTTCGGTGTTTTTCTGCACCGTTCGGTGCTGGCTTTGTTCAGTCGGCGCACCGGTTCGGTGTTCTTCTGCACCGTTCGGTGCTTTCTTTTTCAGTCGGCGCACCGTTCGGTGTTCTTCTGCACCGTTCGGTGCTTTCTTTTTCAGTCGGCGCACCGTTCGGTGTTCTTCTAGTCGGCGACCCTTAGCTGCAGTAGAACAACCGTAGGGCAGTTGTTCTACACGTTCCGCAGCTCTTCTTCTGGCCGGCGACCCCTAGCTGCAGTAGAACAACCGTAGGGCAGTTGTTCTACACGTTCCGCAGCTCTTCTTCTAGCCGGCGACCCCTAGCTGCAGTAGAACAACCGTAGGGCAGTTGTTCTACACGTTCCGCAGCTCTTCTTCTGGCCGGCGACCCCTAGCTGCAGTAGAACAACCGTAGGGCAGTTGTTCTACACGTTCCGCAGCTCTTCTTCTGGCCGGCGACCCCTAGCTGCAGTAGAACAACCGTAGGGCAGTTGTTCTACACGTTCCGCAGCTCTTCTTCTGGCCGGCGACCCCTAGCTGCAGTAGAACAACCGTAGGGCAGTTGTTCTACACGTTCCGCAGCTCTTCTTCTGGCCGGCGACCCCTAGCTGCAGTAGAACAACCGTAGGGCAGTTGTTCTACACGTTCCGCAGCTCTTCTTCTGGCCGGCGACGCTCGGCTGTAGTATCTGCACTGGCTTGAGAATCCGGCTTCCAGGATCCGTCTTCAACAGGATCCGGCTCGAAGGACCAAACACTGTGGGGTTTCTTGAATTAAAACACCACTTCCCATATAAACTTGTGGACTGTATTCTTTTATTTTCAATGTTGATTCTTCAAGCCAGTAGTTACAGCCAAATAGCATACACAATACAAAATTCTTATCACAATTATACCTTATTATACTACACATCTTATTCATACAATATTCCGTATTAACTTTATCTTAACCAATAGCAGAGCATGTGAGAGAGAGACCGAAATTGAGAGAGAGGGACAGGTGGACGCAATTCAAGGTCATAGAGCGAGCAAGCATGATGAGTGAACATAGCGGTAGGATGTCACGCGATGATTATTAAATCAGTGGCCAATGACAGCTCTCTTTATCTTAGCGAATCCTAGTCGTCCGTAACAGAACTGATGGTGATTTTATATTTGATATTTTGACTTATTTGTTAACCAGTAGGACAAGGAACTGATGATGATTTTATATTTGATATTTTGATATTTGTTAACCATTAGGACAAGGAACTGATGGTGATTTTATATTTGATATTTTGACTTATTTGTTAACCATTAGGACAAGGAACTGATGGTGATTTTATATTTGATATTTTGACTTATTTGTTAACCATTAGGACAAGGAACTGATGGTGATTTTATATTTGATATTTTGACTTATTTGTTAACCATTAGGACAAGGAACTGATGGTGATTTTATATTTGATATTTTGATATTTGTTAACCATTAGGTCAAGGAACTGATGGTGATTTTATATTTGATATTTTGACTTATTTGTTAACCATTAGGACAAGGAACTGATGGTGATTTTATATTTGATATTTGTTAACCATTAGGACAAGGAACTGATGGTGATTTTATATTTTATATTTTGACTTATTTGTTAACCATTAGGACAAGGAACTGATGGTGATTTTATATTTGATATTTTGACTTATTTGTTAACCATTAGGACAAGGAACTGATGGTGATTTTATATTTGATATTTTGACTTATTTGTTAACCATTAGGACAAGGAACTGATGGTGATTTTATATTTGATATTTTGACTTATTTGTTAACCATTAGGACAAGGAACTGATGGTGATTTTATATTTGATATTTTGACTTATTTGTTAACCATTAGGACAAGGAACTGATGGTGATTTTATATTTGATATTTTGACTTATTTGTTAACCATTAGGACAAGGAACTGATGGTGATTTTATATTTGATATTTTGACTTATTTGTTAACCATTAGGACAAGGAACTGATGGTGATTTTATATTTGATATTTTGACTTATTTGTTAACCATTAGGACAAGGAACTGATGGTGATTTTATATTTGATATTTTGACTTATTTGTTAACAATTAGGACAAGGAACTGATGGTGATTTTATATTTGATATTTTGACTTATTTGTTAACCATTAGGACAAGGAACTGATGGTGATTTTATATTTGATATTTTGACTTATTTGTTAACCATTAGGACAAGGAACTGATGGTGATTTTATATTTGATATTTTGACTTATTTGTTAACCAGTAGGACAAGGAACTGATGGTGATTTTATATTTGATATTTTGATATTTTTTAACCATTAGGACAAGGAACTGATGATGATTTTATATTTGATATTTTGACTTATTTTTTAACCATTAGGACAAGGAACTGATGATGATTTTATATTTGATATTTTTTAACCATTAGGACAAGGAACTGATGATGATTTTATATTTGATATTTTGATATTTTTTACCCATTAGGACAAGGAACTGATGATGATTTTATATTTGATATTTTGACTTATTTTTTAACCATTAGGACAAGGAACTGATGGTGATTTTATATTTGATATTTTGATATTTTTTAACCATTAGGACAAGGAACTGATGGTGATTTTATATTTGATATTTTGACTTATTTGTTAACCATTAGGACAAGGAACTGATGGTGATTTTATATTTGATATTTTGACTTATTTGTTAACCATTAGGACAAGGAACTGATGGTGATTTAATATTTTATATTTTGACTTATATGTTAACCATTAGGACAAGGAACTGATGGTGATTTTATATTTTATATTTTGACTTATTTTTTAACCATTAGTTCAAGGAAATGATGAAGATTTTATTTTTGATATTTTGACTTATTTTTTAACCATTAGGACAAGGAAATGATGATGATTTTATATTTGATATTTTGATATTTTTTAACCATTAGGACAAGGAACTGATGGTGATTTTATATTTGATATTTTGACTTATTTTTTAACCATTAGGACAAGGAACTGATGATGATTTTATATTTGATATTTTGACTTATTTGTTAACCATTAGGACAAGGAACTGATGGTGATTTTATATTTGATATTTTGACTTATTTGTTAACCATTAGGACAAGGAACTGATGGTGATTTTATATTTGATATTTTGACTTATTTGTTAACCATTAGGACAAGGAACTGATGGTGATTTTATATTTGATACGTTGACTTATTTGTTAACCATTAGGACAAGGAACTGATGATGATTTTATATTTGATATTTTGACTTATTTGTTAACCATTAGGACAAGGAACTGATGATGATTTTATATTTGATATTTTGACTTATTTGTTAACCATTAGGACAAGGAACTGATGATGATTTTATATTTGATATTTTGATATTTTTTAACCATTAGGACAAGGAACTGATGGTGATTTTATATTTGATATTTTGACTTATTTGTTAACCATTAGGACAAGGAACTGATGGTGATTTTATATTTGATATTTTGATATTTTTTAACCATAAGGACAAGGAACTGATGGTGATTTTATATTTGATATTTTGACTTATTTGGTAACCATTAGGACAAGGAACTGATGATGATTTTATATTTGATATTTTGATATTTTTTAACCATTAGGACAAGGAACTGATGGTGATTTTATATTTGATATTTTGACTTATTTGTTAACCATTAGGACAAGGAACTGATGATGATTTTATATTTGATATTTTGACTTATTTGTTAACCATTAGGACAAGGAACTGATGGTGATTTTATATTTGATATTTTGATATTTTTTAACCATTAGGACAAGGAACTGATGATGATTTTATATTTGATATTTTGATATTTTTTAACCATTAGGATGAGGAACTGATGATGATTTTATATTTGATATTTTGACTTATTTTTTAACCATTAGGACAAGCAACTGGTGGTGATTTTATATTTGATATTTTGACTTATTTTTTAACCATTAGGACAAGGAACTGATGGTGATTTTATATTTGATATTTTGATATTTGTTAACCATTAGGACAAGGAACTGATGGTGATTTTATATTTGATATTTTGACTGATTTGTTAACCATTAGGACAAGGAACTGATGGTGATTTTATATTTGATATTTTGACTTATTTGTTAACCATTAGGACAAGGAACTGATGGTGATTTTATATTTGATATTTTGACTTATTTGTTAACCATTAGGACAAGGAACTGATGGTGATTTTATATTTGATATTTTGACTTATTTGTTAACCATTAGGACAAGGAACTGATGGTGATTTTATATTTGATATTTTGACTTATTTGTTAACCATTAGGACAAGGAACTGATGGTGATTTTATATTTGATATTTTGACTTATTTGTTAACCATTAGGACAAGGAACTGATGGTGATTTTATATTTGATATTTTGACTTATTTGTTAACCATTAGGACAAGGAACTGATGGTGATTTTATATTTGATATTTTGACTTATTTGTTAACCATTAGGACAAGGAACTGATGGTGATTTTATATTTTATATTTTGACTTATTTGTTAACCATTAGGACAAGGAACTGATGATGATTTTGTATTTGATATTTTGATATTTTTTAACCATTAGGACAAGGAACTGATGATGATTTTATATTTGATATTTTGACTTATTTTTTAACCATTAGGACAAGGAACTGATGGTGATTTTATATTTGATATTTTGATATTTTTTAACCATTAGGACAAGGAACTGATGATGATTTTATATTTGATATTTTGACTTATTTGTTAACCATTAGGACAAGGAACTGATGGTGATTTTATATTTGATATTTTGACTTATTTGTTAACCATTAGGACAAGGAACTGATGGTGATTTTATATTTTATATTTTGACTTATTTGTTAACCATTAGGACAAGGAACTGATGGTGATTTTATATTTTATATTTTGACTTATTTGTTAACCATTAGGACAAGGAACTGATGATGATTTTGTATTTGATATTTTGATATTTTTTAACCATTAGGACAAGGAACTGATGATGATTTTATATTTGATATTTTGACTTATTTTTTAACCATTAGGACAAGGAACTGATGGTGATTTTATATTTGATATTTTGATATTTTTTAACCATTAGGACAAGGAACTGATGATGATTTTATATTTGATATTTTGATATTTTTTACCCATTAGGACAAGGAACTGATGATGATTTTATATTTGATATTTTGACTTATTTTTTAACCATTAGGACAAGGAACTGATGGTGATTTTATATTTGATATTTTGATATTTTTTAACCATTAGGACAAGGAACTGATGGTGATTTTATATTTGATATTTTGACTTATTTGTTAACCATTAGGACAAGGAACTGATGGTGATTTTATATTTGATATTTTGACTTATTTGTTAACCATTAGGACAAGGAACTGATGGTGATTTAATATTTTATATTTTGACTTATATGTTAACCATTAGGACAAGGAACTGATGGTGATTTTATATTTTATATTTTGACTTATTTTTTAACCATTAGTTCAAGGAAATGATGAAGATTTTATTTTTGATATTTTGACTTATTTTTTAACCATTAGGACAAGGAAATGATGATGATTTTATATTTGATATTTTGATATTTTTTAACCATTAGGACAAGGAACTGATGGTGATTTTATATTTGATATTTTGACTTATTTTTTAACCATTAGGACAAGGAACTGATGATGATTTTATATTTGATATTTTGACTTATTTGTTAACCATTAGGACAAGGAACTGATGGTGATTTTATATTTGATATTTTGACTTATTTGTTAACCATTAGGACAAGGAACTGATGGTGATTTTATATTTGATATTTTGACTTATTTGTTAACCATTAGGACAAGGAACTGATGGTGATTTTATATTTGATATTTTGACTTATTTGTTAACCATTAGGACAAGGAACTGATGGTGATTTTATATTTGATATTTTGACTTATTTGTTAACCATTAGGACAAGGAACTGATGGTGATTTTATATTTGATATTTTGACTTATTTGTTAACCATTAGGACAAGGAACTGATGGTGATTTTATATTTGATATTTTGACTTATTTGTTAACCATTAGGACAAGGAACTGATGGTGATTTTATATTTGATATTTTGACTTATTTGTTAACCATTAGGACAAGGAACTGATGGTGATTTTATATTTGATATTTTGACTTATTTGTTAACCATTAGGACAAGGAACTGATGGTGATTTTATATTTTATATTTTGACTTATTTGTTAACCATTAGGACAAGGAACTGATGATGATTTTGTATTTGATATTTTGATATTTTTTAACCATTAGGACAAGGAACTGATGATGATTTTATATTTGATATTTTGACTTATTTTTTAACCATTAGGACAAGGAACTGATGGTGATTTTATATTTGATATTTTGATATTTTTTAACCATTAGGACAAGGAACTGATGATGATTTTATATTTGATATTTTGACTTATTTGTTAACCATTAGGACAAGGAACTGATGGTGATTTTATATTTGATATTTTGACTTATTTGTTAACCATTAGGACAAGGAACTGATGGTGATTTTATATTTTATATTTTGACTTATTTGTTAACCATTAGGACAAGGAACTGATGATGATTTTATATTTGATATTTTGATATTTTTTAACCATTAGGACAAGGAACTGATGATGATTTTATATTTGATATTTTGACTTATTTTTTAACCATTAGGACAAGGAACTGATGGTGATTTTATATTTGATATTTTGATATTTTTTAACCATTAGGACAAGGAACTGATGATGATTTTATATTTGATATTTTGACTTATTTTTTAACCATTAGGACAAGCAACTGGTGGTGATTTTATATTTGATATTGTTACGGAGACGGGGTAAAAGACAACTCGCAGAAACATTTTTTTAATTTTCTGCCACTTACAGGCGTTTTCAGCAGGCTGAAACATGTTTTCGGGTCGTTTCGGAGGAAGACCTAACACATATCAGTTAATCAAAAATTACTCCTGCTTAACGCCGTTTTCAGCAGACTGAAACATGTTTTCAGTCCGTTTCAGGACACAAGCAATCACATGGCACCATTTCCTGAAAACCCATTTTCAGGCCGTTTCAGGCCAAGTTACACCCCTCCGGTCCGCGGAACATTCTCGAAGGTGTGTGAGAGGGACAGCCTATCGTGTGAAAGAGAGAGACGATTAGCCTCGATCATGTCTCTCAAAACTTCCAGAAGAAAGTGTGAGCAGGATGGCTATATGCGCAAAAGAGAAGAACAATTGTACCTATTACCTAACCGAATGTTCTAGAATAATGCGAGAGAGAGATAGCTACACGCATGATAGAACGAGATGGACATAATCTACTACCATCTGGAAAGTCCTCGATGTGTGTACAAGGGACGGTTGTATGCGTAAGAGAGAGATGTCCATATTTGACCTTGAACTAGATCATTCGGGAACTTGGTAGCACAATTTGCGGCGCATATATAAGCGGATCGGGACGCGGCCAGAGACAGTTTCAATTGAGATACCAAGCGATATACATCGCAGTGAGTTCAAGGCGACTAGTGATTGTGATATCTGTGACTAAGTGAAATACTAGTGATTGTGATATCCGTGACAAAGTGATATACTAGTGATTTTTGTAGTGAATAGTGTTGCAAGTGATTCCTTTTGAATTCAATAAAGTAACTGTTTGTTTAACGGCTTCTTTCTATAAAACGTTACCCTATAGCTCGTAACATTTTGGTGTCAGAAGCGGGATAGAAAGATGCCTATAACACCGAGGGACGATCAAGAGGAGTCTGGAGGAGAAACACCAGGGATACAGACGCGTGCACAAGCAGCTCGTGACGCCGCTCGTCGTCAAAGTTTTGATGCCAACCGCACCATGAGTGAAAATCAGGATTCTTCCAACCTATTGCTGACTTTGCAACACATGATGGAGGAGCAAGCCCGCCGTCAAGAGGAGCAGGCTCGCCGTCAAGAGGAGCAGGCTCGCCGTCAAGAGGAGCAGGCTCGCCGCCAAGAGGAACAGACTCGTAGTTTGTTGGAAGAACAGGCTCGTAGTCTGTTGGAGGAACAGGCTCGCCGTCAAGAGGAGCAGGCTCGCCGTCAAGAGGAGCAGACGTGCCGTATCGAGGAACGTTTGGAGGTGATAGGCGTGCAGTTCAAGGAAAAACTAGAAAAGTTGAAATTAGAAGTGGAGGACCACGATGACAGGCTTTCCAAGCACGACAAGCAAATACTTGGAATAGAAAAGGAGGTAAAATCTTTGAAAATTAATGGAGTAGTGACATCTAGTGCTCCAGCAGGTAAACTAAAAGCGCCTCCATTCGACGGTACTTCCTCCTGGGGAGCTTATAAACTTCAGTTTGAGACCGTATCAAAGGCGAACGGTTGGACGGATGAACAGGCTGTAACTGCTCTTATGTTAGGGCTACGGGACCAAGCCTTGACTGTATTGGACACCATGGCGGGAGAGGTCACTCTAGAACAACTGAAGAATGCCCTGGAGTCTCGTTATGGCGACTCACACCTGGAACACGTTTACAGGGCGCAATTAAAGGACAGAGTGCAGCTAGCTAGTGAGAGCCTGCAACAATGGTGCCTAGAAATTGAAAAACTGGTTAGAAAGGCTTACTTATCCTCACCCTCTCTGGTTGACAGCATGTTAGTGCAAGCATTTATAGATGGGATTAGAGATCGGGAAGTCAAGACAACCGTTAGCCTCGGTCATCACAAGATCCTAAAGGATGCTCTAGCCCACGCGTTGGAAGTGGAGGCAGTTCGCAGAGATCCTCGGTCTTACCGCGTCCGAGTGGTGACAGACAAAGTAAAATCTAGAGGTGGACCCACATGTTACGCGTGTGGGGAGATAGGGCATATGAGATTTTCATGCCCTAAGCGAGATTCAAGGAGTAATGTGGAGATTCGGCGCAGAGAATCGGAAGCAACAGATGTGGTGACGGGCGCTGCCGCAGAACAGCGGCAGGGAAACGAGTAAAAGCCAGGACCGCGGGGCGGGTGCTGGCCGGTAATGTGAGGAAGGCCCCAAAAGTCATGATCTCTCAGACTCAAGACGGGAATACCTTAGTCATTGACGGGGAAGTCAATGGGACTAAATGTGAGTTAACTTTGGACACTGGAGCTTCGCGCACGGTAATCAGGTACCAGCTTCTGAAGGATTTTGTTGAGAGATATTCACCCTCACGTGGCCATATTCAACTCCTGACAGCTACTGGCCAGCACATAACCGTCCGGGGAGAGGGTGTCGTTGAGTTCAAAGTTGGTGAAAGCTCCTACCGGCATAAAGTTGTTATTGCAGATATAGTAGATGACTGCATCATCGGGTTGGATTTCATGAAGAACCATAACTGCAAAATTGATTTAGAAAGCGGCATCTTCATATGTGGCGTAGAGAAAGTCTATCTTAAAGGTAGTTTGCCCAGAGGTGTCTACGATTTCCACAGAACAATGGTTTCAGGAAGCTCACAGACACATGACAGTGGCAAACAGCAAGTGGTAGAAAAAGTAGATAACTCCAAACCTGGGATTGTAACCCAAGCAGTACTTGAAGGATGTAAAGAGACCTTATCAACAGAAGAGTTGTCAAAGGCAAAGAAATTGTTACGACAATTTTCAAACATCTTCGCCACAAATGATGAAGACCTAGGAAGAACTGGCATAGTTAAACATAAAATTGAGACTGGTACAGAAACGCCGATACGCCTGCGACCACGCAGAGTTCCTGTGGCGTACGAAGGTGAAATAGAGAAAATGGTCTCGGAAATGGAAAGAAACAATGTCATTGAACCGTCATCCAGCCCTTGGTGCTCTCCTGTGGTTTTAGTAAAGAAAAAGGATGGCAGTCTGAGGTTTTGTGTTGACTACCGCCGTCTAAACGACGTTACGAAAAAGGACAGCTACCCACTGCCAAGGATCGACGATACTTTGGATACACTAAGTGGAGCAAAATGGTTTACCACGTTAGATTTAAAAAGTGGTTACTGGCAGGTGGAAATAGATCCTAGCCACAAAGAGAAGACGGCATTTTCCACGGGTAAAGGACTTTGGCAGTTTAAAGTTATGCCATTTGGACTTTGTAACGCGCCTGCCACTTTCGAAAGGTTAATGGAAAGAGTGCTGTCAGGACTAATTGGAGAAGCCTGTCTAGTATATTTGGACGACGTGGTCATTATTGGAAGGGATTTTGATGATCATATCCGGAATCTGCAACGGGTGCTTACTAGATTACGCACGGCTAACCTCAAACTAAGTCCAAAGAAGTGTTCGTTCTTCAAGAAGGAAGTTAATTACTTAGGCCACCTTATATCTGAAAATGGAGTTCGAACTGATCCGGAGAAGATAGTTGCTGTTAAAGATTGGCCAGTACCTAAAGATAAAAGCCAAGTACGCGCCTTCTTAGGATTGTGCTCCTATTACCGAAGATTTGTGAAGAACTTCGCTGATATTGCGAAACCTTTGCACAGACTTACCGAAGAGAAAAGACAGTTCCTGTGGGACGAAGACTGTGAAGATGCATTTAAAGAGCTTAAGAACCGCCTGTGTGAAACTCCGATTCTAGGCTACCCTGACCAAGAGTGCGAGTTCATAGTTGATACAGATGCCAGTGGAACTGGCATTGGAGGAGTACTATCCCAAATTAAAGGTGAACGTGAGGAAGTAATAGCCTACTTCAGTAAGTCATTATCAAAACCAGAACGGAACTACTGTGTCACTAGAAGGGAACTACTAGCTGTTGTAAAGACGCTACAACACTTTAGCAAATATCTGCTTGGACGTAAGTTCCGTTTAAGAACAGATCACGCTGCACTGAAGTGGCTACTTCAGTTCAAGAACCCGGAAGGACAAGTGGCTCGATGGATAGAACAACTGCAAGAGTACGACTTTACAATTGAACATCGCAAGGGCAGATCCCATGGAAACGCAGACGCTTTATCCAGAAGACCATGTCCTGCCGACTGCAAATATTGCGTGAGACATGAAGGAAAGGAACTTGCTCACGTGAGGCTACTTAGGACAGACACCATTAGTCCAGATTGGTGTGGTAAAGCGATTCAAGAAGCACAACAAGAAGATAGCGACATCAGGCCCATTTTGGATTGGATGAAATCTTCTGATGCTAAGCCACGGTGGAGTGAAATTGCCTCCACAAGCACCACAACCAAGAGTTATTGGGCTCAATGGGATAGTTTAGTTCTGCACAATGACGTGTTATGTCGAAAATGGGAGAATGCTCGTGGTGACGTATCCCATTTACAGCTAGTTGTGCCAAGATCCAAGATCCGTGACGTATTGGAAATGTTTCACGATGGTTCATCGGGTGGACATTTAGGGGTAAAAAGAACCCTAATGAAAATCAAAGAAAGATTTTACTGGATACACTGCCGCGAGGATGTAGAAGACTGGTGCCGGAAATGTACAGCTTGTGCAGCTGTGAAAGGACCGCAGACCAGAAGTAGAGCTGGAATGAAGCAATATAACGTCGGAGCTCCGTGGGAAAGAATTGCAGTTGATATAGCTGGACCTTTTCCATTAACGGAAAAAGGAAATAAGTACATAATGGTGGTGATGGACTATTTTACAAAGTGGCCTGAAGTATTCGCCATTCCTAATCAGGAAGCAATTACGGTAGCGGAAGTACTAGTGAACGAGGTATTCTGTAGAGTTGGGGTGCCCCTAGAGATACATAGTGATCAAGGAAGAAATTTTGAATCCCAACTATTTCAAGAAATGTGTCAAATAATGGGAACCCACAAAACTAGAACTACGCCTTACCACCCACAGTCAGATGGAATGGTTGAACGGTTTAATCAAACTTTGGAAAGACACCTGGCTAAATTAGTGGATAGTCATCAAAAGGACTGGGACAAGTATATCCCATTATTTCTATTGTCGTATCGATCTGCGGTTCACGAGAGCTCGAATGTAACACCTGCCCTTGCCATGTTCGGTAGGCAGCTTCGTTTGCCTGCAGATATCATCACTGGTCGGCCCCCAGATCCACCAGTGAGTATAACAGAATATGCCGCAGAATTACGGGAAAAATTACATGAGATCCACGAACATGTTAGATTATCTGAAAATAAAATGAGTGAAAGAACGAAAACTCGATATGACAGGAAGATGCACCATGTAGACTTTGAAGAAGGTTCACTAGTCTGGCTTCATAATCCAGTAAGACGAAAAGGAAAATCTCCCAAACTTCAAGCTGATTGGGATGGTCCTTACACAGTGATTACGAAGATCAATGACGTAACATATCGCATAAAGAAGATGGGTAGTGCCAGAAACCAGCCTAAGATTGTACATGTGAATCGATTGGCACGTTACAATGGATCTAATGATGCTCGGGACGAGCATGTCTAAGGAGGGGGCAGTGTTACGGAGACGGGGTAAAAGACAACTCGCAGAAACATTTTTTTAATTTTCTGCCACTTACAGGCGTTTTCAGCAGGCTGAAACATGTTTTCGGGTCGTTTCGGAGGAAGACCTAACACATATCAGTTAATCAAAAATTACTCCTGCTTAACGCCGTTTTCAGCAGACTGAAACATGTTTTCAGTCCGTTTCAGGACACAAGCAATCACATGGCACCATTTCCTGAAAACCCATTTTCAGGCCGTTTCAGGCCAAGTTACACCCCTCCGGTCCGCGGAACATTCTCGAAGGTGTGTGAGAGGGACAGCCTATCGTGTGAAAGAGAGAGACGATTAGCCTCGATCATGTCTCTCAAAACTTCCAGAAGAAAGTGTGAGCAGGATGGCTATATGCGCAAAAGAGAAGAACAATTGTACCTATTACCTAACCGAATGTTCTAGAATAATGCGAGAGAGAGATAGCTACACGCATGATAGAACGAGATGGACATAATCTACTACCATCTGGAAAGTCCTCGATGTGTGTACAAGGGACGGTTGTATGCGTAAGAGAGAGATGTCCATATTTGACCTTGAACTAGATCATTCGGGAACTTGGTAGCACAATTTGCGGCGCATATATAAGCGGATCGGGACGCGGCCAGAGACAGTTTCAATTGAGATACCAAGCGATACACATCGCAGTGAGTTCAAGGCGACTAGTGATTGTGATATCTGTGACTAAGTGAAATACTAGTGATTGTGATATCCGTGACAAAGTGATATACTAGTGATTTTTGTAGTGAATAGTGTTGCAAGTGATTCCTTTTGAATTCAATAAAGTAACTGTTTGTTTAACGGCTTCTTTCTATAAAACGTTACCCTATAGCTCGTAACAATATTTTGACTTATTTTTTAACCATTAGGACAAGCAACTGGTGGTGATTTTATATTTGATATTTTGACTTATTTGTTAACCATTAGGACAAGGAACTGATGGTGATTTTATTTTTGATATTTTGACTTATTTGTTAACCATTAGGACAAGGAACTGATGGTGATTTTATATTTGATATTTTGATATTTGTTAACCATTAGGACAAGGAACTGATGGTGATTTTATATTTGATATTTTGACTTATTTGTTAACCATTAGGACAAGGAACTGATGGTGATTTTATATTTGATATTTTGACTTATTTGTTAACCATTAGGACAAGGAACTGATGGTGATTTTATATTTGATATTTTGATATTTGTTAACCATTAGGACAAGGAACTGATGATGATTTTATATTTGATATTTTGATATTTTTTAACCATTAGGACAAGGAACTGATGGTGATTTTATATTTGATATTTTGACTTATTTGTTAACCATTAGGACAAGGAACTGATGATGATTTTATATTTGATATTTTGATATTTTTTAACCATTAGGACAAGGAACTGATGATGATTTTATATTTGATATTTTGACTTATTTGTTAACCATTAGGACAAGGAATTGATGATGATTTTATATTTGATATTTTGATATTTTTTAACCATTAGGACAAGGAACTGATGGTGATTTTATATTTGATATTTTGACTTATTTTTTAACCATTAGGACAAGGAACTGATGATGATTTTATATTTGATATTTTGATATTTGTTAACCATTAGGACAAGGAACTGATGATGATTTTATATTTGATATTTTGACTTATTTGTTAACCATTAGGACAAGGAACTGATGGTGATTTTATATTTGATATTTTGACTTATTTGTTAACCATTAGGACAAGGAACTGATGATGATTTTATATTTGATATTTTGACTTATTTTTTAACCATTAGGACAAGGAACTGATGATGATTTTATATTTGATATATCGGAGCAACGACGTCACAGGCGAGCTTCATGGACGGTGTAAAATGACAACAATCAAAACATGTTAACTTTGGTTTACTAATTAACGTTTAGAACCATAAATTACTCATTGGATTGTTAATAATTTAACTTAAACTTTGATTAACTAATTAATGTTTGTGAACCATTAATTACTCATTGAATTGTTAAAACTAGACAAATTATTGTAAAACTGAACAAATTCACTGTAAACACAATTTTTTAAAAGATTGCCGACAAGTTTCTTGCCCATTCTTCTTGTACGGCCTATTACTTGGAATGGGCGCCTAGAGTCATTTATTTTAACTATCATGAGTGCTCTCCTGGGCCCCATGTTAATAAAAAGTAATGAATTTCAAATGAAGATTAAAATCTAAAGTAGAATGACAAGATCTAACAAGTTTTATAAAGATTCTTTGTCACAATCTGTTTTGCTATAAATACGAGCGACCGACTGTTGGAAAAAGCAGTATTGCGCCTACCGTCGGACCGTTCAGATCTCCCATATAACCTTGCCGAAATAAATGGTTGAGATAAAATGGAGCTACTTCGTGTTTTCTTTCTACGAGGGGTGAGCGGTCACCATGATGTTGAAGATGTTGACGTCACCGGTGGTGACGTCACCGTTTTTAAAAAGACCCCTGGACTCGCCGCCTCGTCAGATATTTTGATATTTTTTAACCATTAGGACAAGGAACTGATGGTGATTTTATATTTGATATTTTGACTTATTTGTTAACCATTAGGACAAGGAACTGATGATGATTTTATATTTGATATTTTGACTTATTTGTTAACCATTAGGACAAGGAACTGATGGTGATTTTATATTTGATATTTTGACTTTTTTGTTAACCATTAGGACAAGGAACTGATGGTGATTTTATATTTGATATTTTGACTTATTTGTTAACCATTAGGACAAGGAACTGATGATGATTTTATATTTGATATTTTGACTTATTTGTTAACCATTAGGACAAGGAACTGATGGTGATTTTATATTTGATATTTTGACTTATTTGTTAACCATTAGGACAAGGAACTGATGGTGATTTTATATTTGATATTTTGACTTATTTGTTAACCATTAGGACAAGGAACTGATGGTGATTTTATATTTGATATTTTGACTTATTTGTTAACCATTAGGACAAGGAACTGATGGTGATTTTATATTTGATATTTTGACTTATTTGTTAACCATTAGGACAAGGAACTGATGATGATTTTATATTTGATATTTTGACTTATTTGTTAACCATTAGGACAAGGAACTGATGGTGATTTTATATTTGATATTTTGACTTATATGTTAACCATTAGGACAAGGAACTGATGGTGATTTTATATTTTATATTATGACTTATTTTTTTAACCATTAGTTCAAGGAAATGATGAAGATTTTATTTTTGATATTTTGACTTATTTGTTAACCATTAGGACAAGGAACTGATGGTGATTTTATATTTGATATTTTGACTTATTTGTTAACCATTAGGACAAGGAACTGATGGTGATTTTATATTTGATATTTTGACTTATTTGTTAACCATTAGGACAAGGAACTGATGGTGTGATTTTATATTTGATATTTTGACTTATTTGTTAACCATTAGGACAAGGAACTGATGGTAATTTTATATTTGATATTTTGACTTATTTGTTAACCATTAGGACAAGGAACTGATGGTGATTTTATATTTGATATTTTGACTTATTTGTTAACCATTAGGACAAGGAACTGATGGTGATTTTATATTTGATATTTTGACTTATTTGTTAACCATTAGGACAAGGAACTGATGGTGATTTTATATTTGATATTTTGACTTATTTGTTAACCATTCGGACAAGGAACTGATGGTGATTTTATATTTGATATTTTGACTTATTTGTTAACCATTAGGACAAGGAACTGATGGTGATTTTATATTTGATATTTTGACTTATTTGTTAACCATTAGGACAAGGAACTGATGGTGATTTTATATTTGATACGTTGACTTATTTGTTAACCATTAGGACAAGGAACTGATGGTGATTTTATATTTGATATTTTGACTTATTTGTTAACCATTAGGACAAGGAACTGATGGTGATTTTATATTTGATATTTTGACTTATTTGTTAACCATTAGGACAAGGAACTGATGGTGATTTTATAATTGATATTTTGATATTTGTTAACCATTAGGACAAGGAACTGATGGTGATTTTATATTTGATATTTTGACTTATTTGTTAACCATTAGGACAAGGAACTGATGATGATTTTATATTTCATATTTTGATATTTGTTAACCATTAGGACAAGGAACTGATGGTGATTTTATATTTGATATTTTGACTTATTTGTTAACCATTAGGACAAGGAACTGATGGTGATTTTATATTTGATATTTTGACTTATTTGTTAACCATTAGGACAAGGAACTGATGGTGATTTTATATTTGATATTTTGACTTATTTGTTAACCATTAGGACAAGGAACTGATGGTGATTTTATATTTGATATTTTGACTTATTTGTTAACCATTAGGACAAGGAACTGATGGTGATTTTATATTTGATATTTTGACTTATTTGTTAACCAGTAGGACAAGGAACTGATGGTGATTTTATATTTGATATTTTGATATTTTTTAACCATTAGGACAAGGAACTGATGATGATTTTATATTTGATATTTTGACTTATTTTTTAACCATTAGGACAAGGAACTGATGGTGATTTTATATTTGATATTTTGACTTATTTTTTAACCATTAGGACAAGGAACTGATGATGATTTTATATTTGATATTTTGATATTTTTTAACCATTAGGACAAGGAACTGATGATGATTTTATATTTGATATTTTGACTTATTTTTTAACCATTAGGACAAGGAACTGATGGTGATTTTATATTTGATATTTTGATATTTTTTAACCATTAGGACAAGGAACTGATGGTGATTTTATATTTGATATTTTGACTTATTTGTTAACCATTAGGACAAGGAACTGATGGTGATTTTATATTTGATATTTTGACTTATTTGTTAACCATTAGGACAAGGAACTGATGGTGATTTTATATTTGATATTTTGACTTATATGTTAACCATTAGGACAAGGAACTGATGGTGATTTTATATTTTATATTATGACTTATTTTTTAACCATTAGTTCAAGGAAATGATGAAGATTTTATTTTTGATATTTTGACTTATTTGTTAACCATTAGGACAAGGAACTGATGGTGATTTTATATTTGATATTTTGACTTATTTGTTAACCATTAGGACAAGGAACTGATGGTGATTTTATATTTGATATTTTGACTTATTTGTTAACCATTAGGACAAGGAAGTGATGGTGATTTTATATTTGATATTTTGACTTATTTGTTAACCATTAGGACAAGGAACTGATGGTGATTTTATATTTGATATTTTGATATTTGTTAACCATTAGGACAAGGAACTGATGGTGATTTTATATTTGATATTTTGACTTATTTGTTAACCATTAGGACAAGGAACTGATGGTGATTTTATATTTGATATTTTGACTTATTTGTTAACCATTAGGACAAGGAACTGATGATGATTTTATATTTGATATTTTGACTTATTTGTTAACCATTAGGACAAGGAACTGATGGTGAACAAATAAGTCAAAATATCAAATATAAAATCACCATCAGTTCCTTGTCCTAATGGTTAACAAATAAGTCAAAATATCAAATATAAAATCACCATCAGTTCCTTGTCCTAATGGTTAAAAAATAAGTCAAAATATCAAATATAAAATCACCATCAGTTCCTTGTCCTAATGGTTAACAAATAAGTCAAAATATCAAATATAAAATCACCATCAGTTCCTTGTCCTAATGGTTAACAAATAAGTCAAAATATCAAATATAAAATCACCATCAGTTCCTTGTCCTAATGGTTAACAAATAAGTCAAAATATCAAATATAAAATCACCATCAGTTCCTTGTCCTAATGGTTAACAAATAAGTCAAAATATCAAATATAAAATCACCATCAGTTCCTTGTCCTAATGGTTAACAAATAAGTCAAAATATCAAATATAAAATCACCATCAGTTCCTTGTCCTAATGGTTAACAAATAAGTCAAAATATCAAATATAAAATCACCATCAGTTCCTTGTCCTAATGGTTAAAAAATATCAAAATATCAAATATAAAATCATCATCAGTTCCTTGTCCTAATGGTTAACAAATATCAAAATATCAAATATAAAATCATCATCAGTTCCTTGTCCTAATGGTTAACAAATAAGTCAAAATATCAAATATAAAATCACCATCAGTTCCTTGTCCTAATGGTTAACAAATATCAAAATATCAAATATAAAATCACCATCAGTTCCTTGTCCTAATGGTTAACAAATAAGTCAAAATATCAAATATAAAATCACCATCAGTTCCTTGTCCTAATGGTTAACAAATATCAAAATATCAAATATAAAATCATCATCAGTTCCTTGTCCTAATGGTTAACAAATAAGTCAAAATATCAAATATAAAATCACCATCAGTTCCTTGTCCTAATGGTTAAAAAATATCAAAATATCAAATATAAAATCATCATCAGTTCCTTGTCCTAATGGTTACCAAATAAGTCAAAATATCAAATATAAAATCACCATCAGTTCCTTGTCCTTATGGTTAAAAAATATCAAAATATCAAATATAAAATCACCATCAGTTCCTTGTCCTAATGGTTAACAAATAAGTCAAAATATCAAATATAAAATCACCATCAGTTCCTTGTCCTAATGGTTAAAAAATATCAAAATATCAAATATAAAATCATCATCAGTTCCTTGTCCTAATGGTTAACAAATAAGTCAAAATATCAAATATAAAATCATCATCAGTTCCTTGTCCTAATGGTTAACAAATAAGTCAAAATATCAAATATAAAATCATCATCAGTTCCTTGTCCTAATGGTTAACAAATAAGTCAACGTATCAAATATAAAATCACCATCAGTTCCTTGTCCTAATGGTTAACAAATAAGTCAAAATATCAAATATAAAATCACCATCAGTTCCTTGTCCTAATGGTTAACAAATAAGTCAAAATATCAAATATAAAATCACCATCAGTTCCTTGTCCTAATGGTTAACAAATAAGTCAAAATATCAAATATAAAATCATCATCAGTTCCTTGTCCTAATGGTTAAAAAATAAGTCAAAATATCAAATATAAAATCACCATCAGTTCCTTGTCCTAATGGTTAAAAAATATCAAAATATCAAATATAAAATCATCATCATTTCCTTGTCCTAATGGTTAAAAAATAAGTCAAAATATCAAAAATAAAATCTTCATCATTTCCTTGAACTAATGGTTAAAAAATAAGTCAAAATATAAAATATAAAATCACCATCAGTTCCTTGTCCTAATGGTTAACATATAAGTCAAAATATAAAATATTAAATCACCATCAGTTCCTTGTCCTAATGGTTAACAAATAAGTCAAAATATCAAATATAAAATCACCATCAGTTCCTTGTCCTAATGGTTAACAAATAAGTCAAAATATCAAATATAAAATCACCATCAGTTCCTTGTCCTAATGGTTAAAAAATATCAAAATATCAAATATAAAATCACCATCAGTTCCTTGTCCTAATGGTTAAAAAATAAGTCAAAATATCAAATATAAAATCATCATCAGTTCCTTGTCCTAATGGGTAAAAAATATCAAAATATCAAATATAAAATCATCATCAGTTCCTTGTCCTAATGGTTAAAAAATATCAAATATAAAATCATCATCAGTTCCTTGTCCTAATGGTTAACAAATAAGTCAAAATATCAAATATAAAATCATCATCAGTTCCTTGTCCTAATGGTTAAAAAATATCAAAATATCAAATATAAAATCACCATCAGTTCCTTGTCCTACTGGTTAACAAATAAGTCAAAATATCAAATATAAAATCACCATCAGTTCCTTGTCCTAATGGTTAACAAATAAGTCAAAATATCAAATATAAAATCACCATCAGTTCCTTGTCCTAATGGTTAACAAATAAGTCAAAATATCAAATATAAAATCACCATCAGTTCCTTGTCCTAATGGTTAACAAATAAGTCAAAATATCAAATATAAAATCACCATCAGTTCCTTGTCCTAATGGTTAACAAATAAGTCAAAATATCAAATATAAAATCACCATCAGTTCCTTGTCCTAATGGTTAACAAATAAGTCAAAATATCAAATATAAAATCACCATCAGTTCCTTGTCCTAATGGTTAACAAATAAGTCAAAATATCAAATATAAAATCACCATCAGTTCCTTGTCCTAATGGTTAACAAATAAGTCAAAATATCAAATATAAAATCACCATCAGTTCCTTGTCCTAATGGTTAACAAATAAGTCAAAATATCAAATATAAAATCACCATCAGTTCCTTGTCCTAATGGTTAACAAATAAGTCAAAATATCAAATATAAAATCACCATCAGTTCCTTGTCCTAATGGTTAACAAATAAGTCAAAATATCAAATATAAAATCACCATCAGTTCCTTGTCCTAATGGTTAACAAATAAGTCAAAATATCAAATATAAAATCACCATCAGTTCCTTGTCCTAATGGTTAACAAATAAGTCAAAATATCAAATATAAAATCACCATCAGTTCCTTGTCCTAATGGTTAACAAATATCAAATATAAAATCACCATCAGTTCCTTGTCCTAATGGTTAACAAATAAGTCAAAATATCAAATATAAAATCACCATCAGTTCCTTGACCTAATGGTTAACAAATATCAAAATATCAAATATAAAATCACCATCAGTTCCTTGTCCTAATGGTTAACAAATAAGTCAAAATATCAAATATAAAATCACCATCAGTTCCTTGTCCTAATGGTTAACAAATAAGTCAAAATATCAAATATAAAATCACCATCAGTTCCTTGTCCTAATGGTTAACAAATAAGTCAAAATATCAAATATAAAATCACCATCAGTTCCTTGTCCTAATGGTTAACAAATATCAAAATATCAAATATAAAATCATCATCAGTTCCTTGTCCTACTGGTTAACAAATAAGTCAAAATATAAAATATAAAATCACCATCAGTTCCTTGTCCTAATGGTTAACAAATAAGTCAAAATATCAAATATAAAATCACCATCAGTTCCTTGTCCTAATGGTTAAAAAATATCAAAATATCAAATATAAAATCATCATCAGTTCCTTGTCCTAATGGTTAACAAATAAGTCAAAATATCAAATATAAAATCATCATCAGTTCCTTGTCCTAATGGTTAACAAATAAGTCAAAATATCAAATATAAAATCATCATCAGTTCCTTGTCCTAATGGTTAACAAATAAGTCAACGTATCAAATATAAAATCACCATCAGTTCCTTGTCCTAATGGTTAACAAATAAGTCAAAATATCAAATATAAAATCACCATCAGTTCCTTGTCCTAATGGTTAACAAATAAGTCAAAATATCAAATATAAAATCACCATCAGTTCCTTGTCCTAATGGTTAACAAATAAGTCAAAATATCAAATATAAAATCATCATCAGTTCCTTGTCCTAATGGTTAAAAAATAAGTCAAAATATCAAATATAAAATCACCATCAGTTCCTTGTCCTAATGGTTAAAAAATATCAAAATATCAAATATAAAATCATCATCATTTCCTTGTCCTAATGGTTAAAAAATAAGTCAAAATATCAAAAATAAAATCTTCATCATTTCCTTGAACTAATGGTTAAAAAATAAGTCAAAATATAAAATATAAAATCACCATCAGTTCCTTGTCCTAATGGTTAACATATAAGTCAAAATATAAAATATTAAATCACCATCACTTCCTTGTCCTAATGGTTAACAAATAAGTCAAAATATCAAATATAAAATCACCATCAGTTCCTTGTCCTAATGGTTAACAAATAAGTCAAAATATCAAATATAAAATCACCATCAGTTCCTTGTCCTAATGGTTAAAAAATATCAAAATATCAAATATAAAATCACCATCAGTTCCTTGTCCTAATGGTTAAAAAATAAGTCAAAATATCAAATATAAAATCATCATCAGTTCCTTGTCCTAATGGGTAAAAAATATCAAAATATCAAATATAAAATCATCATCAGTTCCTTGTCCTAATGGTTAAAAAATATCAAATATAAAATCATCATCAGTTCCTTGTCCTAATGGTTAAAAAATAAGTCAAAATATCAAATATAAAATCATCATCAGTTCCTTGTCCTAATGGTTAAAAAATATCAAAATATCAAATATAAAATCACCATCAGTTCCTTGTCCTACTGGTTAACAAATAAGTCAAAATATCAAATATAAAATCACCATCAGTTCCTTGTCCTAATGGTTAACAAATAAGTCAAAATATCAAATATAAAATCACCATCAGTTCCTTGTCCTAATGGTTAACAAATAAGTCAAAATATCAAATATAAAATCACCATCAGTTCCTTGTCCTAATGGTTAACAAATAAGTCAAAATATCAAATATAAAATCACCATCAGTTCCTTGTCCTAATGGTTAACAAATAAGTCAAAATATCAAATATAAAATCACCATCAGTTCCTTGTCCTAATGGTTAACAAATAAGTCAAAATATCAAATATAAAATCACCATCAGTTCCTTGTCCTAATGGTTAACAAATAAGTCAAAATATCAAATATAAAATCACCATCAGTTCCTTGTCCTAATGGTTAACAAATAAGTCAAAATATCAAATATAAAATCACCATCAGTTCCTTGTCCTAATGGTTAACAAATAAGTCAAAATATCAAATATAAAATCACCATCAGTTCCTTGTCCTAATGGTTAACAAATAAGTCAAAATATCAAATATAAAATCACCATCAGTTCCTTGTCCTAATGGTTAACAAATAAGTCAAAATATCAAATATAAAATCACCATCAGTTCCTTGTCCTAATGGTTAACAAATAAGTCAAAATATCAAATATAAAATCACCATCAGTTCCTTGTCCTAATGGTTAACAAATAAGTCAAAATATCAAATATAAAATCACCATCAGTTCCTTGTCCTAATGGTTAACAAATATCAAAATATCAAATATAAAATCACCATCAGTTCCTTGTCCTAATGGTTAACAAATAAGTCAAAATATCAAATATAAAATCACCATCAGTTCCTTGTCCTAATGGTTAAAAAATATCAAAATATCAAATATAAAATCACCATCAGTTCCTTGTCCTAATGGTTAAAAAATAAGTCAAAATATCAAATATAAAATCATCATCAGTTCCTTGTCTTAATGGTTAAAAAATATCAAAATATCAAATATAAAATCATCATCAGTTCCTTGTCCTAATGGTTAAAAAAATATCAAAATATCAAATATAAAATCATCATCAGTTCCTTGTCCTAATGGTTAAAAAATATCAAAATATCAAATATAAAATCATCATCAGTGCCTTGTCCTAATGGTTAAAAAATAAGTCAAAATATCAAATATAAAATCACCATCAGTTCCTTGTCCTAATGGTTAACAAATAAGTCAAAATATAAAATATGAAATCACCATCAGTTCCTTGTCCTAATGGTTAACAAATAAGTCAAAATATCAAATATAAAATCACCATCAGTTCCTTGTCCTAATGGTTAACAAATAAGTCAAAATATGAAAAATAAAATCACCATCAGTTCCTTGTCCTAATGGTAAACAAATAAGTCAAAATATCAAATATAAAATCACCATCAGTTCCTTGTCCGGTTAACAAATATCAAATATAAAATCATCATCAGTTCCTTGTCCTAATGGTTAACAAATAAGTCAAAATATCAAATATAAAATCACCATCAGTTCCTTGTCCTAATGGTTAACAAATATCAAATATAAAATCATCATCAGTTCCTTGTCCTAATGGTTAACAAATAAGTCAAAATATAAAATATAAAATCACCATCAGTTCCTTGTCCTAATGGTTAACAAATAAGTCAAAATATCAAATATAAAATCACCATCAGTTCCTTGTCCTAATGGTTAAAAAATATCAAAATATCAAATATAAAATCATCATCAGTTCCTTGTCCTAATGGTTAACAAATAAGTCAAAATATCAAATATAAAATCACCATCAGTTCCTTGTCCTAATGGTTAACAAATAAGTCAAAATATCAAATATAAAATCACCATCAGTTCCTTGTCCCAATGGTTAACAAATAAGTCAAAATATCAAATATAAAATCACCATCAGTTCCTTGTCCTAATGGTTAACAAATAAGTCAAAATATCAAATATACAATCACCATCAGTTCCTTGTCCTAATGGTTAACAAATAAGTCAAAATATCAAATATAAAATCATCATCAGTTCCTTGTCCTAATGGTTAACAAATAAGTCAAAATATCAAATATAAAATCACCATCAGTTCCTTGTCCTAATGGTTAACAAATAAGTCAAAATATCAAATATAAAATCACCATCAGTTCCTTGTCCTAATGGTTAACAAATAAGTCAACGTATCAAATATAAAATCACCATCAGTTCCTCGTCCTAATGGTTAACAAATAAGTCAAAATATCAAATATAAAATCACCATCAGTTCCTTGTCCTAATGGTTAACAAATAAGTCAAAATATCAAATATAAAATCACCATCAGTTCCTTGTCCTAATGGTTAACAAATAAGTCAAAATATCAAATATAAAATCACCATCAGTTCCTTGTCCTAATGGTTAACAAATAAGTCAAAATATCAAAAATAAAATCACCATCAGTTCCTTGTCCTAATGGTTAACAAATAAGTCAAAATATCAAATATAAAATCACCACCAGTTGCTTGTCCTAATGGTTAAAAAATAAGTCAAAATATCAAATATAAAATCATCATCAGTTCCTTGTCCTAATGGTTAAAAAATATCAAAATATAAAATCATCATCAGTTCCTTGTCCTAATGGTTAAAAAATATCAAAATATCAAATATAAAATCACCATCAGTTCCTTGTCCTAATGGTTAACAAATAAGTCAAAATATCAAATATAAAATCATCATCAGTTCCTTGTCCTAATGGTTAACAAATAAGTCAAAATATCAAATATAAAATCACCATCAGTTCCTTGTCCTAATGGTTAAAAAATAAGTCAAAATTTCAAATATAAAATCATCATCAGTTCCTTGTCCTAATGGTTAAAAAATATCAAAATATCAAATATAAAATCATCATCAGTTCCTTGTCCTAATGGTTAAAAAATATCAAAATATCAAATATAAAATCATCATCAGTTCCTTGTCCTAATGGTTAAAAAATATCAAAATATCAAATATAAAATCATCATCAGTTCCTTGTCCTAATGGTTAACAAATAAGTCAAAATATCAAATATAAAATCACCATCAGTTCCTTGTCCTAATGGTTAACAAATAAGTCAAAATATAAAATATAAAATCACCATCAGTTCCTTGTCCTAATGGTTAACAAATATCAAAATATCAAATATAAAATCATCATCAGTTCCTTGTCCTAATGGTTAACAAATAAGTCAAAATATAAAATATAAAATCACCATCAGTTCCTTGTCCTAATGGTTAACAAATAAGTCAAAATATCAAATATAAAATCACCATCAGTTCCTTGTCCTAATGGTTAAAAAATATCAAAATATCAAATATAAAATCATCATCAGTTCCTTGTCCTAATGGTTAACAAATAAGTCAAAATATCAAATATAAAATCACCATCAGTTCCTTGTCCTAATGGTTAACAAATAAGTCAAAATATCAAATATAAAATCACCATCAGTTCCTTGTCCTAATGGTTAACAAATAAGTCAAAATATCAAATATAAAATCACCATCAGTTCCTTGTCCTAATGGTTAACAAATATCAAAATATCAAATATAAAATCACCATCAGTTCCTTGTCCTAATGGTTAACAAATAAGTCAAAATATCAAATATAAAATCACCATCAGTTCCTTGTCCTAATGGTTAACAAATAAGTCAAAATATCAAATATAAAATCACCATCAGTTCCTTGTCCTAATGGTTAACAAATAAGTCAAAATATCAAATATAAAATCATCATCAGTTCCTTGTCCTAATGGTTAACAAATAAGTCAAAATATCAAATATAAAATCACCATCAGTTCCTTGTCCTAATGGTTAAAATTTAAGTCAAAATATCAAATATAAAATCACCATCAGTTCCTTGTCCTAATGGTTAACAAATAAGTCAACGTATCAAATATAAAATCACCATCAGTTCCTTGTCCTAATGGTTAACAAATAAGTCAAAATATCAAATATAAAATCACCATCAGTTCCTTGTCCTAATGGTTAACAAATATCAAAATATCAAATATAAAATCACCATCAGTTCCTTGTCCTAATGGTTAACAAATAAGTCAAAATATCAAATATAAAATCACCATCAGTTCCTTGTCCTAATGGTTAACAAATAAGTCAAAATATCAAATATAAAATCACCATCAGTTCCTTGTCCTAATGGTTAACAAATAAGTCAAAATATCAAATATAAAATCACCATCAGTTCCTTGTCCTAATGGTTAACAAATAAGTCAAAATATCAAATATAAAATCACCATCAGTTCCTTGTCCTAATGGTTAAAATTTAAGTCAAAATATCAAATATAAAATCACCATCAGTTCCTTGTCCTAATGGTTAACAAATAAGTCAAAATATCAAATATAAAATCACCATCAGTTCCTTGTCCTAATGGTTAACAAATAAATCAAAATATAAAATATAAAATCACCATCAGTTCCTTGTCCTAATGGTTAACAAATAAGTCAAAATATCAAATATAAAATCACCATCAGTTCCTTGTCCTAATGGTTAACAAATAAGTCAAAATATCAAAAATAAAATCACCATCAGTTCCTTGTCCTAA
Organism: Crocallis elinguaria; assembly: GCA_907269065.1. Lineage (NCBI taxonomy): Eukaryota > Metazoa > Arthropoda > Insecta > Lepidoptera > Geometridae > Crocallis > Crocallis elinguaria. The sequence continues at coordinate 1,599,805 of OU026081.1, read as the reverse complement.
TGGTAAACAAATAAGTCAAAATATCAAATATAAAATCACCATCAGTTCCTTGTCCTAATGGTTAACAAATAAATCAAAATATAAAATATAAAATCACCATCAGTTCCTTGTCCTAATGGTTAACAAATAAGTCAAAATATCAAATATAAAATCACCATCAGTTCCTTGTCCTAATGGTTAACAAATAAGTCAAAATATCAAAAATAAAATCACCATCAGTTCCTTGTCCTAATGGTAAACAAATAAGTCAAAATATCAAATATAAAATCACCATCAGTTCCTTGTCCTAATGGTTAACAAATATCAAATATAAAATCATCATCAGTTCCTTGTCCTAATGGTTAACAAATAAGTCAAAATATCAAATATAAAATCACCATCAGTTCCTTGTCCTAATGGTTAACAAATATCAAAATATCAAATATAAAATCACCATCAGTTCCTTGTCCTAATGGTTAACAAATAAGTCAAAATATAAAATATAAAATCACCATCAGTTCCTTGTCCTAATGGTTAACAAATATCAAAATATCAAATATAAAATCATCATCAGTTCCTTGTCCTAATGGTTAACAAATAAGTCAAAATATAAAATATAAAATCACCATCAGTTCCTTGTCCTAATGGTTAACAAATAAGTCAAAATATCAAATATAAAATCACCATCAGTTCCTTGTCCTAATGGTTAAAAAATATCAAAATATCAAATATAAAATCACCATCAGTTCCTTGTCCTAATGGTTAACAAATAAGTCAAAATATAAAATATAAAATCACCATCAGTTCCTTGTCCTAATGGTTAACAAATAAGTCAAAATATCAAATATAAAATCACCATCAGTTCCTTGTCCTAATGGTTAACAAATAAGTCAAAATATCAAATATAAAATCACCATCAGTTCCTTGTCCTAATGGTTAACAAATATCAAAATATCAAATATAAAATCACCATCAGTTCCTTGTCCTAATGGTTAACAAATAAGTCAAAATATCAAATATAAAATCACCATCAGTTCCTTGTCCTAATGGTTAACAAATAAGTCAAAATATCAAATATAAAATCACCATCAGTTCCTTGTCCTAATGGTTAACAAATAAGTCAAAATATCAAATATAAAATCACCATCAGTTCCTTGTCCTAATGGTTAACAAATAAGTCAAAATATCAAATATAAAATCACCATCAGTTCCTTGTCCTAATGGTTAACAAATAAGTCAACGTATCAAATATAAAATCACTATCAGTTCCTTGTCCTAATGGTTAACAAATAAGTCAAAATATCAAATATAAAATCACCATCAGTTCCTTGTCCTAATGGTTAACAAATAAGTCAAAATATCAAATATAAAATCACCATCAGTTCCTTGTCCTAATGGTTAACAAATAAGTCAAAATATCAAATATAAAATCACCATCAGTTCCTTGTCCTAATGGTTAACAAATATCAAATATAAAATCACCATCAGTTCCTTGTCCTAATGGTTAACAAATAAGTCAAAATATCAAATATAAAATCACCATCAGTTCCTTGTCCTAATGGTTAACAAATAAGTCAAAATATCAAATATAAAATCACCATCAGTTCCTTGTCCTAATGGTTAACAAATATCAAAATATCAAATATAAAATCACCATCAGTTCCTTGTCCTAATGGTTAACAAATAAGTCAAAATATCAAATATAAAATCACCATCAGTTCCTTGTCCTAATGGTTAACAAATATCAAAATATCAAATATAAAATCATCATCAGTTCCTTGTCCTAATGGTTAACAAATAAGTCAAAATATCAAATATAAAATCACCATCAGTTCCTTGTCCTAATGGTTAAAAAATATCAAAATATCAAATATAAAATCATCATCAGTTCCTTGTCCTAATGGTTACCAAATAAGTCAAAATATCAAATATAAAATCACCATCATTTCCTTGTCCTTATGGTTAAAAAATATCAAAATATCAAATATAAAATCACCATCAGTTCCTTGTCCTAATGGTTAACAAATAAGTCAAAATATCAAATATAAAATCACCATCAGTTCCTTGTCCTAATGGTTAAAAAATATCAAAATATCAAATATAAAATCATCATCAGTTCCTTGTCCTAATGGTTAACAAATAAGTCAAAATATCAAATATAAAATCACCATCAGTTCCTTGTCCTAATGGTTAACAAATAAGTCAAAATATCAAATATAAAATCACCATCAGTTCCTTGTCCTAATGGTTAACAAATAAGTCAAAATATCAAATATAAAATCACCATCAGTTCCTTGTCCTAATTAACAAATAAGTCAAAATATCAAATATAAAATCACCATCAGTTCCTTGTCCTAATGGTTAACAAATATCAAAATATCAAATATAAAATCACCATCAGTTCCTTGTCCTAATGGTTAACAAATAAGTCAAAATATCAAATATAAAATCATTATCAGTTCCTTGTCCTAATGGTTAACAAATAAGTCAAAATATCAAATATAAAATCACCATCAGTTCCTTGTCCTAATGGTTAACAAATATCAAAATATCAAATATAAAATCACCATCAGTTCCTTGTCCTAATGGTTAACAAATAAGTCAAAATATCAAATATAAAATCACCATCAGTTCCTTGTCCTAATGGTTAACAAATAAGTCAAAATATCAAATATAAAATCATCATCAGTTCCTTGTCCTAATGGTTAACAAATAAGTCAAAATATCAAATATAAAATCAACATCAGTTCCTTGTCCTAATGGTTAAAAAATATCAAAATATCAAATATAAAATCATCATCATTTCCTTGTCCTAATGGTTAACAAATAAGTCAATATATAAAAAATAAAATCTTCATCATTTCCTTGAACTAATGGTTAAAAAATAAGTCAAAATATAAAATATAAAATCACCATCAGTTTCTTGTCCTAATGGTTAACATATAAGTCAAAATATAAAATCACCATCAGTTCCTTGTCCTAATGGTTAGCAAATAAGTCAAAATATATAAATATAAAATCACCATCAGTTCCTTGTCCTAATTATCAAATAAGTCAAAATATCAAATATAAAATCACCATCAGTTCCTTGTCCTAATGGTTAACAAATAAGTCAAAATATCAAATATAAAATCACCATCAGTTCCTTGTCCTAATGGTTAACAAATAAGTCAAAATATCAAATATAAAACCACCATCAGTTCCTTGTCCTAATGGTTAACAAATAAGTCAAAATATCAAATATAAAATCACCATCAGTTCCTTGTCCTAATGGTTAACAAATAAGTCAAAATATCAAATATAAAATCATCATCAGTTCCTTGTCCTAATGGTTAAAAAATATCAAAATATCAAATATAAAATCACCATCAGTTCCTTGTCCTACTGGTTAACAAATAAGTCAAAATATCAAATATAAAATCACCATCAGTTCCTTGTCCTAATGGTTAACAAATAAGTCAAAATATCAAATATAAAATCACCATCAGTTCCTTGTCCTAATGGTTAACAAATAAGTCAAAATATCAAATATAAAATCACCATCAGTTCCTTGTCCTAATGGTTAACAAATAAGTCAAAATATCAAATATAAAATCACCATCAGTTCCTCATCCTAATGGTTAAAAACTATCAAAATATCAAATATAAAATCATCATCAGTTCCTTGTCCTAATGGTTAAAAAATATCAAAATATCAAATATAAAATCATCATCAGTTCCTTGTCCTAATGGTTAACAAATAAGTCAAAATATCAAATATAAAATCACCATCAGTTCCTTGTCCTAATGGTTAACAAATATCAAAATATCAAATATAAAATCACCATCAGTTCCTTGTCCTAATGGTTAACAAATAAGTCAAAATATCAAATATAAAATCATTATCAGTTCCTTGTCCTAATGGTTAACAAATAAGTCAAAATATCAAATATAAAATCACCATCAGTTCCTTGTCCTAATGGTTAACAAATATCAAAATATCAAATATAAAATCATCATCAGTTCCTTGTCCTAATGGTTAACAAATAAGTCAAAATATCAAATATAAAATCACCATCAGTTCCTTGTCCTAATGGTTAAAAAATATCAAAATATCAAATATAAAATCATCATCATTTCCTTGTCCTAATGGTTAAAAAATAAGTCAAAATATCAAAAATAAAATCTTCATCATTTCCTTGAACTAATTGTTAAAAAATAAGTCAAAATATAAAATATAAAATCACCATCAGTTCCTTGTCCTAATGGTTAACATATAAGTCAAAATATCAAATATAAAATCACCATCAGTTCCTTGTCCTAATGGTTAACAAATAAGTCAAAATATCAAATATAAAATCACCATCAGTTCCTTGTCCTAATGGTTAACAAATAAGTCAAAATATCAAATATAAAATCACCATCAGTTCCTTGTCCTAATGGTTAACAAATAAGTCAAAATATCAAATATAAAATCACCATCAGTTCCTTGTCCTAATGGTTAACAAATAAGTCAAAATATCAAATATAAAACCACCATCAGTTCCTTGTCCTAATGGTTAACAAATAAGTCAAAATATCAAATATAAAATCACCATCAGTTCCTTGTCCTAATGGTTAACAAATAAGTCAAAATATCAAATATAAAATCACCATCAGTTCCTTGTCCTAATGGTTAACAAATAAGTCAAAATATCAAATATAAAATCACCATCAGTTCCTTGTCCTAATTAACAAATAAGTCAAAATATCAAATATAAAATCACCATCAGTTCCTTGTCCTAATGGTTAACAAATATCAAAATATCAAATATAAAATCACCATCAGTTCCTTGTCCTAATGGTTAACAAATAAGTCAAAATATCAAATATAAAATCATTATCAGTTCCTTGTCCTAATGGTTAACAAATAAGTCAAAATATCAAATATAAAATCACCATCAGTTCCTTGTCCTAATGGTTAACAAATATCAAAATATCAAATATAAAATCACCATCAGTTCCTTGTCCTAATGGTTAACAAATAAGTCAAAATATCAAATATAAAATCACCATCAGTTCCTTGTCCTAATGGTTAACAAATAAGTCAAAATATCAAATATAAAATCATCATCAGTTCCTTGTCCTAATGGTTAACAAATAAGTCAAAATATCAAATATAAAATCATCATCAGTTCCTTGTCCTAATGGTTAAAAAATATCAAAATATCAAATATAAAATCATCATCATTTCCTTGTCCTAATGGTTAACAAATAAGTCAACATATCAAAAATAAAATCTTCATCATTTCCTTGAACTAATGGTTAAAAAATAAGTCAAAATATAAAATATAAAATCACCATCAGTTTCTTGTCCTAATGGTTAACATATAAGTCAAAATATAAAATCACCATCAGTTCCTTGTCCTAATGGTTAGCAAATAAGTCAAAATATATAAATATAAAATCACCATCAGTTCCTTGTCCTAATTATCAAATAAGTCAAAATATCAAATATAAAATCACCATCAGTTCCTTGTCCTAATGGTTAACAAATAAGTCAAAATATCAAATATAAAATCACCATCAGTTCCTTGTCCTAATGGTTAACAAATAAGTCAAAATATCAAATATAAAACCACCATCAGTTCCTTGTCCTAATGGTTAACAAATAAGTCAAAATATCAAATATAAAATCACCATCAGTTCCTTGTCCTAATGGTTAACAAATAAGTCAAAATATCAAATATAAAATCATCATCAGTTCCTTGTCCTAATGGTTAAAAAATATCAAAATATCAAATATAAAATCACCATCAGTTCCTTGTCCTACTGGTTAACAAATAAGTCAAAATATCAAATATAAAATCACCATCAGTTCCTTGTCCTAATGGTTAACAAATAAGTCAAAATATCAAATATAAAATCACCATCAGTTCCTTGTCCTAATGGTTAACAAATAAGTCAAAATATCAAATATAAAATCACCATCAGTTCCTTGTCCTAATGGTTAACAAATAAGTCAAAATATCAAATATAAAATCACCATCAGTTCCTCATCCTAATGGTTAAAAACTATCAAAATATCAAATATAAAATCATCATCAGTTCCTTGTCCTAATGGTTAAAAAATATCAAAATATCAAATATAAAATCATCATCAGTTCCTTGTCCTAATGGTTAACAAATAAGTCAAAATATCAAATATAAAATCACCATCAGTTCCTTGTCCTAATGGTTAACAAATATCAAAATATCAAACATAAAATCACCATCAGTTCCTTGTCCTAATGGTTAACAAATAAGTCAAAATATCAAATATAAAATCATCATCAGTTCCTTGTCCTAATGGTTAACAAATAAGTCAAAATATCAAATATAAAATCACCATCAGTTCCTTGTCCTAATGGTTAACAAATATCAAAATATCAAATATAAAATCATCATCAGTTCCTTGTCCTAATGGTTAACAAATAAGTCAAAATATCAAATATAAAATCACCATCAGTTCCTTGTCCTAATGGTTAAAAAATATCAAAATATCAAATATAAAATCATCATCATTTCCTTGTCCTAATGGTTAAAAAATAAGTCAAAATATCAAAAATAAAATCTTCATCATTTCCTTGAACTAATTGTTAAAAAATAAGTCAAAATATAAAATATAAAATCACCATCAGTTCCTTGTCCTAATGGTTAACAAATAAGTCAAAATATCAAATATAAAATCACCATCAGTTCCTTGTCCTAATGGTTAACAAATAAGTCAAAATATCAAATATAAAATCACCATCAGTTCCTTGTCCTAATGGTTAACAAATAAGTCAAAATATCAAATATAAAATCACCATCAGTTCCTTGTCCTAATGGTTAACAAATAAGTCAAAATATCAAATATAAAATCACCATCAGTTCCTTGTCCTAATGGTTAACAAATAAGTCAAAATATCAAATATAAAACCACCATCAGTTCCTTGTCCTAATGGTTAACAAATAAGTCAAAATATCAAATATAAAATCACCATCAGTTCCTTGTCCTAATGGTTAACAAATAAGTCAAAATATCAAATATAAAATCACCATCAGTTCCTTGTCCTAATGGTTAACAAATAAGTCAAAATATCAAATATAAAATCACCATCAGTTCCTTGTCCTAATTAACAAATAAGTCAAAATATCAAATATAAAATCACCATCAGTTCCTTGTCCTAATGGTTAACAAATATCAAAATATCAAATATAAAATCACCATCAGTTCCTTGTCCTAATGGTTAACAAATAAGTCAAAATATCAAATATAAAATCATTATCAGTTCCTTGTCCTAATGGTTAACAAATAAGTCAAAATATCAAATATAAAATCACCATCAGTTCCTTGTCCTAATGGTTAACAAATATCAAAATATCAAATATAAAATCACCATCAGTTCCTTGTCCTAATGGTTAACAAATAAGTCAAAATATCAAATATAAAATCACCATCAGTTCCTTGTCCTAATGGTTAACAAATAAGTCAAAATATCAAATATAAAATCATCATCAGTTCCTTGTCCTAATGGTTAACAAATAAGTCAAAATATCAAATATAAAATCAACATCAGTTCCTTGTCCTAATGGTTAAAAAATATCAAAATATCAAATATAAAATCATCATCATTTCCTTGTCCTAATGGTTAACAAATAAGTCAACATATCAAAAATAAAATCTTCATCATTTCCTTGAACTAATGGTTAAAAAATAAGTCAAAATATAAAATATAAAATCACCATCAGTTTCTTGTCCTAATGGTTAACATATAAGTCAAAATATAAAATCACCATCAGTTCCTTGTCCTAATGGTTAGCAAATAAGTCAAAATATATAAATATAAAATCACCATCAGTTCCTTGTCCTAATTATCAAATAAGTCAAAATATCAAATATAAAATCACCATCAGTTCCTTGTCCTAATGGTTAACAAATAAGTCAAAATATCAAATATAAAATCACCATCAGTTCCTTGTCCTAATGGTTAACAAATAAGTCAAAATATCAAATATAAAACCACCATCAGTTCCTTGTCCTAATGGTTAACAAATAAGTCAAAATATCAAATATAAAATCACCATCAGTTCCTTGTCCTAATGGTTAACAAATAAGTCAAAATATCAAATATAAAATCATCATCAGTTCCTTGTCCTAATGGTTAAAAAATATCAAAATATCAAATATAAAATCACCATCAGTTCCTTGTCCTACTGTTTAACAAATAAGTCAAAATATCAAATATAAAATCACCATCAGTTCCTTGTCCTAATGGTTAACAAATAAGTCAAAATATCAAATATAAAATCACCATCAGTTCCTTGTCCTAATGGTTAACAAATAAGTCAAAATATCAAATATAAAATCACCATCAGTTCCTTGTCCTAATGGTTAACAAATAAGTCAAAATATCAAATATAAAATCACCATCAGTTCCTCATCCTAATGGTTAAAAACTATCAAAATATCAAATATAAAATCATCATCAGTTCCTTGTCCTAATGGTTAAAAAATATCAAAATATCAAATATAAAATCATCATCAGTTCCTTGTCCTAATGGTTAACAAATAAGTCAAAATATCAAATATAAAATCACCATCAGTTCCTTGTCCTAATGGTTAACAAATATCAAAATATCAAATATAAAATCACCATCAGTTCCTTGTCCTAATGGTTAACAAATAAGTCAAAATATCAAATATAAAATCATTATCAGTTCCTTGTCCTAATGGTTAACAAATAAGTCAAAATATCAAATATAAAATCACCATCAGTTCCTTGTCCTAATGGTTAACAAATATCAAAATATCAAATATAAAATCATCATCAGTTCCTTGTCCTAATGGTTAACAAATAAGTCAAAATATCAAATATAAAATCACCATCAGTTCCTTGTCCTAATGGTTAAAAAATATCAAAATATCAAATATAAAATCATCATCATTTCCTTGTCCTAATGGTTAAAAAATAAGTCAAAATATCAAAAATAAAATCTTCATCATTTCCTTGAACTAATTGTTAAAAAATAAGTCAAAATATAAAATATAAAATCACCATCAGTTCCTTGTCCTAATGGTTAACATATAAGTCAAAATATCAAATATAAAATCACCATCAGTTCCTTGTCCTAATGGTTAACAAATAAGTCAAAATATCAAATATAAAATCACCATCAGTTCCTTGTCCTAATGGTTAACAAATAAGTCAAAATATCAAATATAAAATCACCATCAGTTCCTTGTCCTAATGGTTAACAAATAAGTCAAAATATCAAATATAAAATCACCATCAGTTCCTTGTCCTAATGGTTAACAAATAAGTCAAAATATCAAATATAAAACCACCATCAGTTCCTTGTCCTAATGGTTAACAAATAAGTCAAAATATCAAATATAAAATCACCATCAGTTCCTTGTCCTAATGGTTAACAAATAAGTCAAAATATCAAATATAAAATCACCATCAGTTCCTTGTCCTAATGGTTAACAAATAAGTCAAAATATCAAATATAAAATCACCATCAGTTCCTTGTCCTAATTAACAAATAAGTCAAAATATCAAATATAAAATCACCATCAGTTCCTTGTCCTAATGGTTAACAAATATCAAAATATCAAATATAAAATCACCATCAGTTCCTTGTCCTAATGGTTAACAAATAAGTCAAAATATCAAATATAAAATCATTATCAGTTCCTTGTCCTAATGGTTAACAAATAAGTCAAAATATCAAATATAAAATCACCATCAGTTCCTTGTCCTAATGGTTAACAAATATCAAAATATCAAATATAAAATCACCATCAGTTCCTTGTCCTAATGGTTAACAAATAAGTCAAAATATCAAATATAAAATCACCATCAGTTCCTTGTCCTAATGGTTAACAAATAAGTCAAAATATCAAATATAAAATCATCATCAGTTCCTTGTCCTAATGGTTAACAAATAAGTCAAAATATCAAATATAAAATCAACATCAGTTCCTTGTCCTAATGGTTAAAAAATATCAAAATATCAAATATAAAATCATCATCATTTCCTTGTCCTAATGGTTAACAAATAAGTCAACATATCAAAAATAAAATCTTCATCATTTCCTTGAACTAATGGTTAAAAAATAAGTCAAAATATAAAATATAAAATCACCATCAGTTTCTTGTCCTAATGGTTAACATATAAGTCAAAATATAAAATCACCATCAGTTCCTTGTCCTAATGGTTAGCAAATAAGTCAAAATATATAAATATAAAATCACCATCAGTTCCTTGTCCTAATTATCAAATAAGTCAAAATATCAAATATAAAATCACCATCAGTTCCTTGTCCTAATGGTTAACAAATAAGTCAAAATATCAAATATAAAATCACCATCAGTTCCTTGTCCTAATGGTTAACAAATAAGTCAAAATATCAAATATAAAACCACCATCAGTTCCTTGTCCTAATGGTTAACAAATAAGTCAAAATATCAAATATAAAATCACCATCAGTTCCTTGTCCTAATGGTTAACAAATAAGTCAAAATATCAAATATAAAATCATCATCAGTTCCTTGTCCTAATGGTTAAAAAATATCAAAATATCAAATATAAAATCACCATCAGTTCCTTGTCCTAATGGTTAACAAATAAGTCAAAATATCAAATATAAAATCACCATCAGTTCCTTGTCCTAATGGTTAACAAATAAGTCAAAATATCAAATATAAAATCACCATCAGTTCCTTGTCCTAATGGTTAACAAATAAGTCAAAATATCAAATATAAAATCACCATCAGTTCCTTGTCCTAATGGTTAACAAATAAGTCAAAATATCAAATATAAAATCACCATCAGTTCCTCATCCTAATGGTTAAAAACTATCAAAATATCAAATATAAAATCATCATCAGTTCCTTGTCCTAATGGTTAAAAAATATCAAAATATCAAATATAAAATCATCATCAGTTCCTTGTCCTAATGGTTAACAAATAAGTCAAAATATCAAATATAAAATCACCATCAGTTCCTTGTCCTAATGGTTAACAAATATCAAAATATCAAATATAAAATCACCATCAGTTCCTTGTCCTAATGGTTAACAAATAAGTCAAAATATCAAATATAAAATCATTATCAGTTCCTTGTCCTAATGGTTAACAAATAAGTCAAAATATCAAATATAAAATCACCATCAGTTCCTTGTCCTAATGGTTAACAAATATCAAAATATCAAATATAAAATCATCATCAGTTCCTTGTCCTAATGGTTAACAAATAAGTCAAAATATCAAATATAAAATCACCATCAGTTCCTTGTCCTAATGGTTAAAAAATATCAAAATATCAAATATAAAATCATCATCATTTCCTTGTCCTAATGGTTAAAAAATAAGTCAAAATATCAAAAATAAAATCTTCATCATTTCCTTGAACTAATTGTTAAAAAATAAGTCAAAATATAAAATATAAAATCACCATCAGTTCCTTGTCCTAATGGTTAACATATAAGTCAAAATATCAAATATAAAATCACCATCAGTTCCTTGTCCTAATGGTTAACAAATAAGTCAAAATATCAAATATAAAATCACCATCAGTTCCTTGTCCTAATGGTTAACAAATAAGTCAAAATATCAAATATAAAATCACCATCAGTTCCTTGTCCTAATGGTTAACAAATAAGTCAAAATATCAAATATAAAATCACCATCAGTTCCTTGTCCTAATGGTTAACAAATAAGTCAAAATATCAAATATAAAACCACCATCAGTTCCTTGTCCTAATGGTTAACAAATAAGTCAAAATATCAAATATAAAATCACCATCAGTTCCTTGTCCTAATGGTTAACAAATAAGTCAAAATATCAAATATAAAATCACCATCAGTTCCTTGTCCTAATGGTTAACAAATAAGTCAAAATATCAAATATAAAATCACCATCAGTTCCTTGTCCTAATTAACAAATAAGTCAAAATATCAAATATAAAATCACCATCAGTTCCTTGTCCTAATGGTTAACAAATATCAAAATATCAAATATAAAATCACCATCAGTTCCTTGTCCTAATGGTTAACAAATAAGTCAAAATATCAAATATAAAATCATTATCAGTTCCTTGTCCTAATGGTTAACAAATAAGTCAAAATATCAAATATAAAATCACCATCAGTTCCTTGTCCTAATGGTTAACAAATATCAAAATATCAAATATAAAATCACCATCAGTTCCTTGTCCTAATGGTTAACAAATAAGTCAAAATATCAAATATAAAATCACCATCAGTTCCTTGTCCTAATGGTTAACAAATAAGTCAAAATATCAAATATAAAATCATCATCAGTTCCTTGTCCTAATGGTTAACAAATAAGTCAAAATATCAAATATAAAATCAACATCAGTTCCTTGTCCTAATGGTTAAAAAATATCAAAATATCAAATATAAAATCATCATCATTTCCTTGTCCTAATGGTTAACAAATAAGTCAACATATCAAAAATAAAATCTTCATCATTTCCTTGAACTAATGGTTAAAAAATAAGTCAAAATATAAAATATAAAATCACCATCAGTTTCTTGTCCTAATGGTTAACATATAAGTCAAAATATAAAATCACCATCAGTTCCTTGTCCTAATGGTTAGCAAATAAGTCAAAATATATAAATATAAAATCACCATCAGTTCCTTGTCCTAATTATCAAATAAGTCAAAATATCAAATATAAAATCACCATCAGTTCCTTGTCCTAATGGTTAACAAATAAGTCAAAATATCAAATATAAAATCACCATCAGTTCCTTGTCCTAATGGTTAACAAATAAGTCAAAATATCAAATATAAAACCACCATCAGTTCCTTGTCCTAATGGTTAACAAATAAGTCAAAATATCAAATATAAAATCACCATCAGTTCCTTGTCCTAATGGTTAACAAATAAGTCAAAATATCAAATATAAAATCATCATCAGTTCCTTGTCCTAATGGTTAAAAAATATCAAAATATCAAATATAAAATCACCATCAGTTCCTTGTCCTACTGGTTAACAAATAAGTCAAAATATCAAATATAAAATCACCATCAGTTCCTTGTCCTAATGGTTAACAAATAAGTCAAAATATCAAATATAAAATCACCATCAGTTCCTTGTCCTAATGGTTAACAAATAAGTCAAAATATCAAATATAAAATCATCATCAGTTCCTTGTCCTAATGGTTAACAAATAAGTCAAAATATCAAATATAAAATCACCATCAGTTCCTCATCCTAATGGTTAAAAACTATCAAAATATCAAATATAAAATCATCATCAGTTCCTTGTCCTAATGGTTAAAAAATATCAAAATATCAAATATAAAATCATCATCAGTTCCTTGTCCTAATGGTTAACAAATAAGTCAAAATATCAAATATAAAATCACCATCAGTTCCTTGTCCTAATGGTTAACAAATATCAAAATATCAAATATAAAATCACCATCAGTTCCTTGTCCTAATTAACAAATAAGTCAAAATATCAAATATAAAATCACCATCAGTTCCTTGTCCTAATGGTTAACAAATATCAAAATATCAAATATAAAATCACCATCAGTTCCTTGTCCTAATGGTTAACAAATAAGTCAAAATATCAAATATAAAATCATTATCAGTTCCTTGTCCTAATGGTTAACAAATAAGTCAAAATATCAAATATAAAATCACCATCAGTTCCTTGTCCTAATGGTTAACAAATAAGTCAAAATATCAAATATAAAACCACCATCAGTTCCTTGTCCTAATGGTTAACAAATAAGTCAAAATATCAAATATAAAATCACCATCAGTTCCTTGTCCTAATGGTTAACAAATAAGTCAAAATATCAAATATAAAATCATCATCAGTTCCTTGTCCTAATGGTTAAAAAATATCAAAATATAAAATATAAAATCACCATCAGTTCCTTGTCCTACTGGTTAACAAATAAGTCAAAATATCAAATATAAAATCACCATCAGTTCCTTGTCCTAATGGTTAACAAATAAGTCAAAATATCAAATATAAAATCACCATCAGTTCCTTGTCCTAATGGTTAACAAATAAGTCAAAATATCAAATATAAAATCACCATCAGTTCCTTGTCCTAATGGTTAACAAATAAGTCAAAATATCAAATATAAAATCACCATCAGTTCCTCATCCTAATGGTTAAAAACTATCAAAATATCAAATATAAAATCATCATCAGTTCCTTGTCCTAATGGTTAAAAAATATCAAAATATCAAATATAAAATCATCATCAGTTCCTTGTCCTAATGGTTAACAAATAAGTCAAAATATCAAATATAAAATCACCATCAGTTCCTTGTCCTAATGGTTAACAAATATCAAAATATCAAATATAAAATCACCATCAGTTCCTTGTCCTAATGGTTAACAAATAAGTCAAAATATCAAATATAAAATCATTATCAGTTCCTTGTCCTAATGGTTAACAAATAAGTCAAAATATCAAATATAAAATCACCATCAGTTCCTTGTCCTAATGGTTAACAAATATCAAAATATCAAATATAAAATCATCATCAGTTCCTTGTCCTAATGGTTAACAAATAAGTCAAAATATCAAATATAAAATCACCATCAGTTCCTTGTCCTAATGGTTAAAAAATATCAAAATATCAAATATAAAATCATCATCATTTCCTTGTCCTAATGGTTAAAAAATAAGTCAAAATATCAAAAATAAAATCTTCATCATTTCCTTGAACTAATTGTTAAAAAATAAGTCAAAATATAAAATATAAAATCACCATCAGTTCCTTGTCCTAATGGTTAACAAATAAGTCAAAATATCAAATATAAAATCACCATCAGTTCCTTGTCCTAATGGTTAACAAATAAGTCAAAATATCAAATATAAAATCACCATCAGTTCCTTGTCCTAATGGTTAACAAATAAGTCAAAATATCAAATATAAAATCACCATCAGTTCCTTGTCCTAATGGTTAACAAATAAGTCAAAATATCAAATATAAAATCACCATCAGTTCCTTGTCCTAATGGTTAACAAATAAGTCAAAATATCAAATATAAAACCACCATCAGTTCCTTGTCCTAATGGTTAACAAATAAGTCAAAATATCAAATATAAAATCACCATCAGTTCCTTGTCCTAATGGTTAACAAATAAGTCAAAATATCAAATATAAAATCACCATCAGTTCCTTGTCCTAATGGTTAACAAATAAGTCAAAATATCAAATATAAAATCACCATCAGTTCCTTGTCCTAATTAACAAATAAGTCAAAATATCAAATATAAAATCACCATCAGTTCCTTGTCCTAATGGTTAACAAATATCAAAATATCAAATATAAAATCACCATCAGTTCCTTGTCCTAATGGTTAACAAATAAGTCAAAATATCAAATATAAAATCATTATCAGTTCCTTGTCCTAATGGTTAACAAATAAGTCAAAATATCAAATATAAAATCACCATCAGTTCCTTGTCCTAATGGTTAACAAATATCAAAATATCAAATATAAAATCACCATCAGTTCCTTGTCCTAATGGTTAACAAATAAGTCAAAATATCAAATATAAAATCACCATCAGTTCCTTGTCCTAATGGTTAACAAATAAGTCAAAATATCAAATATAAAATCATCATCAGTTCCTTGTCCTAATGGTTAACAAATAAGTCAAAATATCAAATATAAAATCAACATCAGTTCCTTGTCCTAATGGTTAAAAAATATCAAAATATCAAATATAAAATCATCATCATTTCCTTGTCCTAATGGTTAACAAATAAGTCAACATATCAAAAATAAAATCTTCATCATTTCCTTGAACTAATGGTTAAAAAATAAGTCAAAATATAAAATATAAAATCACCATCAGTTTCTTGTCCTAATGGTTAACATATAAGTCAAAATATAAAATCACCATCAGTTCCTTGTCCTAATGGTTAGCAAATAAGTCAAAATATATAAATATAAAATCACCATCAGTTCCTTGTCCTAATTATCAAATAAGTCAAAATATCAAATATAAAATCACCATCAGTTCCTTGTCCTAATGGTTAACAAATAAGTCAAAATATCAAATATAAAATCACCATCAGTTCCTTGTCCTAATGGTTAACAAATAAGTCAAAATATCAAATATAAAACCACCATCAGTTCCTTGTCCTAATGGTTAACAAATAAGTCAAAATATCAAATATAAAATCACCATCAGTTCCTTGTCCTAATGGTTAACAAATAAGTCAAAATATCAAATATAAAATCATCATCAGTTCCTTGTCCTAATGGTTAAAAAATATCAAAATATCAAATATAAAATCACCATCAGTTCCTTGTCCTACTGGTTAACAAATAAGTCAAAATATCAAATATAAAATCACCATCAGTTCCTTGTCCTAATGGTTAACAAATAAGTCAAAATATCAAATATAAAATCACCATCAGTTCCTTGTCCTAATGGTTAACAAATAAGTCAAAATATCAAATATAAAATCACCATCAGTTCCTTGTCCTAATGGTTAACAAATAAGTCAAAATATCAAATATAAAATCACCATCAGTTCCTCATCCTAATGGTTAAAAACTATCAAAATATCAAATATAAAATCATCATCAGTTCCTTGTCCTAATGGTTAAAAAATATCAAAATATCAAATATAAAATCATCATCAGTTCCTTGTCCTAATGGTTAACAAATAAGTCAAAATATCAAATATAAAATCACCATCAGTTCCTTGTCCTAATGGTTAACAAATATCAAAATATCAAATATAAAATCACCATCAGTTCCTTGTCCTAATGGTTAACAAATAAGTCAAAATATCAAATATAAAATCATTATCAGTTCCTTGTCCTAATGGTTAACAAATAAGTCAAAATATCAAATATAAAATCACCATCAGTTCCTTGTCCTAATGGTTAACAAATATCAAAATATCAAATATAAAATCATCATCAGTTCCTTGTCCTAATGGTTAACAAATAAGTCAAAATATCAAATATAAAATCACCATCAGTTCCTTGTCCTAATGGTTAAAAAATATCAAAATATCAAATATAAAATCATCATCATTTCCTTGTCCTAATGGTTAAAAAATAAGTCAAAATATCAAAAATAAAATCTTCATCATTTCCTTGAACTAATTGTTAAAAAATAAGTCAAAATATAAAATATAAAATCACCATCAGTTCCTTGTCCTAATGGTTAACATATAAGTCAAAATATCAAATATAAAATCACCATCAGTTCCTTGTCCTAATGGTTAACAAATAAGTCAAAATATCAAATATAAAATCACCATCAGTTCCTTGTCCTAATGGTTAACAAATAAGTCAAAATATCAAATATAAAATCACCATCAGTTCCTTGTCCTAATGGTTAACAAATAAGTCAAAATATCAAATATAAAATCACCATCAGTTCCTTGTCGTAATGGTTAACAAATAAGTCAAAATATCAAATATAAAACCACCATCAGTTCCTTGTCCTAATGGTTAACAAATAAGTCAAAATATCAAATATAAAATCACCATCAGTTCCTTGTCCTAATGGTTAACAAATAAGTCAAAATATCAAATATAAAATCACCATCAGTTCCTTGTCCTAATGGTTAACAAATAAGTCAAAATATCAAATATAAAATCACCATCAGTTCCTTGTCCTAATTAACAAATAAGTCAAAATATCAAATATAAAATCACCATCAGTTCCTTGTCCTAATGGTTAACAAATATCAAAATATCAAATATAAAATCACCATCAGTTCCTTGTCCTAATGGTTAACAAATAAGTCAAAATATCAAATATAAAATCATTATCAGTTCCTTGTCCTAATGGTTAACAAATAAGTCAAAATATCAAATATAAAATCACCATCAGTTCCTTGTCCTAATGGTTAACAAATATCAAAATATCAAATATAAAATCACCATCAGTTCCTTGTCCTAATGGTTAACAAATAAGTCAAAATATCAAATATAAAATCACCATCAGTTCCTTGTCCTAATGGTTAACAAATAAGTCAAAATATCAAATATAAAATCATCATCAGTTCCTTGTCCTAATGGTTAACAAATAAGTCAAAATATCAAATATAAAATCAACATCAGTTCCTTGTCCTAATGGTTAAAAAATATCAAAATATCAAATATAAAATCATCATCATTTCCTTGTCCTAATGGTTAACAAATAAGTCAACATATCAAAAATAAAATCTTGATCATTTCCTTGAACTAATGGTTAAAAAATAAGTCAAAATATAAAATATAAAATCACCATCAGTTTCTTGTCCTAATGGTTAACATATAAGTCAAAATATAAAATCACCATCAGTTCCTTGTCCTAATGGTTAGCAAATAAGTCAAAATATATAAATATAAAATCACCATCAGTTCCTTGTCCTAATTATCAAATAAGTCAAAATATCAAATATAAAATCACCATCAGTTCCTTGTCCTAATGGTTAACAAATAAGTCAAAATATCAAATATAAAATCACCATCAGTTCCTTGTCCTAATGGTTAACAAATAAGTCAAAATATCAAATATAAAACCACCATCAGTTCCTTGTCCTAATGGTTAACAAATAAGTCAAAATATCAAATATAAAATCACCATCAGTTCCTTGTCCTAATGGTTAACAAATAAGTCAAAATATCAAATATAAAATCATCATCAGTTCCTTGTCCTAATGGTTAAAAAATATCAAAATATCAAATATAAAATCACCATCAGTTCCTTGTCCTACTGGTTAACAAATAAGTCAAAATATCAAATATAAAATCACCATCAGTTCCTTGTCCTAATGGTTAACAAATAAGTCAAAATATCAAATATAAAATCACCATCAGTTCCTTGTCCTAATGGTTAACAAATAAGTCAAAATATCAAATATAAAATCACCATCAGTTCCTTGTCCTAATGGTTAACAAATAAGTCAAAATATCAAATATAAAATCACCATCAGTTCCTCATCCTAATGGTTAAAAACTATCAAAATATCAAATATAAAATCATCATCAGTTCCTTGTCCTAATGGTTAAAAAATATCAAAATATCAAATATAAAATCATCATCAGTTCCTTGTCCTAATGGTTAACAAATAAGTCAAAATATCAAATATAAAATCACCATCAGTTCCTTGTCCTAATGGTTAACAAATATCAAAATATCAAATATAAAATCACCATCAGTTCCTTGTCCTAATGGTTAACAAATAAGTCAAAATATCAAATATAAAATCATTATCAGTTCCTTGTCCTAATGGTTAACAAATAAGTCAAAATATCAAATATAAAATCACCATCAGTTCCTTGTCCTAATGGTTAACAAATATCAAAATATCAAATATAAAATCATCATCAGTTCCTTGTCCTAATGGTTAACAAATAAGTCAAAATATCAAATATAAAATCACCATCAGTTCCTTGTCCTAATGGTTAAAAAATATCAAAATATCAAATATAAAATCATCATCATTTCCTTGTCCTAATGGTTAAAAAATAAGTCAAAATATCAAAAATAAAATCTTCATCATTTCCTTGAACTAATTGTTAAAAAATAAGTCAAAATATAAAATATAAAATCACCATCAGTTCCTTGTCCTAATGGTTAACATATAAGTCAAAATATCAAATATAAAATCACCATCAGTTCCTTGTCCTAATGGTTAACAAATAAGTCAAAATATCAAATATAAAATCACCATCAGTTCCTTGTCCTAATGGTTAACAAATAAGTCAAAATATCAAATATAAAATCACCATCAGTTCCTTGTCCTAATGGTTAACAAATAAGTCAAAATATCAAATATAAAATCACCATCAGTTCCTTGTCGTAATGGTTAACAAATAAGTCAAAATATCAAATATAAAACCACCATCAGTTCCTTGTCCTAATGGTTAACAAATAAGTCAAAATATCAAATATAAAATCACCATCAGTTCCTTGTCCTAATGGTTAACAAATAAGTCAAAATATCAAATATAAAATCACCATCAGTTCCTTGTCCTAATGGTTAACAAATAAGTCAAAATATCAAATATAAAATCACCATCAGTTCCTTGTCCTAATTAACAAATAAGTCAAAATATCAAATATAAAATCACCATCAGTTCCTTGTCCTAATGGTTAACAAATATCAAAATATCAAATATAAAATCACCATCAGTTCCTTGTCCTAATGGTTAACAAATAAGTCAAAATATCAAATATAAAATCATTATCAGTTCCTTGTCCTAATGGTTAACAAATAAGTCAAAATATCAAATATAAAATCACCATCAGTTCCTTGTCCTAATGGTTAACAAATATCAAAATATCAAATATAAAATCACCATCAGTTCCTTGTCCTAATGGTTAACAAATAAGTCAAAATATCAAATATAAAATCACCATCAGTTCCTTGTCCTAATGGTTAACAAATAAGTCAAAATATCAAATATAAAATCATCATCAGTTCCTTGTCCTAATGGTTAACAAATAAGTCAAAATATCAAATATAAAATCAACATCAGTTCCTTGTCCTAATGGTTAAAAAATATCAAAATATCAAATATAAAATCATCATCATTTCCTTGTCCTAATGGTTAACAAATAAGTCAACATATCAAAAATAAAATCTTCATCATTTCCTTGAACTAATGGTTAAAAAATAAGTCAAAATATAAAATATAAAATCACCATCAGTTTCTTGTCCTAATGGTTAACATATAAGTCAAAATATAAAATCACCATCAGTTCCTTGTCCTAATGGTTAGCAAATAAGTCAAAATATATAAATATAAAATCACCATCAGTTCCTTGTCCTAATTATCAAATAAGTCAAAATATCAAATATAAAATCACCATCAGTTCCTTGTCCTAATGGTTAACAAATAAGTCAAAATATCAAATATAAAATCACCATCAGTTCCTTGTCCTAATGGTTAACAAATAAGTCAAAATATCAAATATAAAACCACCATCAGTTCCTTGTCCTAATGGTTAACAAATAAGTCAAAATATCAAATATAAAATCACCATCAGTTCCTTGTCCTAATGGTTAACAAATAAGTCAAAATATCAAATATAAAATCATCATCAGTTCCTTGTCCTAATGGTTAAAAAATATCAAAATATCAAATATAAAATCACCATCAGTTCCTTGTCCTACTGGTTAACAAATAAGTCAAAATATCAAATATAAAATCACCATCAGTTCCTTGTCCTAATGGTTAACAAATAAGTCAAAATATCAAATATAAAATCACCATCAGTTCCTTGTCCTAATGGTTAACAAATAAGTCAAAATATCAAATATAAAATCACCATCAGTTCCTTGTCCTAATGGTTAACAAATAAGTCAAAATATCAAATATAAAACCACCATCAGTTCCTTGTCCTAATGGTTAACAAATAAGTCAAAATATCAAATATAAAATCACCATCAGTTCCTTGTCCTAATGGTTAACAAATAAGTCAAAATATCAAATATAAAATCACCATCAGTTCCTTGTCCTAATGGTTAACAAATAAGTCAAAATATCAAATATAAAATCACCATCAGTTCCTTGTCCTAATTAACAAATAAGTCAAAATATCAAATATAAAATCACCATCAGTTCCTTGTCCTAATGGTTAACAAATAAGTCAAAATATCAAATATAAAATCATTATCAGTTCCTTGTCCTAATGGTTAACAAATAAGTCAAAATATCAAATATAAAATCACCATCAGTTCCTTGTCCTAATGGTTAACAAATATCAAAATATCAAATATAAAATCATCATCAGTTCCTTGTCCTAATGGTTAACAAATAAGTCAAAATATCAAATATAAAATCACCATCAGTTCCTTGTCCTAATGGTTAAAAAATATCAAAATATCAAATATAAAATCATCATCATTTCCTTGTCCTAATGGTTAAAAAATAAGTCAAAATATCAAAAATAAAATCTTCATCATTTCCTTGAACTAATTGTTAAAAAATAAGTCAAAATATAAAATATAAAATCACCATCAGTTCCTTGTCCTAATGGTTAACATATAAGTCAAAATATAAAATATAAAATCACCATCAGTTCCTTGTCCTAATGGTTAACAAATAAGTCAAAATATCAAATATAAAATCACCATCAGTTCCTTGTCCTAATGGTTAACAAATAAGTCAAAATATCAAATATAAAATCACCATCAGTTCCTTGTCCTAATGGTTAACAAATAAGTCAAAATATCAAATATAAAATCACCATCAGTTCCTTGTCCTAATGGTTAACAAATAAGTCAAAATATCAAATATAAAACCACCATCAGTTCCTTGTCCTAATGGTTAACAAATAAGTCAAAATATCAAATATAAAATCACCATCAGTTCCTTGTCCTAATGGTTAACAAATAAGTCAAAATATCAAATATAAAATCACCATCAGTTCCTTGTCCTAATGGTTAACAAATAAGTCAAAATATCAAATATAAAATCACCATCAGTTCCTTGTCCTAATTAACAAATAAGTCAAAATATCAAATATAAAATCACCATCAGTTCCTTGTCCTAATGGTTAACAAATAAGTCAAAATATCAAATATAAAATCATTATCAGTTCCTTGTCCTAATGGTTAACAAATAAGTCAAAATATCAAATATAAAATCACCATCAGTTCCTTGTCCTAATGGTTAACAAATATCAAAATATCAAATATAAAATCACCATCAGTTCCTTGTCCTAATGGTTAACAAATAAGTCAAAATATCAAATATAAAATCACCATCAGTTCCTTGTCCTAATGGTTAACAAATAAGTCAAAATATCAAATATAAAATCATCATCAGTTCCTTGTCCTAATGGTTAACAAATAAGTCAAAATATCAAATATAAAATCAACATCAGTTCCTTGTCCTAATGGTTAAAAAATATCAAAATATCAAATATAAAATCATCATCATTTCCTTGTCCTAATGGTTAACAAATAAGTCAACATATCAAAAATAAAATCTTCATCATTTCCTTGAACTAATGGTTAAAAAATAAGTCAAAATATAAAATATAAAATCACCATCAGTTTCTTGTCCTAATGGTTAACATATAAGTCAAAATATAAAATCACCATCAGTTCCTTGTCCTAATGGTTAGCAAATAAGTCAAAATATATAAATATAAAATCACCATCAGTTCCTTGTCCTAATTATCAAATAAGTCAAAATATCAAATATAAAATCACCATCAGTTCCTTGTCCTAATGGTTAACAAATAAGTCAAAATATCAAATATAAAATCACCATCAGTTCCTTGTCCTAATGGTTAACAAATAAGTCAAAATATCAAATATAAAACCACCATCAGTTCCTTGTCCTAATGGTTAACAAATAAGTCAAAATATCAAATATAAAATCATCATCAGTTCCTTGTCCTAATGGTTAACAAATAAGTCAAAATATCAAATATAAAATCATCATCAGTTCCTTGTCCTAATGGTTAAAAAATATCAAAATATCAAATATAAAATCACCATCAGTTCCTTGTCCTACTGGTTAACAAATAAGTCAAAATATCAAATATAAAATCACCATCAGTTCCTTGTCCTAATGGTTAACAAATAAGTCAAAATATCAAATATAAAATCACCATCAGTTCCTTGTCCTAATGGTTAACAAATAAGTCAAAATATCAAATATAAAATCACCATCAGTTCCTTGTCCTAATGGTTAACAAATAAGTCAAAATATCAAATATAAAATCACCATCAGTTCCTCATCCTAATGGTTAAAAACTATCAAAATATCAAATATAAAATCATCATCAGTTCCTTGTCCTAATGGTTAAAAAATATCAAAATATCAAATATAAAATCATCATCAGTTCCTTGTCCTAATGGTTAACAAATAAGTCAAAATATCAAATATAAAATCACCATCAGTTCCTTGTCCTAATGGTTAACAAATATCAAAATATCAAATATAAAATCATCATCAGTTCCTTGTCCTAATGGTTAACAAATAAGTCAAAATATCAAATATAAAATCATTATCAGTTCCTTGTCCTAATGGTTAACAAATAAGTCAAAATATCAAATATAAAATCACCATCAGTTCCTTGTCCTAATGGTTAACAAATATCAAAATATCAAATATAAAATCATCATCAGTTCCTTGTCCTAATGGTTAACAAATAAGTCAAAATATCAAATATAAAATCACCATCAGTTCCTTGTCCTAATGGTTAAAAAATATCAAAATATCAAATATAAAATCATCATCATTTCCTTGTCCTAATGGTTAAAAAATAAGTCAAAATATCAAAAATAAAATCTTCATCATTTCCTTGAACTAATTGTTAAAAAATAAGTCAAAATATAAAATATAAAATCACCATCAGTTCCTTGTCCTAATGGTTAACATATAAGTCAAAATATCAAATATAAAATCACCATCAGTTCCTTGTCCTAATGGTTAACAAATAAGTCAAAATATCAAATATAAAATCACCATCAGTTCCTTGTCCTAATGGTTAACAAATAAGTCAAAATATCAAATATAAAATCACCATCAGTTCCTTGTCCTAATGGTTAACAAATAAGTCAAAATATCAAATATAAAATAACCATCAGTTCCTTGTCCTAATGGTTAACAAATAAGTCAAAATATCAAATATAAAACCACCATCAGTTCCTTGTCCTAATGGTTAACAAATAAGTCAAAATATCAAATATAAAATCACCATCAGTTCCTTGTCCTAATGGTTAACAAATAAGTCAAAATATCAAATATAAAATCACCATCAGTTCCTTGTCCTAATGGTTAACAAATAAGTCAAAATATCAAATATAAAATCACCATCAGTTCCTTGTCCTAATGGTTAACAAATATCAAAATATCAAATATAAAATCACCATCAGTTCCTTGTCCTAATGGTTAACAAATAAGTCAAAATATCAAATATAAAATCATCATCATTTCCTTGTCCTAATGGTTAACAAATAAGTCAACATATCAAAAATAAAATCTTCATCATTTCCTTGAACTAATGGTTAAAAAATAAGTCAAAATATAAAATATAAAATCACCATCAGTTTCTTGTCCTAATGGTTAACATATAAGTCAAAATATAAAATCACCATCAGTTCCTTGTCCTAATGGTTAGCAAATAAGTCAAAATATATAAATATAAAATCACCATCAGTTC
Source organism: Crocallis elinguaria (assembly GCA_907269065.1). NCBI lineage: Eukaryota > Metazoa > Arthropoda > Insecta > Lepidoptera > Geometridae > Crocallis > Crocallis elinguaria. The sequence continues at coordinate 1,574,677 of OU026081.1, read as the reverse complement.
CTTGTCCTAATTATCAAATAAGTCAAAATATCAAATATAAAATCACCATCAGTTCCTTGTCCTAATGGTTAACAAATAAGTCAAAATATCAAATATAAAATCACCATCAGTTCCTTGTCCTAATGGTTAACAAATAAGTCAAAATATCAAATATAAAACCACCATCAGTTCCTTGTCCTAATGGTTAACAAATAAGTCAAAATATCAAATATAAAATCACCATCAGTTCCTTGTCCTAATGGTTAACAAATAAGTCAAAATATCAAATATTAAATCATCATCAGTTCCTTGTCCTAATGGTTAAAAAATATCAAAATATCAAATATAAAATCACCATCAGTTCCTTGTCCTACTGGTTAACAAATAAGTCAAAATATCAAATATAAAATCACCATCAGTTCCTTGTCCTAATGGTTAACAAATAAGTCAAAATATCAAATATAAAATCACCATCAGTTCCTTGTCCTAATGGTTAACAAATAAGTCAAAATATCAAATATAAAATCACCATCAGTTCCTTGTCCTAATGGTTAACAAATAAGTCAAAATATCAAATATAAAATCACCATCAGTTCCTCATCCTAATGGTTAAAAACTATCAAAATATCAAATATAAAATCATCATCAGTTCCTTGTCCTAATGGTTAAAAAATATCAAAATATCAAATATAAAATCATCATCAGTTCCTTGTCCTAATGGTTAACAAATAAGTCAAAATATCAAATATAAAATCACCATCAGTTCCTTGTCCTAATGGTTAACAAATATCAAAATATCAAATATAAAATCACCATCAGTTCCTTGTCCTAATGGTTAACAAATAAGTCAAAATATCAAATATAAAATCATTATCAGTTCCTTGTCCTAATGGTTAACAAATAAGTCAAAATATCAAATATAAAATCACCATCAGTTCCTTGTCCTAATGGTTAACAAATATCAAAATATCAAATATAAAATCATCATCAGTTCCTTGTCCTAATGGTTAACAAATAAGTCAAAATATCAAATATAAAATCACCATCAGTTCCTTGTCCTAATGGTTAAAAAATATCAAAATATCAAATATAAAATCATCATCATTTCCTTGTCCTAATGGTTAAAAAATAAGTCAAAATATCAAAAATAAAATCTTCATCATTTCCTTGAACTAATTGTTAAAAAATAAGTCAAAATATAAAATATAAAATCACCATCAGTTCCTTGTCCTAATGGTTAACATATAAGTCAAAATATCAAATATAAAATCACCATCAGTTCCTTGTCCTAATGGTTAACAAATAAGTCAAAATATCAAATATAAAATCACCATCAGTTCCTTGTCCTAATGGTTAACAAATAAGTCAAAATATCAAATATAAAATCACCATCAGTTCCTTGTCCTAATGGTTAACAAATAAGTCAAAATATCAAATATAAAATCACCATCAGTTCCTTGTCCTAATGGTTAACAAATAAGTCAAAATATCAAATATAAAACCACCATCAGTTCCTTGTCCTAATGGTTAACAAATAAGTCAAAATATCAAATATAAAATCACCATCAGTTCCTTGTCCTAATGGTTAACAAATAAGTCAAAATATCAAATATAAAATCACCATCAGTTCCTTGTCCTAATGGTTAACAAATAAGTCAAAATATCAAATATAAAATCACCATCAGTTCCTTGTCCTAATTAACAAATAAGTCAAAATATCAAATATAAAATCACCATCAGTTCCTTGTCCTAATGGTTAACAAATATCAAAATATCAAATATAAAATCACCATCAGTTCCTTGTCCTAATGGTTAACAAATAAGTCAAAATATCAAATATAAAATCACCATCAGTTCCTTGTCCTAATGGTTAAAAAATATCAAAATATCAAATATAAAATCATCATCATTTCCTTGTCCTAATGGTTAAAAAATAAGTCAAAATATCAAAAATAAAATCTTCATCATTTCCTTGAACTAATTGTTAAAAAATAAGTCAAAATATAAAATATAAAATCACCATCAGTTCCTTGTCCTAATGGTTAACATATAAGTCAAAATATCAAATATAAAATCACCATCAGTTCCTTGTCCTAATGGTTAACAAATAAGTCAAAATATCAAATATAAAATCACCATCAGTTCCTTGTCCTAATGGTTAACAAATAAGTCAAAATATCAAATATAAAATCACCATCAGTTCCTTGTCCTAATGGTTAACAAATAAGTCAAAATATCAAATATAAAATCACCATCAGTTCCTTGTCCTAATGGTTAACAAATAAGTCAAAATATCAAATATAAAACCACCATCAGTTCCTTGTCCTAATGGTTAACAAATAAGTCAAAATATCAAATATAAAATCACCATCAGTTCCTTGTCCTAATGGTTAACAAATAAGTCAAAATATCAAATATAAAATCACCATCAGTTCCTTGTCCTAATGGTTAACAAATAAGTCAAAATATCAAATATAAAATCACCATCAGTTCCTTGTCCTAATTAACAAATAAGTCAAAATATCAAATATAAAATCACCATCAGTTCCTTGTCCTAATGGTTAACAAATATCAAAATATCAAATATAAAATCACCATCAGTTCCTTGTCCTAATGGTTAACAAATAAGTCAAAATATCAAATATAAAATCATTATCAGTTCCTTGTCCTAATGGTTAACAAATAAGTCAAAATATCAAATATAAAATCACCATCAGTTCCTTGTCCTAATGGTTAACAAATATCAAAATATCAAATATAAAATCACCATCAGTTCCTTGTCCTAATGGTTAACAAATAAGTCAAAATATCAAATATAAAATCACCATCAGTTCCTTGTCCTAATGGTTAACAAATAAGTCAAAATATCAAATATAAAATCACCATCAGTTCCTTGTCCTAATGGTTAACAAATAAGTCAAAATATCAAATATAAAATCAACATCAGTTCCTTGTCCTAATGGTTAAAAAATATCAAAATATCAAATATAAAATCATCATCATTTCCTTGTCCTAATGGTTAACAAATAAGTCAACATATCAAAAATAAAATCTTCATCATTTCCTTGAACTAATGGTTAAAAAATAAGTCAAAATATAAAATATAAAATCACCATCAGTTTCTTGTCCTAATGGTTAACATATAAGTCAAAATATAAAATCACCATCAGTTCCTTGTCCTAATGGTTAGCAAATAAGTCAAAATATATAAATATAAAATCACCATCAGTTCCTTGTCCTAATTATCAAATAAGTCAAAATATCAAATATAAAATCACCATCAGTTCCTTGTCCTAATGGTTAACAAATAAGTCAAAATATCAAATATAAAATCACCATCAGTTCCTTGTCCTAATGGTTAACAAATAAGTCAAAATATCAAATATAAAACCACCATCAGTTCCTTGTCCTAATGGTTAACAAATAAGTCAAAATATCAAATATAAAATCACCATCAGTTCCTTGTCCTAATGGTTAACAAATAAGTCAAAATATCAAATATAAAATCATCATCAGTTCCTTGTCCTAATGGTTAAAAAATATCAAAATATCAAATATAAAATCACCATCAGTTCCTTGTCCTAATGGTTAACAAATAAGTCAAAATATCAAATATAAAATCACCATCAGTTCCTTGTCCTAATGGTTAACAAATAAGTCAAAATATCAAATATAAAATCACCATCAGTTCCTTGTCCTAATGGTTAACAAATAAGTCAAAATATCAAATATAAAATCACCATCAGTTCCTTGTCCTAATGGTTAACAAATAAGTCAAAATATCAAATATAAAATCACCATCAGTTCCTCATCCTAATGGTTAAAAACTATCAAAATATCAAATATAAAATCATCATCAGTTCCTTGTCCTAATGGTTAAAAAATATCAAAATATCAAATATAAAATCATCATCAGTTCCTTGTCCTAATGGTTAACAAATAAGTCAAAATATCAAATATAAAATCACCATCAGTTCCTTGTCCTAATGGTTAACAAATATCAAAATATCAAATATAAAATCACCATCAGTTCCTTGTCCTAATGGTTAACAAATAAGTCAAAATATCAAATATAAAATCATTATCAGTTCCTTGTCCTAATGGTTAACAAATAAGTCAAAATATCAAATATAAAATCACCATCAGTTCCTTGTCCTAATGGTTAACAAATATCAAAATATCAAATATAAAATCATCATCAGTTCCTTGTCCTAATGGTTAACAAATAAGTCAAAATATCAAATATAAAATCACCATCAGTTCCTTGTCCTAATGGTTAAAAAATATCAAAATATCAAATATAAAATCATCATCATTTCCTTGTCCTAATGGTTAAAAAATAAGTCAAAATATCAAAAATAAAATCTTCATCATTTCCTTGAACTAATTGTTAAAAAATAAGTCAAAATATAAAATATAAAATCACCATCAGTTCCTTGTCCTAATGGTTAACATATAAGTCAAAATATCAAATATAAAATCACCATCAGTTCCTTGTCCTAATGGTTAACAAATAAGTCAAAATATCAAATATAAAATCACCATCAGTTCCTTGTCCTAATGGTTAACAAATAAGTCAAAATATCAAATATAAAATCACCATCAGTTCCTTGTCCTAATGGTTAACAAATAAGTCAAAATATCAAATATAAAATCACCATCAGTTCCTTGTCCTAATGGTTAACAAATAAGTCAAAATATCAAATATAAAACCACCATCAGTTCCTTGTCCTAATGGTTAACAAATAAGTCAAAATATCAAATATAAAATCACCATCAGTTCCTTGTCCTAATGGTTAACAAATAAGTCAAAATATCAAATATAAAATCACCATCAGTTCCTTGTCCTAATGGTTAACAAATAAGTCAAAATATCAAATATAAAATCACCATCAGTTCCTTGTCCTAATTAACAAATAAGTCAAAATATCAAATATAAAATCACCATCAGTTCCTTGTCCTAATGGTTAACAAATATCAAAATATCAAATATAAAATCACCATCAGTTCCTTGTCCTAATGGTTAACAAATAAGTCAAAATATCAAATATAAAATCATTATCAGTTCCTTGTCCTAATGGTTAACAAATAAGTCAAAATATCAAATATAAAATCACCATCAGTTCCTTGTCCTAATGGTTAACAAATATCAAAATATCAAATATAAAATCACCATCAGTTCCTTGTCCTAATGGTTAACAAATAAGTCAAAATATCAAATATAAAATCACCATCAGTTCCTTGTCCTAATGGTTAACAAATAAGTCAAAATATCAAATATAAAATCATCATCAGTTCCTTGTCCTAATGGTTAACAAATAAGTCAAAATATCAAATATAAAATCAACATCAGTTCCTTGTCCTAATGGTTAAAAAATATCAAAATATCAAATATAAAATCATCATCATTTCCTTGTCCTAATGGTTAACAAATAAGTCAACATATCAAAAATAAAATCTTCATCATTTCCTTGAACTAATGGTTAAAAAATAAGTCAAAATATAAAATATAAAATCACCATCAGTTTCTTGTCCTAATGGTTAACATATAAGTCAAAATATAAAATCACCATCAGTTCCTTGTCCTAATGGATAAGTCAAAATATCAAATATAAAATCACCATCAGTTCCTTGTCCTAATGGTTAACAAATAAGTTAAAATATCAAATATAAAATCACCATCAGTTCCTTGTCCTAATTAACAAATAAGTCAAAATATCAAATATAAAATCACCATCAGTTCCTTGTCCTAATGGTTAACAAATAAGTCAAAATATCAAATATAAAATCACCATCAGTTCCTTGTCCTAATGGTTAACAAATAAGTCAAAATATCAAATATAAAATCACCATCAGTTCCTTGTCCTAATGGTTAACAAATAAGTCTAAATATCAAATATAAAATCACCATCAGTTCCTTGTCCTAATGGTTAACAAATAAGTCAAAATATCAAATATAAAATCACCATCAGTTCCTTGTCCTAATGGTTAACAAATAAGTCTAAATATCAAATATAAAATCACCATCAGTTCCTTGTCCTAATGGTTAACAAATAAGTCAAAATATCAAATATAAAATCACCATCAGTTCCTTGTCCTAATGGTTAACAAATAAGTCTAAATATCAAATATAAAATCACCATCAGTTCCTTGTCCTAATGGTTAACAAATAAGTCAAAATATCAAATATAAAATCACCATCAGTTCCTTGTCCTAATGGTTAACAAATAAGTCAAAATATCAAATATAAAATCACCATCAGTTCCTTGTCCTAATGGTTAACAAATAAGTCAAAATATCAAATATAAAATCACCATCAGTTCCTTGTCCTAATGGTTAACAAATAAGTCAAAATATCAAATATAAAATCACCATCAGTTCCGTGTCCTAATGGTTAACAAATAAGTCAAAATATCAAATATAAAATCACCATCAGTTCCTTGTCCTAATGGTTAACAAATAAGTCAAAATATCAAATATAAAATCACCATCAGTTCCTTGTCCTAATGGTTAACAAATAAGTCAAAATATCAAATATAAAATCACCATCAGTTCCTTGTCCTAATGGTTAACAAATAAGTCAAAATATCAAATATAAAATCACCATCAGTTCCTTGTCCTAATGGTTAACAAATAAGTCTAAATATCAAATATAAAATCACCATCAGTTCCTTGTCCTAATGGTTAACAAATAAGTCAAAATATCAAATATAAAATCACCATCAGTTCCTTGTCCTAATGGTTAACAAATAAGTCAAAATATCAAATATAAAATCACCATCAGTTCCTTGTCCTAATGGTTAACAAATAAGTCAAAATATCAAATATAAAATCACCATCAGTTCCTTGTCCTAATGGTTAACAAATAAGTCAAAATATCAAATATAAAATCACCATCAGTTCCTTGTCCTAATGGTTAACAAATAAGTCAAAATATAAAATATAAAATCACCATCAGTTCCTTGTCCTAATGGTTAACAAATAAGTCAAAATATAAAATATAAAATCACCATCAGTTCCTTGTCCTAATGGTTAACAAATAAGTCAAAATATCAAATATAAAATCACCATCAGTTCCTTGTCCTAATGGTTAAAAAATATCAAAATATCAAATATAAAATCACCATCAGTTCCTTGTCCTAATGGTTAAAAAATAAGTCAAAATATCATATATAAAATCATCATCAGTTCCTTGTCCTAATGGTTAAAAAATATCAAAATATCAAATATAAAATCATCATCAGTTCCTTGTCCTAATGGTTAACAAATATCAAAATATCAAATATAAAATCATCATCAGTTCCTTGTCCTAATGGTTAACAAATAAGTCAAAATATCAAATATAAAATCACCATCAGTTCCTTGTCCTAATGGTTAACAAATAAGTCAAAATATCAAATATAAAATCACCATCAGTTCCTTGTCCTAATGGTTAAAAAATATCAAAATATCAAATATAAAATCATCATCAGTTCCTTGTCCTAATGGTTAACAAATATCAAAATATCAAATATAAAATCATCATCAGTTCCTTGTCCTAATGGTTAAAAAATAAGTCAAAATATCAAATATAAAATCATCATCAGTTCCTTGTCCTAATGGTTAAAAAATATCAAAATATCAAATATAAAATCACCATTAGTTCCTTGTCCTACTGGTTAACAAATAAGTCAAAATATCAAATATAAAATCACCATCAGTTCCTTGTCCTAATGGTTAACAAATAAGTCAAAATATCAAATATAAAATCACCATCAGTTCCTTGTCCTAATGGTTAACAAATAAGTCAAAATATCAAATATAAAATCACCATCAGTTCCTTGTCCTAATGGTTAACAAATATCAAAATATCAAATATAAAATCATCATCAGTTCCTTGTCCTAATGGTTAAAAAATATCAAAATATCAAATATAAAATCATCATCAGTTCCTTGTCCTAATGGTTAAAAAATATCAAAATATCAAATATAAAATCACCATCAGTTCCTTGTCCTAATGGTTAACAAATAAGTCAAAATATCAAATATAAAATCACCATCAGTTCCTTGTCCTAATGGTTAACAAATAAGTCAAAATATCAAATATAAAATCACCATCAGTTCCTTGTCCTAATGGTTAACAAATAAGTCAAAATATCAAATATAAAATCACCATCAGTTTCTTGTCCTAATGGTTAACAAATAAGTCAAAATATCAAATATAAAATCACCATCAGTTCCTTGTCCTAATGGTTAACAAATAAGTCAAAATATCAAATATAAAATCACCATCAGTTCCTTGTCCTAATGGTTAACAAATAAGTCAAAATATCAAATATAAAATCACCATCAGTTCCTTGTCCTAATGGTTAACAAATAAGTCAAAATATCAAATATAAAATCACCATCAGTTCCTTGTCCTAATGGTTAACAAATAAGTCAAAATATCAAATATAAAATCACCATCAGTTCCTTGTCCTAATGGTTAACAAATAAGTCAAAATATCAAATATAAAATAACCATCAGTTCCTTGTCCTAATGGTTAACAAATAAGTCAAAATATCAAATATAAAATCACCATCAGTTCCTTGTCCTAATGGTTAACAAATAAGTCAAAATATCAAATATAAAATCACCATCAGTTCCTTGTCCTAATGGTTAACAAATAAGTCAAAATATCAAATATAAAATCACCATCAGTTCCTTGTCCTAATGGTTAACAAATAAGTCAAAATATCAAATATAAAATCACCATCAGTTCCTTGTCCTAATGGTTAACAAATAAGTCAAAATATCAAATATAAAATCACCATCAGTTTCTTGTCCTAATGGTTAACAAATAAGTCAAAATATCAAATATAAAATCACCATCAGTTCCTTGTCCTAATGGTTAACAAATAAGTCAAAATATCAAATATAAAATCACCATCAGTTCCTTGTCCTAATGGTTAACAAATAAGTCAAAATATCAAATATAAAATCACCATCAGTTCCTTGTCCTAATGGTTAACAAATAAGTCAAAATATCAAATATAAAATCACCATCAGTTCCTTGTCCTAATGGTTAACAAATAAGTCAAAATATCAAATATAAAATCACCATCAGTTCCTTGTCCTAATGGTTAACAAATAAGTCAAAATATCAAATATAAAATCGCCATCAGTTCCTTGTCCTAATGGTTAACAAATAAGTCAAAATATCAAATATAAAATCACCATCAGTTCCTTGTCCTAATGGTTAAAAAATATCAAAATATCAAATATAAAATCACCATCAGTTCCTTGTCCTAATGGTTAACAAATAAGTCAAAATATCAAATATAAAATCATCATAAGTTCCTTGTCCTAATGGTGAACAAATAAGTCAAAATATCAAATATAAAATCACCATCAGTTCCTTGTCCTAATGGTTAAAAAATATCAAAATATCAAATATAAAATCATCATCATTTCCTTGTCCTAATGGTTAAAAAATAAGTCAAAATATCAAAAATAAAATCTTCATCATTTCCTTGAACTAATGGTTAAAAAATAAGTCAAAATATAAAATATAAAATCACCATCAGTTCCTTGTCCTAATGGTTAACATATAAGTCAAAATATAAAATATAAAATCACCATCAGTTCCTTGTCCTAATGGTTAACAAATAAGTCAAAATATCAAATATAAAATCACCATCAGTTCCTTGTCCTAATGGTTAACAAATAAGTCAAAATATCAAATATAAAATCACCATCAGTTCCTTGTCCTAATGGTTAAAAAATAACAAAATATCAAATATAAAATCACCATCAGTTCCTTGTCCTAATGGTTAAAAAATAAGTCAAAATATCAAATATAAAATCATCATCAGTTCCTTGTCCTAACGGTTAAAAAATATCAAAATATCAAATATAAAATCATCATCAGTTCCTTGTCCTAATGGTTAAAAAATATTAAATATAAAATCATCATCAGTTCCTTGTCCTAATGGTTAAAAAATAAGTCAAAATATCAAATATAAAATCACCATCAGTTCCTTGTCCTAATGGTTAACAAATAAGTCAAAATATCAAATATAAAATCACCATCAGTTCCTTGTCCTAATGGTTAACAAATAAGTCAAAATATCAAATATAAAATCACCATCAGTTCCTTGTCCTAATGGTTAACAAATAAGTCAAAATATCAAATATAAAATCACCATCAGTTCCTTGTCCTAATGGTTAACAAATAAGTCAAAATATCAAATATAAAATCACCATCAGTTCCTTGTCCTAATGGTTAACAAATAAGTCAAAATATCAAATATAAAATCACCATCAGTTCCTTGTCCTAATGGTTAAAAAATATCAAAATATCAAATATAAAATCACCATCAGTTCCTTGTCCTAATGGTTAACAAATAAGTCAAAATATCAAATATAAAATCATCATAAGTTCCTTGTCCTAATGGTTAACAAATAAGTCAAAATATCAAATATAAAATCACCATCAGTTCCTTGTCCTAATGGTTAAAAAATATCAAAATATCAAATATAAAATCATCATCATTTCCTTGTCCTAATGGTTAAAAAATAAGTCAAAATATCAAAAATAAAATCTTCATCATTTCCTTGAACTAATGGTTAAAAAATAAGTCAAAATATAAAATATAAAATCACCATCAGTTCCTTGTCCTAATGGTTAACAAATAAGTCAAAATATCAAATATAAAATCACCATCAGTTCCTTGTCCTAATGGTTAACAAATAAGTCAAAATATCAAATATAAAATCACCATCAGTTCCTTGTCCTAATGGTTAAAAAATATCAAAATATCAAATATAAAATCACCATCAGTTCCTTGTCCTAATGGTTAACAAATAAGTCAAAATATCAAATATAAAATCACCATCAGTTCCTTGTCCTAATGGTTAACAAATAAGTCTAAATATCAAATATAAAATCACCATCAGTTCCTTGTCCTAATGGTTAACAAATAAGTCAAAATATCAAATATAAAATCACCATCAGTTCCTTGTCCTAATGGTTAACAAATAAGTCAAAATATCAAATATAAAATCACCATCGGTTCCTTGTCCTAATGGTTAACAAATAAGTCAAAATATCAAATATAAAATCACCATCAGTTCCTTGTCCTAATGGTTAACAAATAAGTCAAAATATCAAATATAAAATCACCATCAGTTCCTTGTCCTAATGGTTAACAAATAAGTCAAAATATCAAATATAAAATCACCATCAGTTCCTTGTCCTAATGGTTAACAAATAAGTCAAAATATCAAATATAAAATCACCATCAGTTCCTTGTCCTAATGGTTAACAAATAAGTCAAAATATCAAATATAAAATCACCATCAGTTCCTTGTCCTAATGGTTAACAAATAAGTCAAAATATCAAATATAAAATCACCATCAGTTCCTTGTCCTAATGGTTAACAAATAAGTCAAAAAATCAAAAATAAAATCACCATCAGTTCCTTGTCCTAATGGTTAACAAATAAGTCAAAATATCAAATATAAAATCACCATCAGTTCCTTGTCCTAATGGTTAACAAATAAGTCTAAATATCAAATATAAAATCACCATCAGTTCCTTGTCCTAATGGTTAACAAATAAGTCAAAATATCAAATATAAAATCACCATCAGTTCCTTGTCCTAATGGTTAACAAATAAGTCAAAATATCAAATATAAAATCACCATCAGTTCCTTGTCCTAATGGTTAACAAATAAGTCAAAATATCAGATATAAAATCACCATCAGTTCCTTGTCCTAATGGTTAACAAATAAGTCAAAATATCAAATATAAAATCACCATCAGTTCCTTGTCCTAATGGTTAAAAAATATCAAAATATCAAATATAAAATCATCATCAGTTCCTTGTCCTAATGGTTAACAAATATCAAAATATCAAATATAAAATCATCATCAGTTCCTTGTCCTAATGGTTAAAAAATAAGTCAAAATATCAAATATAAAATCATCATCAGTTCCTTGTCCTAATGGTTAAAAAATATCAAAATATCTGATGTGGGTAGTAACTATTATTAATATTAAATAACTTAATGTGGGTAAACTGAATAAACTAGTTGTTAACCGGACTCCGTGTCTTATTGCACACAACATGGTGACAGCGGTGTAAAATCATAATTAAAAACGTTTAAAAGTATATTTCGGTTTATCTGTTTGTGTAAAACGGTAGTGCAGTGAGTGATTTGTTGTGTTTTATAATGGAACACGCCAGACCACCGCCTGAACTGAGTCTGGACGGCAGCTCCGTCAGCCGGGCTGACGCTTGGAAGCGTTGGAGAACGCAATTCAATTTATTTTTAAAAGCATCCGGGGTGCATAAAGAAGAAGGTGCAGTACAAGCTAGTCTGTTAATTAACTTAATCGGACCGGAGGGCTTCGATATTTATCAGACGTTTACATTCGAAGTCGACAGCGAGAGAGATGACGTAATGGTGGTGTTGAAAAAATTCGATGAATATTTCGGCGTCAAAACCAATATAACGCTAGCGAGATACAATTTTTTCACAAGAAACCAAGACACCGGCGAGTCTATTAACCAGTACGTTACTGCGCTGAGACTGTTATCGAAAAATTGTGAGTTTAAAACCTTGGAGGAAGAACTCATTCGCGATCGTATCGTTTGCGGAACGAATAGTACGGTCGTGCCAGATCGTTTGCTAAGAACGGAGGAATTAACCTTAGAGAAGGCAATAAAAATCTGTCAACTAGACGAGCTATCACACGATAGTAGCCGTCTGCTGGAGTCGCGCAATGCGGGCCCGGGGCCTTCGCGCGTAGACACGGTAGGCGTGCGAGGCGGCGGCGCGGCCCGGGGCCGGGGCCGTGCGCGCGGCTGGCGCGGGGCCGGGGGCGGCCGCCGCGCGCCGCGGGGCTGCAGGCGGCAGCGGTGCGCTGGCCGCCACCTCGGGGGCGCGGGCGCCGCTCGAGGGTTCCTGTCACAGGTGTGGAGGTCGATGCAGTGCCGGTGCCGAGTGCCCGGCTATCTCAGTGCAGTGTTATGTATGCGAAAATTATGGCCATTTTGCTAGGATGTGTAAGGTTAAAAAGAGTGTGAAAAAGTTATACGACATCGGCGCGTATGAAAACCAATCGGACGAGGATGAATGTGAGTCGTTTTTTGTATCGGTTTTGCATAATGTTTCCGAGATAAATTCGCCTTCAGACTGGACTGAGATTCTACGCGGGGAATGTGGTGTAGAAAAATTTAAATTGGACTCTGGTGCAGATATTAACGTGTTGTCGCTTAAGGCCCAGAATAGTCAACATTGCCACCCATATTGTGTCGTTCCTGCTTACTGTATAGTATTGATATTTTAATACGTTATACTCGAGGATATAAATGACTAATCGACCGGGTTAAAAACACGAATTAAGGTAAAAGTCTCGATAAAAAAAAATGTCAAACGCAACCCTGAAAATTAAGTTATTCCCTTGTATATCCTAAACACGAAAGTGTATCGGTCTTATATTTCACTTAAATATTCTCCAAATAATAAGAAAACAATCGACCGAGCTACTTTTTTGATTAATTGTTTTATTTTTACATAATATGGATTTTTAGAAATGTCGCTTACGTTTTTAATTTCGAGCAGCGGCAACATCGTGGCGCTCTCTTTTCTCTTGTTACTCGCGTGTTTTGCTTCACGCTCTATCTCATTCCGCGGCGATCCGCGCTGCTAGACGGACCTGTGTCACTTTTCTCCAGGACATTTACACAAATAAAACTCTCATATTTATGGGTAAACAATCTTATAAAAAAATGTACATTAGGCGAATTTGTTTTATCAATCTTTGAGAAATGATTTGACATTAAAACTGTGATACATATCCGTTTTCTAATTTGTAAATAAAAAACAAGTTCTGTTACCAATTTCGACCGCATAGATTGCGTGTCGTCAAAGGCGTACGATTGCACTTAGCTCCATATATCGAATCTCAGCAAGGGCTCTTTTTGCACAATTTTTTTTTTTGTGTTTTCTGGTCTTTGTTCAAACTTTGACGTTCCTAGATGATTTGATGAAGTCATCCAAGTTCTTCGATCAAAGGCAACTTGGTCAAAGATCTTTGACGGGTGGAATATTAGCCTTAGGTACGGGAGAAGTAAGTAGGTATTACCTACCTCCTATAATAATGGATATAGGTGTTGGTTCGAATCCCACCAATTTGTCGGTTTTAGTTATATATATATATATATATATATTTTTATCAGAGTGAAAATTTGTGGTCCGATGAAAAAATGTATCATAAAATTGCTGTAACTGTAAATCAAACTGTGAATAACTAATTGATTTATCAAGCTTGTGGGTAAGCTGAGAAATGAGTTGACATTGTAACTACGATGATACAATTCCGTTTTGTAATTTGGAAACAAAATACAAGTACTAGTAATATGTTACTAATTTCGACCTAACACATAGCTGTCGTGTTGGTTTAGTGGTCGAAGCGTTCGGTCTCGAAGGCGTACGATTGCACTTAGCACCATATATCGAATCCTCATCAAAGGTCACTTTTTGCACAATTTTATTTTTTGTGTTTTCATCGTCGCACTTGTTATTATGAACCCCGATTTTGTCTCATCTCGTTATTCAGGTAGTTTATTTGAAAAAATTATCAAATCTGTCCTACAACCGGGTCATGAAATCAACAAAAACAAAATATTTAAAATGAACTGGAGTACCTACTTACTTATTTAAGTTTTTATCTATACAAATAAATAAAATTGAAGTGTCTGTTTGTAATATCAAAATATCAGCTTTTTACCAAATGCATACGAAAGTATTACGGTACCTATAACAAAACAACCATTTTAAAATTTTTGTCTGTCCGTCTGTTTGTTTGTTCCGGCTAATCTCCGAAACGGCTGGGCCGATTTTGACGGGACTTTCACTGGCAGATAGCTGATGTTACAATGAGAAACTAAGGCTACTTTAATTTTAGAAAAAAAAATTAGGGTTCCGCGCAAAAAAATAAAAATCGTAAAATCCAATATATCCGCGCGGGTGAAACCGCGGCCAGCAGCTAGTTTTACTATATAATCTTACACTTTTGTCTTTTTATTTTGTGTAGGTAACGAAATATAAATATTTTTACCTTTTTTCTTTATATTTTATTCTCGACTATAATGCCGTATTAGACGGAGATTTCTAAATTAAACGATTGTTTAGACATATTCTTATCGATATTATTAAAACCACAATCTAATTCCGCGTTATCTACAATTTATAAGCAATTTTCTTTTTTTGTCAGGGTTGTCACTTTCGCACATCCGGATGCTTATAGTGTTTTTATCCGGATCAATTTTTTTTTTATTTACATGGGACTCCAGGCCTGTCCCAAGTAGGTAAGTATACACTAATCAAAATAAAGAGACAGAAACTCGCCGACATTATTTTAAAATAAATAGTGATTAGTGATGGAGTGCCTATTTCTTTAAAAAATGTGTCTAATAGATTCGCGTGTACCCATGTTGTAGAGGCAAGTACCTACTCTTTCTTTTGTAATAATTATAGAAATTACATCGATGACAGCAGCTAAAAAACAGGGTCAAAGAGTTATTGTTAGATACAAATTTAATCGTAGTCATTCAGAATGAAGATTCTGAATGACTACATTTTCATCATCAGGGTCATCTGGAGTAATAAATAAAATATTTTGTTCAACAACAGGTTTCAATAAATATACTGCTTCAGCTGATAATGGGATCTTTTTATTTTCTTCTTTCTTTCGGCCATTTTAAAGTCGGAAATGAAAGAGCGAGAAATACCTTCGACGAAAATGTCGCGATATAGGTATGAAATTTCATCCCCCATTTTTCCACCCTTAGATAAAAGAATACCACCCGTATTTTTTTATAAAATTAGTAAATTTGTGTAATTAATACCTTTTATTGAAGACGGTTAAATTATTTGACGTTCATTTCGTATAAAATATTAACAATAAAAATGCATAATTATGTCAAAAGAATATTTTCAGGTGAGACGGTGTCACCCCCCTGGACCCGGATTAGTCTGGATATAATATTAATTGCTGATAACTTCTAGATACGGCGGAATTAGATTGCGGTTTTAATATTATCGATAAAAATATGTCTAAACAATCGCTTAGTTTTGAAATCTCAGTTTAATACGGCGTCATAGCCGAAAGAAAAAAATATTAAGAAAAAGGATAAAAATATTTATATTTCGATATCTACACAAAGTAAAAAGACAAAAACTGATCAGGTGTGTTATGAAGTGTATGATTATCTAATATAATAAAATAAAAACTCAAATAAGTCCTCCAGCAGCGCAAGTACATCTTTTCGATCGATGAAATTGACAGTTCAACTCGATAAATTGGGTTTTATTGATTTTTTATATAATTTATCGAGCCTTGAAAAACCTATAAAAGTTATCGAATTGCTAGGTCGAATCCAAATCCAAGAGAATATAAAGCTACTATAATATTTTACGATCAGACTTCGGTACTCGCAACATTCGATAAATTTATCAGTATTTTCGATTCGACAAATTTATCGTTAGGACATCCGTACTTGCGCCGCAGTTCTTTTTAAATATTTTTTTGTGTTAATTTCATGACCCGATTGTAGGGCAACTTTGATAATTTTTTTAAAAAAAACTACTTGTCGTGTCCTTGTTATTCTAGAGATTAATTTACTAAAACTATTGATACCTATTTGTAAAAAAAACGAGACGAGACAAAATTGCGGTTCATAATATACTATGCAACTTCGTACCGTGCAGCGTTGCGCGCGCCACGCTATATAAAATCAGTGGATATAATGTACTTCTGCACGCAGATTTCGAATGATAAACAATACCTTTCTGAGCTTGCGAGGTGAAAAACTATTTTTATACTTATTAGTATAAATATACCTACTACACTCGCAAGCAAAAATAAAGGGTCTTAAAGTTAACTCCAAATAACATAAAAACCACACAGGCTAACTCTTTAGATTAAAATGAATGAATAATTAAAGGAAATTTAATTTCGCATAAAATAAACTACTATGACTAATTCCTGACTGATTTTGTGTCATTCCATTTTTACTGCAAAACCTAATAGTTTTAATTAAATAAAATGCAAGAGTAAAACTCCCAGGTATCAAAGGTATCTAGTTCCAGAAATATGATTTTTTGTGAGGGCGTAGAGGAATTAGTGAGGTATCTTTTTGTGTAAATAGCTATTCCGGAAACGGCCGATAGTTTGAGAAAAAAAAAAGAAAATGTTTAAATTCGTAATGACACGGAAACAAACGACCCTAGGACTTCACTGAAACATAGATTTGACTGCCTTCTAAACATTTTATTCGAACAGCTTTGTGATTTAGTTCGTGAGTTCATAACACACCTTCTGACCAGATTTTGTCTTTTTACTTTGTGTAGATGACGAAATATGATTATTATTATCCTTTTTCTATATATTTCTTTTTTGTCGACTATAACAATACTATATTAGTAATTAGTAACAATAATATATTAGTCGGGGATTTCTAAATTAAACGATTGTTTAGGCATCCGTTTATCGATATTATTAAAACCAAAAACTAATTCCGCGTTATCTAGAAGTTATCAGCAATTAATGTTATATCCAGATTAATCCGGGTCCAGGGTCATCACCTTCTCATCTGAAAATATTCTCTTGAGATAATTATGGATTTTTGTTGTACATATTTTATACGAAACAAACTACTAATATTTTAACCAACTTCAATTAAAGTAGTAGGTTCAGTTATCTGTAGTTTTTTGTGGTGACTTAATTTGATTTATCTGCCAATTGTCAACAGATTTAAATGATTATTGTTTTAAGTAGGCAGGGCACCACCCTATATTAATTATGTACACAAATTTACTAATTTTATGAAAGTATAACCAATACCAACCCTTTTACTAAATTAAAAGTAGCCTTAGTTACTACTTATAACGTCAGTTATCTGCCAGTGAAAGTCCTGTCAAAATCAGTCCAGCCGTTTCGGAGATTATCCGGATCAAACAGAGAGACAGACAGACAGACAGACAAAATTGTGTTTTTGTTATAGGTACCGTATATACTTTCATATACATTTAGTAAAAATCTGTAATTTTGATATTACAAACAGACACATCAATTTTATTTATTTGTATAGAAGAGTGAGTAGGGAAATGCATCTACAACATGGGTTCACGCGAATCTATTACACCTTTTTTAAAGAAAATAGAAATAGGCACTCTAAACTTGCCATCACTAATCATTATTTATTTTAAAATAATATCGACGAGTTTCTGGGTCTTGATTTTGATTAGTGTATACTTACCTCTTTGGGACGGGCCTGGAGCCCCGTGTGAATAAATAAATTTGAATTGATCCGGATAAAAATTTTGAATACAATAAGCATCCGGATGTGCGTACGTGACAACCCTGACAAAAAATGAAAATTGCTGATAACTTCTAGATAACGCGGAATTAGTTATGGTTAAATAATAATATCGATAAACGGATACCAAAAAATTGTTTAATTTAGAAATCTCCAACTAATACGGCGTTATAGTCGAGAAAAAAAAATATAAAGAAAAAGGATAAAAATATTCATATTTCGTTATCTACACAAAGTAAAATGACAAAATCTTGTCAGAAGGTGTTTTATGAAGTATATGATAATATGATAATAAAATAAAAACTCAAATAAGTTCTCCAGTTCTTTTTATATATATATTTTTTTGTTAATCTCATGACCCGGTTGTATGTATACTTTGATATTTTTTTAAAAATAAAATAGTTGTCGTATCCATGCGGGAGTTTTACTCTAGAGCTTACATTTATTAAAATTATTGATACTTGTAAAAAAAACGAGTTGAATCAAAATCGGGGTTCAAAATACACTATGCGTGTATGTACTGTAACATTTATTGTCGCAAACTGGCTATATCATTCACAGCTAGTTCTTGTATGAAAATACAGATGGCGTGTGGCGTTTGCGCATTGAAACGTAGTCCCAGCAGTCCTAATCAGATGGCGCTAATACTTGGAAGTGTTTGGTTCCGCAAATTTATAATTGTGAAAATAGCGCTAGGTGTTGCAGTGGTACATTTTGTTGCGGGGAAGTGGGGGTCAAAACTGAAATCCGTGCGACGGAGATCTGGCCCTTAAGCGTTTTAGACAATTAGGTTACGATTCTAAAATTATTAATACGAATCATAATATTAAACTTCAATCGTATAGTGGTGATTTTATACCGATACGAGGCATTTGTAATTTGAAGTGGTGGTACAAAAATGTGCCATATGATTTAAAGTTTGCCGTCGCTACTATTGATTGTCAAAGCGTGCTGGGACTTCGAACATGTTTAACTTTAGGATTGATAAGCAGAGTTCACGATTTACATGTGAATCAGAATGAGGATTTGTTCAGTGGGCTAGGCTGCTTACCGGGGGAGTATCATATTGTGGTCGATAGGAATGTTGCGCCGGTAGTGTGCGCTCAAAGGAAAGTACCATTAGGGTTACGCGACCAGTTACATGAAGAATTGAATAGGATGATGCAATTAGGTGTGATTAGAAAGGTGGACCACCCTACCCCTTGGGTAAATGCACTTGTAGTAGTCGCTAAGAAAAATGGTAATTTGCGTGTTTGCTTAGACCCAAGGCCCTTAAATAAGGCTATTCAACGTGCACATTTTCAGCTGCCAACAATAAATGAGCTAGCAACCAAACTTCATGGCGCTAAAGTATTTTCAGTTCTAGACGCAAATTCTGGGTTTTGGTCCGTTAAATTAGATAGTGAGAGCGCCGACCTATGTACCTTTAATACACCGTTTGGAAGATATCAATACTTAAGGTTACCATTCGGATTGAACTGTGCACCTGAAATTTTTCATGCCAAGATCAAACAATTGCTGGAAGGTCTTGAAGGGGTGGATTCATTTATCGATGATATTATCTGCTGGGGGGCCAACAGGCAGGAGCATGATAGACGATTAAAGGAATTATTTAAAAGAGCGCGAGAAATAAATTTAAAGTTCAATAAAGAGAAGTGTAAAATAGGTGTAAATGAAGTGACATATTTAGGCCATATTTTCAATAAGGACGGGATGAAAGTAGACGATGAAAAAGTAAGGGCTATAAATAACATGCCTGAGCCTACTGATCGAAAAAGTTTAGAAAGGTTTTTGGGGGCAGTTAATTATTTGTCTAAATTTATACCAAATTATTCAGATCACATATTTCCACTAACGAGGTTATTAAAAAAAGATGTCGCTTGGTGTTGGGAAATCGGACACAAAAATGCTTTCGAGAAGTTAAAAAGTTTAATCTGTAACGCGCCGGTGCTTTCGTTGTACGATGTAAGTGCGCCCGCAGTGATGTCGGTGGACGCGAGCAGCGTGGCTCTCGGCGCTGTGCTGATGCAACAGGGGCGGCCGGTCGAGTACGCCTCGCGTACACTGACGGACACACAAGTCAGATATGCTCAAATTGAAAAGGAGTTGTTAGCAATTGTGTTTGCTTGTGACAAGTTTCACCAGTACATTTACGGTAAAAAACAAGTGATTATAGAATCTGACCACAAACCGCTCGAAAGTATTTTTAAAAAACCTCTGAACTCGATCCCAGCGCGCTTACAGCGTATGATGTTAAAATTACAAGGATATGATTTAGTTGTTATATACAAGCCAGGGAAGTTAATGTATATACCTGATACACTGTCGCGTGCGCCTCTTCCAGATTTATATGATGATACAATCAGTAGGTCAATATTATATCAACTTAGGATGGTTGTAGGTAATGTACCAATGTCGCAAAACAAACTTACTGTGGTTAAGAAGGAAACTGCTAAAGACGATACATTAAATCTATTAATTAAGTATATAAATGAAGGTTGGCCGAATAAATATGATGTACAAAATGATTTGAAATGCTTTAGGTCTATGTGTGATGAACTATATTGTGTAGATGGTGTGATTTTTAAAAACAAACAGGTACTGATTCCTACATCTTTACGAAATGAAATGTTAAAAATAGTTCACGATGGCCATTTAGGGATCGATCGTTGTAAAAGACGCGCACGCGAAGTGCTATTTTGGCCGGGTATATCACAAGATATAGAACAATATGTGAAAAAATGTAAAGTGTGTCAAGAGAATTCAAACAAACCAAGTAGAGAGCCAATGATACCGGTGACTATTCCGCGGTTGCCTTGGAACAAAATCGGGACAGACATATTCGAATATAGAAAGAAAAGCTATTTGATTCTAGTTGATTATTATTCTGGTTTTATTGAGACGGGATATCTGAAGGACACTTCTGCAAACTCTGTAATTAATATCATGAAGGAAAATTTTGCTCGGTATGGTATCCCTGAGATAGTGATAAGTGATAATGGTCCTCAATTTTCTAGCAGTCACTTTAAAAAATTTTCTTTTGAATGGAGTTTTGATCACATAACTTCATCCCCGTACTATGCACAGTCAAATGGTAAAAGCGAAAGGGCAGTCCAAACCGTTAAAAAAATGTTAAAAAAATCTATTGACAGCCAAACCGATTTTTATTTAAACTTGTTAAGTTACAGAAACACTCCGCGGGAAGGTTTGAATTCTCCAGCACAGCTCTTGATGGGACGTCGATTAAAATGTAGATTACCTGTTCACCCAGATTTGTTAAAACAAAACAACTTTGATGATAAAATGCAACATAAAATATTAGTAGACAAACAAAATAAAAATAAAATGTATTACGATCAACATTGTAAACCATTACCTGAATTAAATGTGGGCGATGACGTTATTATGTTGGAAAATAATAATGAACGAATTCGTGGCACGGTCATTGGCAAAGCATCGACTCCACGCTCATACATTTTAAAAAACCAAAAGGGGATTTATCGCCGTAATCGCCGACATTTAATTAAAACTATGTCTGATAATGAACAGGCCAAGCAGGTAGGAAGGGGAACAAGTACTGATAAAAGTATCATTGTCGTGTCCGACGAGGATGAAACGGTTTTGTCAGGTGAGGAGGAAGACTCTCTGTTTGAACCCAGTAGGGAGGACATTGATGTCTCATTGTATGCCCCTCCTCTTACTCGCAGTCAAGCGAGGAAATAGATCATAGTTTCTATGCATACACTTAGGTATAGGTATATCTAGAAGCATGTACCTTCCTATATATTTCAATAAGTTGTACTCAAAGACTATCCTTAATCTGTGGTTGTACTCTTTCATTACTTTTAATTTATGTATTCTTAAAAAGGGAAGATGATGTGGGTAGTAACTATTATTAATATTAAATAACTTAATGTGGGTAAACTGAATAAACTAGTTGTTAACCGGACTCCGTGTCTTATTGCACACAACAATATCAAATATAAAATCACCATCAGTTCCTTGTCCTACTGATTAACAAATAAGTCAAAATATCAAATATAAAATCACCATCAGTTCCTTGTCCTAATGGTTAACAAATAAGTCAAAATATCAAATATAAAATCACCATCAGTTCCTTGTCCTAATGGTTAACAAATAAGTCAAAATATCAAATATAAAATCACCATCAGTTCCTTGTCCTAATGGTTAACAAATAAGTCAAAATATCAAAAATATAATAACCATCAGTTCCTTGTCCTAATGGTTAACAAATAAGTCAAAATATCAAATATAAAATCACCATCAGTTCCTTGTCCTAATGGTTAACAAATAAGTCAAAATATCAAATATAAAATCACCATCAGTTCCTTGTCCTAATGGTTAACAAATAAGTCAAAATATCAAATATAAAATCACCATCAGTTCCTTGTCCTAATGGTTAACAAATAAGTCAAAATATCAAATATAAAATCACCATCAGTTCCTTGTCCTAATGGTTAACAAATAAGTCAAAATATCAAATATAAAATCACCATCAGTTCCTTGTCCTAATGGTTAACAAATAAGTCAAAATATCAAATATAAAATCACCATCAGTTCCTTGTCCTAATGGTTAACAAATAAGTCAAAATATCAAATATAAAATCACCATCAGTTCCTTGTCCTAATGGTTAACAAATAAGTCAAAATATCAGATATAAAATCACCATCAGTTCCTTGTCCTAATGGTTAACAAATAAGTCAAAATATCAAATATAAAATCACCATCAGTTCCTTGTCCTAATGGTTAAAAAATATCAAAATATCAAATATAAAATCATCATCAGTTCCTTGTCCTAATGGTTAACAAATATCAAAATATCAAATATAAAATCATCATCAGTTCCTTGTCCTAATGGTTAAAAAATAAGTCAAAATATCAAATATAAAATCATCATCAGTTCCTTGTCCTAATGGTTAAAAAATATCAAAATATCAAATATAAAATCACCATCAGTTCCTTGTCCTACTGATTAACAAATAAGTCAAAATATCAAATATAAAATCACCATCAGTTCCTTGTCCTAATGGTTAACAAATAAGTCAAAATATCAAATATAAAATCACCATCAGTTCCTTGTCCTAATGGTTAACAAATAAGTCAAAATATCAAATATAAAATCACCATCAGTTCCTTGTCCTAATGGTTAACAAATAAGTCAAAATATCAAATATAAAATAACCATCAGTTCCTTGTCCTAATGGTTAACAAATAAGTCAAAATATCAAATATAAAATCACCATCAGTTCCTTGTCCTAATGGTTAACAAATAAGTCAAAATATCAAATATAAAATCACCATCAGTTCCTTGTCCTAATGGTTAACAAATAAGTCAAAATATCAAATATAAAATCACCATCAGTTCCTTGTCCTAATGGTTAACAAATAAGTCAAAATATCAAATAGAGTGACTTCACGTACTGCGAGAGTGACTTCACGTACTGCGATACATCAGTATACGCTCGTGTAAATTTTGGACCGCAAAAATAGTAAATCGATTTAAATCACAGTGACAGTGACGATAACGAGTGCTACTGCGTCCTAGGCAGCTGTGCAGGTGTTCGCGTAACCTAATAATCACGGACAGTGTTTAATTATATATTGTTTTGATTGCTGATAACAAGGATTGATATTTTTAAAAGTGGGTAGTTTAAATACCCTCAGCAAGATCGTATAATTAGTAATCAAAACAGATTTTAGACATTATTTAGTGTCCGTATATCACCTTTTCTATTATATATATATACATATATATTAACCGAGCTATGGCTAAGTGCACGGCTTGTGGAAAATTTCTGTCGCCGTCGGGGGCCGCGATTTGTACGACCTGCCCCTGTATGTTTCACAGAGGGTGTGTAGCGATTCCCGATAACGCTCTTTTACCTAAAGACTGGATTTGCCCGGAATGTATAAAGAAGCAACGCAAAGGTGACAATAGCAGTACGCCAGTCAAGGGAATCGGCGGGGTTCTTGCTCCCCCACTCGCAACCGAGAATATAGTTGTAAGTTCGCCCCTACCTGAAACTAAGCTCGCCGTCCCTCCAAAGGCCACTAAACCTGTGGTTGACGTAGAGATTCGGGATATGCGTCGCGAGCTCGCCGAATATATAGCGGAGCAACGCGAATTCCGCAACGAATTCCGTACCAGCATGGCTGGCATAGCAGAAAGAATGGACAGGTTTGAGCGAAGACTTGAAGCGGTGGAGCAGAGGCAAGAAGCGCTCGGAACGGATGAGGTTTTCCAACTACAGCAGTCTGTGGTACAACTTAAATTAGAACTTAATGAGCGGGATCAAGAGGCGCTATTATCCGACCTTGATATCGGAAATCTTCCTGAGGAAAAAGGGGAAAATGTCCTGCACACTGTCACCGTCCTGGCTGCGAAACTAGGGGTCACTCTGGAAAGTCGGGATATCGTGTTCGCTGAGCGTGTTGGTGTAGTCGACAAGACCACCGCGGGTGACGGCGGCGCCGGCGCCGGCGTGCGCGCGCGCCGTGTCGTGGTGCGGCTTGCTCGCCGCACATTGCGGGACGAGCTGTTACAGGCCGCGCGCGTCCGCCGCGGATTAACTACAACGGATGTCGGCCTAGCGGGGCCACTTCGCAGGGTGTACCTCAATGAGCGGTTGACGCGAACCAACCGCCACTTGTTCCATCGAGTCCGCGAAGAAGCAAAGAAACTTCAGTGGCGTTATTCGTGGACTAAGAGGGGACGCATCTTCGTTAGACAGAGTGATGGAAAGCAGGTGTATCATATACGGTCGGACACTGATTTCAGTCGTGTTTTTGATGCTGGCACTGTTTGAGGAGACAGTCGTATCTGCTTGTATTTGGTCGTTGTATAACACACGTAATTATTTTTTATACGTTAAATACTGCCTTATATTTAAAACCATCATTGGCAATGTAATATTATGTAATAAAACACAATTCTTAGAAATACATTTATTTATATTATATTCAAACCTCGTATGTATACATAACCTAAATTATTATAGGAATAGCATGATTGTATTTATTTCAGTTATTGTGGTTGCAGTGTGCTGTGTTTCGTGTTTGTTTTTGCGTTTCAAGGACTGTTTCGATATTGCATGTCCACGATGATTAATAAACAGCTTAAAATTGGTTTGTACAATGCGGGTTCC
The DNA here is from genome assembly GCA_907269065.1 of Crocallis elinguaria. NCBI lineage: Eukaryota > Metazoa > Arthropoda > Insecta > Lepidoptera > Geometridae > Crocallis > Crocallis elinguaria. The sequence continues at coordinate 1,549,178 of OU026081.1, read as the reverse complement.
CTCGGCACAAACCATGATAATTTAATGGTCACAGTTACTAAGAGCGATGTCGATGTTTTGGCTATAAACGAGACCTGGTTGAGAGCGGGTGAGGATGGCCGTGCCCCCGCGCTACCCGGGTATCGCTTGCGACACATACCGCGGCCGCCGTCCGTGCGCTCGCGAGGCGGCGGCGTCGGCTTCTACGTCAAGCGGAATGTTAGCGTGCGCACCTGGTCGCACCCGGTAGACCCATTGCATATGTTAGTTGAGCAAATGTGGCTCACTATGACTATCAATGGAAAAAGATTAGCGATCGGCACAGCGTACCGTCCGCCTTGGATGGATGTCGATTTATTTTTTGATACAATTACTGATTCCATTACATCTTTTCCCAATTATGACAGTTTAATTTTGTTAGGAGATTTTAATATTAATTTACTTAATGCCGATGATTCTAAAACAATAAAATTTATGACATTCTTATCTAGTCTTAATTTATCACAGTTGGTCACTCAACCAACACATTTCACAGAAACTAGCCAAACACTTATAGATGTCATCTGTACAGATTTGCGCTCTAAAAAAATATCATTACAGAACGTTGGGTCGCTTGTCGGTCATTGTCTTGTAGTTTGCGAGTTCAATATTAAGCGTGAAAAACCAACACCTTGCACTATAACATACAGACCGAAAAAACACGTTTGTGTAGATAATTTCAATAACGACTTGCAGACTATAAGATGGGAGCAAATATCGGCGCTTGATAACATTAACGAAATGGTTAATGTTTTTAATCAAAGTGTCGTGGCTTTGTTTGATCTACACGCACCTTTAAAAACAATTGTCATCAAAGACCGGTCATATCCCTGGATAACCGACACTATCAAGCTTATGATGAGGCTACGTGATGAAGCTTTAGCAGAGTTTCACAATACTAAGTCAGTAAATAAAAAAAAGTACTACAAGAGCTTAAAATCAACTGTAAACGAAGCGCTCTTTCACGAAAAATCAGCCTATTTTAAATATAATATAAACAGCAAAATTAACGATCCGAAACTATTATGGAAAAACTTGAAAAGCACTTTGTTGCCCCAGAGTAACAGTGAGCTACCCTCATGTTTTGATGATCCTAATGCAATAAATACTCACTTTTTAACTATACCCGGCAATTCATACGTTAGTATTTCACAGCTGACCTATTTTGAATATCGTAAGTTTGGTGGTGCAGTCTTCCACATTAAAACAGTCAGTTTGGATAGAATAGTTAAAATAATTAAGAGCCTGAAATCGAATGCAGAAGGTTGTGACTTTATAAGTTTAGATATGCTAATGATGACGTTTCCCTATACAGTAGAAATTATAAGAGATTTGATAAACACGTCAATTATCACATGTACATATCCCGATGTTTGGAAACTTGCAATAGTACGTCCTCTTCCTAAACATTCAAACCCAGTTGACCTCAAAGATCTTAGGCCAATTAGTATATTACCGTGTCTCTCAAAGGTTATGGAAAAGGCTGTTTGTATGCAGTTAACAGATTTTCTCGAGACAAATAATATCTTGCCCGATCTACAGTCCGGTTTTAGAAAGGGACGTGGTACAGTGACTGCCTTACTCGATGTGACTGACAACATATTATGCGCACAAGATCAAGGAATGTGTACAATACTAGTATTATTAGATTATTCTAGGGCTTTTGATTCCATAAATACAACTCTGCTATTGTCTAAATTGAGCTACTATGGTTTTGATAGTGAAGCTTTACAGTGGTTTAACAGCTATCTTAGTAATCGTTACCAGTATGTAAAACTAAGCCGCAGTGATGGGTCTACGTTGGTATCAGATAAAGTAACTGTTAACAGAGGAGTTCCTCAGGGGTCTATTTTAGGACCAATACTCTTCATCTTGTTCTCGGCTGATATAACAACACATATTAAACACTGCAAGTTTCATATATATGCGGATGATTTGCAAGTTTACATTTCCTGTAAACCATCAGAAATCGATGATGCGATAATTAAGCTCAACGAGGACCTTTCAAATATATCTACATGGTCTATGAGCAATTGTCTGTTACTGAACCCTATAAAAACCAAATACTTAGTCTTCGGTAGTAAACACCAGTTGAAGAGCTTAAATCCATCAGCAATTGTCAAGCTGATGGACGAACCTATCGAGCGTGTATATGAAGCGCGCAATTTAGGCTTGGTTATGGATAGTGAACTACGATTCGAAAAGCATATTTCAAATTCCGTTCAGAATTGTTTCTATAAATTAAAAGTGCTATATAGAATGAGGCCATACTTAAAGGAGGATTTGCGAATCCAGCTGGTTGAGTCTCTTGTCTTATCGAAATTAAATTATATGGATGCCGTTTTCGGACCTCGCTTGCTAGCAAGGACACAGAAACTCGTACAACGCGTTCAAAATGCCTGTGCCCGTTTCTGCTTTGATGTCCCCTTAAGAGCTCATGTGACCCCATACCTAAATAAACATTGCGTTCTTAAAATGAGACATCGTCGCAAGTTACATTTGGCTTGTCTCCTTTTTGGAGTCATAAATTACAAGTCACCAAGTTATCTATATGAAAAGCTATCCTGGCCAGCAAGCCAAAGGTCCCAGGCCACCCGGCGGTGCGCTTTGCAGCTCGCAACCCAGCGGCATAGCTCAGCCGCATTCAGAGGTAGTTTCCGCTACGCTGCATCCAAATGCTGGAATAATATTCCACCGCCGATAAGGAACCTGCAATACATTTTCAGTTTTAGATTAAAATTAAAAAAGTTTCTTTATGAACATCAAAGGGGCCAGGAAATGCAGAGACACGACACTAGTGCTATATAGACAGACAGTGCCTTCTAGTAAAAATAAGAATAAAACGATTAAAATACTCACCGTAAACTTAAAAAATTAAGCAAATCTTGTGTCTTCAAGTCAGGGAAGCTTATTTTCATCTCCATGCTCGCATTGGTTTTAATTTAATATAATGATATTATGTTTTATTTTGTTAACTCTTTTTCATTTTTAAATATCATTTAATGTAAATGTTACCTATAGATTATTTAGTTATATTATTGTAATGTGTATTGTTTATTTTATTGTGTTTGCACGCTTTTTTCTTTTTTCTTTTTTTAATACTGTTCTATTACTATGGTCACTAACAAATATTATTTATTATTATTGTATCCGTGACGTGACGTCACTAGAAGGTCCTAACGGAAGATCAGCGCTGGTTGTTTAAGACCAGCATTATGCTGAGTTTGGACCGTTTTGTAACAATTAACAATGTTAAAATTATTATGTAAGTGCTTGTCACGCTGTACTAAGCTTTAAGGCTAATTGTTACAAATAAATATTTTTTCATTTCATTTCATTTCATTTCATTTCATTTCAAATATAAAATCACCATCAGTTCCTTGTCCTAATGGTTAACAAATAAGTCAAAATATCAAATATAAAATCACCATCAGTTTCTTGTCCTAATGGTTAACAAATAAGTCAAAATATCAAATATAAAATCACCATCAGTTCCTTGTCCTAATGGTTAACAAATAAGTCAAAATATCAAATATAAAATCACCATCAGTTCCTTGTCCTAATGGTTAACAAATAAGTCAAAATATCAAATATAAAATCACCATCAGTTCCTTGTCCTAATGGTTAACAAATAAGTCAAAATATCAAATATAAAATCACCATCAGTTCCTTGTCCTAATGGTTAACAAATAAGTCAAAATATCAAATATAAAATCACCATCAGTTCCTTGTCCTAATGGTTAACAAAAAAGTCAAAATATCAAATATAAAATCACCATCAGTTCCTTGTCCTAATGGTTAACAAATAAGTCAAAATATCAAATATAAAATCACCATCAGTTCCTTGTCCTAATGGTTAAAAAATATCAAAATATCAAATATAAAATCACCATCAGTTCCTTGTCCTAATGGTTAACAAATAAGTCAAAATATCAAATATAAAATCATCATAAGTTCCTTGTCCTAATGGTGAACAAATAAGTCAAAATATCAAATATAAAATCACCATCAGTTCCTTGTCCTAATGGTTAAAAAATATCAAAATATCAAATATAAAATCATCATCATTTCCTTGTCCTAATGGTTAAAAAATAAGTCAAAATATCAAAAATAAAATCTTCATCATTTCCTTGAACTAATGGTTAAAAAATAAGTCAAAATATAAAATATAAAATCACCATCAGTTCCTTGTCCTAATGGTTAACATATAAGTCAAAATATAAAATATAAAATCACCATCAGTTCCTTGTCCTAATGGTTAACAAATAAGTCAAAATATCAAATATAAAATCACCATCAGTTCCTTGTCCTAATGGTTAACAAATAAGTCAAAATATCAAATATAAAATCACCATCAGTTCCTTGTCCTAATGGTTAACAAATAAGTCAAAATATCAAAAATAAAATCTTCATCAGTTCCTTGTCCTAATGGTTAAAAAATAAGTCAAAATATCAAATATAAAATCATCATCAGTTCCTTGTCCTAATGGTTAAAAAATATCAAAATATCAAATATAAAATCATCATCAGTTCCTTGTCCTAATGGTTAAAAAATATCAAATATAAAATCATCATCAGTTCCTTGTCCTAATGGTTAAAAAATAAGTCAAAATATCAAATATAAAATCACCATCAGTTCCTTGTCCTAATGGTTAACAAATAAGTCAAAATATCAAATATAAAATCACCATCAGTTCCTTGTCCTAATGGTTAACAAATAAGTCAAAATATCAGATATAAAATCACCATCAGTTCCTTGTCCTAATGGTTAACAAATAAGTCAAAATATCAAATATAAAATCACCATCAGTTCCTTGTCCTAATGGTTAAAAAATATCAAAATATCAAATATAAAATCATCATCAGTTCCTTGTCCTAATGGTTAACAAATATCAAAATATCAAATATAAAATCATCATCAGTTCCTTGTCCTAATGGTTAAAAAATAAGTCAAAATATCAAATATAAAATCATCATCAGTTCCTTGTCCTAATGGTTAAAAAATATCAAAATATCAAATATAAAATCACCATCAGTTCCTTGTCCTACTGATTAACAAATAAGTCAAAATATCAAATATAAAATCACCATCAGTTCCTTGTCCTAATGGTTAACAAATAAGTCAAAATATCAAATATAAAATCACCATCAGTTCCTTGTCCTAATGGTTAACAAATAAGTCAAAATATCAAATATAAAATCACCATCAGTTCCTTGTCCTAATGGTTAACAAATAAGTCAAAATATCAAATATAAAATAACCATCAGTTCCTTGTCCTAATGGTTAACAAATAAGTCAAAATATCAAATATAAAATCACCATCAGTTCCTTGTCCTAATGGTTAACAAATAAGTCAAAATATCAAATATAAAATCACCATCAGTTCCTTGTCCTAATGGTTAACAAATAAGTCAAAATATCAAATATAAAATCACCATCAGTTCCTTGTCCTAATGGTTAACAAATAAGTCAAAATATCAAATATAAAATCACCATCAGTTCCTTGTCCTAATGGTTAACAAATAAGTCAAAATATCAAATATAAAATCACCATCAGTTTCTTGTCCTAATGGTTAACAAATAAGTCAAAATATCAAATATAAAATCACCATCAGTTCCTTGTCCTAATGGTTAACAAATAAGTCAAAATATCAAATATAAAATCACCATCAGTTCCTTGTCCTAATGGTTAACAAATAAGTCAAAATATCAAATATAAAATCACCATCAGTTCCTTGTCCTAATGGTTAGCAAATAAGTCAAAATATCAAATATAAAATCACCATCAGTTCCTTGTCCTAATGGTTAACAAATAAGTCAAAATATCAAATATAAAATCACCATCAGTTCCTTGTCCTAATGGTTAACAAAAAAGTCAAAATATCAAATATAAAATCACCATCAGTTCCTTGTCCTAATGGTTAACAAATAAGTCAAAATATCAAATATAAAATCACCATCAGTTCCTTGTCCTAATGGTTAAAAAATATCAAAATATCAAATATAAAATCACCATCAGTTCCTTGTCCTAATGGTTAACAAATAAGTCAAAATATCAAATATAAAATCATCATAAGTTCCTTGTCCTAATGGTGAACAAATAAGTCAAAATATCAAATATAAAATCACCATCAGTTCCTTGTCCTAATGGTTAAAAAATATCAAAATATCAAATATAAAATCATCATCATTTCCTTGTCCTAATGGTTAAAAAATAAGTCAAAATATCAAAAATAAAATCTTCATCATTTCCTTGAACTAATGGTTAAAAAATAAGTCAAAATATAAAATATAAAATCACCATCAGTTCCTTGTCCTAATGGTTAACAAATAAGTCAAAATATCAAATATAAAATCACCATCAGTTCCTTGTCCTAATGGTTAACAAATAAGTCAAAATATCAAATATAAAATAACCATCAGTTCCTTGTCCTAATGGTTAACAAATAAGTCAAAATATCAAATATAAAATCACCATCAGTTCCTTGTCCTAATGGTTAACAAATAAGTCAAAATATCAAATATAAAATAACCATCAGTTCCTTGTCCTAATGGTTAACAAATAAGTCAAAATATCAAATATAAAATCATCATCAGTTCCTTGTCCTAATGGTTAAAAAATATCAAATATAAAATCATCATCAGTTCCTTGTCCTAATGGTTAAAAAATAAGTCAAAATATCAAATATAAAATCACCATCAGTTCCTTGTCCTAATGGTTAACAAATAAGTCAAAATATCAAATATAAAATCACCATCAGTTCCTTGTCCTAATGGTTAACAAATAAGTCAAAATATCAAATATAAAATCACCATCAGTTCCTTGTCCTAATGGTTAACAAATAAGTCAAAATATCAAATATAAAATCACCATCAGTTTCTTGTCCTAATGGTTAACAAATAAGTCAAAATATCAAATATAAAATCACCATCAGTTCCTTGTCCTAATGGTTAACAAATAAGTCAAAATATCAAATATAAAATCACCATCAGTTCCTTGTCCTAATGGTTAACAAATAAGTCAAAATATCAAATATAAAATCACCATCAGTTCCTTGTCCTAATGGTTAACAAATAAGTCAAAATATCAAATATAAAATCACCATCAGTTCCTTGTCCTAATGGTTAACAAATAAGTCAAAATATCAGATATAAAATCACCATCAGTTCCTTGTCCTAATGGTTAACAAATAAGTCAAAATATCAAATATAAAATCACCATCAGTTCCTTGTCCTAATGGTTAAAAAATATCAAAATATCAAATATAAAATCATCATCAGTTCCTTGTCCTAATGGTTAACAAATATCAAAATATCAAATATAAAATCATCATCAGTTCCTTGTCCTAATGGTTAAAAAATAAGTCAAAATATCAAATATAAAATCACCATCAGTTCCTTGTCCTAATGGTTAAAAAATATCAAAATATCAAATATAAAATCACCATCAGTTCCTTGTCCTAATGGTTAAAAAATAAGTCAAAATATCAAATATAAAATCATCATCAGTTCCTTGTCCTAATGGTTAAAAAATATCAAAATATCAAATATAAAATCATCATCAGTTCCTTGTCCTAATGGTTAAAAAATATCAAATATAAAATCACCATCAGTTCCTTGTCCTAATGGTTAACAAATAAGTCAAAATATCAAATATAAAATCACCATCAGTTCCTTGTCCTAATGGTTAACAAATATCAAAATATCAAATATAAAATCACCATCAGTTCCTTGTCCTAATGGTTAACAAATAAGTCAAAATATCAAATATAAAATCACCATCAGTTCCTTGTCCTAATGGTTAACAAATAAGTCAAAATATCAAATATAAAATCACCATCAGTTCCTTGTCCTAATGGTTAACAAATAAGTCAAAATATCAAATATAAAATCACCATCAGTTCCTTGTCCTAATGGTTAACAAATAAGTCAAAATATCAAATATAAAATCACCATCAGTTCCTTGTCCTAATGGTTAACAAATAAGTCAAAATATCAAATATAAAATCACCATCACTTCCTTGTCCTAATGGTTAACAAATAAGTCAAAATATCAAATATAAAATCACCATCAGTTCCTTGTCCTAATGGTTAACAAATAAGTCAAAATATCAAATATAAAATCACCATCAGTTCCTTGTCCTAATGGTTAACAAATTAGTCAAAATATCAAAAATAAAATCTTCATCATTTCCTTGAACTAATGGTTAAAAAATAAGTCATAATATAAAATATAAAATCACCATCAGTTCCTTGTCCTAATGGTTAACATATAAGTCAAAATATCAAATATAAAATCACCATCAGTTCCTTGTCCTAATGGTTAACAAATAAGTCAAAATATCAAATATAAAATCACCATCAGTTCCTTGTCCTAATGGTTAACAAATAAGTCAAAATATCAAATATAAAATCACCATCAGTTCCTTGTCCTAATGGTTAAAAAATATCAAAATATCAAATATAAAATCACCATCAGTTCCTTGTCCTAATGGTTAAAAAATAAGTCAAAATATCAAATATAAAATCATCATCAGTTCCTTGTCCTAATGGTTAACAAATAAGTCAAAATATCAAATATAAAATCACCATCAGTTCCTTGTCCTAATGGTTAACAAATAAGTCAAAATATCAAATATAAAATCACCATCAGTTCCTTGTCCTAATGGTTAACAAATAAGTCAAAATATCAAATATAAAATCACCATCAGTTCCTTGTCCTAATGGTTAACAAATAAGTCAAAATATCAAATATAAAATCACCATCAGTTCCTTGTCCTAATGGTTAACAAATAAGTCAACGTATCAAATATAAAATCACCATCAGTTCCTTGTCCTAATGGTTAACAAATAAGTCAAAATATCAAATATAAAATCACCATCAGTTCCTTGTCCTAATGGTTAACAAATAAGTCAAAATATCAAATATAAAATCACCATCAGTTCCTTGTCCTAATGGTTAACAAATAAGTCAAAATATCAAATATAAAATCACCATCAGTTCCTTGTCCTAATGGTTAACAAATATCAAAATATCAAATATAAAATCACCATCAGTTCCTTGTCCTAATGGTTAACAAATAAGTCAAAATATCAAATATAAAATCACCATCAGTTCCTTGTCCTAATGGTTAACAAATAAGTCAAAATATCAAATATAAAATCACCATCAGTTCCTTGTCCTAATGGTTAACAAATAAGTCAAAATATCAAATATAAAATCACCATCAGTTCCTTGTCCTAATGGTTAACAAATAAGTCAAAATATCAAAAATAAAATCACCATCAGTTCCTTGTCCTAATGGTAAACAAATAAGTCAAAATATCAAATATAAAATCACCATCAGTTCCTTGTCCTAATTGTTAACAAATATCAAAATATCAAATATAAAATCATCATCAGTTCCTTGTCCTAATGGTTAACAAATAAGTCAAAATATCAAATATAAAATCACCATCAGTTCCTTGTCCTAATGGTTAACAAATAAGTCAAAATATAAAATATAAAATCACCATCAGTTCCTTGTCCTAATGGTTAACAAATAAGTCAAAATATCAAATATAAAATCACCATCAGTTCCTTGTCCTAATGGTTAACAAATAAGTCAAAATATCAAAAATAAAATCACCATCAGTTCCTTGTCCTAATGGTTAACAAATAAGTCAAAATATCAAATATAAAATCACCACCAGTTGCTTGTCCTAATGGTTAAAAAATAAGTCAAAATATCAAATATAAAATCATCATCAGTTCCTTGTCCTAATGGTTAACAAATAAGTCAAAATATCAAATATAAAATCACCATCAGTTCCTTGTCCTAATGGTTAAAAAATATCAAAATATCAAATATAAAATCACCATCAGTTCCTTGTCCTAATGGTTAAAAAATAAGTCAAAATTTCAAATATAAAATCATCATCAGTTCCTTGTCCTAATGGTTAAAAAATATCAAAATATCAAATATAAAATCATCATCAGTTCCTTGTCCTAATGGTTAAAAAATATCAAAATATCAAATATAAAATCATCATCAGTTCCTTGTCCTAATGGTTAAAAAATAAGTCAAAATATCAAATATAAAATCACCATCAGTTCCTTGTCCTAATGGTTAACAAATAAGTCAAAATATCAAATATAAAATCACCATCAGTTCCTTGTCCTAATGGTTAACAAATATCAAAATATGAAATATAAAATCATCATCAGTTCCTTGTCCTAATGGTTAACAAATAAGTCAAAATATCAAATATAAAATCACCATCAGTTCCTTGTCCTAATGGTTAACAAATAAGTCAAAATATCAAATATAAAATCACCATCAGTTCCTTGTCCTAATGGTTAACAAATAAGTCAAAATATCAAATATAAAATCACCATCAGTTCCTTGTCCTAATGGTTAACAAATAAGTCAAAATATCAAATATAAAATCACCATCAGTTCCTTGTCCTAATGGTTAACAAATAAGTCAAAATATCAAAAATAAAATCACCATCAGTTCCTTGTCCTAATGGTAAACAAATAAGTCAAAATATCAAATATAAAATCACCATCAGTTCCTTGTCCTAATTGTTAACAAATATCAAAATATGAAATATAAAATCATCATCAGTTCCTTGTCCTAATGGTTAACAAATAAGTCAAAATATCAAATATAAAATCACCATCAGTTCCTTGTCCTAATGGTTAACAAATAAGTCAAAATATAAAATATAAAATCACCATCAGTTCCTTGTCCTAATGGTTAACAAATAAGTCAAAATATCAAATATAAAATCACCATCAGTTCCTTGTCCTAATGGTTAAAAAATATCAAAATATCAAATATAAAATCATCATCAGTTCCTTGTCCTAATGGTTAACAAATAAGTCAAAATATCAAATATAAAATCACCATCAGTTCCTTGTCCTAATGGTTAACAAATAAGTCAAAATATCAAATATAAAATCACCATCAGTTCCTTGTCCTAATGGTTAACAAATAAGTCAAAATATCAAATATAAAATCACCATCAGTTCCTTGTCCTAATGGTTAACAAATAAGTCAAAATATCAAATATAAAATCACCATCAGTTCCTTGTCCTAATGGTTAACAAATATCAAAATATCAAATATAAAATCACCATCAGTTCCTTGTCCTAATGGTTAACAAATAAGTCAAAATATAATCATCATCAGTTCCTTGTCCTAATGGTTAAAAAATAAGTCAAAATATCAAATATAAAATCATCATCAGTTCCTTGTCCTAATGGTTAAAAAATATCAAAATATCAAATATAAAATCACCATCAGTTCCTTGTCCTACTGGTTAACAAATAAGTCAAAATATCAAATATAAAATCACCATCAGTTCCTTGTCCTAATGGTTAACAAATAAGTCAAAATATCAAATATAAAATCACCATCAGTTCCTTGTCCTAATGGTTAACAAATAAGTCAAAATATCAAATATAAAATCACCATCAGTTCCTTGTCCTAATGGTTAACAAATAAGTCAAAATATCAAATATAAAATCACCATCAGTTCCTTGTCCTAATGGTTAACAAATAAGTCAAAATATCAAATATAAAATCACCATCAGTTCCTTGTCCAAATAGTTAACAAATAAGTCAAAATATCAAATATAAATTCACCATCAGTTCCTTGTCCTAATGGTTAACTAATAAGTCAAAATATCAAATATAAAATCACCATCAGTTCCTTGTCCTAATGGTTAACAAATAAGTCAAAATATCAAAAATAAAATCACCATCAGTTCCTTGTCCTAATGGTTAACAAATAAGTCAAAATATCAAATATAAAATCACCATCAGTTCCTTGTCCTAATGGTTAAAAAATAAGTCAAAATATCAAATATAAAATCATCATCAGTTCCTTGTCCTAATTGTTAAAAAATATCAAAATATCAAATATAAAATCATCATCAGTTCCTTGTCCTAATGGTTAAAAAATATCAAAATATCAAATATAAAATCATCATCAGTTCCTTGTCCTAATGGTTAAAAAATATCAAAATATCAAATATAAAATCACCATCAGTTCCTTGTCCTAATGGTTAACAAATAAGTCAAAATATCAAATATAAAATCATCATCAGTTCCTTGTCCTAATGGTTAACAAATAAGTCAAAATATCAAATATAAAATCACCATCAGTTCCTTGTCCTAATGGTTAACAAATAAGTCAAAATATCAAATATAAAATGATCATCAGTTCCTTGTCCTAATGGTTAAAAAATATCAAATATAAAATCATCATCAGTTCCTTGTCCTAATGGTTAAAAAATATCAAAATATCAAATATAAAATCATCATCAGTTCCTTGTCCTAATGGTTAAAAAATATCAAAATATCAAATATAAAATCATCATCAGTTCCTTGTCCTAATGGTTAAAAAATATGTCAAAATATCAAATATAAAATCACCATCAGTTCCTTGTCCTAATGGTTAACAAATAAGTCAAAATATCAAATATAAAATCACCATCAGTTCCTTGTCCTAATGGTTAACAAATAAGTCAAAATATCAAATATAAAATCACCATCAGTTCCTTGTCCTAGTGGTTAACAAATAAGTCAAAATATCAAATATAAAATCACCATCAGTTCCTTGTCCTAATGGTTAACAAATAAGTCAAAATATCAAATATAAAATCACCATCAGTTCCTTGTCCTAATGGTTAAAAAATATCAAAATATCAAATATAAAATCATCATCAGTTCCTTGTCCTAATGGTTAAAAAATAAGTCAAAATATCAAATATAAAATCACCATCAGTTCCTTGTCCTAATGGTTAACAAATAAGTCAAAATATCAAATATAAAATCACCATCAGTTCCTTGTCCTAATGGTTAACAAATAAGTCAAAATATCAAATATAAAATCACCATCAGTTCCTTGTCCTAATGGTTAACAAATAAGTCAAAATATCAAATATAAAATCATCATCAGTTCCTTGTCCTAATGGTTAACAAATAAGTCAAAATATAAAATATAAAATCACCATCAGTTCCTTGTCCTAATGGTTAACAAATAAGTCAAAATATCAAATATAAAACCACCATCAGTTCCTTGTCCTAATGGTTAACAAATAAGTCAAAATATCAAATATAAAATCACCATCAGTTCCTTGTCCTAATGGTTAACAAATAAGTCAAAATATCAAATATAACATCACCATCAGTTCCTTGTCCTAATGGTTAACAAATAAGTCAAAATATCAAATATAACATCACCATCAGTTCCTTGTCCTAATTATCAAATAAGTCAAAATATCAAATATAAAATCACCATCAGTTCCTTGTCCTAATGGTTAACAAATAAGTCAAAATATCAAATATAAAATCATCATCAGTTCCTTGTCCTAATGGTTAACAAATAAGTCAAAATATCAAATATAAAATCACCATCAGTTCCTTGTCCTAATGGTTAACAAATAAGTCAAAATATCAAATATAAAATCACCATCAGTTCCTTGTCCTAATGGTTAACAAATAAGTCAAAATATCAAATATAAAATCACCATCAGTTCCTTGTCCTAATGGTTAACAAATAAGTCAAAATATCAAATATAAAATCACCATCAGTTCCTTGTCCTAATGGTTAACAAATAAGTCAAAATATCAAAAATAAAATCACCATCAGTTCCTTGTCCTAATGGTAAACAAATAAGTCAAAATATCAAATATAAAATCACCATCAGTTCCTTGTCCTAATGGTTAAAAAATATCAAATATAAAATCATCATCAGTTCCTTGTCCTAATGGTTAACAAATATCAAAATATCAAATATAAAATCATCATCAGTTCCTTGTCCTAATGGTTAAAAAATAAGTCAAAATATCAAATATAAAATCACCATCAGTTCCTTGTCCTAATGGTTAAAAAATATCAAAATATCAAATATAAAATCACCATCAGTTCCTTGTCCTAATGGTTAAAAAATAAGTCAAAATATCAAATATAAAATCATCATCAGTTCCTTGTCCTAATGGTTAAAAAATATCAAAATATCAAATATAAAATCATCATCAGTTCCTTGTCCTAATGGTTAAAAAATATCAAATATAAAATCACCATCAGTTCCTTGTCCTAATGGTTAACAAATAAGTCAAAATATCAAATATAAAATCACCATCAGTTCCTTGTCCTAATGGTTAACAAATATCAAAATATCAAATATAAAATCATCATCAGTTCCTTGTCCTAATGGTTAACAAATAAGTCAAAATATCAAATATAAAATCACCATCAGTTCCTTGTCCTAATGGTTAACAAATAAGTCAAAATATCAAATATAAAATCACCATCAGTTCCTTGTCCTAATGGTTAACAAATAAGTCAAAATATCAAATATAAAATCACCATCAGTTCCTTGTCCTAATGGTTAACAAATAAGTCAAAATATCAAATATAAAATCACCATCAGTTCCTTGTCCTAATGGTTAACAAATAAGTCAAAATATCAAATATAAAATCACCATCAGTTCCTTGTCCTAATGGTTAACAAATAAGTCAAAATATCAAATATAAAATCACCATCAGTTCCTTGTCCTAATGGTTAACAAATAAGTCAAAATATCAAATATAAAATCACCATCAGTTCCTTGTCCTAATGGTTAACAAATAAGTCAAAATATCAAAAATAAAATCTTCATCATTTCCTTGAACTAATGGTTAAAAAATAAGTCATAATATAAAATATAAAATCACCATCAGTTCCTTGTCCTAATGGTTAACAAATAAGTCAAAATATCAAATATAAAATCACCATCAGTTCCTTGTCCTAATGGTTAACAAATAAGTCAAAATATCAAATATAAAATCACCATCAGTTCCTTGTCCTAATGGTTAACAAATAAGTCAAAATATCAAATATAAAATCACCATCAGTTCCTTGTCCTAATGGTTAAAAAATATCAAAATATCAAATATAAAATCACCATCAGTTCCTTGTCCTAATGGTTAAAAAATAAGTCAAAATATCAAATATAAAATCATCATCAGTTCCTTGTCCTACTGGTTAACAAATAAGTCAAAATATCAAATATAAAATCACCATCAGTTCCTTGTCCTAATGGTTAACAAATAAGTCAAAATATCAAATATAAAATCACCATCAGTTCCTTGTCCTAATGGTTAACAAATAAGTCAAAATATCAAATATAAAATCACCATCAGTTCCTTGTCCTAATGGTTAACAAATAAGTCAAAATATCAAATATAAAATCACCATCAGTTCCTTGTCCTAATGGTTAACAAATAAGTCAACGTATCAAATATAAAATCACCATCAGTTCCTTGTCCTAATGGTTAACAAATAAGTCAAAATATCAAATATAAAATCACCATCAGTTCCTTGTCCTAATGGTTAACAAATAAGTCAAAATATCAAATATAAAATCACCATCAGTTCCTTGTCCTAATGGTTAACAAATAAGTCAAAATATCAAATATAAAATCACCATCAGTTCCTTGTCCTAATGGTTAACAAATATCAAAATATCAAATATAAAATCACCATCAGTTCCTTGTCCTAATGGTTAACAAATAAGTCAAAATATCAAATATAAAATCACCATCAGTTCCTTGTCCTAATGGTTAACAAATAAGTCAAAATATCAAATATAAAATCACCATCAGTTCCTTGTCCTAATGGTTAACAAATAAGTCAAAATATCAAATATAAAATCACCATCAGTTCCTTGTCCTAATGGTTAACAAATAAGTCAAAATATCAAAAATAAAATCACCATCAGTTCCTTGTCCTAATGGTAAACAAATAAGTCAAAATATCAAATATAAAATCACCATCAGTTCCTTGTCCTAATTGTTAACAAATATCAAAATATGAAATATAAAATCATCATCAGTTCCTTGTCCTAATGGTTAACAAATAAGTCAAAATATCAAATATAAAATCACCATCAGTTCCTTGTCCTAATGGTTAACAAATAAGTCAAAATATAAAATATAAAATCACCATCAGTTCCTTGTCCTAATGGTTAACAAATAAGTCAAAATATCAAATATAAAATCACCATCAGTTCCTTGTCCTAATGGTTAACAAATAAGTCAAAATATCAAAAATAAAATCACCATCAGTTCCTTGTCCTAATGGTTAACAAATAAGTCAAAATATCAAATATAAAATCACCACCAGTTGCTTGTCCTAATGGTTAAAAAATAAGTCAAAATATCAAATATAAAATCACCATCAGTTCCTTGTCCTAATGGTTAACAAATAAGTCAAAATATCAAATATAAAATCACCATCAGTTCCTTGTCCTAATGGTTAACAAATATCAAAATATCAAATATAAAATCATCATCAGTTCCTTGTCCTAATGGTTAACAAATAAGTCAAAATATAATCATCATCAGTTCCTTGTCCTAATGGTTAAAAAATAAGTCAAAATATCAAATATAAAATCACCATCAGTTCCTTGTCCTAATGGTTAACAAATAAGTCAAAATATCAAATATAAAATCACCATCAGTTCCTTGTCCTACTGGTTAACAAATAAGTCAAAATATCAAATATAAAATCACCATCAGTTCCTTGTCCTAATGGTTAACAAATAAGTCAAAATATCAAATATAAAATCACCATCAGTTCCTTGTCCTAATGGTTAACAAATAAGTCAAAATATCAAATATAAAATCACCATCAGTTCCTTGTCCTAATGGTTAACAAATAAGTCAAAATATCAAATATAAAATCACCATCAGTTCCTTGTCCTAATGGTTAACAAATAAGTCAAAATATCAAATATAAAATCACCATCAGTTCCTTGTCCAAATAGTTAACAAATAAGTCAAAATATCAAATATAAAATCACCATCAGTTCCTTGTCCTAATGGTTAACTAATAAGTCAAAATATCAAATATAAAATCACCATCAGTTCCTTGTCCTAATGGTTAACAAATAAGTCAAAATATCAAAAATAAAATCACCATCAGTTCCTTGTCCTAATGGTTAACAAATAAGTCAAAATATCAAATATAAAATCACCATCAGTTCCTTGTCCTAATGGTTAAAAAATAAGTCAAAATATCAAATATAAAATCATCATCAGTTCCTTGTCCTAATTGTTAAAAAATATAAAAATATCAAATATAAAATCATCATCAGTTCCTTGTCCTAATGGTTAAAAAATATCAAAATATCAAATATAAAATCATCATCAGTTCCTTGTCCTAATGGTTAAAAAATATCAAAATATCAAATATAAAATCACCATCAGTTCCTTGTCCTAATGGTTAACAAATAAGTCAAAATATCAAATATAAAATCATCATCAGTTCCTTGTCCTAATGGTTAACAAATAAGTCAAAATATCAAATATAAAATCACCATCAGTTCCTTGTCCTAATGGTTAACAAATAAGTCAAAATATCAAATATAAAATGATCATCAGTTCCTTGTCCTAATGGTTAAAAAATATCAAAATATCAAATATAAAATCATCATCAGTTCCTTGTCCTAATGGTTAAAAAATATCAAAATATCAAATATAAAATCATCATCAGTTCCTTGTCCTAATGGTTAAAAAATATCAAAATATCAAATATAAAATCATCATCAGTTCCTTGTCCTAATGGTTAAAAAATATGTCAAAATATCAAATATAAAATCACCATCAGTTCCTTGTCCTAATGGTTAACAAATAAGTCAAAATATAAAATATAAAATCACCATCAGTTCCTTGTCCTAATGGTTAACAAATAAGTCAAAATATCAAATATAAAATCACCATCAGTTCCTTGTCCTAGTGGTTAACAAATAAGTCAAAATATCAAATATAAAATCACCATCAGTTCCTTGTCCTAATGGTTAACAAATAAGTCAAAATATCAAATATAAAATCACCATCAGTTCCTTGTCCTAATGGTTAAAAAATATCAAAATATCAAATATAAAATCATCATCAGTTCCTTGTACTAATGGTTAACAAATAAGTCAAAATATCAAATATAAAATCACCATCAGTTCCTTGTCCTAATGGTTAACAAATAAGTCAAAATATCAAATATAAAATCACCATCAGTTCCTTGTCCTAATGGTTAACAAATAAGTCAAAATATCAAATATAAAATCACCATCAGTTCCTTGTCCTAATGGTTAACAAATAAGTCAAAATATCAAATATAAAATCATCATCAGTTCCTTGTCCTAATGGTTAACAAATAAGTCAAAATATAAAATATAAAATCACCATCAGTTCCTTGTCCTAATGGTTAACAAATAAGTCAAAATATCAAATATAAAACCACCATCAGTTCCTTGTCCTAATGGTTAACAAATAAGTCAAAA
This sequence comes from Crocallis elinguaria, assembly GCA_907269065.1. NCBI lineage: Eukaryota > Metazoa > Arthropoda > Insecta > Lepidoptera > Geometridae > Crocallis > Crocallis elinguaria. The sequence goes on along the minus strand of OU026081.1, from coordinate 1,530,841 downwards.
TATCAAATATAAAATCACCATCAGTTCCTTGTCCTAATGGTTAACAAATAAGTCAAAATATCAAATATAAAATCACCATCAGTTCCTTGTCCTAATGGTTAACAAATAAGTCAAAATATCAAATATAACATCACCATCAGTTCCTTGTCCTAATTATCAAATAAGTCAAAATATCAAATATAAAATCACCATCAGTTCCTTGTCCTAATGGTTAACAAATAAGTCAAAATATCAAATATAAAATCATCATCAGTTCCTTGTCCTAATGGTTAACAAATAAGTCAAAATATCAAATATAAAATCACCATCAGTTCCTTGTCCTAATGGTTAACAAATATCAAAATATCAAATATAAAATCACCATCAGTTCCTTGTCCTAATGGTTAACAAATAAGTCAAAATATCAAATATAAAATCACCATCAGTTCCTTGTCCTAATGGTTAACAAATAAGTCAAAATATCAAATATAAAATCACCATCAGTTCCTTGTCCTAATGGTTAACAAATAAGTCAAAATATCAAATATAAAATCACCATCAGTTCCTTGTCCTAATGGTTAACAAATAAGTCAAAATATCAAAAATAAAATCACCATCAGTTCCTTGTCCTAATGGTAAACAAATAAGTCAAAATATCAAATATAAAATCACCATCAGTTCCTTGTCCTAATTGTTAACAAATATCAAAATATGAAATATAAAATCATCATCAGTTCCTTGTCCTAATGGTTAACAAATAAGTCAAAATATCAAATATAAAATCACCATCAGTTCCTTGTCCTAATGGTTAAAAAATAAGTCAAAATATAAAATATAAAATCACCATCAGTTCCTTGTCCTAATGGTTAACAAATAAGTCAAAATATCAAATATAAAATCACCATCAGTTCCTTGTCCTAATGGTTAACAAATAAGTCAAAATATCAAAAATAAAATCACCATCAGTTCCTTGTCCTAATGGTTAACAAATAAGTCAAAATATCAAATATAAAATCACCACCAGTTGCTTGTCCTAATGGTTAAAAAATAAGTCAAAATATCAAATATAAAATCACCATCAGTTCCTTGTCCTAATGGTTAACAAATAAGTCAAAATATCAAATATAAAATCACCATCAGTTCCTTGTCCTAATGGTTAACAAATATCAAAATATCAAATATAAAATCACCATCAGTTCCTTGTCCTAATGGTTAACAAATAAGTCAAAATATAATCATCATCAGTTCCTTGTCCTAATGGTTAAAAAATAAGTCAAAATATCAAATATAAAATCATCATCAGTTCCTTGTCCTAATGGTTAAAAAATATCAAAATATCAAATATAAAATCACCATCAGTTCCTTGTCCTACTGGTTAACAAATAAGTCAAAATATCAAATATAAAATCACCATCAGTTCCTTGTCCTAATGGTTAACAAATAAGTCAAAATATCAAATATAAAATCACCATCAGTTCCTTGTCCTAATGGTTAACAAATAAGTCAAAATATCAAATATAAAATCACCATCAGTTCCTTGTCCTAATGGTTAACAAATAAGTCAAAATATCAAATATAAAATCACCATCAGTTCCTTGTCCTAATGGTTAACAAATAAGTCAAAATATCAAATATAAAATCACCATCAGTTCCTTGTCCAAATAGTTAACAAATAAGTCAAAATATCAAATATAAAATCACCATCAGTTCCTTGTCCTAATGGTTAACTAATAAGTCAAAATATCAAATATAAAATCACCATCAGTTCCTTGTCCTAATGGTTAACAAATAAGTCAAAATATCAAAAATAAAATCACCATCAGTTCCTTGTCCTAATGGTTAACAAATAAGTCAAAATATCAAATATAAAATCACCATCAGTTCCTTGTCCTAATGGTTAAAAAATAAGTCAAAATATCAAATATAAAATCATCATCAGTTCCTTGTCCTAATTGTTAAAAAATATCAAAATATCAAATATAAAATCATCATCAGTTCCTTGTCCTAATGGTTAAAAAATATCAAAATATCAAATATAAAATCATCATCAGTTCCTTGTCCTAATGGTTAAAAAATATCAAAATATCAAATATAAAATCACCATCAGTTCCTTGTCCTAATGGTTAACAAATAAGTCAAAATATCAAATATAAAATCATCATCAGTTCCTTGTCCTAATGGTTAACAAATAAGTCAAAATATCAAATATAAAATCACCATCAGTTCCTTGTCCTAATGGTTAACAAATAAGTCAAAATATCAAATATAAAATGATCATCAGTTCCTTGTCCTAATGGTTAAAAAATATCAAAATATCAAATATAAAATCATCATCAGTTCCTTGTCCTAATGGTTAAAAAATATCAAAATATCAAATATAAAATCATCATCAGTTCCTTGTCCTAATGGTTAAAAAATATCAAAATATCAAATATAAAATCATCATCAGTTCCTTGTCCTAATGGTTAAAAAATATGTCAAAATATCAAATATAAAATCACCATCAGTTCCTTGTCCTAATGGTTAACAAATAAGTCAAAATATAAAATATAAAATCACCATCAGTTCCTTGTCCTAATGGTTAACAAATAAGTCAAAATATCAAATATAAAATCACCATCAGTTCCTTGTCCTAGTGGTTAACAAATAAGTCAAAATATCAAATATAAAATCACCATCAGTTCCTTGTCCTAATGGTTAACAAATAAGTCAAAATATCAAATATAAAATCACCATCAGTTCCTTGTCCTAATGGTTAAAAAATATCAAAATATCAAATATAAAATCATCATCAGTTCCTTGTCCTAATGGTTAACAAATAAGTCAAAATATCAAATATAAAATCACCATCAGTTCCTTGTCCTAATGGTTAACAAATAAGTCAAAATATCAAATATAAAATCACCATCAGTTCCTTGTCCTAATGGTTAACAAATAAGTCAAAATATCAAATATAAAATCACCATCAGTTCCTTGTCCTAATGGTTAACAAATAAGTCAAAATATCAAATATAAAATCATCATCAGTTCCTTGTCCTAATGGTTAACAAATAAGTCAAAATATAAAATATAAAATCACCATCAGTTCCTTGTCCTAATGGTTAACAAATAAGTCAAAATATCAAATATAAAACCACCATCAGTTCCTTGTCCTAATGGTTAACAAATAAGTCAAAATATCAAATATAAAATCACCATCAGTTCCTTGTCCTAATGGTTAACAAATAAGTCAAAATATCAAATATAAAATCACCATCAGTTCCTTGTCCTAATGGTTAACAAATAAGTCAAAATATCAAATATAACATCACCATCAGTTCCTTGTCCTAATTATCAAATAAGTCAAAATATCAAATATAAAATCACCATCAGTTCCTTGTCCTAATGGTTAACAAATAAGTCAAAATATCAAATATAAAATCATCATCAGTTCCTTGTCCTAATGGTTAACAAATAAGTCAAAATATCAAATATAAAATCACCATCAGTTCCTTGTCCTAATGGTTAACAAATAAGTCAAAATATCAAATATAAAATCACCATCAGTTCCTTGTCCTAATGGTTAACAAATAAGTCAAAATATCAAATATAAAATCACCATCAGTTCCTTGTCCTAATGGTTAACAAATAAGTCAAAATATCAAATATAAAATCACCATCAGTTCCTTGTCCTAATGGTTAACAAATAAGTCAAAATATCAAAAATAAAATCACCATCAGTTCCTTGTCCTAATGGTAAACAAATAAGTCAAAATATCAAATATAAAATCACCATCAGTTCCTTGTCCTAATTGTTAACAAATATCAAAATATGAAATATAAAATCATCATCAGTTCCTTGTCCTAATGGTTAACAAATAAGTCAAAATATAAAATATAAAATCACCATCAGTTCCTTGTCCTAATGGTTAACAAATAAGTCAAAATATCAAATATAAAATCACCATCAGTTCCTTGTCCTAGTGGTTAACAAATAAGTCAAAATATCAAATATAAAATCACCATCAGTTCCTTGTCCTAATGGTTAACAAATAAGTCAAAATATCAAATATAAAATCACCATCAGTTCCTTGTCCTAATGGTTAAAAAATATCAAAATATGAAATATAAAATCATCATCAGTTCCTTGTCCTAATGGTTAACAAATAAGTCAAAATATCAAATATAAAATCACCATCAGTTCCTTGTCCTAATGGTTAACAAATAAGTCAAAATATAAAATATAAAATCACCATCAGTTCCTTGTCCTAATGGTTAACAAATAAGTCAAAATATCAAATATAAAATCACCATCAGTTCCTTGTCCTAATGGTTAACAAATAAGTCAAAATATCAAAAATAAAATCACCATCAGTTCCTTGTCCTAATGGTTAACAAATAAGTCAAAATATCAAATATAAAATCACCACCAGTTGCTTGTCCTAATGGTTAAAAAATAAGTCAAAATATCAAATATAAAATCACCATCAGTTCCTTGTCCTAATGGTTAACAAATAAGTCAAAATATCAAATATAAAATCACCATCAGTTCCTTGTCCTAATGGTTAACAAATATCAAAATATCAAATATAAAATCACCATCAGTTCCTTGTCCTAATGGTTAACAAATAAGTCAAAATATAATCATCATCAGTTCCTTGTCCTAATGGTTAAAAAATAAGTCAAAATATCAAATATAAAATCATCATCAGTTCCTTGTCCTAATGGTTAAAAAATATCAAAATATCAAATATAAAATCACCATCAGTTCCTTGTCCTACTGGTTAACAAATAAGTCAAAATATCAAATATAAAATCACCATCAGTTCCTTGTCCTAATGGTTAACAAATAAGTCAAAATATCAAATATAAAATCACCATCAGTTCCTTGTCCTAATTGTTAACAAATAAGTCAAAATATCAAATATAAAATCACCATCAGTTCCTTGTCCTAATGGTTAACAAATAAGTCAAAATATCAAATATAAAATCACCATCAGTTCCTTGTCCTAATGGTTAACAAATAAGTCAAAATATCAAATATAAAATCACCATCAGTTCCTTGTCCAAATAGTTAACAAATAAGTCAAAATATCAAATATAAAATCACCATCAGTTCCTTGTCCTAATGGTTAACTAATAAGTCAAAATATCAAATATAAAATCACCATCAGTTCCTTGTCCTAATGGTTAACAAATAAGTCAAAATATCAAAAATAAAATCACCATCAGTTCCTTGTCCTAATGGTTAACAAATAAGTCAAAATATCAAATATAAAATCACCATCAGTTCCTTGTCCTAATGGTTAAAAAATAAGTCAAAATATCAAATATAAAATCATCATCAGTTCCTTGTCCTAATTGTTAAAAAATATCAAAATATCAAATATAAAATCATCATCAGTTCCTTGTCCTACTGGTTAACAAATAAGTCAAAATATCAAATATAAAATCACCATCAGTTCCTTGTCCTAATGGTTAACAAATAAGTCAAAATATCAAATATAAAATCACCATCAGTTCCTTGTCCTAATGGTTAACAAATAAGTCAAAATATCAAATATAAAATCACCATCAGTTCCTTGTCCTAATGGTTAACAAATAAGTCAAAATATCAAATATAAAATCACCATCAGTTCCTTGTCCTAATGGTTAACAAATAAGTCAACGTATCAAATATAAAATCACCATCAGTTCCTTGTCCTAATGGTTAACAAATAAGTCAAAATATCAAATATAAAATCACCATCAGTTCCTTGTCCTAATGGTTAACAAATAAGTCAAAATATCAAATATAAAATCACCATCAGTTCCTTGTCCTAATGGTTAACAAATAAGTCAAAATATCAAATATAAAATCACCATCAGTTCCTTGTCCTAATGGTTAACAAATAAGTCAAAATATCAAATATAAAATCACCATCAGTTCCTTGTCCTAATGGTTAACAAATAAGTCAAAATATCAAATATAAAATCACCATCAGTTCCTTGTCCTAATGGTTAACAAATAAGTCAAAATATCAAAAATAAAATCACCATCAGTTCCTTGTCCTAATGGTAAACAAATAAGTCAAAATATCAAATATAAAATCACCATCAGTTCCTTGTCCTAATTGTTAACAAATATCAAAATATGAAATATAAAATCATCATCAGTTCCTTGTCCTAATGGTTAACAAATAAGTCAAAATATCAAATATAAAATCACCATCAGTTCCTTGTCCTAATGGTTAACAAATAAGTCAAAATATCAAATATAAAATCACCATCAGTTCCTTGTCCTAATGGTTAACAAATATCAAAATATCAAATATAAAATCACCATCAGTTCCTTGTCCTAATGGTTAACAAATAAGTCAAAATATAATCATCATCAGTTCCTTGTCCTAATGGTTAAAAAATAAGTCAAAATATCAAATATAAAATCATCATCAGTTCCTTGTCCTAATGGTTAAAAAATATCAAAATATCAAATATAAAATCACCATCAGTTCCTTGTCCTACTGGTTAACAAATAAGTCAAAATATCAAATATAAAATCACCATCAGTTCCTTGTCCTAATGGTTAACAAATAAGTCAAAATATCAAATATAAAATCACCATCAGTTCCTTGTCCTAATGGTTAACAAATAAGTCAAAATATCAAATATAAAATCACCATCAGTTCCTTGTCCTAATGGTTAACAAATAAGTCAAAATATCAAATATAAAATCACCATCAGTTCCTTGTCCTAATGGTTAACAAATAAGTCAAAATATCAAATATAAAATCACCATCAGTTCCTTGTCCAAATAGTTAACAAATAAGTCAAAATATCAAATATAAAATCACCATCAGTTCCTTGTCCTAATGGTTAACTAATAAGTCAAAATATCAAATATAAAATCACCATCAGTTCCTTGTCCTAATGGTTAACAAATAAGTCAAAATATCAAAAATAAAATCACCATCAGTTCCTTGTCCTAATGGTTAACAAATAAGTCAAAATATCAAATATAAAATCACCATCAGTTCCTTGTCCTAATGGTTAAAAAATAAGTCAAAATATCAAATATAAAATCATCATCAGTTCCTTGTCCTAATTGTTAAAAAATATCAAAATATCAAATATAAAATCATCATCAGTTCCTTGTCCTAATGGTTAAAAAATATCAAAATATCAAATATAAAATCATCATCAGTTCCTTGTCCTAATGGTTAAAAAATATCAAAATATCAAATATAAAATCACCATCAGTTCCTTGTCCTAATGGTTAAAAAATAAGTCAAAATATCAAATATAAAATCATCATCAGTTCCTTGTCCTAATGGTTAACAAATAAGTCAAAATATCAAATATAAAATCACCATCAGTTCCTTGTCCTAATGGTTAACAAATAAGTCAAAATATCAAATATAAAATGATCATCAGTTCCTTGTCCTAATGGTTAAAAAATATCAAAATATCAAATATAAAATCATCATCAGTTCCTTGTCCTAATGGTTAAAAAATATCAAAATATCAAATATAAAATCATCATCAGTTCCTTGTCCTAATGGTTAAAAAATATCAAAATATCAAATATAAAATCATCATCAGTTCCTTGTCCTAATGGTTATAAAATATGTCAAAATATCAAATATAAAATCACCATCAGTTCCTTGTCCTAATGGTTAACAAATAAGTCAAAATATAAAATATAAAATCACCATCAGTTCCTTGTCCTAATGGTTAACAAATAAGTCAAAATATCAAATATAAAATCACCATCAGTTCCTTGTCCTAGTGGTTAACAAATAAGTCAAAATATCAAATATAAAATCACCATCAGTTCCTTGTCCTAATGGTTAACAAATAAGTCAAAATATCAAATATAAAATCACCATCAGTTCCTTGTCCTAATGGTTAAAAAATATCAAAATATCAAATATAAAATCATCATCAGTTCCTTGTCCTAATGGTTAACAAATAAGTCAAAATATCAAATATAAAATCACCATCAGTTCCTTGTCCTAATGGTTAACAAATAAGTCAAAATATCAAATATAAAATCACCATCAGTTCCTTGTCCTAATGGTTAACAAATAAGTCAAAATATCAAATATAAAATCACCATCAGTTCCTTGTCCTAATGGTTAACAAATAAGTCAAAATATCAAATATAAAATCATCATCAGTTCCTTGTCCTAATGGTTAACAAATAAGTCAAAATATAAAATATAAAATCACCATCAGTTCCTTGTCCTAATGGTTAACAAATAAGTCAAAATATCAAATATAAAACCACCATCAGTTCCTTGTCCTAATGGTTAACAAATAAGTCAAAATATCAAATATAAAATCACCATCAGTTCCTTGTCCTAATGGTTAACAAATAAGTCAAAATATCAAATATAAAATCACCATCAGTTCCTTGTCCTAATGGTTAACAAATAAGTCAAAATATCAAATATAACATCACCATCAGTTCCTTGTCCTAATTATCAAATAAGTCAAAATATCAAATATAAAATCACCATCAGTTCCTTGTCCTAATGGTTAACAAATAAGTCAAAATATCAAATATAAAATCATCATCAGTTCCTTGTCCTAATGGTTAACAAATAAGTCAAAATATCAAATATAAAATCACCATCAGTTCCTTGTCCTAATGGTTAACAAATAAGTCAAAATATCAAATATAAAATCACCATCAGTTCCTTGTCCTAATGGTTAACAAATAAGTCAAAATATCAAATATAAAATCACCATCAGTTCCTTGTCCTAATGGTTAACAAATAAGTCAAAATATCAAATATAAAATCACCATCAGTTCCTTGTCCTAATGGTTAACAAATAAGTCAAAATATCAAAAATAAAATCACCATCAGTTCCTTGTCCTAATGGTAAACAAATAAGTCAAAATATCAAATATAAAATCACCATCAGTTCCTTGTCCTAATGGTTAAAAAATATCAAATATAAAATCATCATCAGTTCCTTGTCCTAATGGTTAACAAATATCAAAATATCAAATATAAAATCATCATCAGTTCCTTGTCCTAATGGTTAAAAAATAAGTCAAAATATCAAATATAAAATCACCATCAGTTCCTTGTCCTAATGGTTAAAAAATATCAAAATATCAAATATAAAATCACCATCAGTTCCTTGTCCTAATGGTTAAAAAATAAGTCAAAATATCAAATATAAAATCATCATCAGTTCCTTGTCCTAATGGTTAAAAAATATCAAAATATCAAATATAAAATCATCATCAGTTCCTTGTCCTAATGGTTAAAAAATATCAAATATAAAATCACCATCAGTTCCTTGTCCTAATGGTTAACAAATAAGTCAAAATATCAAATATAAAATCACCATCAGTTCCTTGTCCTAATGGTTAACAAATATCAAAATATCAAATATAAAATCACCATCAGTTCCTTGTCCTAATGGTTAACAAATAAGTCAAAATATCAAATATAAAATCACCATCAGTTCCTTGTCCTAATGGTTAACAAATAAGTCAAAATATCAAATATAAAATCACCATCAGTTCCTTGTCCTAATGGTTAACAAATAAGTCAAAATATCAAATATAAAATCACCATCAGTTCCTTGTCCTAATGGTTAACAAATAAGTCAAAATATCAAATATAAAATCACCATCAGTTCCTTGTCCTAATGGTTAACAAATAAGTCAAAATATCAAATATAAAATCACCATCAGTTCCTTGTCCTAATGGTTAACAAATAAGTCAAAATATCAAATATAAAATCACCATCAGTTCCTTGTCCTAATGGTTAACAAATAAGTCAAAATATCAAATATAAAATCACCATCAGTTCCTTGTCCTAATGGTTAACAAATAAGTCAAAATATCAAAAATAAAATCTTCATCATTTCCTTGAACTAATGGTTAAAAAATAAGTCATAATATAAAATATAAAATCACCATCAGTTCCTTGTCCTAATGGTTAACATATAAGTCAAAATATCAAATATAAAATCACCATCAGTTCCTTGTCCTAATGGTTAACAAATAAGTCAAAATATCAAATATAAAATCACCATCAGTTCCTTGTCCTAATGGTTAACAAATAAGTCAAAATATCAAATATAAAATCAACATCAGTTCCTTGTCCTAATGGTTAAAAAATATCAAAATATCAAATATAAAATCACCATCAGTTCCTTGTCCTAATGGTTAAAAAATAAGTCAAAATATCAAATATAAAATCATCATCAGTTCCTTGTCCTACTGGTTAACAAATAAGTCAAAATATCAAATATAAAATCACCATCAGTTCCTTGTCCTAATGGTTAACAAATAAGTCAAAATATCAAATATAAAATCACCATCAGTTCCTTGTCCTAATGGTTAACAAATAAGTCAAAATATCAAATATAAAATCACCATCAGTTCCTTGTCCTAATGGTTAACAAATAAGTCAAAATATCAAATATAAAATCACCATCAGTTCCTTGTCCTAATGGTTAACAAATAAGTCAACGTATCAAATATAAAATCACCATCAGTTCCTTGTCCTAATGGTTAACAAATAAGTCAAAATATCAAATATAAAATCACCATCAGTTCCTTGTCCTAATGGTTAACAAATAAGTCAAAATATCAAATATAAAATCACCATCAGTTCCTTGTCCTAATGGTTAACAAATAAGTCAAAATATCAAATATAAAATCACCATCAGTTCCTTGTCCTAATGGTTAACAAATATCAAAATATCAAATATAAAATCACCATCAGTTCCTTGTCCTAATGGTTAACAAATAAGTCAAAATATCAAATATAAAATCACCATCAGTTCCTTGTCCTAATGGTTAACAAATAAGTCAAAATATCAAATATAAAATCACCATCAGTTCCTTGTCCTAATGGTTAACAAATAAGTCAAAATATCAAATATAAAATCACCATCAGTTCCTTGTCCTAATGGTTAACAAATAAGTCAAAATATCAAAAATAAAATCACCATCAGTTCCTTGTCCTAATGGTAAACAAATAAGTCAAAATATCAAATATAAAATCACCATCAGTTCCTTGTCCTAATTGTTAACAAATATCAAAATATGAAATATAAAATCATCATCAGTTCCTTGTCCTAATGGTTAACAAATAAGTCAAAATATCAAATATAAAATCACCATCAGTTCCTTGTCCTAATGGTTAACAAATAAGTCAAAATATAAAATATAAAATCACCATCAGTTCCTTGTCCTAATGGTTAACAAATAAGTCAAAATATCAAATATAAAATCACCATCAGTTCCTTGTCCTAATGGTTAACAAATAAGTCAAAATATCAAAAATAAAATCACCATCAGTTCCTTGTCCTAATGGTTAACAAATAAGTCAAAATATCAAATATAAAATCACCACCAGTTGCTTGTCCTAATGGTTAAAAAATAAGTCAAAATATCAAATATAAAATCACCATCAGTTCCTTGTCCTAATGGTTAACAAATAAGTCAAAATATCAAATATAAAATCACCATCAGTTCCTTGTCCTAATGGTTAACAAATATCAAAATATCAAATATAAAATCACCATCAGTTCCTTGTCCTAATGGTTAACAAATAAGTCAAAATATAATCATCATCAGTTCCTTGTCCTAATGGTTAAAAAATAAGTCAAAATATCAAATATAAAATCATCATCAGTTCCTTGTCCTAATGGTTAAAAAATATCAAAATATCAAATATAAAATCACCATCAGTTCCTTGTCCTACTGGTTAACAAATAAGTCAAAATATCAAATATAAAATCACCATCAGTTCCTTGTCCTAATGGTTAACAAATAAGTCAAAATATCAAATATAAAATCACCATCAGTTCCTTGTCCTAATGGTTAACAAATAAGTCAAAATATCAAATATAAAATCACCATCAGTTCCTTGTCCTAATGGTTAACAAATAAGTCAAAATATCAAATATAAAATCACCATCAGTTCCTTGTCCTAATGGTTAACAAATAAGTCAAAATATCAAATATAAAATCACCATCAGTTCCTTGTCCAAATAGTTAACAAATAAGTCAAAATATCAAATATAAAATCACCATCAGTTCCTTGTCCTAATGGTTAACTAATAAGTCAAAATATCAAATATAAAATCACCATCAGTTCCTTGTCCTAATGGTTAACAAATAAGTCAAAATATCAAAAATAAAATCACCATCAGTTCCTTGTCCTAATGGTTAACAAATAAGTCAAAATATCAAATATAAAATCACCATCAGTTCCTTGTCCTAATGGTTAAAAAATAAGTCAAAATATCAAATATAAAATCATCATCAGTTCCTTGTCCTAATTGTTAAAAAATATCAAAATATCAAATATAAAATCATCATCAGTTCCTTGTCCTAATGGTTAACAAATATCAAAATATCAAATATAAAATCATCATCAGTTCCTTGTCCTAATGGTTAAAAAATATCAAAATATCAAATATAAAATCACCATCAGTTCCTTGTCCTAATGGTTAACAAATAAGTCAAAATATCAAATATAAAATCATCATCAGTTCCTTGTCCTAATGGTTAACAAATAAGTCAAAATATCAAATATAAAATCACCATCAGTTCCTTGTCCTAATGGTTAACAAATAAGTCAAAATATCAAATATAAAATGATCATCAGTTCCTTGTCCTAATGGTTAAAAAATATCAAAATATCAAATATAAAATCATCATCAGTTCCTTGTCCTAATGGTTAAAAAATATCAAAATATCAAATATAAAATCATCATCAGTTCCTTGTCCTAATGGTTAAAAAATATCAAAATATCAAATATAAAATCATCATCAGTTCCTTGTCCTAATGGTTAAAAAATATGTCAAAATATCAAATATAAAATCACCATCAGTTCCTTGTCCTAATGGTTAACAAATAAGTCAAAATATAAAATATAAAATCACCATCAGTTCCTTGTCCTAATGGTTAACAAATAAGTCAAAATATCAAATATAAAATCACCATCAGTTCCTTGTCCTAGTGGTTAACAAATAAGTCAAAATATCAAATATAAAATCACCATCAGTTCCTTGTCCTAATGGTTAACAAATAAGTCAAAATATCAAATATAAAATCACCATCAGTTCCTTGTCCTAATGGTTAAAAAATATCAAAATATCAAATATAAAATCATCATCAGTTCCTTGTCCTAATGGTTAACAAATAAGTCAAAATATCAAATATAAAATCACCATCAGTTCCTTGTCCTAATGGTTAACAAATAAGTCAAAATATCAAATATAAAATCACCATCAGTTCCTTGTCCTAATGGTTAACAAATAAGTCAAAATATCAAATATAAAATCACCATCAGTTCCTTGTCCTAATGGTTAACAAATAAGTCAAAATATCAAATATAAAATCATCATCAGTTCCTTGTCCTAATGGTTAACAAATAAGTCAAAATATAAAATATAAAATCACCATCAGTTCCTTGTCCTAATGGTTAACAAATAAGTCAAAATATCAAATATAAAACCACCATCAGTTCCTTGTCCTAATGGTTAACAAATAAGTCAAAATATCAAATATAAAATCACCATCAGTTCCTTGTCCTAATGGTTAACAAATAAGTCAAAATATCAAATATAAAATCACCATCAGTTCCTTGTCCTAATGGTTAACAAATAAGTCAAAATATCAAATATAACATCACCATCAGTTCCTTGTCCTAATTATCAAATAAGTCAAAATATCAAATATAAAATCACCATCAGTTCCTTGTCCTAATGGTTAACAAATAAGTCAAAATATCAAATATAAAATCATCATCAGTTCCTTGTCCTAATGGTTAACAAATAAGTCAAAATATCAAATATAAAATCACCATCAGTTCCTTGTCCTAATGGTTAACAAATAAGTCAAAATATCAAATATAAAATCACCATCAGTTCCTTGTCCTAATGGTTAACAAATAAGTCAAAATATCAAATATAAAATCACCATCAGTTCCTTGTCCTAATGGTTAACAAATAAGTCAAAATATCAAATATAAAATCACCATCAGTTCCTTGTCCTAATGGTTAACAAATAAGTCAAAATATCAAATATAAAATCACCATCAGTTCCTTGTCCTAATGGTAAACAAATAAGTCAAAATATCAAATATAAAATCACCATCAGTTCCTTGTCCTAATTGTTAACAAATATCAAAATATGAAATATAAAATCATCATCAGTTCCTTGTCCTAATGGTTAACAAATAAGTCAAAATATCAAATATAAAATCACCATCAGTTCCTTGTCCTAATGGTTAACAAATAAGTCAAAATATAAAATATAAAATCACCATCAGTTCCTTGTCCTAATGGTTAACAAATAAGTCAAAATATCAAATATAAAATCACCATCAGTTCCTTGTCCTAATGGTTAAAAAATATCAAAATATCAAATATAAAATCATCATCAGTTCCTTGTCCTAATGGTTAACAAATAAGTCAAAATATCAAATATAAAATCACCATCAGTTCCTTGTCCTAATGGTTAACAAATAAGTCAAAATATCAAATATAAAATCACCATCAGTTCCTTGTCCTAATGGTTAACAAATAAGTCAAAATATCAAATATAAAATCACCATCAGTTCCTTGTCCTAATGGTTAACAAATAAGTCAAAATATCAAATATAAAATCACCATCAGTTCCTTGTCCTAATGGTTAACAAATATCAAAATATCAAATATAAAATCACCATCAGTTCCTTGTCCTAATGGTTAACAAATAAGTCAAAATATAATCATCATCAGTTCCTTGTCCTAATGGTTAAAAAATAAGTCAAAATATCAAATATAAAATCATCATCAGTTCCTTGTCCTAATGGTTAAAAAATATCAAAATATCAAATATAAAATCACCATCAGTTCCTTGTCCTACTGGTTAACAAATAAGTCAAAATATCAAATATAAAATCACCATCAGTTCCTTGTCCTAATGGTTAACAAATAAGTCAAAATATCAAATATAAAATCACCATCAGTTCCTTGTCCTAATGGTTAACAAATAAGTCAAAATATCAAATATAAAATCACCATCAGTTCCTTGTCCTAATGGTTAACAAATAAGTCAAAATATCAAATATAAAATCACCATCAGTTCCTTGTCCTAATGGTTAACAAATAAGTCAAAATATCAAATATAAAATCACCATCAGTTCCTTGTCCAAATAGTTAACAAATAAGTCAAAATATCAAATATAAAATCACCATCAGTTCCTTGTCCTAATGGTTAACTAATAAGTCAAAATATCAAATATAAAATCACCATCAGTTCCTTGTCCTAATGGTTAACAAATAAGTCAAAATATCAAAAATAAAATCACCATCAGTTCCTTGTCCTAATGGTTAACAAATAAGTCAAAATATCAAATATAAAATCACCATCAGTTCCTTGTCCTAATGGTTAACAAATAAGTCAAAATATCAAATATAAAATCACCATCAGTTCCTTGTCCTAATGGTTACCAATAAGTCAAAATATCAAATATAAAATCACCATCAGTTCCTTGTCCTAATGGTTAACAAATAAGTCAAAATATCAAATATAAAATCATTATCAGTTCCTTGTCCTAATGGTTAACAAATAAGTCAAAATATCAAATATAAAATCACCATCAGTTCCTTGTCCTAATGGTTAACAAATATCAAAATATCAAATATAAAATCATCATCAGTTCCTTGTCCTAATGGTTAACAAATAAGTCAAAATATCAAATATAAAATCACCATCAGTTCCTTGTCCTAATGGTTAAAAAATATCAAAATATCAAATATAAAATCATCATCATTTCCTTGTCCTAATGGTTAAAAAATAAGTCAAAATATCAAAAATAAAATCTTCATCATTTCCTTGAACTAATTGTTAAAAAATAAGTCAAAATATAAAATATAAAATCACCATCAGTTCCTTGTCCTAATGGTTAACATATAAGTCAAAATATCAAATATAAAATCACCATCAGTTCCTTGTCCTAATGGTTAACAAATAAGTCAAAATATCAAATATAAAATCACCATCAGTTCCTTGTCCTAATGGTTAACAAATAAGTCAAAATATCAAATATAAAATCACCATCAGTTCCTTGTCCTAATGGTTAAAAAATATCAAAATATCAAATATAAAATCATCATCATTTCCTTGTCCTAATGGTTAAAAAATAAGTCAAAATATCAAAAATAAAATCTTCATCATTTCCTTGAACTAATTGTTAAAAAATAAGTCAAAATATAAAATATAAAATCACCATCAGTTCCTTGTCCTAATGGTTAACATATAAGTCAAAATATCAAATATAAAATCACCATCAGTTCCTTGTCCTAATGGTTAACAAATAAGTCAAAATATCAAATATAAAATCACCATCAGTTCCTTGTCCTAATGGTTAACAAATAAGTCAAAATATCAAATATAAAATCACCATCAGTTCCTTGTCCTAATGGTTAACAAATAAGTCAAAATATCAAATATAAAATCACCATCAGTTCCTTGTCCTAATGGTTAACAAATAAGTCAAAATATCAAATATAAAATCATCATCAGTTCCTTGTCCTAATGGTTAACAAATAAGTCAAAATATAAAATATAAAATCACCATCAGTTCCTTGTCCTAATGGTTAACAAATAAGTCAAAATATCAAATATAAAACCACCATCAGTTCCTTGTCCTAATGGTTAACAAATAAGTCAAAATATCAAATATAAAATCACCATCAGTTCCTTGTCCTA
The DNA here is from genome assembly GCA_907269065.1 of Crocallis elinguaria. Classification (NCBI taxonomy): domain Eukaryota; kingdom Metazoa; phylum Arthropoda; class Insecta; order Lepidoptera; family Geometridae; genus Crocallis; species Crocallis elinguaria. Next base: position 1,514,161 of record OU026081.1, on the reverse strand, counting down.
ATGGTTAACAAATAAGTCAAAATATCAAATATAAAATCACCATCAGTTCCTTGTCCTAATGGTTAACAAATAAGTCAAAATATCAAATATAAAATCACCATCAGTTCCTTGTCCTAATTATCAAATAAGTCAAAATATCAAATATAAAATCACCATCAGTTCCTTGTCCTAATGGTTAACAAATAAGTCAAAATATCAAATATAAAATCACCATCAGTTCCTTGTCCTAATGGTTAACAAATAAGTCAAAATATCAAATATAAAATCACCATCAGTTCCTTGTCCTAATGGTTAACAAATAAGTCAAAATATCAAATATAAAATCACCATCAGTTCCTCATCCTAATGGTTAAAAACTATCAAAATATCAAATATAAAATCATCATCAGTTCCTTGTCCTAATGGTTAACAAATAAGTCAAAATATCAAATATAAAATCATCATCAGTTCCTTGTCCTAATGGTTAAAAAATATCAAAATATCAAATATAAAATCATCATCATTTCCTTGTCCTAATGGTTAAAAAATAAGTCAAAATATCAAAAATAAAATCTTCATCATTTCCTTGAACTAATTGTTAAAAAATAAGTCAAAATATAAAATATAAAATCACCATCAGTTCCTTGTCCTAATGGTTAACATATAAGTCAAAATATCAAATATAAAATCACCATCAGTTCCTTGTCCTAATGGTTAACAAATAAGTCAAAATATCAAATATAAAATCACCATCAGTTCCTTGTCCTAATGGTTAACAAATAAGTCAAAATATCAAATATAAAATCACCATCAGTTCCTTGTCCTAATGGTTAACAAATAAGTCAAAATATCAAATATAAAATCACCATCAGTTCCTTGTCCTAATGGTTAACAAATAAGTCAAAATATCAAATATAAAATCATCATCAGTTCCTTGTCCTAATGGTTAACAAATAAGTCAAAATATAAAATATAAAATCACCATCAGTTCCTTGTCCTAATGGTTAACAAATAAGTCAAAATATCAAATATAAAACCACCATCAGTTCCTTGTCCTAATGGTTAACAAATAAGTCAAAATATCAAATATAAAATCACCATCAGTTCCTTGTCCTAATGGTTAACAAATAAGTCAAAATATCAAATATAAAATCACCATCAGTTCCTTGTCCTAATGGTTAACAAATAAGTCAAAATATCAAATATAAAATCACCATCAGTTCCTTGTCCTAATTATCAAATAAGTCAAAATATCAAATATAAAATCACCATCAGTTCCTTGTCCTAATGGTTAACAAATAAGTCAAAATATCAAATATAAAATCACCATCAGTTCCTTGTCCTAATGGTTAACAAATAAGTCAAAATATCAAATATAAAATCACCATCAGTTCCTTGTCCTAATGGTTAACAAATAAGTCAAAATATCAAATATAAAATCACCATCAGTTCCTCATCCTAATGGTTAAAAACTATCAAAATATCAAATATAAAATCATCATCAGTTCCTTGTCCTAATGGTTAACAAATAAGTCAAAATATCAAATATAAAATCATCATCAGTTCCTTGTCCTAATGGTTAACAAATAAGTCAAAATATAAAATATAAAATCACCATCAGTTCCTTGTCCTAATGGTTAACAAATAAGTCAAAATATCAAATATAAAATCATCATCAGTTCCTTGTCCTAATGGTTAACAAATAAGTCAAAATATCAAATATAAAATCACCATCAGTTCCTTGTCCTAATGGTTAACAAATAAGTCAAAATATCTGTTATGTATGCGTATTTAGATGTCTACCTCCACTTTATTATTATTTAAGATATACCCGCCTCTTTCGCTCCAATAAATCAGTCTCGAAAATATGGTGGTTTAATTGCGTGCCCTCTCCTCTGTAATACCCAAATAAAACATTTGGCGACGAGGATGGGATCCGAACCCACGCGTGCATAGCACATTGGATGCCGCCGAAGGGAGCAGGCGGCCCGAAACAGCAGCTCAAGTGTTATCGTTGTGGACAGCCGCATCGGGCTGATAAGTGTCATTTCGTAAATGTGGAGTGCTTTGTTTGTGGTAACCGCGGCCACATAGCTAAGATGTGCCGTTCTCGTAAACGTGCCGGTGTGCACAAAGTGGCGGCCGAGGAGGCGAGCCCTCTTCCGTCGAGCGAAGAAGAGGACGACGAGGTTTATCAATTGAGTGATAAGGAAGAGGACAAACGTTGGTTGCTGCGGGTGTCAATCAACGGCAAGCCCGTCACCATGGAGGGTGACACCGGAGCGGGCATGAGCATCATTAATAGAAGTATGTACGATAAATATTTTAGCGGCATTAAGTTAAGTCCTCGTAAGTCTAATTTAAGAATGTATAACGGGCAAAAAGTTAAACCGAAAGGCGAATTCAAGTGTAGCGTCACGTTGGATAATAAAACAGTGCATGATTTGTGTCTAGTAGTAATCGATAATGATGATAGTAACTCATTATTTGGTCGTAAATGGATGCGTGCGTTCGGTATTCAGTTTCCCTCCGTCGCGGGACACGAATCGGTAGCTCAAATTAGCGAAAAAGTTACCGATACGGAATCAGCTGTTAGGCATTTAATGAATAAATTCCCAGAGGTATTCTCGCCAGGCATAGGTGCTTTTAATAAGGGAAAGATAAATTTGGATATGGTTCCTGAGGCCGTGCCGGTGTGGCGGCGCGCGCGCCCCGTGCCGTACGCGCTGCGGCCCGCGGTGGAGGCCGAGCTCGAGCGCCTGGAGCGCGAGGGCGTCATCACGCCGGAGGAGTGGAGCGAGTGGGGCACGCCGGTCGTCCCCGTCATCAAGAAGTCCGGCGAGGTAAGACTTTGTGGCGATTTTAAAACAACATTAAACCCGGTACTCTTAGACGATAAGTATCCATTGCCCAGAATAGAAGATATTTTCGCGTCACTTCAGGGAGGCAAAGTATTTAACAAAATTGACTTGAGTAGGGCATACCAGCAATTGATTTTGAGTGACGAGGCAAAAAAATGCTGCACGATCGTTACACACAAAGGCATGTTTACTTATAATAGGCTACCGTTCGGAGTAAAGTGCGCTGCGAGTAAGTTTCAACGGGTTATGGAAAAAATATTTAAGCTTCCTAATGTGGCTATTTATCAGGACGATTTGTTGACCAGCTCAAAAAATGAAAAGGAAAGCGTTGAGATCCTGTCGCAGGTATTTAAAATATTAGCAGACAGCGGTCTTAAGGTAGAAAGAAATAAATGCAGTTTCTTTAAGAAATCTGTTTCTTATTTGGGTTACGTAATCGACGCGAGCGGATTAAAAACAGAAATTACAAAAATTGACGCTATTAATAGAACTCCTCAGCCAAAAAATGTAAGCGAGCTAAAAGCATTTTTAGGGTTGGTCAACTACTATGGCAAATTCATTCGAAAGCTAAGTGACATTTTAGAGCCTTTGCACGCCTTGCTGAAACACAACAGAGAGTTTATATGGTCACAAGAGTGTGACGCGGCCTTTGAACGCATCAAAAAGACGTTAACCGATGCTCCCATACTGGCTCACTGGGAGCCGACGCTGCCGACGTTCGTGACGTGCGACGCGTCGCCGCACGGGGTGGGCGGCGTGCTGGCGCAGCGCGCGCGCGACGGCGCCGTGCGGCCCGTGCTGCACGTCTCGCGCACGCTGTCGCCGGCCGAGCGCAACTATTCACAAATATGTCGCGAGGGTCTGGCAATCATTTTTGCCGTCAACAAATTTCATGACTATTTGTACGGACATAAATTTACTTTGATCACAGATTGTAAGCCCTTGGCGTCCATTTTTAGCGAAAAGAAGCAGATCCCATCGATGGCGGGCAATAGGTTACAAAGATGGGCTGTTATTTTAAGCGCTTACGACTACGAGGTAAAATGCATTAGGTCAGAAAATAATTGTCTAGCCGATAGCCTCTCGCGCCTACCGAGTAATGATGATCGTTTAGAATATCGCTCCGAGTCCTATATAAATTTTATAACTGATCAAGTACCGATAGATTTCAAAGCGGTGGCGAGACACACGGCTAAAGATAGCACATTACAAAGATTAATACATGCGATTAAAGCTAACTGGGTATATTGCAAAGATAAAGAACTGAAAAGTTACTTCGAAATCAAACAATATCTAAACGTGGAATCAGGTTGCGTATTATTTGGCCACCGCGTCATTATACCTCAATCGCTACGAAATGAAGTTTTAGAGATGCTACATTCTAGTCATCTAGGCATAGTAAAATGCAAAAGCATAGCTAGAGGGTACGTGTACTGGCCCGGCATCGACGGCGACATCGAGCGCGCATGCCTCGGCTGCGCGGTGTGCGCCGCGACGCGCGCGTCCCCGCCGCACGCGCCCGTCCACCCGTGGGCCTGGCCACAAGTGCCGTGGTACAGAGTACACGTAGATTTCTTTTCCCTAGGCACGTTGACGTATCTCGTTCTAGTGGATGCTCATTCCAAATGGATTGAAGCGCATTGCGTAGGTAGTACTTCCGCGAAAATCACCATAGCCAAACTGAGACAAATTTTTAGTCAGTTCGGACTTTGTTTAGAGCTAGTTTCAGACAATGGACCACCTTTTAGTAGTGGTGAGTTTAAATCGTTCATGGATAGTTGTGCTACTAAACATATCTTAGTTTCACCGTATAAACCGAGCAGTAATGGCGCGGCAGAAAGTTCCGTCAAAATTATAAAGAACTGTTTAAAAAAAGCGCTACTAGATAAGACGGATTTGAACTTCGCGCTTGATAAGTTTCTACTAACTTACAGATCGACTCCTCACAGTCTGACCGGCAAATCTCCGGCTCAGTTGTTGCTAGGCCGCAGTGTTCGCACTCATTATGATATATTACGACCTAACACGAACGATATTGTTCGCGAGCGGCAACAAAAAATAGTGAACACTAGAAAGGGCAAAGAACGCTATTTTAATGTAGGTGATGAAGTTATGTTCAAATCATTTAAAAATAATAAGTTCACTAGGAAGGAAGGCATTGTAAATAAACGGCTAGGGCCTGTTTCTTATCTGGTGCAACGAAATGGTCAAACGTTTAAAAAACACGTAGACCAAATTCGCCAGCGGCACCAAAAGTACGACAAGAATAGAGATAGGGAGAAGACAGAGAAGATAATAGAATATGACATTAACACCGATGTGGATGAGTTTAACTTAACGCCGCTCTTTGAAAATAATGATCATGTTAATACTCATATGGAACCGGTTGTAATACAAACAGATAGGTCAGGAGACACAGAAGCGACCCGCTCGATGCCGACGGAGACGCTGAGTGAAACTGTGACGCCGAAGCGCACACGCAAGCCGGTCGACCGCTTTATGATCGTCTAAAATACTCTTAAACTATTCTTTGAGCCATGATAGGTACCTGAATAATACTATCTACTCCTCACGAGGTAGTTGGTACCTATAAAATGTACACCGTTCACCTTTCGGTTTCACGTATCGTAATTCGTAATAGGTTTGTATCAACATGCACATATTGTAGGTACATAATGTGTATTTTAGTTTAGCTATAATTATTAATTAATTGTGGCCTAGATTTAGCTTTAGGTACCTAAGTAGGTAGGTAGTAACTAAGAATGTGTCATTGTAAAAAGAAAAACATTCGCTTATCTGTTTTATGTATAATGTGTGGTAGTTACCTCGAACATTATCCGTAATTTGCTAATTATATTTGTATTTATTAATGTGTACCAAATAGTTAGTTATTATTTGATCCTCGCTGATCTTTGCTGGCTGCTGTGTTAGATTAGTTGTTTCGATGATATATATTTATTGATTGTGTTTAAATTGAAGTTAATTATAAGAATATAAAATTAAGTCTTAATCAGGGGGGGGAAGATGTTATGTATGCGTATTTAGATGTCTACCTCCACTTTATTATTATTTAAGATATACCCGCCTCTTTCGCTCCAATAAATCAGTCTCGAAAATATGGTGGTTTAATTGCGTGCCCTCTCCTCTGTAATACCCAAATAAAACAATATCAAATATAAAATCACCATCAGTTCCTTGTCCTAATGGTTAACAAATAAGTCAAAATATCAAATATAAAATCATCATCAGTTCCTTGTCCTAATGGTTAACAAATAAGTCAAAATATCAAATATAAAATCACCATCAGTTCCTTGTCCTAATGGTTAACAAATAAGTCAAAATATCAAATATAAAATCACCATCAGTTCCTTGTCCTAATGGTTAACAAATAAGTCAAAATATCAAATATAAAATCACCATCAGTTCCTTGTCCTAATGGTTAACAAATAAGTCAAAATATCAAATATAAAATCATCATCAGTTCCTTGTCCTAATGGTTAACAAATAAGTCAAAATATCAAATATAAAATCAACATCAGTTCCTTGTCCTAATGGTTAAAAAATATCAAAATATCAAATATAAAATCACCATCAGTTCCTTGTCCTAATGGTTAACAAATAAGTCAAAATATCAAAAATAAAATCTTCATCATTTCCTTGAACTAATGGTTAAAAAATAAGTCAAAATATAAAATATAAAATCACCATCAGTTTCTTGTCCTAATGGTTAACATATAAGTCAAAATATAAAATCACCATCAGTTCCTTGTCCTAATGGTTAACAAATAAGTCAAAATATCAAATATAAAATCACCATCAGTTCCTTGTCCTAATGGTTAACAAATAAGTCAAAATATCAAATATAAAATCACCATCAGTTCCTTGTCCTAATGGTTAACATATAAGTCAAAATATCAAATATAAAATCACCATCAGTTCCTTGTCCTAATGGTTAACAAATAAGTCAAAATATCAAATATAAAATCACCATCAGTTCCTTGTCCTAATGGTTAACAAATAAGTCAAAATATCAAATATAAAACCACCATCAGTTCCTTGTCCTAATGGTTAACAAATAAGTCAAAATATCAAATATAAAATCACCATCAGTTCCTTGTCCTAATGGTTAACAAATAAGTCAAAATATCAAATATAAAATCACCATCAGTTCCTTGTCCTAATGGTTAACAAATAAGTCAAAATATCAAATATAAAATCACCATCAGTTCCTTGTCCTAATTATCAAATAAGTCAAAATATCAAATATAAAATCACCATCAGTTCCTTGTCCTAATGGTTAACAAATAAGTCAAAATATCAAATATAAAATCACCATCAGTTCCTTGTCCTAATGGTTAACAAATAAGTCAAAATATCAAATATAAAATCATCATCAGTTCCTTGTCCTAATGGTTAACAAATAAGTCAAAATATCAAATATAAAATCAACATCAGTTCCTTGTCCTAATGGTTAAAAAATATCAAAATATCAAATATAAAATCATCATCATTTCCTTGTCCTAATGGTTAACAAATAAGTCAACATATCAAAAATAAAATCTTCATCATTTCCTTGAACTAATGGTTAAAAAATAAGTCAAAATATAAAATATAAAATCACCATCAGTTTCTTGTCCTAATGGTTAACATATAAGTCAAAATATAAAATCACCATCAGTTCCTTGTCCTAATGGTTAACAAATAAGTCAAAATATCAAATATAAAATCACCATCAGTTCCTTGTCCTAATGGTTAACAAATAAGTCAAAATATCAAATATAAAATCACCATCAGTTCCTTGTCCTAATGGTTAACAAATAAGTCAAAATATCAAATATAAAATCACCATCAGTTCCTTGTCCTAATGGTTAACAAATAAGTCAAAATATCAAATATAAAATCACCATCAGTTCCTTGTCCTAATGGTTAACAAATAAGTCAAAATATCAAATATAAAACCACCATCAGTTCCTTGTCCTAATGGTTAACAAATAAGTCAAAATATCAAATATAAAATCACCATCAGTTCCTTGTCCTAATGGTTAACAAATAAGTCAAAATATCAAATATAAAATCACCATCAGTTCCTTGTCCTAATGGTTAACAAATAAGTCAAAATATCAAATATAAAATCACCATCAGTTCCTTGTCCTAATTATCAAATAAGTCAAAATATCAAATATAAAATCACCATCAGTTCCTTGTCCTAATGGTTAACAAATAAGTCAAAATATCAAATATAAAATCATTATCAGTTCCTTGTCCTAATGGTTAACAAATAAGTCAAAATATCAAATATAAAATCACCATCAGTTCCTTGTCCTAATGGTTAACAAATATCAAAATATCAAATATAAAATCATCATCAGTTCCTTGTCCTAATGGTTAACAAATAAGTCAAAATATCAAATATAAAATCACCATCAGTTCCTTGTCCTAATGGTTAAAAAATATCAAAATATCAAATATAAAATCATCATCATTTCCTTGTCCTAATGGTTAAAAAATAAGTCAAAATATCAAAAATAAAATCTTCATCATTTCCTTGAACTAATTGTTAAAAAATAAGTCAAAATATAAAATATAAAATCACCATCAGTTCCTTGTCCTAATGGTTAACATATAAGTCAAAATATCAAAGATAAAATCACCATCAGTTCCTTGTCCTAATGGTTAACAAATAAGTCAAAATATCAAATATAAAATCACCATCAGTTCCTTGTCCTAATGGTTAACAAATAAGTCAAAATATCAAATATAAAATCACCATCAGTTCCTTGTCCTAATGGTTAACAAATAAGTCAAAATATCAAATATAAAACCACCATCAGTTCCTTGTCCTAATGGTTAACAAATAAGTCAAAATATCAAATATAAAATCACCATCAGTTCCTTGTCCTAATGGTTAACAAATAAGTCAAAATATCAAATATAAAATCACCATCAGTTCCTTGTCCTAATGGTTAACAAATAAGTCAAAATATCAAATATAAAATCACCATCAGTTCCTTGTCCTAATTAACAAATAAGTCAAAATATCAAATATAAAATCACCATCAGTTCCTTGTCCTAATGGTTAACAAATAAGTCAAAATATCAAATATAAAATCACCATCAGTTCCTTGTCCTAATGGTTAAAAAATATCAAAATATCAAATATAAAATCACCATCAGTTCCTTGTCCTAATGGTTAAAAAATATCAAAATATCAAATATAAAATCATCATCAGTTCCTTGTCCTAATGGTTAAAAAATAAGTCAAAATATCAAATATAAAATCATCATCAGTTCCTTGTCCTAATGGTTAAAAAATATCAAAATATCAAATATAAAATCACCATCAGTTCCTTGTCCTACTGGTTAACAAATAAGTCAAAATATCAAATATAAAATCACCATCAGTTCCTTGTCCTAATGGTTAACAAATAAGTCAAAATATCAAATATAAAATCACCATCAGTTCCTTGTCCTAATGGTTAACAAATAAGTCAAAATATCAAATATAAAATCACCATCAGTTCCTTGTCCTAATGGTTAACAAATAAGTCAAAATATCAAATATAAAATCACCATCAGTTCCTTGTCCTAATGGTTAACAAATAAGTCAAAATATCAAATATAAAATCACCATCAGTTCCTTGTCCAAATAGTTAACAAATAAGTCAAAATATCAAATATAAAATCACCATCAGTTCCTTGTCCTAATGGTTAACTAATAAGTCAAAATATCAAATATAAAATCACCATCAGTTCCTTGTCCTAATGGTTAACAAATAAGTCAAAATATCAAAAATAAAATCACCATCAGTTCCTTGTCCTAATGGTTAACAAATAAGTCAAAATATCAAATATAAAATCACCATCAGTTCCTTGTCCTAATGGTTAAAAAATAAGTCAAAATATCAAATATAAAATCATCATCAGTTCCTTGTCCTAATTGTTAAAAAATATCAAAATATCAAATATAAAATCATCATCAGTTCCTTGTCCTAATGGTTAAAAAATATCAAAATATCAAATATAAAATCATCATCAGTTCCTTGTCCTAATGGTTAAAAAATATCAAAATATCAAATATAAAATCACCATCAGTTCCTTGTCCTAATGGTTAACAAATAAGTCAAAATATCAAATATAAAATCATCATCAGTTCCTTGTCCTAATGGTTAACAAATAAGTCAAAATATCAAATATAAAATCACCATCAGTTCCTTGTCCTAATGGTTAACAAATAAGTCAAAATATCAAATATAAAATCATCATCAGTTCCTTGTCCTAATGGTTAAAAAATATCAAAATATCAAATATAAAATCATCATCAGTTCCTTGTCCTAATGGTTAAAAAATATCAAAATATCAAATATAAAATCATCATCAGTTCCTTGTCCTAATGGTTAAAAAATATCAAAATATCAAATATAAAATCATCATCAGTTCCTTGTCCTAATGGTTAAAAAATAAGTCAAAATATCAAATATAAAATCACCATCAGTTCCTTGTCCTAATGGTTAACAAATAAGTCAAAATATAAAATATAAAATCACCATCAGTTCCTTGTCCTAATGGTTAACAAATAAGTCAAAATATCAAATATAAAATCACCATCAGTTCCTTGTCCTAATGGTTAACAAATAAGTCAAAATATCAAATATAAAATCACCATCAGTTCCTTGTCCTAATGGTTAACAAATAAGTCAAAATATCAAATATAAAATCACCATCAGTTCCTTGTCCTAATGGTTAAAAAATATCAAAATATCAAATATAAAATCATCATCAGTTCCTTGTCCTAATGGTTAACAAATAAGTCAAAATATCAAATATAAAATCACCATCAGTTCCTTGTCCTAATGGTTAATTATGCTTACGATGTTACATCTTCGAGATTTAAATATACATGGTAGTCCGTTTCTCGTCATACTGCATCGTCACACAATTCAGAGCATATAGATTAATAAAAAAAATAGAAAGACATACAGTTGTTCACTCGTTCCTTCCCTTGGGCACCACCGGCGATCCGTTCGGCTTCAACTTCATTCGTGTTTCGTGTGCCGCATCGTTAACACTTATTTTCGTCCAAAGTTGTAAAAAGTTCCAATTAACAACAATTATAGGGAAAAGGAAGCACAAAGGTGATCCTGACGTTATTCTTGAAATTATTCGTCGATTGGAGAAAATACTACGCCGTCCCAAGCGTAATAAAGGTTAGTGTTATTGCTACCCTCACTTTTTTGAGAAAATAAAAAGAGTGTTTTTTCCTTTTCCATCATATTTTATAACGTACCATCTTAATGTGGTAATACCAGATATTATCCTGATGGTTGGTAAAAATTTATTTCATAAAGTGGTGATACGAGATGTCATCCAGAAATAAATTAAAAGGTACCTGTACTTTCTTAATATAGGACTGTAACGTGGGTGCGCGTATCGAGAGGGGCGGGCGCAGAATGGTAAAACTCGTATCCACAGTACAGGTAAGATTTTATCCAGACAAAGACCTACGGTTGCACCGAACAGCCGGTATATGCGAGGGGCCGAGTATCGTCCGCAACGCCTAACCTTAATTCGGAGCAAGAAATAGGCAACAGGTAAGCTCAGATAAGTGCCGGTAAACCGTCTGATTATCTATAGCGTTAGCAAGTGCCTGAACGAATTTACATAGCACACAGTAATACGCCGACGTTATCGCCGAGGACTTTGCTTGCGTGTTTTAAGGGTGAGAAGCGCCATCTAGTTAAGTTTGGTGTAACTTGAACGACTCGTAGTATAAGTGTTGGTGTTACATCTTCTCCCCCTCTGTTCCCGAAGGCGACCCGACGAGAGGAACAGGAATCGCTGAAGTTTAGCTCTGTTTGGTTTTGGGTGTCCACGGCGTTTCGTCGGGTTGTGCTGTAATTATTCAATGCAGTGGTTAGCAATCTGCTGCCACATTCTATCGGATGTTGCTATTCCCCCTCCCCCTGGACTAATGCAGGCCCTTTGGTGTAGTTGGTGGTGGGTAGCATCCGTTTTTATGGAATAAAGTTTTGTTTCATTGGCTTGACTCAGCAGTCAACACCCGTGCCGTTGTGAACTTCGCATCGTTAAAAGCCTTGTTTTGAGAGTCACCCCTATTCCATGGAGTCTTCTTATTCGTCAGTCTGGTTAATAGCTCACTAATCATTGGGAAAGTTGATATGAGCCGTCGATACCAAGAACAGATCACTACAACCGAAGCACACCAGGCAGATGAGATGGGCTCGATTATCTCCTCTTTTAGCAACTTCGCCTTTAAAGCTTTATGTTGGACTGGCAGCAGTCGATCGGGGGGTACTATCGGTGTATAAGTCTCAGTAACAATTGTGTGCTCAGCTAAAGCAGTTTGCTTCGAACTTGAAAGGGACACCTCTTCATTATTCAGGTCAGCCATATTCTCTAAGCTAATGGCAGAGATAAAGATGTCATCAGTCGTATAGCCTGGAAACAACGCAGCTGACTCAGGTGACAAATCAACTTGTGCTTCTACAATCGATTTCACAGCATCGGCATATAAATAGTCCGTGTAGTCAGGTGGGGTTCCGTCGAATAAATGACGAGAGCGTTTGGTTGGAATGCATTGTTCAGCGGTACAAGCTTCCAAATCTCCAGCACTGTCTGGCAATGGCCTTGCGTTCCTAGGTGCAAAAGCTTCCATATCTCTGACAGTGTTTGGCAATGCCCTTGCGTTCCTAGGTGCGACTACGTGTCTTTCTAAAGTCGACCAGTCCTTAATCCCACCCTGCCACCATGTCGCTGCTTCGCTTTTCATTTCATTCACAGATTGCAGTGCCACTGTCGTGATTGACGTTACTAGCTCGTGAAGTTGTTCCGGTGACATTTTCTTTTCTGGTTTTCTCTTCACAACTGGGATCTTGCTATAAGTTCTGCGCCTCGTCCGCAAGGTAGGTCCAGGTTTACTCGGAGGACCTTTGCTGGTACTCGCCACCTTGGATTGGATGGCCGTACGTCGGGCGCCAGATGTAACGCGGGTGCGCGTATCGAGAGGGGCGGGCGCAGAATGGTAAAACTCGTATCCACAGTACAGGTAAGATTTTATCCAGACAAAGACCTACGGTTGCACCGAACAGCCGGTATATGCGAGGGGCCGAGTATCGTCCGCAACGCCTAACCTTAATTCGGAGCAAGAAATAGGCAACAGGTAAGCTCAGATAAGTGCCGGTAAACCGTCTGATTATCTATAGCGTTAGCAAGTGCCTGAACGAATTTACATAGCACACAGTAATACGCCGACGTTATCGCCGAGGACTTCGCTTGCGTGTTTTAAGGGTGAGAAGCGCCATCTAGTTAAGTTTGGTGTAACTTGAACGACTCGTAGTATAAGTGTTGGTGTTACAGGACTATTATTGTCAACTATACTTTATAACGTACCATCTTAACGTGGTAATACCAGATATTATCCTGATGGTTATTAAAAATTTATTTCCTAAAGTGGTGATACGAGATGTCATCCAGAAATAAATTAATAGGTACCTGTACCTTCTTAATGTAGGACTATCATCGTCCACTATATTTTATAACGTACCATCTTAACGTGGTGATACCAGATGTCATCCAGAAATAAATGAATACCTGTACGTTCTTAATTTACCCGATATCATCCTGAAAGTAACTATGTTATAATACTATATGGAAATGATTATGTTTTCCCTTATGAGATCGCGAACGTTGATCTGACATCTCATCCTCGAACACGATGTCCAATAGAAGTATTAGCGAGGTGAGAAGCATTCCTTATATGGAATCTGCATACGTAAATAAAGACTACGTGAATGAAGAACCACTCGTGGCATTCATTGTCACAGACACATTACTCAATACCTGAACTGATAACCCAATCAACCATCCTGCTCGACTGGCACAACTTTTGTTATGTTAGGTGAAGCAAGAAGTTACGAAAAACTCTAGATGAAACCTACCTACAGAGATCTCTTAACGCTGGGGAATTCGAATAGATGGGTTAGCTAAGGAATATATGTATTCCCTCATAGATAGGATGCTGATTCCGTAAAACTTCCTATTAACACGGGTACTTAAATTAAACCCGAAAGTAAATTGAAGACTTTCTGATACGGCAAAAAACAATGATAAACGACTAGAAAAATCACAAAACAAGTTGGGTTCGGGAATTGCCTAATTCATGATACGATAAAGAAAATATTTGAGTTAAATTACTAGATTTTCATTACGAAGAAACTGTAAACCAGCGCAAACTTATAGTTCTACTTTTCGACAAAAGTTTTTCGAGGACAATACAAGGTTTAAAAGAGATACCTACCTACTTTTTTGGCGATAAACACGTCTGGTTTTTTCAACGAGGAACTCCAATGTCAAGAAACGCACAAACTCCCCGCCCGCAGAACAATCCGAAGGCATCAGTGTCAGCACCGTACCTTCAACGTTGGCAAGGAGGAACGCCAGTTCGAAGCCCGCATTTTCCAAGTAGCCCCCGCGAACAAATCACGCGACGGCCGACATCATTAGAGGAACCGCATGCTGATAGAATACAATTATTCTGTAGTAACTTGGCTAACGATTACTGATGACCCGATTATACTGTCTTATGTTAGTGGTTATAAACTCCCTTTCATATGTACCACAAAACACTGTAGGTACCTGATAACCTATCTCTTCCGCTAGAGAAAATTTGTGCGGCCGTATCTAAGCTACTCAGTCTTAGCACTATATCACAATGCACTGAACAGACGCGCCATTATGTCTATCTTACGTTTTTTCATACGTAAAAGTAGGACTTAGATGTGCCACTTCAAAATGGAAGATACGAACAGCTCATTCCTGAATAGGTTTCTAACAGTGCTTACATGGCCACAATCGACCATTTTTTAGTACCCATCCATCCACCGGATACAAAATACCTAAGATTCAGAATTGACCTGTTATAATTATGAATTTAATTTTATTCAGTTATTTGCCTTACGGCCTTAGTTCAGCCCCGTATATTATTGAAACCACTAAGTTATTGAAACCTCTTTTATCCTTGTTATGAGATCTAGGACTTACAAGAGTTGGGTGTCTTGGCGTATTGTGCATTGGAGCAGGTTATACTACCTATGAAAACAGCAATAGTACAGACTGTAGTAACCAATTTGAAAAATGTAGGCTTTAAAATTAACCGCGAAAACGGTTACATGTGCTCAAAACAAATATGTCAATTTTTACGTCTTTAAATTAATGCTCAAACTACCTATGTCCTTAGAACTACCTACTCAAAAAATAAATAAGCTTTTATTCCTTCTCAAAGAGACTCAAAGAGATAATAATTATCCATGAGCTTGCTAAGTGTATCAGTATGCTAACAGCTGCTTGTCTCGCTGTAGCCTATTGTTGGTTGTACAACGTACGTACATTTTGAGCGTGAAAAATACTTAGCACTGCAAATTTTCGATGATGGTTATAATTTACGTATGAATCTCAAAAATTATTTGCAAGATGCCTTCATTTGGTGGTCCAACATGGCCAACAAGGCCAAGAATAAGATACATACAAATAACTAAAATTTGATTATATGTACAGTTTTGTCGTTGATGTACTGGGGAGCTGTATGTGACGGGTATGGTAACTATTAATTTAACTTTCATAAGTGCTCCTTTGGGGCCTATTTGAATAAAGCATTTTGAATTTGAATTGGAATTAAAGGTCACTGGTTAGCCGCCTTCCTAGGGTTAAAATCCTTCAGTTAAAAATGTCGCAACGTAAATGTGTTCTTAGGGTTGATAAACATCACTGCTATCTCCTATATATATGAAATTGGTGATACACAATTTCTGCACCTCAGTCATATCGCTAGAGAAATTTAGCAACGATAAGAAACAAATAACATAACGTTATTGTATTTGCTTCATACATAGAATAGAAGAATAAAATAGAATAGCATCTCCTTCTTTCGCTCTTGTGCTAAAATGATAAATAAACCTTTGATAATTTTTCGAAGGACAGTGAAAATTTCGCTCGCTTTAGCATGCGGTATTTTCATTGTTCCATGGCCTGTAGCTTAGCCAACCTTGGTATCTTCTATTCAAATCGTACCCTGGTGTGCTCTATATTATCCGGCAAGCGTACCTACGACAAGGTGACTCCGAAGATACTGTCGAATTTTTTTTAAATTCTCTATCAAACAATACCATTATTCAGTACAATGCAAATGCTAAATTAAAATTTTATTATTCTGTGGTTTATTTTTGGTCTAGCATACAATCTTGGATGTCTATGATACGTCGATTAGAGAAATATTAAGATTTCTAACTGAAAAGTTTTAAAAAAGGGTCTGGTTATGGCACTTTCAACTCTTCGGTGCGCTTTATTATTAATTTTAGGTAAACATCACTGCAAAACAGACATACTATAACATAATTAGATTTTTTAAAGGTGCTTTTCCTTTTTTTTTGTTAAACGTGAATCTATCTGCCCAGCGAAAACTTTGATTTCATAATTGAAAGAGCAAGCCAATCTAGAAGTCTTACAGTCAGTGGAGACTTGTAAATGACTTTTGATTTTTACTATGTGTCTATTTCAATATGTTAATAGTCGATAGTCTTCCTAATATGGATAAATAAATAAATAAATACAAACAAACTTATCCTTACATTAAATAAACCGATCCACAACGCACCCCCTGAAACCATTAGTCGCTGGGTTAAGTCAACTTTATGTAAGTCGCGTGGATATGCCCGTGTTCACTGCACACAGCACGCGCCACCCTTCTACTTCTCCAGCCAGATGATCTGGATTGTTCATCGGCCTTATCAAAAGAATAGCCATCTAGATGGGTAATCCTCCTTGTTTTGCTAAATTCTACAATCAAACTTTGCTAAATTCTGAATACACATCGTTCGCTTAGGCAGTATTATCGTTTGAATAAATTAAACTTTAAGTTTAGAATCCTGAAGCGATATAATATTTACATTTATTAAAATTTCTTCGTTTATTTTACTATTTTGTTACTATTTACGAATATCTTTCATTCTGCAGCATACTCTAAACATCTACCATGTATATTTAAATCTCGAAGATGTAACATCGTAAGCATAATTTATGGTTAAAAGAACTTACCTTAAGTGAATTTCAACCAAAATTATGCGAGATGTTACATCTGAAGAGATTTAAACTCCCTCCCACCCTGTAGGACTCATAACATTGATACGTAGTGATGATTCACTACAGACACTATGTTAACCCAAGAGTTGCAGAATGCAGACATCAGCTCTAAAAAGAATGAAGTTGAAGCCGAACGGATCGCCGGTGGTGCCCAAGGGAAGGAACGAGTGAACAACTGTATGTCTTTCTATTTTTTTTATTAATCTATATGCTCTGAATTGTGTGACGATGCAGTATGACGAGAAACGGACTACCATGTATATTTAAAT
The DNA here is from genome assembly GCA_907269065.1 of Crocallis elinguaria. Taxonomy (NCBI): domain Eukaryota; kingdom Metazoa; phylum Arthropoda; class Insecta; order Lepidoptera; family Geometridae; genus Crocallis; species Crocallis elinguaria. The sequence goes on along the minus strand of OU026081.1, from coordinate 1,496,901 downwards.
CTCTTCAGATGTAACATCTCGCATAATTTTGGTTGAAATTCACTTAAGGTAAGTTCTTTTAACCATAAACAAATAAGTCAAAATATAAAATATAAAATCACCATCAGTTCCTTGTCCTAATGGTTAACAAATATCAAATATAAAATCACCATCAGTTCCTTGTCCTAATGGTTAACAAATAAGTCAAAATATAAAATATAAAATCACCATCAGTTCCTTGTCCTAATGGTTAACAAATAAGTCAAAATATCAAATATAAAATCACCATCAGTTCCTTGTCCTAATGGTTAAAAAATATCAAAATATCAAATATAAAATCATCATCAGTTCCTTGTCCTAATGGTTAACAAATAAGTCAAAATATCAAATATAAAATCACAATACAATACAATACAATGATTTCTCCCGCATGATTTCTAAGATCGACTGGCCGTCCATTCCTCAAGTAGTTTTTGATGGAATCTCAATACCATTTAGCGAATCTGTTAGGAATCTTGGCTTAATCATGGATCGTTGTCTTAGCTGGAGTACTCATTTGGATGCAATTAGCCGCAAAATTTTCGCCTCAGGTGCTTCATTGAAGCGCCTTCGCAATTTCTTACCCACTGCCACTAAAGTTGCGCTGGCACAATCTCTTCTACTTCCGATTTTGGACTATGCCGACGCCTGCTATCTAGACCTTACGGAGCAGCAATTAAACAAGCTTGAGCGTCTTCAGAACTTTTGCATTAGATTCATATTTGGCTTGCGTAAATATGATCATGTGTCCCAATTTCGACTAAAACTCAAGTGGCTTCCCATTCGCCTCCGCCGGAATGCTCATATTCTTTCCCTTCTCTATAATATATTATATAATCCCTCGTCGCCACAATATCTTAAAGAACGTTTTAATTTCCTGTCTGAATCTAACTCTTTCTCCCTTAGGTCTTCGGATAATCTTATGCTCAAGACTCCTTCACATTGGAGTACCTTTTATGACGGCTCATTTACTGTTGAAGCTGCACGCCTATGGAATGCCTTACCAGTTTCCATTAGGCGTGCACCTTCATTGAATGTTTTCAAAAATAGCGTGACAAAATTTTACCAGTCAAAGTGTGCTTCTTAACTAATTTTTCATTCTGTACCTGAGTAATTTGTTTTGTATCATCATAAGTATTTATTTGATTAGCTAAATTACCTTTAAAGTTATCATTATTATGCATATACCTATATATAAATTGTATTTATAGTATGTAGTAGGTATATATTATTTTATATTATATATATAATATATAAATATATAAAATTTGTTTTATGTATTATAATAAGTAGATATTAGTATTTATGTCTGTGTAATCATTTTATTTATTAGTATGGCAGTATTGTTAGTACACTCCTCGTCGTCTTCGATTTTAATAAATCCTTTCCATCCAAAGGTTGCCTGGAAGAGATCGCTTTTAGCGATAAGGCCGCCCATTGTAGCACTTAGTGTAAAATATTTATGTTCCTTGTTTATTTTTCTTTGGTGTGTACAATAAAGCGTTTATCTATCTATCTATCTATCTACAATACAATAATACTTTATTGCACACCAAAAAAATTAACAGGAAAATAATAAAAAGAAAACAATAACTTAAAATGGTAGTACATTGGGCGGTCTTATCGCTTATAGCGATTTCTTCCAGACAACCTTTGGATGGACAGGACTCAAATGAAAAACAATGTGGTCGGTGGTGTACAAAGATACAAAGATATACCTATATACTAATACATATTACACATACATACCAATATCTAACATAAAAATAAATAAATAAAGATATAACATACATAAATAAATACATATATATCGGAGCAATGACGTCACAGGCGAGCTTCATGGACGGTGTAAAATGACAACAATCAAAACATGTTAACTTTGGTTTACTAATAAGCGTTTAGAACCATAAATTACTCATTGGATTGTTAATAATTTCACTTAAACTTTGATTAACTAATTAATGTTTGCTAACCATAAATTATTCATTGAATTGTTAAAACTAGACAAATGATTGTTAAACTGAACAAATTCACTGTAAACACAATTTTTTAAAAGATTGCCGACAAGTTTCTTGCCCGTTCTTCTTGTACGGCCTATTACTTGGAATGGGCGCCTAGAGTCATTTATTTTAACTATCATGAGTGCTCTCCTGGGCCCCATGTTAATAAAAAGTAATGAATTTCAATTGAAGATTAAAATCTAAAGTAGAATGACAAGATCTAACAAGTTTTATAAAGATTCTTTGTCACAATCTGTTTTGCTATAAATACGAGCGACCGACTGTTGAAAACAAGCAGTATTGCGCCTACCGTCGGACCGTTCAGATCTCCCATATAACCTTGCCGAAATAAATGGTTGAGATAAATGGAGCTTCTACGAGTTTTCTTTCTACGAGGGGTGAGCGGTCACCATGATGTTGAAGATGTTGACGTCACCGGTGGTGACGCCACCGTTTTTAAAAAGACCCCTGGACTCGCTTCCCCGTCATCAGAAGTGGGATTGGAACGGAACAACCTAGCTTTCCAATCCTAGCCTTCTCACCCGCTTGTCACCTGAAGTACCAGCACAGATGGAGTGGGATTGGAATGGAACAACCTAGCTTTCCAATCCTAGCCTTCTCACCCGCTTGTCACCTGAAGGACCAGCACAAATGGGCAATGCAGCCGAGCCCAGTCGCAGCAGAGGTCCCCACATCAGACACCAGCTCCTGAAGATTATGCTGACACACCACCGTATTGGCGAGAGATTACCCATCACTACCAGCTCCTGAAGATTATGCTGACACACCACCGTATTGGCGAGAGATGACCCATCACTACCAACTCCTGAAGATTATGCTGACACACTAGCCGCGTCCGTGGTATCTACACGAACGGGTCAACACGTGCAACCAAACCAAGAAAAAGGCGATGGACTCATGACATCAGAATACAGGTGAATCGTAACTTTTTCTACCATATTTTAACTTTAGACTTGCATGCACATCGCAACTTAAAACTTACAAATAATCCAAGAGATTACTTCTAATTTTTCATGAGATTTCTTAGTTTCGTGAGTTTTATTTTTAAAAGTTTTTCACGAGATACCCACAAATACCAAAAATCTACGAGTTATCCGTGTGCTGTCCGCGAGTTATCCCGAGGTATCCGCGAGTTATCCCGGGCAATCCGCGAGTGATCCGTGAGTCAATCCAAGTGATAGCCGTGAGTTAATCCAAGAGGTAGCCGCGAGTTAATCCAAAGAGATAGCCGTGAGTTAATCCAAAGAGGTGGCCGCGAGTTAGTCCAAGAGATGGCCGCGAGTGATCCGTGAGATGTCCGACGAGATATCCGACGAGATATCCGGAGATATCCGATGAGATTGTCACGCGATTTCCACGAGATATCTACGAAAATCCATACCTAGTAATTCTAACCCAACTTAATAAAAAGGCCTCCAAATCTTTTCAAGTATGGCAGTGTCTTTAATAGACATCACAACTCTTAATTCGGGTTAAGCTTTGTGTAGTGAGTGTGAAGTTTGATTTGTTTGGTTTAAGTTGAACTTCGATGTTTGTGTTGGAAAACTATTACCGTTTTTCCTGTGAATCTGTGTGTATGCTAGTTAATTCTAAAACGCGTTTGCCACTAGCGTTTGCGTTCATAGTGTTACTTCTATTCCGGTATACGTAAATGCGCGATGTGGTAGTTACAAAAATTCATTGAATATACTGAACTTTCATTGTTTGATTGTTTCATAAATTCGCGGCGTTAGCAACAGCGCGATGTGTTCATTTAGTACTGTGTGAGTCGGGAATTGATAAGTCAACTACGCCTATTAAACATTTTTATTATGGTTTCATGTGACTGCTGCATCTATCATCTGATGCCTAAGCAACAGCGCAAGGAGTGCGGTAAAAGGCTGGCGCTTCACATGTGATGGTGACACATGGCTTCTTCGGTCATCAAGAAAGTGGGCTCATCAACTAGTCATCAGCAAGTGAACCTGTGCTCCAAAACTGCGCGAGGAATGTTACAGATAAGTGATATTCGGTTAATGATTCGGGATCCGAATTGTTAAACCTGATAATTTTGAATCGTCTTTAAGACTGTACAAATCATTTTATTCCTTATATCCCCTCCATTTTTGTCATTTTCAGAGCCTCTGTGGACCACGGTCATAATTTAAAGGCCTAGACCACAGCATCGTCCTTTCCAATTTCCTTTAGAGCCCCTGTGGACCACGGCGTACAAGACCGCCCAGACCACAGCATCAATTACCTGTGACCTATTTATAATTACTATAACGTGTTTGTTGTTCGTTTTTCTTTTATTACTTTTTTCAGAGCCTCTGCGGACCACGGTCATAACAATAAGGCCCAGACCGCAGCATCAACCTGTATCCCATTTCCTTTAGAGCCTCTGTGGACCACGGCGTACAAGACCGCCCAGACCCACAGCATCAATTCCTAGATTTCAGAGCCTCTGTGGACCACGGCCATTTAAAGGCCTAGACCACAGCATCGTCCTTTCCCATTTCCCTTAGAGCCTCTGTGGACCACGGCGTACAAGACCGCCCAGACCACAGCAACATCCCTGTCTACGAGAATTTAAAAATAATGCAATGATGCGTGGAGCATTTGCATTGAACCTATAATAAATCTATTCATGCAATGATGCGTGGAGCATTTGCATTGAACCAATAATAAATCAAAGCCATAATGCGTGGAGCATTGGCAAACTACTGTTACTCAAATTCCCTTGTACAGCAAATTTATTTAAGTTTAACTGTGAATGTTTGCATGTGAACTGTTGTTTACAGAATATTATTAAGAAAGTACCTACTAAAAGTTGGCTGATAATTTTGTTACGTGAATATTGTTTCACTCTAACATAAAATTAAATCTTCGCAATTTGAAAAATAAGCAATGCAGCTTAATTTATGCAGTGATGAGAAACAAAGTTAACAGCTAGTGTACCGGTGTACGGGTACCTACCTCAAAACCAAATTTCTAGTTTTAAGAAACACCGTGCCTGGTGCAGGGCGCGCACCACCTGTCAGAATGGCCGAGTCGGCGTGAAGCGGGCTACGTCTACGGTGTTGAGCAGGGCAATAGGAAACATAACATGTTTACCTACTTTGATTAACTAAATGTTTACCTACCTACTTTGGTTAGCTAAATAGTTTGCTCATTAGATTGTCGAAACTAGATAACTTCACTGTAAAGATAATTGATCAAAGAAAAGAAAACAAAAAGAAAAGAAAAAAGAAAAGAAAAAGAACAAAAAAAAAAAAAAAAATTTTTCTTTTCTCTTAAGAATGCAAACTATTACTCTTGCAAACTTAACTGCAAGCAACGGTGGTTGCTTACAGATACCAAACTCAGAAGGAAACGTCTCATTGTTTCAGAACATAACTGGACTGGTGCAGAGCACGCACCATCTATCAGAATGGCCGTATCGGAGCAATGACGTCACAGGCGAGCTTCATGGACGGTGTAAAATGACAACAATCAAAACATGTTAACTTTGGTTTACTAATAAGCGTTTAGAACCATAAATTACTCATTGGATTGTTAATAATTTCACTTAAACTTTGATTAACTAATTAATGTTTGCTAACCATAAATTATTCATTGAATTGTTAAAACTAGACAAATGATTGTTAAACTGAACAAATTCACTGTAAACACAATTTTTTAAAAGATTGCCGACAAGTTTCTTGCCCGTTCTTCTTGTACGGCCTATTACTTGGAATGGGCGCCTAGAGTCATTTATTTTAACTATCATGAGTGCTCTCCTGGGCCCCATGTTAATAAAAAGTAATGAATTTCAATTGAAGATTAAAATCTAAAGTAGAATGACAAGATCTAACAAGTTTTATAAAGATTCTTTGTCACAATCTGTTTTGCTATAAATACGAGCGACCGACTGTTGAAAACAAGCAGTATTGCGCCTACCGTCGGACCGTTCAGATCTCCCATATAACCTTGCCGAAATAAATGGTTGAGATAAATGGAGCTTCTACGAGTTTTCTTTCTACGAGGGGTGAGCGGTCACCATGATGTTGAAGATGTTGACGTCACCGGTGGTGACGCCACCGTTTTTAAAAAGACCCCTGGACTCGCTTCCCCGTCATATACATATTAAAGTGATTTAATATTATACTTACATACAACTACATAAATACTAGCATTGCAAGGATAGATAATACTTAGATACCATAGTTTTAAAAATAGTAAGAGATTTAGCTTGCTTGATCGATATAGGCAATGCGTTCCACAGACGGACGGCTTGTACGGTGAAAGATTTGTGGTAAAACTGAGAAGTATGAACAGGGCTTTTTAATTGAAGGGTATTGGAGGATCGTAAGGTAAGTGAATTAGAAAGCTGCAAAAACTCAAAACGTTCTTTTAGATATGAAGGAGTGCTAGGAATAAAAAGGATTTTATAGAGAAGTGAGAGAATGTGTGTATTCCGGCGAAGACGGATAGGTAACCATTTCAGCTTTTTGCGAAATTCGGAGATGTGGTCATATTTCCGCAAACCAAATATAAACCGAATGCAGAAGTTTTGCAAACGCTCAACCCTGTCTAGCTGTTCTTCGGTTAAATCAGAATAACAAGATAGATAGATAGATAGATAGATAGATTAACTCTTTATTGAAACACCACATTAGAGATACCTTAAAAAAATAATTAAAACAATTTAACAATAAGTGTTACAATCGGCGGTCTTATCGCTTAGAGCGATCTCTTCCAGACAACCGTGCATGGAGAAGAATAACATTAAATAAACATGGACGGTGGTTTCAATTATTATGCACATCTAATGTTTTAAAACTTAATATAAACAGATAAACTTACATAAACGAGATAAATACTTAAAATACATACATTTAAATAAGACAAATAAACATAATACATATAATAATAAACATAACATAATACATACATAATATATTAAATACATATCGTAAAAATATTACAAAAAAGTGAAAACAGCTATTGCGAAAGATAAAAGATTTTAACCTTATTTTTGAACACATCTAGTGAAGGCGCACGTTTTATTGTTTCTGGTAAATCATTCCACAACCGGACTGCTTCCACAGAAAAAGAATAATGATAAAACGAACTACTATGCAAAGGTGTCATAAGTATTAAGTTATCTGATGACCTTAAGGATCGAACGTTGGCAGTGTGAAGGAAATTGAATCGCTCCTTCAGATAACTGGGAAAAGTGGGATTGAACAAAACATTGTAAAGGAGGGACAGGATATGAGCATTCCGGCGACGGCGAATAGGAAGCCACTTGAGTTGAGAGCGAAATTCGGAGACATGGTCATACTTGCGCAGGCCAAATATGAACCTTATGCAGAAGTTTTGGAGACGCTCAAGTTTATTTAGCTGGTCCTCCGTAAGATCAAGATAGCATACATCAGCGTAATCAAGAATAGGGAGTAGAAGAGACTGTGCAAGCGCAATCTTGGTGGTGGTCGGTAAAAAGTTGCGTAGCTTCCGTAATGAGGCAGCAGAGGCGTAGATCTTGCGGCTAGTGATTGCTAATTGAGGGCCCCAAGATAAGCATTTGTCTATTGTAATGCCGAGATTTCTAACGGTGTCACAAAATGGCACGCAGACTCCATCAAACATCACTTGAGGAAGCATCTTATCATCAACAAGCATCGGCGTAGTCTATTATCGGGAGTAAAAGTGATTGCGCCAACGCAGTTTTGGTGGCAATGGGAAGGAAATTACGCAGTCTCCTGAGTGAGCCTGCCGATGCAAAGACTTTGCGACTGACTTCAGCCAGTTGCGGTCTCCAAGACATTTGACTGTCCAAAATTACACCTAAATTTTTTACTGTTTGACTCATGTTGACAGGTATGCCGTCGAACAGTACTTGGGGAAGACGGAACCAGTCAATCTTTGAGACCATGCGAGAACTTCCAATTATTATGGTCTGTGTTTTGGTTGGATTGACTGTAAGACCAAAAGATCTGCTCCAATCTAGAATACGCCGTAAATCGCAATTTGTCGTCTCAATAGCCACGTGTAATTGTCCTAGTGGAGCCTGCGTATAAATTTGTAAGTCATCTGCATAGAGGTGGTAGGAAGAAGATAACTGTTGAGAAATTGAATTTATAAAAATCGCAAAAAGGAGAGGAGATAAAACGCCGCCCTGAGGAACGCCAGCAGAAATGTCACACCAAGAGTAGTAGGTGTCGTCAATACGTATGCGCTGCCGGCGCCCAGTCAGGTAACTACGAAACCATCCAATTACCGCTGGAGATACGTTAAGAGAGGAAAGAAGTCCAATCAAAACATCAAAATCAACGTTATTGAAAGCATTGCTAAAGTCCAGCAGTGATAGCACAGTCAGGTGACCATTATCCATGCCATACCTGATGTCATCGGTGATCTTGGTCAAAGCAGTCACCGTGCTATGACCAGGGCGAAAACCGGATTGGAAAGGGTTAAGGAGACTGTTTTTGATTAGGAAAAAGGAAAGTTGTTTATGGACGAGACGTTCCAGAACTTTAGATAGAAAAGGAAGAATGGAAATAGGCCGAAATTCTGTAAATACAGATGGGTTGACCTTTTTGGGAAGAGGGGTAATTTGGGCTTCCTTCCATATAACTGGAAATATGCCCGAGGAAATGGAGAAATTAAGAAGAAACTGGATAACTGGAACGATTTCATCAAGTATGGGTACTATCATCTTGCGGCTGATGCTATCACTACCAACAGCGTTGGATGAAATTGACTGTATGCTTCTCTTAACATCACAGTCGGTAAATGGCTGAAAGAGAAAAGAATCGTGGTTAGGAGTTGGAATAGATGAAAGTAGTCGTAAAGTAGCAGCCTTTGTAGGTCCATCAAAATTGGAAGAAGAGGAGAAATGCTGATTTAACAGATTAATATCTAAATCTTTAGGAATATTGTCTTGCCGAGATTTTCCAACCCCCAATGACCTTAGAAATTTCCAGACTTTAGCTGGGTCTTCATTTTCAACAGATTCACCATCACCAAATCACCATCAGTTCATTGTCCTAATGGTTAACAAATAAGTCAAAATATAAAATATCAAATCACCATCAGTTCCTTGTCTTAATGGTTAACAAATAAGTCAAAATATCAAATATAAAATCATCATCAGTTTCTTGTCCTAATGGTTAACATATAAGTCAAAATATAAAATCACCATCAGTTCCTTGTCCTAATGGTTAACAAATAAGTCAAAATATCAAATATAAAATCACCATCAGTTCCTTGTCCTAATGGTTAACAAATAAGTCAAAATATCAAATATAAAATCACCATCAGTTCCTTGTCCTAATGGTTAACAAATAAGTCAAAATATCAAATATAAAATCACCATCAGTTCCTTGTCCTAATGGTTAACAAATAAGTCAAAATATCAAATATAAAATCACCATCAGTTCCTTGTCCTAATGGTTAACAAATAAGTCAAAATATCAAATATAAAACCACCATCAGTTCCTTGTCCTAATGGTTAACAAATAAGTCAAAATATCAAATATAAAATCACCATCAGTTCCTTGTCCTAATGGTTAACAAATAAGTCAAAATATCAAATATAAAATCACCATCAGTTCCTTGTCCTAATGGTTAACAAATAAGTCAAAATATCAAATATAAAATCACCATCAGTTCCTTGTCCTAATTATCAAATAAGTCAAAATATCAAATATAAAATCACCATCAGTTCCTTGTCCTAATGGTTAACAAATAAGTCAAAATATCAAATATAAAATCACCATCAGTTCCTTGTCCTAATGGTTAACAAATAAGTCAAAATATCAAATATAAAATCACCATCAGTTCCTTGTCCTAATGGTTAACAAATAAGTCAAAATATCAAATATAAAATCATCATCAGTTCCTTGTCCTAATGGTTAACAAATAAGTCTAAATATCAAATATAAAATCACCATCAGTTCCTTGTCCTAATGGTTAAAAAATAAGTCAAAATATCAAAAATAAAATCTTCATCATTTCCTTGAACTAATGGTTAACAAATAAGTCAAAATATCAAATATAAAATCACCATCAGTTCCTTGTCCTAATGGTTAACATATAAGTCAAAATATAAAATATAAAATCACCATCAGTTCCTTGTCCTAATGGTTAACAAATAAGTCAAAATATCAAATATAAAATCACCATCAGTTCCTTGTCCTAATGGTTAACAAATAAGTCAAAATATCAAATATAAAATCACCATCAGTTCCTTGTCCTAATGGTTAACAAATAAGTCAAAATATCAAATATAAAATCACCATCAGTTCCTTGTCCTAATGGTTAACAAATAAGTCAAAATATCAAATATAAAATCACCATCGGTTCCTTGTCCTAATGGTTAACAAATAAGTCAAAATATCAAATATAAAATCACCATCAGTTCCTTGTCCTAATGGTTAACAAATAAGTCAAAATATCAAATATAAAATCACCATCGGTTCCTTGTCCTAATGGTTAACAAATAAGTCAAAATATCAAATATAAAATCACCATCAGTTCCTTGTCCTAATGGTTAACAAATAAGTCAAAATATCAAATATAAAATCACCATCAGTTCCTTGTCCTAATGGTTAACAAATAAGTCAAAATATCAAATATAAAATCACCATCAGTTCCTTGTCCTAATGGTTAACAAATAAGTCAAAATATCAAATATAAAATCACCATCAGTTCCTTGTCCTAATGGTTAACAAATAAGTCAAAATATCAAATATAAAATCACCATCAGTTCCTTGTCCTAATGGTTAACAAATAAGTCAAAATATCAAATATAAAATCACCATCAGTTCCTTGTCCTAATGGTTACCAAATAAGTCAAAATATCAAATATAAAATCACCATCAGTTCCTTGTCCTAATGGTTAACAAATAAGTCAAAATATCAAATATAAAATCACCATCAGTTCCTTGTCCTAATGGTTAACAAATAAGTCAAAATATCAAATATAAAATCATCATCAGTTCCTTGTCCTAATGGTTAACAAATAAGTCAAAATATCAAATATAAAATCACCATCAGTTCCTTGTCCTAATGGTTAAAAAATATCAAAATATCAAATATAAAATCATCATCATTTCCTTGTCCTAATGGTTAACAAATAAGTCAACATATCAAAAATAAAATCTTCATCATTTCCTTGAACTAATGGTTAAAAAATAAGTCAAAATATAAAATATAAAATCACCATCAGTTTCTTGTCCTAATGGTTAACATATAAGTCAAAATATAAAATATAAAATCACCATCAGTTCCTTGTCCTAATGGTTAACAAATAAGTCAAAATATCAAATATAAAATCACCATCAGTTCCTTGTCCTAATGGTTAACAAATAAGTCAAAATATCAAATATAAAATCACCATCAGTTCCTTGTCCTAATGGTTAACAAATAAGTCAAAATATCAAATATAAAATCACCATCAGTTCCTTGTCCTAATGGTTAACAAATAAGTCAAAAATTCAAAAAAAAATTCAAAATTCAAAAGTCTTTATTCAAATAGGCCCCAAAGGAGCACTTATGAAAGTTAAAATGACTCTAACAGCCGGCCTCTGCAACATTCATCTACCCGAATCACAGACTAAAACTAATGCTGTCTTTATCAGAACATAATAAATGACAAAGACACCAACAGACCCAATCCGTGCTCAAAGTCAACGAACCTTCCAGAAACCCACCGTGCCCGTTCCAAATTGGTATAGGCCGAGCAAGAAGAAGGGCAAGAAACTCGTCACGGCATTCTTTTTAAAAAAAAAAAGTAGTTTATTACAATGATTCTAATGCTAACAACTAACAATTTAAAGTTTAGTAGTCGCCAGGAGGCTCCTGAGCTGTTTGCCTCCATGCATCCTTGTCATCTACATAATCCTTAATTTTATAATACGCTTTTTTAATTAATACACTCTTGACTATACGTTTAAACTTTCCTTGTGGTAATTCAGTTAATACTTCAGGAATTTTGTTGTAGAATCTGACACCATTTGCCAGGAACGATTTGTTAGTTTTACTTAATCTGAACCCGGGTACAACAATTTTATGTTTACTTCTTGTATTTAACTCATGTACATCACTTTTTAAGTTAAATTTAGTAATATTCTTCCGTACATACATTATATTTTCCAAAATGTATAGCGAAGGCAGGGTTAGAATACCTATTTCTTTAAAAAAGTCTCTTAGAGATTCGCGTGGACCCATGTCATAGATGGCGCGTACTGCTCTCTTTTGTAATATGAAGATGGTATCTATATCGGCAGCAGATCCCCAAAGTAGGACGCCATAAGACATCAAACTATGAAAATATGCAAAATATACCAACCTTGCCGTCGCCACATCAGTCAGCTGCCTAATTTTACGTACTGCAAATGCAGCGGAACTCAAACGACCCGATAGGGCATTGATGTGAGGACCCCACTGCATTTTGGAGTCAATAGTTAATCCTAAGAATACAGTGTTATTCACCAGGTCAAGTTTGCTGCCTTCCAATTCCACTTTAGATTCCACGTGTGGTACGTTGGGAAGTGAAAATTTAATACATTTAGTTTTACTAGCGTTAAGTAGTAGATTATTAGCAGCAAACCATTCTGAGATTTTGTCAAGGTTATCATTTAATTCCTTTAGTTCACTGTCTTTCCTATCAGTTTTAAAAATGAGTGAAGTATCATCAGCAAACAAAACTATGTCCAATGCTATATGGTCTGTCATAAAGGGTAAGTCATTTATATATACTAGAAAGAGAAAGGGGCCCAGTATTGATCCCTGCGGTACGCCTATCTTCACTGAAGAACCACAAGATGTTACTCTATCGATGCCAACCTTCTGCTGTCTACCCGTCAAGTAAGAATTTACAAGATCAAGAGCTGTCCCACGCACGCCGTAATGATGCATTTTTTTAATAAGCGTTCTGTGGTCCACACAATCAAATGCTTTGGAGAGGTCACAGAATACTCCAATAGCATCCTGTGAACCCTCCCAAGCTCCAAAGATGTGGGACATCAGTTTAGCTCCGGCATCGACTGTTGATCTGCCTTTCGTGAAACCAAACTGGTGACCGTGCAATATTCTATACTCGTTGAAATGTGAAAGTAACTGTTCTAATATAATTTTTTCAAAGATTTTGCTAAGAGCTGGAAGTACAGAAACTGGTCTATAGTTAGAGGGGGTGTCCTTACAACCAGATTTAAAAATAGGGGTGACTTTACCGTGTTTCATTAGATCAGGAAAGACACCCTGATCTATAGAAAGATTAAAAATAATAACTAGATAGGGCGCAATTGTATCAATTAAGGATCCTATTACTTTTACCGATATACCCCACAAGTCTTCGGTGTTTTTCATATTGATGGATTTAAACGCTTTTTTGATACTAGTGGTTGTTATGTAACGAAAACTAAAATCCGGAATTAATTTAGAAAAGCTGTTTTGCAAAAGCATTTCTGCTTTTGCTGGAGAAGAGTCTAGTGATTTAGTAGCCTCCAATGGTATGTTTGTAAAAAACTTATTAAACTCATTGGCTATATCGAGTTGATCAGTAACTACTTTATCGTTAATTTTTAGTTTAAATTCACAATCTCTGTTTTTATTTTTACCAGTTTCTGTGTTAATAATTTTCCAAACAGTTTTGATTTTATTATTAGATTTTGTTACTTTATCCCTAATGTAGTTGGATTTAGCTTGCATACATACGCGTTTAAAGATCTTTGAATATTGACTGACATATTCGTGAAATTTTTTGTTCTTAGTGAGTGATTTTTTATAATATAATTCGTACATAACATCTCTACTTTTTCTAATACCCTTAGTGGCCCAGTCACTAAATTGAAATCTGTTCTTTACTTTTACTGTTTTCTTGGGGCACACTTTGCCAAATTCATTACAAATAATTGAAGACAACATTGCATAGATATCATTTGGGTCTTAAAGTGGAAAATTCGCGAGGGCTAATCTTGAATCTATGTTTTCATTTAGTATTTCTAATTTATTATCTGTAAGGGCTCGTATTTCAATCTTAGCGTCTATAGATTTAGTTTTATTTTCTAAGCCTATTTTCTGTCCCATGTGGTCGGATCTAACACCAGTTAATAGACTTTTTTGTTTAACACTAAAATTAACAACGATGTTGTCAATGCAGGTAGCAGAGGAATGACATACCCTAGTAGGTTCTGTAAACAGAAATTTCAAATCAAATGACTCAAATAGGGACACAAATTTTTGTTTATCTGATGACTGTCCTAATAAATCTATGTTGAAATCCCCACAAACACATATACTTTTTTTACATTTAAATATTTTTCTTAAAATCTCTTCCATAATCAGTAAAAAGTGGGAAAAACAAGATGCAGGAGGTCTATACACACATAAAATTATATATCCAGCTAGTTCAACGCAGGCAACCTCACAGACTCGTTCCACAGAGCAAGCCACTACGTCACTTCGTTCTTTAAATTTCAAATTATTTCTCAATAATATTATTGAGCCCCCGCCTTCAGCAGACACCCTGTTGAACGTACTGGCGACTACATAATTGTTTACATGGAATTGCATTGTATTTGGCTTCAGCCATGTTTCAGAGAAGCATAAAATGTCTAGATTGTACTTATCGGTCAATAACTCGATATCTAGAATTTTGCCTAAGAAGCGATTAATATTTTGGTGATATAAAATTAATTCATTACTTTGCATTTGATGCTTCTCTGTCGTCGGTAAATCACTACAAATAACGGGATCTACCTTTTTGCTGGAAATGCTTTTATTGACTTGTACTATATGTGGGGTATTGAGCTTTTCCATTGTCGGACTAGTCAGTTTAAATGATTGTAACCTGACGCTTGATCTAAATAGCTCTCATTAGTAACACTACTAACAATGAGATTGTCATTTGTCTGCGTTATACTACATATAACGGAGTTCTCAATATTAAATGCTAACAACTTAGCAATAATTATTTTATTAAATTTTGACAGGTACAATGTATCCTGAGTCAAAGTAAATTCACTAATAAATAAATTAGTGTCAAAATACAATATGTCGCTATGACGATATGTCAAATTATACAATGTCATATTTAAATTAAAAATGTCATTATTTTGTTTGTCCGTCAATTTAGATGAGTATGGGAAAGCACATAGTATTATCTTCCTCATACCCGACTCTAACTTAACAGTTAACATGTCAATTAGCTTAATTAAATCTCTCTTATGTATACTTAAACTATTTCCTAATTGTACAATGAGTGAGGTATCCCTGTCAAAATGGTCATGTTCAATCATCTGGATAATCTGTCCGATAGGGGCATTTGGTAAGCAGTTATTTGTAACATTTTGCTCAAGATAGTTGCTAAGAATCATGCCCATACCAGTGCCAATCATGTCTGAATAAAGCACTGACCTAGGTCTGTACCCAGCATGCTGGCAAGTATCAGACTGATTATCCAAAGACACAGACAGTGTAGGTGTTCCTACTTCAAGCAAAATCAAAATATCAAATATAAAATCACCATCAGTTCCTTGTCCTAATGGTTAACAAATAAGTCAAAATATCAAATATAAAACCACCATCAGTTCCTTGTCCTAATGGTTAACAAATAAGTCAAAATATCAAATATAAAATCACCATCAGTTCCTTGTCCTAATGGTTAACAAATAAGTCAAAATATCAAATATAAAATCACCATCAGTTCCTTGTCCTAATGGTTAACAAATAAGTCAAAATATCAAATATAAAATCACCATCAGTTCCTTGTCCTAATTAACAAATAAGTCAAAATATCAAATATAAAATCACCATCAGTTCCTTGTCCTAATGGTTAACAAATAAGTCAAAATATCAAATATAAAATCACCATCAGTTCCTTGTCCTAATGGTTAACAAATAAGTCAAAATATCAAATATAAAATCACCATCAGTTCCTTGTCCTAATGGTTAACAAATAAGTCAAAATATCAAATATAAAATCACCATCAGTTCCTCGTCCTAATGGTTAAAAATATCAAAATATCAAATATAAAATCATCATCAGTTCCTTGTCCTAATGGTTAAAAAATATCAAAATATCAAATATAAAATCATCATCAGTTCCTTGTCCTAATGGTTAACAAATAAGTCAAAATATCAAATATAAAATCACCATCAGTTCCTTGTCCTAATGGTTAACAAATATCAAAATATCAAATATAAAATCACCATCAGTTCCTTGTCCTAATGGTTAACAAATAAGTCAAAATATCAAATATAAAATCACCATCAGTTCCTTGTCCTAATGGTTAACAAATAAGTCAAAATATCAAATATAAAATCACCATCAGTTCCTTGTCCTAATGGTTAACAAATATCAAAATATCAAATATAAAATCATCATCAGTTCCTTGTCCTAATGGTTAACAAAAAAGTCAAAATATCAAATATAAAATAACCATCAGTTCCTTGTCCTAATGGTTAAAAAATAAGTCAAAATATCAAATATAAAATCACCATCAGTTCCTTGTCCTAATGGTTAAAAAATATCAAAATATCAAATATAAAATCATCATCAGTTCCTTGTCCTAATGGTTAACAAATAAGTCAAAATATCAAATATAAAATCACCATCAGTTCCTTGTCCTAATGGTTAAAAAATATCAAAATATCAAATATAAAATCATCATCAGTTCCTTGTCCTAATGGTTAACAAATAAGTCAAAATATCAAATATAAAATCACCATCAGTTCCTTGTCCTACTGGTTAAAAAATATCAAAATATCAAATATAAAATCATCATCAGTTCCTTGTCCTAATGGTTAACAAATAAGTCAAAATATCAAATATAAAATCACCATCAGTTCCTTGTCCTAATGGTTAACAAATAAGTCAAAATATAAAATATAAATTCACCATCAGTTCCTTTAATGGTTAACAAATAAGTCAAAATATCAAATATAAAATCATCATCAGTTCCTTGTCCTAATGGTTAACAAATAAGTCAAAATATCAAATATAAAATCACCATCAGTTCCTTGTCCTAATGGTTAACAAATAAGTCAAAATATCAAAAATATAAAATCACCATCAGTTCCTTGTCCTAATGGTTAACAAATAAGTCAAAATATCAAATATAAAATCACCATCAGTTCCTTGTCCTAATGGTTAACAAATAAGTCAAAATATCAAATATAAAATCACCATCAGTTCCTTGTCCTAATGGTTAAAAAATATCAAAATATCAAATATAAAATCATCATCAGTTCCTTGTCTTAATGGTTAACAAATAAGTCAAAATATCAAATATAAAATCACCATCAGTTCCTTGTCCTAATGGTTAAAAAATATCAAAATATCAAATATAAAATCACCATCAGTTCCTTGTCCTAATGGTTAACAAATAAGTCAAAATATCAAATATAAAATCACCATCAGTTCCTTGTCCTAATGGTTAAAAAATATCAAAATATCAAATATAAAATCATCATCAGTTCCTTGTCCTAATGGTTAACAAATAAGTCAAAATATCAAATATAAAATCACCATCAGTTCCTTGTCCTAATGGTTAACAAATAAGTCAAAATATCAAATATAAAATCACCATCAGTTCCTTGTCCTAATGGTTAACAAATAAGTCAAAATATCAAATATAAAATCACCATCAGTTCCTTGTCCTAATGGTTAACAAATAAGTCAAAATATCAAATATAAAATCATCATCAGTTCCTTGTCCTAATGGTTAACAAATAAGTCAAAATATCAAATATAAAATCACCATCAGTTCCTTGTCCTAATGGTTAAAAAATATCAAAATATCAAATATAAAATCATCATCATTTCCTTGTCCTAATGGTTAACAAATAAGTCAACATATCAAAAATAAAATCTTCATCATTTCCTTGAACTAATGGTTAAAAAATAAGTCAAAATATAAAATATAAAATCACCATCAGTTTCTTGTCCTAATGGTAAACATATAAGTCAAAATATAAAATGTAAAATCACCATCAGTTCCTTGTCCTAATGGTTAACAAATAAGTCAAAATATCAAATATAAAATCACCATCAGTTCCTTGTCCTAATGGTTAACAAATAAGTCAAAATATCAAATATAAAATCACCATCAGTTCCTTGTCCTAATGGTTAACAAATAAGTCAAAATATCAAATATAAAATCACCATCAGTTCCTTGTCCTAATGGTTAACAAATAAGTCAAAATATCAAATATAAAATCACCATCAGTTCCTTGTCCTAATGGTTAACAAATAAGTCAAAATATCAAATATAAAACCACCATCAGTTCCTTGTCCTAATGGTTAACAAATAAGTCAAAATATCAAATATAAAATCACCATCAGTTCCTTGTCCTAATGGTTAACAAATAAGTCAAAATATCAAATATAAAATCACCATCAGTTCCTTGTCCTAATGGTTAACAAATAAGTCAAAATATCAAATATAAAATCACCATCAGTTCCTTGTCCTAATGGTTAACAAATAAGTCAAAATATCAAATATAAAATCACCATCAGTTCCTTGTCCTAATGGTTAACAAATAAGTCAAAATATCAAATATAAAATCACCATCAGTTCCTTGTCCTAATGGTTAACAAATAAGTCAAAATATCAAATATAAAATCACCATCAGTTCCTTGTCCTAATGGTTAACAAATAAGTCAAAATATCAAATATAAAATCACCATCAGTTCCTCGTCCTAATGGTTAAAAAATATCAAAATATCAAATATAAAATCATCATCAGTTCCTTGTCCTAATGGTTAAAAAATATCAAAATATCAAATATAAAATCATCATCAGTTCCTTGTCCTAATGGTTAACAAATAAGTCAAAATATCAAATATAAAATCACCATCAGTTCCTTGTCCTAATGGTTAACAAATATCAAAATATCAAATATAAAATCACCATCAGTTCCTTGTCCTAATGGTTAACAAATAAGTCAAAATATCAAATATAAAATCACCATCAGTTCCTTGTCCTAATGGTTAACAAATAAGTCAAAATATCAAATATAAAATCACCATCAGTTCCTTGTCCTAATGGTTAACAAATAAGTCAAAATATCAAATATAAAATCACCATCAGTTCCTTGTCCTAATGGTTAACAAATAAGTCAAAATATAAAATATAAAATCACCATCAGTTCCTTGTCCTAATGGTTAACAAATAAGTCAAAATATCAAATATAAAATCACCATCAGTTCCTTGTCCTAATGGTTAAAAAATATCAAAATATCAAATATAAAATCATCATCAGTTCCTTGTCCTAATGGTTAACAAATAAGTCAAAATATCAAATATAAAATCACCATCAGTTCCTTGTCCTAATGGTTAACAAATAAGTCAAAATATCAAATATAAAATCACCATCAGTTCCTTGTCCTAATGGTTAACAAATAAGTCAAAATATCAAATATAAAATCACCATCAGTTCCTTGTCCTAATGGTTAACAAATAAGTCAAAATATCAAATATAAAATCATCATCAGTTCCTTGTCCTAATGGTTAACAAATAAGTCAAAATATCAAATATAAAATCAACATCAGTTCCTTGTCCTAATGGTTAACAAATAAGTCAAAATATCAAATATAAAATCACCATCAGTTCCTTGTCCTAATTATCAAATAAGTCAAAATATCAAATATAAAATCACCATCAGTTCCTTGTCCTAATGGTTAACAAATAAGTCAAAATATCAAATATAAAATCACCATCAGTTCCTTGAACTAATGGTTAAAAAATAAGTCAAAATATAAAATATAAAATCACCATCAGTTTCTTGTCCTAATGGTTAACATATAAGTCAAAATATAAAATCACCATCAGTTCCTTGTCCTAATGGGTAACAAATAAGTCAAAATATCAAATATAAAATCACCATCAGTTCCTTGTCCTAATGGTTAACAAATAAGTCAAAATATCAAATATAAAATCACCATCAGTTCCTTGTCCTAATGGTTAACAAATAAGTCAAAATATCAAATATAAAATCACCATCAGTTCCTTGTCCTAATGGTTAACAAATAAGTCAAAATATCAAATATAAAATCACCATCAGTTCCTTGTCCTAATGGTTAACAAATAAGTCAAAATATCAAACATAAAACCACCATCAGTTCCTTGTCCTAATGGTTAACAAATAAGTCAAAATATCAAATATAAAATCACCATCAGTTCCTTGTCCTAATGGTTAACAAATAAGTCAAAATATCAAATATAAAATCATCATCAGTTCCTTGTCCTAATGGTTAACAAATAAGTCAAAATATCAAATATAAAATCACCATCAGTTCCTTGTCCTAATGGTTAAAAAATATCAAAATATCAAATATAAAATCATCATCATTTCCTTGTCCTAATGGTTAACAAATAAGTCAACATATCAAAAATAAAATCTTCATCATTTCCTTGAACTAATGGTTAAAAAATAAGTCAAAATATAAAATATAAAATCACCATCAGTTTCTTGTCCTAATGGTAAACATATAAGTCAAAATATAAAATGTAAAATCACCATCAGTTCCTTGTCCTAATGGTTAACAAATAAGTCAAAATATCAAATATAAAATCACCATCAGTTCCTTGTCCTAATGGTTAACAAATAAGTCAAAATATCAAATATAAAATCACCATCAGTTCCTTGTCCTAATGGTTAACAAATAAGTCAAAATATCAAATATAAAATCACCATCAGTTCCTTGTCCTAATGGTTAACAAATAAGTCAAAATATCAAATATAAAATCACCATCAGTTCCTTGTCCTAATGGTTAACAAATAAGTCAAAATATCAAATATAAAACCACCATCAGTTCCTTGTCCTAATGGTTAACAAATAAGTCAAAATATCAAATATAAAATCACCATCAGTTCCTTGTCCTAATGGTTAACAAATAAGTCAAAATATCAAATATAAAATCACCATCAGTTCCTTGTCCTAATGGTTAACAAATAAGTCAAAATATCAAATATAAAATCACCATCAGTTCCTTGTCCTAATGGTTAACAAATAAGTCAAAATATCAAATATAAAATCACCATCAGTTCCTTGTCCTAATGGTTAACAAATAAGTCAAAATATCAAATATAAAATCACCATCAGTTCCTTGTCCTAATGGTTAACAAATAAGTCAAAATATCAAATATAAAATCACCATCAGTTCCTTGTCCTAATGGTTAACAAATAAGTCAAAATATCAAATATAAAATCACCATCAGTTCCTTGTCCTAATGGTTAAAAAATATCAAAATATCAAATATAAAATCATCATCAGTTCCTTGTCCTAATGGTTAAAAAATATCAAAATATCAAATATAAAATCATCATCAGTTCCTTGTCCTAATGGTTAACAAATAAGTCAAAATATCAAATATAAAATCACCATCAGTTCCTTGTCCTAATGGTTAACAAATATCAAAATATCAAATATAAAATCACCATCAGTTCCTTGTCCTAATGGTTAACAAATAAGTCAAAATATCAAATATAAAATCACCATCAGTTCCTTGTCCTAATGGTTAACAAATAAGTCAAAATATCAAATATAAAATCACCATCAGTTCCTTGTCCTAATGGTTAACAAATAAGTCAAAATATCAAATATAAAATCACCATCAGTTCCTTGTCCTAATGGTTAACAAATAAGTCAAAATATAAAATATAAAATCACCATCAGTTCCTTGTCCTAATGGTTAACAAATAAGTCAAAATATCAAATATAAAATCACCATCAGTTCCTTGTCCTAATGGTTAAAAAATATCAAAATATCAAATATAAAATCATCATCAGTTCCTTGTCCTAATGGTTAACAAATAAGTCAAAATATCAAATATAAAATCACCATCAGTTCCTTGTCCTAATGGTTAACAAATAAGTCAAAATATAAAATATAAAATCACCATCAGTTCCTTGTCCTAATGGTTAACAAATAAGTCAAAATATCAAATATAAAATCATCATCAGTTCCTTGTCCTAATGGTTAACAAATAAGTCAAAATATCAAATATAAAATCACCATCAGTTCCTTGTCCTAATGGTTAACAAATAAGTCAAAATATCAAATATAAAATCACCATCAGTTCCTTGTCCTAATGGTTAACAAATAAGTCAAAATATCAAATATAAAATCACCATCAGTTCCTTGTCCTAATGGTTAACAAATAAGTCAAAATATCAAATATAAAATCATCATCAGTTCCTTGTCATAATGGTTAACAAATAAGTCAAAATATCAAATATAAAATCAACATCAGTTCCTTGTCCTAATGGTTAACAAATAAGTCAAAATATCAAATATAAAATCACCATCAGTTCCTTGTCCTAATTATCAAATAAGTCAAAATATCAAATATAAAATCACCATCAGTTCCTTGTCCTAATGGTTAACAAATAAGTCAAAATATCAAATATAAAATCACCATCAGTTCCTTGAACTAATGGTTAAAAAATAAGTCAAAATATAAAATATAAAATCACCATCAGTTTCTTGTCCTAATGGTTAACATATAAGTCAAAATATAAAATCACCATCAGTTCCTTGTCCTAATGGTTAACAAATAAGTCAAAATATCAAATATAAAATCACCATCAGTTCCTTGTCCTAATGGTTAACAAATAAGTCAAAATATCAAATATAAAATCACCATCAGTTCCTTGTCCTAATGGTTAACAAATAAGTCAAAATATCAAATATAAAATCACCATCAGTTCCTTGTCCTAATGGTTAACAAATAAGTCAAAATATCAAATATAAAATCACCATCAGTTCCTTGTCCTAATGGTTAACAAATAAGTCAAAATATCAAACATAAAACCACCATCAGTTCCTTGTCCTAATGGTTAACAAATAAGTCAAAATATCAAATATAAAATCACCATCAGTTCCTTGTCCTAATGGTTAACAAATAAGTCAAAATATCAAATATAAAATCACCATCAGTTCCTTGTCCTAATGGTTAACAAATAAGTCAAAATATCAAATATAAAATCACCATCAGTTCCTTGTCCTAATTATCAAATAAGTCAAAATATCAAATATAAAATCACCATCAGTTCCTTGTCCTAATGGTTAACAAATAAGTCAAAATATCAAATATAAAATCACCATCAGTTCCTTGTCCTAATGGTTAACAAATAAGTCAAAATATCAAATATAAAATCACCATCAGTTCATTGTCCTAATGGTTAACAAATAAGTCAAAATATCAAATATAAAATCACCATCAGTTCCTCATCCTAATGGTTAAAAACTATCAAAATATCAAATATAAAATCATCATCAGTTCCTTGTCCTAATGGTTAAAAAATATCAAAATATCAAATATAAAATCATCATCAGTTCCTTGTCCTAATGGTTAACAAATAAGTCAAAATATCAAATATAAAATCACCATCAGTTCCTTGTCCTAATGGTTAACAAATATCAAAATATCAAATATAAAATCACCATCAGTTCCTTGTCCTAATGGTTAACAAATAAGTCAAAATATCAAATATAAAATCATTATCAGTTCCTTGTCCTAATGGTTAACAAATAAGTCAAAATATCAAATATAAAATCAACATCAGTTCCTTGTCCTAATGGTTAAAAAATATCAAAATATCAAATATAAAATCATCATCATTTCCTTGTCCTAATGGTTAACAAATAAGTCAACATATCAAAAATAAAATCTTCATCATTTCCTTGAACTAATGGTTAAAAAATAAGTCAAAATATAAAATATAAAATCACCATCAGTTTCTTGTCCTAATGGTTAACATATAAGTCAAAATATAAAATCACCATAAGTTCCTTGTCCTAATGGTTAACAAATAAGTCAAAATATCAAATATAAAATCACCATCAGTTCCTTGTCCTAATGGTTAACAAATAAGTCAAAATATCAAATATAAAATCACCATCAGTTCCTTGTCCTAATGGTTAACAAATAAGTCAAAATATCAAATATAAAATCACCATCAGTTCCTTGTCCTAATGGTTAACAAATAAGTCAAAATATCAAATATAAAATCACCATCA
The DNA here is from genome assembly GCA_907269065.1 of Crocallis elinguaria. Taxonomy (NCBI): domain Eukaryota; kingdom Metazoa; phylum Arthropoda; class Insecta; order Lepidoptera; family Geometridae; genus Crocallis; species Crocallis elinguaria. The sequence goes on along the minus strand of OU026081.1, from coordinate 1,472,865 downwards.
GTTCCTTGTCCTAATGGTTAACAAATAAGTCAAAATATCAAATATAAAACCACCATCAGTTCCTTGTCCTAATGGTTAACAAATAAGTCAAAATATCAAATATAAAATCACCATCAGTTCCTTGTCCTAATGGTTAACAAATAAGTCAAAATATCAAATATAAAATCACCATCAGTTCCTTGTCCTAATGGTTAACAAATAAGTCAAAATATCAAATATAAAATCACCATCAGTTCCTTGTCCTAATTATCAAATAAGTCAAAATATCAAATATAAAATCACCATCAGTTCCTTGTCCTAATGGTTAACAAATAAGTCAAAATATCAAATATAAAATCACCATCAGTTCCTTGTCCTAATGGTTAACAAATAATTCAAAATATCAAATATAAAATCATCATCAGTTCCTTGTCCTAATGGTTAACAAATAAGTCAAAATATCAAATATAAAATCAACATCAGTTCCTTGTCCTAATGGTTAAAAAATATCAAAATATCAAATATAAAATCATCATCATTTCCTTGTCCTAATGGTTAACAAATAAGTCAACATATCAAAAATAAAATCTTCATCATTTCCTTGAACTAATGGTTAAAAAATAAGTCAAAATATAAAATATAAAATCACCATCAGTTTCTTGTCCTAATGGTTAACATATAAGTCAAAATATAAAATCACCATCAGTTCCTTGTCCTAATGGTTAGCAAATAAGTCAAAATATCAAATATAAAATCACCATCAGTTCCTTGTCCTAATTATCAAATAAGTCAAAATATCAAATATAAAATCACCATCAGTTCCTTGTCCTAATGGTTAACAAATAAGTCAAAATATCAAATATAAAATCACCATCAGTTCCTTGTCCTAATGGTTAACAAATAAGTCAAAATATCAAATATAAAATCACCATCAGTTCCTTGTCCTAATGGTTAAAAAATATCAAAATATCAAATATAAAATCACCATCAGTTCCTTGTCCTAATGGTTAAAAAATATCAAAATATCAAATATAAAATCATCATCAGTTCCTTGTCCTAATGGTTAAAAAATAAGTCAAAATATCAAATATAAAATCATCATCAGTTCCTTGTCCTAATGGTTAAAAAATATCAAAATATCAAATATAAAATCACCATCATTTCCTTGTCCTAATGGTTAACAAATAAGTCAACATATCAAAAATAAAATCTTCATCATTTCCTTGAACTAATGGTTAAAAAATAAGTCAAAATATAAAATATAAAATCACCATCAGTTTCTTGTCCTAATGGTTAACATATAAGTCAAAATATAAAATCACCATCAGTTCCTTGTCCTAATGGTTAGCAAATAAGTCAAAATATCAAATATAAAATCACCATCAGTTCCTTGTCCTAATTATCAAATAAGTCAAAATATCAAATATAAAATCACCATCAGTTCCTTGTCCTAATGGTTAACAAATAAGTCAAAATATCAAATATAAAATCATCATCAGTTCCTTGTCCTAATGGTTAACAAATAAGTCAAAATATCAAATATAAAATCACCATCAGTTCCTTGTCCTAATGGTTAACAAATATCAAAATATCAAATATAAAATCACCATCAGTTCCTTGTCCTAATGGTTAACAAATAAGTCAAAATATCAAATATAAAATCATTATCAGTTCCTTGTCCTAATGGTTAACAAATAAGTCAAAATATCAAATATAAAATCACCATCAGTTCCTTGTCCTAATGGTTAACAAATATCAAAATATCAAATATAAAATCATCATCAGTTCCTTGTCCTAATGGTTAACAAATAAGTCAAAATATCAAATATAAAATCACCATCAGTTCCTTGTCCTAATGGTTAAAAAATATCAAAATATCAAATATAAAATCATCATCATTTCCTTGTCCTAATGGTTAAAAAATAAGTCAAAATATCAAAAATAAAATCTTCATCATTTCCTTGAACTAATTGTTAAAAAATAAGTCAAAATATAAAATATAAAATCACCATCAGTTCCTTGTCCTAATGGTTAACATATAAGTCAAAATATCAAATATAAAATCACCATCAGTTCCTTGTCCTAATGGTTAACAAATAAGTCAAAATATCAAATATAAAATCACCATCAGTTCCTTGTCCTAATGGTTAACAAATAAGTCAAAATATCAAATATAAAATCACCATCAGTTCCTTGTCCTAATGGTTAACAAATAAGTCAAAATATCAAATATAAAATCACCATCAGTTCCTTGTCCTAATGGTTAACAAATAAGTCAAAATATCAAATATAAAACCACCATCAGTTCCTTGTCCTAATGATTAACAAATAAGTCAAAATATCAAATATAAAATCACCATCAGTTCCTTGTCCTAATGGTTAACAAATAAGTCAAAATATCAAATATAAAATCACCATCAGTTCCTTGTCCTAATGGTTAACAAATAAGTCAAAATATCAAATATAAAATCACCATCAGTTCCTTGTCCTAATTAACAAATAAGTCAAAATATCAAATATAAAATCACCATCAGTTCCTTGTCCTAATGGTTAACAAATAAGTCAAAATATCAAATATAAAATCACCATCAGTTCCTTGTCCTAATGGTTAAAAAATATCAAAATATCAAATATAAAATCACCATCAGTTCCTTGTCCTAATGGTTAAAAAATATCAAAATATCAAATATAAAATCACCATCAGTTCCTTGTCCTAATGGTTAAAAAATAAGTCAAAATATCAAATATAAAATCATCATCAGTTCCTTGTCCTAATGGTTAAAAAATATCAAAATATCAAATATAAAATCACCATCAGTTCCTTGTCCTACTGGTTAACAAATAAGTCAAAATATCAAATATAAAATCACCATCAGTTCCTTGTCCTAATGGTTAACAAATAAGTCAAAATATCAAATATAAAATCATCATCAGTTCCTTGTCCTAATGGTTAAAAAATATCAAAATATCAAATATAAAATCATCATCAGTTCCTTGTCCTAATGGTTAACAAATAAGTCAAAATATCAAATATAAAATCACCATCAGTTCCTTGTCCTAATGGTTAACAAATATCAAAATATCAAATATAAAATCACCATCAGTTCCTTGTCCTAATGGTTAACAAATAAGTCAAAATATCAAATATAAAATCATTATCAGTTCCTTGTCCTAATGGTTAACAAATAAGTCAAAATATCAAATATAAAATCACCATCAGTTCCTTGTCCTAATGGTTAACAAATATCAAAATATCAAATATAAAATCATCATCAGTTCCTTGTCCTAATGGTTAACAAATAAGTCAAAATATCAAATATAAAATCACCATCAGTTCCTTGTCCTAATGGTTAAAAAATATCAAAATATCAAATATAAAATCATCATCATTTCCTTGTCCTAATGGTTAAAAAATAAGTCAAAATATCAAAAATAAAATCTTCATCATTTCCTTGAACTAATTGTTAAAAAATAAGTCAAAATATCAAATATAAAATCACCATCAGTTCCTTGTCCTAATGGTTAACATATAAGTCAAAATATCAAATATAAAATCACCATCAGTTCCTTGTCCTAATGGTTAACAAATAAGTCAAAATATCAAATATAAAATCACCATCAGTTCCTTGTCCTAATTATCAAATAAGTCAAAATATCAAATATAAAATCACCATCAGTTCCTTGTCCTAATGGTTAACAAATAAGTCAAAATATCAAATATAAAATCACCATCAGTTCCTTGTCCTAATGGTTAACAAATAAGTCAAAATATCAAATATAAAATCATCATCAGTTCCTTGTCCTAATGGTTAACAAATAAGTCAAAATATCAAATATAAAATCAACATCAGTTCCTTGTCCTAATGGTTAAAAAATATCAAAATATCAAATATAAAATCATCATCATTTCCTTGTCCTAATGGTTAACAAATAAGTCAACATATCAAAAATAAAATCTTCATCATTTCCTTGAACTAATGGTTAAAAAATAAGTCAAAATATAAAATATAAAATCACCATCAGTTTCTTGTCCTAATGGTTAACATATAAGTCAAAATATAAAATCACCATCAGTTCCTTGTCCTAATGGTTAGCAAATAAGTCAAAATATCAAATATAAAATCACCATCAGTTCCTTGTCCTAATTATCAAATAAGTCAAAATATCAAATATAAAATCACCATCAGTTCCTTGTCCTAATGGTTAACAAATAAGTCAAAATATCAAATATAAAATCACCATCAGTTCCTTGTCCTAATGGTTAACAAATAAGTCAAAATATCAAATATAAAATCACCATCGGTTCCTTGTCCTAATGGTTAACAAATAAGTCAAAATATCAAATATAAAATCACCATCAGTTCCTTGTCCTAATGGTTAACAAATAAGTCAAAATATCAAATATAAAATCACCATCGGTTCCTTGTCCTAATGGTTAACAAATAAGTCAAAATATCAAATATAAAATCACCATCAGTTCCTTGTCCTAATGGTTAACAAATAAGTCAAAATATCAAATATAAAATCACCATCAGTTCCTTGTCCTAATGGTTAACAAATAAGTCAAAATATCAAATATAAAATCACCATCAGTTCCTTGTCCTAATGGTTAACAAATAAGTCAAAATATCAAATATAAAATCACCATCAGTTCCTTGTCCTAATGGTTAACAAATAAGTCAAAATATCAAATATAAAATCACCATCAGTTCCTCGTCCTAATGGTTAAAAAATATCAAAATATCAAATATAAAATCATCATCAGTTCCTTGTCCTAATGGTTAAAAAATATCAAAATATCAAATATAAAATCATCATCAGTTCCTTGTCCTAATGGTTAACAAATAAGTCAAAATATCAAATATAAAATCACCATCAGTTCCTTGTCCTAATGGTTAACAAATATCAAAATATCAAATATAAAATCACCATCAGTTCCTTGTCCTAATGGTTAACAAATAAGTCAAAATATCAAATATAAAATCACCATCAGTTCCTTGTCCTAATGGTTAACAAATAAGTCAAAATATCAAATATAAAATCACCATCAGTTCCTTGTCCTAATGGTTAACAAATAAGTCAAAATATCAAATATAAAATCACCATCAGTTCCTTGTCCTAATGGTTAACAAATAAGTCAAAATATAAAATATAAAATCACCATCAGTTCCTTGTCCTAATGGTTAACAAATAAGTCAAAATATCAAATATAAAATCATCATCAGTTCCTTGTCCTAATGGTTAAAAAATATCAAAATATCAAATATAAAATCATCATCAGTTCCTTGTCCTAATGGTTAACAAATAAGTCAAAATATCAAATATAAAATCACCATCAGTTCCTTGTCCTAATGGTTAACAAATAAGTCAAAATATAAAATATAAAATCACCATCAGTTCCTTGTCCTAATGGTTAACAAATAAGTCAAAATATCAAATATAAAATCATCATCAGTTCCTTGTCCTAATGGTTAACAAATAAGTCAAAATATCAAATATAAAATCACCATCAGTTCCTTGTCCTAATGGTTAACAAATAAGTCAAAATATCAAATATAAAATCACCATCAGTTCCTTGTCCTAATGGTTAACAAATAAGTCAAAATATCAAATATAAAATCACCATCAGTTCCTTGTCCTAATGGTTAACAAATAAGTCAAAATATCAAATATAAAATCATCATCAGTTCCTTGTCCTAATGGTTAACAAATAAGTCAAAATATCAAATATAAAATCAACATCAGTTCCTTGTCCTAATGGTTAACAAATAAGTCAAAATATCAAATATAAAATCACCATCAGTTCCTTGTCCTAATTATCAAATAAGTCAAAATATCAAATATAAAATCACCATCAGTTCCTTGTCCTAATGGTTAACAAATAAGTCAAAATATCAAATATAAAATCACCATCAGTTCCTTGAACTAATGGTTAAAAAATAAGTCAAAATATAAAATATAAAATCACCATCAGTTTCTTGTCCTAATGGTTAACATATAAGTCAAAATATAAAATCACCATCAGTTCCTTGTCCTAATGGTTAACAAATAAGTCAAAATATCAAATATAAAATCACCATCAGTTCCTTGTCCTAATGGTTAACAAATAAGTCAAAATATCAAATATAAAATCACCATCAGTTCCTTGTCCTAATGGTTAACAAATAAGTCAAAATATCAAATATAAAATCACCATCAGTTCCTTGTCCTAATGGTTAACAAATAAGTCAAAATATCAAATATAAAATCACCATCAGTTTCTTGTCCTAATGGTTAACAAATAAGTCAAAATATCAAACATAAAACCACCATCAGTTCCTTGTCCTAATGGTTAACAAATAAGTCAAAATATCAAATATAAAATCACCATCAGTTCCTTGTCCTAATGGTTAACAAATAAGTCAAAATATCAAATATAAAATCACCATCAGTTCCTTGTCCTAATGGTTAACAAATAAGTCAAAATATCAAATATAAAATCACCATCAGTTCCTTGTCCTAATTATCAAATAAGTCAAAATATCAAATATAAAATCACCATCAGTTCCTTGTCCTAATGGTTAACAAATAAGTCAAAATATCAAATATAAAATCACCATCAGTTCCTTGTCCTAATGGTTAACAAATAAGTCAAAATATCAAATATAAAATCACCATCAGTTCATTGTCCTAATGGTTAACAAATAAGTCAAAATATCAAATATAAAATCACCATCAGTTCCTCATCCTAATGGTTAAAAACTATCAAAATATCAAATATAAAATCATCATCAGTTCCTTGTCCTAATGGTTAAAAAATATCAAAATATCAAATATAAAATCATCATCAGTTCCTTGTCCTAATGGTTAACAAATAAGTCAAAATATCAAATATAAAATCACCATCAGTTCCTTGTCCTAATGGTTAACAAATATCAAAATATCAAATATAAAATCACCATCAGTTCCTTGTCCTAATGGTTAACAAATAAGTCAAAATATCAAATATAAAATCATTATCAGTTCCTTGTCCTAATGGTTAACAAATAAGTCAAAATATCAAATATAAAATCAACATCAGTTCCTTGTCCTAATGGTTAAAAAATATCAAAATATCAAATATAAAATCATCATCATTTCCTTGTCCTAATGGTTAACAAATAAGTCAACATATCAAAAATAAAATCTTCATCATTTCCTTGAACTAATGGTTAAAAAATAAGTCAAAATATAAAATATAAAATCACCATCAGTTTCTTGTCCTAATGGTTAACATATAAGTCAAAATATAAAATCACCATAAGTTCCTTGTCCTAATGGTTAACAAATAAGTCAAAATATCAAATATAAAATCACCATCAGTTCCTTGTCCTAATGGTTAACAAATAAGTCAAAATATCAAATATAAAATCACCATCAGTTCCTTGTCCTAATGGTTAACAAATAAGTCAAAATATCAAATATAAAATCACCATCAGTTCCTTGTCCTAATGGTTAACAAATAAGTCAAAATATCAAATATAAAATCACCATCAGTTCCTTGTCCTAATGGTTAACAAATAAGTCAAAATATCAAATATAAAACCACCATCAGTTCCTTGTCCTAATGGTTAACAAATAAGTCAAAATATCAAATATAAAATCACCATCAGTTCCTTGTCCTAATGGTTAACAAATAAGTCAAAATATCAAATATAAAATCACCATCAGTTCCTTGTCCTAATGGTTAACAAATAAGTCAAAATATCAAATATAAAATTACCATCAGTTCCTTGTCCTAATTATCAAATAAGTCAAAATATCAAATATAAAATCACCATCAGTTCCTTGTCCTAATGGTTAACAAATAAGTCAAAATATCAAATATAAAATCACCATCAGTTCCTTGTCCTAATGGTTAACAAATAAGTCAAAATATCAAATATAAAATCATCATCAGTTCCTTGTCCTAATGGTTAACAAATAAGTCAAAATATCAAATATAAAATCAACATCAGTTCCTTGTCCTAATGGTTAAAAAATATCAAAATATCAAATATAAAATCATCATCATTTCCTTGTCCTAATGGTTAACAAATAAGTCAACATATCAAAAATAAAATCTTCATCATTTCCTTGAACTAATGGTTAAAAAATAAGTCAAAATATAAAATATAAAATCACCATCAGTTTCTTGTCCTAATGGTTAACATATAAGTCAAAATATAAAATCACCATCAGTTCCTTGTCCTAATGGTTAGCAAATAAGTCAAAATATCAAATATAAAATCACCATCAGTTCCTTGTCCTAATTATCAAATAAGTCAAAATATCAAATATAAAATCACCATCAGTTCCTTGTCCTAATGGTTAACAAATAAGTCAAAATATCAAATATAAAATCACCATCAGTTCCTTGTCCTAATGGTTAACAAATAAGTCAAAATATCAAATATAAAATCACCATCAGTTCCTTGTCCTAATGGTTAACAAATAAGTCAAAATATCAAATATAAAACCACCATCAGTTCCTTGTCCTAATGGTTAACAAATAAGTCAAAATATCAAATATAAAATCACCATCAGTTCCTTGTCCTAATGGTTAACAAATAAGTCAAAATATCAAATATAAAATCACCATCAGTTCCTTGTCCTAATGGTTAACAAATAAGTCAAAATATCAAATATAAAATCACCATCAGTTCCTTGTCCTAATGGTTAACAAATAAGTCAAAATATCAAATATAAAATCACCATCAGTTCCTTGTCCTAATGGTTAACAAATAAGTCAAAATATCAAATATAAAATCACCATCAGTTCCTTGTCCTAATGGTTAACAAATAAGTCAAAATATCAAATATAAAATCACCATCAGTTCCTTGTCCTAATGGTTAACAAATAAGTCAAAATATCAAATATAAAATCACCATCAGTTCCTCATCCTAATGGTTAAAAACTATCAAAATATCAAATATAAAATCATCATCAGTTCCTTGTCCTAATGGTTAAAAAATATCAAAATATCAAATATAAAATCATCATCAGTTCCTTGTCCTAATGGTTAACAAATAAGTCAAAATATCAAATATAAAATCACCATCAGTTCCTTGTCCTAATGGTTAACAAATATCAAAATATCAAATATAAAATCACCATCAGTTCCTTGTCCTAATGGTTAACAAATAAGTCAAAATATCAAATATAAAATCATTATCAGTTCCTTGTCCTAATGGTTAACAAATAAGTCAAAATATCAAATATAAAATCACCATCAGTTCCTTGTCCTAATGGTTAACAAATATCAAAATATCAAATATAAAATCATCATCAGTTCCTTGTCCTAATGGTTAACAAATAAGTCAAAATATCAAATATAAAATCACCATCAGTTCCTTGTCCTAATGGTTAAAAAATATCAAAATATCAAATATAAAATCATCATCATTTCCTTGTCCTAATGGTTAAAAAATAAGTCAAAATATCAAAAATAAAATCTTCATCATTTCCTTGAACTAATTGTTAAAAAATAAGTCAAAATATAAAATATAAAATCACCATCAGTTCCTTGTCCTAATGGTTAACATATAAGTCAAAATATCAAATATAAAATCACCATCAGTTCCTTGTCCTAATGGTTAACAAATAAGTCAAAATATCAAATATAAAATCACCATCAGTTCCTTGTCCTAATGGTTAACAAATAAGTCAAAATATCAAATATAAAATCACCATCAGTTCCTTGTCCTAATGGTTAACAAATAAGTCAAAATATCAAATATAAAATCACCATCAGTTCCTTGTCCTAATGGTTAACAAATAAGTCAAAATATCAAATATAAAACCACCATCAGTTCCTTGTCCTAATGATTAACAAATAAGTCAAAATATCAAATATAAAATCACCATCAGTTCCTTGTCCTAATGGTTAACAAATAAGTCAAAATATCAAATATAAAATCACCATCAGTTCCTTGTCCTAATGGTTAACAAATAAGTCAAAATATCAAATATAAAATCACCATCAGTTCCTTGTCCTAATTAACAAATAAGTCAAAATATCAAATATAAAATCACCATCAGTTCCTTGTCCTAATGGTTAACAAATAAGTCAAAATATCAAATATAAAATCACCATCAGTTCCTTGTCCTAATGGTTAAAAAATATCAAAATATCAAATATAAAATCACCATCAGTCCTTGTCCTAATGGTTAAAAAATATCAAAATATCAAATATAAAATCATCATCAGTTCCTTGTCCTAATGGTTAAAAAATAAGTCAAAATATCAAATATAAAATCATCATCAGTTCCTTGTCCTAATGGTTAAAAAATATCAAAATATCAAATATAAAATCACCATCAGTTCCTTGTCCTACTGGTTAACAAATAAGTCAAAATATCAAATATAAAATCACCATCAGTTCCTTGTCCTAATGGTTAACAAATAAGTCAAAATATCAAATATAAAATCATCATCAGTTCCTTGTCCTAATGGTTAAAAAATATCAAAATATCAAATATAAAATCATCATCAGTTCCTTGTCCTAATGGTTAACAAATAAGTCAAAATATCAAATATAAAATCACCATCAGTTCCTTGTCCTAATGGTTAACAAATATCAAAATATCAAATATAAAATCACCATCAGTTCCTTGTCCTAATGGTTAACAAATAAGTCAAAATATCAAATATAAAATCATTATCAGTTCCTTGTCCTAATGGTTAACAAATAAGTCAAAATATCAAATATAAAATCACCATCAGTTCCTTGTCCTAATGGTTAACAAATATCAAAATATCAAATATAAAATCATCATCAGTTCCTTGTCCTAATGGTTAACAAATAAGTCAAAATATCAAATATAAAATCACCATCAGTTCCTTGTCCTAATGGTTAAAAAATATCAAAATATCAAATATAAAATCATCATCATTTCCTTGTCCTAATGGTTAAAAAATAAGTCAAAATATCAAAAATAAAATCTTCATCATTTCCTTGAACTAATTGTTAAAAAATAAGTCAAAATATAAAATATAAAATCACCATCAGTTCCTTGTCCTAATGGTTAACATATAAGTCAAAATATCAAATATAAAATCACCATCAGTTCCTTGTCCTAATGGTTAACAAATAAGTCAAAATATCAAATATAAAATCACCATCAGTTCCTTGTCCTAATTATCAAATAAGTCAAAATATCAAATATAAAATCACCATCAGTTCCTTGTCCTAATGGTTAACAAATAAGTCAAAATATCAAATATAAAATCACCATCAGTTCCTTGTCCTAATGGTTAACAAATAAGTCAAAATATCAAATATAAAATCATCATCAGTTCCTTGTCCTAATGGTTAACAAATAAGTCAAAATATCAAATATAAAATCAACATCAGTTCCTTGTCCTAATGGTTAAAAAATATCAAAATATCAAATATAAAATCATCATCATTTCCTTGTCCTAATGGTTAACAAATAAGTCAAAATATCAAATATAAAATCTTCATCATTTCCTTGAACTAATGGTTAAAAAATAAGTCAAAATATAAAATATAAAATCACCATCAGTTTCTTGTCCTAATGGTTAACATATAAGTCAAAATATAAAATCACCATCAGTTCCTTGTCCTAATGGTTAGCAAATAAGTCAAAATATCAAATATAAAATCACCATCAGTTCCTTGTCCTAATTATCAAATAAGTCAAAATATCAAATATAAAATCACCATCAGTTCCTTGTCCTAATGGTTAACAAATAAGTCAAAATATCAAATATAAAATCACCATCAGTTCCTTGTCCTAATGGTTAACAAATAAGTCAAAATATCAAATATAAAACCACCATCAGTTCCTTGTCCTAATGGTTAACAAATAAGTCAAAATATCAAATATAAAATCACCATCAGTTCCTTGTCCTAATGGTTAACAAATAAGTCAAAATATCAAATATAAAATCACCATCAGTTCCTTGTCCTAATGGTTAACAAATAAGTCAAAATATCAAATATAAAATCACCATCAGTTCCTTGTCCTAATTATCAAATAAGTCAAAATATCAAATATAAAATCACCATCAGTTCCTTGTCCTAATGGTTAACAAATAAGTCAAAATATCAAATATAAAATCATCATCATTTCCTTGTCCTAATGGTTAAAAAATAAGTCAAAATATCAAAAATAAAATCTTCATCATTTCCTTGAACTAATTGTTAAAAAATAAGTCAAAATATAAAATATAAAATCACCATCAGTTCCTTGTCCTAATGGTTAACATATAAGTCAAAATATCAAATATAAAATCACCATCAGTTCCTTGTCCTAATGGTTAACAAATAAGTCAAAATATCAAATATAAAATCATTATCAGTTCCTTGTCCTAATGGTTAACAAATAAGTCAAAATATCAAATATAAAATCACCATCAGTTCCTTGTCCTAATGGTTAACAAATATCAAAATATCAAATATAAAATCATCATCAGTTCCTTGTCCTAATGGTTAACAAATAAGTCAAAATATCAAATATAAAATCACCATCAGTTCCTTGTCCTAATGGTTAAAAAATATCAAAATATCAAATATAAAATCATCATCATTTCCTTGTCCTAATGGTTAAAAAATAAGTCAAAATATCAAAAATAAAATCTTCATCATTTCCTTGAACTAATTGTTAAAAAATAAGTCAAAATATAAAATATAAAATCACCATCAGTTCCTTGTCCTAATGGTTAACAAATAAGTTAAAATATCAAATGTAAAATCACCATCAGTTCCTTGTCCTAATTAACAAATAAGTCAAAATATCAAATATAAAATCACCATCAGTTCCTTGTCCTAATGGTTAACAAATAAGTCAAAATATCAAATATAAAATCACCATCAGTTCCTTGTCCTAATGGTTAACAAATAAGTCAAAATATCAAATATAAAATCACCATCAGTTCCTTGTCCTAATGGTTAACAAATAAGTCAAAATATCAAATATAAAATCACCATCAGTTCCTTGTCCTAATGGTTAACAAATAAGTCAAAATATCAAATATAAAATCACCATCAGTTCCTTGTCCTAATGGTTAACAAATAAGTCAAAATATCAAATATAAAATCACCATCAGTTCCTTGTCCTAATGGTTAACAAATAAGTCAAAATATCAAATATAAAATCACCATCAGTTCCTTGTCCTAATTAACAAATAAGTCAAAATATCAAATATAAAATCACCATCAGTTCCTTGTCCTAATGGTTAACAAATAAGTCAAAATATCAAATATAAAATCACCATCAGTTCCTTGTCCTAATGGTTAAAAATATCAAAATATCAAATATAAAATCACCATCAGTTCCTTGTCCTAATGGTTAAAAAATATCAAAATATCAAATATAAAATCATCATCAGTTCCTTGTCCTAATGGTTAAAAAATAAGTCAAAATATCAAATATAAAATCATCATCAGTTCCTTGTCCTAATGGTTAAAAAATATCAAAATATCAAATATAAAATCACCATCAGTTCCTTGTCCTACTGGTTAACAAATAAGTCAAAATATCAAATATAAAATCACCATCAGTTCCTTGTCCTAATGGTTAACAAATAAGTCAAAATATCAAATATAAAATCATCATCAGTTCCTTGTCCTAATGGTTAAAAAATATCAAAATATCAAATATAAAATCATCATCAGTTCCTTGTCCTAATGGTTAACAAATAAGTCAAAATATCAAATATAAAATCACCATCAGTTCCTTGTCCTAATGGTTAACAAATATCAAAATATCAAATATAAAATCACCATCAGTTCCTTGTCCTAATGGTTAACAAATAAGTCAAAATATCAAATATAAAATCATTATCAGTTCCTTGTCCTAATGGTTAACAAATAAGTCAAAATATCAAATATAAAATCACCATCAGTTCCTTGTCCTAATGGTTAACAAATATCAAAATATCAAATATAAAATCATCATCAGTTCCTTGTCCTAATGGTTAACAAATAAGTCAAAATATCAAATATAAAATCACCATCAGTTCCTTGTCCTAATGGTTAACAAATAAGTCAAAATATCAAATATAAAATCACCATCAGTTCCTTGTCCTAATGGTTAACAAATAAGTCAAAATATCAAATATAAAATCACCATCAGTTCCTTGTCCTAATGGTTAACAAATAAGTCAAAATATCAAATATAAAACCACCATCAGTTCCTTGTCCTAATGGTTAACAAATAAGTCAAAATATCAAATATAAAATCACCATCAGTTCCTCATCCTAATGGTTAAAAACTATCAAAATATCAAATATAAAATCATCATCAGTTCCTTGTCCTAATGATTAACAAATAAGTCAAAATATCAAATATAAAATCACCATTAGTTCCTTGTCCTAATGGTTAACAAATAAGTCAAAATATCAAATATAAAATCACCATCAGTTCCTTGTCCTAATGGTTAACAAATAAGTCAAAATATCAAATATAAAATCACCATCAGTTCCTTGTCCTAATGGTTAACAAATAAGTCAAAATATCAAATATAAAATCACCATCAGTTCCTTGTCCTAATGGTTAACAAATAAGTCAAAATATCAAATATAAAATCACCATCAGTTCCTTGTCCTAATGGTTAACAAATAAGTCAAAATATCAAATATAAAATCACCATCAGTTCCTTGTCCTAATTAACAAATAAGTCAAAATATCAAATATAAAATCACCATCAGTTCCTTGTCCTAATGGTTAACAAATAAGTCAAAATATCAAATATAAAATCACCATCAGTTCCTTGTCCTAATGGTTAAAAATATCAAAATATCAAATATAAAATCACCATCAGTTCCTTGTCCTAATGGTTAAAAAATATCAAAATATCAAATATAAAATCATCATCAGTTCCTTGTCCTAATGGTTAAAAAATAAGTCAAAATATCAAATATAAAATCATCATCAGTTCCTTGTCCTAATGGTTAAAAAATATCAAAATATCAAATATAAAATCACCATCAGTTCCTTGTCCTACTGGTTAACAAATAAGTCAAAATATCAAATATAAAATCACCATCAGTTCCTTGTCCTAATGGTTAACAAATAAGTCAAAATATCAAATATAAAATCATCATCAGTTCCTTGTCCTAATGGTTAAAAAATATCAAAATATCAAATATAAAATCATCATCAGTTCCTTGTCCTAATGGTTAACAAATAAGTCAAAATATCAAATATAAAATCACCATCAGTTCCTTGTCCTAATGGTTAAAAAATATCAAAATATCAAATATAAAATCACCATCAGTTCCTTGTCCTAATGGTTAACAAATAAGTCAAAATATCAAATATAAAATCATTATCAGTTCCTTGTCCTAATGGTTAACAAATAAGTCAAAATATCAAATATAAAATCACCATCAGTTCCTTGTCCTAATGGTTAACAAATATCAAAATATCAAATATAAAATCATCATCAGTTCCTTGTCCTAATGGTTAACAAATAAGTCAAAATATCAAATATAAAATCACCATCAGTTCCTTGTCCTAATGGTTAACAAATAAGTCAAAATATCAAATATAAAATCACCATCAGTTCCTTGTCCTAATGGTTAACAAATAAGTCAAAATATCAAATATAAAATCACCATCAGTTCCTTGTCCTAATGGTTAACAAATAAGTCAAAATATCAAATATAAAACCACCATCAGTTCCTTGTCCTAATGGTTAACAAATAAGTCAAAATATCAAATATAAAATCACCATCAGTTCCTCATCCTAATGGTTAAAAACTATCAAAATATCAAATATAAAATCATCATCAGTTCCTTGTCCTAATGATTAACAAATAAGTCAAAATATCAAATATAAAATCACCATTAGTTCCTTGTCCTAATGGTTAACAAATAAGTCAAAATATCAAATATAAAATCACCATCAGTTCCTTGTCCTAATGGTTAACAAATAAGTCAAAATATCAAATATAAAATCACCATCAGTTCCTTGTCCTAATGGTTAACAAATAAGTCAAAATATCAAATATAAAACCACCATCAGTTCCTTGTCCTAATGGTTAACAAATAAGTCAAAATATCAAATATAAAATCACCATCAGTTCCTTGTCCTAATGGTTAACAAATAAGTCAAAATATCAAATATAAAATCACCATCAGTTCCTTGTCCTAATGGTTAACAAATAAGTCAAAATATCAAATATAAAATCACCATCAGTTCCTTGTCCTAATTATCAAATAAGTCAAAATATCAAATATAAAATCACCATCAGTTCCTTGTCCTAATGGTTAACAAATAAGTCAAAATATCAAATATAAAATCACCATCAGTTCCTTGTCCTAATGGTTAACAAATAAGTCAAAATATCAAATATAAAATCATCATCAGTTCCTTGTCCTAATGGTTAACAAATAAGTCAAAATATCAAATATAAAATCAACATCAGTTCCTTGTCCTAATGGTTAAAAAATATCAAAATATCAAATATAAAATCATCATCATTTCCTTGTCCTAATGGTTAACAAATAAGTCAACATATCAAAAATAAAATCTTCATCATTTCCTTGAACTAATGGTTAAAAAATAAGTCAAAATATAAAATATAAAATCACCATCAGTTTCTTGTCCTAATGGTTAACATATAAGTCAAAATATAAAATCACCATCAGTTCCTTGTCCTAATGGTTAGCAAATAAGTCAAAATATCAAATATAAAATCACCATCAGTTCCTTGTCCTAATTATCAAATAAGTCAAAATATCAAATATAAAATCACCATCAGTTCCTTGTCCTAATGGTTAACAAATAAGTCAAAATATCAAATATAAAATCACCATCAGTTCCTTGTCCTAATGGTTAACAAATAAGTCAAAATATCAAATATAAAATCACCATCAGTTCCTTGTCCTAATGGTTAACAAATAAGTCAAAATATCAAATATAAAACCACCATCAGTTCCTTGTCCTAATGGTTAACAAATAAGTCAAAATATCAAATATAAAATCACCATCAGTTCCTTGTCCTAATGGTTAACAAATAAGTCAAAATATCAAATATAAAATCACCATCAGTTCCTTGTCCTAATGGTTAACAAATAAGTCAAAATATCAAATATAAAATCACCATCAGTTCCTTGTCCTAATTATCAAATAAGTCAAAATATCAAATATAAAATCACCATCAGTTCCTTGTCCTAATGGTTAACAAAAAAGTCAAAATATCAAATATAAAATCACCATCAGTTCCTTGTCCTAATGGTTAACAAATAAGTCAAAATATCAAATATAAAATCACCATCAGTTCCTTGTCCTAATGGTTAACAAATAAGTCAAAATATCAAATATAAAATCACCATCAGTTCCTCATCCTAATGGTTAAAAACTATCAAAATATCAAATATAAAATCATCATCAGTTCCTTGTCCTAATGGTTAAAAAATATCAAAATATCAAATATAAAATCATCATCAGTTCCTTGTCCTAATGGTTAACAAATAAGTCAAAATATCAAATATAAAATCACCATCAGTTCCTTGTCCTAATGGTTAACAAATATCAAAATATCAAATATAAAATCACCATCAGTTCCTTGTCCTAATGGTTAACAAATAAGTCAAAATATCAAATATAAAATCATTATCAGTTCCTTGTCCTAATGGTTAACAAATAAGTCAAAATATCAAATATAAAATCACCATCAGTTCCTTGTCCTAATGGTTAACAAATATCAAAATATCAAATATAAAATCATCATCAGTTCCTTGTCCTAATGGTTAACAAATAAGTCAAAATATCAAATATAAAATCACCATCAGTTCCTTGTCCTAATGGTTAAAAAATATCAAAATATCAAATATAAAATCATCATCATTTCCTTGTCCTAATGGTTAAAAAATAAGTCAAAATATCAAAAATAAAATCTTCATCATTTCCTTGAACTAATTGTTAAAAAATAAGTCAAAATATAAAATATAAAATCACCATCAGTTCCTTGTCCTAATGGTTAACATATAAGTCAAAATATCAAATATAAAATCACCATCAGTTCCTTGTCCTAATGGTTAACAAATAAGTCAAAATATCAAATATAAAATCACCATCAGTTCCTTGTCCTAATGGTTAACAAATAAGTCAAAATATCAAATATAAAATCACCATCAGTTCCTTGTCCTAATGGTTAACAAATAAGTCAAAATATCAAATATAAAATCACCATCAGTTCCTTGTCCTAATGGTTAACAAATAAGTCAAAATATCAAATATAAAACCACCATCAGTTCCTTGTCCTAATGGTTAACAAATAAGTCAAAATATCAAATATAAAATCACCATCAGTTCCTTGTCCTAATGGTTAACAAATAAGTCAAAATATCAAATATAAAATCACCATCAGTTCCTTGTCCTAATGGTTAACAAATAAGTCAAAATATCAAATATAAAATCACCATCAGTTCCTTGTCCTAATGGTTAACAAATAAGTCAAAATATCAAATATAAAATCACCATCAGTTCCTTGTCCTAATGGTTAACAAATAAGTCAAAATATCAAATATAAAATCACCATCAGTTCCTTGTCCTAATGGTTAAAAAATATCAAAATATCAAATATAAAATCACCATCAGTTCCTTGTCCTAATGGTTAAAAAATATCAAAATATCAAATATAAAATCATCATCAGTTCCTTGTCCTAATGGTTAAAAAATAAGTCAAAATATCAAATATAAAATCATCATCAGTTCCTTGTCCTAATGGTTAAAAAATATCAAAATATCAAATATAAAATCACCATCAGTTCCTTGTCCTACTGGTTAACAAATAAGTCAAAATATCAAATATAAAATCACCATCAGTTCCTTGTCCTAATGGTTAACAAATAAGTCAAAATATCAAATATAAAATCATCATCAGTTCCTTGTCCTAATGGTTAAAAAATATCAAAATATCAAATATAAAATCATCATCAGTTCCTTGTCCTAATGGTTAACAAATAAGTCAAAATATCAAATATAAAATCACCATCAGTTCCTTGTCCTAATGGTTAACAAATATCAAAATATCAAATATAAAATCACCATCAGTTCCTTGTCCTAATGGTTAACAAATAAGTCAAAATATCAAATATAAAATCATTATCAGTTCCTTGTCCTAATGGTTAACAAATAAGTCAAAATATCAAATATAAAATCACCATCAGTTCCTTGTCCTAATGGTTAACAAATATCAAAATATCAAATATAAAATCATCATCAGTTCCTTGTCCTAATGGTTAACAAATAAGTCAAAATATCAAATATAAAATCACCATCAGTTCCTTGTCCTAATGGTTAAAAAATATCAAAATATCAAATATAAAATCATCATCATTTCCTTGTCCTAATGGTTAAAAAATAAGTCAAAATATCAAAAATAAAATCTTCATCATTTCCTTGAACTAATTGTTAAAAAATAAGTCAAAATATAAAATATAAAATCACCATCAGTTCCTTGTCCTAATGGTTAACATATAAGTCAAAATATCAAATATAAAATCACCATCAGTTCCTTGTCCTAATGGTTAACAAATAAGTCAAAATATCAAATATAAAATCACCATCAGTTCCTTGTCCTAATGGTTAACAAATAAGTCAAAATATCAAATATAAAATCATCATCAGTTCCTTGTCCTAATGGTTAACAAATAAGTCAAAATATCAAATATAAAATCACCATCAGTTCCTTGTCCTAATGGTTAACAAATAAGTCAAAATATCAAATATAAAACCACCATCAGTTCCTTGTCCTAATGGTTAACAAATAAGTCAAAATATCAAATATAAAATCACCATCAGTTCCTTGTCCTAATGGTTAACAAATAAGTCAAAATATCAAATATAAAATCACCATCAGTTCCTTGTCCTAATGGTTAACAAATAAGTCAAAATATCAAATATAAAATCACCATCAGTTCCTTGTCCTAATTATCAAATAAGTCAAAATATCAAATATAAAATCACCATCAGTTCCTTGTCCTAATGGTTAACAAATAAGTCAAAATATCAAATATAAAATCACCATCAGTTCCTTGTCCTAATGGTTAACAAATAAGTCAAAATATCAAATATAAAATCACCATCAGTTCCTTGTCCTAATGGTTAACAAATAAGTCAAACTATCAAATATAAAATCAACATCAGTTCCTTGTCCTAATGGTTAAAAAATATCAAAATATCAAATATAAAATCATCATCATTTCCTTGTCCTAATGGTTAACAAATAAGTCAACATATCAAAAATAAAATCTTCATCATTTCCTTGAACTAATGGTTAAAAAATAAGTCAAAATATAAAATATAAAATCACCATCAGTTTCTTGTCCTAATGGTTAACATATAAGTCAAAATATAAAATCACCATCAGTTCCTTGTCCTAATGGTTAACAAATAAGTCAAAATATCAAATATAAAATCACCATCAGTTCCTTGTCCTAATGGTTAACAAATAAGTCAAAATATCAAATATAAAATCACCATCAGTTCCTTGTCCTAATGGTTAACATATAAGTCAAAATATCAAATATAAAATCACCATCAGTTCCTTGTCCTAATGGTTAACAAATAAGTCAAAATATCAAATATAAAATCACCATCAGTTCCTTGTCCTAATGGTTAACAAATAAGTCAAAATATCAAATATAAAACCACCATCAGTTCCTTGTCCTAATGGTTAACAAATAAGTCAAAATATCAAATATAAAATCACCATCAGTTCCTTGTCCTAATGGTTAACAAATAAGTCAAAATATCAAATATAAAATCACCATCAGTTCCTTGTCCTAATGGTTAACAAATAAGTCAAAATATCAAATATAAAATCACCATCAGTTCCTTGTCCTAATTATCAAATAAGTCAAAATATCAAATATAAAATCACCATCAGTTCCTTGTCCTAATGGTTAACAAATAAGTCAAAATATCAAATATAAAATCACCATCAGTTCCTTGTCCTAATGGTTAACAAATAAGTCAAAATATCAAATATAAAATCATCATCAGTTCCTTGTCCTAATGGTTAACAAATAAGTCAAAATATCAAATATAAAATCAACATCAGTTCCTTGTCCTAATGGTTAAAAAATATCAAAATATCAAATATAAAATCATCATCATTTCCTTGTCCTAATGGTTAACAAATAAGTCAACATATCAAAAATAAAATCTTCATCATTTCCTTGAACTAATGGTTAAAAAATAAGTCAAAATATAAAATATAAAATCACCATCAGTTTCTTGTCCTAATGGTTAACATATAAGTCAAAATATAAAATCACCATCAGTTCCTTGTCCTAATGGTTAACAAATAAGTCAAAATATCAAATATAAAATCACCATCAGTTCCTTGTCCTAATGGTTAACAAATAAGTCAAAATATCAAATATAAAATCACCATCAGTTCCTTGTCCTAATGGTTAACAAATAAGTCAAAATATCAAATATAAAATCACCATCAGTTCCTTGTCCTAATGGTTAACAAATAAGTCAAAATATCAAATATAAAATCACCATCAGTTCCTTGTCCTAATGGTTAACAAATAAGTCAAAATATCAAATATAAAACCACCATCAGTTCCTTGTCCTAATGGTTAACAAATAAGTCAAAATATCAAATATAAAATCACCATCAGTTCCTTGTCCTAATGGTTAACAAATAAGTCAAAATATCAAATATAAAATCACCATCAGTTCCTTGTCCTAATGGTTAACAAATAAGTCAAAATATCAAATATAAAATCACCATCAGTTCCTTGTCCTAATTATCAAATAAGTCAAAATATCAAATATAAAATCACCATCAGTTCCTTGTCCTAATGGTTAACAAATAAGTCAAAATATCAAATATAAAATCATTATCAGTTCCTTGTCCTAATGGTTAACAAATAAGTCAAAATATCAAATATAAAATCACCATCAGTTCCTTGTCCTAATGGTTAACAAATATCAAAATATCAAATATAAAATCATCATCAGTTCCTTGTCCTAATGGTTAACAAATAAGTCAAAATATCAAATATAAAATCACCATCAGTTCCTTGTCCTAATGGTTAAAAAATATCAAAATATCAAATATAAAATCATCATCATTTCCTTGTCCTAATGGTTAAAAAATAAGTCAAAATATCAAAAATAAAATCTTCATCATTTCCTTGAACTAATTGTTAAAAAATAAGTCAAAATATAAAATATAAAATCACCATCAGTTCCTTGTCCTAATGGTTAACATATAAGTCAAAATATCAAATATAAAATCACCATCAGTTCCTTGTCCTAATGGTTAACAAATAAGTCAAAATATCAAATATAAAATCACCATCAGTTCCTTGTCCTAATGGTTAACAAATAAGTCAAAATATCAAATATAAAATCACCATCAGTTCCTTGTCCTAATGGTTAACAAATAAGTCAAAATATCAAATATAAAACCACCATCAGTTCCTTGTCCTAATGGTTAACAAATAAGTCAAAATATCAAATATAAAATCACCATCAGTTCCTTGTCCTAATGGTTAACAAATAAGTCAAAATATCAAATATAAAATCACCATCAGTTCCTTGTCCTAATGGTTAACAAATAAGTCAAAATATCAAATATAAAATCACCATCAGTTCCTTGTCCTAATTAACAAATAAGTCAAAATATCAAATATAAAATCACCATCAGTTCCTTGTCCTAATGGTTAACAAATAAGTCAAAATATCAAATATAAAATCACCATCAGTTCCTTGTCCTAATGGTTAAAAAATATCAAAATATCAAATATAAAATCACCATCAGTTCCTTGTCCTAATGGTTAAAAAATATCAAAATATCAAATATAAAATCATCATCAGTTCCTTGTCCTAATGGTTAAAAAATAAGTCAAAATATCAAATATAAAATCATCATCAGTTCCTTGTCCTAATGGTTAAAAAATATCAAAATATCAAATATAAAATCACCATCAGTTCCTTGTCCTACTGGTTAACAAATAAGTCAAAATATCAAATATAAAATCACCATCAGTTCCTTGTCCTAATGGTTAACAAATAAGTCAAAATATCAAATATAAAATCACCATCAGTTCCTTGTCCTAATGGTTAACAAATAAGTCAAAATATCAAATATAAAATCACCATCAGTTCCTTGTCCTAATGGTTAACAAATAAGTCAAAATATCAAATATAAAATCACCATCAGTTCCTTGTCCTAATGGTTAACAAATAAGTCAAAATATCAAATATAAAATCACCATCAGTTCCTTGTCCAAATAGTTAACAAATAAGTCAAAATATCAAATATAAAATCACCATCAGTTCCTTGTCCTAATGGTTAACTAATAAGTCAAAATATCAAATATAAAATCACCATCAGTTCCTTGTCCTAATGGTTAACAAATAAGTCAAAATATCAAAAATAAAATCACCATCAGTTCCTTGTCCTAATGGTTAACAAATAAGTCAAAATATCAAATATAAAATCACCATCAGTTCCTTGTCCTAATGGTTAAAAAATAAGTCAAAATATCAAATATAAAATCATCATCAGTTCCTTGTCCTAATTGTTAAAAAATATCAAAATATCAAATATAAAATCATCATCAGTTCCTTGTCCTAATGGTTAAAAAATATCAAAATATCAAATATAAAATCATCATCAGTTCCTTGTCCTAATGGTTAAAAAATATCAAAATATCAAATATAAAATCACCATCAGTTCCTTGTCCTAATGGTTAACAAATAAGTCAAAATATCAAATATAAAATCATCATCAGTTCCTTGTCCTAATGGTTAACAAATAAGTCAAAATATCAAATATAAAATCACCATCAGTTCCTTGTCCTAATGGTTAACAAATAAGTCAAAATATCAAATATAAAATCATCATCAGTTCCTTGTCCTAATGGTTAAAAAATATCAAAATATCAAATATAAAATCATCATCAGTTCCTTGTCCTAATGGTTAAAAAATATCAAAATATCAAATATAAAATCATCATCAGTTCCTTGTCCTAATGGTTAAAAAATATCAAAATATCAAATATAAAATCATCATCAGTTCCTTGTCCTAATGGTTAAAAAATATGTCAAAATATCAAATATAAAATCACCATCAGTTCCTTGTCCTAATGGTTAACAAATAAGTCAAAATATAAAATATAAAATCACCATCAGTTCCTTGTCCTAATGGTTAACAAATAAGTCAAAATATCAAATATAAAATCACCATCAGTTCCTTGTCCTAATGGTTAACAAATAAGTCAAAATATCAAATATAAAATCACCATCAGTTCCTTGTCCTAATGGTTAACAAATAAGTCAAAATATCAAATATAAAATCACCATCAGTTCCTTGTCCTAATGGTTAACAAATAAGTCAAAATATCAAATATAAAACCACCATCAGTTCCTTGTCCTAATGGTTAACAAATAAGTCAAAATATCAAATATAAAATCACCATCAGTTCCTTGTCCTAATGGTTAACAAATAAGTCAAAATATCAAATATAAAATCACCATCAGTTCCTTGTCCTAATGGTTAACAAATAAGTCAAAATATCAAATATAAAATCACCATCAGTTCCTTGTCCTAATTATCAAATAAGTCAAAATATCAAATATAAAATCACCATCAGTTCCTTGTCCTAATGGTTAACAAATAAGTCAAAATATCAAATATAAAATCACCATCAGTTCCTTGTCCTAATGGTTAACAAATAAGTCAAAATATCAAATATAAAATCATCATCAGTTCCTTGTCCTAATGGTTAACAAATAAGTCAAAATATCAAATATAAAATCAACATCAGTTCCTTGTCCTAATGGTTAAAAAATATCAAAATATCAAATATAAAATCATCATCATTTCCTTGTCCTAATGGTTAACAAATAAGTCAACATATCAAAAATAAAATCTTCATCATTTCCTTGAACTAATGGTTAAAAAATAAGTCAAAATATAAAATATAAAATCACCATCAGTTTCTTGTCCTAATGGTTAACATATAAGTCAAAATATAAAATCACCATCAGTTCCTTGTCCTAATGGTTAACAAATAAGTCAAAATATCAAATATAAAATCACCATCAGTTCCTTGTCCTAATGGTTAACAAATAAGTCAAAATATCAAATATAAAATCACCATCAGTTCCTTGTCCTAATGGTTAACAAATAAGTCAAAATATCAAATATAAAATCACCATCAGTTCCTTGTCCTAATGGTTAACAAATAAGTCAAAATATCAAATATAAAATCACCATCAGTTCCTTGTCCTAATGGTTAACAAATAAGTCAAAATATCAAATATAAAACCACCATCAGTTCCTTGTCCTAATGGTTAACAAATAAGTCAAAATATCAAATATAAAATCACCATCAGTTCCTTGTCCTAATGGTTAACAAATAAGTCAAAATATCAAATATAAAATCACCATCAGTTCCTTGTCCTAATGGTTAACAAATAAGTCAAAATATCAAATATAAAATCACCATCAGTTCCTTGTCCTAATTATCAAATAAGTCAAAATATCAAATATAAAATCACCATCAGTTCCTTGTCCTAATGGTTAACAAATAAGTCAAAATATCAAATATAAAATCATTATCAGTTCCTTGTCCTAATGGTTAACAAATAAGTCAAAATATCAAATATAAAATCACCATCAGTTCCTTGTCCTAATGGTTAACAAATATCAAAATATCAAATATAAAATCATCATCAGTTCCTTGTCCTAATGGTTAACAAATAAGTCAAAATATCAAATATAAAATCACCATCAGTTCCTTGTCCTAATGGTTAAAAAATATCAAAATATCAAATATAAAATCATCATCATTTCCTTGTCCTAATGGTTAAAAAATAAGTCAAAATATCAAAAATAAAATCTTCATCATTTCCTTGAACTAATTGTTAAAAAATAAGTCAAAATATAAAATATAAAATCACCATCAGTTCCTTGTCCTAATGGTTAACATATAAGTCAAAATATCAAATATAAAATCACCATCAGTTCCTTGTCCTAATGGTTAACAAATAAGTCAAAATATCAAATATAAAATCACCATCAGTTCCTTGTCCTAATGGTTAACAAATAAGTCAAAATATCAAATATAAAATCACCATCAGTTCCTTGTCCTAATGGTTAACAAATAAGTCAAAATATCAAATATAAAACCACCATCAGTTCCTTGTCCTAATGGTTAACAAATAAGTCAAAATATCAAATATAAAATCACCATCAGTTCCTTGTCCTAATGGTTAACAAATAAGTCAAAATATCAAATATAAAATCACCATCAGTTCCTTGTCCTAATGGTTAACAAATAAGTCAAAATATCAAATATAAAATCACCATCAGTTCCTTGTCCTAATTAACAAATAAGTCAAAATATCAAATATAAAATCACCATCAGTTCCTTGTCCTAATGGTTAACAAATAAGTCAAAATATCAAATATAAAATCACCATCAGTTCCTTGTCCTAATGGTTAAAAAATATCAAAATATCAAATATAAAATCACCATCAGTTCCTTGTCCTAATGGTTAAAAAATATCAAAATATCAAATATAAAATCATCATCAGTTCCTTGTCCTAATGGTTAAAAAATAAGTCAAAATATCAAATATAAAATCATCATCAGTTCCTTGTCCTAATGGTTAAAAAATATCAAAATATCAAATATAAAATCACCATCAGTTCCTTGTCCTACTGGTTAACAAATAAGTCAAAATATCAAATATAAAATCACCATCAGTTCCTTGTCCTAATGGTTAACAAATAAGTCAAAATATCAAATATAAAATCACCATCAGTTCCTTGTCCTAATGGTTAACAAATAAGTCAAAATATCAAATATAAAATCACCATCAGTTCCTTGTCCTAATGGTTAACAAATAAGTCAAAATATCAAATATAAAATCACCATCAGTTCCTTGTCCTAATGGTTAACAAATAAGTCAAAATATCAAATATAAAATCACCATCAGTTCCTTGTCCAAATAGTTAACAAATAAGTCAAAATATCAAATATAAAATCACCATCAGTTCCTTGTCCTAATGGTTAACTAATAAGTCAAAATATCAAATATAAAATCACCATCAGTTCCTTGTCCTAATGGTTAACAAATAAGTCAAAATATCAAAAATAAAATCACCATCAGTTCCTTGTCCTAATGGTTAACAAATAAGTCAAAATATCAAATATAAAATCACCATCAGTTCCTTGTCCTAATGGTTAAAAAATAAGTCAAAATATCAAATATAAAATCATCATCAGTTCCTTGTCCTAATTGTTAAAAAATATCAAAATATCAAATATAAAATCATCATCAGTTCCTTGTCCTAATGGTTAAAAAATATCAAAATATCAAATATAAAATCATCATCAGTTCCTTGTCCTAATGGTTAAAAAATATCAAAATATCAAATATAAAATCACCATCAGTTCCTTGTCCTAATGGTTAACAAATAAGTCAAAATATCAAATATAAAATCATCATCAGTTCCTTGTCCTAATGGTTAACAAATAAGTCAAAATATCAAATATAAAATCACCATCAGTTCCTTGTCCTAATGGTTAACAAATAAGTCAAAATATCAAATATAAAATCATCATCAGTTCCTTGTCCTAATGGTTAAAAAATATCAAAATATCAAATATAAAATCATCATCAGTTCCTTGTCCTAATGGTTAAAAAATATCAAAATATCAAATATAAAATCATCATCAGTTCCTTGTCCTAATGGTTAAAAAATATCAAAATATCAAATATAAAATCATCATCAGTTCCTTGTCCTAATGGTTAAAAAATATGTCAAAATATCAAATATAAAATCACCATCAGTTCCTTGTCCTAATGGTTAACAAATAAGTCAAAATATAAAATATAAAATCACCATCAGTTCCTTGTCCTAATGGTTAACAAATAAGTCAAAATATCAAATATAAAATCACCATCAGTTCCTTGTCCTAATGGTTAACAAATAAGTCAAAATATCAAATATAAAATCACCATCAGTTCCTTGTCCTAATGGTTAACAAATAAGTCAAAATATCAAATATAAAATCACCATCAGTTCCTTGTCCTAATGGTTAAAAAATATCAAAATATCAAATATAAAATCATCATCAGTTCCTTGTCCTAATGGTTAACAAATAAGTCAAAATATCAAATATAAAATCACCATCAGTTCCTTGTCCTAATGGTTAATTATGCTTACGATGTTACATCTTCGAGATTTAAATATACATGGTAGTCCGTTTCTCGTCATACTGCATCGTCACACAATTCAGAGCATATAGATTAATAAAAAAAATAGAAAGACATACAGTTGTTCACTCGTTCCTTCCCTTGGGCACCACCGGCGATCCGTTCGGCTTCAACTTCATTCGTGTTTCGTGTGCCGCATCGTTAACACTTATTTTCGTCCAAAGTTGTAAAAAGTTCCAATTAACAACAATTATAGGGAAAAGGAAGCACAAAGGTGATCCTGACGTTATTCTTGAAATTATTCGTCGATTGGAGAAAATACTACGCCGTCCCAAGCGTAATAAAGGTTAGTGTTATTGCTACCCTCACTTTTTTGAGAAAATAAAAAGAGTGTTTTTTCCTTTTCCATCATATTTTATAACGTACCATCTTAATGTGGTAATACCAGATATTATCCTGATGGTTGGTAAAAATTTATTTCATAAAGTGGTGATACGAGATGTCATCCAGAAATAAATTAAAAGGTACCTGTACTTTCTTAATATAGGACTGTAACGTGGGTGCGCGTATCGAGAGGGGCGGGCGCAGAATGGTAAAACTCGTATCCACAGTACAGGTAAGATTTTATCCAGACAAAGACCTACGGTTGCACCGAACAGCCGGTATATGCGAG
Organism: Crocallis elinguaria; assembly: GCA_907269065.1. Taxonomy (NCBI): domain Eukaryota; kingdom Metazoa; phylum Arthropoda; class Insecta; order Lepidoptera; family Geometridae; genus Crocallis; species Crocallis elinguaria. The sequence goes on along the minus strand of OU026081.1, from coordinate 1,444,038 downwards.
GGGCCGAGTATCGTCCGCAACGCCTAACCTTAATTCGGAGCAAGAAATAGGCAACAGGTAAGCTCAGATAAGTGCCGGTAAACCGTCTGATTATCTATAGCGTTAGCAAGTGCCTGAACGAATTTACATAGCACACAGTAATACGCCGACGTTATCGCCGAGGACTTTGCTTGCGTGTTTTAAGGGTGAGAAGCGCCATCTAGTTAAGTTTGGTGTAACTTGAACGACTCGTAGTATAAGTGTTGGTGTTACATCTTCTCCCCCTCTGTTCCCGAAGGCGACCCGACGAGAGGAACAGGAATCGCTGAAGTTTAGCTCTGTTTGGTTTTGGGTGTCCACGGCGTTTCGTCGGGTTGTGCTGTAATTATTCAATGCAGTGGTTAGCAATCTGCTGCCACATTCTATCGGATGTTGCTATTCCCCCTCCCCCTGGACTAATGCAGGCCCTTTGGTGTAGTTGGTGGTGGGTAGCATCCGTTTTTATGGAATAAAGTTTTGTTTCATTGGCTTGACTCAGCAGTCAACACCCGTGCCGTTGTGAACTTCGCATCGTTAAAAGCCTTGTTTTGAGAGTCACCCCTATTCCATGGAGTCTTCTTATTCGTCAGTCTGGTTAATAGCTCACTAATCATTGGGAAAGTTGATATGAGCCGTCGATACCAAGAACAGATCACTACAACCGAAGCACACCAGGCAGATGAGATGGGCTCGATTATCTCCTCTTTTAGCAACTTCGCCTTTAAAGCTTTATGTTGGACTGGCAGCAGTCGATCGGGGGGTACTATCGGTGTATAAGTCTCAGTAACAATTGTGTGCTCAGCTAAAGCAGTTTGCTTCGAACTTGAAAGGGACACCTCTTCATTATTCAGGTCAGCCATATTCTCTAAGCTAATGGCAGAGATAAAGATGTCATCAGTCGTATAGCCTGGAAACAACGCAGCTGACTCAGGTGACAAATCAACTTGTGCTTCTACAATCGATTTCACAGCATCGGCATATAAATAGTCCGTGTAGTCAGGTGGGGTTCCGTCGAATAAATGACGAGAGCGTTTGGTTGGAATGCATTGTTCAGCGGTACAAGCTTCCAAATCTCCAGCACTGTCTGGCAATGGCCTTGCGTTCCTAGGTGCAAAAGCTTCCATATCTCTGACAGTGTTTGGCAATGCCCTTGCGTTCCTAGGTGCGACTACGTGTCTTTCTAAAGTCGACCAGTCCTTAATCCCACCCTGCCACCATGTCGCTGCTTCGCTTTTCATTTCATTCACAGATTGCAGTGCCACTGTCGTGATTGACGTTACTAGCTCGTGAAGTTGTTCCGGTGACATTTTCTTTTCTGGTTTTCTCTTCACAACTGGGATCTTGCTATAAGTTCTGCGCCTCGTCCGCAAGGTAGGTCCAGGTTTACTCGGAGGACCTTTGCTGGTACTCGCCACCTTGGATTGGATGGCCGTACGTCGGGCGCCAGATGTAACGCGGGTGCGCGTATCGAGAGGGGCGGGCGCAGAATGGTAAAACTCGTATCCACAGTACAGGTAAGATTTTATCCAGACAAAGACCTACGGTTGCACCGAACAGCCGGTATATGCGAGGGGCCGAGTATCGTCCGCAACGCCTAACCTTAATTCGGAGCAAGAAATAGGCAACAGGTAAGCTCAGATAAGTGCCGGTAAACCGTCTGATTATCTATAGCGTTAGCAAGTGCCTGAACGAATTTACATAGCACACAGTAATACGCCGACGTTATCGCCGAGGACTTCGCTTGCGTGTTTTAAGGGTGAGAAGCGCCATCTAGTTAAGTTTGGTGTAACTTGAACGACTCGTAGTATAAGTGTTGGTGTTACAGGACTATTATTGTCAACTATACTTTATAACGTACCATCTTAACGTGGTAATACCAGATATTATCCTGATGGTTATTAAAAATTTATTTCCTAAAGTGGTGATACGAGATGTCATCCAGAAATAAATTAATAGGTACCTGTACCTTCTTAATGTAGGACTATCATCGTCCACTATATTTTATAACGTACCATCTTAACGTGGTGATACCAGATGTCATCCAGAAATAAATGAATACCTGTACGTTCTTAATTTACCCGATATCATCCTGAAAGTAACTATGTTATAATACTATATGGAAATGATTATGTTTTCCCTTATGAGATCGCGAACGTTGATCTGACATCTCATCCTCGAACACGATGTCCAATAGAAGTATTAGCGAGGTGAGAAGCATTCCTTATATGGAATCTGCATACGTAAATAAAGACTACGTGAATGAAGAACCACTCGTGGCATTCATTGTCACAGACACATTACTCAATACCTGAACTGATAACCCAATCAACCATCCTGCTCGACTGGCACAACTTTTGTTATGTTAGGTGAAGCAAGAAGTTACGAAAAACTCTAGATGAAACCTACCTACAGAGATCTCTTAACGCTGGGGAATTCGAATAGATGGGTTAGCTAAGGAATATATGTATTCCCTCATAGATAGGATGCTGATTCCGTAAAACTTCCTATTAACACGGGTACTTAAATTAAACCCGAAAGTAAATTGAAGACTTTCTGATACGGCAAAAAACAATGATAAACGACTAGAAAAATCACAAAACAAGTTGGGTTCGGGAATTGCCTAATTCATGATACGATAAAGAAAATATTTGAGTTAAATTACTAGATTTTCATTACGAAGAAACTGTAAACCAGCGCAAACTTATAGTTCTACTTTTCGACAAAAGTTTTTCGAGGACAATACAAGGTTTAAAAGAGATACCTACCTACTTTTTTGGCGATAAACACGTCTGGTTTTTTCAACGAGGAACTCCAATGTCAAGAAACGCACAAACTCCCCGCCCGCAGAACAATCCGAAGGCATCAGTGTCAGCACCGTACCTTCAACGTTGGCAAGGAGGAACGCCAGTTCGAAGCCCGCATTTTCCAAGTAGCCCCCGCGAACAAATCACGCGACGGCCGACATCATTAGAGGAACCGCATGCTGATAGAATACAATTATTCTGTAGTAACTTGGCTAACGATTACTGATGACCCGATTATACTGTCTTATGTTAGTGGTTATAAACTCCCTTTCATATGTACCACAAAACACTGTAGGTACCTGATAACCTATCTCTTCCGCTAGAGAAAATTTGTGCGGCCGTATCTAAGCTACTCAGTCTTAGCACTATATCACAATGCACTGAACAGACGCGCCATTATGTCTATCTTACGTTTTTTCATACGTAAAAGTAGGACTTAGATGTGCCACTTCAAAATGGAAGATACGAACAGCTCATTCCTGAATAGGTTTCTAACAGTGCTTACATGGCCACAATCGACCATTTTTTAGTACCCATCCATCCACCGGATACAAAATACCTAAGATTCAGAATTGACCTGTTATAATTATGAATTTAATTTTATTCAGTTATTTGCCTTACGGCCTTAGTTCAGCCCCGTATATTATTGAAACCACTAAGTTATTGAAACCTCTTTTATCCTTGTTATGAGATCTAGGACTTACAAGAGTTGGGTGTCTTGGCGTATTGTGCATTGGAGCAGGTTATACTACCTATGAAAACAGCAATAGTACAGACTGTAGTAACCAATTTGAAAAATGTAGGCTTTAAAATTAACCGCGAAAACGGTTACATGTGCTCAAAACAAATATGTCAATTTTTACGTCTTTAAATTAATGCTCAAACTACCTATGTCCTTAGAACTACCTACTCAAAAAATAAATAAGCTTTTATTCCTTCTCAAAGAGACTCAAAGAGATAATAATTATCCATGAGCTTGCTAAGTGTATCAGTATGCTAACAGCTGCTTGTCTCGCTGTAGCCTATTGTTGGTTGTACAACGTACGTACATTTTGAGCGTGAAAAATACTTAGCACTGCAAATTTTCGATGATGGTTATAATTTACGTATGAATCTCAAAAATTATTTGCAAGATGCCTTCATTTGGTGGTCCAACATGGCCAACAAGGCCAAGAATAAGATACATACAAATAACTAAAATTTGATTATATGTACAGTTTTGTCGTTGATGTACTGGGGAGCTGTATGTGACGGGTATGGTAACTATTAATTTAACTTTCATAAGTGCTCCTTTGGGGCCTATTTGAATAAAGCATTTTGAATTTGAATTGGAATTAAAGGTCACTGGTTGGCGTGCGAAAAGACACAATACATAAATAATCTTGAGCTTTTAGCCGCCTTCCTAGGGTTAAAATCCTTCAGTTAAAAATGTCGCAACGTAAATGTGTTCTTAGGGTTGATAAACATCACTGCTATCTCCTATATATATGAAATTGGTGATACACAATTTCTGCACCTCAGTCATATCGCTAGAGAAATTTAGCAACGATAAGAAACAAATAACATAACGTTATTGTATTTGCTTCATACATAGAATAGAAGAATAAAATAGAATAGCATCTCCTTCTTTCGCTCTTGTGCTAAAATGATAAATAAACCTTTGATAATTTTTCGAAGGACAGTGAAAATTTCGCTCGCTTTAGCATGCGGTATTTTCATTGTTCCATGGCCTGTAGCTTAGCCAACCTTGGTATCTTCTATTCAAATCGTACCCTGGTGTGCTCTATATTATCCGGCAAGCGTACCTACGACAAGGTGACTCCGAAGATACTGTCGAATTTTTTTTAAATTCTCTATCAAACAATACCATTATTCAGTACAATGCAAATGCTAAATTAAAATTTTATTATTCTGTGGTTTATTTTTGGTCTAGCATACAATCTTGGATGTCTATGATACGTCGATTAGAGAAATATTAAGATTTCTAACTGAAAAGTTTTAAAAAAGGGTCTGGTTATGGCACTTTCAACTCTTCGGTGCGCTTTATTATTAATTTTAGGTAAACATCACTGCAAAACAGACATACTATAACATAATTAGATTTTTTAAAGGTGCTTTTCCTTTTTTTTGTTAAACGTGAATCTATCTGCCCAGCGAAAACTTTGATTTCATAATTGAAAGAGCAAGCCAATCTAGAAGTCTTACAAATACAGTCAGTGGAGACTTGTAAATGACTTTTGATTTTTACTATGTGTCTATTTCAATATGTTAATAGTCGATAGTTGTTCCGTATGGGTACGAAAACTGTATAAATATGTATATCTGACTCCAAAAGATATCGTCCGCGGCCGTAAATTAACCAAAACTTAATAAAAATAATAACTAAAAATGCGTGCACGCTGCTTGCCTGATAGATAGAAGAGAAGTGCGCGGCGAGCCGCGAAAATGTCACCGGACGGCATCCGGCGACTAGTGATGCGCCCGAACATCCTCGGGGGCCTTGGAAGCCTCAGCTTCCAATGTGGTGTCATCTGCTGGCTCTAGCAGAGGACAAAGGTACCTAATACCTCGTCGAAAAGTGCCCGTCGGAGTTTTCACTTCCACGACGCGGGCTACTCCGTCTGTTCCTGGGAACATGTTAATAATTCTCCCCAGTTTCCAGTGCATTGGTGGAGAATTGTCTTCCTTCAACAAAACCAAATCGCCAATCTGCAGCGGCCTGCTGTGAGTGCGCCATTTTTGTTTCTGTTGTAGTTCAGCTACGTACTCAGCCTGCCAACGATTCCAAAAGTGCTGTCGTAGGTACTCTAGCCGCTGGAAGCGATTCAATCTGTGAATCTTTTTACTTTGTAGATCTGATGACGGCAGCGAAGTAAGTGGTCTTCCAATGAGGAAGTGCCCCGGAGTTAAGGAATTGTAGTCATTGGGGGAGGAGGATAATGGACAGAGAGGTCTACTATTAAGGATAGCTTCTATTTGACTGAATAGAGTTGCCAGCTCTTCAAACGTTAAGTGTGCATTGCCTAACTGCCGCTTTAAGAAAAATTTCGCTGACTTTACAGCTGACTCTACCAATCCCCCAAAGTGTGGAGCATAAGCCGGTTGAAAATGGAATTTAATTCCCTCCCCGGAAGTGAAGGCTACAATGTCATCAGAATGTGAGGTGAGAAATTCCGAAATTTCTCTAGCAGTAGCGACAAAATTTCGACCATTGTCGCTGAAGATCTCGTTCGGCTTTCCTCTGCGAGAGATGAAACGACGAAGAGACAAAACAAATGCATCCTTCGACAGTTCGCTGACAGCTTCTAAGTGAACGCATTTGTATCTAGAGCAAACAAATATGCACAGATAGCATTTGCTTATTTTGCAGCCTCTACCTTTCCGATCAGTAATAAGGTAAGGTCCAGCGAAGTCGACAGAAGCAGATTCAAATGGGAATCCCGGATTGACTCGCTGTTCAGGTAACATACCCATTATAGGAGAAGGCGTTTTCCCGCTGGCCCTTCTACACACGACGCAGTGTCTAGCGGTGGTACGAGCTAGATCTCGACCAGCTATCGGCCAAACATATTCTCTGACTGATGCTAATAGCAGCTGTGGACCAGCGTGAAGAAGACGAAAATGTTCCTGTTGAAACAACAACTTAGTAAACTTGTGTTTTGCATGTAATAGCATTGGGTGACGTTTTTCATATGGATAGCAAGAATTGTCTAAACGTCCTCCAACCCTAATTATGTCCTCGTCTAAGAATGGACTCAAGGAGACAATACTGTTTGTAGAGCTGAGTTGTTTATTTGCACCAAGAATTGCCAACTCTTTCGAAAAGGATTCCACTTGAGATAATTTGACCAAACATTTGAAAGAATTTGTAAGTTCTTCAGGCTGCAAAATACCAATGTGTATGTTTGAACGATTTTTACAATTGTGAATGAATCTAAGTACATACGCAAGGGAGCGTTGTAAGAAGCTTAATTTTGAATACCTATCAAAATCGATTAATGATTGCTTTGTGATTTCGTCACATGTAGTTATGTTTATCTTAATTTCAGGTAATTCGTCGATTTGAGCAGAGTGCATATTGGGCCCAGCCGGAGGCCATGAAGATTCTGATTGCATTAAAAATGATGGTCCATTCCACCACAAATCACAATTTTTAATTTTGTTGCCGTCGACACCGCGAGTTGCTAGGTCGGCTGGATTGAGGTCTGTGGGGACATGGCGCCATTGAGACTGCTCCGTTAGTTCCAAAATAGCACCTACTCTATTTGCCACATATGTTTTTAGTTTGTCGTACCTCATACCTAGCCAAGATAAAGCGATAGATGAATCAGTCCAAAATATCTTACGTGCCACGACACATCGCAGAGCGCGACACACGGCGCCCGCGAGCTGAGCGCCCAGCAAGCACGCGCACAGCTCGAGCCGGGGAATAGTCGTCGGCTTCACGGGGGCTACTCGGGCCTTGGCGCATACAAGGCGAACAGTGACGTCACCCTGATTGTTTGTAGACTTTAGATAGACTGCAGATGCAAAACATTTTTTTGAAGCATCACAGAATGCATGTAGCTCTATGAATGTAGGAGATGTGCATAATACATGTCTAGGTATGTGTAATGTATGTAGGTACTTTAAATTGTTTACAAATGAGTTCCACTCTTGGCGTATTTTTTCGGGCACTGGTTCATCCCAGTCGATTTTCTCAACCCATAACTGTTGAATAATAATTTTAGGAACAATACTTAATATACTGAGTACACCAAGAGGATCAAAGATTTTACAAGAGTCTGAAAGAATTGATCGTTTAGTGGGTGATTCGGTTTTGCTTTCATAAGTGCATGGAAAATGAATAATGTCTTCATTAGGATTCCATCCTACACCCAATGTATGAGGCGAAGTACTAATAGTTAAATTGCCTTGATTGGTTTGTGCTTCCGCTAGCACACCTTGTGAATTGGAGCGATATTTGCGCAAATTAAAACAACTTTCCTTTAATGCGTTTTCTACTGACCTTTTAATGTACAGTAGGTCATTGATATCATCGCTTCCAGTCAGAAGATCATCAACTAGAAAGTCTTTCTGTATGATTTCCTTTATGTTAGAATCAACACATTCCTCACCTACCTGCCATAGACACCGTGTGCTTAGAAAGCTTGAGCTAGCATAACCATATGTCACAGTATTTAACCGGAGTAATTTTAACGGATCTGTGGCATTATCGCGCCATAATATTACTTGTAGGTCGCGATGGCACTCTTGTAATTCTATCTGCCTATACATTTTTTCGATGTCAGCTGACAGTACATAGGTATACTGTCGAAACCTTAGTAGTATATTGAATAAACTATCTTGTATCTGTGGCCCAACCATTAGTATATCATTTATGGAAAAAGATGAGTTTGTTTGGGCACTGCCGTTGAACACAACCCTTATGGCAGATGACTCACTTGATGGTTTCCATACAGCATGATGAGGGATGAAGTATGATTTATCTGAGACTGTGCTAACCTCTGACAAATGCCCTAGATCTGAATATTCTTTTATGAAGTTAGAATATAATTGCTTAAATTTTGAATTTTTCTCTAACCTTTTTTCTAAGGCTAGAAATTGCCTCTTAGCTTGCTTTCTAGAATCGCCTAGACAATCTGGCTCTGTTAGGAGGGGTAGCTTTACGCAAAACCGACCTTCATTGTTGCGATATGTATTTTGCACAAAGTGAGATTCACATAGTATTTCCTCATCGGTTTGTTGAGTGGCCGGTTGAGGAATCTGTTCTGTTTCCCAGAACTTAGTTAGATTTTCATTTAAGATTTCATTTGAAATTCTATTATTAGATTGTTGGATAGCTAAATGATTGCATCTTATAGATTTCTTGTTGGATGAATCATTTGTATGTATTGGGCCTGCCAAAATCCAACCTAGCCTTGACTTAAGCATAATAGGTTGGTTGGGACCAAGATGTATTTGCTCAGATTCAATTAAGTACCAGAATATATCTGCACCTAGCAACATGTCTACAGGTGCAGACTGGTTGAATGATGGATCTGCCAATTTGATGTTCAAAGGTAATTTCATGCGTGAAATATCTATTGACTTGTTTGGTAAGTTACCTGATATTTGTGGCAGTACGAGACATGACAGTTCAGATTCAAACGAACTGGTCTTTGACTTTAGTTTTACAATGCAACGTTCTATAACATTGGATGAATGTATATTGCCTACACCTACAATATCGACCTGAGTTGGCTGAGGAGTCAGTTGTAGTTTGGTTTTTAACCTATCAGTTATTAGAGAAGACTGGCTCCCGCTGTCTAGCAAGGCTCGAATTGTTTGATGTTTGTTTGTGTATGGATTGTATATTTCAACCAGCGCGGTTGATAGTAGTATGCTACTAGTAGCAGTCACGGACATGCTAACTATGTTATCATTGTCATGGAATGCCTCATTGCTATTATGTTCAGTTTCAGTAGTTGATTGCACATTGGATAAGTTTACAGCCTGAGAAGAATTCCTATGCAACAGAGTATTGTGCCTGCCTTTACATTTAGAACAAGGGCCCAACCTGCATTGATGCGAAGAATGTCCCTTACGCAAGCAGTTCATGCACAGCCTCAGATGCCTGACCTCCGAAGCGCGCTCCTGCACCGTCTTGCCCAAAAATGATGCACAATCGTACAAGCGATGACTACCATTGCACAGAACACATGCAGCGGTAGAAGCACCAGCAGGAGCTGAAATTACAAAAGATTTTGTTAGGGCTTTCTCAGGTCGTTGCTGATAGGGGTGATGCTGTGTTGGTTTATCAACCTTGTTGCTACGAACTGATTCTAAAATGTCTGCCCGAGACCGCAGAAAATCAAAAAACTCTTTTAAAGAAGGACTCTTTTTGAAAGAATTCTTATGTTCTTCCCACTTGAAGCTTGTGCTGCTGTCAAGCTTCGCTGAAGCAAGATGCACAATCAGGGTGTCCCAATGGTTAGTTGGCTCACCAAGAGTGTTAAGAGCTCGCAAGTTCTTTGAGATATGGTCGATTAGAAACCTTAATTCCTTAGCCGAGTCTCGAGGTACAGGCTGCATACCAAGCAATGAGTTCAGGTGATTGTTGATCAATTGTTTCTCGTTGTTGTATCTCTCACAAAGAAGTCGCCATGCCTCTTCATAGTTCACACTACTCACTTCCAAATTACTGATGACATGTGAAGCCTCCCCCTCAAGGTAGGAATTCAAGTAATGGAATTTATGTATGGATTCAATGTTGCTGTTGTTGTGAATGAGTGATGAAAAAGTGTCTCTAAATTCTAGCCATTTAAAATAGGTACCATCAAAGTTGGAAATTTTAATAACTGGCAGCTTAAAACTGGCAGTATTTTTATGGCTACATGGGTGGCTGCAACTAGATTTTGATGCTGAATTGCAATCTTGATTTTGAGTTCGAGGCTTGTGTTTTTCAAGGAAGATCTGAGTTTGAGCAATGACTGAGGAAAAGTCTAACTCAAATTCTTCACGAATATCGAGTTCATCCTCCAAGTAATTTGAATTTTGCAACTCTATTTGGCACTGCAAATCCTCAAAATGAAAAGACAAGTCCCGAAACTTCTCATAGCGCTGTGTTAGTGCACAGATATCTGTTGCTGTCACCGATGCAGCACTTGTGAAATTGTTTAAATATTTCTTATATTTTGTTATACGACCTTTGATGGAACTACGTTTAGTCATAAGGTCTTTTAAGCTGATGGCATGTACTGATGGCACAGTTAAATTGCTAACATATTCCAAAGGTGACTTTGGTTGAGCATCTTTGGTTTGAGACATGATGGAAAAACAACAAAAATATAGACTGTCAAATTAAAATGAATGAATAAATGAAGTGAACGATACGTAAATTCAATCCGGCCTATGCTCCCCAGCTGAAGTCTGGCAGATGATCAGCTGATTCCGTCCTGCGAGAACAAGGGCTTATCATGCACCAGTTGCAGTGTGATAAGTGCACCCAGTTGTCACTTGGATAGCTGGAATGCGGAGAGAAGGCAATGATTAATAGATTGAATTGAAATGATTTGATTTTATTACATTAAAAATGAAGTGGCTTATATAGGCAGCAGCTGATGCAAAATGTGGTAAAAGTATAGCGAATTTATGCTTGTTAAATTGCAGTGCACAAATATTGTTGAGGTTATTGAACCCTAGTTGCGAAAATAAGCATATGGTAGCAGCACATTCACTTGTTTTTCGGGCTTATTTCACAATTTAAATAGCTGATGTGTGCAAATAGGCTGCAATAATTATGCTGTAGTTAAAATTAGTGCGAAATGCAAAAATAAAATTCAGCGCGTTTGCGTGGCAATGTCAAAAATGGCTGCGCGGGATTGGCAAATTGATGATTAATGCGCAATAATGCAATTGAAATGGGAAAAAATACATGCGCAATAACGAAGATGAAGATCTGACACGTTCCACCCAGACAATAGAATAGGAAAATATGAACAGATGTAAGGATGATTAAGGATGAGGCACTTCCCTTGCTAAGCTGTAGCTGCGGCACGGAGCGGTTGGCTGTCCGATAGTCCGGCTGGCTTGAAACAAAGGCTGGCTGCCTTCCAGTACGAATTTCAATGCACACTTATTATAAATGCACTAAAACTTAGCACGATGGCACTCGCGTTCCGAAGTCGTGCTATTTTTTCCGTTTTCAATGGCTGTTTCTCAAAATGGCGTGGTCGTTTTTTCACTTTAATTAACACTTTAAATCACGTCGGTGTCACCATGTTCCGTATGGGTACGAAAACTGTATAAATATGTATATCTGACTCCAAAAGATATCGTCCGCGGCCGTAAATTAACCAAAACTTAATAAAAATAATAACTAAAAATGCGTGCACGCTGCTTGCCTGATAGATAGAAGAGAAGTGCGCGGCGAGCCGCGAAAATGTCACCGGACGGCATCCGGCGACTAGTGATGCGCCCGAACAATAGTCTTCCTAATATGGATAAATAAATAAATAAATACAAACAAACTTATCCTTACATTAAATAAACCGATCCACAACGCACCCCCTGAAACCATTAGTCGCTGGGTTAAGTCAACTTTATGTAAGTCGCGTGGATATGCCCGTGTTCACTGCACACAGCACGCGCCACCCTTCTACTTCTCCAGCCAGATGATCTGGATTGTTCATCGGCCTTATCAAAAGAATAGCCATCTAGATGGGTAATCCTCCTTGTTTTGCTAAATTCTACAATCAAACTTTGCTAAATTCTGAATACACATCGTTCGCTTAGGCAGTATTATCGTTTGAATAAATTAAACTTTAAGTTTAGAATCCTGAAGCGATATAATATTTACATTTATTAAAATTTCTTCGTTTATTTTACTATTTTGTTACTATTTACGAATATCTTTCATTCTGCAGCATACTCTAAACATCTACCATGTATATTTAAATCTCGAAGATGTAACATCGTAAGCATAATTTATGGTTAAAAGAACTTACCTTAAGTGAATTTCAACCAAAATTATGCGAGATGTTACATCTGAAGAGATTTAAACTCCCTCCCACCCTGTAGGACTCATAACATTGATACGTAGTGATGATTCACTACAGACACTATGTTAACCCAAGAGTTGCAGAATGCAGACATCAGCTCTAAAAAGAATGAAGTTGAAGCCGAACGGATCGCCGGTGGTGCCCAAGGGAAGGAACGAGTGAACAACTGTATGTCTTTCTATTTTTTTTATTAATCTATATGCTCTGAATTGTGTGACGATGCAGTATGACGAGAAACGGACTACCATGTATATTTAAATCTCTTCAGATGTAACATCTCGCATAATTTTGGTTGAAATTCACTTAAGGTAAGTTCTTTTAACCATAAACAAATAAGTCAAAATATAAAATATAAAATCACCATCAGTTCCTTGTCCTAATGGTTAACAAATATCAAATATAAAATCACCATCAGTTCCTTGTCCTAATGGTTAACAAATAAGTCAAAATATAAAATATAAAATCACCATCAGTTCCTTGTCCTAATGGTTAACAAATAAGTCAAAATATCAAATATAAAATCACCATCAGTTCCTTGTCCTAATGGTTAAAAAATATCAAAATATCAAATATAAAATCATCATCAGTTCCTTGTCCTAATGGTTAACAAATAAGTCAAAATATCAAATATAAAATCACAATACAATACAATACAATACAATAATACTTTATTGCACACCAAAAAAATTAACAGGAAAATAATAAAAAGAAAACAATAACTTAAAATGGTAGTACATTGGGCGGTCTTATCGCTTATAGCGATTTCTTCCAGACAACCTTTGGATGGACAGGACTCAAATGAAAAACAATGTGGTCGGTGGTGTACAAAGATACAAAGATATACCTATATAAAAAAAGTGGGTAGTGGTGAAAGCATCTTAAATAGAAGTCTCCAGTTTAAATAACATTTTAAAAATAGTTAAAGCCTTACTTTGCTAACAATCAATGTGTAGTTTAAGAAAGTAGCCTTGAGCCCCGCCTGCCAGCGTACAATCTCCATCTTAAGCATCCCAGAAGTCCCTGTACATCACTGACAATCAACACTGCACTGCCACTACCACATCATGGAAGCTTTCAAGCAGCCTTTCTATGATGTAATGGAAGCCTTCAACAAGAGAATGAGTGATTTTGAGTCTGAATTGAAAAAATCATCTCCTTCCTCCTCCAGCATAGCCACCATAGAGTCGGATTTGGCAGTTTTCAAAGATTTCACTGTGAAAGCCTTCCAAGCTCTTCAAGTACAAATAGAGATGCTGGCTAGTAACATTGACTCTCAAGAAATGCGCAGTCGTCGCAAAATTCTACTTTTGCATGGTGTACCGGAGGAGAAAAAAGAAGATACTACAGCAGTGGTTGTGAAGACTATTTCTGTTAACCTCAAACTGTCTGATTTCTCTGTGAGTGCTGTGAATCGATGCCATCGAATGGGACGGGTTGCAAGTGAGGACAAGCCACGTCCAATTCTGGTGAAGTTGTGTGATGCAGCTCTGCGGGACAAGGTTTGGTTCTTGAAGAAATCACTGAAGGGTTCTGGTATCACTATTACTGAGTTTTTAACGAAACCAAGACATGATGTGTTTATGGCGGCCAGGCAACGCTTCGGGGTAACAAAATGTTGGACCCGTGATGGGTATGTACATATAATTAGTCCCAATAGCAAACGCCATCGCATAAGCACTCTTGCAGAGTTGCAGAAAATAGCATCGCCACTTGTCTCACAGCCGGCCCCGGTTGTTGCGCCTAAACAGCTCAAGGAAACCGCAGCTCCCAAAGTCAGGCGAGCCGCAGCAATCGCAAGCACAGCTAAGAAGTAACATTTTGCATTCGGGACAGGATGCGACCAGCATGTTCACATACAGTACGCAACACGTTAACGTTTTATTAAGTTACCTCTTTCTACTTAATATTAGTGCGTTACTTAGATGCGTGTACCTAGTTGTTACCCACTAAATTTCACCTTTTTGAATTTGTTTTTATAATACCTATATGTTGTATCAGCACATAACAACCTATTTAGCAGGTTAACATTTGGAGTATCTATAGGCCTGCTAGGGCTTGTAGATTATCCAACTGTTTTTGTAGCTGGCTAGGTTAGATTAGATGTAGTGTTTATTTATGTATTAGCTAGTTAATAAAGGCATTTAGCCCGTTAAAAGTACCTATTTACTATTTAGCAGGTTTTATTTTTTGGCAAGTGACAACTGACAAATGATCCATGGAATATTGACATGTTGACGTTTCGTTCCGTTGACGTTTTTCGTTGACGTTTAATTAGTACTTTTTTTTTTACTTCTTATTTTTTATTACTATTTGTCTATTATATAATGCTGCCCACTACGGTATTCCAGTGTGGGTTTCGCAGTTTAAAATTCGTTTTCGCGAACGACCGCGTTTGTCGAGAAAACGCCATATTAAAAGCTTGTGCGACGATAGTTCATAAACGCGGGGCTAGGGGACTTTTCGTGTTCGTAAATGCGGTTACTGTAGAACACGTTAACTTGTTGCAAAACTCACACTGGGCCCTTGTGTGATGCCTTCAGTGTATTTAGTTATACATTAATCGATCTCTTTCCTATTTGTACCCAGCCGGCAGGTGGAGTTTAAGCTCTTTCTGGCTTTAGTGTTATTTTATTTTTATTTTTTGTTTTTATTATTGTATATTAATTTGCTTATACATATTTATATTAGTATATTATATAATATTTATTTCTTAAATTATTCAATGATACAATTATTGCAGAACAGTAGTGACGACAGTAATGATTTTTTTTCTTGCTCTTCCGATGATATGAGTAGTATTGTTAGCAATGATAGTTTTGTTAGCATACCTATGTTGAGTGACACATTATGTAACCTTTTTTCGGATGTTGTTAAAAATTTTAATGTCATTCATATTAACGCCCAAAGTATCCCTGCACATTTCCCAGATATGCAAGCGTCTTTTGACAATAATAACATTCACGCTATTCTAATTTCCGAATCTTGGTTAAAACCTTGCCTCCCTTCTGTTTCTTATTCTCTTCCTGGTTTCCATCTTATACGAAATGATCGTTGCGTTGGTGGTGGTGGAGGTGTAGCTATCTATATTCGCGACTACATTCCTTACTCAGTTTTAAACATGTCTACGCAGCCACCATCATCAAATGCTGGGGAACATTTATTTGTCGAAGTTACACTGTCTCATGTCAAAATTCTTCTCGGAGTCTATTATAGCCCGTCTCTGCATATTAATTTCTTTCAATCTTTCGAGAAAATTTTAGAAGATTTATGTCCACTTTATAACCATACAATAGTCATGGGCGATTTTAATACCTGCCTTTTAAAAAATGACTCTCGCTCTGTTGCCTTGGAATCTGTGAGTAAATCTTGTAACATGAGTATTCTCCCTCTCAGTGCTACACACCATTTCCCTAACTCCACTGCATCTCTTCTTGATTTAATCATGGTATCTTCTCCTGAGCATGTTGCCAAGCATGGGCAATGTTCGGCTGATGCTTTTTCCTATCATGATTTATTATATTTGTCGTACAAGATTCGTCCTCCCAAATCCAAGACAAAAATCCTTCTGCAACGCAACTTTGGTGCTATCGACGTAGAAAAGCTCCGGCATGATACGAGCATTATAGACTGGACATCTGTTATGAATGCTGACTCCATAGATGATAAAGTATCTTTATTTAATTCCATTTTAATCAATCTGTATGATAGGCATGCACCAATACGTACTATTAAAATAAAACACTTGCCTGCGCCATGGCTTACTGATGATATCAAGCAGCTTATGCATCGGAAAAATGTTGCTAAAAGCAAATACAAACTTCGTCAAACTGATTTTAATAAAGAAAAATATCAATCAACACGAAATCACTGCAACAGGGTGTGTAGGGATGCCTATCGTCGCCATATTCACAATTCACTTGAAAATGAAAATCCCGCAACTGTGTGGAAGTTTCTTAGGTCACTGGGAGTTGGAAAATCACGTCAAGACACTATTCCAAATACTATTGATATTGATTCTCTAAATTTGCACTTTTCTTCTTCATCTATTATGGATGAGGATGACAAAAACGCTACGCTTAGTTATCTTTCCTCCTTACCAACTCCAGATTTTTCTCAGTTTGTATTCAATCAATTCACCAGCTGTGATATTAAGCAGAGCATCCTATCCATCAAGTCCAATGCTGTAGGGGGCGATTGCATCAGTCGCAACATGATAGTGCCTATTCTGGACGAAATTCTACCTATCCTTTGCCATATTTTAAATAGCTCCGTTGCGAAGGGTGTTGTCCCCAGATGCTGGAAGGAAGCCCAGATAATTCCTTTACCTAAAAAGTCTAACCCAACCTCTTTCTCTCAGTACCGTCCAATTTCTATTCTTCCATTTCTTTCTAAAGTTTTAGAGCGTCTTGTTCATAGTCAATTAAGTACATTCCTTTTCAGTAAAAATCTTCTAAATCCCTTCCAGTCTGGTTTCCGTCCCGGTCACAGCACTGTCACCGCGTTGGTAAAAATAACCGACGACATACGATTGGGAATGGAAAACAGTAAACTTACTATCCTGACTTTACTGGACTTCAGTAACGCATTTAATACTGTAGACCACGATATCCTTCTTTCAATACTTCGCTCGCTTAATTTATCTCCGGCGGTGGTTGAGTGGTTTCGGAGTTATCTGTTTGGGCGCCGGCAGCGGGTTCGCCTTGAAGATTATTTTTCTTCATGGTGTAGCACGTCAGCTGGTGTACCTCAGGGCGGCGTTCTATCCCCTCTTCTTTTCGCTACTTTTATTAATTCTATATCTAATCAACTCACTTCACCCTACCACCTTTACGCAGATGACTTGCAAATCTATGCACAAGCTTCACTCGATGAGCTGTCTGACGCTGTTGCTGCGGTCAATGATGGCTTATGTCGTATTGCGAGCTGGAGTAAGGCCTACGGTCTCGCAATTAATCCATCAAAAACTCAGGTGATCGTAATAGGAAGCTCACGTATGATCTCCAGAGTTGATTGGCCTGCACTTCCCCAGGTTGTATTCGACAGTGTCGCTATCCCTTTTAGTACGGAAGTAAAAAACTTAGGAGTAATATTTGATCGCTGCCTTACTTGGGATCAACAGCTGGCTGCTTTGAGTCGAAAAATGTTTGCCTCAGCGGGTTCTGTTAGGAGATTGCGAAATTTTCTTCCCACTGCCACTAAAATTGCTCTTGCGCAGTCACTACTGCTTCCCATATTAGACTACGCCGACGCTTGCTATCTCGATCTCAGGCAAGACCAGCTGAATAAACTTGAGCGCCTTCAAAATTTTTGTATCAGATTCATATTTGGATTACGCAAGTATGATCATGTGTCCCAATTTCGCGCTAAACTCAAGTGGCTGCCCATTCGACTTCGCCGGGATACACATATACTTTCGCTTCTTTACAATGTATTGTTTAATCCTTCTGCCCCTCCTTATCTCCGAGAAAGATTTCAATTTCTTCATAACTCTCACACGCGCCCTCTCAGGTCTTCAGACAATTTGCTACTTAAAACACCAGAACATAAAACTAAGTTTTACAACGATTCTTTTTCTGTCCAAGCTGTCCGTCTATGGAATGACCTGCCGGTCTCCATTAGACAAGCTCAATCATTAAACATTTTTAAATTGAATATCAAAAATCATTACTTGTCCGAGCAATAATTGTCACTACAGACGTATATTTGTATTATTTTATATATTATAGTATATTTTGCTATTATAACTATTTATTTATATTGTATATATGTATATTTAAGTAATTGTATATATATATATATGTATATATTAGATATGTGTAGGTATGAACCCATACCCGTAAATTATCATGTTTATATTGCTGCACCATCGACCACTATACTATTAAGTTTAATATCCTATCCATCCTAAGGTTGTCTGGAAGAGATCGCTGTTTAGCGATAAGACCGCCCATTGTACTCTGAATTTTTTAAGATTGATATGTTACATTTATATATCCTTTTGGTGTGCAATAAAGAGTTATTGTATTGTATTGTATTGTATATACTAATACATATTACACATACATACCAATATCTAACATAAAAATAAATAAATAAAGATATAACATATGTCGTAGACAGCCATATTTAGATAGTCTGTGGTAGTAGTTGGTTGTCTATTAATTTAATGAAATGGCAACTCAGTGACATTAGAGAGTAAATGTCATGTTAGCTAGCTGTCAGAAGCGATCTGTTATGTTTACAAGCTGTCTTAGTTGCGAGGTATATAGTCGGTGGCGTTATGGTGTCGAGCTCTCTTGGCACTCGGTTCTCAAGCTGAGCGGACCACTCCTACAACTGCTCTTAGCACTCGGCTCTCAAGCCGAACAGACCTCTCCTATATCTGGAGGTATTTGGTAATATTGTGTTGTCTTGAGTTGGCTCTTTAGTGCAACGGACGTCTCCTGCTGTGCTGGCCGCTATGCTGCGCGGTTAGTCCCCCGTGATGGAGTGCTGGGATCTGCTGGGCGAGAGGCGCGTGGAGCGCCGCGAGCTGCGTGTTCGCTGTTCGGTGTGGTGGTGGAAGAGACGAGGCGACGAGGGTGTCGCTGCTAAGTATAACCTTTCATTTACTTTCAGCTGTTGACCAAGCCCATTAGGCGAGGTATGTGGAGGCTTGGGCAGGACTATAAGGGGAGTTGGGAGGTCCTGTGGGCGAGTGCCCAAAAACCTGTAGTGGCGATGGATTGTGATTGAGTGATTGCGTACACGAACGAAGCTAAGAGTAGACTACTAAGTAATGAAAGTACACTTTGGTTGTAACCGACATTTCCCATGGTAACGCCCACGTGGAATTGCTTGGCTATGTCTGATGATAATGGATAAAATGAATCTACCCACTTCTTGTTAATTATTGTTTTATGCAGGTTTGAGGTACCCCCGACGTGTGTGTGTGTGTCTATCTCCGACATCAGAAGTGGGATCGATGTTGGTTCAACCATGAAGTAATGACATCGGTGTTACTTCAGCCATGAAGTGATGACATCGGTGTTGGTTCAATCATGTAGTGATGACATCGGTCCTAGTTCTACCATGCGAAGACCTTGAAAGTGTTTTGTGACGATGCCAAGGTTGAATTTGTGGTGACAATGCCTGCGAGGCAAAGTGTCCGGGTTCGATCTCGGTCGGGTAAAGCTTTGTGTGGTAAGCGTGAAGTTTGATTTGTCTGGTTTAAGTTGAACTTTGATGTTTGTGTTGGGAAACCATTACCGTTTTTCCGGTGTATCTAGTGTGTATGCTAGTTACTTAGTAAACTACGCTTACTAACGCATTTTATTATGGTTCCATGTGACTGCTGACTGCGAGAAAAATGCTGGTGCTGTACATGTGATGGTGACACATGGCTTCTTCGGTCATCAAGTGAGTGGACCCATCGGCTAATCGGCAGCCAGTAAACCTGTGCTTCAGAGCTACGCGAGGACTGTTACAGATAAGTGGTATTCGGTTAATGATTCGGGGTCCAAATTGTAAAGCAGTGCTATTGTGATTTATTGAAGCGTGCGTTTCATGAACAAGTGAGTGTAAAGGGGGTAGTTCCTAAAAAAAAAAAAAAAAGTTATCTGTTGGTTGTGACTACTGTGTAAGGCATTTACTATGTTAGCTACGGATTCACTAGTCCGTCCAGAATAAAGGTTATGTAGTCGATCCTGGCGGGCGGAGCGTCGTCCGGGCCACACCCGCAAGGGCTGGTTGAAGGGATGCACTCCTCACCCGGACCAGATGGAATGTAGCGTCTGTAGTCGATCCTGGCGGGCGGAGCGTCGTCCGGGCCACACCCGCAAGGGCTGGTTGAAGGGATGCACTCCTCACCCGGACCAGATGGAATGTAGCGTATGTAGTCGATCCTGGCGGGCGGAGCGTCGTCCGGGCCACACCCGCAAGGGCTGGTTGAAGGGATGCACTCCTCACCCGGACCAGATGGAATGTAGCGTCTGTAGTCGATCCTGGCGGGCGGAGCGTCGTCCGGGCCACACCCGCAAGGGCTGGTTGAAGGGATGCACTCCTCACCCGGACCAGATGGAATGTAGCGTATGTAGTCGATCCTGGCGGGCGGAGCGTCGTCCGGGCCACACCCGCAAGGGCTGGTTGAAGGGACGCACTCCTCACCCGGACCAGATGTGTTTGTTTCGGTTGACTGGTCGAAAGGACAGTGTCGTCCGGGCCTGCCCCGTGCGGTGTGGTTGAAGGGATGCACTCGTCCGGTCCAAGTCATTTCTTTAGTAAGATTGTTGGTAAGGCGTCCGTTGACTGGTCGAAAAGGACAGTGTCGTCCGTGGTTTGGTTGTAGGGACGCACGCTCGTCTGATCCATGTCACTATGGTAGTTTTGGTTAAATTATGATATTCTTGATGATGATGATGATGCGTTTTGAATAATAGTGATAGTCAGGTATTCGATGAAATTATTAAAGCGTGTTTACAAGTAGGCATGTTCACAAGTTAGTGAAGATAATGCTAAATAGTGGGGTTCCGATTGAGTAGTAGTTGGTACTGCGCGCATTTAACAAAATCTGATCGCAGCAGTTGTAATTGGTTGATGAGTTTACCCTTGTTTACGTTAGTGCGAAAACGAAATGAAGCCGTTGGTGCTGTGCTAGTCGATATTGTTTTAACTGACGTGTGAATTTTGTAATAGTGTTCTCTCGTTTTCATTGCTGTAAAAAAAAAATATGAGACAAACTATTTTTGTGACGATAATTGATATTGTTTTAACCGTGTGGTATCAATGTTCAAGTTTACTGTAATTTTGTAGTTGGCGTCTTCTTGCTTTTACAAAACGAAGAATCCAATTAGACCAAATTGTATCCAAAATATAGAGGGTCATTTAAAGTGATCGAGGTTCTTGATGATCGTTACTTGTTAAGGGCCTTAGACTCTAAGCGAACCTACAAATACACTCATGATCGCTTACGAAAAATGCTTGAAGGTTAAGTTGTGGTAGAACAATTTAATGATAACGTGGTAGACGATGCTTTTGAGTTTAGGGAGTCAATACGTTGCTTAGTATGCTCGATGGAGACAAGCGTTTGGTGACTCTGTTTTGATGTTGCAAAATAGACCTTCAGCCATTTTTGAACTTGTGAACTGTTAGTGTTGTAATAGATTGTCACTAGTAGTAGAGTGACTACTGTTAGTTACCGTTAGGGTCAGTCGGTAGATTAACTCGATAGAGTTGGTAGCTATAACGAGAGTCAAATTTTAGAAAACATTCTAGTTGTTAGATCAGTGGCGAGCGATTCTGTAGTAGCTTCATGATCAACTAGTTGTAATTAGACTATGTGGAGTATGTAGGATCTCCGATAGTGACGATTGTGTTACAGTAGCCTTCCCTTTGTGGCTAGTTAGTGCTAAATGATTTAGTGGTTAAGTGGTAGTTGCAGAGTGCTTGTTAAGCACTATAGTGTTCGTTTGTAATTCATAGTGGCAATTTTGTGTGGTATGGTAGAGCCAATATAAGAGTGTACCTAGATAGAGAAATCGTGTACTTAGAGACAAATGATTTGATTTTTAGCCAAAAGTTTTAGGAAACATTTTAGATGTTAAATCATTTGGTGAGCGTTATGCTTAAGGGCGTATCAAGTACCTATCGACGATGTTAATGAAAATAAATCTGTGATTGATGAAGTTGAAGCGTAAATTGTGGCGGAAAACTCGAGTAAGGGGACTCTAGTGGTCAAAGTTGTGTGCGACTGAAGTAGTGGTTGTTTCGTAGTCGTAGCCCGGTAGAAATCGGTGTCTCTTGAGGTAACTCAAGTAGTCCGTGGGTGCGCGGTGTGCGTTCAACTCTAGTGGAGGTCGGGGTCTGTAGAGACCATTCGTGTAGATACCAGGGGGTGACTGACACGGGAGATCCAAGAGGGATCTGATCCATGCGCTGGATGAGTTTGTGAGAGCAATGCGATTGCTGGTCGGCTTGGATAGCCGGGACGCTAGATGTCTTACTCGAGAGTTTCTAGAGTTTTGATTTGACTAACGTTGCTTTGATGTGAGAATATTTGGTTTTCTGAAAATAATCGTTCGATGGTACTTGGACTCTGAGCTTTTTAGTTTGATGCGCGGTACCTTCCAGTACTTGGACCGTGAAGTTTTTAGTTTGACGCGTGGTACTTTGCAGTACTTGAACTCTGAGGTTTTTAGTCTGACGTGTGGTATCTTGTGATACAGTCGAATCTTTGCGTTCCTGTAGGGAAGCGCGTGTGTAGCAATTGTATTTGCTGTAGCTATAGCAATAGCTGTTGAAGACGAATGATGTAGCTGGGGTTTTGTTTAACTAAAATAATTTTATGTGAAACTTATTTTGTTCTTTAAAGATAATCAATGGTACTTGAGTTCGGAAGTTTTTAGTTTCATATGTGATATGGTAGCACAGCTGCTGCTGTAACTGAGGTAGTTTATACTCTGTTTTCCACGTTGTGGTGCAATTGGATCTTATAGCTAAGACCATAGTCAGGTTTAGCCGAGCGGAAACTGTGCTGTGTTTTCATGTTTTTCATATTAACACACGAGGACGTGTGTCATCGCAGGATGGCCGTGTCGTAGACAGCCATATTTAGATAGTCTGTGGTAGTAGTTGGTTGTCTATTAATTTAATGAAATGGCAACTCAGTGACATTAGAGAGTAAATGTCATGTTAGCTAGCTGTCAGAAGCGATCTGTTATGTTTACAAGCTGTCTTAGTTGCGAGGTATATAGTCGGTGGCGTTATGGTGTCGAGCTCTCTTGGCACTCGGTTCTCAAGCTGAGCGGACCACTCCTACAACTGCTCTTAGCACTCGGCTCTCAAGCCGAACAGACCTCTCCTATATCTGGAGGTATTTGGTAATATTGTGTTGTCTTGAGTTGGCTCTTTAGTGCAACGGACGTCTCCTGCTGTGCTGGCCGCTATGCTGCGCGGTTAGTCCCCCGTGATGGAGTGCTGGGATCTGCTGGGCGAGAGGCGCGTGGAGCGCCGCGAGCTGCGTGTTCGCTGTTCGGTGTGGTGGTGGAAGAGACGAGGCGACGAGGGTGTCGCTGCTAAGTATAACCTTTCATTTACTTTCAGCTGTTGACCAAGCCCATTAGGCGAGGTATGTGGAGGCTTGGGCAGGACTATAAGGGGAGTTGGGAGGTCCTGTGGGCGAGTGCCCAAAAACCTGTAGTGGCGATGGATTGTGATTGAGTGATTGCGTACACGAACGAAGCTAAGAGTAGACTACTAAGTAATGAAAGTACACTTTGGTTGTAACCGACATTTCCCATGGTAACGCCCACGTGGAATTGCTTGGCTATGTCTGATGATAATGGATAAAATGAATCTACCCACTTCTTGTTAATTATTGTTTTATGCAGGTTTGAGGTACCCCCGACGTGTGTGTGTGTGTCTATCTCCGACACATACATAAATAAATACATATACATATTAAAGTGATTTAATATTATACTTACATACAACTACATAAATACTAGCATTGCAAGGATAGATAATACTTAGATACCATAGTTTTAAAAATAGTAAGAGATTTAGCTTGCTTGATCGATATAGGCAATGCGTTCCACAGACGGACGGCTTGTACGGTGAAAGATTTGTGGTAAAACTGAGAAGTATGAACAGGGCTTTTTAATTGAAGGGTATTGGAGGATCGTAAGGTAAGTGAATTAGAAAGCTGCAAAAACTCAAAACGTTCTTTTAGATATGAAGGAGTGCTAGGAATAAAAAGGATTTTATAGAGAAGTGAGAGAATGTGTGTATTCCGGCGAAGACGGATAGGTAACCATTTCAGCTTTTTGCGAAATTCGGAGATGTGGTCATATTTCCGCAAACCAAATATAAACCGAATGCAGAAGTTTTGCAAACGCTCAACCCTGTCTAGCTGTTCTTCGGTTAAATCAGAATAACAAGCATCGGCGTAGTCTATTATCGGGAGTAAAAGTGATTGCGCCAACGCAGTTTTGGTGGCAATGGGAAGGAAATTACGCAGTCTCCTGAGTGAGCCTGCCGATGCAAAGACTTTGCGACTGACTTCAGCCAGTTGCGGTCTCCAAGACATTTGACTGTCCAAAATTACACCTAAATTTTTTACTGTTTGACTCATGTTGACAGGTATGCCGTCGAACAGTACTTGGGGAAGACGGAACCAGTCAATCTTTGAGACCATGCGAGAACTTCCAATTATTATGGTCTGTGTTTTGGTTGGATTGACTGTAAGACCAAAAGATCTGCTCCAATCTAGAATACGCCGTAAATCGCAATTTGTCGTCTCAATAGCCACGTGTAATTGTCCTAGTGGAGCCTGCGTATAAATTTGTAAGTCATCTGCATAGAGGTGGTAGGAAGAAGATAACTGTTGAGAAATTGAATTTATAAAAATCGCAAAAAGGAGAGGAGATAAAACGCCGCCCTGAGGAACGCCAGCAGAAATGTCACACCAAGAGTAGTAGGTGTCGTCAATACGTATGCGCTGCCGGCGCCCAGTCAGGTAACTACGAAACCATCCAATTACCGCTGGAGATACGTTAAGAGAGGAAAGAAGTCCAATCAAAACATCAAAATCAACGTTATTGAAAGCATTGCTAAAGTCCAGCAGTGATAGCACAGTCAGGTGACCATTATCCATGCTATACCTCATGTCATCGGTGATCTTGGTCAAAGCAGTCACCGTGCTATGACCAGGGCGAAAACCGGATTGGAAAGGGTTAAGGAGACTGTTTTTGATTAGGAAAAAGGAAAGTTGTTTATGGACGAGACGTTCCAGAACTTTAGATAGAAAAGGAAGAATGGAAATAGGCCGAAATTCTGTAAATACAGATGGGTTGACCTTTTTGGGAAGAGGGGTAATTTGGGCTTCCTTCCATATAACTGGAAATATGCCCGAGGAAATGGAGAAATTAAGAAGAAACTGGATAACTGGAACGATTTCATCAAGTATGGGTACTATCATCTTGCGGCTGATGCTATCACTACCAACAGCGTTGGATGAAATTGACTGTATGCTTCTCTTAACATCACAGTCGGTAAATGGCTGAAAGAGAAAAGAATCGTGGTTAGGAGTTGGAATAGATGAAAGTAGTCGTAAAGTAGCAGCCTTTGTAGGTCCATCAAAATTGGAAGAAGAGGAGAAATGCTGATTTAACAGATTAATATCTAAATCTTTAGGAATATTGTCTTGCCGAGATTTTCCAACCCCCAATGACCTTAGAAATTTCCAGACTTTAGCTGGGTCTTCATTTTCAACAGATTCACCATCACCAAATCACCATCAGTTCATTGTCCTAATGGTTAACAAATAAGTCAAAATATAAAATATCAAATCACCATCAGTTCCTTGTCTTAATGGTTAACAAATAAGTCAAAATATCAAATATAAAATCATCATCAGTTCCTTGTCCTAATGGTTAACAAATAAGTCAAAATATCAAAAATAAAATCACCATCAGTTCCTTGTCCTAATGGTTAACAAATAAGTCAAAATATCAAATATAAAATCACCATCAGTTCCTTGTCCTAATGGTTAACAAATAAGTCAAAATATCAAATATAAAATCACCATCAGTTCCTTGTCCTAATGGTTAACAAATAAGTCAAAATATCAAATATAAAATCACCATCAGTTCCTTGTCCTAATGGTTAACAAATAAGTCAAAATATCAAATATAAAATCACCATCAGTTCCTTGTCCTAATGGTTAACAAATAAGTCAAAATATCAAATATAAAATCATCATCAGTTCCTTGTCCTAATGGTTAACAAATAAGTCAAAATATCAAATATAAAATCACCATCAGTTCCTTGTCCTAATGGTTAAAAAATATCAAAATATCAAATATAAAATCATCATCATTTCCTTGTCCTAATGGTTAAAAAATAAGTCAAAATATCAAAAATAAAATCTTCATCATTTCCTTGAACTAATGGTTAACAAATAAGTCAAAATATCAAATATAAAATCACCATCAGTTCCTTGTCCTAATGGTTAACATATAAGTCAAAATATAAAATATAAAATCACCATCAGTTCCTTGTCCTAATGGTTAACAAATAAGTCAAAATATCAAATATAAAATCACCATCAGTTCCTTGTCCTAATGGTTAACAAATAAGTCAAAATATCAAATATAAAATCACCATCAGTTCCTTGTCCTAATGGTTTACAAATAAGTCAAAATATCAAATATAAAATCACCATCAGTTCCTTGTCCTAATTGTTAACAAATAAGTCAAAATATCAAATATAAAATCACCATCGGTTCCTTGTCCTAATGGTTATCAAATAAGTCAAAATATCAAATATAAAATCACCATCAGTTCCTTGTCCTAATGGTTAACAAATAAGTCAAAATATCAAATATAAAATCACCATCGGTTCCTTGTCCTAATGGTTAACAAATAAGTCAAAATATCAAATATAAAATCACCATCAGTTCCTTGTCCTAATGGTTAACAAATAAGTCAAAATATCAAATATAAAATCACCATCAGTTCCTTGTCCTAATGGTTAACAAATAAGTCAAAATATCAAATATAAAATCACCATCAGTTCCTTGTCCTAATGGTTAACAAATAAGTCAAAATATCAAATATAAAATCACCATCAGTTCCTTGTCCTAATGGTTAACAAATAAGTCAAAATATCAAATATAAAATCACCATCAGTTCCTTGTCCTAATGGTTAACAAATAAGTCAAAATATCAAATATAAAATCACCATCAGTTCCTTGTCCTAATGGTTACCAAATAAGTCAAAATATCAAATATAAAATCACCATCGGTTCCTTGTCCTAATGGTTAACAAATAAGTCAAAATATCAAATATAAAATCACCATCAGTTCCTTGTCCTAATGGTTAACAAATAAGTCAAAATATCAAATATAAAATCATCATCAGTTCCTTGTCCTAATGGTTAACAAATAAGTCAAAATATCAAATATAAAATCACCATCAGTTCCTTGTCCTAATGGTTAAAAAATATCAAAATATCAAATATAAAATCATCATCATTTCCTTGTCCTAATGGTTAACAAATAAGTCAACATATCAAAAATAAAATCTTCATCATTTCCTTGAACTAATGGTTAAAAAATAAGTCAAAATATAAAATATAAAATCACCATCAGTTTCTTGTCCTAATGGTTAACATATAAGTCAAAATATAAAATATAAAATCACCATCAGTTCCTTGTCCTAATGGTTAACAAATAAGTCAAAATATCAAATATAAAATCACCATCAGTTCCTTGTCCTAATGGTTAACAAATAAGTCAAAATATCAAATATAAAATCACCATCAGTTCCTTGTCCTAATGGTTAACAAATAAGTCAAAATATCAAATATAAAATCTCCATCAGTTCCTTGTCCTAATGGTTAACAAATAAGTCAAAATATCAAATATAAAATCACCATCAGTTCCTTGTCCTAATGGTTACCAAATAAGTCAAAATATCAAATATAAAATCACCATCGGTTCCTTGTCCTAATGGTTAACAAATAAGTCAAAATATCAAATATAAAATCACCATCAGTTCCTTGTCCTAATGGTTAACAAATAAGTCAAAATATCAAATATAAAATCATCATCAGTTCCTTGTCCTAATGGTTAACAAATAAGTCAAAATATCAAATATAAAATCACCATCAGTTCCTTGTCCTAATGGTTAAAAAATATCAAAATATCAAATATAAAATCATCATCATTTCCTTGTCCTAATGGTTAACAAATAAGTCAACATATCAAAAATAAAATCTTCATCATTTCCTTGAACTAATGGTTAAAAAATAAGTCAAAATATAAAATATAAAATCACCATCAGTTTCTTGTCCTAATGGTTAACATATAAGTCAAAATATAAAATATAAAATCACCATCAGTTCCTTGTCCTAATGGTTAACAAATAAGTCAAAATATCAAATATAAAATCACCATCAGTTCCTTGTCCTAATGGTTAACAAATAAGTCAAAATATCAAATATAAAATCACCATCAGTTCCTTGTCCTAATGGTTAACAAATAAGTCAAAATATCAAATATAAAATCACCATCAGTTCCTTGTCCTAATGGTTAACAAATAAGTCAAAATATCAAATATAAAATCACCATCAGTTCCTTGTCCTAATGGTTAACAAATAAGTCAAAATATCAAATATAAAACCACCATCAGTTCCTTGTCCTAATGGTTAACAAATAAGTCAAAATATCAAATATAAAATCACCATCAGTTCCTTGTCCTAATGGTTAACAAATAAGTCAAAATATCAAATATAAAATCACCATCAGTTCCTTGTCCTAATGGTTGACAAATAAGTCAAAATATCAAATATAAAATCACCATCAGTTCCTTGTCCTAATTAACAAATAAGTCAAAATATCAAATATAAAATCACCATCAGTTCCTTGTCCTAATGGTTAACAAATAAGTCAAAATATCAAATATAAAATCACCATCAGTTCCTTGTCCTAATGGTTAACAAATAAGTCAAAATATCAAATATAAAATCACCATCAGTTCCTTGTCCTAATGGTTAACAAATAAGTCAAAATATCAAATATAAAATCACCATCAGTTCCTCGTCCTAATGGTTAAAAAATATCAAAATATCAAATATAAAATCATCATCAGTTCCTTGTCCTAATGGTTAAAAAATATCAAAATATCAAATATAAAATCATCATCAGTTCCTTGTCCTAATGGTTAACAAATAAGTCAAAATATCAAATATAAAATCACCATCAGTTCCTTGTCCTAATGGTTAACAAATATCAAAATATCAAATATAAAATCACCATCAGTTCCTTGTCCTAATGGTTAACAAATAAGTCAAAATATCAAATATAAAATCACCATCAGTTCCTTGTCCTAATGGTTAACAAATAAGTCAAAATATCAAATATAAAATCACCATCAGTTCCTTGTCCTAATGGTTAACAAATATCAAAATATCAAATATAAAATCATCATCAGTTCCTTGTCCTAATGGTTAACAAATAAGTCAAAATATCAAATATAAAATCACCATCAGTTCCTTGTCCTAATGGTTAAAAAATATCAAAATATCAAATATAAAATCATCATCAGTTCCTTGTCCTAATGGTTAACAAATAAGTCAAAATATCAAATATAAAATCACCATCAGTTCCTTGTCCTACTGGTTAAAAAATATCAAAATATCAAATATAAAATCATCATCAGTTCCTTGTCCTAATGGTTAACAAATAAGTCAAAATATCAAATATAAAATCACCATCAGTTCCTTGTCCTAATGGTTAACAAATAAGTCAAAATATAAAATATAAATTCACCATCAGTTCCTTTAATGGTTAACAAATAAGTCAAAATATCAAATATAAAATCATCATCAGTTCCTTGTCCTAATGGTTAACAAATAAGTCAAAATATCAAATATAAAATCACCATCAGTTCCTTGTCCTAATGGTTAACAAATAAGTCAAAATATCAAATATAAAATCACCATCAGTTCCTTGTCCTAATGGTTAACAAATAAGTCAAAATATCAAATATAAAATCACCATCAGTTCCTTGTCCTAATGGTTAACAAATAAGTCAAAATATAAAATATAAAATCACCATCAGTTCCTTGTCCTAATGGTTAAAAAATATCAAAATATCAAATATAAAATCATCATCAGTTCCTTGTCTTAATGGTTAACAAATAAGTCAAAATATCAAATATAAAATCACCATCAGTTCCTTGTCCTAATGGTTAAAAAATATCAAAATATCAAATATAAAATCACCATCAGTTCCTTGTCCTAATGGTTAACAAATAAGTCAAAATATCAAATATAAAATCACCATCAGTTCCTTGTCCTAATGGTTAAAAAATATCAAAATATCAAATATAAAATCATCATCATTTCCTTGTCCTAATGGTTAACAAATAAGTCAACATATCAAAAATAAAATCTTCATCATTTCCTTGAACTAATGGTTAAAAAATAAGTCAAAATATAAAATATAAAATCACCATCAGTTTCTTGTCCTAATGGTAAACATATAAGTCAAAATATAAAATGTAAAATCACCATCAGTTCCTTGTCCTAATGGTTAACAAATAAGTCAAAATATCAAATATAAAATCACCATCAGTTCCTTGTCCTAATGGTTAACAAATAAGTCAAAATATCAAATATAAAATCACCATCAGTTCCTTGTCCTAATGGTTAACAAATAAGTCAAAATATAAAATATAAATTCACCATCAGTTCCTTTAATGGTTAACAAATAAGTCAAAATATCAAATATAAAATCATCATCAGTTCCTTGTCCTAATGGTTAACAAATAAGTCAAAATATCAAATATAAAATCACCATCAGTTCCTTGTCCTAATGGTTAACAAATAAGTCAAAATATCAAATATAAAATCACCATCAGTTCCTTGTCCTAATGGTTAACAAATAAGTCAAAATATCAAATATAAAATCACCATCAGTTCCTTGTCCTAATGGTTAACAAATAAGTCAAAATATCAAATATAAAATCACCATCAGTTCCTTGTCCTAATGGTTAAAAAATATCAAAATATCAAATATAAAATCATCATCAGTTCCTTGTCTTAATGGTTAACAAATAAGTCAAAATATCAAATATAAAATCACCATCAGTTCCTTGTCCTAATGGTTAAAAAATATCAAAATATCAAATATAAAATCACCATCAGTTCCTTGTCCTAATGGTTAACAAATAAGTCAAAATATCAAATATAAAATCACCATCAGTTCCTTGTCCTAATAGTTAAAAAATATCAAAATATCAAATATAAAATCATCATCATTTCCTTGTCCTAATGGTTAACAAATAAGTCAACATATCAAAAATAAAATCTTCATAATTTCCTTGAACTAATGGTTAAAAAATAAGTCAAAATATAAAATATAAAATCACCATCAGTTTCTTGTCCTAATGGTAAACATATAAGTCAAAATATAAAATGTAAAATCACCATCAGTTCCTTGTCCTAATGGTTAACAAATAAGTCAAAATATCAAATATAAAATCACCATCAGTTCCTTGTCCTAATGGTTAACAAATAAGTCAAAATATCAAATATAAAATCACCATCAGTTCCTTGTCCTAATGGTTAACAAATAAGTCAAAATATCAAATATAAAATCACCATCAGTTCCTTGTCCTAATGGTTAACAAATAAGTCAAAATATCAAATATAAAATCACCATCAGTTCCTTGTCCTAATGGTTAACAAATAAGTCAAAATATCAAATATAAAACCACCATCAGTTCCTTGTCCTAATGGTTAACAAATAAGTCAAAATATCAAATATAAAATCACCATCAGTTCCTTGTCCTAATGGTTAACAAATAAGTCAAAATATCAAATATAAAATCACCATCAGTTCCTTGTCCTAATGGTTAACAAATAAGTCAAAATATCAAATATAAAATCACCATCAGTTCCTTGTCCTAATTAACAAATAAGTCAAAATATCAAATATAAAATCACCATCAGTTCCTTGTCCTAATGGTTAACAAATAAGTCAAAATATCAAATATAAAATCACCATCAGTTCCTTGTCCTAATGGTTAACAAATAAGTCAAAATATCAAATATAAAATCACCATCAGTTCCTTGTCCTAATGGTTAACAAATAAGTCAAAATATCAAATATAAAATCACCATCAGTTCCTCGTCCTAATGGTTAAAAAATATCAAAATATCAAATATAAAATCATCATCAGTTCCTTGTCCTAATGGTTAAAAAATATCAAAATATCAAATATAAAATCATCATCAGTTCCTTGTCCTAATGGTTAACAAATAAGTCAAAATATCAAATATAAAATCACCATCAGTTCCTTGTCCTAATGGTTAACAAATATCAAAATATCAAATATAAAATCACCATCAGTTCCTTGTCCTAATGGTTAACAAATAAGTCAAAATATCAAATATAAAATCATCATCAGTTCCTTGTCCTAATGGTTAACAAATAAGTCAAAATATCAAATATAAAATCACCATCAGTTCCTTGTCCTAATGGTTAACAAATAAGTCAAAATATCAAATATAAAATCACCATCAGTTCCTTGTCCTAATGGTTAACAAATAAGTCAAAATATCAAATATAAAATCACCATCAGTTCCTTGTCCTAATGGTTAACAAAAAAGTCAAAATATCAAATATAAAATCACCATCAGTTCCTTGTCCTAATGGTTAACAAATAAGTTAAAATATCAAATATAAAATCACCATCAGTTCCTTGTCCTAATTAACAAATAAGTCAAAATATCAAATATAAAATCACCATCAGTTCCTTGTCCTAATGGTTAACAAATAAGTCAAAATATCAAATATAAAATCACCATCAGTTCCTTGTCCTAATGGTTAAAAATAAGTCAAAATATAAAATATAAAATCACCATCAGTTCCTTGTCCTAATGGTTAACAAATAAGTCAAAATATCAAATATAAAATCACCATCAGTTCCTTGTCCTAATGGTTAAAAAATATCAAAATATCAAATATAAAATCATCATCAGTTCCTTGTCCTAATGGTTAACAAATAAGTCAAAATATCAAATATAAAATCACCATCAGTTCCTTGTCCTAATGGTTAACAAATAAGTCAAAATATAAAATATAAAATCACCATCAGTTCCTTGTCCTAATGGTTAACAAATAAGTCAAAATATCAAATATAAAATCATCATCAGTTCCTTGTCCTAATGGTTAACAAATAAGTCAAAATATCAAATATAAAATCACCATCAGTTCCTTGTCCTAATGGTTAACAAATAAGTCAAAATATCAAATATAAAATTACCATCAGTTCCTTGTCCTAATGGTTAACAAATAAGTCAAAATATCAAATATAAAATCACCATCAGTTCCTTGTCCTAATGGTTAACAAATAAGTCAAAATATCAAATATAAAATCACCATCAGTTCCTTGTCCTAATGGTTAACAAATAAGTCAAAATATCAAATATAAAATCACCATCAGTTCCTTGTCCTAATGGTTACCAAATAAGTCAAAATATCAAATATAAAATCACCATCAGTTCCTTGTCCTAATGGTTAACAAATAAGTCAAAATATCAAATATAAAATCACCATCAGTTCCTTGTCCTAATGGTTAACAAATAAGTCAAAATATCAAATATAAAATCACCATCAGTTCCTTGTCCTAATGGTTAAAAAATATCAAAATATCAAATATAAAATCATCATCATTTCCTTGTCCTAATGGTTAACAAATAAGTCAACATATCAAAAATAAAATCTTCATCATTTCCTTGAACTAATGGTTAAAAAATAAGTCAAAATATAAAATATAAAATCACCATCAGTTTCTTGTCCTAATGGTTAACATATAAGTCAAAATATAAAATATAAAATCACCATCAGTTCCTTGTCCTAATGGTTAACAAATAAGTCAAAATATCAAATATAAAATCACCATCAGTTCCTTGTCCTAATGGTTAAAAAATAAGTCAAAATATCAAAAATAAAATGTTCATCATTTCCTTGAACTAATGGTTAAAAAATAAGTCAAAATATAAAATATAAAATCACCATCAGTTCCTTGTCCTAATGGTTAACATATAAGTCAAAATATAAAATATAAAATCACCATGAGTTCCTTGTCCTAATGGTTAACAAATAAGTCAAAATATCAAATATAAAATCACCATCAGTTCCTTGTCCTAATGGTTAACAAATAAGTCAAAATATCAAATATAAAATCACCATCAGTTCCTTGTCCTAATGGTTAACAAATAAGTCAAAATATCAAATATAAAATCACCATCAGTTCCTTGTCCTAATGGTTAACAAATAAGTCAAAATATCAAATATAAAACCACCATCAGTTCCTTGTCCTAATGGTTAACAAATAAGTCAAAATATCAAATATAAAATCACCATCAGTTCCTTGTCCTAATTAACAAATAAGTCAAAATATCAAATATAAAATCACCATCAGTTCCTTGTCCTAATGGTTAACAAATAAGTCAAAATATCAAATATAAAATCACCATCAGTTCCTTGTCCTAATGGTTAACAAATAAGTCAAAATATCAAATATAAAATCACCATCAGTTCCTTGTCCTAATGGTTAACAAATAAGTCAAAATATCAAATATAAAATCACCATCAGTTCCTCGTCCTAATGGTTAAAAAATATCAAAATATCAAATATAAAATCATCATCAGTTCCTTGTCCTAATGGTTAAAAAATATCAAAATATCAAATATAAAATCATCATCAGTTCCTTGTCCTAATGGTTAACAAATAAGTCAAAATATCAAATATAAAATCACCATCAGTTCCTTGTCCTAATGGTTAACAAATAAGTCAAAATATCAAATATAAAATCACCATCAGTTCCTTGTCCTAATGGTTAAAAAATATCAAAATATCAAATATAAAATCATCATCATTTCCTTGTCCTAATGGTTAAAAAATAAGTCAAAATATCAAAAATAAAATCTTCATCATTTCCTTGAACTAATGGTTAAAAAATAAGTCAAAATATAAAATATAAAATCACCATCAGTTCCTTGTCCTAATGGTTAACATATAAGTCAAAATATAAAATATAAAATCACCATCAGTTCCTTGTCCTAATGGTTAACAAATAAGTCAAAATATCAAATATAAAATCACCATCAGTTCCTTGTCCTAATGGTTAACAAATAAGTCAAAATATCAAATATAAAATCACCATCAGTTCCTTGTTCTTATGGTTAACAAATAAGTCAAAATATCAAATATAAAATCACCATCAGTTCCTTGTCCTAATGGTTAACAAATAAGTCAAAATATCAAATATAAAATCACCATCGGTTCCTTGTCCTAATGGTTAACAAATAAGTCAAAATATCAAATATAAAATCACCATCAGTTCCTTGTCCTAATGGTTAACAAATAAGTCAAAATATCAAATATAAAATCACCATCGGTTCCTTGTCCTAATGGTTAACAAATAAGTCAAAATATCAAATATAAAATCACCATCAGTTCCTTGTCCTAATGGTTAACAAATAAGTCAAAATATCAAATATAAAATCACCATCAGTTCCTTGTCCTAATGGTTAACAAATAAGTCAAAATATAAAATATAAAATCACCATCAGTTCCTTGTCCTAATGGTTAACAAATAAGTCAAAATATCAAATATAAAATCACCATCAGTTCCTTGTCCTAATGGTTAAAAAATAAGTCAAAATATCAAAAATAAAATCTTCATCATTTCCTTGAACTAATGGTTAAAAAATAAGTCAAAATATAAAATATAAAATCACCATCAGTTCCTTGTCCTAATGGTTAACATATAAGTCAAAATATAAAATATAAAATCACCATGAGTTCCTTGTCCTAATGGTTAACAAATAAGTCAAAATATCAAATATAAA
Organism: Crocallis elinguaria; assembly: GCA_907269065.1. Taxonomy (NCBI): domain Eukaryota; kingdom Metazoa; phylum Arthropoda; class Insecta; order Lepidoptera; family Geometridae; genus Crocallis; species Crocallis elinguaria. The sequence continues at coordinate 1,408,267 of OU026081.1, read as the reverse complement.
ATCACCATCAGTTCCTTGTCCTAATGGTTAACAAATAAGTCAAAATATCAAATATAAAATCACCATCAGTTCCTTGTCCTAATGGTTAACAAATAAGTCAAAATATCAAATATAAAATCACCATCAGTTCCTTGTCCTAATGGTTAACAAATAAGTCAAAATATCAAATATAAAACCACCATCAGTTCCTTGTCCTAATGGTTAACAAATAAGTCAAAATATCAAATATAAAATCACCATCAGTTCCTTGTCCTAATGGTTAAAAAATATCAAAATATCAAATATAAAATCATCATCATTTCCTTGTCCTAATGGTTAAAAAATAAGTCAAAATATCAAAAATAAAATCTTCATCATTTCCTTGAACTAATGGTTAAAAAATAAGTCAAAATATAAAATATAAAATCACCATCAGTTCCTTGTCCTAATGGTTAACATATAAGTCAAAATATAAAATATAAAATCACCATCAGTTCCTTGTCCTAATGGTTAACAAATAAGTCAAAATATCAAATATAAAATCACCATCAGTTCCTTGTCCTAATGGTTAACAAATAAGTCAAAATATCAAATATAAAATCACCATCAGTTCCTTGTTCTTATGGTTAACAAATAAGTCAAAATATCAAATATAAAATCACCATCAGTTCCTTGTCCTAATGGTTAACAAATAAGTCAAAATATCAAATATAAAATCACCATCGGTTCCTTGTCCTAATGGTTAACAAATAAGTCAAAATATCAAATATAAAATCACCATCAGTTCCTTGTCCTAATGGTTAACAAATAAGTCAAAATATCAAATATAAAATCACCATCGGTTCCTTGTCCTAATGGTTAACAAATAAGTCAAAATATCAAATATAAAATCACCATCAGTTCCTTGTCCTAATGGTTAACAAATAAGTCAAAATATCAAATATAAAATCACCATCAGTTCCTTGTCCTAATGGTTAGCAAATAAGTCAAAATATAAAATATAAAATCACCATCAGTTCCTTGTCCTAATGGTTAACAAATAAGTCAAAATATCAAATATAAAATCACCATCAGTTCCTTGTCCTAATGGTTAAAAAATAAGTCAAAATATCAAAAATAAAATCTTCATCATTTCCTTGAACTAATGGTTAAAAAATAAGTCAAAATATAAAATATAAAATCACCATCAGTTCCTTGTCCTAATGGTTAACATATAAGTCAAAATATAAAATATAAAATCACCATGAGTTCCTTGTCCTAATGGTTAACAAATAAGTCAAAATATCAAATATAAAATCACCATCAGTTCCTTGTCCTAATGGTTAACAAATAAGTCAAAATATCAAATATAAAATCACCATCAGTTCCTTGTCCTAATGGTTAACAAATAAGTCAAAATATCAAATATAAAATCACCATCAGTTCCTTGTCCTAATGGTTAACAAATAAGTCAAAATATCAAATATAAAACCACCATCAGTTCCTTGTCCTAATGGTTAACAAATAAGTCAAAATATCAAATATAAAATCACCATCAGTTCCTTGTCCTAATGGTTAACAAATAAGTCAAAATATCAAATATAAAATCACCATCAGTTCCTTGTCCTAATGGTTAACAAATAAGTCAAAATATCAAATATAAAATCACCATCAGTTCCTTGTCCTAATGGTTAACAAATAAGTCAAAATATCAAATATAAAATCACCATCAGTTCCTTGTCCTAATGGTTAAAAAATATCAAAATATCAAATATAAAATCACCATCAGTTCCTTGTCCTAATGGTTAACAAATATCAAAATATCAAATATAAAATCACCATCAGTTCCTTGTCCTAATGGTTAACAAATAAGTCTAAATATCAAATATAAAATCACCATCAGTTCCTTGTCCTAATGGTTAACAAATAAGTCAAAATATCAAATATAAAATCACCATCAGTTCCTTGTCCTAATGGTTAACAAATAAGTCAAAATATCAAATATAAAATCACCATCAGTTCCTTGTCCTAATGGTTAACAAATAAGTCAAAATATCAAATATAAAATCACCATCAGTTCCTTGTCCTAATGGTTAACAAATAAGTCAAAATATCAAATATAAAATCACCATCAGTTCCTTGTCCTAATGGTTAACAAATAAGTCAAAATATCAAATATAATATCACCATCAGTTCCTTGTCCTAATGGTTAACAAATAAGTCAAAATATCAAATATAAAATCACCATCAGTTCCTTGTCCTAATGGTTAACAAATAAGTCAAAATATCAAATATAAAATCACCATCAGTTCCTTGTCCTAATGGTTAACAAATAAGTCAAAATATCAAATATAAAATCACCATCAGTTCCTTGTCCTAATGGTTAACAAATAAGTCAACGTATCAAATATAAAATCACCATCAGTTCCTTGTCCTAATGGTTAACAAATAAGTCAAAATATCAAATATAAAATCACCATCAGTTCCTTGTCCTAATGGTTAACAAATAAGTCAAAATATCAAATATAAAATCACCATCAGTTCCTTGTCCTAATGGTTAACAAATAAGTCAAAATATCAAATATAAAATCACCATCAGTTCCTTGTCCTAATGGTTAACAAATAAGTCAAAATATCAAATATAAAATCACCATCAGTTCCTTGTCCTAATGGTTAACAAATAAGTCAAAATATCAAATATAAAATCATCATCAGTTCCTTGTCCTAATGGTTAACAAATAAGTCAAAATATCAAATATAAAATCACCATCAGTTCCTTGTCCTAATGGTTAAAAAATATCAAAATATCAAATATAAAATCATCATCATTTCCTTGTCCTAATGGTTAAAAAAATAAGTCAAAATATCAAAAATAAAATCTTCATCATTTCCTTGAACTAATGGTTAACAAATAAGTCAAAATATAAAATATAAAATCACCATCAGTTCCTTGTCCTAATGGTTAACAAATAAGTCAAAATATCAAATATAAAATCATCATCAGTTCCTTGTCCTAATGGTTAACAAATAAGTCAAAATATCAAATATAAAATCACCATCAGTTCCTTGTCCTAATGGTTAACAAATAAGTCAAAATATCAAATATAAAATCACCATCAGTTCCTTGTCCTAATGGTTAACAAATAAGTCAAAATATCAAATATAAAATCACCATCAGTTCCTTGTCCTAATGGTTAACAAATAAGTCAAAATATCAAATATAAAATCACCATCAGTTCCTTGTCCTAATGGTTAACAAATAAGTTAAAATATCAAATATAAAATCACCATCAGTTCCTTGTCCTAATTAACAAATAAGTCAAAATATCAAATATAAAATCACCATCAGTTCCTTGTCCTAATGGTTAACAAATAAGTCAAAATATCAAATATAAAATCACCATCAGTTCCTTGTCCTAATGGTTAACAAATAAGTCAAAATATCAAATATAAAATCACCATCAGTTCCTTGTCCTAATGGTTAACAAATAAGTCAAAATATCAAATATAAAATCACCATCAGTTCCTTGTCCTAATGGTTAACAAATAAGTCAAAATATCAAATATAAAATCATCATCAGTTCCTTGTCCTAATGGTTAAAAAATATCAAAATATCAAATATAAAATCATCATCAGTTCCTTGTCCTAATGGTTAACAAATAAGTCAAAATATCAAATATAAAATCACCATCAGTTCCTTGTCCTAATGGTTAACAAATAAGTCAAAATATCAAATATAAAATCACCATCAGTTCCTTGTCCTAATGGTTAACAAATAAGTCAAAATATCAAATATAAAATCACCATCAGTTCCTTGTCCTAATGGTTAACAAATAAGTCAAAATATCAAATATAAAATCACCATCAGTTCCTTGTCCTAATGGTTAACAAATAAGTCAAAATATCAAATATAAAATCACCATCAGTTCCTTGTCCTAATGGTTAACAAATAAGTCAAAATATCAAATATAAAATCACCATCAGTTCCTTGTCCTAATGGTTAACAAATAAGTCAAAATATCAAATATAAAATCATCATCAGTTCCTTGTCCTAATGGTTAACAAATAAGTCAAAATATCAAATATAAAATCACCATCAGTTCCTTGTCCTAATGGTTAAAAAATATCAAAATATCAAATATAAAATCATCATCATTTCCTTGTCCTAATGGTTAAAAAATAAGTCAAAATATCAAAAATAAAATCTTCATCATTTCCTTGAACTAATGGTTAAAAAATAAGTCAAAATATAAAATATAAAATCACCATCAGTTCCTTGTCCTAATGGTTAACATATAAGTCAAAATATAAAATATAAAATCACCATGAGTTCCTTGTCCTAATGGTTAACAAATAAGTCAAAATATCAAATATAAAATCACCATCAGTTCCTTGTCCTAATGGTTAACAAATAAGTCAAAATATCAAATATAAAATCATCATCAGTTCCTTGTCCTAATGGTTAACAAATAAGTCAAAATATCAAATATAAAATCACCATCAGTTCCTTGTCCTAATGGTTAAAAAATATCAAAATATCAAATATAAAATCATCATCATTTCCTTGTCCTAATGGTTAAAAAATAAGTCAAAATATCAAAAATAAAATCTTCATCATTTCCTTGAACTAATGGTTAAAAAATAAGTCAAAATATAAAATATAAAATCACCATCAGTTCCTTGTCCTAATGGTTAACATATAAGTCAAAATATAAAATATAAAATCACCATGAGTTCCTTGTCCTAATGGTTAACAAATAAGTCAAAATATCAAATATAAAATCACCATCAGTTCCTTGTCCTAATGGTTAACAAATAAGTCAAAATATCAAATATAAAATCACCATCAGTTCCTTGTCCTAATGGTTAACAAATAAGTCAAAATATCAAATATAAAATCACCATCAGTTCCTTGTCCTAATGGTTAACAAATAAGTCAAAATATCAAATATAAAACCACCATCAGTTCCTTGTCCTAATGGTTAACAAATAAGTCAAAATATCAAATATAAAATCACCATCAGTTCCTTGTCCTAATGGTTAACAAATAAGTCAAAATATCAAATATAAAATCACCATCAGTTCCTTGTCCTAATGGTTAACAAATAAGTCAAAATATCAAATATAAAATCACCATCAGTTCCTTGTCCTAATGGTTAACAAATAAGTCAAAATATCAAATATAAAATCACCATCAGTTCCTTGTCCTAATGGTTAAAAAATATCAAAATATCAAATATAAAATCACCATCAGTTCCTTGTCCTAATGGTTAACAAATATCAAAATATCAAATATAAAATCACCATCAGTTCCTTGTCCTAATGGTTAACAAATAAGTCTAAATATCAAATATAAAATCACCATCAGTTCCTTGTCCTAATGGTTAACAAATAAGTCAAAATATCAAATATAAAATCACCATCAGTTCCTTGTCCTAATGGTTAACAAATAAGTCAAAATATCAAATATAAAATCACCATCAGTTCCTTGTCCTAATGGTTAACAAATAAGTCAAAATATCAAATATAAAATCACCATCAGTTCCTTGTCCTAATGGTTAACAAATAAGTCAAAATATCAAATATAAAATCACCATCAGTTCCTTGTCCTAATGGTTAACAAATAAGTCAAAATATCAAATATAATATCACCATCAGTTCCTTGTCCTAATGGTTAACAAATAAGTCAAAATATCAAATATAAAATCACCATCAGTTCCTTGTCCTAATGGTTAACAAATAAGTCAAAATATCAAATATAAAATCACCATCAGTTCCTTGTCCTAATGGTTAACAAATAAGTCAAAATATCAAATATAAAATCACCATCAGTTCCTTGTCCTAATGGTTAACAAATAAGTCAAAATATCAAATATAAAATCACCATCAGTTCCTTGTCCTAATGGGTAACAAATAAGTCAAAATATCAAATATAAAATCACCATCAGTTCCTTGTCCTAATGGTTAACAAATAAGTCAACGTATCAAATATAAAATCACCATCAGTTCCTTGTCCTAATGGTTAACAAATAAGTCAAAATATCAAATATAAAATCACCATCAGTTCCTTGTCCTAATGGTTAACAAATAAGTCAAAATATCAAATATAAAATCACCATCAGTTCCTTGTCCTAATGGTTAACAAATAAGTCAAAATATCAAATATAAAATCACCATCAGTTCCTTGTCCTAATGGTTAACAAATAAGTCAAAATATCAAATATAAAATCACCATCAGTTCCTTGTCCTAATGGTTAACAAATAAGTCAAAATATCAAATATAAAATCATCATCAGTTCCTTGGCCTAATGGTTAACAAATAAGTCAAAATATCAAATATAAAATCACCATCAGTTCCTTGTCCTAATGGTTAAAAAATATCAAAATATCAAATATAAAATCATCATCATTTCCTTGTCCTAATGGTTAAAAAAATAAGTCAAAATATCAAAAATAAAATCTTCATCATTTCCTTGAACTAATGGTTAACAAATAAGTCAAAATATCAAATATAAAATCACCATCAGTTCCTTGTCCTAATGGTTAACAAATAAGTCAAAATATCAAATATAAAATCATCATCAGTTCCTTGTCCTAATGGTTAACAAATAAGTCAAAATATCAAATATAAAATCACCATCAGTTCCTTGTCCTAATGGTTAACAAATAAGTCAAAATATCAAATATAAAATCACCATCAGTTCCTTGTCCTAATGGTTAACAAATAAGTCAAAATATCAAATATAAAATCACCATCAGTTCCTTGTCCTAATGGTTAACAAATAAGTCAAAATATCAAATATAAAATCACCATCAGTTCCTTGTCCTAATGGTTAACAAATAAGTTAAAATATCAAATATAAAATCACCATCAGTTCCTTGTCCTAATTAACAAATAAGTCAAAATATCAAATATAAAATCACCATCAGTTCCTTGTCCTAATGGTTAACAAATAAGTCAAAATATCAAATATAAAATCACCATCAGTTCCTTGTCCTAATGGTTAACAAATAAGTCAAAATATCAAATATAAAATCACCATCAGTTCCTTGTCCTAATGGTTAACAAATAAGTCAAAATATCAAATATAAAATCACCATCAGTTCCTTGTCCTAATGGTTAAAAAATATCAAAATATCAAATATAAAATCATCATCAGTTCCTTGTCCTAATGGTTAAAAAATATCAAAATATCAAATATAAAATCATCATCAGTTCCTTGTCCTAATGGTTAACAAATAAGTCAAAATATCAAATATAAAATCACCATCAGTTCCTTGTCCTAATGGTTAACAAATAAGTCAAAATATCAAATATAAAATCACCATCAGTTCCTTGTCCTAATGGTTAACAAATAAGTCAAAATATCAAATATAAAATCACCATCAGTTCCTTGTCCTAATGGTTAACAAATAAGTCAAAATATCAAATATAAAATCACCATCAGTTCCTTGTCCTAATGGTTAACAAATAAGTCAAAATATCAAATATAAAATCACCATCAGTTCCTTGTCCTAATGGTTAACAAATAAGTCAAAATATCAAATATAAAATCACCATCAGTTCCTTGTCCTAATGGTTAACAAATAAGTCAAAATATCAAATATAAAATCATCATCAGTTCCTTGTCCTAATGGTTAACAAATAAGTCAAAATATCAAATATAAAATCACCATCAGTTCCTTGTCCTAATGGTTAAAAAATATCAAAATATCAAATATAAAATCATCATCATTTCCTTGTCCTAATGGTTAAAAAATAAGTCAAAATATCAAAAATAAAATCTTCATCATTTCCTTGAACTAATGGTTAACAAATAAGTCAAAATATCAAATATAAAATCACCATCAGTTCCTTGTCCTAATGGTTAACAAATAAGTCAAAATATCAAATATAAAATCATCATCAGTTCCTTGTCCTAATGGTTAACAAATAAGTCAAAATATCAAATATAAAATCACCATCAGTTCCTTGTCCTAATGGTTAACAAATAAGTCAAAATATCAAATATAAAATCACCATCAGTTCCTTGTCCTAATGGTTAACAAATAAGTCAAAATATCAAATATAAAATCACCATCAGTTCCTTGTCCTAATGGTTAACAAATAAGTCAAAATATCAAATATAAAATCACCATCAGTTCCTTGTCCTAATGGTTAACAAATAAGTTAAAATATCAAATATAAAATCACCATCAGTTCCTTGTCCTAATTAACAAATAAGTCAAAATATCAAATATAAAATCACCATCAGTTCCTTGTCCTAATGGTTAACAAATAATTCAAAATATCAAATATAAAATCACCATCAGTTCCTTGTCCTAATGGTTAACAAATAAGTCAAAATATCAAATATAAAATCACCATCAGTTCCTTGTCCTAATGGTTAACAAATAAGTCAAAATATCAAATATAAAATCACCATCAGTTCCTTGTCCTAATGGTTAAAAAATATCAAAATATCAAATATAAAATCATCATCAGTTCCTTGTCCTAATGGTTAACAAATAAGTCAAAATATCAAATATAAAATCACCATCAGTTCCTTGTCCTAATGGTTAACAAATAAGTCAAAATATAAAATATAAAATCACCATCAGTTCCTTTAATGGTTAACAAATAAGTCAAAATATCAAATATAAAATCATCATCAGTTCCTTGTCCTAATGGTTAACAAATAAGTCAAAATATCAAATATAAAATCACCATCAGTTCCTTGTCCTAATGGTTAACAAATAAGTCAACGTATCAAATATAAAATCACCATCAGTTCCTTGTCCTAATGGTTAACAAATAAGTCAAAATATCAAATATAAAATCACCATCAGTTCCTTGTCCTAATGGTTAACAAATAAGTCAAAATATCAAATATAAAATCACCATCAGTTCCTTGTCCTAATGGTTAACAAATAAGTCAAAATATCAGATATAAAATCACCATCAGTTCCTTGTCCTAATGGTTAACAAATAAGTCAAAATATCAAATATAAAATCACCATCAGTTCCTTGTCCTAATGGTTAACAAATAAGTCAAAATATCAAATATAAAATCACCATCAGTTCCTTGTCCTAATGGTTAACAAATAAGTCAAAATATCAAATATAAAATCACCATCAGTTCCTTGTCCTAATGGTTAACAAATAAGTCAAAATATCAAATATAAAATCACCATCAGTTCCTTGTCCTAATGGTTAACAAATAAGTCAAAATATCAAATATAAAACCACCATCAGTTCCTTGTCCTAATGATTAACAAATAAGTCAAAATATCAAATATAAAATCACCATCAGTTCCTTGTCCTAATGGTTAACAAATAAGTCAAAATATCAAATATAAAATCACCATCAGTTCCTTGTCCTAATGGTTAACAAATAAGTCAAAATATCAAATATAAAATCACCATCAGTTCCTTGTCCTAATGGTTAACAAATAAGTTAAAATATCAAATATAAAATCACCATCAGTTCCTTGTCCTAATTAACAAATAAGTCAAAATATCAAATATAAAATCACCATCAGTTCCTTGTCCTAATGGTTAACAAATAAGTCAAAATATCAAATATAAAATCACCATCAGTTCCTTGTCCTAATGGTTAACAAATAAGTCAAAATATCAAATATAAAATCACCATCAGTTCCTTGTCCTAATGGTTAACAAATAAGTCAAAATATCAAATATAAAATCATCATCAGTTCCTTGTCCTAATGGTTAACAAATAAGTCAAAATATCAAATATAAAATCACCATCAGTTCCTTGTCCTAATGGTTAACAAATAAGTCAAAATATCAAATATAAAATCACCATCAGTTCCTTGTCCTAATGGTTAACAAATAAGTCAAAATATCAAATATAAAATCACCATCAGTTCCTTGTCCTAATGGTTAACAAATAAGTCAAAATATCAAATATAAAATCATCATCAGTTCCTTGTCCTAATGGTTAACAAATAAGTCAAAATATCAAATATAAAATCACCATCAGTTCCTTGTCCTAAAGGTTAAAAAATATCAAAATATCAAATATAAAATCATCATCATTTCCTTGTCCTAATGGTTAAAAAATAAGTCAAAATATCAAAAATAAAATCTTCATCATTTCCTTGAACTAATGGTTAACAAATAAGTCAAAATATAAAATCACCATCAGTTCCTTGTCCTAATGGTTAACAAATAAGTCAAAATATAAAATATAAAATCACCATCAGTTCCTTGTCCTAATGGTTAACAAATAAGTCAAAATATCAAATATAAAATCATCATCAGTTCCTTGTCCTAATGGTTAACAAATAAGTCAAAATATCAAATATAAAATCACCATCAGTTCCTTGTCCTAATGGTTAAAAAATATCAAAATATCAAATATAAAATCATCATCATTTCCTTGTCCTAATGGTTAAAAAATAAGTCAAAATATCAAAAATAAAATCTTCATCATTTCCTTGAACTAATGGTTAACAAATAAGTCAAAATATAAAATCACCATCAGTTCCTTGTCCTAATGGTTAACAAATAAGTCAAAATATCAAATATAAAATCACCATCAGTTCCTTGTCCTAATGGTTAACAAATAAGTCAAAATATCAAATATAAAATCACCATCAGTTCCTTGTCCTAATGGTTAACAAATAAGTCAAAATATCAAATATAAAATCACCATCAGTTCCTTGTCCTAATGGTTAACAAATAAGTCAAAATATCAAATATAAAATCACCATCAGTTCCTTGAACTAATGGTTAACAAATAAGTCAAAATATAAAATCACCATCAGTTCCTTGTCCTAATGGTTAACAAATAAGTCAAAATATCAAATATAAAATCACCATCAGTTCCTTGTCCTAATGGTTAACAAATAAGTCAAAATATCAAATATAAAATCACCATCAGTTCCTTGTCCTAATGGTTAACAAATAAGTCAAAATATCAAATATAAAATCACCATCAGTTCCTTGTCCTAATGGTTAACAAATAAGTCAAAATATCAAATATAAAATCACCATCAGTTCCTTGTCCTAATGGTTAACAAATAAGTCAAAATATCAAATATAAAATCACCATCAGTTCCTTGTCCTAATGGTTAACAAATAAGTCAAAATATCAAATATAAAATCACCATCAGTTCCTTGTCCTAATGGTTAACAAATAAGTCAAAATATCAAATATAAAATCATCATCAGTTCCTTGTCCTAATGGTTAACAAATAAGTCAAAATATCAAATATAAAATCACCATCAGTTCCTTGTCCTAATGGTTAAAAAATATCAAAATATCAAATATAAAATCATCATCATTTCCTTGTCCTAATGGTTAAAAAAATAAGTCAAAATATCAAAAATAAAATCTTCATCATTTCCTTGAACTAATGGTTAACAAATAAGTCAAAATATCAAATATAAAATCACCATCAGTTCCTTGTCCTAATGGTTAACAAATAAGTCAAAATATCAAATATAAAATCATCATCAGTTCCTTGTCCTAATGGTTAACAAATAAGTTAAAATATCAAATATAAAATCACCATCAGTTCCTTGTCCTAATTAACAAATAAGTCAAAATATCAAATATAAAATCACCATCAGTTCCTTGTCCTAATGGTTAACAAATAAGTCAAAATATCAAATATAAAATCACCATCAGTTCCTTGTCCTAATGGTTAACAAATAAGTCAAAATATCAAATATAAAATCACCATCAGTTCCTTGTCCTAATGGTTAACAAATAAGTTAAAATATCAAATATAAAATCACCATCAGTTCCTTGTCCTAATTAACAAATAAGTCAAAATATCAAATATAAAATCACCATCAGTTCCTTGTCCTAATGGTTAACAAATAAGTCAAAATATCAAATATAAAATCACCATCAGTTCCTTGTCCTAATGGTTAACAAATAAGTCAAAATATCAAATATAAAATCACCATCAGTTCCTTGTCCTAATGGTTAACAAATAAGTCAAAATATCAAATATAAAATCACCATCAGTTCCTTGTCCTAATGGTTAAAAAATATCAAAATATCAAATATAAAATCATCATCAGTTCCTTGTCCTAATGGTTAAAAAATATCAAAATATCAAATATAAAATCATCATCAGTTCCTTGTCCTAATGGTTAACAAATAAGTCAAAATATCAAATATAAAATCACCATCAGTTCCTTGTCCTAATGGTTAACAAATAAGTCAAAATATCAAATATAAAATCACCATCAGTTCCTTGTCCTAATGGTTAACAAATAAGTCAAAATATCAAATATAAAATCACTATCAGTTCCTTGTCCTAATGGTTAACAAATAAGTCAAAATATCAAATATAAAATCACCATCAGTTCCTTGTCCTAATGGTTAACAAATAAGTCAAAATATCAAATATAAAATCACCATCAGTTCCTTGTCCTAATGGTTAACAAATAAGTCAAAATATCAAATATAAAATCACCATCAGTTCCTTGTCCTAATGGTTAACAAATAAGTCAAAATATCAAATATAAAATCATCGTCAGTTCCTTGTCCTAATGGTTAACAAATAAGTCAAAATATCAAATATAAAATCACCATCAGTTCCTTGTCCTAATGGTTAAAAAATATCAAAATATCAAATATAAAATCATCATCATTTCCTTGTCCTAATGGTTAAAAAATAAGTCAAAATATCAAAAATAAAATCTTCATCATTTCCTTGAACTAATGGTTAACAAATAAGTCAAAATATCAAATATAAAATCACCATCAGTTCCTTGTCCTAATGGTTAACAAATAAGTCAAAATATCAAATATAAAATCATCATCAGTTCCTTGTCCTAATGGTTAACAAATAAGTCAAAATATCAAATATAAAATCACCATCAGTTCCTTGTCCTAATGGTTAACAAATAAGTCAAAATATCAAATATAAAATCACCATCAGTTCCTTGTCCTAATGGTTAACAAATAAGTCAAAATATCAAATATAAAATCACCATCAGTTCCTTGTCCTAATGGTTAACAAATAAGTCAAAATATCAAATATAAAATCACCATCAGTTCCTTGTCCTAATGGTTAACAAATAAGTTAAAATATCAAATATAAAATCACCATCAGTTCCTTGTCCTAATTAACAAATAAGTCAAAATATCAAATATAAAATCACCATCAGTTCCTTGTCCTAATGGTTAACAAATAATTCAAAATATCAAATATAAAATCACCATCAGTTCCTTGTCCTAATGGTTAACAAATAAGTCAAAATATCATATATAAAATCACCATCAGTTCCTTGTCCTAATGGTTAACAAATAAGTCAAAATATCAAATATAAAATCACCATCAGTTCCTTGTCCTAATGGTTAAAAAATATCAAAATATCAAATATAAAATCATCATCAGTTCCTTGTCCTAATGGTTAACAAATAAGTCAAAATATCAAATATAAAATCACCATCAGTTCCTTGTCCTAATGGTTAACAAATAAGTCAAAATATAAAATATAATATCACCATCAGTTCCTTTAATGGTTAACAAATAAGTCAAAATATCAAATATAAAATCATCATCAGTTCCTTGTCCTAATGGTTAACAAATATCAAAATATCAAATATAAAATCATCATCATTTCCTTGTCCTAATGGTTAAAAAATAAGTCAAAATATCAAAAATAAAATCTTCATCATTTCCTTGAACTAATGGTTAAAAAATAAGTCAAAATATAAAATCACCATCAGTTCCTTGTCCTAATGGTTAACATATAAGTCAAAATATCAAATATAAAATCACCATCAGTTCCTTGTCCTAATGGTTAACAAATAAGTCAAAATATCAAATATAAAATCACCATCAGTTCCTTGTCCTAATGGTTAACAAATAAGTCAAAATATCAAATATAAAATCACCATCAGTTCCTTGTCCTAATGGTTAACAAATAAGTCAAAATATCAAATATAAAATCACCATCAGTTCCTTGTCCTAATGGTTAACAAATAAGTCAAAATATCAAATATAAAATCACCATCAGTTCCTTGTCCTAATGGTTAACAAATAAGTCAAAATATCAAATATAAAATCACCATCAGTTCCTTGTCCTAATGGTTAACAAATAAGTCAACGTATCAAATATAAAATCACCATCAGTTCCTTGTCCTAATGGTTAACAAATAAGTCAAAATATCAAATATAAAATCACCATCAGTTCCTTGTCCTAATGGTTAACAAATAAGTCAAAATATCAAATATAAAATCACCATCAGTTCCTTGTCCTAATGGTTAACAAATAAGTCAAAATATCAAATATAAAATCACCATCAGTTCCTTGTCCTAATGGTTAAAATTTAAGTCAAAATATAAAATATAAAATCACCATCAGTTCCTTGTCCTAATGGTTAACAAATAAGTCAAAATATCAAATATAAAATCACCATCAGTTCCTTGTCCTAATGGTTAACAAATAAGTCAAAATATCAAATATAAAATCACCATCAGTTCCTTGTCCTAATGGTTAACAAATAAGTCAAAATATCAAATATAAAATCATCATCAGTTCCTTGTCCTAATGGTTAACAAATAAGTCAAAATATCAAATATAAAATCACCATCAGTTCCTTGTCCTAATGGTTAAAAAATATCAAAATATCAAATATAAAATCATCATCATTTCCTTGTCCTAATGGTTAAAAAATAAGTCAAAATATCAAAAATAAAATCTTCATCATTTCCTTGAACTAATGGTTAACAAATAAGTCAAAATATAAAATCACCATCAGTTCCTTGTCCTAATGGTTAACAAATAAGTCAAAATATCAAATATAAAATCACCATCAGTTCCTTGTCCTAATGGTTAACAAATAAGTCAAAATATCAAATATAAAATCACCATCAGTTCCTTGTCCTAATGGTTAACAAATAAGTCAAAATATCAAATATAAAATCACCATCAGTTCCTTGTCCTAATGGTTAACAAATAAGTTAAAATATCAAATATAAAATCACCATCAGTTCCTTGTCCTAATTAACAAATAAGTCAAAATATCAAATATAAAATCACCATCAGTTCCTTGTCCTAATGGTTAACAAATAAGTCAAAATATCAAATATAAAATCACCATCAGTTCCTTGTCCTAATGGTTAACAAATAAGTCAAAATATCAAATATAAAATCACCATCAGTTCCTTGTCCTAATGGTTAACAAATAAGTCAAAATATCAAATATAAAATCACCATCAGTTCCTTGTCCTAATGGTTAACAAATAAGTCTAAATATCAAATATAAAATCACCATCAGTTCCTTGTCCTAATGGTTAACAAATAAGTCTAAATATCAAATATAAAATCACCATCAGTTCCTTGTCCTAATGGTTAACAAATAAGTCAAAATATCAAATATAAAATCACCATCAGTTCCTTGTCCTAATGGTTAACAAATAAGTCTAAATATCAAATATAAAATCACCATCAGTTCCTTGTCCTAATGGTTAACAAATAAGTCAAAATATCAAATATAAAATCACCATCAGTTCCTTGTCCTAATGGTTAACAAATAAGTCAAAATATCAAATATAAAATCACCATCGGTTCCTTGTCCTAATGGTTAACAAATAAGTCAAAATATCAAATATAAAATCACCATCAGTTCCTTGTCCTAATGGTTAACAAATAAGTCAAAATATCAAATATAAAATCACCATCAGTTCCTTGTCCTAATGGTTAACAAATAAGTCAAAATATCAAATATAAAATCACCATCAGTTCCTTGTCCTAATGGTTAACAAATAAGTCAAAATATCAAATATAAAATCACCATCAGTTCCTTGTCCTAATGGTTAACAAATAAGTCAAAATATCAAATATAAAATCACCATCAGTTCTTTGTCCTAATAGTTAACAAATAAGTCTAAATATCAAATATAAAATCACCATCAGTTCCTTGTCCTAATGGTTAACAAATAAGTCAAAATATCAAATATAAAATCACCATCAGTTCCTTGTCCTAATGGTTAACAAATAAGTCAAAATATCAAATATAAAATCACCATCAGTTCCTTGTCCTAATGGTTAACAAATAAGTCAAAATATCAAATATAAAATCACCATCAGTTCCTTGTCCTAATGGTTAACAAATAAGTCTAAATATCAAATATAAAATCACCATCAGTTCCTTGTCCTAATGGTTAACAAATAAGTCAAAATATCAAATATAAAATCACCATCAGTTCCTTGTCCTAATGGTTAACAAATAAGTCAAAATATCAAATATAAAATCACCATCAGTTCCTTGTCCTAATGGTTAACAAATAAGTCAAAATATCAAATATAAAATCACCATCAGTTCCTTGTCCTAATGGTTAACAAATAAGTCAAAATATCAAATATAAAATCACCATCAGTTCCGTGTCCTAATGGTTAACAAATAAGTCAAAATATCAAATATAAAATCACCATCAGTTCCTTGTCCTAATGGTTAACAAATAAGTCAAAATATCAAATATAAAATCACCATCAGTTCCTTGTCCTAATGGTTAACAAATAAGTCAAAATATCAAATATAAAATCACCATCAGTTCCTTGTCCTAATGGTTAACAAATAAGTCAAAATATCAAATATAAAATCACCATCAGTTCCTTGTCCTAATGGTTAACAAATAAGTCTAAATATCAAATATAAAATCACCATCAGTTCCTTGTCCTAATGGTTAACAAATAAGTCAAAATATCAAATATAAAATCACCATCAGTTCCTTGTCCTAATGGTTAACAAATAAGTCAAAATATCAAATATAAAATCACCATCAGTTCCTTGTCCTAATGGTTAACAAATAAGTCAAAATATCAAATATAAAATCACCATCAGTTCCTTGTCCTAATGGTTAACAAATAAGTCAAAATATCAAATATAAAATCACCATCAGTTCCTTGTCCTAATGGTTAACAAATAAGTCAAAATATAAAATATAAAATCACCATCAGTTCCTTGTCCTAATGGTTAACAAATAAGTCAAAATATAAAATATAAAATCACCATCAGTTCCTTGTCCTAATGGTTAACAAATAAGTCAAAATATCAAATATAAAATCACCATCAGTTCCTTGTCCTAATGGTTAAAAAATATCAAAATATCAAATATAAAATCACCATCAGTTCCTTGTCCTAATGGTTAAAAAATAAGTCAAAATATCATATATAAAATCATCATCAGTTCCTTGTCCTAATGGTTAAAAAATATCAAAATATCAAATATAAAATCATCATCAGTTCCTTGTCCTAATGGTTAACAAATATCAAAATATCAAATATAAAATCATCATCAGTTCCTTGTCCTAATGGTTAACAAATAAGTCAAAATATCAAATATAAAATCACCATCAGTTCCTTGTCCTAATGGTTAACAAATAAGTCAAAATATCAAATATAAAATCACCATCAGTTCCTTGTCCTAATGGTTAAAAAATATCAAAATATCAAATATAAAATCATCATCAGTTCCTTGTCCTAATGGTTAACAAATATCAAAATATCAAATATAAAATCATCATCAGTTCCTTGTCCTAATGGTTAAAAAATAAGTCAAAATATCAAATATAAAATCATCATCAGTTCCTTGTCCTAATGGTTAAAAAATATCAAAATATCAAATATAAAATCACCATTAGTTCCTTGTCCTACTGGTTAACAAATAAGTCAAAATATCAAATATAAAATCACCATCAGTTCCTTGTCCTAATGGTTAACAAATAAGTCAAAATATCAAATATAAAATCACCATCAGTTCCTTGTCCTAATGGTTAACAAATAAGTCAAAATATCAAATATAAAATCACCATCAGTTCCTTGTCCTAATGGTTAACAAATATCAAAATATCAAATATAAAATCATCATCAGTTCCTTGTCCTAATGGTTAAAAAATATCAAAATATCAAATATAAAATCATCATCAGTTCCTTGTCCTAATGGTTAAAAAATATCAAAATATCAAATATAAAATCACCATCAGTTCCTTGTCCTAATGGTTAACAAATAAGTCAAAATATCAAATATAAAATCACCATCAGTTCCTTGTCCTAATGGTTAACAAATAAGTCAAAATATCAAATATAAAATCACCATCAGTTCCTTGTCCTAATGGTTAACAAATAAGTCAAAATATCAAATATAAAATCACCATCAGTTTCTTGTCCTAATGGTTAACAAATAAGTCAAAATATCAAATATAAAATCACCATCAGTTCCTTGTCCTAATGGTTAACAAATAAGTCAAAATATCAAATATAAAATCACCATCAGTTCCTTGTCCTAATGGTTAACAAATAAGTCAAAATATCAAATATAAAATTAAAATCACCATCAGTTCCTTGTCCTAATGGTTAACAAATAAGTCAAAATATCAAATATAAAATCACCATCAGTTCCTTGTCCTAATGGTTAACAAATAAGTCAAAATATCAAATATAAAATCACCATCAGTTCCTTGTCCTAATGGTTAACAAATAAGTCAAAATATCAAATATAAAATCACCATCAGTTCCTTGTCCTAATGGTTAACAAATAAGTCAAAATATCAAATATAAAATCACCATCAGTTCCTTGTCCTAATGGTTAAAAAATATCAAAATATCAAATATAAAATCACCATCAGTTCCTTGTCCTAATGGTTAACAAATAAGTCAAAATATCAAATATAAAATCATCATAAGTTCCTTGTCCTAATGGTTAACAAATAAGTCAAAATATCAAATATAAAATCACCATCAGTTCCTTGTCCTAATGGTTAAAAAATATCAAAATATCAAATATAAAATCATCATCATTTCCTTGTCCTAATGGTTAAAAAATAAGTCAAAATATCAAAAATAAAATCTTCATCATTTCCTTGAACTAATGGTTAACAAATAAGTCAAAATATCAAATATAAAATCACCATCAGTTCCTTGTCCTAATGGTTAACAAATAAGTCAAAATATCAAATATAAAATCACCATCAGTTTCTTGTCCTAATGGTTAACAAATAAGTCAAAATATCAAATATAAAATCACCATCAGTTCCTTGTCCTAATGGTTAACAAATAAGTCAAAATATCAAATATAAAATCATCATCAGTTCCTTGTCCTAATGGTTAACAAATATCAAAATATCAAATATAAAATCATCATCAGTTCCTTGTCCTAATGGTTAAAAAATAAGTCAAAATATCAAATATAAAATCATCATCAGTTCCTTGTCCTAATGGTTAAAAAATATCAAAATATCAAATATAAAATCACCATTAGTTCCTTGTCCTACTGGTTAACAAATAAGTCAAAATATCAAATATAAAATCACCATCAGTTCCTTGTCCTAATGGTTAACAAATAAGTCAAAATATCAAATATAAAATCACCATCAGTTCCTTGTCCTAATGGTTAACAAATAAGTCAAAATATCAAATATAAAATCACCATCAGTTCCTTGTCCTAATGGTTAACAAATATCAAAATATCAAATATAAAATCATCATCAGTTCCTTGTCCTAATGGTTAAAAAATATCAAAATATCAAATATAAAATCATCATCAGTTCCTTGTCCTAATGGTTAAAAAATATCAAAATATCAAATATAAAATCACCATCAGTTCCTTGTCCTAATGGTTAACAAATAAGTCAAAATATCAAATATAAAATCACCATCAGTTCCTTGTCCTAATGGTTAACAAATAAGTCAAAATATCAAATATAAAATCACCATCAGTTCCTTGTCCTAATGGTTAACAAATAAGTCAAAATATCAAATATAAAATCACCATCAGTTTCTTGTCCTAATGGTTAACAAATAAGTCAAAATATCAAATATAAAATCACCATCAGTTCCTTGTCCTAATGGTTAACAAATAAGTCAAAATATCAAATATAAAATCACCATCAGTTCCTTGTCCTAATGGTTAACAAATAAGTCAAAATATCAAATATAAAATTAAAATCACCATCAGTTCCTTGTCCTAATGGTTAACAAATAAGTCAAAATATCAAATATAAAATCACCATCAGTTCCTTGTCCTAATGGTTAACAAATAAGTCAAAATATCAAATATAAAATCACCATCAGTTCCTTGTCCTAATGGTTAACAAATAAGTCAAAATATCAAATATAAAATCACCATCAGTTCCTTGTCCTAATGGTTAACAAATAAGTCAAAATATCAAATATAAAATCACCATCAGTTCCTTGTCCTAATGGTTAACAAATAAGTCAAAATATCAAATATAAAATCACCATCAGTTCCTTGTCCTAATGGTTAACAAATAAGTCAAAATATCAAATATAAAATCACCATCAGTTCCTTGTCCTAATGGTTAACAAATAAGTCAAAATATCAAATATAAAATCACCATCAGTTTCTTGTCCTAATGGTTAACAAATAAGTCAAAATATCAAATATAAAATCACCATCAGTTCCTTGTCCTAATGGTTAACAAATAAGTCAAAATATCAAATATAAAATCACCATCAGTTCCTTGTCCTAATGGTTAACAAATAAGTCAAAATATCAAATATAAAATTAAAATCACCATCAGTTCCTTGTCCTAATGGTTAACAAATAAGTCAAAATATCAAATATAAAATCACCATCAGTTCCTTGTCCTAATGGTTAACAAATAAGTCAAAATATCAAATATAAAATCACCATCAGTTCCTTGTCCTAATGGTTAACAAATAAGTCAAAATATCAAATATAAAATCACCATCAGTTCCTTGTCCTAATGGTTAACAAATAAGTCAAAATATCAAATATAAAATCACCATCAGTTCCTTGTCCTAATGGTTAAAAAATATCAAAATATCAAATATAAAATCACCATCAGTTCCTTGTCCTAATGGTTAACAAATAAGTCAAAATATCAAATATAAAATCATCATAAGTTCCTTGTCCTAATGGTTAACAAATAAGTCAAAATATCAAATATAAAATCACCATCAGTTCCTTGTCCTAATGGTTAAAAAATATCAAAATATCAAATATAAAATCATCATCATTTCCTTGTCCTAATGGTTAAAAAATAAGTCAAAATATCAAAAATAAAATCTTCATCATTTCCTTGAACTAATGGTTAAAAAATAAGTCAAAATATAAAATATAAAATCACCATCAGTTCCTTGTCCTAATGGTTAACAAATAAGTCAAAATATCAAATATAAAATCACCATCAGTTCCTTGTCCTAATGGTTAACAAATAAGTCAAAATATCAAATATAAAATCACCATCAGTTCCTTGTCCTAATGGTTAAAAAATATCAAAATATCAAATATAAAATCACCATCAGTTCCTTGTCCTAATGGTTAACAAATAAGTCAAAATATCAAATATAAAATCACCATCAGTTCCTTGTCCTAATGGTTAACAAATAAGTCTAAATATCAAATATAAAATCACCATCAGTTCCTTGTCCTAATGGTTAACAAATAAGTCAAAATATCAAATATAAAATCACCATCAGTTCCTTGTCCTAATGGTTAACAAATAAGTCAAAATATCAAATATAAAATCACCATCGGTTCCTTGTCCTAATGGTTAACAAATAAGTCAAAATATCAAATATAAAATCACCATCAGTTCCTTGTCCTAATGGTTAACAAATAAGTCAAAATATCAAATATAAAATCACCATCAGTTCCTTGTCCTAATGGTTAACAAATAAGTCAAAATATCAAATATAAAATCACCATCAGTTCCTTGTCCTAATGGTTAACAAATAAGTCAAAATATCAAATATAAAATCACCATCAGTTCCTTGTCCTAATGGTTAACAAATAAGTCAAAATATCAAATATAAAATCACCATCAGTTCCTTGTCCTAATGGTTAACAAATAAGTCTAAATATCAAATATAAAATCACCATCAGTTCCTTGTCCTAATGGTTAACAAATAAGTCAAAATATCAAATATAAAATCACCATCAGTTCCTTGTCCTAATGGTTAACAAATAAGTCAAAATATCAAATATAAAATCACCATCAGTTCCTTGTCCTAATGGTTAACAAATAAGTCTAAATATCAAATATAAAATCACCATCAGTTCCTTGTCCTAATGGTTAACAAATAAGTCAAAATATCAAATATAAAATCACCATCAGTTCCTTGTCCTAATGGTTAACAAATAAGTCAAAATATCAAATATAAAATCACCATCAGTTCCTTGTCCTAATGGTTAACAAATAAGTCAAAATATCAGATATAAAATCACCATCAGTTCCTTGTCCTAATGGTTAACAAATAAGTCAAAATATCAAATATAAAATCACCATCAGTTCCTTGTCCTAATGGTTAAAAAATATCAAAATATCAAATATAAAATCATCATCAGTTCCTTGTCCTAATGGTTAACAAATATCAAAATATCAAATATAAAATCATCATCAGTTCCTTGTCCTAATGGTTAAAAAATAAGTCAAAATATCAAATATAAAATCATCATCAGTTCCTTGTCCTAATGGTTAAAAAATATCAAAATATCAAATATAAAATCACCATCAGTTCCTTGTCCTACTGATTAACAAATAAGTCAATATATCAAATATAAAATCACCATCAGTTCCTTGTCCTAATGGTTAACAAATAAGTCAAAATATCAAATATAAAATCACCATCAGTTCCTTGTCCTAATGGTTAACAAATAAGTCAAAATATCAAATATAAAATCACCATCAGTTCCTTGTCCTAATGGTTAACAAATAAGTCAAAATATCAAATATAAAATAACCATCAGTTCCTTGTCCTAATGGTTAACAAATAAGTCAAAATATCAAATATAAAATCACCATCAGTTCCTTGTCCTAATGGTTAACAAATAAGTCAAAATATCAAATATAAAATCACCATCAGTTCCTTGTCCTAATGGTTAACAAATAAGTCAAAATATCAAATATAAAATCACCATCAGTTCCTTGTCCTAATGGTTAACAAATAAGTCAAAATATCAAATATAAAATCACCATCAGTTCCTTGTCCTAATGGTTAACAAATAAGTCAAAATATCAAATATAAAATCACCATCAGTTTCTTGTCCTAATGGTTAACAAATAAGTCAAAATATCAAATATAAAATCACCATCAGTTCCTTGTCCTAATGGTTAACAAATAAGTCAAAATATCAAATATAAAATCACCATCAGTTCCTTGTCCTAATGGTTAACAAATAAGTCAAAATATCAAATATAAAATCACCATCAGTTCCTTGTCCTAATGGTTAACAAATAAGTCAAAATATCAAATATAAAATCACCATCAGTTCCTTGTCCTAATGGTTAACAAATAAGTCAAAATATCAAATATAAAATCACCATCAGTTCCTTGTCCTAATGGTTAACAAATAAGTCAAAATATCAAATATAAAATCACCATCAGTTCCTTGTCCTAATGGTTAACAAATAAGTCAAAATATCAAATATAAAATCACCATCAGTTCCTTGTCCTAATGGTTAAAAAATATCAAAATATCAAATATAAAATCACCATCAGTTCCTTGTCCTAATGGTTAACAAATAAGTCAAAATATCAAATATAAAATCATCATAAGTTCCTTGTCCTAATGGTGAACAAATAAGTCAAAATATCAAATATAAAATCACCATCAGTTCCTTGTCCTAATGGTTAAAAAATATCAAAATATCAAATATAAAATCATCATCATTTCCTTGTCCTAATGGTTAAAAAATAAGTCAAAATATCAAAAATAAAATCTTCATCATTTCCTTGAACTAATGGTTAAAAAATAAGTCAAAATATAAAATATAAAATCACCATCAGTTCCTTGTCCTAATGGTTAACATATAAGTCAAAATATAAAATATAAAATCACCATCAGTTCCTTGTCCTAATGGTTAACAAATAAGTCAAAATATCAAATATAAAATCACCATCAGTTCCTTGTCCTAATGGTTAACAAATAAGTCAAAATATCAAATATAAAATCACCATCAGTTCCTTGTCCTAATGGTTAAAAAATATCAAAATATCAAATATAAAATCACCATCAGTTCCTTGTCCTAATGGTTAAAAAATAAGTCAAAATATCAAATATAAAATCATCATCAGTTCCTTGTCCTAACGGTTAAAAAATATCAAAATATCAAATATAAAATCATCATCAGTTCCTTGTCCTAATGGTTAAAAAATATCAAATATAAAATCATCATCAGTTCCTTGTCCTAATGGTTAAAAAATAAGTCAAAATATCAAATATAAAATCACCATCAGTTCCTTGTCCTAATGGTTAACAAATAAGTCTAAATATCAAATATAAAATCACCATCAGTTCCTTGTCCTAATGGTTAACAAATAAGTCAAAATATCAAATATAAAATCACCATCAGTTCCTTGTCCTAATGGTTAACAAATAAGTCAAAATATCAAATATAAAATCACCATCGGTTCCTTGTCCTAATGGTTAACAAATAAGTCAAAATATCAAATATAAAATCACCATCAGTTCCTTGTCCTAATGGTTAACAAATAAGTCAAAATATCAAATATAAAATCACCATCAGTTCCTTGTCCTAATGGTTAACAAATAAGTCAAAATATCAAATATAAAATCACCATCAGTTCCTTGTCCTAATGGTTAACAAATAAGTCAAAATATCAAATATAAAATCACCATCAGTTCCTTGTCCTAATGGTTAACAAATAAGTCAAAATATCAAATATAAAATCACCATCAGTTCCTTGTCCTAATGGTTAACAAATAAGTCAAAATATCAAATATAAAATCACCATCAGTTCCTTGTCCTAATGGTTAACAAATAAGTCTAAATATCAAATATAAAATCACCATCAGTTCCTTGTCCTAATGGTTAACAAATAAGTCAAAATATCAAATATAAAATCACCATCAGTTCCTTGTCCTAATGGTTAACAAATAAGTCAAAATATCAAATATAAAATCACCATCAGTTCCTTGTCCTAATGGTTAACAAATAAGTCTAAATATCAAATATAAAATCACCATCAGTTCCTTGTCCTAATGGTTAACAAATAAGTCAAAATATCAAATATAAAATCACCATCAGTTCCTTGTCCTAATGGTTAACAAATAAGTCAAAATATCAAATATAAAATCACCATCAGTTCCTTGTCCTAATGGTTAACAAATAAGTCAAAATATCAAATATAAAATCACCATCAGTTCCTTGTCCTAATGGTTAACAAATAAGTCAAAATATCAGATATAAAATCACCATCAGTTCCTTGTCCTAATGGTTAACAAATAAGTCAAAATATCAAATATAAAATCACCATCAGTTCCTTGTCCTAATGGTTAAAAAATATCAAAATATCAAATATAAAATCATCATCAGTTCCTTGTCCTAATGGTTAACAAATATCAAAATATCAAATATAAAATCATCATCAGTTCCTTGTCCTAATGGTTAAAAAATAAGTCAAAATATCAAATATAAAATCATCATCAGTTCCTTGTCCTAATGGTTAAAAAATATCAAAATATCAAATATAAAAGCACCATCAGTTCCTTGTCCTACTGATTAACAAATAAGTCAAAATATCAAATATAAAATCACCATCAGTTCCTTGTCCTAATGGTTAACAAATAAGTCAAAATATCAAATATAAAATCACCATCAGTTCCTTGTCCTAATGGTTAACAAATAAGTCAAAATATCAAATATAAAATCACCATCAGTTCCTTGTCCTAATGGTTAACAAATAAGTCAAAATATCAAATATAAAATAACCATCAGTTCCTTGTCCTAATGGTTAACAAATAAGTCAAAATATCAAATATAAAATCACCATCAGTTCCTTGTCCTAATGGTTAACAAATAAGTCAAAATATCAAATATAAAATCACCATCAGTTCCTTGTCCTAATGGTTAACAAATAAGTCAAAATATCAAATATAAAATCACCATCAGTTCCTTGTCCTAATGGTTAACAAATAAGTCAAAATATCAAATATAAAATCACCATCAGTTCCTTGTCCTAATGGTTAACAAATAAGTCAAAATATCAAATATAAAATCACCATCAGTTCCTTGTCCTAATGGTTAACAAATAAGTCAAAATATCAAATATAAAATCACCATCAGTTTCTTGTCCTAATGGTTAACAAATAAGTCAAAATATCAAATATAAAATCACCATCAGTTCCTTGTCCTAATGGTTAACAAATAAGTCAAAATATCAAATATAAAATCACCATCAGTTCCTTGTCCTAATGGTTAACAAATAAGTCAAAATATCAAATATAAAATCACCATCAGTTCCTTGTCCTAATGGTTAACAAATAAGTCAAAATATCAAATATAAAATCACCATCAGTTCCTTGTCCTAATGGTTAACAAATAAGTCAAAATATCAAATATAAAATCACCATCAGTTCCTTGTCCTAATGGTTAACAAATAAGTCAAAATATCAAATATAAAATCACCATCAGTTCCTTGTCCTAATGGTTAAAAAATATCAAAATATCAAATATAAAATCACCATCAGTTCCTTGTCCTAATGGTTAACAAATAAGTCAAAATATCAAATATAAAATCATCATAAGTTCCTTGTCCTAATGGTTAACAAATAAGTCAAAATATCAAATATAAAATCACCATCAGTTCCTTGTCCTAATGGTTAAAAAATATCAAAATATCAAATATAAAATCATCATCATTTCCTTGTCCTAATGGTTAAAAAATAAGTCAAAATATCAAAAATAAAATCTTCATCATTTCCTTGAACTAATGGTTAAAAAATAAGTCAAAATATAAAATATAAAATCACCATCAGTTCCTTGTCCTAATGGTTAACATATAAGTCAAAATATAAAATATAAAATCACCATCAGTTCCTTGTCCTAATGGTTAACAAATAAGTCAAAATATCAAATATAAAATCACCATCAGTTCCTTGTCCTAATGGTTAACAAATAAGTCAAAATATCAAATATAAAATCACCATCAGTTCCTTGTCCTAATGGTTAAAAAATATCAAAATATCAAATATAAAATCACCATCAGTTCCTTGTCCTAATGGTTAAAAAATAAGTCAAAATATCAAATATAAAATCATCATCAGTTCCTTGTCCTAATGGTTAAAAAATATCAAAATATCAAATATAAAATCATCATCAGTTCCTTGTCCTAATGTTTAAAAAATATCAAATATAAAATCATCATCAGTTCCTTGTCCTAATGGTTAAAAAATAAGTCAAAATATCAAATATAAAATCACCATCAGTTCCTTGTCCTAATGGTTAACATATAAGTCAAAATATCAAATATAAAATCACTATCAGTTCCTTGTCCTAATGGTTAACAAATAAGTCAAAATATCAAATATAAAATCACCGTCAGTTCCTTGTCCTAATAGTTAACAAATAAGTCAAAATATAAAATATAAAATCACCATCAGTTCCTTGTCCTAATGTTTAACAAATAAGTCAAAATATCAAATATAAAATCATCATCAGTTCCTTGTCCTAATGGTTAACAAATAAGTCAAAATATCAAATATAAAATCACCATCAGTTCCTTGTCCTAATGGTTAACAAATAAGTCAAAATATCAAATATAAAATCACCATCAGTTCCTTGTCCTAATGGTTAACAAATAAGTCAAAATATCAAATATAAAATCACCATCAGTTCCTTGTCCTAATGGTTAACAAATAAGTCAATATATCAAATATAAAATCACCATCAGTTCCTTGTCCTAATGGTTAACAAATAAGTCAAAATAACAAATATAAAATCACCATCAGTTCCTTGTCCTAATTGTTAACAAATAAGTCAAAATATCAAATATAAAATCATCATCAGTTCCTTGTCCTAATGGTTAACAAATAAGTCAAAATATCAAATATAAAATCACCATCAGTTCCTTGTCCTAATGGTTAAAAAATAAGTCAAAATATCAAATATAAAATCATCATCATTTCCTTGTCCTAATGGTTAAAAAATAAGTCAAAATATCAAAAATAAAATCTTCATCATTTCCTTGAACTAATGGTTAAAAAATAAGTCAAAATATAAAATATAAAATCACCATCAGTTCCTTGTCCTAATGGTTAACATATAAGTCAAAATATAAAATATAAAATCACCATCAGTTCCTTGTCCTAATGGTTAACAAATAAGTCAAAATATCAAATATAAAATCACCATCAGTTCCTTGTCCTAATGGTTAACAAATAAGTCAAAATATCAAATATAAAATCACCATCAGTTCCTTGTCCTAATGGTTAACAAATAAGTCAAAATATCAAATATAAAATCACCATCAGTTCCTTGTCCTAATGGTTAACAAATAAGTCAACGTATCAAATATAAAATCACCATCAGTTCCTTGTCCTAATGGTTAACAAATAAGTCAAAATATCAAATATAAAATCACCATCAGTTCCTTGTCCTAATGGTTAACAAATAAGTCAAAATATCAAATATAAAATCACCATCAGTTCCTTGTCCTAATGGTTAACAAATAAGTCAAAATATCAAATATAAAATCACCATCAGTTCCTTGTCCTAATGGTTAACAAATAAGTCAAAATATCAAATATAAAGTCACCATCAGTTCCTTGTCCTAATGGTTAACAAATAAGTCAAAATATCAAATATAAAATCACCATCAGTTCCTTGTCCTAATGGTTAACAAATAAGTCAAAATATCAAATATAAAATCACCATCAGTTCCTTGTCCTAATGGTTAACAAATAAGTCAAAATATCAAAAATAAAATCACCATCAGTTCCTTGTCCTAATGGTTAACAAATAAGTCAAAATATCAAATATAAAATCACCATCAGTTCCTTGTCCTAATGGTTAAAAAATAAGTCAAAATATCAAATATAAAATCATCATCAGTTCCTTGTCCTAATGGTAAAAAAAATATCAAAATATCAAATATAAAATCATCATCAGTTCCTTGTCCTAATGGTTAAAAAATATCAAAATATCAAATATAAAATCACCATCAGTTCCTTGTCCTAATGGTTAACAAATAAGTCAAAATATCAAATATAAAATCATCATAAGTTCCTTGTCCTAATGGTTAACAAATAAGTCAAAATATCAAATATAAAATCACCATCAGTTCCTTGTCCTAATGGTTAAAAAATATCAAAATATCAAATATAAAATCATCATCATTTCCTTGTCCTAATGGTTAAAAAATAAGTCAAAATATCAAAAATAAAATCATCATCAGTTCCTTGTCCTAATGGTTAAAAAATATCAAAATATCAAATATAAAATCACCATCAGTTCCTTGTCCTACTGGTTAACAAATAAGTCAAAATATCAAATATAAAATTACCATCAGTTCCTTGTCCTAATGGTTAACAAATAAGTCAAAATATCAAATATAAAATCACCATCAGTTCCTTGTCCTAATGGTTAACAAATAAGTCAAAATATCAAATATAAAATCACCATCAGTTCCTTGTCCTAATGGTTAACAAATAAGTCAAAATATCAAATATAAAATCACCATCAGTTCCTTGTCCTAATGGTTAACAAATAAGTCAAAATATCAAATATAAAATCACCATCAGTTCCTTGTCCTAATGGTTAACAAATAAGTCAAAATATCAAATATAAAATCACCATCAGTTCCTTGTCCTAATGGTTAACAAATAAGTCAAAATATCAAAAAGAAAATCACCATCAGTTCCTTGTCCTAATGGTTAACAAATAAGTCAAAATATCAAATATAAAATCACCATCAGTTCCTTGTCCTAATGGTTAAAATATAAGTCAAAATATCAAATATAAAATCATCATCAGTTCCTTGTCCTAATGGTTAACAAATATCAAAATATCAAATATAAAATCATCATCAGTTCCTTGTCCTAATGGTTAAAAAATATCAAAATATCAAATATAAAATCATCATCAGTTCCTTGTCCTAATGGTTAAAAAATATCAAAATATCAAATATAAAATCACCATCAGTTCCTTGTCCTAATGGTTAACAAATAAGTCAAAATATCAAATATAAAATCACCATCAGTTCCTTGTCCTAATGGTTAAAAAATATCAAAATATCAAATATAAAATCATCATCATTTCCTTGTCCTAATGGTTAAAAAATAAGTCAAAAT
Organism: Crocallis elinguaria; assembly: GCA_907269065.1. Lineage (NCBI taxonomy): Eukaryota > Metazoa > Arthropoda > Insecta > Lepidoptera > Geometridae > Crocallis > Crocallis elinguaria. The sequence continues at coordinate 1,378,254 of OU026081.1, read as the reverse complement.
ATCAAAAATAAAATCTTCATCATTTCCTTGAACTAATGGTTAAAAAATAAGTCAAAATATCAAATATAAAATCACCATCAGTTCCTTGTCCTAATGGTTAACAAATAAGTCAAAATATCAGATATAAAATCACCATCAGTTCCTTGTCCTAATGGTTAACAAATAAGTCAAAATATCAAATATAAAATCACCATCAGTTCCTTGTCCTAATGGTTAACAAATAAGTCAAAATATAAAATATAAAATCACCATCAGTTCCTTGTCCTAATGGTTAACATATAAGTCAAAATATAAAATATAAAATCACCATCAGTTCCTTGTCCTAATGGTTAACAAATAAGTCAAAATATCAAATATAAAATCACCATCAGTTCCTTGTCCTAATGGTTAACAAATAAGTCAAAATATCAAATATAAAATCACCATCAGTTCCTTGTCCTAATGGCTAAAAAATATCAAAATATCAAATATAAAATCACCATCAGTTCCTTGTCCTAATGGTTAACAAATAAGTCAAAATATAAAATATAAAATCACCATCAGTTCCTTGTCCTAATGGTTAACAAATAAGTCAAAATATCAAATATAAAATCACCATCAGTTCCTTGTCCTAATGGTTAACAAATAAGTCAAAATATCAAATATAAAATCACCATCAGTTCCTTGTCCTAATGGTTAAAAAATATCAAAATATCAAATATAAAATCACCATCAGTTCCTTGTCCTAATGGTTAAAAAATAAGTCAAAATATCAAATATAAAATCATCATCAGTTCCTTGTCCTAATGGTTAAAAAATATCAAAATATCAAATATAAAATCATCATCAGTTCCTTGTCCTAATGGTTAAAAAATATCAAATATAAAATCATCATCAGTTCCTTGTCCTAATGGTTAAAAAATAAGTCAAAATATCAAATATAAAATCACCATCAGTTCCTTTTCCTAATGGTTAACATATAAGTCAAAATATCAAATATAAAATCACTATCAGTTCCTTGTCCTAATGGTTAACAAATAATCAAAATATCAAATATAAAATCACCGTCAGTTCCTTGTCCTAATAGTTAACAAATAAGTCAAAATATAAAATATAAAATCACCATCAGTTCCTTGTCCTAATGTTTAACAAATAAGTCAAAATATCAAATATAAAATCATCATCAGTTCCTTGTCCTAATGGTTAACAAATAAGTCAAAATATCAAATATAAAATCACCATCAGTTCCTTGTCCTAATGGTTAACAAATAAGTCAAAATATCAAATATAAAATCACCATCAGTTCCTTGTCCTAATGGTTAACAAATAAGTCAAAATATCAAATATAAAATCACCATCAGTTCCTTGTCCTAATGGTTAACAAATAAGTCAAAATATCAAATATAAAATCACCATCAGTTCCTTGTCCTAATGGTTAACAAATAAGTCAAAATATCAAATATAAAATCATCATCAGTTCCTTGTCCTAATGGTTAACAAATAAGTCAAAATATCAAATATAAAATCACCATCAGTTCCTTGTCCTAATGGTTAACAAATAAGTCAAAATATCAAATATAAAATCATCATCATTTCCTTGTCCTAATGGTTAAAAAATAAGTCAAAATATCAAAAATAAAATCTTCATCATTTCCTTGAACTAATGGTTAAAAAATAAGTCAAAATATAAAATATAAAATCACCATCAGTTCCTTGTCCTAATGGTTAACATATAAGTCAAAATATAAAATATAAAATCACCATCAGTTCCTTGTCCTAATGGTTAACAAATAAGTCAAAATATCAAATATAAAATCACCATCAGTTCCTTGTCCTAATGGTTAACAAATAAGTCAAAATATCAAATATAAAATCACCATCAGTTCCTTGTCCTAATGGTTAACAAATAAGTCAAAATATCAAATATAAAATCACCATCAGTTCCTTGTCCTAATGGTTACAAATAAGTCAAAATATCAAATATAAAATCACCATCAGTTCCTTGTCCTAATGGTTAACAAATAAGTCAAAATATCAAATATAAAGTCACCATCAGTTCCTTGTCCTAATGGTTAAAAAATAAGTCAAAATATCAAATATAAAATCACCATCAGTTCCTTGTCCTAATGGTTAACAAATAAGTCAAAATATCAAATATAAAATCACCATCAGTTCCTTGTCCTAATGGTTAACAAATAAGTCAAAATATCAAAAATAAAATCACCATCAGTTCCTTGTCCTAATGGTTAACAAATAAGTCAAAATATCAAATATAAAATCACCATCAGTTCCTTGTCCTAATGGTTAACAAATAAGTCAAAATATCAAATATAAAATCACCATCAGTTCCTTGTCCTAATGGTTAAAAAATATCAAAATATCAAATATAAAATCACCATCAGTTCCTTGTCCTAATGGTTAACAAATAAGTCAAAATATCAAATATAAAATCATCATCAGTTCCTTGTCCTAATGGTTAACAAATAAGTCAAAATATCAAATATAAAATCATCATCAGTTCCTTGTCCTAATGGTTAAAAAATATCAAATATAAAATCATCATCAGTTCCTTGTCCTAATGGTTAAAAAATAAGTCAAAATATCAAATATAAAATCACCATCAGTTCCTTGTCCTAATGGTTAACATATAAGTCAAAATATCAAATATAAAATCACTATCAGTTCCTTGTCCTATTGGTTAACAAATAAGTCAAAATATCAAATATAAAATCACCGTCAGTTCCTTGTCCTAATAGTTAACAAATAAGTCAAAATATAAAATATAAAATCACCATCAGTTCCTTGTCCTTATGTTTAACAAATAAGTCAAAATATCAAATATAAAATCATCATCAGTTCCTTGTCCTAATGGTTAACAAATAAGTCAAAATATCAAATATAAAATCACCATCAGTTCCTTGTCCTAATGGTTAACAAATAAGTCAAAATATCAAATATAAAATCACCATCAGTTCCTTGTCCTAATGGTTAACAAATAAGTCAAAATATCAAATATAAAATCACCATCAGTTCCTTGTCCTAATGGTTAACAAATAAGTCAAAATATCAAATATAAAATCACCATCAGTTCCTTGTCCTAATGGTTAAAAAATAAGTCAAAATATCAAATATAAAATCACCATCAGTTCCTTGTCCTAATGGTTAACAAATAAGTCAAAATATCAAATATAAAATCATCATCAGTTCCTTGTCCTAATGGTTAACAAATAAGTCAAAATATCAAATATAAAATCACCATCAGTTCCTTGTCCTAATGGTTAACAAATAAGTCAAAATATCAAATATAAAATCATCATCATTTCCTTGTCCTAATGGTTAAAAAATAAGTCAAAATATCAAAAATAAAATCTTCATCATTTCCTTGAACTAATGGTTAAAAAATAAGTCAAAATATAAAATATAAAATCACCATCAGTTCCTTGTCCTAATGGTTAACATATAAGTCAAAATATAAAATATAAAATCACCATCAGTTCCTTGTCCTAATGGTTAACAAATAAGTCAAAATATCAAATATAAAATCACCATCAGTTCCTTGTCCTAATGGTTAACAAATAAGTCAACGTATCAAATATAAAATCACCATCAGTTCCTTGTCCTAATGGTTAACAAATAAGTCAAAATATCAAATATAAAATCACCATCAGTTCCTTGTCCTAATGGTTAACAAATAAGTCAAAATATCAAATATAAAATCACCATCAGTTCCTTGTCCTAATGGTTAACAAATAAGTCAAAATATCAAAAATAAAATCACCATCAGTTCCTTGTCCTAATGGTTAACAAATAAGTCAAAATATCAAATATAAAATCACCATCAGTTCCTTGTCCTAATGGTTAAAAAATAAGTCAAAATATCAAATATAAAATCATCATCAGTTCCTTGTCCTAATGGTTAAAAAATATCAAAATATCAAATATAAAATCATCATCAGTTCCTTGTCCTAATGGTTATAAAATATCAAAATATCAAATATAAAATCATCATCAGTTCCTTGTCCTAATGGTTAAAAAATATCAAAATATCAAATATAAAATCACCATCAGTTCCTTGTCCTAATGGTTAACAAATAAGTCAAAATATCAAATATAAAATCATCATCAGTTCCTTGTCCTAATGGTTAACAAATAAGTCAAAATATCAAATATAAAATCACCATCAGTTCCTTGTCCTAATGGTTAAAAAATATCAAAATATCAAATATAAAATCATCATCATTTCCTTGTCCTAATGGTTAAAAAATAAGTCAAAATATCAAAAATAAAATCATCATCAGTTCCTTGTCCTAATGGTTAAAAAATATCAAAATATCAAATATAAAATCACCATCAGTTCCTTGTCCTACTGGTTAACAAATAAGTCAAAATATCAAATATAAAATTACCATCAGTTCCTTGTCCTAATGGTTAACAAATAAGTCAAAATATCAAATATAAAATCACCATCAGTTCCTTGTCCTAATGGTTAACAAATAAGTCAAAATATCAAATATAAAATCACCATCAGTTCCTTGTCCTAATGGTTAACAAATAAGTCAAAATATCAAATATAAAATCACCATCAGTTCCTTGTCCTAATGGTTAACAAATAAGTCAAAATATCAAATATAAAATCACCATCAGTTCCTTGTCCTAATGGTTAACAAATAAGTCAAAATATCAAATATAAAATCACCATCAGTTCCTTGTCCTAATGGTTAACAAATAAGTCAAAATATCAAAAATAAAATCACCATCAGTTCCTTGTCCTAATGGTTAACAAATAAGTCAAAATATCAAATATAAAATCACCATCAGTTCCTTGTCCTAATGGTTAAAAAATATCAAAATATCAAATATAAAATCATCATCATTTCCTTGTCCTAATGGTTAAAAAATAAGTCAAAATATCAAAAATAAAATCTTCATCATTTCCTTGAACTAATGGTTAAAAAATAAGTCAAAATATAAAATATAAAATCACCATCAGTTCCTTGTCCTAATGGTTAACATATAAGTCAAAATATAAAATATAAAATCACCATCAGTTCCTTGTCCTAATGGTTAACAAATAAGTCAAAATATCAAATATAAAATCACCATCAGTTCCTTGTCCTAATGGTTAACAAATAAGTCAAAATATCAAATATAAAATCATCATCAGTTCCTTGTCCTAATGGTTAAAAAATATCAAAATATCAAATATAAAATCACCATCAGTTCCTTGTCCTAATGGTTAAAAAATAAGTCAAAATATCAAATATAAAATCATCATCAGTTCCTTGTCCTAATGGTTAAAAAATATCAAAATATCAAATATGAAATCATCATCAGTTCCTTGTCCTAATGGTTAAAAAATATCAAAATATCAAATATAAAATCATCATCAGTTCCTTGTCCTAATGGTTAAAAAATAAGTCAAAATATCAAATATAAAATCATCATCAGTTCCTTGTCCTAATGGTTAAAAAATATCAAAATATCAAATATAAAATCACCATCAGTTCCTTGTCCTACTGGTTAACAAATAAGTCAAAATATCAAATATAAAATCACCATCAGTTCCTTGTCCTAATGGTTAACAAATAAGTCAAAATATCAAATATAAAATCACCATCAGTTCCTTGTCCTAATGGTTAACAAATAAGTCAAAATATCAAATATAAAATCACTATCAGTTCCTTGTCCTAATGGTTAACAAATAAGTCAAAATATCAAATATAAAATCACCATCAGTTCCTTGTCCTAATGGTTAACAAATATCAAAATATCAAATATAAAATCACCATCAGTTCCTTGTCCTAATGGTTAACAAATAAGTCAAAATATCAAATATAAAATCACCATCAGTTCCTTGTCCTAATGGTTAACAAATAAGTCAAAATATCAAATATAAAATCACCATCAGTTCCTTGTCCTAATGGTTAACAAATAAGTCAAAATATCAAATATTTATTTATTTATTTATTTATTGCAACAGGAACGGCATTACCAATTACACCTATTACACAGTTCCATATCATTTCATATATTACAATTTCCAAGTCAGCACAATTAATAAATTAGTCAGTCACATTAGAAAAGGTGGAGAAAAAATAACAATAATAATTACAACACAATGAATCAAAGCAATAAACGAAATTACGATGTCAAAAGGATATGTCAGTACAATGAATAATTAACAAAATTAAATTACAATTACATTACAAATTATTATCAATCATGCATCACCCTCACAAAACTTCAAACACGCAGCATCTATTTTCATCCATCCGTCCGCAAACAAATCACACTCAGGATTGGCATCCAAGAGAGCGTTGAGCGCGGCTAGGGTGCGCGGGAGGGGGGAGTTAGCGCGTGCAACGGTGCGGCAGCTCGACACGGCAAACAACTTATGTCTCCGACTTCTTAAATAGTTGTTTGGAGCATAAAATCGACACAACTCATCACTGAGTTCTGGAGCATCGATTTTTCCCTGCAGAATCTTACAGGCTGTCTTCATCTGATCGCTTGCACGGCGAACTTCGAGTGAGTTGTAACCTAGGCAGCCCAAAAGAAATTTGGTGGGGTACATAAAAGGGTAGTACCCGTATAATCGCTTATACAAGTTACGCAAAAAAGCTTTTTGCACCTTCTCTAGCATCAGTGCATACGTCGATTCATAGGGGTTCCACACGCATGCACTGGTTTCAAGTTTGGTTCGTACAAGGGCACTATACAGTAACCGGACAACATTTTCCTGACGAAATTCTCGAGCATTTCTTAAAACAAACCCTAGTCGTCTAAAAGACTCCTTTGCTAGAGCGATAATGTGGTCGTGAAATGTGAGTTTTCGATCGAATGTGACACCCAAATCCTTCGTGGTAATAGTTCTGACTATTTCCTGATTATTCAGTTTGTAGTCAAAAGTTATGGGGTGCCACATTCGGCCGAAACTCATCACATTACACTTACTAGGGTTGAACTCCATCCTGTTTACCACGCTCCACTGATGGATAGCATCTACATCCCGTTGCAATTCAAGGCAATCCATCTCAGAGTTTATCTCTGCATAGAGCTTGAGATCGTCGGCATATAGTAAGGTTTTCGCACGATTGACCACTGCAGGTAAATCATTGACCATCAACAAAAACAAAAGGGGGCCAAGTATTGATCCCTGACTTACTCCAGATCGCGTATGATAGGGCTGAGACTCATAGAGACCGAGTCTGACAAACTGCTGGCGGTCGCGGAGATAGTCCGCAAGTAGCCGGAGGATACCCGGGGTAAAGCCTATGGCACTCAACTTTGCCAGCAGCACGTCGTTATTAACCCTATCAAAAGCTTTCCGGAAGTCAAAGTAAAGTACATCTACCTGGCACCCCTTCTCCAGTCGCTTAGAGATGAAGTCCACGAGAGTCACCAAATTTGTGTTGGTTGATCTTTTGGCTCTAAAGCCATGTTGTTCGTTACACAAGTACATATCCACCTGCTTATATATATACTTGTGTAAGATACTCTCGAAGATTTTAGCTGGCGAGGATAAAATGGCTATTGGACGATATTCCTCAACCATGAGTCTAGCACTGCTTTTTGGTATTGGAGTCACCCGGGAGAGTTTCCACTGAATAGGATAAATTCCAAATTTTAAAGTCAGGTTAAAAATATGGCAAAGAGGAGCACACAATTGTTTTTTAGCACTAAATATAAAATCAGCATACAAAATAGCACACTAAATATAAAATCACCATCAGTTCCTTGTCCTAATGGTTAACAAATAAGTCAACGTATCAAATATAAAATCACCATCAGTTCCTTGTCCTAATGGTTAACAAATAAGTCAAAATATCAAATATAAAATCACCATCAGTTCCTTGTCCTAATGGTTAACAAATAAGTCAAAATATCAAATATAAAATCACCATCAGTTCCTTGTCCTAATGGTTAACAAATAAGTCAAAATATCAAATATAAAATCACCATCAGTTCCTTGTCCTAATAGTTAACAAATAAGTCAAAATATCAAATATAAAATCACCATCAGTTCCTTGTCCTAATGGTTAACAAATAAGTCAAAATATCAAATATAAAATCACCATCAGTTCCTTGTCCTACTGGTTAACAAATAAGTCAAAATATCAAATATAAAATTACCATCAGTTCCTTGTCCTAATGGTTAACAAATAAGTCAAAATATCAAATATAAAATCACCATCAGTTCCTTGTCCTAATGGTTAACAAATAAGTCAAAATATCAAATATAAAATCACCATCAGTTCCTTGTCCTAATGGTTAACAAATAAGTCAAAATATCAAATATAAAATCACCATCAGTTCCTTGTCCTAATGGTTAACAAATAAGTCAACGTATCAAATATAAAATCACCATCAGTTCCTTGTCCTAATAGTTAACAAATAAGTCAAAATATCAAATATAAAATCACCATCAGTTCCTTGTCCTAATGGTTAACAAATAAGTCAAAATATCAAATATAAAATCACCATCAGTTCCTTGTCCTAATGGTTAAAAAATATCAAAATATCAAATATAAAATCATTATCAGTTCCTTGTCCTAATGGTTAACAAATATCAAAATATCAAATATAAAATCATCATCAGTTCCTTGTCCTAATGGTTAAAAAATAAGTCTGTAACACCAACACTTATACTACGAGTCGTTCTAGTTACACCAATCTTAACTAGATGGCGCTTCTCACCCTTAAAACACGCAAGCGAAGTCCTCGGCCATAACGTCGGCGTATTACAGTGTGCTATGTAAATTCGTTCAGGCACTTGCTAACGCATAGATAATCAGACGGTTTACCGGCACTTATCTAAGCTTACCTGTTGCCTATTTCTTGCTCCGAATTAAGGTTAGGCGTTGCGGACGATACTCGGCCCCTCGCATATACCGGCTGTTCGGTGCAACCGTAGGTCTTTGTCTGAATAAAATCTTACCTGTACTGTGGATACGCGTTTTACCATTCTGCGCCCGCCCCTCTCGATACGCGCACCCGCGTTACAAGTCAAAATATCAAATATAAAATCATCATCAGTTCCTTGTCCTAATGGTTAAAAAATATCAAAATATCAAATATAAAATCACCATCAGTTCCTTGTCCTACTGTTTAACAAATAAGTCAAAATATCAAATATAAAATCACTATCAGTTCCTTGTCCTAATGGTTAACAAATAAGTCAAAATATCAAATATAAAATCACCATCAGTTCCTTGTCCTAATGGTTAACAAATAAGTCAAAATATCAAATATAAAATCACCATCAGTTCCTTGTCCTAATGGTTAACAAATAAGTCAAAATATCAAATATAAAATCACCATCAGTTCCTTGTCCTAATGGTTAACAAATATCAAAATATCAAATATAAAATCATCATCAGTTCCTTGTCCTAATGGTTAAAAAATATCAAAATATCAAATATAAAATCATCATCAGTTCCTTGTCCTAATGGTTAAAAAATATCAAAATATCAAATATAAAATCACCATCAGTTCCTTGTCCTAATGGTTAACAAATAAGTCAAAATATCAAATATAAAATCATCATCAGTTCCTTGTCCTAATGGTTAACAAATAAGTCAAAATATCAAATATAAAATCACATAAGTCAAAATATCAAATATAAAATCACATAAGTCAAAATATCAAATATAAAATCACCATCAGTTCCTTGGTCCTAATGGTTAAAAAATATCAAAATATCAAATATAAAATCACCATCAGTTCCTTGTCCTACTGGTTAACAAATAAGTCAAAATATCAAATATAAAATCACCATCAGTTCCTTGTCCTAATGGTTAACAAATAAGTCAAAATATCAAATATAAAATCACCATCAGTTCCTTGTCCTAATGGTTAACAAATAAGTCAAAATATCAAATATAAAATCATCATCAGTTCCTTGTCCTAATGGTTAACAAATATCAAAATATCAAATATAAAATAATCATCAGTTCCTTGTCCTAATGGTTAAAAAATATCAAAATATCAAATATAAAATCATCATCAGTTCCTTGTCCTAATGGTTAACAAATAAGTCAAAATATCAAATATAAAATCACCATCAGTTCCTTGTCCTAATGGTTAACAAATAAGTCAAAATATCAAATATAAAATCATCATCAGTTCCTTGTCCTAATGGTTAACAAATAAGTCAAAATATCAAATTTAAAATCACCATCAGTTCCTTGTCCTAATGGTTAAAAAATATCAAAATATCAAATATAAAATCATCATCATTTCCTTGTCCTAATGGTTAAAAAATAAGTCAAAATATCAAAAATAAAATCTTCATCATTTCCTTGAACTAATGGTTAAAAAATAAGTCAAAATATAAAATATAAAATCACCATCAGTTCCTTGTCCTAATGGTTAACATATAAGTCAAAATATAAAATATAAAATCACCATCAGTTCCTTGTCCTAATGGTTAACAAATAAGTCAAAATATCAAATATAAAATCACCATCAGTTCCTTGTCCTAATGGTTAACAAATAAGTCAAAATATCAAATATAAAATCACCATCAGTTCCTTGTCCTAATGGTTAAAAAATATCAAAATATCAAATATAAAATCACCATCAGTTCCTTGTCCTAATGGTTAACAAATAAGTCAAAATATCAAATATAAAATCATCATCAGTTCCTTGTCCTAATGGTTAAAAAATATCAAAATATCAAATATAAAATCATCATCAGTTCCTTGTCCTAATGGTTAAAAAATATCAAATATAAAATCATCATCAGTTCCTTGTCCTAATGGTTAAAAAATAAGTCAAAATATCAAATATAAAATCATCATCAGTTCCTTGTCCTAATGGTTAAAAAATATCAAAATATCAAATATAAAATCACCATCAGTTCCTTGTCCTAATGGTTAATAAATAAGTCAAAATATCAAATATAAAATCACCATCAGTTCCTTGTCCTAATGGTTAACAAATAAGTCAAAATATCAAATATAAAATCACCATCAGTTCCTTGTCCTAATGGTTAACAAATAAGTCAAAATATCAAATATAAAATCACTATCAGTTCCTTGTCCTAATGGTTAACAAATAAGTCAAAATATCAAATATAAAATCACCATCAGTTCCTTGTCCTAATGGTTAACAAATATCAAAATATCAAATATAAAATCACCATCAGTTCCTTGTCCTAATGGTTAACAAATAAGTCAAAATATCAAATATAAAATCACCATCAGTTCCTTGTCCTAATGGTTAACAAATAAGTCAAAATATCAAATATAAAATCACCATCAGTTCCTTGTCCTAATGGTTAACAAATAAGTCAAAATATCAAATATTTATTTATTTATTTATTTATTGCAACAGGAACGGCATTACCAATTACACCTATTACACAGTTCCATATCATTTCATATATTACAATTTCCAAGTCAGCACAATTAATAAATTAGTCAGTCACATTAGAAAAGATGGAGAAAAAATAACAATAATAATTACAACACAATGAATCAAAGCAATAAACGAAATTACGATGTCAAAAGGATATGTCAGTACAATGAATAATTAACAAAATTAAATCACAATTACATTACAAATTATTATCAATCATGCATCACCCTCACAAAACTTCAAACACGCAGCATCTATTTTCATCCATCCGTCCGCAAACAAATCACACTCAGGATTGGCATCCAAGAGAGCGTTGAGCGCGGCTAGGGTGCGCGGGAGGGGGGAGTTAGCGCGTGCAACGGTGCGGCAGCTCGACACGGCAAACAACTTATGTCTCCGACTTCTTAAATAGTTGTTTGGAGCATAAAATCGACACAACTCATCACTGAGTTCTGGAGCATCGATTTTTCCCTGCAGAATCTTACAGGCTGTCTTCATCTGATCGCTTGCACGGCGAAATTCGAGTGAGTTGTAACCTAGGCAGCCCAAAAGAAATTTGGTGGGGTACATAAAAGGGTAGTACCCGTATAATCGCTTATACAAGTTACGCAAAAAAGCTTTTTGCACCTTCTCTAGCATCAGTGCATACGTCGATTCATAGGGGTTCCACACGCATGCACTGGTTTCAAGTTTGGTTCGTACAAGGGCACTATACAGTAACCGGACAACATTTTCCTGACGAAATTCTCGAGCATTTCTTAAAACAAACCCTAGTCGTCTAAAAGACTCCTTTGCTAGAGCGATAATGTGGTCGTGAAATGTGAGTTTTCGATCGAATGTGACACCCAAATCCTTCGTGGTAATAGTTCTGACTATTTCCTGATTATTCAGTTTGTAGTCAAAAGTTATGGGGTGCCACATTCGGCCGAAACTCATCACATTACACTTACTAGGGTTGAACTCCATCCTGTTTACCACGCTCCACTGATGGATAGCATCTACATCCCGTTGCAATTCAAGGCAATCCATCTCAGAGTTTATCTCTGCATAGAGCTTGAGATCGTCGGCATATAGTAAGGTTTTCGCACGATTGACCACTGCAGGTAAATCATTGACCATCAACAAAAACAAAAGGGGGCCAAGTATTGATCCCTGACTTACTCCAGATCGCGTATGATAGGGCTGAGACTCATAGAGACCGAGTCTGACAAACTGCTGGCGGTCGCGGAGATAGTCCGCAAGTAGCCGGAGGATACCCGGGGTAAAGCCTATGGCACTCAACTTTGCCAGCAGCACGTCGTTATTAACCCTATCAAAAGCTTTCCGGAAGTCAAAGTAAAGTACATCTACCTGGCACCCCTTCTCCAGTCGCTTAGAGATGAAGTCCACGAGAGTCACCAAATTTGTGTTGGTTGATCTTTTGGCTCTAAAGCCATGTTGTTCGTTACACAAGTACATATCCACCTGCTTATATATATACTTGTGTAAGATACTCTCGAAGATTTTAGCTGGCGAGGATAAAATGGCTATTGGACGATATTCCTCAACCATGAGTCTAGCACTGCTTTTTGGTATTGGAGTCACCCGGGAGAGTTTCCACTGAATAGGATAAATTCCAAATTTTAAAGTCAGGTTAAAAATATGGCAAAGAGGAGCACACAATTGTTTTTTATCAAATATTATCAAATATAAAATCAGCATACAAAATAGCACACTAAATATAAAATCACCATCAGTTCCTTGTCCTAATGGTTAACAAATAAGTCAACGTATCAAATATAAAATCACCATCAGTTCCTTGTCCTAATGGTTAACAAATAAGTCAAAATATCAAATATAAAATCACCATCAGTTCCTTGTCCTAATGGTTAACAAATAAGTCAAAATATCAAATATAAAATCACCATCAGTTCCTTGTCCTAATGGTTAACAAATATGTCAAAATATCAAATATAAAATCACCATCAGTTCCTTGTCCTAATAGTTAACAAATAAGTCAAAATATCAAATATAAAATCACCATCAGTTCCTTGTCCTAATGGTTAACAAATAAGTCAAAATATCAAATATAAAATCACCATCAGTTCCTTGTCCTACTGGTTAACAAATAAGTCAAAATATCAAATATAAAATTACCATCAGTTCCTTGTCCTAATGGTTAACAAATAAGTCAAAATATCAAATATAAAATCACCATCAGTTCCTTGTCCTAATGGTTAACAAATAAGTCAAAATATCAAATATAAAATCACCATCAGTTCCTTGTCCTAATGGTTAACAAATAAGTCAAAATATCAAATATAAAATCACCATCAGTTCCTTGTCCTAATGGTTAACAAATAAGTCAACGTATCAAATATAAAATCACCATCAGTTCCTTGTCCTAATAGTTAACAAATAAGTCAAAATATCAAATATAAAATCACCATCAGTTCCTTGTCCTAATGGTTAACAAATAAGTCAAAATATCAAATATAAAATCACCATCAGTTCCTTGTCCTAATGGTTAAAAAATATCAAAATATCAAATATAAAATCATTATCAGTTCCTTGTCCTAATGGTTAACAAATATCAAAATATCAAATATAAAATCATCATCAGTTCCTTGTCCTAATGGTTAAAAAATAAGTCTGTAACACCAACACTTATACTACGAGTCGTTCTAGTTACACCAATCTTAACTAGATGGCGCTTCTCACCCTTAAAACACGCAAGCGAAGTCCTCGGCCATAACGTCGGCGTATTACAGTGTGCTATGTAAATTCGTTCAGGCACTTGCTAACGCATAGATAATCAGACGGTTTACCGGCACTTATCTAAGCTTACCTGTTGCCTATTTCTTGCTCCGAATTAAGGTTAGGCGTTGCGGACGATACTCGGCCCCTCGCATATACCGGCTGTTCGGTGCAACCGTAGGTCTTTGTCTGAATAAAATCTTACCTGTACTGTGGATACGCGTTTTACCATTCTGCGCCCGCCCCTCTCGATACGCGCACCCGCGTTACAAGTCAAAATATCAAATATAAAATCATCATCAGTTCCTTGTCCTAATGGTTAAAAAATATCAAAATATCAAATATAAAATCACCATCAGTTCCTTGTCCTACTGTTTAACAAATAAGTCAAAATATCAAATATAAAATCACCATCAGTTCCTTGTCCTAATGGTTAACAAATAAGTCAAAATATCAAATATAAAATCACCATCAGTTCCTTGTCCTAATGGTTAACAAATAAGTCAAAATATCAAATATAAAATCACCATCAGTTCCTTGTCCTAATGGTTAACAAATAAGTCAAAATATCAAATATAAAATCACCATCAGTTCCTTGTCCTAATGGTTAACAAATATCAAAATATCAAATATAAAATCATCATCAGTTCCTTGTCCTAATGGTTAAAAAATATCAAAATATCAAATATAAAATCATCATCAGTTCCTTGTCCTAATGGTTAAAAAATATCAAAATATCAAATATAAAATCACCATCAGTTCCTTGTCCTAATGGTTAACAAATAAGTCAAAATATCAAATATAAAATCATCATCAGTTCCTTGTCCTAATGGTTAACAAATAAGTCAAAATATCAAATATAAAATCACATAAGTCAAAATATCAAATATAAAATCACCATCAGTTCCTTGGTCCTAATGGTTAAAAAATATCAAAATATCAAATATAAAATCACCATCAGTTCCTTGTCCTACTGGTTAACAAATAAGTCAAAATATCAAATATAAAATCACCATCAGTTCCTTGTCCTAATGGTTAACAAATAAGTCAAAATATCAAATATAAAATCACCATCAGTTCCTTGTCCTAATGGTTAACAAATAAGTCAAAATATCAAATATAAAATCACCATCAGTTCCTTGTGCTAATGGTTAACAAATAAGTCAAAATATCAAATATAAAATCATCATCAGTTCCTTGTCCTAATGGTTAACAAATATCAAAATATCAAATATAAAATAATCATCAGTTCCTTGTCCTAATGGTTAAAAAATATCAAAATATCAAATATAAAATCATCATCAGTTCCTTGTCCTAATGGTTAAAAAATATCAAAATATCAAATATAAAATCACAATCAGTTCCTTGTCCTAATGGTTAACAAATAAGTCAAAATATCAAATATAAAATCATCATCAGTTCCTTGTCCTAATGGTTAACAAATAAGTCAAAATATCAAATATAAAATCACCATCAGTTCCTTGTCCTAATGGTTAAAAAATATCAAAATATCAAATATAAAATCATCATCATTTCCTTGTCGTAATGGTTAAAAAATAAGTCAAAATATCAAAAATAAAATCTTCATCATTTCCTTGAACTAATGGTTAAAAAATAAGTCAAAATATAAAATATAAAATCACCATCAGTTCCTTGTCCTAATGGTTAACATATAAGTCAAAATATAAAATATAAAATCACCATCAGTTCCTTGTCCTAATGGTTAACAAATAAGTCAAAATATCAAATATAAAATCACCATCAGTTCCTTGTCCTAATGGTTAACAAATAAGTCAAAATATCAAATATGAAATCACCATCAGTTCCTTGTCCTAATGGTTAAAAAATATCAAAATATCAAATATAAAATCACCATCAGTTCCTTGTCCTAATGGTTAAAAAATAAGTCAAAATATCAAATATAAAATCATCATCAGTTCCTTGTCCTAATGGTTAACAAATAAGTCAAAATATCAAATATAAAATCATCATCAGTTCCTTGTCCTAATGGTTAAAAAATATCAAATATAAAATCATCATCAGTTCCTTGTCCTAATGGTTAAAAAATAAGTCAAAATATCAAATATAAAATCATCATCAGTTCCTTGTCCTAATGGTTAAAAAATATCAAAATATCAAATATAAAATCACCATCAGTTCCTTGTCCTACTGGTTAACAAATAAGTCAAAATATCAAATATAAAATCACCATCAGTTCCTTGTCCTAATGGTTAACAAATAAGTCAAAATATCAAATATAAAATCACCATCAGTTCCTTGTCCTACTGGTTAACAAATAAGTCAAAATATCAAATATAAAATCACCATCAGTTCCTTGTCCTAATGGTTAACAAATAAGTCAAAATATCAAATATAAAATCACCATCAGTTCCTTGTCCTAATGGTTACCAAATAAGTCAAAATATCAAATATAAAATCACCATCAGTTCCTTGTCCTAATGGTTAACAAATAAGTCAACGTATAAAATATAAAATCACCATCAGTTCCTTGTCCTAATGGTTAACAAATAAGTCAAAATATCAAAAATAAAATCACCATCAGTTCCTTGTCCTAATGGTTAACAAATAAGTCAAAATATCAAATATAAAATCACCATCAGTTCCTTGTCCTAATGGTTAACAAATAAGTCAAAATATCAAATATAAAATCACCATCAGTTCCTTGTCCTAATGGTTAACAAATAAGTCAAAATATCAAAAATAAAATCACCATCAGTTCCTTGTCCTAATGGTTAACAAATAAGTCAAAATATCAAATATAAAATCACCATCAGTTCCTTGTCCTAATGGTTAAAATATAAGTCAAAATATCAAATATAAAATCATCATCAGTTCCTTGTCCTAATGGTTAAAAAATATCAAAATATCAAATATAACATCATCATCAGTTCCTTGTCCTAATGGTTAAAAAATATCAAAATATCAAATATAAAATCATCATCAGTTCCTTGTCCTAATGGTTAAAAAATATCAAAATATCAAATATAAAATCACCATCAGTTCCTTGTCCTAATGGTTAACAAATAAGTCAAAATATCAAATATAAAATCATCATCAGTTCCTTGTCCTAATGGTTAACAAATAAGTCAAAATATCAAATATAAAATCACCATCAGTTCCTTGTCCTAATGGTTAAAAAATATCAAAATATCAAATATAAAATCATCATCATTTCCTTGTCCTAATGGTTAAAAAATAAGTCAAAATATCAAAAATAAAATCTTCATCATTTCCTTGAACTAATGGTTAAAAAATAAGTCAAAATATAAAATATAAAATCACCATCAGTTCCTTGTCCTAATGGTTAACATATAAGTCAAAATATAAAATATAAAATCACCATCAGTTCCTTGTCCTAATGGTTAACAAATAAGTCAAAATATCAAATATAAAATCATCATCATTTCCTTGTCCTAATGGTTAAAAAATAAGTCAAAATATCAAAAATAAAATCTTCATCATTTCCTTGAACTAATGGTTAAAAAATAAGTCAAAATATAAAATATAAAATCACCATCAGTTCCTTGTCCTAATGGTTAACAAATAAGTCAAAATATAAAATATAAAATCACCATCAGTTCCTTGTCCTAATGGTTAACAAATAAGTCAAAATATCAAATATAAAATCACCATCAGTTCCTTGTCCTAATGGTTAACAAATAAGTCAAAATATCAAATATAAAATCACCATCAGTTCCTTGTCCTAATGGTTAAAAAATATCAAAATATCAAATATAAAATCACCATCAGTTCCTTGTCCTAATGGTTAAAAAATAAGTCAAAATATCAAATATAAAATCATCATCAGTTCCTTGTCCTAATGGTTAAAAAATATCAAAATATCAAATATAAAATCATCATCAGTTCCTTGTCCTAATGGTTAAAAAATATCAAATATAAAATCATCATCAGTTCCTTGTCCTAATGGTTAAAAAATAAGTCAAAATATCAAATATAAAATCATCATCAGTTCCTTGTCCTAATGGTTAAAAAATATCAAAATATCAAATATAAAATCACCATCAGTTCCTTGTCCTAATGGTTAACAAATAAGTCAAAATATCAAATATAAAATCACCATCAGTTCCTTGTCCTAATGGTTAACAAATAAGTCAAAATATCAAATATAAAATCACCATCAGTTCCTTGTCCTAATGGTTAACAAATAAGTCAAAATATCAAATATAAAATCACTATCAGTTCCTTGTCCTAATGGTTAACAAATAAGTCAAAATATCAAATATAAAATCACCATCAGTTCCTTGTCCTAATGGTTAACAAATATCAAAATATCAAATATAAAATCACCATCAGTTCCTTGTCCTAATGATTAACAAATAAGTCAAAATATCAAATATAAAATCACCATCAGTTCCTTGTCCTAATGGTTAACAAATAAGTCAAAATATCAAATATAAAATCACCATCAGTTCCTTGTCCTAATGGTTAACAAATAAGTCAAAATATCAAATATAAAATCACCATCAGTTCCTTGTCCTAATGGTTAACAAATAAGTCAACGTATCAAATATAAAATCACCATCAGTTCCTTGTCCTAATAGTTAACAAATAAGTCAAAATATCAAATATAAAAACACCATCAGTTCCTTGTCCTAATGGTTAACAAATAAGTCAAAATATCAAATATAAAATCACCATCAGTTCCTTGTCCTAATGGTTAACAAATAAGTCAAAATATCAAATATAAAATCACCATCAGTTCCTTGTCCTAATGGTTAACAAATAAGTCAAAATATCAAATATAAAATCACCATCAGTTCCTTGTCCTAATGGTTAACAAATAAGTCAAAATATCAAATATAAATTCACCATCAGTTCCTTGTCCTAATAGTTAACAAATAAGTCAAAATATCAAATATAAAATCACCATCAGTTCCTTGTCCTAATGGTTAACAAATAAGTCAAAATATCAAATATAAAATCACCATCAGTTCCTTGTCCTAATGGTTAACAAATAAGTCAAAATATCAAATATAAAATCACCATCAGTTCCTTGTCCTAATGGTTAACAAATAAGTCAAAATATCAAATATAAAATCACCATCAGTTCCTTGTCCTAATGGTTAAAAAATATCAAAATATCAAATATAAAATCATCATCAGTTCCTTGTCCTAATGGTTAACAAATATCAAAATATCAAATATAAAATCATCATCAGTTCCTTGTCCTAATGGTTAACAAATAAGTCAAAATATCAAATATAAAATCACCATCAGTTCCTTGTCCTACTGGTTAACAAATAAGTCAAAATATCAAATATAAAATCACCATCAGTTCCTTGTCCTAATGGTTAAAAAATAAGTCAAAATATCAAATATAAAATCACCATCAGTTCCTTGTCCTAATGGTTAACAAATAAGTCAAAATATCAAATATAAAATCATCATCAGTTCCTTGTCCTAATGGTTAACAAATAAGTCAAAATATCAAATATAAAATCACCATCAGTTCCTTGTCCTAATGGTTAACAAATAAGTCAAAATATCAAATATAAAATCACCATCAGTTCCTTGTCCTAATGGTTACCAAATAAGTCAAAATATCAAATATAAAATCACCATCAGTTCCTTGTCCTAATGGTTAACAAATAAGTCAACGTATCAAATATAAAATCACCATCAGTTCCTTGTCCTAATGGTTAACAAATAAGTCAAAATATCAAATATAAAATCACCATCAGTTCCTTGTCCTAATGGTTAACAAATAAGTCAAAATATCAAATATAAAATCACCATCAGTTCCTTGTCCTAATGGTTAACAAATAAGTCAAAATATCAAATATAAAATCACCATCAGTTCCTTGTCCTAATGGTTAACAAATAAGTCAAAATATCAAAAATAAAATCACCATCAGTTCCTTGTCCTAATGGTTAACAAATAAGTCAAAATATCAAATATAAAATCACCATCAGTTCCTTGTCCTAATGGTTAAAATATAAGTCAAAATATCAAATATAAAATCATCATCAGTTCCTTGTCCTAATGGTTAAAAAATATCAAAATATCAAATATAAAATCATCATCAGTTCCTTGTCCTAATGGTTAAAAAATATCAAAATACCAAATATAAAATCATCATCAGTTCCTTGTCCTAATGGTTAAAAAATATCAAAATATCAAATATAAAATCACCATCAGTTCCTTGTCCTAATGGTTAACAAATAAGTCAAAATATCAAATATAAAATCATCATCAGTTCCTTGTCCTAATGGTTAACAAATAAGTCAAAATATCAAATATAAAATCACCATCAGTTCCTTGTCCTAATGGTTAAAAAATATCAAAATATCAAATATAAAATCATCATCATTTCCTTGTCCTAATGGTTAAAAAATAAGTCAAAATATCAAAAATAAAATCTTCATCATTTCCTTGAACTAATGGTTAAAAAATAAGTCAAAATATAAAATATAAAATCACCATCAGTTCCTTGTCCTAATGGTTAGCATATAAGTCAAAATATAAAATATAAAATCACCATCAGTTGCTTGTCCTAATGGTTAACAAATAAGTCAAAATATCAAATATAAAATCACCATCAGTTCCTTGTCCTAATGGTTAACAAATAAGTCAAAATATCAAATATAAAATCACCATCAGTTCCTTGTCCTAATGGTTAACAAATAAGTCAACGTATCAAATATAAAATCACCATCAGTTCCTTGTCCTAATGGTTAACAAATAAGTCAAAATATCAAATATAAAATCACCATCAGTTCCTTGTCCTAATGGTTAACAAATAAGTCAAAATATCAAATATAAAATCACCATCAGTTCCTTGTCCTAATGGTTAAAAAATATCAAAATATCAAATATAAAATCATTATCAGTTCCTTGTCCTAATGGTTAACAAATATCAAAATATCAAATATAAAATCATCATCAGTTCCTTGTCCTAATGGTTAAAAAATAAGTCAAAATATCAAATATAAAATCATCATCAGTTCCTTGTCCTAATGGTTAAAAAATATCAAAATATCAAATATAAAATCACCATCAGTTCCTTGTCCTACTGTTTAACAAATAAGTCAAAATATCAAATATAAAATCACCATCAGTTCCTTGTCCTAATGGTTAACAAATAAGTCAAAATATCAAATATAAAATCACCATCAGTTCCTTGTCCTAATGGTTAACAAATAAGTCAAAATATCAAATATAAAATCACCATCAGTTCCTTGTCCTAATGGTTAACAAATAAGTCAAAATATCAAATATAAAATCACCATCAGTTCCTTGTCCTAATGGTTAACAAATATCAAAATATCAAATATAAAATCATCATCAGTTCCTTGTCCTAATGGTTAAAAAATATCAAAATATCAAATATAAAATCATCATCAGTTCCTTGTCCTAATGGTTAAAAAATATCAAAATATCAAATATAAAATCACCATCAGTTCCTTGTCCTAATGGTTAACAAATAAGTCAAAATATCAAATATAAAATCATCATCAGTTCCTTGTCCTAATGGTTAACAAATAAGTCAAAATATCAAATATAAAATCACATAAGTCAAAATATCAAATATAAAATCACCATCAGTTCCTTGGTCCTAATGGTTAAAAAATATCAAAATATCAAATATAAAATCACCATCAGTTCCTTGTCCTACTGGTTAACAAATAAGTCAAAATATCAAATATAAAATCACCATCAGTTCCTTGTCCTAATGGTTAACAAATAAGTCAAAATATCAAATATAAAATCACCATCAGTTCCTTGTCCTAATGGTTAACAAATAAGTCAAAATATCAAATATAAAATCACCATCAGTTCCTTGTCCTAATGGTTAACAAACAAGTCAAAATATCAAATATAAAATCACCATCAGTTCCTTGTCCTAATGGTTAACAAATAAGTCAAAATATCAAATATAAAATCACCATCAGTTCCTTGTCCTAATGGTTAACAAATAAGTCAAAATATCAAATATAAAATCACCATCAGTTCCTTGTCCTAATGGTTAACAAATAAGTCAAAATATCAAATATAAAATCACCATCAGTTCCTTGTCCTAATGGTTAACAAATAAGTCAAAATATCAAAAATAAAATCACCATCAGTTCCTTGTCCTAATGGTTAACAAATAAGTCAAAATATCAAATATAAAATCACCATCAGTTCCTTGTCCTAATGGTTACCAAATAAGTCAAAATATCAAATATAAAATCACCATCAGTTCCTTGTCCTAATGGTTAACAAATAAGTCAACGTATCAAATATAAAATCACCATCAGTTCCTTGTCCTAATGGTTAACAAATAAGTCAAAATATCAAATATAAAATCACCATCAGTTCCTTGTCCTAATGGTTAACAAATAAGTCAAAATATCAAATATAAAATCACCATCAGTTCCTTGTCCTAATGGTTAACAAATAAGTCAAAATATCAAATATAAAATCACCATCAGTTCCTTGTCCTAATGGTTAACAAATAAGTCAAAATATCAAAAATAAAATCACCATCAGTTCCTTGTCCTAATGGTTAACAAATAAGTCAAAATATCAAATATAAAATCACCATCAGTTCCTTGTCCTAATGGTTAAAATATAAGTCAAAATATCAAATATAAAATCATCATCAGTTCCTTGTCCTAATGGTTAACAAATATCAAAATATCAAATATAAAATCATCATCAGTTCCTTGTCCTAATGGTTAAAAAATATCAAAATATCAAATATAAAATCATCATCAGTTCCTTGTCCTAATGGTTAAAAAATATCAAAATATCAAATATAAAATCACCATCAGTTCCTTGTCCTAATGGTTAACAAATAAGTCAAAATATCAAATATAAAATCATCATCAGTTCCTTGTCCTAATGGTTAACAAATAAGTCAAAATATCAAATATAAAATCACCATCAGTTCCTTGTCCTAATGGTTAAAAAATATCAAAATATCAAATATAAAATCATCATCATTTCCTATTCTTAATGGTTAAAAAATAAGTCAAAATATCAAAAATAAAATCTTCATCATTTCCTTGAACTAATGGTTAAAAAATAAGTCAAAATATAAAATATAAAATCACCATCAGTTCCTTGTCCTAATGGTTACCATATAAGTCAAAATATAAAATATAAAATCACCATCAGTTCCTTGTCCTAATGGTTAACAAATAAGTCAAAATATCAAATATAAAATCACCATCAGTTCCTTGTCCTAATGGTTAACAAATAAGTCAAAATATCAAATATAAAATCACCATCAGTTCCTTGTCCTAATGGTTAACAAATAAGTCAACGTATCAAATATAAAATCACCATCAGTTCCTTGTCCTAATGGTTAACAAATAAGTCAAAATATCAAATATAAAATCACCATCAGTTCCTTGTCCTAATCGTTAACAAATAAGTCAAAATATCAAATATAAAATCACCATCAGTTCCTTGTCCTAATGGTTAAAAAATATCAAAATATCAAATATAAAATCATTATCAGTTCCTTGTCCTAATGGTTAACAAATATCAAAATATCAAATATAAAATCATCATCAGTTCCTTGTCCTAATGGTTAAAAAATAAGTCAAAATATCAAATATAAAATCATCATCAGTTCCTTGTCCTAATGGTTAAAAAATATCAAAATATCAAATATAAAATCACCATCAGTTCCTTGTCCTAATGGTTAAAAAATAAGTCAAAATATCAAATATAAAATCATCATCAGTTCCTTGTCCTAATGGTTAAAAAATATCAAAATATCAAATATAAAATCATCATCAGTTCCTTGTCCTAATGGTTAAAAAATATCAAATATAAAATCATCATCAGTTCCTTGTCCTAATGGTTAAAAAATAAGTCAAAATATCAAATATAAAATCATCATCAGTTCCTTGTCCTAATGGTTAACAAATAAGTCAAAATATCAAAAATAAAATCACCATCAGTTCCTTGTCCTAATGGTTAACAAATAAGTCAAAATATCAAATATAAAATCACCATCAGTTCCTTGTCCTAATGGTTAACAAATAAGTCAAAATATCAAATATAAAATCACCATCAGTTCCTTGTCCTAATGGTTAACAAATAAGTCAAAATATCAAATATAAAATCACCATCAGTTCCTTGTCCTAATGGTTAACAAATAAGTCAAAATATCAAATATAAAATCACCATCAGTTCCTTGTCCTAATGGTTAACAAATAAGTCAAAATATCAAATATAAAATCACCATCAGTTCCTTGTCCTAATGGTTAACAAATAAGTCAAAATATCAAATATAAAATCACCATCAGTTCCTTGTCCTAATGGTTAACAAATAAGTCAAAATATCAAATATAAAATCACCATCAGTTCCTTGTCCTAATGGTTAACAAATAAGTCAAAATATCAAAAATAAAATCACCATCAGTTCCTTGTCCTAATGGTTAACAAATAAGTCAAAATATCAAATATAAAATCACCATCAGTTCCTTGTCCTAATGGTTACCAAATAAGTCAAAATATCAAATATAAAATCACCATCAGTTCCTTGTCCTAATGGTTAACAAATAAGTCAACGTATCAAATATAAAATCACCATCAGTTCCTTGTCCTAATGGTTAACAAATAAGTCAAAATATCAAATATAAAATCACCATCAGTTCCTTGTCCTAATGGTTAACAAATAAGTCAAAATATCAAATATAAAATCACCATCAGTTCCTTGTCCTAATGGTTAACAAATAAGTCAAAATATCAAATATAAAATCACCATCAGTTCCTTGTCCTAATGGTTAACAAATAAGTCAAAATATCAAAAATAAAATCACCATCAGTTCCTTGTCCTAATGGTTAACAAATAAGTCAAAATATCAAATATAAAATCACCATCAGTTCCTTGTCCTAATGGTTAAAATATAAGTCAAAATATCAAATATAAAATCAACATCAGTTCCTTGTCCTAATGGTTAACAAATATCAAAATATCAAATATAAAATCATCATCAGTTCCTTGTCCTAATGGTTAAAAAATATCAAAATATCAAATATAAACTCATCATCAGTTCCTTGTCCTAATGGTTAAAAAATATCAAAATATCAAATATAAAATCACCATCAGTTCCTTGTCCTAATGGTTAACAAATAAGTCAAAATATCAAATATAAAATCATCATCAGTTCCTTGTCCTAATGGTTAACAAATAAGTCAAAATATCAAATATAAAATCACCATCAGTTCCTTGTCCTAATGGTTAAAAAATATCAAAATATCAAATATAAAATCATCATCATTTCCTATTCTTAATGGTTAAAAAATAAGTCAAAATATCAAAAATAAAATCACCATCAGTTCCTTGTCCTAATGGTTAACAAATAAGTCAAAATATCAAATATAAAATCACCATCAGTTCCTTGTCCTAATGGTTAACAAATAAGTCAAAATATCAAATATAAAATCACCATCAGTTCCTTGTCCTAATGGTTAACAAATAAGTCAAAATATCAAATATAAAATCACCATCAGTTCCTTGTCCTAATGGTTAACAAATAAGTCAAAATATCAAATATAAAATCACCATCAGTTCCTTGTCCTAATGGTTAACAAATAAGTCAAAATATCAAATATAAAATCACCATCAGTTCCTTGTCCTAATGGTTAACAAATAAGTCAAAATATCAAATATAAAATCACCATCAGTTCCTTGTCCTAATGGTTAACAAATAAGTCAAAATATCAAATATAAAATCACCATCAGTTCCTTGTCCTAATGGTTAACAAATAAGTCAAAATATCAAAAATAAAATCACCATCAGTTCCTTGTCCTAATGGTTAACAAATAAGTCAAAATATCAAATATAAAATCACCATCAGTTCCTTGTCCTAATGGTTACCAAATAAGTCAAAATATCAAATATAAAATCACCATCAGTTCCTTGTCCTAATGGTTAACAAATAAGTCAACGTATCAAATATAAAATCACCATCAGTTCCTTGTCCTAATGGTTAACAAATAAGTCAAAATATCAAATATAAAATCACCATCAGTTCCTTGTCCTAATGGTTAACAAATAAGTCAAAATATCAAATATAAAATCACCATCAGTTCCTTGTCCTAATGGTTAACAAATAAGTCAAAATATCAAATATAAAATCACCATCAGTTCCTTGTCCTAATGGTTAACAAATAAGTCAAAATATCAAAAATAAAATCACCATCAGTTCCTTGTCCTAATGGTTAACAAATAAGTCAAAATATCAAATATAAAATCACCATCAGTTCCTTGTCCTAATGGTTAAAATATAAGTCAAAATATCAAATATAAAATCACCATCGGTTCCTTGTCCTAATGGTTAACAAATAAGTCAAAATATCAAATATAAAATCACCATCAGTTCCTTGTCCTAATGGTTAAAAAATATCAAAATATCAAATATAAAATCATCATCAGTTCCTTGTCCTAATGGTTAAAAAATATCAAAATATCAAATATAAAATCACCATCAGTTCCTTGTCCTAATGGTTAACAAATAAGTCAAAATATCAAATATAAAATCATCATCAGTTCCTTGTCCTAATGGTTAACAAATAAGTCAAAATATCAAATATAAAATCACCATCAGTTCCTTGTCCTAATGGTTAAAAAATATCAAAATATCAAATATAAAATCATCATCATTTCCTATTCTTAATGGTTAAAAAATAAGTCAAAATATCAAAAATAAAATCACCATCAGTTCCTTGTCCTAATGGTTAACAAATAAGTCAAAATATCAAATATAAAATCACCATCAGTTCCTTGTCCTAATGGTTAACAAATAAGTCAAAATATCAAATATAAAATCACCATCAGTTCCTTGTCCTAATGGTTAACAAATAAGTCAAAATATCAAATATAAAATCACCATCAGTTCCTTGTCCTAATGGTTAACAAATAAGTCAAAATATCAAATATAAAATCACCATCAGTTCCTTGTCCTAATGGTTAACAAATAAGTCAAAATATCAAAAATAAAATCACCATCAGTTCCTTGTCCTAATGGTTAACAAATAAGTCAAAATATCAAATATAAAATCACCATCAGTTCCTTGTCCTAATGGTTAACAAATAAGTCAAAATATCAAATATAAAATCACCATCAGTTCCTTGTCCTAATGGTTAACAAATAAGTCAACGTATCAAATATAAAATCACCATCAGTTCCTTGTCCTAATGGTTAACAAATAAGTCAAAATATCAAATATAAAATCACCATCAGTTCCTTGTCCTAATGGTTAACAAATAAGTCAAAATATCAAATATAAAATCACCATCAGTTCCTTGTCCTAATGGTTAACAAATAAGTCAAAATATCAAATATAAAATCACCATCAGTTCCTTGTCCTAATGGTTAACAAATAAGTCAAAATATCAAAAATAAAATCACCATCAGTTCCTTGTCCTAATGGTTAACAAATAAGTCAAAATATCAAATATAAAATCACCATCAGTACCTTGTCCTAATGGTTAAAATATAAGTCAAAATATCAAATATAAAATCATCATCAGTTCCTTGTCCTAATGGTTAACAAATATCAAAATATCAAATATAAAATCATCATCAGTTCCTTGTCCTAATGGTTAAAAAATATCAAAATATCAAATATAAAATCATCATCAGTTCCTTGTCCTAATGGTTAAAAAATATCAAAATATCAAATATAAAATCACCATCAGTTCCTTGTCCTAATGGTTAACAAATAAGTCAAAATATCAAATATAAAATCATCATCAGTTCCTTGTCCTAATGGTTAACAAATAAGTCAAAATATCAAATATAAAATCACCATCAGTTCCTTGTCCTAATGGTTAAAAAATATCAAAATATCAAATATAAAATCATCATCATTTCCTATTCTTAATGGTTAAAAAATAAGTCAAAATATCAAAAATAAAATCACCATCAGTTCCTTGTCCTAATGGTTAACAAATAAGTCAAAATATCAAATATAAAATCACCATCAGTTCCTTGTCCTAATGGTTAACAAATAAGTCAAAATATCAAATATAAAATCACCATCAGTTCCTTGTCCTAATGGTTAACAAATAAGTCAAAATATCAAATATAAAATCACCATCAGTTCCTTGTCCTAATGGTTAACAAATAAGTCAAAATATCAAATATAAAATCACCATCAGTTCCTTGTCCTAATGGTTAACAAATAAGTCAAAATATCAAATATAAAATCACCATCAGTTCCTTGTCCTAATGGTTAACAAATAAGTCAAAATATCAAATATAAAATCACCATCAGTTCCTTGTCCTAATGGTTAACAAATAAGTCAAAATATCAAATATAAAATCACCATCAGTTCCTTGTCCTAATGGTTAACAAATAAGTCAAAATATCAAATATAAAATCACCATCAGTTCCTTGTCCTAATGGTTAACAAATAAGTCAAAATATCAAAAATAAAATCACCATCAGTTCCTTGTCCTAATGGTTAACAAATAAGTCAAAATATCAAATATAAAATCACCATCAGTTCCTTGTCCTAATGGTTACCAAATAAGTCAAAATATCAAATATAAAATCACCATCAGTTCCTTGTCCTAATGGTTAACAAATAAGTCAACGTATCAAATATAAAATCACCATCAGTTCCTTGTCCTAATGGTTAACAAATAAGTCAAAATATCAAATATAAAATCACCATCAGTTCCTTGTCCTAATGGTTAACAAATAAGTCAAAATATCAAATATAAAATCACCATCAGTTCCTTGTCCTAATGGTTAACAAATAAGTCAAAATATCAAATATAAAATCACCATCAGTTCCTTGTCCTAATGGTTAACAAATAAGTCAAAATATCAAAAATAAAATCACCATCAGTTCCTTGTCCTAATGGTTAACAAATAAGTCAAAATATCAAATATAAAATCACCATCAGTTCCTTGTCCTAATGGTTAAAATATAAGTCAAAATATCAAATATAAAATCATCATCAGTTCCTTGTCCTAATGGTTAACAAATATCAAAATATCAAATATAAAATCATCATCAGTTCCTTGTCCTAATGGTTAAAAAATATCAAAATATCAAATATAAAATCATCATCAGTTCCTTGTCCTAATGGTTAAAAAATATCAAAATATCAAATATAAAATCACCATCAGTTCCTTGTCCTAATGGTTAACAAATAAGTCAAAATATCAAATATAAAATCATCATCAGTTCCTTGTCCTAATGGTTAACAAATAAGTCAAAATATCAAATATAAAATCACCATCAGTTCCTTGTCCTAATGGTTAAAAAATATCAAAATATCAAATATAAAATCATCATCATTTCCTATTCTTAATGGTTAAAAAATAAGTCAAAATATCAAAAATAAAATCACCATCAGTTCCTTGTCCTAATGGTTAACAAATAAGTCAAAATATCAAATATAAAATCACCATCAGTTCCTTGTCCTAATGGTTAACAAATAAGTCAAAATATCAAATATAAAATCACCATCAGTTCCTTGTCCTAATGGTTAACAAATAAGTCAAAATATCAAATATAAAATCACCATCAGTTCCTTGTCCTAATGGTTAACAAATAAGTCAAAATATCAAATATAAAATCACCATCAGTTCCTTGTCCTAATGGTTAACAAATAAGTCAAAATATCAAATATAAAATCACCATCAGTTCCTTGTCCTAATGGTTAACAAATAAGTCAAAATATCAAATATAAAATCACCATCAGTTCCTTGTCCTAATGGTTAACAAATAAGTCAAAATATCAAATATAAAATTACCATCAGTTCCTTGTCCTAATGGTTAACAAATAAGTCAAAATATCAAATATAAAATCACCATCAGTTCCTTGTCCTAATGGTTAACAAATAAGTCAAAATATCAAAAATAAAATCACCATCAGTTCCTTGTCCTAATGGTTAACAAATAAGTCAAAATATCAAATATAAAATCACCATCAGTTCCTTGTCCTAATGGTTACCAAATAAGTCAAAATATCAAATATAAAATCACCATCAGTTCCTTGTCCTAATGGTTAACAAATAAGTCAACGTATCAAATATAAAATCACCATCAGTTCCTTGTCCTAATGGTTAACAAATAAGTCAAAATATCAAATATAAAATCACCATCAGTTCCTTGTCCTAATGGTTAACAAATAAGTCAAAATATCAAATATAAAATCACCATCAGTTCCTTGTCCTAATGGTTAACAAATAAGTCAAAATATCAAATATAAAATCACCATCAGTTCCTTGTCCTAATGGTTAACAAATAAGTCAAAATATCAAAAATAAAATCACCATCAGTTCCTTGTCCTAATGGTTAACAAATAAGTCAAAATATCAAATATAAAATCACCATCAGTTCCTTGTCCTAATGGTTAAAATATAAGTCAAAATATCAAATATAAAATCATCATCAGTTCCTTGTCCTAATGGTTAACAAATATCAAAATATCAAATATAAAATCATCATCAGTTCCTTGTCCTAATGGTTAAAAAATATCAAAATATCAAATATAAAATCATCATCAGTTCCTTGTCCTAATGGTTAAAAAATATCAAAATATCAAATATAAAATCACCATCAGTTCCTTGTCCTAATGGTTAACAAATAAGTCAAAATATCAAATATAAAATCATCATCAGTTCCTTGTCCTAATGGTTAACAAATAAGTCAAAATATCAAATATAAAATCACCATCAGTTCCTTGTCCTAATGGTTAACAAATAAGTCAACGTATCAAATATAAAATCACCATCAGTTCCTTGTCCTAATGGTTACCAAATAAGTCAAAATATCAAATATAAAATCACCATCAGTTCCTTGTCCTAATGGTTAACAAATAAGTCAAAATATCAAATATAAAATCACCATCAGTTCCTTGTCCTAATGGTTAAAAAATATCAAAATATCAAATATAAAATCATTATCAGTTCCTTGTCCTAATGGTTAACAAATATCAAAATATCAAATATAAAATCATCATCAGTTCCTTGTCCTAATGGTTAAAAAATAAGTCAAAATATCAAATATAAAATCATCATCAGTTCCTTGTCCTAATGGTTAAAAAATATCAAAATATCAAATATAAAATCACCATCAGTTCCTTGTCCTACTGTTTAACAAATAAGTCAAAATATCAAATATAAAATCACCATCAGTTCCTTGTCCTAATGGTTAACAAATAAGTCAAAATATCAAATATAAAATCACCATCAGTTCCTTGTCCTAATGGTTAACAAATAAGTCAAAATATCAAATATAAAATCACCATCAGTTCCTTGTCCTAATGGTTAACAAATATCAAAATATCAAATATAAAATCATCATCAGTTCCTTGTCCTAATGGTTAAAAAATATCAAAATATCAAATATAAAATCATCATCAGTTCCTTGTCCTAATGGTTAAAAAATATCAAAATATCAAATATAAAATCACCATCAGTTCCTTGTCCTAATGGTTAACAAATAAGTCAAAATATCAAATATAAAATCATCATCAGTTCCTTGTCCTAATGGTTAACAAATAAGTCAAAATATCAAATATAAAATCACACAAGTCAAAATATCAAATATAAAATCACCATCAGTTCCTTGGTCCTAATGGTTAAAAAATATCAAAATATCAAATATAAAATCACCATCAGTTCCTTGTCCTACTGGTTAACAAATAAGTCAAAATATCAAATATAAAATCACCATCAGTTCCTTGTCCTAATGGTTAACAAATAAGTCAAAATATCAAATATAAAATCACCATCAGTTCCTTGTCCTAATGGTTAACAAATAAGTCAAAATATCAAATATAAAATCACCATCAGTTCCTTGTCCTAATGGTTAACAAATAAGTCAAAATATCAAATATAAAATCACCATCAGTTCCTTGTCCTAATGGTTAACAAATAAGTCAAAATATCAAATATAAAATCACCATCAGTTCCTTGTCCTAATGGTTAACAAATAAGTCAAAATATCAAATATAAAATCACCATCAGTTCCTTGTCCTAATGGTTAACAAATAAGTCAAAATATCAAATATAAAATCACCATCAGTTCCTTGTCCTAATGGTTAACAAATAAGTCAAAATATCAAAAATAAAATCACCATCAGTTCCTTGTCCTAATGGTTAACAAATAAGTCAAAATATCAAATATAAAATCACCATCAGTTCCTTGTCCTAATGGTTACCAAATAAGTCAAAATATCAAATATAAAATCACCATCAGTTCCTTGTCCTAATGGTTAACAAATAAGTCAACGTATCAAATATAAAATCACCATCAGTTCCTTGTCCTAATGGTTAACAAATAAGTCAAAATATCAAATATAAAATCATCATCAGTTCCTTGTCCTAATGGTTAACAAATAAGTCAAAATATCAAATATAAAATCACCATCAGTTCCTTGTCCTAATGGTTAACAAATAAGTCAAAATATCAAATATAAAATCACCATCAGTTCCTTGTCCTAATGGTTAACAAATAAGTCAAAATATCAAAAATAAAATCACCATCAGTTCCTTGTCCTAATGGTTAACAAATAAGTCAAAATATCAAATATAAAATCACCATCAGTTCCTTGTCCTAATGGTTAAAATATAAGTCAAAATATCAAATATAAAATCATCATCAGTTCCTTGTCCTAATGGTTAACAAATATCAAAATATCAAATATAAAATCATCATCAGTTCCTTGTCCTAATGGTTAAAAAATATCAAAATATCAAATATAAAATCATCATCAGTTCCTTGTCCTAATGGTTAAAAAATATCAAAATATCAAATATAAAATCACCATCAGTTCCTTGTCCTAATGGTTAACAAATAAGTCAAAATATCAAATATAAAATCATCATCAGTTCCTTGTCCTAATGGTTAACAAATAAGTCAAAATATCAAATATAAAATCACCATCAGTTCCTTGTCCTAATGGTTAAAAAATATCAAAATATCAAATATAAAATCATCATCATTTCCTATTCTTAATGGTTAAAAAATAAGTCAAAATATCAAAAATAAAATCTTCATCATTTCCTTGAACTAATGGTTAAAAAATAAGTCAAAATATAAAATATAAAATCACCATCAGTTCCTTGTCCTAATGGTTACCATATAAGTCAAAATATAAAATATAAAATCACCATCAGTTCCTTGTCCTAATGGTTAACAAATAAGTCAAAATATCAAATATAAAATCACCATCAGTTCCTTGTCCTAATGGTTAACAAATAAGTCAAAATATCAAATATAAAATCACCATCAGTTCCTTGTCCTAATGGTTAACAAATAAGTCAACGTATCAAATATAAAATCACCATCAGTTCCTTGTCCTAATGGTTAACAAATAAGTCAAAATATCAAATATAAAATCACCATCAGTTCCTTGTCCTAATGGTTAACAAATAAGTCAAAATATCAAATATAAAATCACCATCAGTTCCTTGTCCTAATGGTTAAAAAATATCAAATATAAAATCATTATCAGTTCCTTGTCCTAATGGTTAACAAATATCAAAATATCAAATATAAAATCATCATCAGTTCCTTGTCCTAATGGTTAAAAAATAAGTCAAAATATCAAATATAAAATCATCATCAGTTCCTTGTCCTAATGGTTAAAAAATATCAAAATATCAAATATAAAATCACCATCAGTTCCTTGTCCTAATGGTTAACAAATAAGTCAAAATATCAAATATAAAATCACCATCAGTTCCTTGTCCTAATGGTTAACAAATATCAAAATATCAAATATAAAATCATCATCAGTTCCTTGTCCTAATGGTTAAAAAATATCAAAATATCAAATATAAAATCATCATCAGTTCCTTGTCCTAATGGTTAAAAAATATCAAAATATCAAATATAAAATCACCATCAGTTCCTTGTCCTAATGGTTAACAAATAAGTCAAAATATCAAATATAAAATCATCATCAGTTCCTTGTCCTAATGGTTAACAAATAAGTCAAAATATCAAATATAAAATCACATAAGTCAAAATATCAAATATAAAATCACCATCAGTTCCTTGGTCCTAATGGTTAAAAAATATCAAAATATCAAATATAAAATCACCATCAGTTCCTTGTCCTAATGGTTAACAAATAAGTCAACGTATCAAATATAAAATCACCATCAGTTCCTTGTCCTAATGGTTAACAAATAAGTCAAAATATCAAATATAAAATCACCATCAGTTCCTTGTCCTAATGGTTAACAAATAAGTCAAAATATCAAATATAAAATCACCATCAGTTCCTTGTCCTAATGGTTAAAAAATATCAAAATATCAAATATAAAATCATTATCAGTTCCTTGTCCTAATGGTTAACAAATATCAAAATATCAAATATAAAATCATCATCAGTTCCTTGTCCTAATGGTTAAAAAATAAGTCAAAATATCAAATATAAAATCATCATCAGTTCCTTGTCCTAATGGTTAAAAAATATCAAAATATCAAATATAAAATCACCATCAGTTCCTTGTCCTAATGGTTAAAAAATAGGTCAAAATATAAAATATAAAATCACCATCAGTTCCTTGTCCTAATGGTTACCATATAAGTCAAAATATAAAATATAAAATCACCATCAGTTCCTTGTCCTAATGGTTAACAAATAAGTCAAAATATCAAATATAAAATCACCATCAGTTCCTTGTCCTAATGGTTAACAAATAAGTCAAAATATCAAATATAAAATCACCATCAGTTCCTTGTCCTAATGGTTAACAAATAAGTCAACGTATCAAATATAAAATCACCATCAGTTCCTTGTCCTAATGGTTAACAAATAAGTCAAAATATCAAATATAAAATCACCATCAGTTCCTTGTCCTAATGGTTAACAAATAAGTCAAAATATCAAATATAAAATCACCATCAGTTCCTTGTCCTAATGGTTAAAAAATATCAAAATATCAAATATAAAATCATTATCAGTTCCTTGTCCTAATGGTTAACAAATATCAAAATATCAAATATAAAATCATCATCAGTTCCTTGTCCTAATGGTTAAAAAATAAGTCAAAATATCAAATATAAAATCATCATCAGTTCCTTGTCCTAATGGTTAAAAAATATCAAAATATCAAATATAAAATCACCATCAGTTCCTTGTCCTAATGGTTAAAAAATAAGTCAAAATATAAAATATAAAATCACCATCAGTTCCTTGTCCTAATGGTTACCATATAAGTCAAAATATAAAATATAAAATCACCATCAGTTCCTTGTCCTAATGGTTAACAAATAAGTCAAAATATCAAATATAAAATCACCATCAGTTCCTTGTCCTAATGGTTAACAAATAAGTCAAAATATCAAATATAAAATCACCATCAGTTCCTTGTCCTAATGGTTAACAAATAAGTCAACGTATCAAATATAAAATCACCATCAGTTCCTTGTCCTAATGGTTAACAAATAAGTCAAAATATCAAATATAAAATCACCATCAGTTCCTTGTCCTAATGGTTAACAAATAAGTCAAAATATCAAATATAAAATCACATAAGTCAAAATATCAAATATAAAATCACCATCAGTTCCTTGGTCCTAATGGTTAAAAAATATCAAAATATCAAATATAAAATCACCATCAGTTCCTTGTCCTACTGGTTAACAAATAAGTCAAAATATCAAATATAAAATCACCATCAGTTCCTTGTCCTAATGGTTAACAAATAAGTCAAAATATCAAATATAAAATCACCATCAGTTCCTTGTCCTAATGGTTAACAAATAAGTCAAAATATCAAATATAAAATCACCATCAGTTCCTTGTCCTAATGGTTAACAAATAAGTCAAAATATCAAATATAAAATCACCATCAGTTCCTTGTCCTAATGGTTAACAAATAAGTCAAAATATCAAATATAAAATCACCATCAGTTCCTTGTCCTAATGGTTAACAAATAAGTCAAAATATCAAATATAAAATCACCATCAGTTCCTTGTCCTAATGGTTAACAAATAAGTCAAAATATCAAATATAAAATCACCATCAGTTCCTTGTCCTAATGGTTAACAAATAAGTCAAAATATCAAAAATAAAATCACCATCAGTTCCTTGTCCTAATGGTTAACAAATAAGTCAAAATATCAAATATAAAATCACCATCAGTTCCTTGTCCTAATGGTTACCAAATAAGTCAAAATATCAAATATAAAATCACCATCAGTTCCTTGTCCTAATGGTTAACAAATAAGTCAACGTATCAAATATAAAATCACCATCAGTTCCTTGTCCTAATGGTTAACAAATAAGTCAAAATATCAAATATAAAATCACCATCAGTTCCTTGTCCTAATGGTTAACAAATAAGTCAAAATATCAAATATAAAATCACCATCAGTTCCTTGTCCTAATGGTTAACAAATAAGTCAAAATATCAAATATAAAATCACCATCAGTTCCTTGTCCTAATGGTTAACAAATAAGTCAAAATATCAAAAATAAAATCACCATCAGTTCCTTGTCCTAATGGTTAACAAATAAGTCAAAATATCAAATATAAAATCACCATCAGTTCCTTGTCCTAATGGTTAAAATATAAGTCAAAATATCAAATATAAAATCATCATCAGTTCCTTGTCCTAATGGTTAACAAATATCAAAATATCAAATATAAAATCATCATCAGTTCCTTGTCCTAATGGTTAAAAAATATCAAAATATCAAATATAAAATCATCATCAGTTCCTTGTCCTAATGGTTAAAAAATATCAAAATATCAAATATAAAATCACCATCAGTTCCTTGTCCTAATGGTTAACAAATAAGTCAAAATATCAAATATAAAATCATCATCAGTTCCTTGTCCTAATGGTTAACAAATAAGTCAAAATATCAAATATAAAATCACCATCAGTTCCTTGTCCTAATGGTTAAAAAATATCAAAATATCAAATATAAAATCATCATCATTTCCTATTCTTAATGGTTAAAAAATAAGTCAAAATATCAAAAATAAAATCTTCATCATTTCCTTGAACTAATGGTTAAAAAATAAGTCAAAATATAAAATATAAAATCACCATCAGTTCCTTGTCCTAATGGTTACCATATAAGTCAAAATATAAAATATAAAATCACCATCAGTTCCTTGTCCTAATGGTTAACAAATAAGTCAAAATATCAAATATAAAATCACCATCAGTTCCTTGTCCTAATGGTTAACAAATAAGTCAAAATATCAAATATAAAATCACCATCAGTTCCTTGTCCTAATGGTTAACAAATAAGTCAACGTATCAAATATAAAATCACCATCAGTTCCTTGTCCTAATGGTTAACAAATAAGTCAAAATATCAAATATAAAATCACCATCAGTTCCTTGTCCTAATGGTTAACAAATAAGTCAAAATATCAAATATAAAATCACCATCAGTTCCTTGTCCTAATGGTTAAAAAATATCAAATATAAAATCATTATCAGTTCCTTGTCCTAATGGTTAACAAATATCAAAATATCAAATATAAAATCATCATCAGTTCCTTGTCCTAATGGTTAAAAAATAAGTCAAAATATCAAATATAAAATCATCATCAGTTCCTTGTCCTAATGGTTAAAAAATATCAAAATATCAAATATAAAATCACCATCAGTTCCTTGTCCTAATGGTTAACAAATAAGTCAAAATATCAAATATAAAATCACCATCAGTTCCTTGTCCTAATGGTTAACAAATATCAAAATATCAAATATAAAATCATCATCAGTTCCTTGTCCTAATGGTTAAAAAATATCAAAATATCAAATATAAAATCATCATCAGTTCCTTGTCCTAATGGTTAAAAAATATCAAAATATCAAATATAAAATCACCATCAGTTCCTTGTCCTAATGGTTAACAAATAAGTCAAAATATCAAATATAAAATCATCATCAGTTCCTTGTCCTAATGGTTAACAAATAAGTCAAAATATCAAATATAAAATCACATAAGTCAAAATATCAAATATAAAATCACCATCAGTTCCTTGGTCCTAATGGTTAAAAAATATCAAAATATCAAATATAAAATCACCATCAGTTCCTTGTCCTAATGGTTAACAAATAAGTCAACGTATCAAATATAAA
Organism: Crocallis elinguaria; assembly: GCA_907269065.1. Classification (NCBI taxonomy): domain Eukaryota; kingdom Metazoa; phylum Arthropoda; class Insecta; order Lepidoptera; family Geometridae; genus Crocallis; species Crocallis elinguaria. The sequence goes on along the minus strand of OU026081.1, from coordinate 1,340,102 downwards.
ATCACCATCAGTTCCTTGTCCTAATGGTTAACAAATAAGTCAAAATATCAAATATAAAATCACCATCAGTTCCTTGTCCTAATGGTTAACAAATAAGTCAAAATATCAAATATAAAATCACCATCAGTTCCTTGTCCTAATGGTTAAAAAATATCAAAATATCAAATATAAAATCATTATCAGTTCCTTGTCCTAATGGTTAACAAATATCAAAATATCAAATATAAAATCACCATCAGTTCCTTGTCCTAATGGTTAAAAAATAAGTCAAAATATCAAATATAAAATCATCATCAGTTCCTTGTCCTAATGGTTAAAAAATATCAAAATATCAAATATAAAATCACCATCAGTTCCTTGTCCTAATGGTTAAAAAATAAGTCAAAATATAAAATATAAAATCACCATCAGTTCCTTGTCCTAATGGTTACCATATAAGTCAAAATATAAAATATAAAATCACCATCAGTTCCTTGTCCTAATGGTTAACAAATAAGTCAAAATATCAAATATAAAATCACCATCAGTTCCTTGTCCTAATGGTTAACAAATAAGTCAAAATATCAAATATAAAATCACCATCAGTTCCTTGTCCTAATGGTTAACAAATAAGTCAACGTATCAAATATAAAATCACCATCAGTTCCTTGTCCTAATGGTTAACAAATAAGTCAAAATATCAAATATAAAATCACCATCAGTTCCTTGTCCTAATGGTTAACAAATAAGTCAAAATATCAAATATAAAATCACCATCAGTTCCTTGTCCTAATGGTTAAAAAATATCAAAATATCAAATATAAAATCATTATCAGTTCCTTGTCCTAATGGTTAACAAATATCAAAATATCAAATATAAAATCATCATCAGTTCCTTGTCCTAATGGTTAAAAAATAAGTCAAAATATCAAATATAAAATCATCATCAGTTCCTTGTCCTAATGGTTAAAAAATATCAAAATATCAAATATAAAATCACCATCAGTTCCTTGTCCTAATGGTTAAAAAATAAGTCAAAATATAAAATATAAAATCACCATCAGTTCCTTGTCCTAATGGTTACCATATAAGTCAAAATATAAAATATAAAATCACCATCAGTTCCTTGTCCTAATGGTTAACAAATAAGTCAAAATATCAAATATAAAATCACCATCAGTTCCTTGTCCTAATGGTTAACAAATAAGTCAAAATATCAAATATAAAATCACCATCAGTTCCTTGTCCTAATGGTTAACAAATAAGTCAACGTATCAAATATAAAATCACCATCAGTTCCTTGTCCTAATGGTTAACAAATAAGTCAAAATATCAAATATAAAATCACCATCAGTTCCTTGTCCTAATGGTTAACAAATAAGTCAAAATATCAAATATAAAATCACCATCAGTTCCTTGTCCTAATGGTTAAAAAATATCAAAATATCAAATATAAAATCATTATCAGTTCCTTGTCCTAATGGTTAAAAAATAAGTCAAAATATCAAATATAAAATCATCATCAGTTCCTTGTCCTAATGGTTAAAAAATATCAAAATATCAAATATAAAATCACCATCAGTTCCTTGTCCTAATGGTTAAAAAATAAGTCAAAATATCAAATATAAAATCACCATCAGTTCCTTGTCCTAATGGTTACCATATAAGTCAAAATATAAAATATAAAATCACCATCAGTTCCTTGTCCTAATGGTTAACAAATAAGTCAAAATATCAAATATAAAATCACCATCAGTTCCTTGTCCTAATGGTTAACAAATAAGTCAAAATATCAAATATAAAATCACCATCAGTTCCTTGTCCTAATGGTTAACAAATAAGTCAACGTATCAAATATAAAATCACCATCAGTTCCTTGTCCTAATGGTTAACAAATAAGTCAAAATATCAAATATAAAATCACCATCAGTTCCTTGTCCTAATGGTTAACAAATAAGTCAAAATATCAAATATAAAATCACCATCAGTTCCTTGTCCTAATGGTTAAAAAATATCAAAATATCAAATATAAAATCATTATCAGTTCCTTGTCCTAATGGTTAACAAATATCAAAATATCAAATATAAAATCATCATCAGTTCCTTGTCCTAATGGTTAAAAAATAAGTCAAAATATCAAATATAAAATCATCATCAGTTCCTTGTCCTAATGGTTAAAAAATATCAAAATATCAAATATAAAATCACCATCAGTTCCTTGTCCTAATGGTTAAAAAATAAGTCAAAATATAAAATATAAAATCACCATCAGTTCCTTGTCCTAATGGTTAACATATAAGTCAAAATATAAAATATAAAATCACCATCAGTTCCTTGTCCTAATGGTTAACAAATAAGTCAAAATATCAAATATAAAATCACCATCAGTTCCTTGTCCTAATGGTTAACAAATAAGTCAAAATATCAAATATAAAATCACCATCAGTTCCTTGTCCTAATGGTTAAAAAATATCAAAATATCAAATATAAAATCATTATCAGTTCCTTGTCCTAATGGTTACCAAATATCAAAATATCAAATATAAAATCATCATCAGTTCCTTGTCCTAATGGTTAACAAATAAGTCAAAATATCAAATATAAAATCACCATCAGTTCCTTGTCCTAATGGTTAAAAAATATCAAAATATCAAATATAAAATCATTATCAGTTCCTTGTCCTAATGGTTAACAAATATCAAAATATCAAATATAAAATCATCATCAGTTCCTTGTCCTAATGGTTAAAAAATAAGTCAAAATATCAAATATAAAATCAACATCAGTTCATTGTCCTAATGGTTAAAAAATATCAAAATATCAAATATAAAATCACCATCAGTTCCTTGTCCTAATGGTTAAAAAATAAGTCAAAATATAAAATATAAAATCACCATCAGTTCCTTGTCCTAATGGTTAACATATAAGTCAAAATATAAAATATAAAATCACCATCAGTTCCTTGTCCTAATGGTTAACAAATAAGTCAAAATATCAAATATAAAATCACCATCAGTTCCTTGTCCTAATGGTTAACAAATAAGTCAAAATATCAAATATAAAATCACCATCAGTTCCTTGTCCTAATGGTTAACAAATAAGTCAACGTATCAAATATAAAATCACCATCAGTTCCTTGTCCTAATGGTTAACAAATAAGTCAAAATATCAAATATAAAATCACCATCAGTTCCTTGTCCTAATGGTTAACAAATAAGTCAAAATATCAAATATAAAATCACCATCAGTTCCTTGTCCTAATGGTTAAAAAATATCAAAATATCAAATATAAAATCATTATCAGTTCCTTGTCCTAATGGTTAACAAATATCAAAATATCAAATATAAAATCATCATCAGTTCCTTGTCCTAATGGTTAAAAAATAAGTCAAAATATCAAATATAAAATCATCATCAGTTCCTTGTCCTAATGGTTAAAAAATATCAAAATATCAAATATAAAATCACCATCAGTTCCTTGTCCTAATGGTTAAAAAATAAGTCAAAATATAAAATATAAAATCACCATCAGTTCCTTGTCCTAATGGTTACCATATAAGTCAAAATATAAAATATAAAATCACCATCAGTTCCTTGTCCTAATGGTTAACAAATAAGTCAAAATATCAAATATAAAATCACCATCAGTTCCTTGTCCTAATGGTTAACAAATAAGTCAAAATATCAAATATAAAATCACCATCAGTTCCTTGTCCTAATGGTTAACAAATAAGTCAACGTATCAAATATAAAATCACCATCAGTTCCTTGTCCTAATGGTTAACAAATAAGTCAAAATATCAAATATAAAATCACCATCAGTTCCTTGTCCTAATGGTTAACAAATAAGTCAAAATATCAAATATAAAATCACCATCAGTTCCTTGTCCTAATGGTTAAAAAATATCAAAATATCAAATATAAAATCATTATCAGTTCCTTGTCCTAATGGTTAACAAATATCAAAATATCAAATATAAAATCATCATCAGTTCCTTGTCCTAATGGTTAAAAAATAAGTCAAAATATCAAATATAAAATCATCATCAGTTCCTTGTCCTAATGGTTAAAAAATATCAAAATATCAAATATAAAATCACCATCAGTTCCTTGTCCTAATGGTTAAAAAATAAGTCAAAATATAAAATATAAAATCACCATCAGTTCCTTGTCCTAATGGTTACCATATAAGTCAAAATAAAAAATATAAAATCACCATCAGTTCCTTGTCCTAATGGTTAACAAATAAGTCAAAATATCAAATATAAAATCACCATCAGTTCCTTGTCCTAATGGTTAACAAATAAGTCAAAATATCAAATATAAAATCATCATCAGTTCCTTGTCCTAATGGTTAACAAATAAGTCAAAATATCAAATATAAAATCACCATCAGTTCCTTGTCCTAATGGTTAACAAATAAGTCAAAATATCAAATATAAAATCACCATCAGTTCCTTGTCCTAATGGTTACCAAATAAGTCAAAATATCAAATATAAAATCACCATCAGTTCCTTGTCCTAATGGTTAACAAATAAGTCAACGTATCAAATATAAAATCACCATCAGTTCCTTGTCCTAATGGTTAACAAATAAGTCAAAATATCAAATATAAAATCACCATCAGTTCCTTGTCCTAATGGTTAACAAATAAGTCAAAATATCAAATATAAAATCACCATCAGTTCCTTGTCCTAATGGTTAAAAAATAAGTCAAAATATCAAATATAAAATCATCATCAGTTCCTTGTCCTAATGGTTAAAAAATATCAAAATATCAAATATAAAATCACCATCAGTTCCTTGTCCTAATGGTTAACAAATAAGTCAAAATATCAAATATAAAATCACCATCAGTTCCTTGTCCTAATGGTTAACAAATAAGTCAAAATATCAAATATAAAATCACCATCAGTTCCTTGTCCTAATGGTTAACAAATAAGTCAAAATATCAAATATAAAATCATCATCAGTTCCTTGTCCTAATGGTTAAAAAATATCAAAATACCAAATATAAAATCATCATCAGTTCCTTGTCCTAATGGTTAAAAAATATCAAAATATCAAATATAAAATCACCATCAGTTCCTTGTCCTAATGGTTAACAAATAAGTCAAAATATCAAATATAAAATCATCATCAGTTCCTTGTCCTAATGGTTAACAAATAAGTCAAAATATCAAATATAAAATCACCATCAGTTCCTTGTCCTAATGGTTAAAAAATATCAAAATATCAAATATAAAATCATCATCATTTCCTTGTCCTAATGGTTAAAAAATAAGTCAAAATATCAAAAATAAAATCTTCATCATTTCCTTGAACTAATGGTTAAAAAATAAGTCAAAATATAAAATATAAAATCACCATCAGTTCCTTGTCCTAATGGTTAGCATATAAGTCAAAATATAAAATATAAAATCACCATCAGTTGCTTGTCCTAATGGTTAACAAATAAGTCAAAATATCAAATATAAAATCACCATCAGTTCCTTGTCCTAATGGTTAACAAATAAGTCAAAATATCAAATATAAAATCACCATCAGTTCCTTGTCCTAATGGTTAACAAATAAGTCAACGTATCAAATATAAAATCACCATCAGTTCCTTGTCCTAATGGTTAACAAATAAGTCAAAATATCAAATATAAAATCACCATCAGTTCCTTGTCCTAATGGTTAACAAATAAGTCAAAATATCAAATATAAAATCACCATCAGTTCCTTGTCCTAATGGTTAAAAAATATCAAAATATCAAATATAAAATCATTATCAGTTCCTTGTCCTAATGGTTAACAAATATCAAAATATCAAATATAAAATCATCATCAGTTCCTTGTCCTAATGGTTAAAAAATAAGTCAAAATATCAAATATAAAATCATCATCAGTTCCTTGTCCTAATGGTTAAAAAATATCAAAATATCAAATATAAAATCACCATCAGTTCCTTGTCCTACTGTTTAACAAATAAGTCAAAATATCAAATATAAAATCACCATCAGTTCCTTGTCCTAATGGTTAACAAATAAGTCAAAATATCAAATATAAAATCACCATCAGTTCCTTGTCCTAATGGTTAACAAATAAGTCAAAATATCAAATATAAAATCACCATCAGTTCCTTGTCCTAATGGTTAACAAATAAGTCAAAATATCAAATATAAAATCACCATCAGTTCCTTGTCCTAATGGTTAAAAAATATCAAAATATCAAATATAAAATCATCATCAGTTCCTTGTCCTAATGGTTAAAAAATATCAAAATATCAAATATAAAATCATCATCAGTTCCTTGTCCTAATGGTTAAAAAATATCAAAATATCAAATATAAAATCACCATCAGTTCCTTGTCCTAATGGTTAACAAATAAGTCAAAATATCAAATATAAAATCATCATCAGTTCCTTGTCCTAATGGTTAACAAATAAGTCAAAATATCAAATATAAAATCACATAAGTCAAAATATCAAATATAAAATCACCATCAGTTCCTTGGTCCTAATGGTTAAAAAATATCAAAATATCAAATATAAAATCACCATCAGTTCCTTGTCCTACTGGTTAACAAATAAGTCAAAATATCAAATATAAAATCACCATCAGTTCCTTGTCCTAATGGTTAACAAATAAGTCAAAATATCAAATATAAAATCACCATCAGTTCCTTGTCCTAATGGTTAACAAATAAGTCAAAATATCAAATATAAAATCACCATCAGTTCCTTGTCCTAATGGTTAACAAATAAGTCAAAATATCAAATATAAAATCACCATCAGTTCCTTGTCCTAATGGTTAACAAATAAGTCAAAATATCAAATATAAAATCACCATCAGTTCCTTGTCCTAATGGTTAACAAATAAGTCAAAATATCAAATATAAAATCACCATCAGTTCCTTGTCCTAATGGTTAACAAATAAGTCAAAATATCAAATATAAAATCACCATCAGTTCCTTGTCCTAATGGTTAACAAATAAGTCAAAATATCAAAAATAAAATCACCATCAGTTCCTTGTCCTAATGGTTACCATATAAGTCAAAATATAAAATATAAAATCACCATCAGTTCCTTGTCCTAATGGTTAACAAATAAGTCAAAATATCAAATATAAAATCACCATCAGTTCCTTGTCCTAATGGTTAACAAATAAGTCAAAATATCAAATATAAAATCACCATCAGTTCCTTGTCCTAATGGTTAACAAATAAGTCAACGTATCAAATATAAAATCACCATCAGTTCCTTGTCCTAATGGTTAACAAATAAGTCAAAATATCAAATATAAAATCACCATCAGTTCCTTGTCCTAATGGTTAACAAATAAGTCAAAATATCAAATATAAAATCACCATCAGTTCCTTGTCCTAATGGTTAAAAAATATCAAAATATCAAATATAAAATCATTATCAGTTCCTTGTCCTAATGGTTAACAAATATCAAAATATCAAATATAAAATCATCATCAGTTCCTTGTCCTAATGGTTAAAAAATAAGTCAAAATATCAAATATAAAATCATCATCAGTTCCTTGTCCTAATGGTTAAAAAATATCAAAATATCAAATATAAAATCACCATCAGTTCCTTGTCCTAATGGTTAAAAAATAAGTCAAAATATAAAATATAAAATCACCATCAGTTCCTTGTCCTAATGGTTACCATATAAGTCAAAATATAAAATATAAAATCACCATCAGTTCCTTGTCCTAATGGTTAACAAATAAGTCAAAATATCAAATATAAAATCACCATCAGTTCCTTGTCCTAATGGTTAACAAATAAGTCAAAATATCAAATATAAAATCACCATCAGTTCCTTGTCCTAATGGTTAACAAATAAGTCAACGTATCAAATATAAAATCACCATCAGTTCCTTGTCCTAATGGTTAACAAATAAGTCAAAATATCAAATATAAAATCACCATCAGTTCCTTGTCCTAATGGTTAACAAATAAGTCAAAATATCAAATATAAAATCACCATCAGTTCCTTGTCCTAATGGTTAAAAAATATCAAAATATCAAATATAAAATCATTATCAGTTCCTTGTCCTAATGGTTAACAAATATCAAAATATCAAATATAAAATCATCATCAGTTCCTTGTCCTAATGGTTAAAAAATAAGTCAAAATATCAAATATAAAATCATCATCAGTTCCTTGTCCTAATGGTTAAAAAATATCAAAATATCAAATATAAAATCACCATCAGTTCCTTGTCCTAATGGTTAACAAATAAGTCAAAATATCAAATATAAAATCACCATCAGTTCCTTGTCCTAATGGTTAACAAATAAGTCAAAATATCAAATATAAAATCACCATCAGTTCCTTGTCCTAATGGTTAACAAATAAGTCAAAATATCAAATATAAAATCACCATCAGTTCCTTGTCCTAATGGTTAACAAATAAGTCAAAATATCAAATATAAAATCACCATCAGTTCCTTGTCCTAATGGTTAACAAATAAGTCAAAATATCAAATATAAAACCATCATCAGTTCCTTGTCCTAATGGTTAACAAATAAGTCAAAATATCAAATATAAAATCACCATCAGTTCCTTGTCCTAATGGTTAACAAATAAGTCAAAATATCAAATATAAAATCACCATCAGTTCCTTGTCCTAATGGTTAACAAATAAGTCAAAATATCAAATATAAAATCACCATCAGTTCCTTGTCCTAATGGTTAACAAATAAGTCAAAATATCAAATATAAAATCACCATCAGTTCCTTGTCCTAATGGTTAACAAATATCAAAATATCAAATATAAAATCACCATCAGTTCCTTGTCCTAATGGTTAACAAATAAGTCAAAATATCAAATATAAAATCACCATCAGTTCCTTGTCCTAATGGTTAACAAATAAGTCAAAATATCAAATATAAAATCACCATCAGTTCCTTGTCCTAATGGTTAACAAATAAGTCAAAATATCAAATATAAAATCACCATCAGTTCCTTGTCCTAATGGTTAACAAATAAGTCAACGTATCAAATATAAAATCACCATCAGTTCCTTGTCCTAATGGTTAACAAATAAGTCAAAATATCAAATATAAAATCACCATCTGTTCCTTGTCCTAATGGTTCTGGTTAAAGAATATTTATTTCTCAAAAAGAAATTACATTTCACTTATATGAGAAACAATTTAAATGACATTTTCTTATGCTTCGACAGCTAAGTTACGGTTAAATTAGTTTTACTACTTAAAAATAGTGTTAGTTAGGTAAAGATACTTAGATATTTTATAGCATTAATGTAAGTACGTTGTATCACAATAATTATCAAATAATGTACTAAGAAAGTTAAATTTTAAAAGCGCCGTAAACAATATGCTTAATAGTAAAACGACCGGTTTTACTCCGTAACACGATCTACCGCCGCGTTTGCTAATCGGTAGATTAAGAATGCACCGTCACAATAACAAGCCACAGTGCAGAGACTAACGGATGGACATCTCGTTTATCTTAGTAAAGATAGGTCGTTTAGAATGTGGTTTTTTAATTTATTTTTAAAGACGTTGTACGAGCTAGCATTCTTAACCTCCTTTGGTAATTTGTTATAAATTTGCACTCCTGCAAACCCAATAGTTCTGGTGCCTTGTGTAGTTCGAACGTTTGGAAGCAAGATATGATCTTTTCTACGACTGCTTCGATTATGTATTTGGTGAACTTTAGTAAATGTAATTTGTGTGTGTATTGATTTATTCAGAATTTTTCTTACTAGTATACAAGTACAATAGTTAAAAAGTTGTTTCAAGTTCATATATTTCGTTTCTTTGTAAATGTTTACCGTAGGTGCTAAGTAGTCGTAGTGGAATAGCATCTTAATTAGTTTATTTTGTGTAATCTGTAGGTCTTTTAAATTAGTTTTGGGAGCACTTCCCCAGATTTCAATTAAATAAAGGAGATGAGGTTTTACAAGGGAATTATATATTGTGTGACGTACTTTCAAAGGCAAGCACCGCATCAAACCACGTAAAGAACCCAATAATGATGACAGTTTGTTACGAATGTGGTCTATTTGTTTATTCCAGCTAAGCCGACTGTCCATTCGTAGGCCAAGATATTTTTCCGAATCCTTTTGTTGCAATACTTCTAAACCAACCTTTAAAGGAGCGTGAGATGCAATTTTTTTGTTTTTCGATTTGTATATTACGTAGCAAGTTTTAGAAGCATTTATCGTGAGTAAATTACCCTGAAACCAATGGACTAAATTGTCCAGGTCTTCCTGTGCCTGGTCTATCATATCTGTTATAGACGTCCCGAAATAAAAGAGACATGTATCATCCGCATAGAGCGATATGTTTCCGTGTAGTGTGATTTCTTGTATGGAATTTATATATATAAGAAACAACAGGGGTCCAAGTATAGATCCCTGGGGCACCCCATACGTTATCTCATGTGGCGAACTGCAAGAATCTCCAATTTTGACAATTTGAAATCGGTTACTCAGATATGACTCGAGCATTTTATAGGCTGTTCCGGATATCCCTATGTCTTTTAGTTTTTTTAGTAAGATGGAGTGACTGACCGTGTCAAATGCCTTTTTTAGGTCGATAAATATGCCTAAAGCTATCTTATTTTGATCTATATTTGTCCTAATTTTAGTCACCAAGTCTGCTGTTGCCGATAGAGTATTAGATTGTGATCGGAACCCATACTGTTGTTTAAAGAGAAAATCAATTGATGTTAAGTATTTATCTATACGCGAATATATGACCTTTTCAAAAATTTTGGAGACAACAGGTAAAACCGATATGGGTCGGTAATTACTCGGGTCTGTCTTCGTCCCCGACTTGTAGATAGGAGTCACTTTGGCTAGCTTCAAGGAATCAGGAAATATTCCTTCAGCAAGATATTTGTTGATACAGTTTGTCAGTGTGTCCACTAATAAGTTACTTAAAGACTTAATAACTTTAGTCGTAATACCATCTATGCCTGCACTACAATTTTGATCAAGATTTTTAATTATTTTAGAAATTTCATCGTTTTGACATGGAGTAAAATCTGAAAGTTGGTGGTTATAATATTGTTTTGCATTTGGTGGTGAATTCAATATCTGTTGATTTTGTGTAGGAATTGAATTTGCTAGTGTGTACCCAATGGTTGAGAAAAAATGATTAAATGCCTCGCATATTGCATTTCCATCCGTTATCGGACCAGACTCCGTTATTAGTTTTGGAGGAGTGCTATCTAATTTAATTTTATTGTTAGATAATGTATTTATCAGTTTCCACATCTTCTTTGGGTCCCCTGTGTGCTTCTTAAATTCTTTTAGATAGTAATTGTCTTTAGTACTCCTAATATTTTCGGCTGTATTGTTTCGGATTGACTTAAATTCATTTTTCAGTTCTTCATTATTGGGATCTTGTCTTAGTCTGTACCATGTTTCGTTCCTGAGTTTGATTTTCATAGTAACTTCCTTACAAATCCAATCTTGTTGAGGTAGATTCTGTATTTTTGTTTTAGTTATTTCACTTCTGTTCATACTATTCTTGATTAGTTTTTCCAGACTGTTGTAGTAGTTGTCATTATGGTCGGCAATTAAACTCTTTATAGTATCTTGAAGTTTTTTGTAGTCTATTGCTCTGTATATGATTCGTTTCTTTGGTGGGATCTTGTATCTTTTCATGGATAAGTAAATTTGTTTATGGTCAGACATAGGAGGGTCCAGAATGGACATATGAAAACTTTTATCCTTTAGATTGGAGCATACATGATCGAGAATAGTTTTAGTAGTTGGTGTTTCTCGTGTGCAATAAGTTTCTTCAATATTGTTTAAGATTCTATAGCCTGTTTCGCGAAGCATTTCGCAGTATCTTTTACTGTTCCGATTTTTTGTGAGAAGGTCAATATTAAAATCGCCAAATACTAATGCACGTTTTTTTAGATGTAGTTGGTCTGAATAAACATCCAAAAATTCAGCAAAATTATTGCTTCCAGGATTATATACAACGCCTATATCAAGAGCGTATTTCTCAAGATGAACCCATAAGTAGTTAATACCTCCAGTGTACGCTTCTTCTTTTAGTGTATGGTTTAGATCGTTATGGACGTAGATGGAAACTCCACCGCCCATAGAATCAGTTCTAATATTGAAATAGTGCGTGTAATTAGGAAGTTGAAAGGATATAGTTTCTTCATTAGTTTTCAACCATGTTTCGGTCAGTAAAATGACATGTGTTGAGCTATCAATTGACCGCAACGTACATTTCAATTCATCAAATTTACCTTGTTTGCGTATGCTTCTTACATTAGCGTAGAAGAAATTTAGGCATGTCTTAGTTACGTGTCGTAGATCTTGATAAGTATGACATAATTGGTAGGTAGTTATCTCATCAGTGGTCTGTTGTAGTTTCGGCGGTGTTAGTTTTTTGACGTTGTTTGTATGATTTTAGGAGAGCCTTTAATGTATTTAATGATGAGGTCTTTTTCACCATTTTCTTTACGGCGGGTCAATTCCTGACTGAGCTCCTTCAGTAGGTTTTTTTCAGTGGGAGTTTGGTCATAGTAAATTCTGATGTTTGAAGGAAGTTTAGTCTTATATCTCATAATGTCTTTAACGTCTTGAGGACTATCAAGGCAAACTTTTAAGGGGCGAATCTTACCAGTGAAAATATTTCCAAGTCTCATAGCTTTGTTAATTTCAGGACTGACTGACAGTGATTCTTGAAGGATTATTAACTAAAGAAAACAGAAAGTTTCTTAAATTAATTGGATTGTTAAAATGAGTATACTAAATATAGTGGATCCTCTCATTCAAGATAGTAGTATTGAAAGTATAGAGTATCATTCGTATAAGCCGTACGTAACAAGTTTTAACGAAAACGATGAAATACGAATACCAATCAATCAACAAGATTTATACGTATTACCTTCAATGAGTACTTTGTATTTGGAGGGTTGTGTTAATGTGATTAAGAAGGAACAAAAAACCAAAGTGCCAAACGTACATTTTACTAATGCATTGGAGAATATCGCGTATTTGTTTGACTGCTGATATTGTAAAAATGTATCGAATGATAAAGGTAGATGAACATGATGTTGATTACCAAAGAATATTGTGGAGGAATGATACTGCTGAAGACATGAAACATTACAGAATGCTAAGAGTGACATTTGGCGTAGCATCTGCTCCATATCTAGCGGTAAAGGCATTACAGCAACTAAGCATCGATGAGGGGCACAAATATCCATCGGCAGCTCAAGCAGTAGTAAGCCAGTTCTACATGGACGATCTGTTAGCAGGATGCGAAACTGTAGAAGAAGGAATAAATTTGTACAGGGAAATGAATGAGCTTGTGGAAAAGGGAGGATTTAGTCGACAAAAATGGACAAGTAACAGTGAAGAATTACTGCAGGAAATGAAGGAAAGTGAGAAGAAAAGGGATGAAGGCAAGGAAGAAGAATTCAAGGAAGGATTGAAAATAAAAACAGATGAAGTAATGAAGATCGTTGGACTTACCTGGAATCGCAGCGATGACTCCTTCCGCTACAAGATAGACGTTGCTGACGTACAGGAACCTGCAACAAAAAGAAAAATTATTTCAGATATATGTCGACTTTACGACCCACTGGGATGGGTAGGGCCTAGTATTATTATTTCAAAAATGCTAATTCAGAAACTATGGCTGACTGGTTTGGACTGGGACGAAACAGTCCCAGAAAGTATTTTAATTGAATGGAAAACTTATAAAGAGCAATTAAAAATGTTAACTAACGTATCGATACCTCGTTGGATTGGTTTTAGAAAAGGAGACTACATAGAATTGCACGGGTTTAGCGACGCTTCAAAGGATGCTTATGCTGCAGTTGTATATGCTCGAGTTGTTGATTCCAAGGAGCACATACACGTGTCTTTAATAGCAGCTAAAACTAAAGTAGCTCCTATTAAACAAGTTTCTATCCCTCGACTTGAACTGTGTGGTGCTGTTTTACTAACGCGATTAATGATGGAAGTAGCATCGGTTATGAAAATTGAAAAAACTTATCTGCATGCTTGGACGGACTCCTCTGTGGTCCTCGCTTGGTTAAACAGCCACCCAAGTCGCTGGAAGGTGTTTGTGGCTAATCGTGTGTCGGAAGTAATTTCTAATTTGGATTCTCATCATTGGTCACATGTGTCATCGAAATGCAACCCAGCAGACGCAGCATCCAGAGGTCAATCCCCGGCTGAACTAGTGAGGAACTCGATGTGGTTTGAAGGTCCAGAGTTTCTGAAAAAGGATCACATTGAGTATACAAAGCCTAAGGATATTAGCACAAATATAGAGGAAGTAGCTACAAGAACTCACTGTACCACAGTTGATAGCTCCATACTGAAAAGATTTTCTTCACTTACGAAAATGGTTAGAGTGATTTCTTACTGCAAACGCTTCGTCGACAACCTGAAAAGGAATAAATTAGACAGAATTGTCGGGTTTTTGACAACCCAGGAAATAAATGATGCAATGAATTGTTGCCTACGACAGTGTCAGGAAGAACATTTTAGTGAAGAAATAGCAATTGTCAAGAAGAATGAAAACTTACCAAAGCGTAGCAGTCTGCGAGCTTTAAACCCGTTCTTGGATGAAGATCGAGTCTTGAGAGTCGGTGGTAGGCTGGAACATTCTTCATTGAGTTCAGGTCGCAAACATCCTATTGTGATACCCAAAGAGTCGCATTTAACAAGTCTTATTGTTATGGACGCTCATAAGCAGACACTTCACGGTGGCCCTCAGGCAATGTTGTGCTACTTGCGAGCTAAGTATTGGATTTTGGGAGCTGGGCGACTTGTTAAGTCATGCTTTCGAAGTTGCGTGACATGTGTTAAAAACACAGGAAATACCCATACTCAATTGATGGGACAGTTACCATCAGTGAGGACAACTCCAGCGCGGCCTTTTAAAAGCAGTGGAGTAGACTACGCTGGACCTATCCAAATACGGACATCTAAGGGCCGTGGTCACAAATCGCATAAAGGATACATTTGTTTGTTTGTGTGCATGGTGACTCGAGCAGTCCATTTGGAAGTTGTGACTGACCTCACTACTGAAGGATTCCTACAGTCGTTTAAAAGATTTGTGTCTAGGCGCGGTTATTGCTCGGACATTTGGAGTGATAATGCCACAAATTTCGCAGGAGCAGCCAGCGAACTGAATAAATTATTTAAACACGAAAAGGGATCGATGGTTGCAGACATTGCTGAATATTTAGCCACTAACGGATGCACATGGCACTTCATCCCGTCCCACTCTCCTAACTTTGGAGGGTTGTGGGAGGCAGGCGTGAAATCCGTTAAATATCATCTGAAAAGAACTATCGGTACCTCAACGCTGACATTCGAAGAAATTTATACAGTTCTGGCTCAAATAGAAGCCTGTTTGAACTCCAGGCCTCTCTCAGTGCTTACCGGAACCGAGGATGAAAATTTTACCATCCTTACACCAGGTCACTTTCTGGTTGGTGAAGCTTTAGTTACCCCACCTGAAAGAAACTTTGAATCTGCAAACGTGAGTTCACTACGGAGGTGGCAATATACCCAGAGGATGACTCAGGATTTCTGGCGTCAGTGGTCCAGAGAATATTTAAATAAATTTTATAAAAGATATCGCTGGGCTTCTCAAATGCCTCAGCCACGTATCGGCGATGTAGTTACAGTACGCGACGAAAATTTACCAGTGTGTCGTTGGCTATATGGTAGGGTGATTGCTACTCATCCTGGCGAAGACAATTTAGTACGCGTAGTAACGTTAAAGGTTAAAAATGGTACTATTAAACGTCCTGTAAGTAAGTTGTGTCGGCTTCCCATCACAGATTGAAATCTAAATGTAGTATAGAACAATTTGTTACTTTCATGTAAACTGTACCTACAATTATGTAACCTTTTGTAAAACTTTGTGTTAACTTGATTTTTTTTATATTGTTGTTACAACTAGCGAAGCACATGTTTAAAATGATGTTTTCTTTACTATGGTATGTTGCCAATATTAAATTTTGCAGTAAGCTTATATGTAATAATTTCCTGTATGTAATAATTTGTTAATGTTAGCATTTGATCAGTCATATGTTATGGACAATGCTCAGCTTGTCCATGGTGGGCGATGTATGTTAATGTCACTTTCGATCGAGTGTAGATCGACGAGCGGTTCAGCTAGTGAGGTCGGTTCAAATTAGTTCCAAGCTGTGCTAAGAGATGGCTCACACAATTGACTCGCAAAAGGCTGAATCGCGGTGACAAGATTTGCAGGGAATAATAGTTTATATTTTTTTTTAAATCAATAAAGTTAAGTCTTCGGTCAGTGCTTCAAAAGTGGTTTTATTTATAAAAGTGTACAGTCCTTCGCGAAGTGAAAAAGTAGTGTTTTTACAATATTAAAAGTTGAAAAGTGACTTTTTGTTCGCCTACTCCTCACTTTGTTTGTACCCGTTTTTACCACTTCATAAATAAATCTAGTCTGGTGCCAAGTTCACATAGGTGAGGTAGGATTCAAACTCACAACCGCCTGATCAGCAGTTGAACCTCACTACTTCTCAAATAAAATCAAGATTAATAAAATTATATGTCACTCATATGAGGTATGTATTCTTTCAGGTCAAACTTGCAGCTCAAGTGTTCAGTAGGCAAGTAGCCACATCACTAGAAGTATATATGAAGTCACTGCTGTTTCTACAGGAGCATGAGTTTGCTATTCCGAATATGGACATTGAAAGTGGTCTATTTACAGCAGAAATCCTTATGTTTGTAAATGATTTGTTTGATAGCTTAAATGGATTTGGTTACTCATTTGGAAAATTGCAACATGCTTTGTCGTTAAATTCTGAACACATTGAATTCTGGAATACTGCTGTGAAGAAATTGGATTCAATTAAATTTGATGCTACCAACGAAAGGGAAAGCAAGCCTTTATCATTGAAGCATTTTGTGCAGAATATAAAATCAATAATGAGTTTGTGGACTGATTTACGCTCTATTGAGGGTGTAAAGTTTTTGAGTCTCAGGCGTTTGAATCAAGACCCATTAGAAAACTTTTTTGGACAAATAAGAGCACATGGTTGTTTCAGCACAAATCCTGATTGTAGCCACTTTGTCTCAGCCTTTAAAACATTGCTAATTAACAACATCACTACTGGCAAGTCATTGTACACAAATTGTGCCAGTGATGATGATAAAATGTTGGGTACACTTAAAAATCTTGTAGCCCAACAAAAATATGGATCTTACATTGATGATATTCAAAGTAATGATACTATTTTCATGGAGAATTTAATTCCCTCTGAGAATTCTCTGCAAAGCAAAGTTGTGCCATATATTGCTGGCGCGATTTGTCATTCTTTGATACCAAAATTGCACTGCACAGATTGTGATGACTGTAAAAAAGCGTTATTGTCTGGGAAGGAGTCTTCTCATTCATTGATTGAATTGAGAGAGTATACTTCTAATAAAGACAGATTATGCTATCCATCCAAAAACTTAAGTCTCATTGTCTGGCAGGGTATTTACATTGTTGACAGGATGCTACCATCAATGTGTAGTGTTCATATTTATCCTGACTTGATACATTCATTGGAACAAAGAATTGATACCACATGGTATAATTGTGTGATGCACAAAGAAGCTTTTCTCAAAGCTTTTTGGTTGTTTGTTATTAGAATGCAAGCAAGGCAATGGTGCATTAATTTTAATAGACGAATTCATAACATTGATTCTAGGCCTAAAGATACAGAAATGGAAACTTTAATCCGTACAGCAGTTACAAAAGGATCTAGTTATAGGTCAGTAAGGAGGCGTAGTACATAACTGGCTCTGTGTCACTAGCATAACTGATTCAGTGTGTTTCTCTTCAGTGGGACTCTCTCTCTTTGTGGCTTTATGATATTACTGCACTTCGAAACTTCAAATCTTAGTCAAATTGTTTTAATGTGTTCAGAAATTGATGTCAATTTGATTGATTTGATTGATCATGTGTTTAGTAATGGCTAATAAGTAAATGTAAAGCAGGATATAACATGCCAGCTTTTGTATAAATAGTACTAATTATAAAAATGAAAATTGTAAATATATTTTTTAAGTCAAGCTATTTATTAGGTATGTTCTAATTCTGTGTGGTATAGAACTTACTATCTGACACTTATTCTAAGAATGTAAATTGTAAATAATTTTGTAAGTAAAGTTATTAAGCATGTAGCAATTTTGTTGTGCCATACTTTGTTTCTAAGCTTATCATTTAGCTAGGATAAAAGCTATCACTCTGTTTAGTTTTTTTATGTATTAAATACTGCATTGCATGAGCTTGTAAATGATGCCAACTAAGTACCTATTCAAAATTTAATTGTATTTGTAGCAAATCACTGGCTCACTATAACAAGACTATATTACCGTTAAAGCACTTTTTGTGTTAGCATAGCATAGCCATATAGCATTCATAAATTTGTAAGTTCTAAAATTGTGACAAAGAGTCTTGTGTTATAGGGAACCAGCATTTATTATAAAACAAGTAATTTAACAGACTACTTAATCACTTGTTTTTTGTTAGCTGAATGCATTTAATTTCAATACCACCAATGATTATCTTGTGCACGTTGAATATTGATTCTTTGTGAATCAATAGAGCACGCAACCAACTTTTTAAGTACGCCTTTATGTATGTATTTCGATTTAAAATAGTAAGTAACGCCTACATCCCTCTGTCTTGTACAAAGAGCGGATGACTGGTAGAAAATGCTTTAGCATTAAGTCCTCCTTTTGTACTTTTCATTAGTGCAATAAAGTAATAAATAAATAACGCATATAAAGTCGGTCCTAAGCCCGCGAAGTATGAAGGAAAAGTTGTGTTGCGTGTAGCTATGAAATATGCTTAGAAATATCTATGATGTGCATGTATCCATGAAGTAAAGTGTTATGGACTACTCTCAATTCACCTCAAATGTTTGTTTATAAATTCAAATGTATTATGCTATTTTTTTGCAGCGAAAACAGTATTCATTTGTGTTGCTTTCCCCTAACAAACCTGTATTTTTTATTAATAAATACTTATTTTAATAGTATTATGTGTTTTACTATAAAAAGATTATAAATAATTTAGGTTAGATGACGGGCAGGCAAATTATTTAGGAAACCGGTGGTTTCCGTAATTAAATATGAATCTTAAAACAAGCACATCACTATTTGTGTTTACCGATTTACGGAAAGTTCCGTTTTCGACAACACTATTTTACTACGACATTTGACAGCTACGTATAGTTATATCTAAAGAGAGAAAGGGATACTCCAGTGGGTTTGCATCTAACTTGCCAAGGAGTAGAAGAGATGGAGGTTTTTATTATGAATGAAATATATAGTGCGCTCCCACACACCCCGCTTCGTCGCCTCATTCCTCATGATAGTGAACATTTTTCTGTGGGAAGACAGCCATCTGCCTTGGTTATTGATCTGTGATAATGTCTACTACGCACTATCACAAGTCTAACGTGATGTAGTCGCTCTCCATTAGACGCACTAGTTTACTTACCATGAAGACGCTTTCAATTTTCGTGATCCACGAAAAGGGCGCAAAGTACACCCCTTCGGAGATCACGAACCCGGTATCAATGCAGGCACAGTACGTCTTCACTGTGTGTTGTACTCGTAACCGAGGAAGAAATCACAGAGATCATCGGGAACCTCAAGGAGCGCTTAAGCGTATTTAAATTGAGTCAACTGCGTTGAACTGAAATGCCTAGTTTTCACCCAAATTTTGACCCAATCTTCTCCCCCGGACCCCTGCACTGTGCATACGTGTTTTACTAGTCTCCTATTTTGATTTTTATTTCATATTTGTAAAAATTATCGCGTTTAAAACAGTGCGGAATAATAGGAGTGCATAAACCAATAAGGAGCTATCTAAGTATCGTCTTTGTGTGCGCATATCGTTCAGTGCATCATTAATAAATCCACTCACACATCGATATCTGCAACCGTGTTGTGGCAGTAACCGGTCTTCACGCACAGCTACATAGCCACCGCGCGCACACTAATCTGCTGCTGCTGTGAGAGTGTACCGGCGAGCCTTTGCGTACGGCGACATAGCCACCTTACGCACACCAACCAGCTGCTCCCTAAGCGCACTACTAGAGCGTTCTGCTTGCCTGGTACAGTGGCCGCCGCTCGTCATCACTCAAGATGCCTTTGAAACGTACTCCGCCGCCCGCATCGCCCGTCGCGGTGTCGATATCGCATTGTAAGTCAGATACTAATATTAGCGCCTCATCTACGAGCCGCGCTACGATTCCTGCGCCTGCGTTGACGCGCGACCACGCAGTTAGTGATCCCAACGTAGCGATACGGAAGCGTAGAAGAGATGATGAGACTACTAAAGAGGAAATTGCGGATATGTTGTCTGTGATTCAGATGGAACAAGACGCTAAATTTACTGCGCTTATGAAAGAGCAGGACGAAAAGTTCTCTGCCCTCATGATAACAGTACAAGCTGGTATAAGCACGCACACGGAGCAAAATAAAGAGATTGTTAATTCCGTAGACTTCCTTGGACAAAAATATGAAGAAATGGTCTTAAGGGTTCACACCATGGAACAAGAACGGATTGCAGATCGTAAATATATAGAAACTCTGGAGTCTAGACTGGAACAAGTAGAGCGGAGCATACACAGCTCAAGCATCGAAGTACGCAATGTACCAAAGACATCGACCGAAACAAAGGAAGACCTCCTGAAAATCATTAACGCAGTGGGAAGCGCCGTTAGTGTTCCGATCCAGCCGTCACAAGTACGGGATATTTATCGCTTAAATAATAAAAATGATAAAAACCAACCTATAGTGGCTAACTTGTCCACGGTCATCCTCAGAGACAAGATAATCGGCGCAGTCAAGGACTACAACAGGAAGTATGCGACGAATAAATTTAATACCTCGAATTTAAAGATTCAGGGCCCACCTAAGCCAGTTTTTATCTCCGAAAGCCTGACTGTGCAGGTGAAGAAACTATTCTTTTTAGCCAGGGAGTTCGCGAAACAAAATAACTTCAAGTACTGCTGGGCATCGCGAGGTAAAATTTATTTGAGAAGAGCTGATGGAGCGCCTCTTGTTAGAGTAAATAGGGAAAGTGACTTAGAGGTCTTAATACCCAAATGACTAGTTCTGACTATGAATGTAACTACCACCGTAGTACAGTTACTAAATTCATACTATTTATTATTTTCAATTTTCTGTACATTTATTAACGCCGTTAGTCTCATCATTCAGTATAGACCACATAGTCATTTCTTTTTTCTTTTCCACGCACAAAACATTCAACACACTTACATAAAACACTCACTTTTCATACTTAACCTATACATATATAATATAAACACTTGCTACATTTACTACACACACATTAGGAACACTACAACTACGTACTCAAAATCAACAAATAGAACTAGACTCTTTTACTACCTTTTAATAATAGTTTATAACAATAATAATAATCAAAATTTAAACACAGTCAAGTCAGCAAACTTAGACAAAATTTTATTTATATCGGTTTTCACGTTGCACCATATTACTACCACAACTAAATATGGATGATAACTCCTACATTATCACTGAAGTAGATAACTCTAATAAAGTTGAATGTTTAACACTTAGCAACACTAACTGCTGTCTTAAGACTTTAAATTGCGAAGTATATAATAGTGAACACGCTTTATTGGTCGTAACAGTAAATATTAGAAGTATCAACTGTAACTTTGATTTATTTCTGGCATTTGTTTCTAGTTTGGATGTCTCAGTGGATGTATTTGTTCTAACTGAATGTTGGACTAACAATAATAATTTACCACCCACACTAGATAACTTTAATATGTTTTGGACTAGAAATAGTATAAACCAAAACGATGGTGTAGTTGTATACATACGACAGGAAATCCAAGCCAACTCATATGAACCGAATATCTGTGAGGGTAACTGCCTTGTTTTAACAATTATTCCTAATTGTACGTTAATATGTGTCTATCGTCCACCATGTTTCCGTAGTACTGATAAATTTCTAGAATCTATAGACACCGTTCTCGAGAGTATTCATACACAAAATATTATATTTACCGGAGATGTCAATATAGACATTTTAGCAGATAATTTAACAACATGCTCAGAAAACTATCTAAATATGATGGCAATGCATGGACTTAAACAAGGTGTAAATCGTCCCACACGAATTACTACATGCATTGATCATTTTATGGTTAAATCGAATGGAGCTTGGAAAACAATTGTTTTCGAGCAGACATTAACAGATCATGCACCTATCTTGCTCTATATGAATACGACTAAAATTAACAAAAATCAAATGACCTATAACAGGATAGTAATAAACCACCAAGGCATCAAAGATTCTCTAACTGAGCATTCCTGGCAAAACCTATATAATATTACTGACGCCAATATTGCAACGGAGTTATTCTTAAATAAAATAATTAATATTATCAATATTAATACTAAAACACAATCTTTTTCTAAGAAAAATGAGCCTCTTAAGCCCTGGATCACTAGAAGCGTTGTTAGGTGTATAAGGAAAAGAGATCGACTTCATACTAAAGCCAAAAAGTCACCTGAAGATAATATAATAAAAAATAAATATACAAGTTATCGAAACATATGTAATAAAATTATAAAATGTTTAAAAAAAGATTATTATAAAAACAAATTAATTAAGAGTCAAGGTAATATTAAAGAAACTTGGAAAATAATAAAAGAAGTATGTAATTTTAAAGAA
This sequence comes from Crocallis elinguaria, assembly GCA_907269065.1. Lineage (NCBI taxonomy): Eukaryota > Metazoa > Arthropoda > Insecta > Lepidoptera > Geometridae > Crocallis > Crocallis elinguaria. The sequence continues at coordinate 1,317,373 of OU026081.1, read as the reverse complement.
ACTAAAGTGCCTTCCCGGGAGTTGCTTGCTATTAAAAATAATCCTACAGATTCACTAAATAATGTTAATTCATATTTTACCTCAATCGGTAAAAAACTAGCTGACGAAACTCTTTGTAACCTACAGACAACAGAAAATCAACTTGCTCTTCTTGCAAAAGAAAAAAACCCGCCAGTCGACTCAATGTCGTTTTATCCCACGGATCCTGCTGAAATTAAAGGCATTATTTTTTCACTTAAAACACGCAGTGCACCTGGATGGGACCGTATTACCGCAAGCCTTTTAAGGCAATTTGTGCTATACCTTGCTGAACCAATAGCTTTTATCTGTAACCTTAGCCTAGAGACAGGAACATTTCCATCAGCTTTTAAACAAGCTGATGTATGTCCTATATACAAAGCTGGTGAAAAAAGTAATCCGTCAAATTACAGGCCTATTTCTTTGCTCTCAACCCTCTCTAAAGTGCTAGAAAAACTTGTCAAGAGAAGATTGATGAAGTATCTTGAACAAAAAGGTCTTCTCAATAAAAACCAATACGGGTTTAGACAGGGTAGGTCAACTGAGGACGCGGTATTGACACTAACGTCTCTAATAACGTCATATTTGGATGGTGGATATAAGGCTCTAGGAATCTTTTTAGATCTTCAAAAAGCTTTTGACACCGTGTCAATTCCAATATTGTTAATAAGACTTGAGAACGTTGGTGTCCGAGGAATGGCACTCGACTGGTTTAAAGACTATCTAACAGGACGAACGCAGCGGGTCAAGATAGATAGTTACAAAAGCGATGAATCGATGTGTACTTACGGCGTGCCACAGGGTAGTACGTTAGGACCTACCCTTTTTTTAGTTTATATAAACGAATTATGTAACACTACCTTGCCTGGATTAGATCTACTAATGTTTGCTGATGATACGGTGCTTTTACTCCATGATGAGTCGTGGCCTGAGGTTATTGAATTAGCGGAGACCTGCTTATCAACTGTTACACATTGGCTGGAAAATAGTCTTTTAACACTTAATTCGAGTAAGACGAAGTTTATGTGTTTCAGCAAAACTGTATCGGGTGACCCGGGGGATTGTGTAAGTCTTAAACTACACACTTTTCCATGTAACCGAAGTACCGTTCGAGCTACACACTGTAGATGCACTGTACTGTTACGTGTTGGCGCTATTAGGTATCTTGGGGTACAGATTGATGACAAACTCAATTGGAGTACTCATATAGCATTGTTAACATCTAGGATCAGAAAACTTATATATGCGTTTAAAAACCTTAGAGAAGTTGCAGATCCCAAACTAGTCATCCAGACGTACAGGTCACTATGTGAGTGCCTCATTAGGTACCGTATATGCGCATGGGGTAGTGCAGCCAAAACATATCTAATCTCTGCTGAACGTGCACAGCGCGCTGTATTGAAGGTACTTCAACACCTACCCTATAGACACCCAACAGCAGCTGTGTACGAGAAGGCAGATGTGTTGAGTGTACGCAAAATATTTATATACGAAAGTATCAGAAGATACCACAAAAAAACTGTACCTACCCTACCACAGAGTAATAAAAGGAGAGATCTTTGTCCTGTGCCTTATGTCAAATCTAGATTTGCACAAAAGAGGTATGATGTTATTGTACCAACACTTTATAACGCGCTGCAAAAGAAAAACAATATTAAACATCTAAGTAATAATAAAGTTAAACATATTATACTCACCTGGCTAAAGGACTTTGATTACGACGGCATAGAAGAGATGCTTCGTAATTTCTTTACTTAGTAATTTCTTTAATTGAATCAGCACGCAATTCACGCACGCACGCACACACACACACACACACACACACACACACACACACACCTCGTAGAACGGCATAAATTTAAATTCTTTATTTCATATGTTAATCTGTAATAGTAAAACATCTAAATTTGTTAATTAGTTAATTGTTTTGTAATAAGTTGTTATTTAACACATATTCTATTGTAAATTGTCGTAGTGTCACATAATGGGAGAAGCCACTGGCTCCTGAAACACAGTTGCTACTAGTTCGGGAGCCTATGGATTCATTACTTGTTGTAATATTTATTTATGTCAATAAATAACTTTTTACTTTTTTACTTTTACTTTAATGGTCAACTGCGTGGAACTGAAAACTGTTCGGGCATCTGTGCGCTCGACGCGACATGATTACCGATTACTCTGTATATGTATAGCTAGCTCGTTGATTTCTATATCTCCGGCCCACAGACTCTAATCCCGTGTTGCCAGCACACTATTCAGGGATACCACATCTTCCCCTTTTACAAACCAAAAAAATTAAAGTTATATAAAACAAATTAATCTACTTTTCTTTTCTATCCCTTTTACCAAATGTTCAATATTAATGATTTAGTAGGTTGGTACAATTATTAATGTTCTGTTAACAGTTTTTTTATTTTTAAATTAAATTTATATAAAACAAATTAATTTACTTCTATTTTCTCCCCTTAGTACATAAGCTTCTATTAACTAAATAAAGGCTATGGCATGGTTTTGTATGGAAGGTGGTCCTTGGAAACCGACATTAATAAAACTTAAATTAATGTGTAGTATAGTAATTGCAGATAATATTTATCGCAAAGAATGATTTTTTGACACCGCCATTTATTAATTATATTAATTTAAAAAATCCATAGTATAAATTAGGAAAATGGTTCTGGCATCACTAATTGAAGCTTGGCAGCCCCATGGTGAGTGACCCTAGGGATGTATTGATCATAAAAAAATCGATTATCCCGATGGATCTGATATAGAGAATAAATTATTATATTGAGCTAATTTAATCGTTTCTCAAATGGCATTTATTAAGAAACAATATAATAATATAATCGCATAGACACTTATTAAGAAACAATGTCAATCGGTAGTTTAGTTAAACTAAGTTTTGTTCAGTGACAATTTTAGACGAATCGAAAGAGACAAACTTGGTTAATTATTTACTTTAAAGATGCTCACTAGGTTGGTACCACCGCTTTGCTAGTGAAGTCTGCCGCCAAGCAGTAATGTGCAAGCATTACTGTGTTTCTGTTTGATAAGCAAGGTAGCCAGTGAAATTACTAGGCTATTGAGACTAATTTTTTTGAGATTAATACGTAATGTCTCTGGGTAACGAGCACACTGCATGCCGTGCCGTGCCGCGCAGGCCTTTGTGTTTTAAAGTTCTGAGTGGCACTGCAATTTTTATGGGTCAGCGTTTTGCTTACCACCAAGCAAAAGCCTTAGTTCACATTACCCTCAAGAAAGCATTTTTGGGTAAAACACTACTGCAACTCCCAGTAATAGGTACTAAAAAAAATGTAATTGCATGATGTTTCGTTTGAACTAGAGTCTATGTGGACAAGTTAAAGAGATTTTAGATTTTATTAAGACCTTATTTACTATAAGTTGATAAAATATACCTCTTTATTTTATATCATTAATCGATTGACAGTCAGTGATAATCGATACTCGATAGTCAATAGCCCAATAGATGATATTTAACTATACGTTTTGATTCGCCCCATAATCTTGAATTGATTTCGGATATAAAAAGCTTATCGATATCGTACTCAATCGATTCTACTTCATAAGAAGAAAACAATTGTAACATGTAGGCACATCCTTATTCTGCTGTGATTACCATAAACAACTTTTATTCATAGACTACTACTAGGAGTACAAACGGATACTACATATCAGCCGGACATGACGTCAGGCCAACGATCTGGTTTCTGATTGGCTGTGGTATTTTTTTTTTTTGTCGTCGCATGGTTTTGGCCTTAGGCAACACATCCATTAATACCATTTATTTAAACCCTGTTTTATTACAAAACGGTGGTGCGAAAAAAATTTAAAAAATTATTTTAAGAACTCTTTTTAAACGTGCTTTCGACTGATATATATATTGTATCTGTCGGTTTCCAAGGACCACTTTTGACCATGTCCTTTCTAAGTCTTAATTACACATAACATAATACAGTTATACTTTGCTTGTAAAGCAATTGGATCATTTGTCAGCAGAAGGTCCAAGCAATTAGCCGAGTGGCCTTCAAAAACCCTTTTGTCTTCCGAGACTTTGGTGAGGTTCACCATTAATTTCTATGCCTCTTTACAAGCATGGTAAGTGCTCTGTCGAGGAAAACATGATCTTGGTGGTGAGCATTAAAATCAACCAGAAGCACTAGTTGGACAGAAGCTTAACTTTGTTGAGCCACATCAGCAGACTCACTGAGTTATTGGAATGAACTGGATGTCCCCTGATCTCATGTGTGTAAGCGATAAAAACTGGTATAAAGGATTTTCTCTAAGCTGGTGTCAACCAGTATCCATGTACTGGATCCAATAAATACGGATAAAGGAAAAACAGAGGTCTACAAGGTTGCGGAGATGTCTTATACAAATGTCATCATTAGCATGGACACAGATACTGGCATGTGGCTTAAATTTGTGCTCGAGGAAAAAACCTGGTTAGGGCAGGTAGGCTGTACCTCTGTATATTTTATGTGCATCGCTGTAAGTAATAGTAAGTTTAGCTTAGCAGTCTCAATATGTTGGTGGACTGGGTAGATGAGTGAGAGGCTCTAATATATAAATTATAGATGATTTGTAAGGTGCATTTTTAATGAGAGGGTGTGCTTTCTCTGTTTAAACAACTTAATATTTCTTTTGTTGATCAGAGGTAAGTAAAATAGTATTTGGACGAGGCACAAAAATACAAGTAGTGATACCAATAGAAGAGTCAACACTGAAGACTAGTGTGAAGACTGTGAATGTCCATCCGTCCTATCGACGTCATATCACCAAGACCGTCCCTTTATAACGAATATATCAGGCCAACAGGAATTTATGCAAAATATGATTTCTAAGTTTTATAGAATACCTTCTACGACATAATATCGTAGGTAGTACGATTGCCGTGACAATCGGGTCCTTGTCCTAATGGTTAACAAATAAGTCAAAATATCAAATATAAAATCACCACCAGTTGCTTGTCCTAATGGTTAAAAAATAAGTCAAAATATCAAATATAAAATCATCATCAGTTCCTTGTCCTAATGGTTAAAAAATATCAAAATATCAAATATAAAATCATCATCAGTTCCTTGTCCTAATGGTTAAAAAATATCAAAATATCAAATAAAAAATCACCATCAGTTCCTTGTCCTAATGGTTAACAAATAAGTCAAAATATCAAATATAAAATCATCATCAGTTCCTTGTCCTAATGGTTAACAAATAAGTCAAAATATCAAATATAAAATCACCATCAGTTCCTTGTCCTAATGGTTAAAAAATATCAAAATATCAAATATAAAATCACCATCAGTTCCTTGTCCTAATGGTTAAAAAATAAGTCAAAATATCAAATATAAAATCATCATCAGTTCCTTGTCCTAATGGTTAAAAAATATCAAAATATCAAATATAAAATCATCATCAGTTCCTTGTCCTAATGGTTAAAAAATATCAAAATACCAAATATAAAATCATCATCAGTTCCTTGTCCTAATGGTTAAAAAATATCAAAATATCAAATATAAAATCACCATCAGTTCCTTGTCCTAATGGTTAACAAATAAGTCAAAATATCAAATATAAAATCACCATCAGTTCCTTGTCCTAATGGTTAACAAATAAGTCAAAATATCAAATATAAAATCACCATCAGTTCCTTGTCCTAATGGTTAACAAATAAGTCAAAATATCAAATATAAAATCACCATCAGTTCCTTGTCCTAATGGTTAACAAATAAGTCAAAATATCAAAAATAAAATCACCATCAGTTCCTTGTCCTAATGGTTAACAAATAAGTCAAAATATCAAATATAAAATCACCATCAGTTCCTTGTCCTAATGGTTAACAAATAAGTCAAAATATCAAATATAAAATCACCATCAGTTCCTTGTCCTAATGGTTAAAAAATATCAAAATATCAAATATAAAATCATTATCAGTTCCTTGTCCTAATGGTTAACAAATATCAAAATATCAAATATAAAATCATCATCAGTTCCTTGTCCTAATGGTTAAAAAATAAGTCAAAATATCAAATATAAAATCATCATCAGTTCCTTGTCCTAATGGTTAAAAAATATCAAAATATCAAATATAAAATCACCATCAGTTCCTTGTCCTACTGTTTAACAAATAAGTCAAAATATCAAATATAAAATCACCATCAGTTCCTTGTCCTAATGGTTAACAAATAAGTCAAAATATCAAATATAAAATCACCATCAGTTCCTTGTCCTAATGGTTAACAAATAAGTCAAAATATCAAATATAAAATCACCATCAGTTCCTTGTCCTAATGGTTAACAAATAAGTCAAAATATCAAATATAAAATCACCATCAGTTCCTTGTCCTAATGGTTAACAAATATCAAAATATCAAATATAAAATCATCATCAGTTCCTTGTCCTAATGGTTAAAAAATATCAAAATATCAAATATAAAATCATCATCAGTTCCTTGTCCTAATGGTTAAAAAATATCAAAATATCAAATATAAAATCACCATCAGTTCCTTGTCCTAATGGTTAACAAATAAGTCAAAATATCAAATATAAAATCATCATCAGTTCCTTGTCCTAATGGTTAACAAATAAGTCAAAATATCAAATATAAAATCACATAAGTCAAAATATCAAATATAAAATCACCATCAGTTCCTTGGTCCTAATGGTTAAAAAATATCAAAATATCAAATATAAAATCACCATCAGTTCCTTGTCCTACTGGTTAACAAATAAGTCAAAATATCAAATATAAAATCACCATCAGTTCCTTGTCCTAATGGTTAACAAATAAGTCAAAATATCAAATATAAAATCACCATCAGTTCCTTGTCCTAATGGTTAACAAATAAGTCAAAATATCAAATATAAAATCACCATCAGTTCCTTGTCCTAATGGTTAACAAATAAGTCAAAATATCAAATATAAAATCACCATCAGTTCCTTGTCCTAATGGTTAACAAATAAGTCAAAATATCAAATATAAAATCACCATCAGTTCCTTGTCCTAATGGTTAACAAATAAGTCAAAATATCAAATATAAAATCACCATCAGTTCCTTGTCCTAATGGTTAACAAATAAGTCAAAATATCAAATATAAAATCACCATCAGTTCCTTGTCCTAATGGTTAACAAATAAGTCAAAATATCAAAAATAAAATCACCATCAGTTCCTTGTCCTAATGGTTAACAAATAAGTCAAAATATCAAATATAAAATCACCATCAGTTCCTTGTCCTAATGGTTACCAAATAAGTCAAAATATCAAATATAAAATCACCATCAGTTCCTTGTCCTAATGGTTAACAAATAAGTCAACGTATCAAATATAAAATCACCATCAGTTCCTTGTCCTAATGGTTAACAAATAAGTCAAAATATCAAATATAAAATCACCATCAGTTCCTTGTCCTAATGGTTAACAAATAAGTCAAAATATCAAATATAAAATCACCATCAGTTCCTTGTCCTAATGGTTAACAAATAAGTCAAAATATCAAATATAAAATCACCATCAGTTCCTTGTCCTAATGGTTAACAAATAAGTCAAAATATCAAAAATAAAATCACCATCAGTTCCTTGTCCTAATGGTTAACAAATAAGTCAAAATATCAAATATAAAATCACCATCAGTTCCTTGTCCTAATGGTTAAAATATAAGTCAAAATATCAAATATAAAATCATCATCAGTTCCTTGTCCTAATGGTTAACAAATATCAAAATATCAAATATAAAATCATCATCAGTTCCTTGTCCTAATGGTTAAAAAATATCAAAATATCAAATATAAAATCATCATCAGTTCCTTGTCCTAATGGTTAAAAAATATCAAAATATCAAATATAAAATCACCATCAGTTCCTTGTCCTAATGGTTAACAAATAAGTCAAAATATCAAATATAAAATCATCATCAGTTCCTTGTCCTAATGGTTAACAAATAAGTCAAAATATCAAATATAAAATCACCATCAGTTCCTTGTCCTAATGGTTAAAAAATATCAAAATATCAAATATAAAATCATCATCATTTCCTATTCTTAATGGTTAAAAAATAAGTCAAAATATCAAAAATAAAATCTTCATCATTTCCTTGAACTAATGGTTAAAAAATAAGTCAAAATATAAAATATAAAATCACCATCAGTTCCTTGTCCTAATGGTTACCATATAAGTCAAAATATAAAATATAAAATCACCATCAGTTCCTTGTCCTAATGGTTAACAAATAAGTCAAAATATCAAATATAAAATCACCATCAGTTCCTTGTCCTAATGGTTAACAAATAAGTCAAAATATCAAATATAAAATCACCATCAGTTCCTTGTCCTAATGGTTAACAAATAAGTCAACGTATCAAATATAAAATCACCATCAGTTCCTTGTCCTAATGGTTAACAAATAAGTCAAAATATCAAATATAAAATCACCATCAGTTCCTTGTCCTAATGGTTAACAAATAAGTCAAAATATCAAATATAAAATCACCATCAGTTCCTTGTCCTAATGGTTAAAAAATATCAAAATATCAAATATAAAATCATTATCAGTTCCTTGTCCTAATGGTTAACAAATATCAAAATATCAAATATAAAATCATCATCAGTTCCTTGTCCTAATGGTTAAAAAATAAGTCAAAATATCAAATATAAAATCATCATCAGTTCCTTGTCCTAATGGTTAAAAAATATCAAAATATCAAATATAAAATCACCATCAGTTCCTTGTCCTAATGGTTAAAAAATAAGTCAAAATATCAAATATAAAATCATCATCAGTTCCTTGTCCTAATGGTTAAAAAATATCAAAATATCAAATATAAAATCATCATCAGTTCCTTGTCCTAATGGTTAAAAAATATCAAATATAAAATCATCATCAGTTCCTTGTCCTAATGGTTAAAAAATAAGTCAAAATATCAAATATAAAATCATCATCAGTTCCTTGTCCTAATGGTTAAAAAATATCAAAATATCAAATATAAAATCACCATCAGTTCCTTGTCCTAATGGTTAACAAATAAGTCAAAATATCAAATATAAAATCACCATCAGTTCCTTGTCCTAATGGTTAACAAATAAGTCAAAATATCAAATATAAAATCACCATCAGTTCCTTGTCCTAATGGTTAACAAATAAGTCAAAATATCAAATATAAAATCACTATCAGTTCCTTGTCCTAATGGTTAACAAATAAGTCAAAATATCAAATATAAAATCACCATCAGTTCCTGTTCGCGAGAACATTAAAACTATGATTTATAGAATTAATTAGTTTTATTTCACGTTAGGCTCACTTACATAGGCAATGGCGGAACGAAGAGAGAGAAACTTTTTTACACCGCAGATCATAAAGAAAAAGTAAAAATGGGCACAGACTAAAAATAATCGTATGTAACTTATTTTATTGTAACATAAATTGACGAGCGCCATTATGATAAACAACAAAAAAAACTACTTTTATTTAACTTTAAAATTAAAAATTTGCCCTACTTAAACATTGTTAGGAATACGACTCTATATTAATAGTGAATAAAAGGCGACTCTACCATTGAAAGAAATAACAAAACTCTACATTAATATTGAATAAAAGGTGACTCTACCATTGAAAGAAATAACAAAACTCTACATTGAATAAGTTAAATCTTAACTATCAAAAATAGGTAACATTGCCACTTTATTGATGGCTCTCTTGTGAATACCTGTACCAGTCCTGACCTCTAACACTCTCACTTGACCGTCAATCCCAGGATATACTTTTACAACCCTCGCTAGCGGCCATTGTAATGGTGACAATAATTTTTCACCAAGTAATAAAACAAGGCTACCAACAGGAATATTTGGATACACATGTTGCCATTTAGAGCGTCCTAACAGCTGTGACAAATAATTTTTGTGCCAAATATTCCAAAAATCTTGTTGAATTTTAGTACATTTTTTCCAAAATTTTAAAATGTTAATGTTACTTGAGGTCAAAACTTGCTCAGGAATTGAGTTTATTGGGGCTCCACACAAAAAATGGGCCGGTGATAAGAATGACATATCATTAACATCACTTGACAATTGTGTTATAGGTCTTGAATTTAATATTCCTTCAATCTGCACCATTACTGTGTAGAATTGTTCATAGGTTAGACAAATATTGCCTACAACTCGTTTAAAATGGTGTTTAAAAAGCTTTACTGAAGCCTCCCAAAGGCCTCCAAAGGTTGGAGAGTATGAAGGAATAAATTTAAATTCAATACCTTTAGTTGTACAATAATCTATTACATTATCTTGATGCTGTTTATTTTTATTTAATAAATATATTTGTCGCAATTGATTATTGGCACCCTTGAATGTAGAAGCATTATCACAATACACTAAAGCTGGGACTCCTCGTCTGTAACAGAAACGTTTGAAAGCTGCTAGAAAACAGTCAGTTGTTAAGTCGGATACCAGCTCTAAATGTATGCATTTAGTCACAAAACAAACCATTACTAAAACATAGGCTTTACTTGTTACAGATCTACGCAATGTAGACTGTTTAATTTGGAATGGTCCACAATAATCAATCCCGACCTTGTTGAAGACCTTGTCCTTGGTGACGCGAGAGGAAGGCAATGACCCCATTAATTGACTAGCTTTTTCAGCTCTAAATTTAAAGCAAATGGTACATTTATGTAACACCTTCTTTATCTCTCTCACAGCACTTACAATATAATATCTTTGCATCAAACTAGAATGTGTCAATTTTAATCCCCCATGTAATTGACATAAGTGCTCATTTCGAATAATAAGAGTAGTGAAATGGCATTTATTAGGCAAGATAATAGGATGCCTTTGATTATAGGGTAAATTAGCATTTTCAAGCCTTCCAGATACTCTCATTATTCCCAAATGATCAAGAAAGGGATTTACATTTTTTAGGTTAGTTTTTATGGCCCTTTGCCTTTGAATACATTTTAGTTCTTCAGAAAAATGAAGAGCCTGAATATATTTGATTAAATATGACATAGAATCATTTATTTCAGAAACAGTTAAGTTTTTTAAACTCCGTTCCTTTTTACATGTTTTACAATTTTTTATAAATCTGAATACATATGCATATACACGTTGAAGTCTAACAATAGAAGATATATTAGAAATTGGCAACAGCTCTTGCTGTGTGACACAATTGACATTTTTAAGTTGCACAATTTCAGGTTCTATTAATACTTTATTTAAGTTTACCTCATTAGGAATGAAATTTAAATTATGGAGCTCTTGTGGCCCATGCCACCATATATTCTGAGAGGCCAATTGAGTAGGATTTAAACCTCTTGATAAACAATCAGCAGGATTGTTTGTACCATTAACATGATACCAATTACATTCATTAGTTAATTCATTGACAATATTCACTCTATTTTGTATATATGATGGATTTTTTACAGCCTTTAGCCAGCATAATACAATTTGTGAGTCAGTAAATAAGTATTTGTGTCTAAAATTAACATGTTCGAATATAGACATTACTTTATGCATAAGTTTTGAGAGAAGTACTGCACCATTGAGCTCTAGCCTAGGTATTGTTAATTTAGCATTGAGAGGAGCTATTCTTGATTTACTGCAAACTAAGGACACATGCACATCCTTTCCATGAATGGCCCTAATATAGATGCATCCACCAAAGGACATACTTGATGCGTCACAATAGCCTATAAGGTCTACATAATCTGCATTACACATTTTTAAGTTTCTATTCACCGATATAGCCTCCATATGCATCAAATCACAAAAGAATTTGTTCCAAGACAATAACAATTCATTACTCAATGGGCAGTCCCATTCTAATTTTTCTCTCCATAATTTTTGTATGAACTCTTTAGCTCTTGTTACAATGGGCCCAGCTAGACCTAATGGGTCAAAAAAGGTACCTATACAACTTAAGACAGTTCGCTTTGTCCATTCTTTGGGTAAATCACCCTCTGGTTTAGAAATTCTGAAATTATCCTTGCAAATATCCAAATGTAAGCCTAAAGCTTTTAAAACTGCATTATTTTTATTCTCAAATTCATGGTCTTTGCTAAATACCTTTTTGTTTTGTGGAACATTGGCCAAAACTTGGTGATTGTTTGAGCACCACTTGTGCAGCTCAAAGCTTCCTAGTTTCAATAAATTAATTAACTGGTTACATACCTGAATTAATTCCTGGATGCTTTGAGCTCCAAAAATGCAGTCATCTATATAGGTGTTAGTGGTTAACACCTTACCTGCCAATGGATATTGATCACCATACCTCTGCGCCAACTCAACAAGGCATCGTGTTGCCAAGAAGCTTGAACTTGTCATTCCGTAGGACACAGTTTGCAGCTGTAAACATAGTAAGGGTTCATTAATATTTTCCCTCCAAAGTATATTCTGCAAATGATTTTGTGAGGGTTCAGTATTAATTTGCCTATACATTTGACGAATGTCACAAAGAGCTATGTATTCATAGGATCGGAACAGTACAAGGATGTCAAATAGACTCTTTTGCACGACTGGTCCATTATGCAGTACCTCATTTAGACTTAAATTTGACTTAGTTTTTGCACTTGCATCAAATACAACTCTAAGCTTTGTTGTTTGATGGTCCTCTCGAATAACTGGGTGATGAGGCATAAAATACCACTGATCCAGAGGTATTGTTGTTGAGTTCATATCTACAACCTTTGCATGACCTAAATCGATGTATTCTTTGATAAATTCAGAATAGGACCTTTTTAATTCAGGATCCTTGCTAAATCGCTTTGTTAAGTTGTTTAATCGTTGCACCGCTACTGTAAATGAATCGCCTAATTTTAATTTTTCTATAGGTATCTTGAGTGGCAGCCTAACTTGAAATCTATTATTAATTAACTGTACCGAGTTTTTAAATTCGGCTTCACTTATATCAAGCTTTGCTGTTTCCTCCTTCTTTATTTCAGGAATGTGTTGGTCGTCCCAAAATTTTTGAAGGAGGCAGTCCACTTCTTCATTTTTATTGGTTAGAGCATGCAAAACAACATTTGTATTTTGTATACAAGAGAGTGTTATGTTGTCTCTTGTTACCTTGCCAGATAGTACATAGCCAAACTTGGTAGATAATAAGCACAAATCTCCACCACACAGCTCAATTTTGTCTGGCAGCATAATTTTAAAAAATACTTCAGATGAAAGCATGAAAGAGATTTGGCTTGGAATATTGAAGTCATTGTCAGCTAGTTTTATATTGTCTGGAATTTTAATATTTTTAATATTGAACTTGCTCTGTGGTAGAAAGGAGGTTATATTGTCTACCACTGAGAATAATGCATTGCAATTATAATCATCGTGCAATGAATTTAACATAATATTTGCAGCCTTGGTGATTAATTTTTCCTTTTGACCTAAGGCTGATACTTTGACCTCATGTTTGAATGTAGGCAACCCTAACTTGCACATTAAATCGGAGGTTATAAAAGAAGATTGACTCCCACTGTCTAAAAGTCCCTTGGCAATGAGAGTAGACCCATCTTGAGCATGAAATTTGACCTTGATGGTAGGCAGCAGTACCATTTCCGCAGAGGAGGTGCTATTGTGACAACATATTTCCTTATTTTCTTCTTTATGTAATAAAGTGTGATGTGTTTTATCTTTGCAAACTCCACATTTAAAGAAAAACTTGCATTTATTGCTGTGTAAATTTAGGCAAATTTTGCATAATTGATTTTTGTCTACAAAGTTTAATTTATCATAAACACTTAGCATTTGAAATTTTTTACACAGATATAGCTTGTGGTCAGTGGCTTGACAAAATTTACAAGTCACCGGAGAAACACTGGTCTGATTTGTAACACGGTTTTGTATTTTAGAGAAAGAAGGAGACTTACCCTCGGAGTGTTGACTTTCTTCGAAGCTCAGTGCTCTTTTCTCCACGAACTCGAAGAAATCATGAAGCGTTGGCAGCACCGATGGATCTCGCTCTGTGAAATATGCTCGACAAGAGAAAGTATCAAGCTTTCTCATTAGTATAGCAACAATGACCATGTCCCAATGTTCCACTTTTTGACCTAGACCTTGAAGAGCTCCTAATTGTTGGCGTGCTTGGGAAACAAGATGTCTTAAGTTTATAGATGTACCCTTTGTGATTGGTTGTAAATCTAACAATATATTTAGATGATGGGTTATTAAAATGTACTTATTGTCATACCTATCTGTTAACAGTTTTAAAGCTTGGGGATACGACTCGTTAATTAGTGGTAAGCCTTCAATCAATACCAGGGCATCTCCTTTTAAATATTTTCTCAGGTAAAATAGCTTCTGTACTGCGGCTATGCTTTTGTTGCTGTCGATTATTGCCAGGAACATGTCGTAGAATGTCTTGAAGTGGACTATTTCCTTTCCGTCAAAAGTTGGAATTTCCATTTGTGGTAATTTGTGATCAATCATGCTTGCACCCTGCGGCTTCCCATCGACGGCAGCGCTCGAGTTGAGCGAAGATGAAGATGACGCAATATTCTGCAACGCGGCCATCACTTTTAAGCATTGCTCCTCGACATCATCTTGCTCTAAACTTTCGTCATCACAGTCGTCCTGCAGCACTTGCAGATTTAAATGTGTATCTCTGTAAGCGATTAGCGATTCATGCAGCATTTTGACTCTCATTTTGATGGATTCCTCGTCAAGAAGCACTTGTTCCTGCTGCTCCAAAGCGAATTTGTTTGCGCGAGTTATTTGGCCTTTAAATTGGCTTATCTGGGCCTTTAATCTTTTGATTTGCTTGGCTTCATCGCCCGCCACGTGAACCTGCGCAGTAGCCATTGTAGGTTATCTTGTAAAACTTGCAAATTGCTCCAATTTTGTGGGAAATGCAAAATAAACTTGTTTTTTTATTTGTTTCGGCACCAATAATGTTCGCGAGAACATTAAAACTATGATTTATAGAATTAATTAGTTTTATTTCACGTTAGGCTCACTTACATAGGCAATGGCGGAACGAAGAGAGAGAAACTTTTTTACACCGCAGATCATAAAGAAAAAGTAAAAATGGGCACAGACTAAAAATAATCGTATGTAACTTATTTTATTGTAACAGTTCCTTGTCCTAATGGTTAACAAATATCAAAATATCAAATATAAAATCACCATCAGTTCCTTGTCCTAATGATTAACAAATAAGTCAAAATATCAAATATAAAATCACCATCAGTTCCTTGTCCTAATGGTTAACAAATAAGTCAAAATATCAAATATAAAATCACCATCAGTTCCTTGTCCTAATGGTTAACAAATAAGTCAAAATATCAAATATAAAATCACCATCAGTTCCTTGTCCTAATGGTTA
This sequence comes from Crocallis elinguaria, assembly GCA_907269065.1. Lineage (NCBI taxonomy): Eukaryota > Metazoa > Arthropoda > Insecta > Lepidoptera > Geometridae > Crocallis > Crocallis elinguaria. Next base: position 1,302,026 of record OU026081.1, on the reverse strand, counting down.
ACAAATAAGTCAACGTATCAAATATAAAATCACCATCAGTTCCTTGTCCTAATAGTTAACAAATAAGTCAAAATATCAAATATAAAAACACCATCAGTTCCTTGTCCTAATGGTTAACAAATAAGTCAAAATATCAAATATAAAATCACCATCAGTTCCTTGTCCTAATGGTTAACAAATAAGTCAAAATATCAAATATAAAATCACCATCAGTTCCTTGTCCTAATGGTTAACAAATAAGTCAAAATATCAAATATAAAATCACCATCAGTTCCTTGTCCTAATGGTTAACAAATAAGTCAAAATATCAAATATAAATTCACCATCAGTTCCTTGTCCTAATAGTTAACAAATAAGTCAAAATATCAAATATAAAATCACCATCAGTTCCTTGTCCTAATGGTTAACAAATAAGTCAAAATATCAAATATAAAATCACCATCAGTTCCTTGTCCTAATGGTTAACAAATAAGTCAAAATATCAAATATAAAATCACCATCAGTTCCTTGTCCTAATGTTTAACAAATAAGTCAAAATATCAAATATAAAATCACCATCAGTTCCTTGTCCTAATGGTTAAAAAATATCAAAATATCAAATATAAAATCATCATCAGTTCCTTGTCCTAATGGTTAACAAATATCAAAATATCAAATATAAAATCATCATCAGTTCCTTGTCCTAATGGTTAACAAATAAGTCAAAATATCAAATATAAAATCACCATCAGTTCCTTGTCCTACTGGTTAACAAATAAGTCAAAATATCAAATATAAAATCACCATCAGTTCCTTGTCCTAATGGTTAACAAATAAGTCAAAATATCAAATATAAAATCACCATCAGTTCCTTGTCCTACTGGTTAACAAATAAGTCAAAATATCAAATATAAAATCACCATCAGTTCCTTGTCCTAATGGTTAACAAATAAGTCAAAATATCAAAAATAAAATCACCATCAGTTCCTTGTCCTAATGGTTAACAAATAAGTCAAAATATCAAATATAAAATCACCATCAGTTCCTTGTCCTAATGGTTACCAAATAAGTCAAAATATCAAATATAAAATCACCATCAGTTCCTTGTCCTAATGGTTAACAAATAAGTCAACGTATCAAATATAAAATCACCATCAGTTCCTTGTCCTAATGGTTAACAAATAAGTCAAAATATCAAATATAAAATCACCATCAGTTCCTTGTCCTAATGGTTAACAAATAAGTCAAAATATCAAATATAAAATCACCATCAGTTCCTTGTCCTAATGGTTAACAAATAAGTCAAAATATCAAATATAAAATCACCATCAGTTCCTTGTCCTAATGGTTAACAAATAAGTCAAAATATCAAAAATAAAATCACCATCAGTTCCTTGTCCTAATGGTTAACAAATAAGTCAAAATATCAAATATAAAATCACCATCAGTTCCTTGTCCTAATGGTTAAAATATAAGTCAAAATATCAAATATAAAATCATCATCAGTTCCTTGTCCTAATGGTTAAAAAATATCAAAATATCAAATATAAAATCATCATCAGTTCCTTGTCCTAATGGTTAAAAAATATCAAAATATCAAATATAAAATCATCATCAGTTCCTTGTCCTAATGGTTAAAAAATATCAAAATATCAAATATAAAATCACCATCAGTTCCTTGTCCTAATGGTTAACAAATAAGTCAAAATATCAAATATAAAATCATCATCAGTTCCTTGTCCTAATGGTTAACAAATAAGTCAAAATATCAAATATAAAATCACCATCAGTTCCTTGTCCTAATGGTTAAAAAATATCAAAATATCAAATATAAAATCATCATCATTTCCTTGTCCTAATGGTTAAAAAATAAGTCAAAATATCAAAAATAAAATCTTCATCATTTCCTTGAACTAATGGTTAAAAAATAAGTCAAAATATAAAATATAAAATCACCATCAGTTCCTTGTCCTAATGGTTAGCATATAAGTCAAAATATAAAATATAAAATCACCATCAGTTGCTTGTCATAATGGTTAACAAATAAGTCAAAATATCAAATATAAAATCACCATCAGTTCCTTGTCCTAATGGTTAACAAATAAGTCAAAATATCAAATATAAAATCACCATCAGTTCCTTGTCCTAATGGTTAACAAATAAGTCAACGTATCAAATATAAAATCACCATCAGTTCCTTGTCCTAATGGTTAACAAATAAGTCAAAATATCAAATATAAAATCACCATCAGTTCCTTGTCCTAATGGTTAACAAATAAGTCAAAATATCAAATATAAAATCACCATCAGTTCCTTGTCCTAATGGTTAAAAAATATCAAAATATCAAATATAAAATCATTATCAGTTCCTTGTCCTAATGGTTAACAAATATCAAAATATCAAATATAAAATCATCATCAGTTCCTTGTCCTAATGGTTAAAAAATAAGTCAAAATATCAAATATAAAATCATCATCAGTTCCTTGTCCTAATGGTTAAAAAATATCAAAATATCAAATATAAAATCACCATCAGTTCCTTGTCCTACTGTTTAACAAATAAGTCAAAATATCAAATATAAAATCACCATCAGTTCCTTGTCCTAATGGTTAACAAATAAGTCAAAATATCAAATATAAAATCACCATCAGTTCCTTGTCCTAATGGTTAACAAATAAGTCAAAATATCAAATATAAAATCACCATCAGTTCCTTGTCCTAATGGTTAACAAATAAGTCAAAATATCAAATATAAAATCACCATCAGTTCCTTGTCCTAATGGTTAACAAATATCAAAATATCAAATATAAAATCATCATCAGTTCCTTGTCCTAATGGTTAAAAAATATCAAAATATCAAATATAAAATCATCATCAGTTCCTTGTCCTAATGGTTAAAAAATATCAAAATATCAAATATAAAATCACCATCAGTTCCTTGTCCTAATGGTTAACAAATAAGTCAAAATATCAAATATAAAATCATCATCAGTTCCTTGTCCTAATGGTTAACAAATAAGTCAAAATATCAAATATAAAATCACATAAGTCAAAATATCAAATATAAAATCACCATCAGTTCCTTGGTCCTAATGGTTAAAAAATATCAAAATATCAAATATAAAATCACCATCAGTTCCTTGTCCTACTGGTTAACAAATAAGTCAAAATATCAAATATAAAATCACCATCAGTTCCTTGTCCTAATGGTTAACAAATAAGTCAAAATATCAAATATAAAATCACCATCAGTTCCTTGTCCTAATGGTTAACAAATAAGTCAAAATATCAAATATAAAATCACCATCAGTTCCTTGTCCTAATGGTTAACAAATAAGTCAAAATATCAAATATAAAATCACCATCAGTTCCTTGTCCTAATGGTTAACAAATAAGTCAACGTATCAAATATAAAATCACCATCAGTTCCTTGTCCTAATGGTTAACAAATAAGTCAAAATATCAAATATAAAATCACCATCAGTTCCTTGTCCTAATGGTTAACAAATAAGTCAAAATATCAAATATAAAATCACCATCAGTTCCTTGTCCTAATGGTTAACAAATAAGTCAAAATATCAAAAATAAAATCACCATCAGTTCCTTGTCCTAATGGTTAACAAATAAGTCAAAATATCAAATATAAAATCACCATCAGTTCCTTGTCCTAATGGTTACCAAATAAGTCAAAATATCAAATATAAAATCACCATCAGTTCCTTGTCCTAATGGTTAACAAATAAGTCAACGTATCAAATATAAAATCACCATCAGTTCCTTGTCCTAATGGTTAACAAATAAGTCAAAATATCAAATATAAAATCACCATCAGTTCCTTGTCCTAATGGTTAACAAATAAGTCAAAATATCAAATATAAAATCACCATCAGTTCCTTGTCCTAATGGTTAACAAATAAGTCAAAATATCAAATATAAAATCACCATCAGTTCCTTGTCCTAATGGTTAAAAAATAAGTCAAAATATAAAATATAAAATCACCATCAGTTCCTTGTCCTAATGGTTACCATATAAGTCAAAATATAAAATATAAAATCACCATCAGTTCCTTGTCCTAATGGTTAACAAATAAGTCAAAATATCAAATATAAAATCACCATCAGTTCCTTGTCCTAATGGTTAACAAATAAGTCAAAATATCAAATATAAAATCACCATCAGTTCCTTGTCCTAATGGTTAACAAATAAGTCAACGTATCAAATATAAAATCACCATCAGTTCCTTGTCCTAATGGTTAACAAATAAGTCAAAATATCAAATATAAAATCACCATCAGTTCCTTGTCCTAATGGTTAACAAATAAGTCAAAATATCAAATATAAAATCACCATCAGTTCCTTGTCCTAATGGTTAAAAAATATCAAAATATCAAATATAAAATCATTATCAGTTCCTTGTCCTAATGGTTAACAAATATCAAAATATCAAATATAAAATCATCATCAGTTCCTTGTCCTAATGGTTAAAAAATAAGTCAAAATATCAAATATAAAATCATCATCAGTTCCTTGTCCTAATGGTTAAAAAATATCAAAATATCAAATATAAAATCACCATCAGTTCCTTGTCCTAATGGTTAAAAAATAAGTCAAAATATAAAATATAAAATCACCATCAGTTCCTTGTCCTAATGGTTACCATATAAGTCAAAATATAAAATATAAAATCACCATCAGTTCCTTGTCCTAATGGTTAACAAATAAGTCAAAATATCAAATATAAAATCACCATCAGTTCCTTGTCCTAATGGTTAACAAATAAGTCAAAATATCAAATATAAAATCACCATCAGTTCCTTGTCCTAATGGTTAACAAATAAGTCAACGTATCAAATATAAAATCACCATCAGTTCCTTGTCCTAATGGTTAACAAATAAGTCAAAATATCAAATATAAAATCACCATCAGTTCCTTGTCCTAATGGTTAACAAATAAGTCAAAATATCAAATATAAAATCACCATCAGTTCCTTGTCCTAATGGTTAAAAAATATCAAAATATCAAATATAAAATCATTATCAGTTCCTTGTCCTAATGGTTAACAAATATCAAAATATCAAATATAAAATCATCATCAGTTCCTTGTCCTAATGGTTAAAAAATAAGTCAAAATATCAAATATAAAATCATCATCAGTTCCTTGTCCTAATGGTTAAAAAATATCAAAATATCAAATATAAAATCACCATCAGTTCCTTGTCCTAATGGTTAAAAAATAAGTCAAAATATAAAATATAAAATCACCATCAGTTCCTTGTCCTAATGGTTACCATATAAGTCAAAATATAAAATATAAAATCACCATCAGTTCCTTGTCCTAATGGTTAACAAATAAGTCAAAATATCAAATATAAAATCACCATCAGTTCCTTGTCCTAATGGTTAACAAATAAGTCAAAATATCAAATATAAAATCACCATCAGTTCCTTGTCCTAATGGTTAACAAATAAGTCAACGTATCAAATATAAAATCACCATCAGTTCCTTGTCCTAATGGTTAACAAATAAGTCAAAATATCAAATATAAAATCACCATCAGTTCCTTGTCCTAATGGTTAAAATATAAGTCAAAATATCAAATATAAAATCATCATCAGTTCCTTGTCCTAATGGTTAACAAATATCAAAATATCAAATATAAAATCATCATCAGTTCCTTGTCCTAATGGTTAAAAAATATCAAAATATCAAATATAAAATCATCATCAGTTCCTTGTCCTAATGGTTAAAAAATATCAAAATATCAAATATAAAATCACCATCAGTTCCTTGTCCTAATGGTTAACAAATAAGTCAAAATATCAAATATAAAATCATCATCAGTTCCTTGTCCTAATGGTTAACAAATAAGTCAAAATATCAAATATAAAATCACCATCAGTTCCTTGTCCTAATGGTTAAAAAATATCAAAATATCAAATATAAAATCATCATCATTTCCTATTCTTAATGGTTAAAAAATAAGTCAAAATATCAAAAATAAAATCTTCATCATTTCCTTGAACTAATGGTTAAAAAATAAGTCAAAATATAAAATATAAAATCACCATCAGTTCCTTGTCCTAATGGTTACCATATAAGTCAAAATATAAAATATAAAATCACCATCAGTTCCTTGTCCTAATGGTTAACAAATAAGTCAAAATATCAAATATAAAATCACCATCAGTTCCTTGTCCTAATGGTTAACAAATAAGTCAAAATATCAAATATAAAATCACCATCAGTTCCTTGTCCTAATGGTTAACAAATAAGTCAACGTATCAAATATAAAATCACCATCAGTTCCTTGTCCTAATGGTTAACAAATAAGTCAAAATATCAAATATAAAATCACCATCAGTTCCTTGTCCTAATGGTTAACAAATAAAACAAAATATCAAATATAAAATCACCATCAGTTCCTTGTCCTAATGGTTAAAAAATATCAAATATAAAATCATTATCAGTTCCTTGTCCTAATGGTTAACAAATATCAAAATATCAAATATAAAATCATCATCAGTTCCTTGTCCTAATGGTTAAAAAATAAGTCAAAATATCAAATATAAAATCATCATCAGTTCCTTGTCCTAATGGTTAAAAAATATCAAAATATCAAATATAAAATCACCATCAGTTCCTTGTCCTAATGGTTAACAAATAAGTCAAAATATCAAATATAAAATCACCATCAGTTCCTTGTCCTAATGGTTAACAAATATCAAAATATCAAATATAAAATCATCATCAGTTCCTTGTCCTAATGGTTAAAAAATATCAAAATATCAAATATAAAATCATCATCAGTTCCTTGTCCTAATGGTTAAAAAATATCAAAATATCAAATATAAAATCACCATCAGTTCCTTGTCCTAATGGTTAACAAATAAGTCAAAATATCAAATATAAAATCATCATCAGTTCCTTGTCCTAATGGTTAACAAATAAGTCAAAATATCAAATATAAAATCACATAAGTCAAAATATCAAATATAAAATCACCATCAGTTCCTTGGTCCTAATGGTTAAAAAATATCAAAATATCAAATATAAAATCACCATCAGTTCCTTGTCCTAATGGTTAACAAATAAGTCAACGTATCAAATATAAAATCACCATCAGTTCCTTGTCCTAATGGTTAACAAATAAGTCAAAATATCAAATATAAAATCACCATCAGTTCCTTGTCCTAATGGTTAACAAATAAGTCAAAATATCAAATATAAAATCACCATCAGTTCCTTGTCCTAATGGTTAAAAAATATCAAAATATCAAATATAAAATCATTATCAGTTCCTTGTCCTAATTGTTAACAAATATCAAAATATCAAATATAAAATCATCATCAGTTCCTTGTCCTAATGGTTAAAAAATAAGTCAAAATATCAAATATAAAATCATCATCAGTTCCTTGTCCTAATGGTTAAAAAATATCAAAATATCAAATATAAAATCACCATCAGTTCCTTGTCCTAATGGTTAAAAAATAAGTCAAAATATAAAATATAAAATCACCATCAGTTCCTTGTCCTAATGGTTACCATATAAGTCAAAATATAAAATATAAAATCACCATCAGTTCCTTGTCCTAATGGTTAACAAATAAGTCAAAATATCAAATATAAAATCACCATCAGTTCCTTGTCCTAATGGTTAACAAATAAGTCAAAATATCAAATATAAAATCACCATCAGTTCCTTGTCCTAATGGTTAACAAATAAGTCAACGTATCAAATATAAAATCACCATCAGTTCCTTGTCCTAATGGTTAACAAATAAGTCAAAATATCAAATATAAAATCACCATCAGTTCCTTGTCCTAATGGTTAACAAATAAGTCAAAATATCAAATATAAAATCACCATCAGTTCCTTGTCCTAATGGTTAAAAAATATCAAAATATCAAATATAAAATCATTATCAGTTCCTTGTCCTAATGGTTAACAAATATCAAAATATCAAATATAAAATCATCATCAGTTCCTTGTCCTAATGGTTAAAAAATAAGTCAAAATATCAAATATAAAATCATCATCAGTTCCTTGTCCTAATGGTTAAAAAATATCAAAATATCAAATATAAAATCACCATCAGTTCCTTGTCCTAATGGTTAAAAAATAAGTCAAAATATAAAATATAAAATCACCATCAGTTCCTTGTCCTAATGGTTACCATATAAGTCAAAATATAAAATATAAAATCACCATCAGTTCCTTGTCCTAATGGTTAACAAATAAGTCAAAATATCAAATATAAAATCACCATCAGTTCCTTGTCCTAATGGTTAACAAATAAGTCAAAATATCAAATATAAAATCACCATCAGTTCCTTGTCCTAATGGTTAACAAATAAGTCAACGTATCAAATATAAAATCACCATCAGTTCCTTGTCCTAATGGTTAACAAATAAGTCAAAATATCAAATATAAAATCACCATCAGTTCCTTGTCCTAATGGTTAACAAATAAGTCAAAATATCAAATATAAAATCACCATCAGTTCCTTGTCCTAATGGTTAAAAAATATCAAAATATCAAATATAAAATCATTATCAGTTCCTTGTCCTAATGGTTAACAAATATCAAAATATCAAATATAAAATCATCATCAGTTCCTTGTCCTAATGGTTAAAAAATAAGTCAAAATATCAAATATAAAATCATCATCAGTTCCTTGTCCTAATGGTTAAAAAATATCAAAATATCAAATATAAAATCACCATCAGTTCCTTGTCCTAATGGTTAAAAAATAAGTCAAAATATAAAATATAAAATCACCATCAGTTCCTTGTCCTAATGGTTACCATATAAGTCAAAATATAAAATATAAAATCACCATCAGTTCCTTGTCCTAATGGTTAACAAATAAGTCAAAATATCAAATATAAAATCACCATCAGTTCCTTGTCCTAATGGTTAACAAATAAGTCAAAATATCAAATATAAAATCACCATCAGTTCCTTGTCCTAATGGTTAACAAATAAGTCAACGTATCAAATATAAAATCACCATCAGTTCCTTGTCCTAATGGTTAACAAATAAGTCAAAATATCAAATATAAAATCACCATCAGTTCCTTGTCCTAATGGTTAACAAATAAGTCAAAATATCAAATATAAAATCACCATCAGTTCCTTGTCCTAATGGTTAAAAAATATCAAAATATCAAATATAAAATCATTATCAGTTCCTTGTCCTAATGGTTAACAAATATCAAAATATCAAATATAAAATCATCATCAGTTCCTTGTCCTAATGGTTAAAAAATAAGTCAAAATATCAAATATAAAATCATCATCAGTTCCTTGTCCTAATGGTTAAAAAATATCAAAATATCAAATATAAAATCACCATCAGTTCCTTGTCCTAATGGTTAAAAAATAAGTCAAAATATAAAATATAAAATCACCATCAGTTCCTTGTCCTAATGGTTACCATATAAGTCAAAATATAAAATATAAAATCACCATCAGTTCCTTGTCCTAATGGTTAACAAATAAGTCAAAATATCAAATATAAAATCACCATCAGTTCCTTGTCCTAATGGTTAACAAATAAGTCAAAATATCAAATATAAAATCACCATCAGTTCCTTGTCCTAATGGTTAACAAATAAGTCAACGTATCAAATATAAAATCACCATCAGTTCCTTGTCCTAATGGTTAACAAATAAGTCAAAATATCAAATATAAAATCACCATCAGTTCCTTGTCCTAATGGTTAACAAATAAGTCAAAATATCAAATATAAAATCACCATCAGTTCCTTGTCCTAATGGTTAAAAAATATCAAAATATCAAATATAAAATCATTATCAGTTCCTTGTCCTAATGGTTAACAAATATCAAAATATCAAATATAAAATCATCATCAGTTCCTTGTCCTAATGGTTAAAAAATAAGTCAAAATATCAAATATAAAATCATCATCAGTTCCTTGTCCTAATGGTTAAAAAATATCAAAATATCAAATATAAAATCACCATCAGTTCCTTGTCCTAATGGTTAAAAAATAAGTCAAAATATAAAATATAAAATCACCATCAGTTCCTTGTCCTAATGGTTACCATATAAGTCAAAATATAAAATATAAAATCACCATCAGTTCCTTGTCCTAATGGTTAACAAATAAGTCAAAATATCAAATATAAAATCACCATCAGTTCCTTGTCCTAATGGTTAACAAATAAGTCAAAATATCAAATATAAAATCACCATCAGTTCCTTGTCCTAATGGTTAACAAATAAGTCAACGTATCAAATATAAAATCACCATCAGTTCCTTGTCCTAATGGTTAACAAATAAGTCAAAATATCAAATATAAAATCACCATCAGTTCCTTGTCCTAATGGTTAACAAATAAGTCAAAATATCAAATATAAAATCATCATCAGTTCCTTGTCCTAATGGTTAAAAAATATCAAAATATCAAATATAAAATCATTATCAGTTCCTTGTCCTAATGGTTAACAAATATCAAAATATCAAATATAAAATCACCATCAGTTCCTTGTCCTAATGGTTAACAAATAAGTCAAAATATCAAATATAAAATCACCATCAGTTCCTTGTCCTAATGGTTAAAAAATATCAAAATATCAAATATAAAATCATTATCAGTTCCTTGTCCTAATGGTTAACAAATATCAAAATATCAAATATAAAATCATCATCAGTTCCTTGTCCTAATGGTTAAAAAATAAGTCAAAATATCAAATATAAAATCATCATCAGTTCCTTGTCCTAATGGTTAAAAAATATCAAAATATCAAATATAAAATCACCATCAGTTCCTTGTCCTAATGGTTAAAAAATAAGTCAAAATATAAAATATAAAATCACCATCAGTTCCTTGTCCTAATGGTTACCATATAAGTCAAAATATAAAATATAAAATCACCATCAGTTCCTTGTCCTAATGGTTAACAAATAAGTCAAAATATCAAATATAAAATCACCATCAGTTCCTTGTCCTAATGGTTAACAAATAAGTCAAAATATCAAATATAAAATCACCATCAGTTCCTTGTCCTAATGGTTAACAAATAAGTCAACGTATCAAATATAAAATCACCATCAGTTCCTTGTCCTAATGGTTAACAAATAAGTCAAAATATCAAATATAAAATCACCATCAGTTCCTTGTCCTAATGGTTAACAAATAAGTCAAAATATCAAATATAAAATCACCATCAGTTCCTTGTCCTAATGGTTAAAAAATATCAAAATATCAAATATAAAATCATTATCAGTTCCTTGTCCTAATGGTTACCAAATATCAAAATATCAAATATAAAATCATCATCAGTTCCTTGTCCTAATGGTTAACAAATAAGTCAAAATATCAAATATAAAATCACCATCAGTTCCTTGTCCTAATGGTTAAAAAATATCAAAATATCAAATATAAAATCATTATCAGTTCCTTGTCCTAATGGTTAACAAATATCAAAATATCAAATATAAAATCATCATCAGTTCCTTGTCCTAATGGTTAAAAAATAAGTCAAAATATCAAATATAAAATCATCATCAGTTCCTTGTCCTAATGGTTAAAAAATATCAAAATATCAAATATAAAATCACCATCAGTTCCTTGTCCTAATGGTTAAAAAATAAGTCAAAATATAAAATATAAAATCACCATCAGTTCCTTGTCCTAATGGTTACCATATAAGTCAAAATATAAAATATAAAATCACCATCAGTTCCTTGTCCTAATGGTTAACAAATAAGTCAAAATATCAAATATAAAATCACCATCAGTTCCTTGTCCTAATGGTTAACAAATAAGTCAAAATATCAAATATAAAATCACCATCAGTTCCTTGTCCTAATGGTTAACAAATAAGTCAACGTATCAAATATAAAATCACCATCAGTTCCTTGTCCTAATGGTTAACAAATAAGTCAAAATATCAAATATAAAATCACCATCAGTTCCTTGTCCTAATGGTTAACAAATAAGTCAAAATATCAAATATAAAATCACCATCAGTTCCTTGTCCTAATGGTTAAAAAATATCAAAATATCAAATATAAAATCATTATCAGTTCCTTGTCCTAATGGTTAACAAATATCAAAATATCAAATATAAAATCATCATCAGTTCCTTGTCCTAATGGTTAAAAAATAAGTCAAAATATCAAATATAAAATCATCATCAGTTCCTTGTCCTAATGGTTAAAAAATATCAAAATATCAAATATAAAATCACCATCAGTTCCTTGTCCTAATGGTTAAAAAATAAGTCAAAATATAAAATATAAAATCACCATCAGTTCCTTGTCCTAATGGTTACCATATAAGTCAAAATATAAAATATAAAATCACCATCAGTTCCTTGTCCTAATGGTTAACAAATAAGTCAAAATATCAAATATAAAATCACCATCAGTTCCTTGTCCTAATGGTTAACAAATAATTCAAAATATCAAATATAAAATCACCATCAGTTCCTTGTCCTAATGGTTAACAAATAAGTCAACGTATCAAATATAAAATCACCATCAGTTCCTTGTCCTAATGGTTAACAAATAAGTCAAAATATCAAATATAAAATCACCATCAGTTCCTTGTCCTAATGGTTAACAAATAAGTCAAAATATCAAATATAAAATCACCATCAGTTCCTTGTCCTAATGGTTAAAAAATATCAAAATATCAAATATAAAATCATTATCAGTTCCTTGTCCTAATGGTTAACAAATATCAAAATATCAAATATAAAATCATCATCAGTTCCTTGTCCTAATGGTTAAAAAATAAGTCAAAATATCAAATATAAAATCATCATCAGTTCCTTGTCCTAATGGTTAAAAAATATCAAAATATCAAATATAAAATCACCATCAGTTCCTTGTCCTAATGGTTAAAAAATAAGTCAAAATATAAAATATAAAATCACCATCAGTTCCTTGTCCTAATGGTTACCATATAAGTCAAAATATAAAATATAAAATCACCATCAGTTCCTTGTCCTAATGGTTAACAAATAAGTCAAAATATCAAATATAAAATCACCATCAGTTCCTTGTCCTAATGGTTAACAAATAAGTCAAAATATCAAATATAAAATCACCATCAGTTCCTTGTCCTAATGGTTAACAAATAAGTCAACGTATCAAATATAAAATCACCATCAGTTCCTTGTCCTAATGGTTAACAAATAAGTCAAAATATCAAATATAAAATCACCATCAGTTCCTTGTCCTAATGGTTAACAAATAAGTCAAAATATCAAATATAAAATCACCATCAGTTCCTTGTCCTAATGGTTAAAAAATATCAAAATATCAAATATAAAATCATTATCAGTTCCTTGTCCTAATGGTTAACAAATATCAAAATATCAAATATAAAATCATCATCAGTTCCTTGTCCTAATGGTTAAAAAATAAGTCAAAATATCAAATATAAAATCATCATCAGTTCCTTGTCCTAATGGTTAAAAAATATCAAAATATCAAATATAAAATCACCATCAGTTCCTTGTCCTAATGGTTAAAAAATAAGTCAAAATATAAAATATAAAATCACCATCAGTTCCTTGTCCTAATGGTTACCATATAAGTCAAAATATAAAATATAAAATCACCATCAGTTCCTTGTCCTAATGGTTAACAAATAAGTCAAAATATCAAATATAAAATCACCATCAGTTCCTTGTCCTAATGGTTAACAAATAAGTCAAAATATCAAATATAAAATCACCATCAGTTCCTTGTCCTAATGGTTAACAAATAAGTCAACGTATCAAATATAAAATCACCATCAGTTCCTTGTCCTAATGGTTAACAAATAAGTCAAAATATCAAATATAAAATCACCATCAGTTCCTTGTCCTAATGGTTAACAAATAAGTCAAAATATCAAATATAAAATCACCATCAGTTCCTTGTCCTAATGGTTAAAAAATATCAAAATATCAAATATAAAATCATTATCAGTTCCTTGTCCTAATGGTTAACAAATATCAAAATATCAAATATAAAATCATCATCAGTTCCTTGTCCTAATGGTTAAAAAATAAGTCAAAATATCAAATATAAAATCATCATCAGTTCCTTGTCCTAATGGTTAAAAAATATCAAAATATCAAATATAAAATCACCATCAGTTCCTTGTCCTAATGGTTAAAAAATAAGTCAAAATATAAAATATAAAATCACCATCAGTTCCTTGTCCTAATGGTTACCATATAAGTCAAAATATAAAATATAAAATCACCATCAGTTCTTTGTCCTAATGGTTAACAAATAAGTCAAAATATCAAATATAAAATCACCATCAGTTCCTTGTCCTAATGGTTAACAAATAAGTCAAAATATCAAATATAAAATCACCATCAGTTCCTTGTCCTAATGGTTAACAAATAAGTCAACGTATCAAATATAAAATCACCATCAGTTCCTTGTCCTAATGGTTAACAAATAAGTCAAAATATCAAATATAAAATCACCATCAGTTCCTTGTCCTAATGGTTAACAAATAAGTCAAAATATCAAATATAAAATCACCATCAGTTCCTTGTCCTAATGGTTAAAAAATATAAAAATATCAAATATAAAATCATTATCAGTTCCTTGTCCTAATGGTTAACAAATATCAAAATATCAAATATAAAATCATCATCAGTTCCTTGTCCTAATGGTTAAAAAATAAGTCAAAATATCAAATATAAAATCATCATCAGTTCCTTGTCCTAATGGTTAAAAAATATCAAATATAAAATCACCATCAGTTCCTTGTCCTAATGGTTAAAAAATAAGTCAAAATATAAAATATAAAATCACCATCAGTTCCTTGTCCTAATGGTTACCATATAAGTCAAAATATAAAATATAAAATCACCATCAGTTCCTTGTCCTAATGGTTAACAAATAAGTCAAAATATCAAATATAAAATCACCATCAGTTCCTTGTCCTAATGGTTAACAAATAAGTCAAAATATCAAATATAAAATCACCATCAGTTCCTTGTCCTAATGGTTAACAAATAAGTCAACGTATCAAATATAAAATCACCATCAGTTCCTTGTCCTAATGGTTAACAAATAAGTCAAAATATCAAATATAAAATCACCATCAGTTCCTTGTCCTAATGGTTAACAAATAAGTCAAAATATCAAATATAAAATCACCATCAGTTCCTTGTCCTAATGGTTAAAAAATATCAAAATATCAAATATAAAATCATTATCAGTTCCTTGTCCTAATGGTTAACAAATATCAAAATATCAAATATAAAATCATCATCAGTTCCTTGTCCTAATGGTTAAAAAATAAGTCAAAATATCAAATATAAAATCATCATCAGTTCCTTGTCCTAATGGTTAAAAAATATCAAAATATCAAATATAAAATCACCATCAGTTCCTTGTCCTAATGGTTAAAAAATAAGTCAAAATATAAAATATAAAATCACCATCAGTTCCTTGTCCTAATGGTTACCATATAAGTCAAAATATAAAATATAAAATCACCATCAGTTCCTTGTCCTAATGGTTAACAAATAAGTCAAAATATCAAATATAAAATCACCATCAGTTCCTTGTCCTAATGGTTAACAAATAAGTCAAAATATCAAATATAAAATCACCATCAGTTCCTTGTCCTAATGGTTAACAAATAAGTCAACGTATCAAATATAAAATCACCATCAGTTCCTTGTCCTAATGGTTAACAAATAAGTCAAAATATCAAATATAAAATCACCATCAGTTCCTTGTCCTAATGGTTAACAAATAAGTCAAAATATCAAATATAAAATCACCATCAGTTCCTTGTCCTAATGGTTAAAAAATATCAAAATATCAAATATAAAATCATTATCAGTTCCTTGTCCTAATGGTTAACAAATATCAAAATATCAAATATAAAATCATCATCAGTTCCTTGTCCTAATGGTTAAAAAATAAGTCAAAATATCAAATATAAAATCATCATCAGTTCCTTGTCCTAATGGTTAAAAAATATCAAAATATCAAATATAAAATCACCATCAGTTCCTTGTCCTAATGGTTAAAAAATAAGTCAAAATATAAAATATAAAATCACCATCAGTTCCTTGTCCTAATGGTTACCATATAAGTCAAAATATAAAATATAAAATCACCATCAGTTCCTTGTCCTAATGGTTAACAAATAAGTCAAAATATCAAATATAAAATCACCATCAGTTCCTTGTCCTAATGGTTAACAAATAAGTCAAAATATCAAATATAAAATCACCATCAGTTCCTTGTCCTAATGGTTAACAAATAAGTCAACGTATCAAATATAAAATCACCATCAGTTCCTTGTCCTAATGGTTAACAAATAAGTCAAAATATCAAATATAAAATCACCATCAGTTCCTTGTCCTAATGGTTAACAAATAAGTCAAAATATCAAATATAAAATCACCATCAGTTCCTTGTCCTAATGGTTAAAAAATATCAAAATATCAAATATAAAATCATTATCAGTTCCTTGTCCTAATGGTTAACAAATATCAAAATATCAAATATAAAATCATCATCAGTTCCTTGTCCTAATGGTTAAAAAATAAGTCAAAATATCAAATATAAAATCATCATCAGTTCCTTGTCCTAATGGTTAAAAAATATCAAAATATCAAATATAAAATCACCATCAGTTCCTTGTCCTAATGGTTAAAAAATAAGTCAAAATATAAAATATAAAATCACCATCAGTTCCTTGTCCTAATGGTTACCATATAAGTCAAAATATAAAATATAAAATCACCATCAGTTCCTTGTCCTAATGGTTAACAAATAAGTCAAAATATCAAATATAAAATCACCATCAGTTCCTTGTCCTAATGGTTAACAAATAAGTCAAAATATCAAATATAAAATCACCATCAGTTCCTTGTCCTAATGGTTAACAAATAAGTCAACGTATCAAATATAAAATCACCATCAGTTCCTTGTCCTAATGGTTAACAAATAAGTCAAAATATCAAATATAAAATCACCATCAGTTCCTTGTCCTAATGGTTAACAAATAAGTCAAAATATCAAATATAAAATCACCATCAGTTCCTTGTCCTAATGGTTAAAAAATATCAAAATATCAAATATAAAATCATTATCAGTTCCTTGTCCTAATGGTTACCAAATATCAAAATATCAAATATAAAATCATCATCAGTTCCTTGTCCTAATGGTTAACAAATAAGTCAAAATATCAAATATAAAATCACCATCAGTTCCTTGTCCTAATGGTTAAAAAATATCAAAATATCAAATATAAAATCATTATCAGTTCCTTGTCCTAATGGTTAACAAATATCAAAATATCAAATATAAAATCATCATCAGTTCCTTGTCCTAATGGTTAAAAAATAAGTCAAAATATCAAATATAAAATCATCATCAGTTCCTTGTCCTAATGGTTAAAAAATATCAAAATATCAAATATAAAATCACCATCAGTTCCTTGTCCTAATGGTTAAAAAATAAGTCAAAATATAAAATATAAAATCACCATCAGTTCCTTGTCCTAATGGTTACCATATAAGTCAAAATATAAAATATAAAATCACCATCAGTTCCTTGTCCTAATGGTTAACAAATAAGTCAAAATATCAAATATAAAATCACCATCAGTTCCTTGTCCTAATGGTTAACAAATAAGTCAAAATATCAAATATAAAATCACCATCAGTTCCTTGTCCTAATGGTTAACAAATAAGTCAACGTATCAAATATAAAATCACCATCAGTTCCTTGTCCTAATGGTTAACAAATAAGTCAAAATATCAAATATAAAATCACCATCAGTTCCTTGTCCTAATGGTTAACAAATAAGTCAAAATATCAAATATAAAATCACCATCAGTTCCTTGTCCTAATGGTTAAAAAATATCAAAATATCAAATATAAAATCATTATCAGTTCCTTGTCCTAATGGTTAACAAATATCAAAATATCAAATATAAAATCATCATCAGTTCCTTGTCCTAATGGTTAAAAAATAAGTCAAAATATCAAATATAAAATCATCATCAGTTCCTTGTCCTAATGGTTAAAAAATATCAAAATATCAAATATAAAATCACCATCAGTTCCTTGTCCTAATGGTTAAAAAATAAGTCAAAATATAAAATATAAAATCACCATCAGTTCCTTGTCCTAATGGTTACCATATAAGTCAAAATATAAAATATAAAATCACCATCAGTTCCTTGTCCTAATGGTTAACAAATAAGTCAAAATATCAAATATAAAATCACCATCAGTTCCTTGTCCTAATGGTTAACAAATAAGTCAAAATATCAAATATAAAATCACCATCAGTTCCTTGTCCTAATGGTTAACAAATAAGTCAACGTATCAAATATAAAATCACCATCAGTTCCTTGTCCTAATGGTTAACAAATAAGTCAAAATATCAAATATAAAATCACCATCAGTTCCTTGTCCTAATGGTTAACAAATAAGTCAAAATATCAAATATAAAATCACCATCAGTTCCTTGTCCTAATGGTTAAAAAATATCAAAATATCAAATATAAAATCATTATCAGTTCCTTGTCCTAATGGTTAACAAATATCAAAATATCAAATATAAAATCATCATCAGTTCCTTGTCCTAATGGTTAAAAAATAAGTCAAAATATCAAATATAAAATCATCATCAGTTCCTTGTCCTAATGGTTAAAAAATATCAAAATATCAAATATAAAATCACCATCAGTTCCTTGTCCTAATGGTTAAAAAATAAGTCAAAATATAAAATATAAAATCACCATCAGTTCCTTGTCCTAATGGTTACCATATAAGTCAAAATATAAAATATAAAATCACCATCAGTTCCTTGTCCTAATGTTAACAAATAAGTCAAAATATCAAATATAAAATCACCATCAGTTCCTTGTCCTAATGGTTAACAAATAAGTCAAAATATCAAATATAAAATCACCATCAGTTCCTTGTCCTAATGGTTAACAAATAAGTCAACGTATCAAATATAAAATCACCATCAGTTCCTTGTCCTAATGGTTAACAAATAAGTCAAAATATCAAATATAAAATCACCATCAGTTCCTTGTCCTAATGGTTAACAAATAAGTCAAAATATCAAATATAAAATCACCATCAGTTCCTTGTCCTAATGGTTAAAAAATATCAAAATATCAAATATAAAATCATTATCAGTTCCTTGTCCTAATGGTTAACAAATATCAAAATATCAAATATAAAATCATCATCAGTTCCTTGTCCTAATGGTTAAAAAATAAGTCAAAATATCAAATATAAAATCATCATCAGTTCCTTGTCCTAATGGTTAAAAAATATCAAAATATCAAATATAAAATCACCATCAGTTCCTTGTCCTAATGGTTAAAAAATAAGTCAAAATATAAAATATAAAATCACCATCAGTTCCTTGTCCTAATGGTTACCATATAAGTCAAAATATAAAATATAAAATCACCATCAGTTCCTTGTCCTAATGGTTAACAAATAAGTCAAAATATCAAATATAAAATCACCATCAGTTCCTTGTCCTAATGGTTAACAAATAAGTCAAAATATCAAATATAAAATCACCATCAGTTCCTTGTCCTAATGGTTAACAAATAAGTCAACGTATCAAATATAAAATCACCATCAGTTCCTTGTCCTAATGGTTAACAAATAAGTCAAAATATCAAATATAAAATCACCATCAGTTCCTTGTCCTAATGGTTAACAAATAAGTCAAAATATCAAATATAAAATCACCATCAGTTCCTTGTCCTAATGGTTAAAAAATATCAAAATATCAAATATAAAATCATTATCAGTTCCTTGTCCTAATGGTTAACAAATATCAAAATATCAAATATAAAATCATCATCAGTTCCTTGTCCTAATGGTTAAAAAATAAGTCAAAATATCAAATATAAAATCATCATCAGTTCCTTGTCCTAATGGTTAAAAAATATCAAAATATCAAATATAAAATCACCATCAGTTCCTTGTCCTAATGGTTAAAAAATAAGTCAAAATATAAAATATAAAATCACCATCAGTTCCTTGTCCTAATGGTTACCATATAAGTCAAAATATAAAATATAAAATCACCATCAGTTCCTTGTCCTAATGGTTAACAAATAAGTCAAAATATCAAATATAAAATCACCATCAGTTCCTTGTCCTAATGGTTAACAAATAAGTCAAAATATCAAATATAAAATCACCATCAGTTCCTTGTCCTAATGGTTAACAAATAAGTCAACGTATCAAATATAAAATCACCATCAGTTCCTTGTCCTAATGGTTAACAAATAAGTCAAAATATCAAATATAAAATCACCATCAGTTCCTTGTCCTAATGGTTAACAAATAAGTCAAAATATCAAATATAAAATCACCATCAGTTCCTTGTCCTAATGGTTAAAAAATATCAAAATATCAAATATAAAATCATTATCAGTTCCTTGTCCTAATGGTTAACAAATATCAAAATATCAAATATAAAATCATCATCAGTTCCTTGTCCTAATGGTTAAAAAATAAGTCAAAATATCAAATATAAAATCATCATCAGTTCCTTGTCCTAATGGTTAAAAAATATCAAAATATCAAATATAAAATCACCATCAGTTCCTTGTCCTAATGGTTAAAAAATAAGTCAAAATATAAAATATAAAATCACCATCAGTTCCTTGTCCTAATGGTTACCATATAAGTCAAAATATAAAATATAAAATCACCATCAGTTCCTTGTCCTAATGGTTAACAAATAAGTCAAAATATCAAATATAAAATCACCATCAGTTCCTTGTCCTAATGGTTAACAAATAAGTCAAAATATCAAATATAAAATCACCATCAGTTCCTTGTCCTAATGGTTAACAAATAAGTCAACGTATCAAATATAAAATCACCATCAGTTCCTTGTCCTAATGGTTAACAAATAAGTCAAAATATCAAATATAAAATCACCATCAGTTCCTTGTCCTAATGGTTAACAAATAAGTCAAAATATCAAATATAAAATCACCATCAGTTCCTTGTCCTAATGGTTAAAAAATATCAAAATATCAAATATAAAATCATTATCAGTTCCTTGTCCTAATGGTTAACAAATATCAAAATATCAAATATAAAATCATCATCAGTTCCTTGTCCTAATGGTTAAAAAATAAGTCAAAATATCAAATATAAAATCATCATCAGTTCCTTGTCCTAATGGTTAAAAAATATCAAAATATCAAATATAAAATCACCATCAGTTCCTTGTCCTAATGGTTAAAAAATAAGTCAAAATATAAAATATAAAATCACCATCAGTTCCTTGTCCTAATGGTTACCATATAAGTCAAAATATAAAATATAAAATCACCATCAGTTCCTTGTCCTAATGGTTAACAAATAAGTCAACGTATCAAATATAAAATCACCATCAGTTCCTTGTCCTAATGGTTAACAAATAAGTCAAAATATCAAATATAAAATCACCATCAGTTCCTTGTCCTAATGGTTAACAAATAAGTCAAAATATCAAATATAAAATCACCATCAGTTCCTTGTCCTAATGGTTAAAAAATATCAAAATATCAAATATAAAATCATTATCAGTTCCTTGTCCTAATGGTTAACAAATATCAAAATATCAAATATAAAATCATCATCAGTTCCTTGTCCTAATGGTTAAAAAATAAGTCAAAATATCAAATATAAAATCATCATCAGTTCCTTGTCCTAATGGTTAAAAAATATCAAAATATCAAATATAAAATCACCATCAGTTCCTTGTCCTAATGGTTAACAAATAAGTCAAAATATCAAATATAAAATCACCATCAGTTCCTTGTCCTAATGGTTAACAAATAAGTCAAAATATCAAATATAAAATCACCATCAGTTCCTTGTCCTAATGGTTAACAAATAAGTCAAAATATCAAATATAAAATCACCATCAGTTCCTTGTCCTAATGGTTAACAAATAAGTCAAAATATCAAATATAAAATCACCATCAGTTCCTTGTCCTAATGGTTAACAAATAAGTCAAAATATCAAATATAAAACCATCATCAGTTCCTTGTCCTAATGGTTAACAAATAAGTCAAAATATCAAATATAAAATCACCATCAGTTCCTTGTCCTAATGGTTAACAAATAAGTCAAAATATCAAATATAAAATCACCATCAGTTCCTTGTCCTAATGGTTAACAAATAAGTCAAAATATCAAATATAAAATCACCATCAGTTCCTTGTCCTAATGGTTAACAAATAAGTCAAAATATCAAATATAAAATCACCATCAGTTCCTTGTCCTAATGGTTAACAAATTTCAAAATATCAAATATAAAATCACCATCAGTTCCTTGTCCTAATGGTTAACAAATAAGTCAAAATATCAAATATAAAATCACCATCAGTTCCTTGTCCTAATGGTTAACAAATAAGTCAAAATATCAAATATAAAATCACCATCAGTTCCTTGTCCTAATGGTTAACAAATAAGTCAAAATATCAAATATAAAATCACCATCAGTTCCTTGTCCTAATGGTTAACAAATAAGTCAAAATATCAAATATAAAATCACCATCAGTTCCTTGTCCTAATGGTTAACAAATAAGTCAAAATATCAAATATAAAATCACCATCTGTTCCTTGTCCTAATGGTTCTGGTTAAAGAATATTTATTTCTCAAAAAGAAATTACATTTCACTTATATGAGAAACAATTTAAATGACATTTTCTTATGCTTCGACAGCTAAGTTACGGTTAAATTAGTTTTACTACTTAAAAATAGTGTTAGTTAGGTAAAGATACTTAGATATTTTATAGCATTAATGTAAGTACGTTGTATCACAATAATTATCAAATAATGTACTAAGAAAGTTAAATTTTAAAAGCGCCGTAAACAATATGCTTAATAGTAAAACGACCGGTTTTACTCCGTAACACGATCTACCGCCGCGTTTGCTAATCGGTAGATTAAGAATGCACCGTCACAATAACAAGCCACAGTGCAGAGACTAACGGATGGACATCTCGTTTATCTTAGTAAAGATAGGTCGTTTAGAATGTGGTTTTTTAATTTATTTTTAAAGACGTTGTACGAGCTAGCATTCTTAACCTCCTTTGGTAATTTGTTATAAATTTGCACTCCTGCAAACCCAATAGTTCTGGTGCCTTGTGTAGTTCGAACGTTTGGAAGCAAGATATGATCTTTTCTACGACTGCTTCGATTATGTATTTGGTGAACTTTAGTAAATGTAATTTGTGTGTGTATTGATTTATTCAGAATTTTTCTTACTAGTATACAAGTACAATAGTTAAAAAGTTGTTTCAAGTTCATATATTTCGTTTCTTTGTAAATGTTTACCGTAGGTGCTAAGTAGTCGTAGTGGAATAGCATCTTAATTAGTTTATTTTGTGTAATCTGTAGGTCTTTTAAATTAGTTTTGGGAGCACTTCCCCAGATTTCAATTAAATAAAGGAGATGAGGTTTTACAAGGGAATTATATATTGTGTGACGTACTTTCAAAGGCAAGCACCGCATCAAACCACGTAAAGAACCCAATAATGATGACAGTTTGTTACGAATGTGGTCTATTTGTTTATTCCAGCTAAGCCGACTGTCCATTCGTAGGCCAAGATATTTTTCCGAATCCTTTTGTTGCAATACTTCTAAACCAACCTTTAAAGGAGCGTGAGATGCAATTTTTTTGTTTTTCGATTTGTATATTACGTAGCAAGTTTTAGAAGCATTTATCGTGAGTAAATTACCCTGAAACCAATGGACTAAATTGTCCAGGTCTTCCTGTGCCTGGTCTATCATATCTGTTATAGACGTCCCGAAATAAAAGAGACATGTATCATCCGCATAGAGCGATATGTTTCCGTGTAGTGTGATTTCTTGTATGGAATTTATATATATAAGAAACAACAGGGGTCCAAGTATAGATCCCTGGGGCACCCCATACGTTATCTCATGTGGCGAACTGCAAGAATCTCCAATTTTGACAATTTGAAATCGGTTACTCAGATATGACTCGAGCATTTTATAGGCTGTTCCGGATATCCCTATGTCTTTTAGTTTTTTTAGTAAGATGGAGTGACTGACCGTGTCAAATGCCTTTTTTAGGTCGATAAATATGCCTAAAGCTATCTTATTTTGATCTATATTTGTCCTAATTTTAGTCACCAAGTCTGCTGTTGCCGATAGAGTATTAGATTGTGATCGGAACCCATACTGTTGTTTAAAGAGAAAATCAATTGATGTTAAGTATTTATCTATACGCGAATATATGACCTTTTCAAAAATTTTGGAGACAACAGGTAAAACCGATATGGGTCGGTAATTACTCGGGTCTGTCTTCGTCCCCGACTTGTAGATAGGAGTCACTTTGGCTAGCTTCAAGGAATCAGGAAATATTCCTTCAGCAAGATATTTGTTGATACAGTTTGTCAGTGTGTCCACTAATAAGTTACTTAAAGACTTAATAACTTTAGCCGTAATACCATCTATGCCTGCACTACAATTTTGATCAAGATTTTTAATTATTTTAGAAATTTCATCGTTTTGACATGGAGTAAAATCTGAAAGTTGGTGGTTATAATATTGTTTTGCATTTGGTGGTGAATTCAATATCTGTTGATTTTGTGTAGGAATTGAATTTGCTAGTGTGTACCCAATGGTTGAGAAAAAATGATTAAATGCCTCGCATATTGCATTTCCATCCGTTATCGGACCAGACTCCGTTATTAGTTTTGGAGGAGTGCTATCTAATTTAATTTTATTGTTAGATAATGTATTTATCAGTTTCCACATCTTCTTTGGGTCCCCTGTGTGCTTCTTAAATTCTTTTAGATAGTAATTGTCTTTAGTACTCCTAATATTTTCGGCTGTATTGTTTCGGATTGACTTAAATTCATTTTTCAGTTCTTCATTATTGGGATCTTGTCTTAGTCTGTACCATGTTTCGTTCCTGAGTTTGATTTTCATAGTAACTTCCTTACAAATCCAATCTTGTTGAGGTAGATTCTGTATTTTTGTTTTAGTTATTTCACTTCTGTTCATACTATTCTTGATTAGTTTTTCCAGACTGTTGTAGTAGTTGTCATTATGGTCGGCAATTAAACTCTTTATAGTATCTTGAAGTTTTTTGTAGTCTATTGCTCTGTATATGATTCGTTTCTTTGGTGGGATCTTGTATCTTTTCATGGATAAGTAAATTTGTTTATGGTCAGACATAGGAGGGTCCAGAATGGACATATGAAAACTTTTATCCTTTAGATTGGAGCATACATGATCGAGAATAGTTTTAGTAGTTGGTGTTTCTCGTGTGCAATAAGTTTCTTCAATATTGTTTAAGATTCTATAGCCTGTTTCGCGAAGCATTTCGCAGTATCTTTTACTGTTCCGATTTTTTGTGAGAAGGTCAATATTAAAATCGCCAAATACTAATGCACGTTTTTTTAGATGTAGTTGGTCTGAATAAACATCCAAAAATTCAGCAAAATTATTGCTTCCAGGATTATATACAACGCCTATATCAAGAGCGTATTTCTCAAGATGAACCCATAAGTAGTTAATACCTCCAGTGTACGCTTCTTCTTTTAGTGTATGGTTTAGATCGTTATGGACGTAGATGGAAACTCCACCGCCCATAGAATCAGTTCTAATATTGAAATAGTGCGTGTAATTAGGAAGTTGAAAGGATATAGTTTCTTCATTAGTTTTCAACCATGTTTCGGTCAGTAAAATGACATGTGTTGAGCTATCAATTGACCGCAACGTACATTTCAATTCATCAAATTTACCTTGTTTGCGTATGCTTCTTACATTAGCGTAGAAGAAATTTAGGCATGTCTTAGTTACGTGTCGTAGATCTTGATAAGTATGACATAATTGGTAGGTAGTTATCTCATCAGTGGTCTGTTGTAGTTTCGGCGGTGTTAGTTTTTTGACGTTGTTTGTATGATTTTAGGAGAGCCTTTAATGTATTTAATGATGAGGTCTTTTTCACCATTTTCTTTACGGCGGGTCAATTCCTGACTGAGCTCCTTCAGTAGGTTTTTTTCAGTGGGAGTTTGGTCATAGTAAATTCTGATGTTTGAAGGAAGTTTAGTCTTATATCTCATAATGTCTTTAACGTCTTGAGGACTATCAAGGCAAACTTTTAAGGGGCGAATCTTACCAGTGAAAATATTTCCAAGTCTCATAGCTTTGTTAATTTCAGGACTGACTGACAGTGATTCTTGAAGGATTATTAACTAAAGAAAACAGAAAGTTTCTTAAATTAATTGGATTGTTAAAATGAGTATACTAAATATAGTGGATCCTCTCATTCAAGATAGTAGTATTGAAAGTATAGAGTATCATTCGTATAAGCCGTACGTAACAAGTTTTAACGAAAACGATGAAATACGAATACCAATCAATCAACAAGATTTATACGTATTACCTTCAATGAGTACTTTGTATTTGGAGGGTTGTGTTAATGTGATTAAGAAGGAACAAAAAACCAAAGTGCCAAACGTACATTTTACTAATGCATTGGAGAATATCGCGTATTTGTTTGACTGCTGATATTGTAAAAATGTATCGAATGATAAAGGTAGATGAACATGATGTTGATTACCAAAGAATATTGTGGAGGAATGATACTGCTGAAGACATGAAACATTACAGAATGCTAAAAGTGACATTTGGCGTAGCATCTGCTCCATATCTAGCGGTAAAGGCATTACAGCAACTAAGCATCGATGAGGGGCACAAATATCCATCGGCAGCTCAAGCAGTAGTAAGCCAGTTCTACATGGACGATCTGTTAGCAGGATGCGAAACTGTAGAAGAAGGAATAAATTTGTACAGGGAAATGAATGAGCTTGTGGAAAAGGGAGGATTTAGTCGACAAAAATGGACAAGTAACAGTGAAGAATTACTGCAGGAAATGAAGGAAAGTGAGAAGAAAAGGGATGAAGGCAAGGAAGAAGAATTCAAGGAAGGATTGAAAATAAAAACAGATGAAGTAATGAAGATCGTTGGACTTACCTGGAATCGCAGCGATGACTCCTTCCGCTACAAGATAGACGTTGCTGACGTACAGGAACCTGCAACAAAAAGAAAAATTATTTCAGATATATGTCGACTTTACGACCCACTGGGATGGGTAGGGCCTAGTATTATTATTTCAAAAATGCTAATTCAGAAACTATGGCTGACTGGTTTGGACTGGGACGAAAAAGTCCCAGAAAGTATTTTAATTGAATGGAAAACTTATAAAGAGCAATTAAAAATGTTAACTAACGTATCGATACCTCGTTGGATTGGTTTTAGAAAAGGAGACTACATAGAATTGCACGGGTTTAGCGACGCTTCAAAGGATGCTTATGCTGCAGTTGTATATGCTCGAGTTGTTGATTCCAAGGAGCACATACACGTGTCTTTAATAGCAGCTAAAACTAAAGTAGCTCCTATTAAACAAGTTTCTATCCCTCGACTTGAACTGTGTGGTGCTGTTTTACTAACGCGATTAATGATGGAAGTAGCATCGGTTATGAAAATTGAAAAAACTTATCTGCATGCTTGGACGGACTCCTCTGTGGTCCTCGCTTGGTTAAACAGCCACCCAAGTCGCTGGAAGGTGTTTGTGGCTAATCGTGTGTCGGAAGTAATTTCTAATTTGGATTCTCATCATTGGTCACATGTGTCATCGAAATGCAACCCAGCAGACGCAGCATCCAGAGGTCAATCCCCGGCTGAACTAGTGAGGAACTCGATGTGGTTTGAAGGTCCAGAGTTTCTGAAAAAGGATCACATTGAGTATACAAAGCCTAAGGATATTAGCACAAATATAGAGGAAGTAGCTACAAGAACTCACTGTACCACAGTTGATAGCTCCATACTGAAAAGATTTTCTTCACTTACGAAAATGGTTAGAGTGATTTCTTACTGCAAACGCTTCGTCGACAACCTGAAAAGGAATAAATTAGACAGAATTGTCGGGTTTTTGACAACCCAGGAAATAAATGATGCAATGAATTGTTGCCTACGACAGTGTCAGGAAGAACATTTTAGTGAAGAAATAGCAATTGTCAAGAAGAATGAAAACTTACCAAAGCGTAGCAGTCTGCGAGCTTTAAACCCGTTCTTGGATGAAGATCGAGTCTTGAGAGTCGGTGGTAGGCTGGAACATTCTTCATTGAGTTCAGGTCGCAAACATCCTATTGTGATACCCAAAGAGTCGCATTTAACAAGTCTTATTGTTATGGACGCTCATAAGCAGACACTTCACGGTGGCCCTCAGGCAATGTTGTGCTACTTGCGAGCTAAGTATTGGATTTTGGGAGCTGGGCGACTTGTTAAGTCATGCTTTCGAAGTTGCGTGACATGTGTTAAAAACACAGGAAATACCCATACTCAATTGATGGGACAGTTACCATCAGTGAGGACAACTCCAGCGCGGCCTTTTAAAAGCAGTGGAGTAGACTACGCTGGACCTATCCAAATACGGACATCTAAGGGCCGTGGTCACAAATCGCATAAAGGATACATTTGTTTGTTTGTGTGCATGGTGACTCGAGCAGTCCATTTGGAAGTTGTGACTGACCTCACTACTGAAGGATTCCTACAGTCGTTTAAAAGATTTGTGTCTAGGCGCGGTTATTGCTCGGACATTTGGAGTGATAATGCCACAAATTTCGCAGGAGCAGCCAGCGAACTGAATAAATTATTTAAACACGAAAAGGGATCGATGGTTGCAGACATTGCTGAATATTTAGCCACTAACGGATGCACATGGCACTTCATCCCGTCCCACTCTCCTAACTTTGGAGGGTTGTGGGAGGCAGGCGTGAAATCCGTTAAATATCATCTGAAAAGAACTATCGGTACCTCAACGCTGACATTCGAAGAAATTTATACAGTTCTGGCTCAAATAGAAGCCTGTTTGAACTCCAGGCCTCTCTCAGTGCTTACCGGAACCGAGGATGAAAATTTTACCATCCTTACACCAGGTCACTTTCTGGTTGGTGAAGCTTTAGTTACCCCACCTGAAAGAAACTTTGAATCTGCAAACGTGAGTTCACTACGGAGGTGGCAATATACCCAGAGGATGACTCAGGATTTCTGGCGTCAGTGGTCCAGAGAATATTTAAATAAATTTTATAAAAGATATCGCTGGGCTTCTCAAATGCCTCAGCCACGTATCGGCGATGTAGTTACAGTACGCGACGAAAATTTACCAGTGTGTCGTTGGCTATATGGTAGGGTGATTGCTACTCATCCTGGCGAAGACAATTTAGTACGCGTAGTAACGTTAAAGGTTAAAAATGGTACTATTAAACGTCCTGTAAGTAAGTTGTGTCGGCTTCCCATCACAGATTGAAATCTAAATGTAGTATAGAACAATTTGTTACTTTCATGTAAACTGTACCTACAATTATGTAACCTTTTGTAAAACTTTGTGTTAACTTGATTTTTTTTATATTGTTGTTACAACTAGCGAAGCACATGTTTAAAATGATGTTTTCTTTACTATGGTATGTTGCCAATATTAAATTTTGCAGTAAGCTTATATGTAATAATTTCCTGTATGTAATAATTTGTTAATGTTAGCATTTGATCAGTCATATGTTATGGACAATGCTCAGCTTGTCCATGGTGGGCGATGTATGTTAATGTCACTTTCGATCGAGTGTAGATCGACGAGCGGTTCAGCTAGTGAGGTCGGTTCAAATTAGTTCCAAGCTGTGCTAAGAGATGGCTCACACAATTGACTCGCAAAAGGCTGAATCGCGGTGACAAGATTTGCAGGGAATAATAGTTTATATTTTTTTTTAAATCAATAAAGTTAAGTCTTCGGTCAGTGCTTCAAAAGTGGTTTTATTTATAAAAGTGTACAGTCCTTCGCGAAGTGAAAAAGTAGTGTTTTTACAATATTAAAAGTTGAAAAGTGACTTTTTGTTCGCCTACTCCTCACTTTGTTTGTACCCGTTTTTACCACTTCATAAATAAATCTAGTCTGGTGCCAAGTTCACATAGGTGAGGTAGGATTCAAACTCACAACCGCCTGATCAGCAGTTGAACCTCACTACTTCTCAAATAAAATCAAGATTAATAAAATTATATGTCACTCATATGAGGTATGTATTCTTTCAGGTCAAACTTGCAGCTCAAGTGTTCAGTAGGCAAGTAGCCACATCACTAGAAGTATATATGAAGTCACTGCTGTTTCTACAGGAGCATGAGTTTGCTATTCCGAATATGGACATTGAAAGTGGTCTATTTACAGCAGAAATCCTTATGTTTGTAAATGATTTGTTTGATAGCTTAAATGGATTTGGTTACTCATTTGGAAAATTGCAACATGCTTTGTCGTTAAATTCTGAACACATTGAATTCTGGAATACTGCTGTGAAGAAATTGGATTCAATTAAATTTGATGCTACCAACGAAAGGGAAAGCAAGCCTTTATCATTGAAGCATTTTGTGCAGAATATAAAATCAATAATGAGTTTGTGGACTGATTTACGCTCTATTGAGGGTGTAAAGTTTTTGAGTCTCAGGCGTTTGAATCAAGACCCATTAGAAAACTTTTTTGGACAAATAAGAGCACATGGTTGTTTCAGCACAAATCCTGATTGTAGCCACTTTGTCTCAGCCTTTAAAACATTGCTAATTAACAACATCACTACTGGCAAGTCATTGTACACAAATTGTGCCAGTGATGATGATAAAATGTTGGGTACACTTAAAAATCTTGTAGCCCAACAAAAATATGGATCTTACATTGATGATATTCAAAGTAATGATACTATTTTCATGGAGAATTTAATTCCCTCTGAGAATTCTCTGCAAAGCAAAGTTGTGCCATATATTGCTGGCGCGATTTGTCATTCTTTGATACCAAAATTGCACTGCACAGATTGTGATGACTGTAAAAAAGCGTTATTGTCTGGGAAGGAGTCTTCTCATTCATTGATTGAATTGAGAGAGTATACTTCTAATAAAGACAGATTATGCTATCCATCCAAAAACTTAAGTCTCATTGTCTGGCAGGGTATTTACATTGTTGACAGGATGCTACCATCAATGTGTAGTGTTCATATTTATCCTGACTTGATACATTCATTGGAACAAAGAATTGATACCACATGGTATAATTGTGTGATGCACAAAGAAGCTTTTCTCAAAGCTTTTTGGTTGTTTGTTATTAGAATGCAAGCAAGGCAATGGTGCATTAATTTTAATAGACGAATTCATAACATTGATTCTAGGCCTAAAGATACAGAAATGGAAACTTTAATCCGTACAGCAGTTACAAAAGGATCTAGTTATAGGTCAGTAAGGAGGCGTAGTACATAACTGGCTCTGTGTCACTAGCATAACTGATTCAGTGTGTTTCTCTTCAGTGGGACTCTCTCTCTTTGTGGCTTTATGATATTACTGCACTTCGAAACTTCAAATCTTAGTCAAATTGTTTTAATGTGTTCAGAAATTGATGTCAATTTGATTGATTTGATTGATCATGTGTTTAGTAATGGCTAATAAGTAAATGTAAAGCAGGATATAACATGCCAGCTTTTGTATAAATAGTACTAATTATAAAAATGAAAATTGTAAATATATTTTTTAAGTCAAGCTATTTATTAGGTATGTTCTAATTCTGTGTGGTATAGAACTTACTATCTGACACTTATTCTAAGAATGTAAATTGTAAATAATTTTGTAAGTAAAGTTATTAAGCATGTAGCAATTTTGTTGTGCCATACTTTGTTTCTAAGCTTATCATTTAGCTAGGATAAAAGCTATCACTCTGTTTAGTTTTTTTATGTATTAAATACTGCATTGCATGAGCTTGTAAATGATGCCAACTAAGTACCTATTCAAAATTTAATTGTATTTGTAGCAAATCACTGGCTCACTATAACAAGACTATATTACCGTTAAAGCACTTTTTGTGTTAGCATAGCATAGCCATTGTCGCGTCTCTGGGGCGCGATGAGGTGATAGTATTTGTGGAATCACCAGTAAAACTCCGTTTAAACTTTGTATTTTTGATTTAATTTAACAATCGCACTGCGCACAGGTGAATAGAAAAAAGTGAAGTGGCCATTTTGCAAAATGGCGATAAAAAGTAGTTACATTAGGCAAGCGCCTTGACTTTTACTACGACCATTACTGCATCGATGTTGTATATTTCGTTACTAAAATAGAAGGCTCCAACATCCTCCCGGCGTTGAAACAGCTGCGGTCGTTTCAAGAGTCTTCATTATTCGCCCTGGGTAGCGGGCACAGGCGCGTGAAGGATCTTCTGACGCACCCTCGTACAGTGTTGATGTCGGCCACACGTGATATGCCGTCTGGCCCTGGATATAGACGGGCGACTCGGCCAAGTCGCCAGGACAGGGGCGGCACGTTATCCTCTTCGATGAGTACCAAGTCGCCGATGTTGATGGGCTCATAGCGTTGGCGCCATTTGGTACGCATTTGCATCTCGTTGAGGTATTCCTTTTGCCAACGCTGCCAAAAGTGTCTGCGAATTTGCTCGAGACGGGCGTAGCGCTGCAGAGGGCTGGGTCTCTCGTCGGTGGCTGGAGCCGCCGTCGGCAAAGCCGTCAGCGGTCGCCCGATCAGATAGTGCCCTGGGGATAGGAAAGAGTAGTCGTCAGGAGAGGAGGATAATGGGTGCAAGGGACGGCTGTTTAGGATAGCCTCCACTTGCACAAGAAGCGTATTAAATTCTTCCTGAGTTAAATTTGTGTTACCTAAAACACGCTTAATATGAAATTTGCAGGACTTGACCCCTGCTTCGGCTAGGCCATTAAAGTGAGGAGCATAGGCGGGAGAAAAAACGAAGTGAATACCGTCTTGCGTCGCAGAGTCAGTTATAGAAGCGCTACTCGACTTGATAAAGTTGCCTACGTCCTTCGAAGCTGCCACAAAGTTACGACCATTATCGCAAAAAATCTCTGCCGGTTTGCCCCTACGAGAAATAAAACGTCGCAAAGAAAGTAGGAAGGCATCCTTACTGAGTTCACTGACCCCCTCCAAGTGTATGCATTTATAGCGCATACATACAAATATAGCCAAATAATATTTAATAGTTTTAGCACCGCGCCCCTTTCTATTTAAAACTGCAAATGGACCTGCAAAATCGAGCGCGACTGATAAAAAAGGGAAGTCGGGCGTGACCCGCTGTGTAGGTAAGTTACCCATTAGTGGACGCAGCGAGCGCGGGCGCATTCGCCAACAGGTTATGCAATCGCGCACAGCGCGGCGAGCGCCTCTTCGACCATCTATCGGCCAGACGTACTCGCGCACGCAGGCTAGCAGCAGCTGTGGGCCGGCGTGCATGTGACGGATGTGTTCGTATGCAAATATTAACTTAGTTAAATGGTGAGACGAATGTAAAAGGATTTGATGTTTCTTACCGAAGCTCAAGGGTGAGGCGTCAATTCGACCCCCCACACGAATTACGTCATCATGATCTATAAATGGCAATAAAGACAAAATATTAGATTTAGGACTTAATGTTTTGTTATTGTGTAATGATGCGTACTCGTCGATGAATGTTTGTTTTTGAGATAGTTTGCATAGATGAATGAGTGAGTGATTGAGTTCTGATAGTGTGAGGTGACCCTTATTTTTATTTTTAGGATGTTTGATATTATGTATAAATCTTTTTATGTATGCGAACGTACGTTGCAGTTTTGTAAATTTAGAATAGTTTTTTATTTGTATGACAGGTTGTTCGTTAGTAGAAATTAAGTTTATAGATTTTTTGATCTCTGGTAGCTCGTTAGATAGATGTGAATTTAGCACGGGCCAAGTACTTTCAGGCTGCGTAAGAAACTTAGGCCCGGACCACCATAGATCTGATCCCTGAATATTTTGAGGATCTACGCCTCGCGAGATTAGGTCCGCCGGATTGTGAGCGGTAGGTACGTATCGCCAGGCTCTTGTGTCAGTCAGTTCCGTTATCTCAACAACCCGATTAGCCACAAAGGTTTTTAAATTCCGCGGATCATTCCGAAGCCATCCTAGGACTACGCTGGAGTCGGTCCAATGAACGTGGTCAGAAAAAGAAAAGCGAGTGGACTCGACTACCGATTTACATAGATGCGCGGCCAGGAGGGCTGCACACAACTCGAGCCGCGGGATAGTGACTGGCTTGAGAGGAGCGACCTTGGACTTGGAACACAACAAGCGGGCGGTTACGCAACTCGACGCGTTCTTCGATAACAGGTACACACAGGCACCGTAGGCTACCTGCGATGCGTCGCTAAATGAATGGAGCGCAATATAAATAGGTGAATCGCATAGTACGCGCCTTGGAATTTTTAATGATAATAATGAACTGAGATTGGACTGGAAAATAACCCACTCTTTCGAAATAGGTACAGAAGCGGGTTCGTCCCAGTTCATTCCTTTCAACCACAACTTTTGAATGAGAATTTTAGGTTTTATAATAATTGGACTTAATAAACCAAGCGGATCGAATATTTTAAATAGATTAGATAAAATTAGTCGCTTAGTTAAAATAGTATTTATGTTTGTAGTTACGTTGTCAATGTCAATGGGAAAATAAAATCGGTCCTCGGATGGGTTCCACCCTAGACCGAGCATGTTTGTTGATTGACTAAAATATAGGTTGTCATTATCGTTAGATGATTGTTTTATGATAGAGGAATTAGAGCGGAACTTGCGCAGAGAAAAACAACCCTCTTCTAGAGCTTGGGACACAGAGCTTTGAATATCTAGCAGTTTAGCCTCTGTGTCAGCGCCAGTAAGAAGATCGTCCACCAGAAAATCATGTTGAATGATGGTTTTGATCTCCTCGCTCGTACACTCCTCTCCGATCTGCCACAGACAGCGTGTGCTCAGATAGCTGGCACTTGCGAACCCGTAAGTGACAGTATTGAGACGTAACGCTTGGATGGGTTCAGATTCGTCTTCTCTCCATAGGATAAGTTGCAGATTTCGGTGATCATCGTGCATCTGTATCTGCCGGTACATCTTCTCGATGTCACCGGTCAGAATATATTTGTGCTGCCGAGATCTGATGAGTATGGAGAAAAGAGAATCTTGTAGACTAGGACCCACCAGCTGTATGTCGTTTATAGACAGACCGGAAGTAGTGCGTGAGGAACCATCAAATACGACGCGTATCTTTGTTGATTCGCTGCTTTCTTTAAAAACAGCGTGATGACTGAGATAGTACGCGGGTTCGATTACTGGCTTGGGACATTCTGATAGATGGCCCAGTGAAGCATACTCTCTAATAAAATCCACGTATTGGGTTTTAACTTGAGGTTGCCGTTTGAAGCGTCTCTCTAGATGGAGAAAGCGCCTTTTAGCGGTTTTATATGAATCGCCTAAACAATCGGGTGAGTCAGATAGGGGCAATTTTACACAAAATCTGCCCGACTCGAGCCGAGTAGTTGTTTGTTTAAAATGTAGTTCGCATGCTTTGTCGTTTTCACTCAGCAGCTTTGTTTGTGGCAATTCTTCCAATTCCCAAAATTGGCACATTTGTTTATGAATGTCAACTAGGTGTGAATGCGCGGGAAATTGTACTTGAATTGCATGATTGCAATGCGTGGTTCGCTTTTTCTTGTATGATAAAGATGCATGCATATTACTGTCAGTTATGTTCCCAGCGACCAGCCAACCTAACTGGGAACTTCTTAGCTTAGGTAGGTTATCACCCAGGTCAATGACCTCGCAGCCAAGTATGTCCCAGAAGACGTCTGCGCCCAGTAGCATTTCGACCGGTGCAGGTTGATAAAAATTAGGATCGGCAAGTTGAAGGCCATGTGGTAACTTTAATGACTGAACATTAATATGGGACTTAGGTAGCAACCCAGTCAACTGCTTTAATATTAGACATGAGTAGTGTATTATTGGGCATTCTACCCCACCTTCGTTCGCTTTCGCTCACCTCCGTTCGCTGCGCTCACTCCGGGCGGGGTAGAATACCCAATAATGAAAAGTCTGTTCATCCGTTGCTAAAAGGTGGTTGCGATATTGATATCCGTCTGTTGTGTCATGAAGCTTTGGTTGTTTAGTTTCTTATAAAATATCAAGGTATAATGCAAATTACTCATTTCTCTTCCAACTTTATAGTGGTTCGAACATGTTATTTATTAAACAACCTTATTCTTTACATATAAACCCAATTTGCGGATCTACTACTGAAAATACAAATAGACATGGCAAGCTTCTGCCTAGCACTATTCGATGCATCATTTGTGGTCCATCAAACTGTGGGAAAACCAATTTATTAATTGGTCTTCTATTACATGAACACGGGATAAACTTCTTGAATGTTTATATTTTCTCTAAAACTTTATTTCAACCCAAATATGTTTTCTTAGAAAATGTCTTAAACTTAGTACCTGAAATTAATTTCTATAAATTTAAAGAAAACGACAGTGTATTAAGTCCGCAGAAAGCAAAACCAAATTCAGTGATCATATTTGATGACGTTGCATGTGAAAAACAGAATAACATACGTGACTACTTTGCTACTGGAAGACACAAACAAATTGATTGTTTTTACTTAAACCAAACATATAGCAAGATTCCAAAACAACTTATTAGGGACAATGCTAACGTTATTGTTCTTTTTAAGCAAGATGACATAAACCTCAAACATGTATACGATGAACATGTGAATACGGATATGACATGGAATCAGTTCCGTGAAATGTGTACTAAAGTCTGGAGCGTTCCTTTTAATTATTTAGTAATAAACAAAGATTGCGAAAAAAATAAAGGAGGTTACAGAAAAAACTTTGACACGTTTGTTATGCTAGATTAACTGGTGCTTTTCATATATAAGATGATAAAAATTAATTTATATTCATTTACTTTTCCATCCTTGCCTGAAATAGGGCTCATTAACATATAGCTATGACGATTACAGAAAAAAAATTGAAAGAACAAATTGTAAAATCTGCAGATGCTGTTAAAAGAAAGGTAAAACTTATGCAAAATTTAAAATCAGACAATGAGATGGCTATCGAATCTGCATTAAAACCATTAACAGATCCTCTCAACAAGTTGGTGTCAGCACGTATCTCGTCTAGTAATGGTATGTTTACGGAGCCGTACATTAAGCGCAAAAAAATGAAATACGTGCAACATAATGAGTCTGATGTTGAAGATGAACTTAATAAAAAAAATTCATGTATTGCCAATAATAGAAAGTCTGATCAAACTGTTACGTACAATTCAAACGCTGAGTCAAGTGAATATAGTTCTGAAAGTGATGAAAAAGATTCCTCAAATGTAAGTGCTTCATCGTTTAAATCTTTAGAACCGGACGATATGTCATGGTCTTTATCGGAAGAAGTGTTTAAAGATGTTCCTTTTGGTGCTCGATTAGAACGTGGCAAACTAAAAATGGGAACTTTGAATTTAAATGTGACTGAAGAAGAAATAAGTTTAGGAGGACGGCGCTATAAAAAAACCCGTGGGATATATGAATTACTATTTAAAAAAACTCCTGATTTAACTAAATTAACAGAGGACGACAAACAGAACTATAAACAAATGTTAATAGATACCAATGCACACCGCCGTGATTATGATCCGAAAAAACCAATCAAAAGCAACAAAGGTATAAAATACCTTAACATCGTAAAACCATTTTTTAAGCTGACAAAAGATTATACAACAAGTACCGAAAGTCTTGTCAAAGGATCAGGATTACCAGTCATGAAAAAAGTTAATCCGAAAGTGGACTACATTTATTGGGATGATCCTAATGAATTGGTCGAAAGATTAAAATTATTGCTAGCTTCTCGTGACGCTGGAAACACTGGTCTAGATAATGAAATAATATCAATTATCGAAGAACTACGTGAAAACGGTACCATCGACTGAATAAAAGTAAAGTACTTTATACATTGTAACGGGATATTTACCGTGATTATTATAAGCTGGTGAGCTCCCGATATTTCGACGCTGTTGCAAGCATCATGTTCACGGGAATACTGGCGAAACTGCGGGTGGATTGTAGACGAAATTATGAGCAGACAAATCTGTCTACCCGCTTTCTTTGTCTTTTACGCGTACTACTAGAACTCACTCGAAAGTCACGACAAAACACGCTCACGATATCACTGCGTTTTTGAGAGTCCTTAAATGGCTGTGATTTATTTTTTAGAACACTTATCACCGGATTCCACGCACTGGACAATTTAAAGCCGTTTTCCCGATTGAAGTTTTTGTATTTTGATATTTCTATTGCTTCCTTGACCATTCTCGGTATATAATGCCGCTCAGTCGACAGAATACGTGCTTTATGGAACTCGATCCAGTGATTCGGACCCGAGTCTAGCAGATGTTCTGCTATAGCAGACTTGTTAATGTCATTATTCTTCACTGCTTTAATGTGCTCTTTGATGCGACATGACACAGTTCTTTTTGTCTGTCCTATATAAGAACTCCCGCAACTACAGTCAATTTTATAAACACCAGGATGTTGTAAAGGCAGTGTATCCTTCGGAGAACGCAGACTTTGATTTATTTTCCTGTGAGGAGTAAACACAGTCCTGATGGAGTATTTTCTCAGTAAACGACCTACTTTGTCCGTTACCCCTCGCAGATACGGCAAGAAAGCCGGCTGACGTTCAACGTTTGGTGTACCAGAGCTGTTACCTTGTCGCCTATCACGTGGAACCTTAACCTTATACCCATTCCTCTGTAGAACCTCTTGAATATAGGATAGTTCCTCACCCAGATGTTCATAATCACAAAGATCAAATGCGCGATTAGTGAGTGAGGTCACTACAGAGTTTAAATGGGCAGGATGATGATGAGAGTTAGCATGTAAGTAGCGGTCAGTATGGGTTGCCTTTCTATGTACTGAGTGGCTGAGTGTACCATCGCTTCTTACAAGAACCTTTACATCCAGGAATGGCAAAACTCGATCTTTTTCCATTTCTACTGTGAACTGCATGTTGTTGTGGATGTTGTTTAAGTGGTCCAAACACTCTATTACCTCTGTCTCCTCTCCCCTGATTACACAGAAAATGTCATCTACATACCTCTTCCAGTACACAATCGGCACCGGACACGTAGACACAGCTTTATTTTCAAAATGTTCCATCCACAAATTTGCTACTACCGGCGCCACCGGGCTACCCATAGCTACACCGTCAATTTGTAGGTAGAACTGTCCTCTGTATAAAAAGTAGCTCGAAGAAAGGCAGCACTCAAGTAGCTTGGCATACTCCAACGGGATATCATTATCTTGCAGTTTCCTTTGTATTACCTCTAAACAATCCAACACTGGTACTTTTGTGAATAAGGACTGGACATCAAAACTCACCATAACCTCATTCACTTCTACCTTGATTTGCTGTAGAAGGCTTACGAAATGGCGAGAATCCCTGACATAAGACGACGTATGGCCCACAAGTTTTTGCAATACATCCGCGACATGTTTTGCTAAGTCGTAAGAAGGGGAATCAATTTGACTTACGATGGGACGTAATGGAACATCCTTCTTATGTATCTTCGGCAACCCATACATCTTAGGCGGCTGTGGCACCCTTGGTCTCAAAAGTTTTTTCTTTACATCTTCAGGGAGAACATTATGACATTCCGTAATGATTCGAGTTATTTGGCGTGACACTCTAGCTGTAGGGTTATACGAGACTGCCTTGTATGTGACGTCATCACTGAGCAGAGATCCCATCTTTTCGTCATACTCAGCTACATTCATCACTACTGTTGCGTTACCTTTATCCGCTTTCAGCACAAGGATGTCCGTGTCTTCTCGTAACTCTTTTAACGCGGACCGTTCACCTGCCGTGATGTTACTATTGGGAAGTTTTGCATGACGCAACAATACAGCAACATCTTGCCTTAACGCGTCTGCTGAACTTGATGGCAATTTGTTTCTACAAATAGTTTCCTCTATGCTGCCGATAACATCTTCAACAGGTACACGTGATGGAGTTGGCGCATAATTCAAACCCTTCTTTAGTACCTCTACCACATTATCACTTAACTCTTTACTTGACAAATTTATCACTGTCAGTCTGTTATGGTTGTCATCACCCGAACTATCCGACGTTTGCTTCCGTAGTAGGGCCTCAAACTTACGTTGTTGTTTCAAAGCACTTTGTTCACGTGAACGCTGTGCTTGTAGGTATGTCACACGGTCACACTTGTCGAAATCATCCTTCGATAATATAGTAGCACACCACAAATGCAACTGATAAACTTCACTCTGCACTTTGTTAAATAGGTATCGACTATGTCGAATGAGTTTGCGCAATAACTTCTCACTCGCTTTGCGTAGAACGTTCGCGGAACCCGGAATATCTGGTCTATTTTTAATACGTACACAGACAGGGATCAAGTTATTGTCACGGCACTTAATTAAAAACGCCAATGACTCCCGTAGACATTCGCACTTTTTCCGCAGTCGTTCAAGATGACGAATTTTACTACACAATTCCGGCCCGTACCGGTTTGTTAAGCACTGTTTTAGACTTTCACGGTTATTCATTACTTTATACATTGTAACGGGATATTTACCGTGATTATTATAAGCTGGTGAGCTCCCGATATTTCGACGCTGTTGCAAGCATCATGTTCACGGGAATACTGGCGAAACTGCGGGTGGATTGTAGACGAAATTATGAGCAGACAAATCTGTCTACCCGCTTTCTTTGTCTTTTACGCGTACTACTAGAACTCACTCGAAAGTCACGACAAAACACGCTCACGATATCACTGCGTTTTTGAGAGTCCTTAAATGGCTGTGATTTATTTTTTAGAACACTTATCACCGGATTCCACGCACTGGACAATTTAAAGCCGTTTTCCCGATTGAAGTTTTTGTATTTTGATATTTCTATTGCTTCCTTGACCATTCTCGGTATATAATGCCGCTCAGTCGACAGAATACGTGCTTTATGGAACTCGATCCAGTGATTCGGACCCGAGTCTAGCAGATGTTCTGCTATAGCAGACTTGTTAATGTCATTATTCTTCACTGCTTTAATGTGCTCTTTGATGCGACATGACACACTGCCTTTACAACATCCTGGTGTTTATAAAATTGACTGTAGTTGCGGGAGTTCTTATATAGGACAGACAAAAAGAACTGTGTCATGTCGCATCAAAGAGCACATTAAAGCAGTGAAGAATAATGACATTAACAAGTCTGCTATAGCAGAACATCTGCTAGACTCGGGTCCGAATCACTGGATCGAGTTCCATAAAGCACGTATTCTGTCGACTGAGCGGCATTATATACCGAGAATGGTCAAGGAAGCAATAGAAATATCAAAATACAAAAACTTCAATCGGGAAAACGGCTTTAAATTGTCCAGTGCGTGGAATCCGGTGATAAGTGTTCTAAAAAATAAATCACAGCCATTTAAGGACTCTCAAAAACGCAGTGATATCGTGAGCGTGTTTTGTCGTGACTTTCGAGTGAGTTCTAGTAGTACGCGTAAAAGACAAAGAAAGCGGGTAGACAGATTTGTCTGCTCATAATTTCGTCTACAATCCACCCGCAGTTTCGCCAGTATTCCCGTGAACATGATGCTTGCAACAGCGTCGAAATATCGGGAGCTCACCAGCTTATAATAATCACGGTAAATATCCCGTTACAATGTATAAAGTAATGAATAACCGTGAAAGTCTAAAACAGTGCTTAAAAGTAAAGTACTATAAAAAAATAATCAGTTTTATTTTAACTGCCTATCAATCAATACCTCTACTGTTATGAATATAGATAAGTTTGGCAATCACGTGCATAAACGTTTGCGTTTATCTGAAGACCTATTCAATAAATCTGCGGTAGCATTTGATGAACAAATGATTAAAAAAAGTTTTTATACCAAGCAAGAAATAGATTCAAAACTTGAACTAATCAAGAGCCAAATTAAGGTACTAATAAGTCAACATTT
Source organism: Crocallis elinguaria (assembly GCA_907269065.1). Lineage (NCBI taxonomy): Eukaryota > Metazoa > Arthropoda > Insecta > Lepidoptera > Geometridae > Crocallis > Crocallis elinguaria. Next base: position 1,260,132 of record OU026081.1, on the reverse strand, counting down.
GAAAGAAAATCATACTGAATATCAGACAAAACATATTATTAAGCCAGTAATCAAATGAGTAAACAAGCGGTCGTCAATGAAATTCACAGGCAAGCACGCAAAAATTTTACTCGTCGCTGCGTGGTGATAAAAAATATTGATGAAACATGGCAAGCTGATCTAATAGATATACAAAACCTAAGTAACTTTAATTCAGGTTATAAATATATTCTAGTTGTAATTGATGCTTTCTCTAAATTTGGGTGGACCGTACCTGTGAAAACCAAAACAAAGTGTGAAGTAGCTCAAGCTTTAGAAAAAGTGTTTAACAAAGGTCGAATACCTGTTCATTTGCAAACAGATTTGGAAAAAGAATTTTATAATGATGTATTCAAAACCTTAATGAAAAAATATAATATTAATCACTATTCTACTTTCTCTGTTAAAAAAGCTTCAATTGTAGAAAGGTTCATAAGAACAATAAAAAACAAATTATATATGACGGGGCGGCGAGTCCAGGGGTCTTTTTAAAAACGGTGACGTCACCACCGGTGACGTCAACATCTTCAGCATCATGGTGACCGCTCACCCCTCGTAGAAAGAAAACACGAAGTAGCTCCATTTTATCTCAACCATTTATTTCGGCAAGGTTATATGGGAGATCTGAACGGTCCGACGGTAGGCGCAACACTAGTTGTTTCCAACAGTCGGTCGCTCGTATTTATAGCAAAACGGATTGTGACAAAGAATCTTTATAAAACTTGTTAGATCTTGTCATTCTACTTTAGATTTTAATCTTCAATTGAAATTCATTACTTTTATTAACATGGGGCCCAGGAGAGCACTCATGATAGTTAAAATAAATGACTCTAGGCGCCCATTCCAAGTAATAGGCCGTACAAGAAGAACGGGCAAGAAACTTGCCGGCAATCTTTTAAAAAATGTGTTTACAGTGAATTTGTTCAGTTTAACAATCATTTGTCTAGTTTTAACAATTCAATGAGTAATTAATGGTTCACAAACATTAATTAGTTAATCAAAGTTTAAGTGAAATTATTAACAATCCAATGAGTAATTTATGGTTCTAAACGCTTATTAGTAAACCAAAGTTAACATGTTTTGATTGTTGTCATTTTACACCGTCCATGAAGCTCGCCTGTGACGTCATTGCTCCGATACGGCCATTCTGATAGATGGTGCGTGCTCTGCACCAGTCCAGTTATGTTCTGAAACAATGAGACGTTTTCTTCTGAGTTTGGTATCTGTAAGCAACCACCGTTGCTTGCAGTTAAGTTTGCAAGAGTAATAGTTTGCATTCTTAAGAGAAAAGAAAAAATTTTTTTTTTTTTTTTGTTCTTTTTCTTTTCTTTTTCTTTTTGCTTTCTTTTCTTTGATCAATTATCTTTACAGTGAAGTTATCTAGTTTCGACAATCTAATGAGCAAACTATTTAGTTAATCAAAGTAGGTAAACATTTAGTTAATCAAAGTAGGTAAACATGTTATGTTTCCTATTGCCCTGCTCAACACCGTAGACGTAGCCCGCTTCGCGCCGACTCGGCCATTCTGACAGGTGGTGCGCGCCCTGCACCAGGCACGGTGTTTCTTAAAACTAGAAATTTGGTTTTGAGGTAGGTACCCGTACACCGGTACACTAGCTGTTAACTTTGTTTCTCATCACTGCATAAATTAAGCTACATTGCTTATTTTTCAAATTGCGAAGATTTAATTTTATGTTAGAGTGAAACAATATTCACGTAACAAAATTATCAGCCAACTTTTAGTAGGTACTTTCTTAATAATATTCTGTAAACACAACAGTTCACATGCAAACATTCATAGTTAAACTTAAATAAATTTGCTGTACAAGGGAATGTGAGTAGCAGTAGTTTGCCAATGCTCCACGCATTATGGCTTTGATTTATTATTGGTTCAATGCAAATGCTCCACGCATCATTGCATGAATAGATTTATTATAGGTTCAATGCAAATGCTCCACGCATCATTGCATTATTTTTAAATTCTCGTAGACAGGGATGTTGCTGTGGTCTGGGCGGTCTTGTACGCCGTGGTCCACAGAGGCTCTAAGGGAAATGGGAAAGGACGATGCTGTGGTCTAGGCCTTTAAATGGCCGTGGTCCACAGAGGCTCTGAAATCTAGGAATTGATGCTGTGGTCTGGGCGTTCTTGTACGCCGTGGTCCACAGAGGCTCTAAAGGAAATGGGATACAGGTTGATGCTGCGGTCTGGGCCTTATTGTTATGACCGTGGTCCGCAGAGGCTCTGAAAAAAGTAATAAAAGAAAAACGAACAACAAACACGTTATAGTAATTATAAATAGGTCACAGGTAATTGATGCTGTGGTCTGGGCGGTCTTGTACGCCGTGGTCCACAGGGGCTCTAAAGGAAATTGGAAAGGACGATGCTGTGGTCTAGGCCTTTAAATTATGACCGTGGTCCACAGAGGCTCTGAAATAATAAAACAATAACGAACAACAAACACGTTGTTACGATAGTAATTATAAATAGCTCACAAGTAATCGATGCTGTGGTCTGGGCGATCTTCTACGCCGTGGTCCACAGGGGCTCTAAAGGAAATTGGAAAGGACGATGCTGTGGTCTAGGCCTTTAAATGACCGTGGTCCACAGAGGCTCTGAAAATGACAAAAATGGAGGGGATATAAGGAATAAAATGATTTGTACAGTCTTAAAGACGATTCAAAATTATCAGGTTTAACAATTCGGATCCCGAATCATTAACCGAATATCACTTATCTGTAACATTCCTCGCGCAGTTTTGGAGCACAGGTTCACTTGCTGATGACTAGTGGATGAGCCCACTTTCTTGATGACCGAAGAAGCCATGTGTCATCATCACATGTAAAGCGCCAGCCTTTTACCGCACTCCTTGCGCTGTTGCTTAGGCATCAGATGATAGATGCAGCAGTCACATGAAACCATAATAAAAATGATTAGTAGGCGTAGTTGACTTATCAATTCCCGACTTACACAGTACTAAATGAACACATCGCGCTGTTGCTAACGCCGCGAATTTATGAAACAATCAAACAATGAAAGTTCAGTATATTCAATGAATTTTTGTAACTACCACATCGCGCATTTACGTATACCGGAATAGAAGTAACACTATGAACGCAAACGCTAGTGGCAAACGCGTTTTAGAATTAACTAGCATACACACAGATTCACAGGAAAAACGGTAATAGTTTTCCAACACAAACATCGAAGTTCAACTTAAACCAAACAAATCAAACTTCACACTCACTACACAAAGCTTAACCCGAATTAAGAGTTGTGATGTCGATTAAAGAGACTGCCATACTTGAAATGATTTGGCGGCCCTTTTGTTTAGTTGGTCAAAATAAGTTTAAATTAAATTAGAATGCTTGTTGTGACTTACAACTCACTTTCACAAATTCACAAGACCGATGAGCAATAATTTCAAACACAATAATCAAAATCAATTAAAAGAAGCGACTTTTCTTAGAAAATCGTAGGTAGGTACCTCGCGGGTAACTCGTGATAAATAGTGGTTAACTAACACACAGATAACTCGTAGATTTTTGGTATTTGTGGGTATCTCGTGAAAAACTTTTAAAATAAAACTCAAGAAACTACGAAATCTCGTAAAATTAGAAGTAATCTCTTGGATTATTTGTAAGTTGTAAGTTGCGTTTATGCGCATGCAAGTCTAAAGTTAAAATATGGTAGAAAAAGTTACGATTCACCTGTATTCTGATGTCATGTCTCCATCGCCTTTTTCTTGGTTTGGTTGCACGTGTTGGCCCGTTCGTGTTGATACCACGGACGTGGCTGGTGTGTCAGCATAATCTTCAGGAGCTGGTAGTGATGGGTCATCTGTCGCCAATACGGTGGTGTGTCAGCATAATCTTCAGGAGCTGGTAGTGATGGGTCATCTCTCGCCAATACGGTGGTGTGTCAGCATAATCTTCAGGAGCTGGTGTCTGATGTAGGGACCTCTGCTGCGACTGGGCTCGGCTGCATTGCCCATTTGTGCTGGTCCTTCAGGTGACAAGCGGGTGAGAAGGCTAGGATTGGAAAGCTAAGTTGTTCCGTTCCAATCCCACTCCATCTGTGATGGTACTTCAGGTGTCAAGCGGGTGAGAAGGCTAGGATTGGAAAGCTAGGTTGTTCCGTTCCAATCCCACTTCTGATGACGGGGCGGCGAGTCCAGGGGTCTTTTTAAAAACGGTGACGTCACCACCGGTGACGTCAACATCTTCAGCATCATGGTGACCGCTCACCCCTCGTAGAAAGAAAACACGAAGTAGCTCCATTTTATCTCAACCATTTATTTCGGCAAGGTTATATGGGAGATCTGAACGGTCCGACGGTAGGCGCAACACTAGTTGTTTCCAACAGTCGGTCGCTCGTATTTATAGCAAAACGGATTGTGACAAAGAATCTTTATAAAACTTGTTAGATCTTGTCATTCTACTTTAGATTTTAATCTTCAATTGAAATTCATTACTTTTATTAACATGGGGCCCAGGAGAGCACTCATGATAGTTAAAATAAATGACTCTAGGCGCCCATTCCAAGTAATAGGCCGTACAAGAAGAACGGGCAAGAAACTTGCCGGCAATCTTTTAAAAAATGTGTTTACAGTGAATTTGTTCAGTTTAACAATCATTTGTCTAGTTTTAACAATTCAATGAGTAATTAATGGTTCACAAACATTAATTAGTTAATCAAAGTTTAAGTGAAATTATTAACAATCCAATGAGTAATTTATGGTTCTAAACGCTTATTAGTAAACCAAAGTTAACATGTTTTGATTGTTGTCATTTTACACCGTCCATGAAGCTCGCCTGTGACGTCATTGCTCCGATATATAAGTATTTTAATTTAGTTGGAAATTATAAATGGAATGGAAAACCTTTGCAACAAATAACTGATAACTATAATAATACCGTGCATCACACTATAAGATTTAAACCTAAAGATGTTAGATCTTCAAATAGAAATACGGTATTATTTAATATCTTAAAATCACAAAATAAGAATTCAATGAAGAAAGGGAAATTTCAAATTGGAGATCAAGTTCGTATCAGCAAGTACAAAGAACATTTTAAAAAAGGATATACGCCAAATTGGTCAACTGAACTGTTTACTATTGTAAAAATTAATACTACTAACCCTGTTACATATCATATAGAAGATCAACACAAACAAATTATACTGGGTACGTTTTACGAGCAAGAACTTCAAAAAACCAAACATCCTGGTATATACTTAATAGAAAAAGTTTTGAAACGAAAAGGTGATAAATTGTTTGTTAAATGGTTAGGATTTTCTGAAAATGAAAGCTCATGGATTAACAAAAGTGCAATTACCTAAATGTATAAAAAGCTTATGTAATAAAAATATAATAATTATTGTTTAACCAATGGAAGGAGGCGGACTCATTAATAAAATTATAAACAATTTACCGTTTGAATTACATTTACCAGGATACAATTATTGTGGACCTGGTACTAGGTTAAGTGAACGATTATTGCGAGGTGACCGTGGAGTGAATGAATTGGATGAAGCTTGTAAACAGCACGACATTACATATTCAAATAAATCTAATATAGAAGATCGACATAAAGCTGACTTGGAATTATATAACATGGCTAAAAGACGAATAAAATCAAAAGATGCTAGTTTAAGAGAAAAAGCTGCTTCATGGGTAGTAAAAAACGCTATGAAAACCAAATTAAAAATAGGAGCAGGTGTGAAGCCTTTTAAGTCAATAATTTCTAAAATACGTTCTGAACTAAAAAAAATAAATCCTAAAAATAATGAATCAGCTATTAAAATTGCGTATTCAGTCGCAAAGAAATTATTTTCTAAAACTAAAGTTCGTATGCCTCGTGTGATACCTATTCCTAAGACCGGTGGAATATTACCATTGATACCCATATTTGCTGGATTATCGGCATTGGGTGCTTTGACTGGTGGTGCTGCAGGTGTTGCTAAAGCCGTGAACGACTATAAATCAGCCAAACAAAGTCTTTATGAATCTGAACGACACAATCAGGCTATGGAAGCGATAGCACTAGGAAAAGGATGTTATTTAAAACCATACAAAAAGGGTAGTGGTTTATATCTTAAAGCTCCAAAAAACTGATTACGAGGCTACCCAACCGCGCTTTAACCGATATAGATATTTTAGAACATGCTAGTAATATACCATATTTCAGAGGTGTTTATATGAGAGATAGATTACCAAAGAAGCCTAAACGTATAGAATGTGGTATTATTAATCTAGATGATCATCAAAATCCTGGAACTCACTGGGTAGCCTACGTAAAAAATAATGATTACTGTGAGTATTTTGACAGCTTCGGTGATCTGAAACCACCGTTAGAATTACTTAAGTACTTAAATAATCGTGACGTATTTTATAATTATTGTAAATATCAAAGTTATGATACGGTGAATTGTGGTCATCTCTGTATCAAATATTTAAAAAGCTTTTGGAAATCGCATTTAAAGTAAATCATTACTTATTAAGTATCAGTAACACGATGTCTTTTACGCTATCTATATCTAGTTCCACTGCAATTTCATTAACCAACTATTCACCAGCTTTAGAATTAAATGGTGAATACGAATGTGGTTTATTATACTTTTCAACGTATAATTCCATACCTAATATAGATAGTGCTAATAACAAATTATATTATGGTGAAAATGAAATCATTGAAATACCAGAAGGATCCTATGAATTAAGCGATATAAGCGATTATTTACAGTTGAATATGAAAGATTGTTCTTTCAAAATGAGTTGTAATAATAATACGTTAAAAACTTCCATCTTGTGTTCTAAAGACATACATTTTGAAAAGAGTCCGTTGCTTGCAAAAGTATTTGGATTTGACAGGAAGATACTCAAAGCAAATATAATAAACGAATCTTCGCATCCTGTCAGCATTCTATCAACAACTGTGCTACGGATCGAATGTGATATCATAAGTGGATCGTATACCGACGGTAAACCCAGCCATATAATCCACGAATTTCCTCCAAACGTGCCTCCTGGTTATAGAATTATCGAAATACCAAAAAATATTATTTATTTTCCTATTAATCAAACTAGCATCAGCTCAATTACTATCAAAATATTAGATGCTACTAATAATTTAGTAAATTTACGAGGCGAAGACATACAGTTGTATTTTCATATTAGAAGAAAATGATTGACTTTAATAAAAGCACATCATCAATGGTAAATCACTCCATTTCAAAACGCAACATCAACAAAAGAAGACCTAAAGTAAAGCTGACAAAAGAAAATAAGGAGTTTCTAAAATTAATTGGATTATTAAAATGAGCATTCTTAATATAGCAGATTTTCCTCGCCTTGATAATACCATCGAGAGTATAGAATATCATTCATATAAACCATACGTCAATAGTTTTCGTGAAAATGATGAGATACGAATACCTATTAATCAGCAAGATCTATATGTATTACCTTCAGCAAGTACACTATATATTGAAGGAGTTGTGAGTGTTGTTAAGCGCGATACAAAAACGCCAGTAAGCAAAGTGCATTTTACTAACAATCCTGCATTATTTTTCTTTCAAGATATTCGATATGAGCTAAATGGAATAGAAATAGATAGAATAAAAAATGCGGGGATTACTTCTACCATGAAATCTTTAATTTCAATGAGTGATAACGAATCAAAGATGTCAAAGTCTTGGGGGTGGGACATTAACGGAACCATAAATAACTGGGCAGGAAACTTTTCGGTGTCTATTCCTCTAAATAAAATACTTGGGTTCGCTGAAGACTATAACAAGATCATTATGAACTGCAAACATGAATTAATATTACTTAGGAGTAGCACAAATCTTAATTCTCTGAAATTAGAAGCTGGAGAAATAGTTAATGGAATTGATATTAAACACATTAATTGGCGCGTTCCACATGTAAAAGTATCTGATCGTGAGCGGATTAATTTGCTCAAATATTTAGAAAAAGATCGCTCTATCAACATTGTATTTAGAAATTGGGATCTATATGAATACCCTGCTCTGCCAAAAACTACAAAACATACTTGGGCAATCAAAACAACTTCTCAAATAGAAAAACCACGATACGTGATTGTAGGTTTACAAACAAACCGTATTCGACAAGCTGATAAAGACATGTCACAGTTTGATCATTGTCAATTGCAAAACCTTAGAGTGTTCTTGAACTCATGTTACTTTCCTTATGAAAATCTAAATATCAAGTTTAATGACGATAACTACTCTTTAATATATGAGCGCTACGTTAGATTTCAACAGTCGTATTACGGTCGCCGTCCGGAGCCTTTATTGAGTTACGAAGAATTTAAAACCAAGGCTCCTCTATTCGTGATCGATTGTTCGCGACAAAACGAAACTCTAAAGACAGGACCGATTGATGTACGCATTGACCTTGAAGCTATTACGGAATTTCCAGATAACACGACAGCATTTTGTCTTATACTAAACGATTGTATTGTTGAATACAAGCCTTTAAGTAATACTGTTAAGAAGATATCATGAATCCTGGATGCATGATTGTTGATTTACAGGGATTTAAAGATTCCCAAAATAATTTCATCATGAAAGAGTTTGCACTGGCTACGCGGGATCACACCCAAGTGTTTTTAGTGAAACCACCCTATCCATACTCTCATTTGACAGATGTAGAAAAGAAACACGTTTACTGGATTGAAAAGCAACGGGGTATATTTTGGAGTGAAGGTTATATGAAACACAAAACGTTTTTAGATATTATAAGACCGTTTTTATCAGGGAAAAATATTCTAGTTAAAGGAGCAGAAAAAGTCAAGTGGATGTACAACATAAGTCTGAATAACTGCAATGTTGTTGATATTGGAGAAAAAGGCTGTCCTAATTTTTTGCGTTTAAACAAACTTTATAGTGATGACAAGAGTACGTATAACTGTGTTTACGTTCAAAAAGCAGTGTGCTTTAAGAAATGTTGTTTTAATAAAGACATGGTTTATTGATAATAATATGAGTATTTTTAAATTATTTGATGGTGATGACCAGGACATAGTTATAAAAAATAAAGATGATGTCAGTTCTAGCAGTAATGACAATTCTAGCGATAAAGATTATGATTGGGTTGAAAGATGTTGTTGTTAGAATGTATAAGATTTAATTATGTAATATTTAGTTGTAGGTGATGATGATGATGATGATGTCCTCCTTGTCGTATCCGACAATGGCGACCTTATTGCCTACTTCCTGGCATGAGCCCTAATATGGCTCGCTAAACCAAATTTTGTCTTGAATGTACGGTTACATAAATTGCAGAATAACTGACCAGCATTATTATACGTGTAATTGTAGGAGGGCTTGGGTCGTGCTTTACGAATAGCACGCTTTGCATCAAGATCTTCAAGTCTCCTGTCATCAAAGAATTTAACGCCTTTATTAACAGTGGAGCGCCATTTGGACCTATTAAATGCAAGCTGCTCCCAGGCAACATGGTCTATCTCGCAACCGGCTAGTTGTTTCTTAAGCACGTCTTTGTAGCGAAGGTGCTGCCCGCCTGACTTGCGCTTACCTTCCGCTAGCTCTGAGTACAGGACGGCTTTGGGCAATCTGCTATCTGGCATACGAGAGACATGACCACACCATCTCAATTGGGTCTTCATAAGAAGAGCCTCCATGCCAACCATCCCAGAGCGAAGAAGCACGTCGGTGTTCGTAACGTGATCCTGCCAATTAATTTTCAGGATAGTGCGAAGACACCTCATATGGAAACTATCGAGTTTCCGTATGTCAGTCTTGTAGAGGCACCAAGCTTCTGATGCAAACAAAAGAATTGGCAGGACCAGCGCCTTGTAAACAGCTATTTTGGTTTGAAGTTTAAGATCATGAGACATCCAAACACGATTCCTAAGACGTCCAAAGGTCGAAGCTGCTTTAGCGATACGTAGAGGTATCTCCGACAACAAGGTGTTGTCATCCCTTATCTGGCTTCCCAGATACTTGAAGGACTTAGTTTCCTCTAAGGGGTCTAGATTCAAGTAAATGGGCGTGTTATCAGCTTCTTGACCTCGTGGTGGTTGCCTAACAACTTGGGTCTTAGATGCGCTAATGACTAAACCGAATCTTCCGCATGACTGCCCCAAAGCATCCAGGTACCTCTGAAGGCTACCCACACTATTTGCCATTAGACACACATCATCCGCGTATAGAACTTCTAGAACAGAGAGTTTGTATGTCTTGGATTTAGCCCTGAATCTAGAGATGTCAAAAACGCCTCTGTCTGTTCTGACATTGAGCTGAATCTGGTCAGAACATGATTCCAAAGCATCTCTCAGGACGGCAGAAAAATAGATGGCAAACAGTGTGGGAGCCATCACGCAACCCTGCTTCACCCCACAAGTTACCGGAAATTCCTTGGAAAATTCGTTTTCATGTTGAACCTTAGCTTTCATATTGTGATGGAACTGGCTAATAAGGTTAACGAACTTTTCTGGACACCCGAACTTTCTCAAGACACACCACAACGCCTTGCGGGGTACGCGATCGAACGCCTTTTCCAAGTCTACAAAACACATGAATAGAGGCTGTTGATGCTCAAGACTTTTCTCTTGAAGTTGCTTCACAACAAATATAGCATCAACAGTCCCCCTACCAGGACGAAATCCACACTGACTCTCCGGCAGATGTTCTTCAGCGAGTTTGTTTAAGCGATAGTTGATAATATGCGCCAAAACTTTACCAGCAGTTGACAAAAGCGATATGCCTCGATACGAGCTGCAATCTGAAGCTTCGCCCTTACCTTTATATAGCTTGCATATCGCAGCATCCCTCCAGTTCTGTGGCACATCCTCCGTGTTCCAAACTCTTGTGATAAGCCGGAAAAGGTGCTGCAGTATATTTCTTCCACTATATTTGTATACCTCGGCCGGCAGATTATCAGTGCCTGGCGTTTTAGCGTTCTTGAGGCGCTTCAAAGCACTTATGAACTCGTCGTAGGTTGGTGGGTCACCGAGTTCGTTTAAGACTGGCAAATTCTCCAAAGACTCAACATATGACATGTCAACATCCTGAGTGTTCGGATTAAGGACATCCTGAAAATGCTCTGCCCATCTGGAGAGTATTTGGCTCCTATCAGTGAGGCGCAATTCTCTGTTGGCTGTATAAATAGGCACAGACTTTTTATGTCGAGGACCAAATATCTCCCGTAATTCTTCGAAGAACCTACCAATCAAATTTTTATCAGCATATGACTGCAGTTCTACAGCTTTGTCTCTCCACCACCTATCCTTCAGTTCACGCACTTTTACTTTAAGCTCTTGCTGAGCCTTTCTTTTACTGGAGCTTGGTGCTTTCTTACGTAACTCACTCCTGAACTTTGAGACTAGCTTCTGGACCTCCGTGTCCGATTCATCGAACCAGTCTTGATTTTTTTTCTGATCTTTACCTACGATTTTCAGAGCACAGTCATGCAGGTGATTTGAAAAACATGTCCACGCATCATTAGTGGAAAGGCTCTCAAGGTCACCCGGTGCGGTGTTACCAAAAGCCTTATCCAGCTCCATACCGAGATTGCCTGACTGAATCAGCTTGGTGAAGGCCAGTTTAACAGAGCTCTTATGAGGTGCTCTACGGGGAAAATTAATCCGGAGTCCTAACTTGGATCTAATAAGCGTATGATCAGACCAGCAGTTTGATCCTCGCAAGGCTCTTGTGATCATCACGTCACTGAGATTGGCTTTACGGGTTATCACGTAGTCCAAAAGATGCCAATGTTTCGATCGAGGATGCATCCACGAGGTCTTATATTTATTTTTTTGTCGAAAACAAGTATTTGTTATGCAGAGGTCAAATTCAGCACACAAAGTAAGCAACCTCAGTCCATTGGCATTGCACTTTCCCACTCCGTGTCTACCAAGAACGCCATCCCAGGCGTCGTATTCAGAGCCTACACGTGCATTAAAATCCCCCAACAAAAGGATCTTATCCTTCTTAGGTATCGAAGAAAGGACAGACCGCAAATCCTGATAGAATGTATCCTTATCCTCTTCAGGCGACGGCAAGGTGGGTGCATACACACTTATAAGATGGACGTGTTTCTTGGCTGGAAGAGGGAGGCGCAATGTCATCAGACGGTCATTGATGCCAATAGGCTTTTCATTTAGAGCCCTGGCAATTCGGTTGCTCACTGCGAAGCCAACACCACTTGCCGCCTTCTCGCCTAAAGGTTTACCGTACCAGTAATAAGTGTAGCCTCCAAGCTGTTCACAAAGTTCGCCACTGTCATTGAGATGGGTTTCACTTATGGCTGCGATGTCAACGCCATAACGTGCCAGGTCTCTCGCAACAAGAGCTGTTTTTCTTTCGGGGCACAAATTGCGATCACTATCTAGCAAGGTTCTCACGTTCCATGTTCCAATGCAGAGTTGTTTGGTTTTAAAATAATTTTGACTATGTTTCTTTTGACCGCGAGTAGTTGGTGACCAAGCGCCCGCGGTTGACGCCTGGAGAGGTGGTGAGATGAACTATTTTTAGGCTACCTTTTCTAAGCCCCTCCCCTGTGCAGGGGAAAGCAGAGCGATCCTAAATAGGGCTGCTTTGTCGTCAGACGTGCTGCCGAACCTGAACTCTCATCTCATTCGAGTTCAGAGGCGACCACTCTCGTCTGACCGCCGACGTGCAGAGTGCTAACTAGGGTTTCAGTACACCGATACCTACACCCCACCGCCAACACTCCATCGCCGTCAGACTTGAACAACATTCCAGGAAGTATAGCAATGGTCTTCGGCGCGTGAACATATTTATAGTGGCTAAGCAGTTGCGCAGGTACAGAACCACTCTCTTGTCCCTTTACCTCTGAGCTCCAATGGATCGGAAAACCGATACGATTGGCAGAGGGCAGGATGCAGTGGTTGACCGTAAGCCTTTAAACAGATCCAGGCCGACGCTCTTTAAGGTACACCACAATACCTTGCTACATCGCCATGAAAGCCGACAGCCTTCGTCTATCGACAGCGCTCGCCTCTCATACCGATGCAGACTTCATGTACTGAGGGGGATCACCCAAACCACCTGCTAACGGACGCGAAGACGTTCGCAGAGCAGTCCCCTCCACTAGGTTTAGCCCACGGATCGACGTGGTTACCGGGGTGTGGCCGCTGTGTACATACCAGCTACGAGGAGCCACTAGTGGAGAGATTCTGAGGAATTTACGGTTGAATAAGCAGCTGTTACAAACTTTATAGCCTGGCGACCAACAACTACCTAGATTACCTTCGAACCTCACTACACCCCAACGTAACGTTGTAGGTACGTAGGTATTGTCGTTAATATTAATATGTTTTTATTTTTAATTGTGTAATGATTATTTTGAATTTAATAAATGTATTTTTTTTTTAAACTGTTTTTGATTTGTATGTGTACTATTCCCTAACCTACATAAAATAAAACAGAGAGATAGTTTTAACATAGGTATTTATTTTCCCTTTTTAAATAATATATATCGGAGCAACGACGTCACAGGCGAGCTTCATGGACGGTGTAAAATGACAACAATCAAAACATGTTAACTTTGGTTTACTAATTAACGTTTAGAACCATAAATTACTCATTGGATTGTTAATAATTTCACTTAAACTTTGATTAACTAATTAATGTTTGTGAACCATTAATTACTCATTGAATTGTTAAAACTAGATAAATGATTGTAAAACTGAACAAATTCACTGTAAACACAATTTTTTAAAAGATTGCCGACAAGTTTCTTGCCCATTCTTCTTGTACGGCCTATTACTTGGAATGGGCGCCTAGAGTCATTTATTTTAACTATCATGAGTGCTCTCCTGGGCCCCATGTTAATAAAAAGTAATGAATTTCAATTGAAGGTTAAAATCTAAAGTAGAATGACAAGATCTAACAAGTTTTTATAAAGATTCTTTGTCACGATCTGTTTTGCTATAAATACGAGCGACCGACTGTTGGAAACAAGCAGTGTTGCGCCTACCGTCGGACCGTTCAGATCTCCCATATAACCTTGCCGAAATAAATGGTTGAGATAAAATGGAGCTACTTCGTGTTTTCTTTCTACGAGGGGTGAGCGGTCACCATGATGCTGAAGATGTTGACGTCACCGGTGGTGACGTCACCGTTTTTAAAAAAGACCCCTGGACTCGCCGCCCCGTCATCAGAAGTGGGATTGGAACGGAACAACCTAGCTTTCCAATCCTAGCCTTCTCACCCGCTTGTCACCTGAAGGACCAGCACAAATGGGCAATGCAGCCGAGCCCAGTCGCAGCAGAGGTCCCCACATCAGACACCAGCTCCTGAAGATTATGCTGACACACCACCGTATTGGCGAGAGATGACCCATCACTACCAGCTCCTGAAGATTATGCTGACACACCACCGTATTGGCGACAGATGACCCATCACTACCAGCTCCTGAAGATTATGCTGACACACCAGCCACGTCCGTGGTATCAACACGAACGGGCCAACACGTGCAACCAAACCAAGAAAAAGGCGATGGAGACATGACATCAGAATACAGGTGAATCGTAACTTTTTCTACCATATTTTAACTTTAGACTTGCATGCGCATAAACGCAACTTACAACTTACAAATAATCCAAGAGATTACTTCTAATTTCACGAGATTTCTTAGTTTCTTGAGTTTTATTTTTAAAAGTTTTTCACGAGATACCCACAAATACCAAAAATCTACGAGTTATCCGTGTGCTGTCCGCGAGTTATCCCGAGGTATCCGCGAGTTATCCCGGGCAATCCACGAGTGATCCGTGAGTCAATCCAAGTGATAGCCGTGAGTTAATCCAAGAGGTAGCCGCGAGTTAATCCAAAGAGATAGCCGTGAGTTAATCCAAAGAGGTGGCCGCGAGTTAGTCCAAGAGATGGCCGCGAGTGATCCGTGAGATGTCCGACGAGATATCCGACGAGATATCCGGAGATATCCGATGAGATTGTCACGCGATTTCCACGAGATATCTACGAAAATCTATACCTAGTAATTCTAACCCAACTTAATAAAAAGGCCTCTAAATCTTTTCAAGTATGGCAGTCTCTTTAATCGATATCACGACTCTTAATTTTTATTATCACTGATTATTTGTCTTTGAAGTATTTTTGTGAATCTTGTGCAATTTATTCTAATCGAAGCGCCCGGGTTTGATCCCCGGTCGGGTATAGCTTTGTGTAGTGAGCGTGAAGTTTGATTTGTTTGGTTTAAGTTGAACTTCGATGTTTGTGTTGGGAAACTATTATCGTTTTTCCTGTGAATCTAGCGTGTATACTAGTTATTTAGAAAACACGATTGCCACTAGCGTTCAATAATGTTGTTTCCATTCCGGTATGCGTAAATGCGCGATGTGGTAGTTACCAAAATTCATTGACGATAATGAACTTTCATTGAACTAGATTCGCGGCGTTAGCAACAGCGCGAGGACTGTTACGGATAAGTGATATTCGGTTAACAATTCGGGATCCGAATTATAAAACGTAATAGTTTTGAATCGTCTGTAACACTGTACAAATTATTTCATTCCTTGTGTACCCTCTATATTCGTCATTTTAAATTATTTTATTCCTTGTGTACCCTCCATTCCCGTCATTTTCAGAGCCTCTGCGGACCACGGTCATAACAATAAGGCCCAGACCGCAGCATCGACCTGTATCCCATTTCCTTTAGAGCCTCTGTGGACCACGGCGTACAAGACCGCCCAGACCACAGCAACATCCCTGTCTCCCAGTCTCCATGTCTTCGAGAATTTAAAATCGTGCAATGATGCGTGGAGCATTTGCATTGAACCTATAATAAATCTATTCATGCAATGATGCGTGGAGCATTTGCATTGAACCTATAATAAATCTATTCATGCCATAATGCGTGGAGCATTGGCAAAAACAAATACACACTCTGCTCACATTCCCTTGAGCATCAAATTTATTTACGTTTAACTACGAATGTTTGCATGTGAACTGTTATGTTTACAGAATATTATTAAGAAGGTACTAAAAGTTGGCTGATAATTTTGTTACATGAATATGGTTTCACTCTAACATAAAGTTAAATCTTGACAATATGGAAAATAAGCAATGTAGCTTAATTTATGCAGTGATGAGAAACAAAGTTAACAGCTAGTGTACCGGTGTACGGGTACCTACCTCAAAACCAAATTTCTAGTTTTCAGAAACACCGTGCCTGGTGCAGAGCGCGCACCACCTGTCAGAATGGCCGAGTCGGCGCGAAGCGGGCTACGTCTACAGTGTTGAGCAGGGCAATAGGAAACATAACATGTTTACCTACTTTGATTAACTAAATGTTTACCTACTTTGGTTAGCTAAATAGTTTGCTCATTAGATTGTCGAAACTAGATAACTTCACTGTAAAGATAATTGATCAAAGAAAAGAAAGCAAAAAGAAAGAGAAAAGGAAAAGAAAAGAAAAGACAAAGAAAAAAAAAAAAAAATTTTTTGTTTCTCTTTAAAATGCAAACTATTACTCTTGCAAACTTAACTGCAAGCAACGGTGGTTGCTTACAGATACCAAACTCAGAAGGAAACGTCTCATTGTTTCAGAACATAACTGGACTGGTGCAGAGCACGCACCATCTATCAGAATGGCCGTATCGGAGCAACGACGTCACAGGCGAGCTTCATGGACGGTGTAAAATGACAACAATCAAAACATGTTAACTTTGGTTTACTAATTAACGTTTAGAACCATAAATTACTCATTGGATTGTTAATAATTTCACTTAAACTTTGATTAACTAATTAATGTTTGTGAACCATTAATTACTCATTGAATTGTTAAAACTAGATAAATGATTGTAAAACTGAACAAATTCACTGTAAACACAATTTTTTAAAAGATTGCCGACAAGTTTCTTGCCCATTCTTCTTGTACGGCCTATTACTTGGAATGGGCGCCTAGAGTCATTTATTTTAACTATCATGAGTGCTCTCCTGGGCCCCATGTTAATAAAAAGTAATGAATTTCAATTGAAGGTTAAAATCTAAAGTAGAATGACAAGATCTAACAAGTTTTTATAAAGATTCTTTGTCACGATCTGTTTTGCTATAAATACGAGCGACCGACTGTTGGAAACAAGCAGTGTTGCGCCTACCGTCGGACCGTTCAGATCTCCCATATAACCTTGCCGAAATAAATGGTTGAGATAAAATGGAGCTACTTCGTGTTTTCTTTCTACGAGGGGTGAGCGGTCACCATGATGCTGAAGATGTTGACGTCACCGGTGGTGACGTCACCGTTTTTAAAAAAGACCCCTGGACTCGCCGCCCCGTCATATACTATTTACAAAACATTAAATTTTTAATTAACTTAATTTGTCATTGTTATGCTTTGACATAATTAATATTAGTTCATTAAAATATTTAATTACTTGTTTCTCTTATAACTACACAAAATAAATGATATAATAAGCTATTTACAAAACATTTTTTTTTCTTAATTAATAATAACATATTTACAGTACAAATCATATTTATTTTCTATCTTACTTAAAAATATAATATTCTTTATTAAACATCTTACTTATTTATCAATTATACAATTCTTCTGCCAATTTCTTAGATATTTTAGTTACTACATTTTCAGTAAGGTTCATTATTTCGTCTATAGGTTCCACAACCGAATATTGAACACGTATAGTTTCACAATTAGCATCTAACCTTTCATTATAATCAAAAATTTGAATTTTTATTTGACGATATCCTCTTTTTGGCGCTTTGCTAATTACGTATGAGAGAGAGTCTTTATTTTTACGTTTGGTGATTTTTACTGCCTTTTTCCCGCTTCCAACTGATTCAGCGGTGATGCGTTGCTCGTTTCTTTTGCCTCTTTCAAAGAACTCGTCCCAACCAGCCAAAGGATCTTGAGCATGGGGTAACCACATCGGATCAAGTTCTGAAGTCATAATTCTGAAAAAGAAAAAAGCCATTAATAATTTAAGTCAAATTTAATCATTTAGTTAATACAATAGAAACAAAAGAAAACATACTTATTATATAGATGCTCGCCTAAGATTTATATATGGAAAATAAAAAGTATAATAATACTTTTAACTCTTGTAACAAGTGTGCTCTAGAACTGCAAGCGTGTAAATGAATTGATTTTGTAAAATCCTAAGAATACAGACAAGTACATGGCGGCGGTGATAGTATTGTGTTTCACATGAATTTCTGATGTGTTAACATACCAAGATTTAAACAGGAATCAACTTGTTAATAATATGACGCCATACTTGTTTTTATTAGGTGATTGTGAAATATAAACTGACACCTGCACAGAGACAAGAATAAACGTGTTGAAATGGTATAGGTACTAAAAGGAAATTTAAAATAAAAACTTGCATTAATCTTCACATTAAGATATTTAATTCAGATATAAGTAATTAGTACACAAAATAATTGTAAATATAACAAACTTAAATAGCACACAAAACAATTGGAAATATAAATAACTAATGTAGGTAGATATATTCACATTCTTATGATTGTTATAGTAAAGTTTTATAGATTAAGTATTGAGGTATGTCCCCAAGCAAGTGTACCTACTTTATCTTTAGCAATCAAACGCTTATCGTCATTACTAGAAAGCGCAACTTTATTTACACTTCTTGTATATACCTCATGTTTTATAGATTTGAATAAAACATTTACTTTTCGAACAATATCGCCTGTATATAAAGTGTTCTCATAGTCTGATTTGTCTAAATCACGCACTACGCAACCTTTTACGCCTTTAGCTTTTTTTATAGTACAGTCCATAGTTTTGACACAGTACAGTTTCGCGCGCAGACCTATAAATTCAGTTACTATTTTTCCTCCCATCTCGTCTTTGAATAATCCTGGCACTTTTTTATTTATAAGGGGCAGATCAAATTTATTTTTAGAGCTAAAATTACTCGTGTCGAAATACTCTAAGAATGAGTCTTTAACATCTTTATAAAAATCTTTAGTTTCTATATGGTATATGAAACTGTCCGTATCAGTGTAACACATATGTAAGCGGTTTTGATAGCGAGGTTGCATGACTGAATAGTGAAAGTCATACATGTGGCTTTTAGATAATTCTAGAACAGTAAATCCTATATATATTGGTTTATCTAGAATAACACGATCAGGTTTTAACTGTATTGCAACTAAATCCTCAGTGAATACAGATGCACTGTGGAAATTAGGATTTGCAATTAGCCTGTTGGCACTCATTTTTTTCTTCGTTATGTTCTGAAGATCATTCCACTCACTTACTAACTTTACATTTACCCGTTTTTCATTATTTTCTAACGTTTTGCCGAAAATACTATTGTTGAGTAGTTTAAAGAAGTCTTGTTCAAACGTTGAATTGGCTTTTTGTCGCAAAGCCGTGTTAAAATCGATGTATTTTTTCAAAAAGGGCCTTTGTCTAAAAATAATCACGCGGTGTATTTTTTTCAAGACAAGCCCATTATTCATACAAGTTTTCAGATGAACATAATGTATGACATAAAAGTATTTGTCGTATAAGTTGGGTACAAGCTTATTGTACTTTCCTCCTGGAGGAATGCATTTTTCAGGACAGAATGGGAAATCGTTATGTTTGTGATGCAAATGTGCAGGATAGCTCAAGTCAACTTCAAGTATGAAACCATACTCAGCTTCATTTGGGATGTTTTTTACATTCAATACATCTATTTCAGATTGTTCTAAGAATCTAAAATCAGATATAGGCAATGGCTGACACATGCTAAATCCATACAAATTGTTACAATCAATGTAAGCAATGAAAGTATCTGGTTGTTGCTGATCATAATCATCTAGGTATTGGTTGTTGGCTTTAGCATGTCTGTGAGAACACATGCAAACACCACCTCGGATACCGCTTTGAATCATTCTCAGGATGTCTAAATTATCAATAAGCTCTAACTCCACATCAGTTTTCAAAAGCATTGCGTCAAAAGAGAGACTTGGTGCTGTGACATAAAAAGCAGGGTCTAACTGATAGTGCGCTTTACAAGTTTTTCTAAAATTTTCAAAAATATCTGATAGTAAAAGTACATCAGTCTTTAAGTATAAATCGGTGTATTCACCTAAATTTTGTATGTCAAA
Source organism: Crocallis elinguaria (assembly GCA_907269065.1). Classification (NCBI taxonomy): domain Eukaryota; kingdom Metazoa; phylum Arthropoda; class Insecta; order Lepidoptera; family Geometridae; genus Crocallis; species Crocallis elinguaria. The sequence goes on along the minus strand of OU026081.1, from coordinate 1,240,001 downwards.
TGTTGACCATACTACTTGCGCATGTGTGAAATCTTTTTCAGATATATTTTCATTGGTAAGTGAACTATAAAACAGTTCCTTAGGCGGCAGATATTCCTCATCATAACGTTCCCATTTATCCATATACTCATATGGGTAAACCCCTTTACGCATGACTAACATTAATTCATCTTTATTCGAAAAATAACTAGCCATGTGTTTAAATTCATTTTCGTTTATAGTACAAGCTAATTTTTCTAAACTCTCGCCTAAAAATTTGAAAGAGTCTACGAAACGAAGTTGAACAAACTCGTCTTTCGAAACTGGAATGAATTTTGTGAAACATATATAGTTTTCTTTAGTTTTAGGGATAATTTTGATGGGCCCAGGAGCTTCTCCCAATTTTTTTATAAATAAATGACAATCATATCCTGACAAATTATGGAAAAAAATTGGCACAAATTTGGGCACCTGATAATGTAAATTACAGTAGCTGTGTGCCGCGCCACGATATTCTCCCGATATTACATGACAGTGATCTCTGACTTTATCTGAATATAAAAAGTGACCACATATATGACAATGAGTGGCCTTTTCAAAATGTTTTGCATCTTCTTCAGTGAAAACTATCGGAACACTTATACTTAATATTTTATGAATTTCCGAGATGTCACGATAAATTGACTCAATAAATTTGGTGTCACAGTCAGGTCCCCGATAAGAAACATAGCGATTATAGCTATCGTCAACAGAACATACAATATGATACCCAAAAGCCGCAGGTACGTGACGTTGTAAAGTAGATGTATTTGTGAAATTAGATTGTTCTTGTTGATTATTATTTTTTTCTAACAAAGATTCGAAATCAGCATAAATAACAAAAGGAATATCTTGTTTGTGGTCGTAGTTTTTAAATTTTAATACAGAACCTTTCTCTGGTAAAATTGTAACAACACCTCCGCATGAATGTTTCTTAAGCTCCGCGGTAGTATTGAAAAAAACTAAACAAGTATCGCAAAAATATAACTTTCCATGATGACTTGTTATTTGGCTTCTAACAAGTCTTGACAAATATTTGATTAGACAATAGTGTGAAGAAGTATCATTTTCTAAAAATAACAAATGAATAGTTTTATCATCGGCCGTTATATGACTAGATTTATACAGAGGACCCGCTATAGAGCATTTATTTTTCAAACCATAGATTATAAATTTAATTTTTGGGTTATTCTTTTCAAACCGTTGAATATCAGAAGTAGTAACAGGAAATTGCATTCCGTCTATATTCAAAACAGTTCGAAAATCAGGATAGGAAGAAACTCTCTCAGGATGTTTCTGTGCTGGATAAAGAGCTGCTGTGACGCACCACATGAAACAATAGTTATCGCTATTGTGTATATTTAGACATGCTTTTTTATTTTTTATTTTTTTAGGCAATGCAATAAAGTTTGAGCCGCCCATTGGTTCATATTTATTGATGTTTATTTCCAAATGAGAGTTATTCAAAAAAGTCCACCCACTGTCCTGTCCCATGAACTCTTGTATTTTTTTATTTAAAACACCTATTGTGTTAGAAAAAATTGAATCAAAATCGTAATTGTTGTACAAAACAATGTTTTTGGTTCCAAATGATTTGATTTCTTGATTGTTATTCTTCAACATCAAAAACATTGAGTAAAGTTCGAAGTTAACTTTCAAACAAGTATGCTTTAACAGTGATTCAGTTATAAGCGACTTTATTTTTTGACTAATAGAGTTGAAAAACATTTCTAAAGAGCTTTGTTCGCTATCCTCATGCGCTCTTATTCTATAAGTAGCCACACGAGAGCGGAATGCTGACGTCACAACATCAACACCATCGGAATGTATCACATTGTTGTCATTACATTTGTGTAAATTAGACCGTAGGTGTCCTATCCACGATGTACTCTTAACAGATAATCTACATAATGTGCAATACGGCATTTTGAAAACTATGACGAACTATAACTATAACAAATAAAGAACTTTGACTTTGACTTTGACGTAAGAATGGTACTTATCTACATAATTAGTAATCTTCAATAAATCTTCTTTAGAACATAAGAATGAGAATCTATCTACCACTTAATAATCATTTATTCACAACATAAACTAAACTACTAAATAAAAGATGGATAATTAAAAAAAACTAATAATTTTCAATTAAAAATAAAATAAAACAAAACCTTATAAATAAAAAATAGCATAAAATGTTATATCTTATTTTACAGGTCTGACTCTGAATACGACAACTCACCAAAAAATCCACTTAAATTTCATTAAAAGTTATTTAAAACAAACAATATATTTATGAGTTAAAATTTAAATTATTTTTAAAAAACCAAAATCAATATGAAAAACTTAAATTATTACATTTATTTGTTTGCTTCTTTATAAAACACAGACTCGCTGTCTTGGAAGCGCGTATGAGCCAATCCTATAAAACGCTGTATAGCGTCCCATTCGGATGTTTCGGGCTCAGTTTGTAGTTTTATATATGTTAACGCCTTCTTATACCGTTCTTCTGGCTTATACGCCAACCAGTCTTCTGTTTTATAGACTTTCAAGTCTATATAAAAATTACCGGTTAGATTGGCTGCACGCCTCACTTGGCCAGAAGAAACGCGAGTGGTGAAGCTGGAGGCAGAAGTGTTTGCTGTGGCTCGTTGTTTTGAGCCGCCAAGTTTCTCCTCCTCTTCTTTTATGATGGCGAAGAGATTTACTTTTCGCTTTTTAAATCTGTAATAAAAACACAAAAACATATATTAGAATTTGAACTTTAGCTATATGAGCTTTGAGGGCTTTTATTTCACACAATCGTTAACTTTAAAATCAGTTACGACTTACGAGTTAAAACTGTGCACTATACTAGACAATTAGCCGAGTACTGACTATCACGATATCGTTATCGAAATAAAAACTTTAAGATGTATGAATGTGATCTCTACTACATGATACAACGAATAAAATTGTACAAGAGATACCAAAAGAATTGCTAAAATAATCTGTATTTTGAGGCAGCACCCTAAATGATTCGAATATTTGTATGATATAGGTACTTACTGAGGCGAGTCAACAGAGGTAGCAGGGGCGATGCTAACAGCGCTCAGGCTGTCGGCGGCGGGCTTCCTTCTGTTAGTTTTCTTTTTCGGCTTAGGCGTTTCAACACGCACCGGTGAGTTGTCGTATTCAGAGTCAGACCTGTAAAATAAGATATAACATATTGTTTATTCTCAATGGCATAAATGAAAACCCCGATATTGATTTCAGGCGTTTAAACACTGCACTTTTTAGAATCGAATGTGAAGTTAGGATGGGAAGATTAAAAAATACTTGACAAATAACTATACTAAAAATACAGAGGATGCGTTGCTCTACGATAAAACGTAGGCGTTAACACAGTTATTGCAATAACAAGTTGTGTAAAGAACAAAGTTAGGTAGGTACTAAGTTATAGAGCAATAATTTTCAATAAATTATTAAACAATTTAATAATTATATTTTATTAAAAAATGGTGAAAAATAAATAAATAAAATCCACTTACTAACATTTTCAATCAGGAACTAGGAGCACTTGTCACCTTATGTAATATATTAAAATATATGGCATTATGAAGGAAACCCGCGTTTTTATATAATCAAAAATTATAGTGTCAGCATATTTAAAATTCTAACAAATCAACGTTACATTTATCGACTTAAGATCGAATACTTTACCGCATAAACGATGTACATATTACGTTCCGTATTTGAGTGTATGCGGCACTTTGATAAAAGGAAACTGAGGCAAACTGTTCCCATTTTTTATTTAACACAAAAAATACTCATATCTACATTTCAAACAATTTCTGATTCTAAAAATAAATAAGGTTATTCAAGTACCCACTTACGGTATAGGGTATAGGTACAAATATACTTATGACAGTCTATCACATCAGTATTGTCAACTAATAAAATAATTCGTAGAGGTTTTGCAAAAATATTTAGACTCATTTGCAATACGTCACTTATTTAAAACATTTGATGATGTTCTATAGTTCACAAACAAAATATATAAGTTTCATTATGTGATGTGGAAATCATTATGAGGTGCGTTCTGCTACGTGAAACAATTTGGAATTCTGTATTTAAATACATGTAATATAAATAAGTTGGTTAAATAATTAAATCTATCCGTTTACTAATCTAACTATTTACTAATAGAGATGATTTAATTTTGTAATAATTTTTGTATTCTCTCATGATGGTTCATTTTATCTCGGTCTCCCCTATGTCGCAGTCAAAGTTAAAACTAAAAATTCTAGTCGATACATGTTTTGTATGGTGTAATAAATTTATTTCAAAAAATACATACCCATTGTGATAACCGACTTTTAACAAGGTAGAGGTAGGTACTCCATATGAACTACTTTATTAAGTGAGTGAAGTTAATTACTAACTTACATTAGGTAACGTATACCTACATCCATACACTCATCGTTACTTTAATTTACATATCTTTTATCTTTTTATTATTGTTTTAACGATCAGTGAGTAGCAAAAAAGAGCAATGATATTTAGCTAATTATATTTCCATAGTGTTACATTTTTAGTATGTATGTAGTTATGTCTTAATTTATATTTTACTACAACATTTAACTTGTCTTCACTGGTACACATAAGCACCATAATTTTGCACATTCCAATTACTAGGAATGTGTCCTCGAGTGTCAATTTGATTTGTAAGCATTACTGCATAATACTGTAGTGAGCGTGTGGTGTCAATTCTGTCGTTTCATTCCAGAACCTAATTTTAGTTTCACGCTCGTTGTTTCCAATACATAAAACAGAAAGAGTTGGAAGATGTTTAAACAGATCTAAATTTAGTTTTAGAGATGTCAAAATTCTTCTATCAGTGATAAATTAGACGCCACTAAATTCATTGTAATTAAATTTACATTAGACACATGCAAAGTGGATTAATTTGATAGATCTAAAATATATTCCGAGAAGATTTTAGAAAGAGAGATTGAAACTAAAATTAGGTTTAGGAATGAGATGCCAGAATCGACACCAGTGTGTAGATAGGTACAGTCAGACGCAACTGCAAATGTTTGTCTTCTTACTTCACCTATGATTGTTAGATAACAAGAAAAATTAAATGTATTATAATATAGACGCTCAAGTTTTACATAACTTTACATAATTGTTCAAAAGAAGAAGTCAAACATAGGACTTGTTTTTAAAAAGTAAGCAATATAATGAACTTAGCTCTAGATTCATTTAAGTAATTAGAACGAGTTGATAAGAATTTATAAATTAAAAAATACTAGGTAACCATAACCACTATGCTATAGAAGCCATTAAAATGTTAATGCAATTGATTACCCACGTTACTGCAAGCTAACATATTTTGCAGGTGTGAGTAGTTAGCATTAAACGACGTGCAACCTAAGCAGTTTCGGATCGAGTTACGTTGCTTACCGTGAGAAAGTTTAGTTTGCTAGTTCTGGTCAGTTTAAGTGAACATGGTGTGTGTTTGTGCTAAAACAATGTGTTTTTTTTTACGAAATATGGTGAGTTTTTATCTTTGCTAAAATAATACATTACGTAACTGTTATAATATATAGGTACGTCTGAGGTCTGAACTTTTCTCGTACTTTGTTCAAACGAAATTATTTGCATTTAAATTACTGCAAACTAGGTAAAGCGTAGGTACATTAAAACGATGAAATTATGTGGTGTGTGTACTAACACAACCTATAATTCTTATATAAAAGGGACACTAAACGAAGGAAACAATAGCCATTTAACTTTCACGAGCACCCTTCTGGAGCTCATATGAATCAAGGAATTTGAATTTAAATTTGAATAGAAAGTATACATTCTAACAAGCATTAAAACGTTCTCACTTACAATATATTATTACCTATCATATAATATAACATTTGTATGTTTATTTTTAGTTTTTGAACCAAAAGATTTTAAATATAAAAAGATATAAAAAAGATCCTAAATAAGTTTTATATGAATGAACCTGTAGATATTAATTCATATATGAAAACATCTAAAAGCCATTAATAATTATTTAAAGTATATCCACAATTATGGATTTTACTTTTATAGGCACGAATCTGGTCTATGAATGTAAAACAAGGAAGGACCTTTTCATTTAAATCTATATTATTATCTACATTTATTAAATCATTGTTAATTACTTGTTAACAGATCCAGAAAAAGTATATACATAATCCATTAAAACAATTTGAGAAAGTATTACTTGTGACTTTTTGCGTCAAGGTACGTACTTAGAAAACATACATTTATTTCAATACATAGTACTTTTGTATCATATCGATCAAGGTTATGAGATAAATTGTATGATGACTTTGCCCCTCGATGAGGGAACCTAGTCTCTAGTAAAGCATAATAACTTGCGATTGTGATGAAATAAATACACTTTTGTATCTCCAGGAGGATACGAGCCAACCTGGTCTGAATTAAAACTCATAATTCAGGTATCCTTGTGCTAATCTAGTCTAGAGAAATGATAGTGTAAAGTTGTGAAGATAAATAATTATAGCTTTAGACCCGTGGACCACCATATCGATCAAGGTCATAAATTATATTTTATGATGACTGTATCTCTCGATGAGGGAACCTAGTCTCTAGTAAAGCATAATAACTTGCGATTGTGGAAGACCTGAGCCCAATTGCATAGAATATTATCTATGGGTTTTCGAGCCAAACTGGTCACAGTCAATAGTTAACTATGTATTAAATACACTTTTGTATCTCCAGGAGGATACGAACCAACCTGGTCTGAATTAAAACTCGTAATTCAGGTATCTTTGCGCTAATCTAGTCTAGAGAAATGAAAGTGTAAAATTATAGCTTTCGAAGACCTTTGTAAAAAAGACCTGAGCCATACGTATGGTATAGAATGAATTTCTATAGGTTTTTCGATTCAAACTGGTCACGGTCTACAGTTATAACTAATACATATTTTCCGTCTTAAATGATCTATGAAACATTTGAGTCTAAAACGTATTGAACTAAGCTGTATATGTTTTTTGAGTCTCCCTGACCGCAGTTAAAGTTAACAATTATATTATACAAATATGTTTTATGGTTTTATTTATGTATTTTGAGAGAACTAAGCACGAGTCGCTCAACTCAAAACGTAAAAACGGTATGTCCTTTTTATTTATTTGCATTGAACTGAAACGTGTGCACAAACTTATCAACGGGATAGGTATGGAATTTGGTAACGTCGATGTGTCGTGTAGTCATTACGCTAATCAGTCGCTAACTTATTAACAGTATAATCACCTATGTTAGTTGGAATTAGCAACGGATGAACAGACTTTACATTATTGGGTATTCTACCCCGCCCGGAGTGAGCGAAAGCGAACGGAGGTGAGCGAAAGCGAACGAAGGTGGGGTAGAATGCCCAATAATACACTACTGACATGTAAGTTGAATTCTTAAATTATTATTATTAGTTGATTTTATTTGTAAGGTACAATTTTGTGTGACATTATTATTGCATTGATTGCCTATACCTAAAACATTTATTTGCGTAGCATTAGATTTTAGATTTAATCTTTGACTTAATGATTCTGTGACAAATGAGGACTGGCTGCCACAGTCTAGTAAGGCTCGCACAGTCTCGCATTTGTTGGTAGCAGGGTTAACGACCTGTACCAAAGATGTACATAACAACACTTCTACTGAACTTTGATTTGAATAAGCGACAACTGAATCCTGACTAGTTATATCGATTTTCTGACTATCGTGCTTGTCCCTAGGTAGGTGCAATAGAGTGTTGTGCCTACCTTTACATTCGCGACAGGAACCCAGGCGGCAGGCTCCAGTGGAGTGGCCAGGCCGTAGGCAGTTTAAGCACAGCTTCAGACTAGAAGCCGTTGCTATGCGATCGCTTATACTCTTTGCCTGGAATGTGGGACAATCGTATATTTTATGGTTGTTCTTACAGATTGCGCAACAAGGATTAAAAGTGGTGTCGTTAGTGTTAGTAGAAGATGCATGATGCGCGTTAGTAAATCTAGTATGTTTGTTTGTGTGCGCGGATGGATGAGAGTGTGTGTGCGATTGGTTATTTTTGAATGAATGAGAACTGGAATTCGTGTCTTTGTATGTGTTGTTTTGTTTGTTATTATTGAGAGACTCTAATACATCAGCCCTGCTAGTTAAAAATTTATTAAATTGATTAAGAGTAGGGGTATCACCATAGGTACCACGTAACTCCTCCCATTTCATCATAGTTTGGCTATCGAGCTTGGAGGAGACCATGAAAACAATAAGGGTGTCCCATTGATCAGTAGGTTGTCCGAGACTGGCTAATGCACGGAGATTCTTTGTGACATGGTCGACTAAATAACGAAGTGACGAATCTGATTCTCGCTTTATTGATTCTAGGCTGAAAAGAGCAGTGAGATGGAAATTAATTAACTGCCTTTTATTATTGTAACGCTCACATAGTAGCTGCCAAGCGTTATCATAGTTTGCTGCAGAAACTTCAATGTTTGAAATTACACGAGCCGCTTCACCTTGTAAATAGGAAATTAAATAATGAAATTTATGGATTGTATTTATATTGCTATTAAAATGAATTAGGGTAGAAAACGTATCGTGAAACTCCAACCACTTGAAATAGGAACCATCGAATTTAGAAATCTGTATTTGAGGCAGTTTTAGGCCTAAATTGTGACCGTCATGACACTGAGCAGAATGATTAGGAGAGCAGCACATACCTTGGTCCTTCTTATTGTGTTTATCAAGGATAGCCTGAGCAGTGGCGGTACAAAGATCAAAGTCTTGCTCGATGTCATCGCGTTCATTAATTTCGTTCACTAAATTATTGGGATTTACTACTTCTATCTGACTCTGTAAAGCGTCGAACTCACTTGAAAGTGTCTCTAATTTGCTAATTTTAATAGAAAGTTCGTTAACCTGGATACGGCTTAATGAGCCGGCTGACGAAACTTTATCTAAATAGTTTTTAAATTTAGTTAAACGCCCTTTTACGGAGCTTCTTTTAATGATTAGGTCCCTATGCTCCTTAGGGAGTGATTGTACATCACTTTGAGACATTATTCTAGAAGGAATTCACTTTCGACCAACAAAATCGTAAGTTAATTTAGTAAAGGGTAGATAGAAAAGTTTTATCGGAAATTTTACGTTTTTGCTTATTTTATTGAAATAGATTAATATAATTGATAAAATATGATTGAAGAATTGTACAAGTGGACACGGCTAAACTGATTATAGGGCTAGGATAAGAAAGGATGGCACTTAGCTGAGGGTTTCGCTGTGGCTGCCAACGGCAGGCAAAGTCCTCAGAGGCTCCCGGCGGTATAGCTGGCTGCGGTGCGTATATTGTCCGGCTGCTATACTTCTTATAGCTTAATCCTGGCTGAACGTAGTGACTAGATCTGTAGAATCTTGCGTCTTGACCACGTAGTTGTCTTCAACCGTGTCCTGTCACGGTCGCCAATGTCGCGTCTCTGGGGCGCGATGAGGTGATAGTATTTGTGGAATCACCAGTAAAACTCCGTTTAAACTTTGTATTTTTGATTTAATTTAACAATCGCACTGCGCACAGGTGAATAGAAAAAAGTGAAGTGGCCATTTTGCAAAATGGCGATAAAAAGTAGTTACATTAGGCAAGCGCCTTGACTTTTACTACGACCATTACTGCATCGATGTTGTATATTTCGTTACTAAAATAGAAGGCTCCAACAGCCATATAGCATTCATAAATTTGTAAGTTCTAAAATTGTGACAAAGAGTCTTGTGTTATAGGGAACCAGCATTTATTATAAAACAAGTAATTTAACAGACTACTTAATCACTTGTTTTTTGTTAGCTGAATGCATTTAATTTCAATACCACCAATGATTATCTTGTGCACGTTGAATATTGATTCTTTGTGAATCAATAGAGCACGCAACCAACTTTTTAAGTACGCCTTTATGTATGTATTTCGATTTAAAATAGTAAGTAACGCCTACATCCCTCTGTCTTGTACAAAGAGCGGATGACTGGTAGAAAATGCTTTAGCATTAAGTCCTCCTTTTGTACTTTTCATTAGTGCAATAAAGTAATAAATAAATAACGCATATAAAGTCGGTCCTAAGCCCGCGAAGTATGAAGGAAAAGTTGTGTTGCGTGTAGCTATGAAATATGCTTAGAAATATCTATGATGTGCATGTATCCATGAAGTAAAGTGTTATGGACTACTCTCAATTCACCTCAAATGTTTGTTTATAAATTCAAATGTATTATGCTATTTTTTTGCAGCGAAAACAGTATTCATTTGTGTTGCTTTCCCCTAACAAACCTGTATTTTTTATTAATAAATACTTATTTTAATAGTATTATGTGTTTTACTATAAAAAGATTATAAATAATTTAGGTTAGATGACGGGCAGGCAAATTATTTAGGAAACCGGTGGTTTCCGTAATTAAATATGAATCTTAAAACAAGCACATCACTATTTGTGTTTACCGATTTACGGAAAGTTCCGTTTTCGACAACACTATTTTACTACGACATTTGACAGCTACGTATAGTTATATCTAAAGAGAGAAAGGGATACTCCAGTGGGTTTGCATCTAACTTGCCAAGGAGTAGAAGAGATGGAGGTTTTTATTATGAATGAAATATATAGTGCGCTCCCACACACCCCGCTTCGTCGCCTCATTCCTCATGATAGTGAACATTTTTCTGTGGGAAGACAGCCATCTGTCTTGGTTATTGATCTGTGATAATGTCTACTACGCACTATCACAAGTCTAACGTGATGTAGTCGCTCTCCATTAGACGCACTAGTTTACTTACCATGAAGACGCTTTCAATTTTCGTGATCCACGAAAAGGGCGCAAAGTACACCCCTTCGGAGATCACGAACCCGGTATCAATGCAGGCACAGTACGTCTTCACTGTGTGTTGTACTCGTAACCGAGGAAGAAATCACAGAGATCATCGGGAACCTCAAGGCGCGCTTAAGCGTATTTAAATTGAGTCAACTGCGTTGAACTGAAATGCCTAGTTTTCACCCAAATTTTGACCCAATCTTCTCCCCCGGACCCCTGCACACACTTTTATTTCATATTTGTAAAAATTATCGCGTTTAAAACAGTGCGGAATAATAGGAGTGCATAAACCAATAAGGAGCTATCTAAGTATCGTCTTTGTGTGCGCATATCGTTCAGTGCATCATTAATAAATCCACTCACACATCGATATCTGCAACCGTGTTGTGGCAGTAACCGGTCTTCACGCACAGCTACATAGCCACCGCGCGCACACTAATCTGCTGCTGCTGTGAGAGTGTACCGGCGAGCCTTTGCGTACGGCGACATAGCCACCTTACGCACACCAACCAGCTGCTCCCTAAGCGCACTACTAGAGCGTTCTGCTTGCCTGGTACAGTGGCCGCCGCTCGTCATCACTCAAGATGCCTTTGAAACGTACTCCGCCGCCCGCATCGCCCGTCGCGGTGTCGATATCGCATTGTAAGTCAGATACTAATATTAGCGCCTCATCTACGAGCCGCGCTACGATTCCTGCGCCTGCGTTGACGCGCGACCACGCAGTTAGTGATCCCAACGTAGCGATACGGAAGCGTAGAAGAGATGATGAGACTACTAAAGAGGAAATTGCGGATATGTTGTCTGTGATTCAGATGGAACAAGACGCTAAATTTACTGCGCTTATGAAAGAGCAGGACGAAAAGTTCTCTGCCCTCATGATAACAGTACAAGCTGGTATAAGCACGCACACGGAGCAAAATAAAGAGATTGTTAATTCCGTAGACTTCCTTGGACAAAAATATGAAGAAATGGTCTTAAGGGTTCACACCATGGAACAAGAACGGATTGCAGATCGTAAATATATAGAAACTCTGGAGTCTAGACTGGAACAAGTAGAGCGGAGCATACACAGCTCAAGCATCGAAGTACGCAATGTACCAAAGACATCGACCGAAACAAAGGAAGACCTCCTGAAAATCATTAACGCAGTGGGAAGCGCCGTTAGTGTTCCGATCCAGCCGTCACAAGTACGGGATATTTATCGCTTAAATAATAAAAATGATAAAAACCAACCTATAGTGGCTAACTTGTCCACGGTCATCCTCAGAGACAAGATAATCGGCGCAGTCAAGGACTACAACAGGAAGTATGCGACGAATAAATTTAATACCTCGAATTTAAAGATTCAGGGCCCACCTAAGCCAGTTTTTATCTCCGAAAGCCTGACTGTGCAGGTGAAGAAACTATTCTTTTTAGCCAGGGAGTTCGCGAAACAAAATAACTTCAAGTACTGCTGGGCATCGCGAGGTAAAATTTATTTGAGAAGAGCTGATGGAGCGCCTCTTGTTAGAGTAAATAGGGAAAGTGACTTAGAGGTCTTAATACCCAAATGACTAGTTCTGACTATGAATGTAACTACCACCGTAGTACAGTTACTAAATTCATACTATTTATTATTTTCAATTTTCTGTACATTTATTAACGCCGTTAGTCTCATCATTCAGTATAGACCACATAGTCATTTCTTTTTTCTTTTCCACGCACAAAACATTCAACACACTTACATAAAACACTCACTTTTCATACTTAACCTATACATATATAATATAAACACTTGCTACATTTACTACACACACATTAGGAACACTACAACTACGTACTCAAAATCAACAAATAGAACTAGACTCTTTTACTACCTTTTAATAATAGTTTATAACAATAATAATAATCAAAATTTAAACACAGTCAAGTCAGCAAACTTAGACAAAATTTTATTTATATCGGTTTTCACGTTGCACCATATTACTACCACAACTAATTATGTTACAGTATTGAGTTTGAAGAGATTTTATATATACACTTGTAGTAGCACGCATAATGTCGCCTTGTCTATGCACTAAGTTCAGAGAGAGAAAAAAAAAAATATGTAGGTAGACCACACAATTTCATTATTTCGTGCGGTCGGCTGGTTCTTCATTCACGTTGCAGTGCTCCGCCGCGTCGCACTACAAAGTTGGTTTTTCTAAGTTTCTCCGTGTTAACAAGTTTTTTCGTCAAAATCAAGATGCCGAAGAGGAAACATAACGACGAGTGGGAATATTTGTAAGTAATTTGCACAATTACCGATAACTATCGATTGCATATGAGGTTTCACGTTCCAACGATTCGAGTTCTTACTTAACCCATTTTTTTTACTCGAGTTCACGATGCAACGCCACGAGTTCATCTTACTCGCTGTATACCTATGCGTACTTAATACGCCATCCATATAGCAACCTGTTGAGGTTATCCTATAATAATAATATGAAACGACCCGAAAGGTAACATTTTAACTATTTAAGTTAAGTTCTAATGTTCACGTTTCAACGATTGGAGTTGTCACTTAACGATAATAATGCATACGAGGTTTAACGTTCCAACGATTCGAGTTGTTACTTAACCTACTTTTTACTCGAGTTCATCTTACTCGCTGTATACCTATGCGTACCTAATACGCCATGCATATAGCAACCTGTTGAGGTTATTCTATAATAATAATATGAAACGACCCGAAAGGTAACATTTTAACTATTTAAGTTAAGTTCTAATGTTCACGTTTCAACGATTGGAGTTGTCACTTAACGATAATAATGCATACGAGGTTTAACGTTCCAACGATTCAAGTTGTTACTTAACCTACTTCTTACTCGAGTTCATTTTACTCGCTGTATAACTATGCGTACCTAATACGCCATTCATATAGCAACCTGTTGAGGTTATCTATAATAATAAAAAGATGAAACGACCCGAAAGGTAACATTTTAACTATTTAAGTAATTTGCAATTTCTTCGGTTCACGTTTGAGTTGTCACTTAAATACATACGATGTTTAACGTTCCAACGGTTCAAGTTGTTACTTAACCTATTTTTTACTCGAGTTCATCTTACTCGCTGTATACCTATGCGTACCTAATACGCCATGCATGTAGCAACCTGTTGAGGTTGTCCTATAATAATAATATGAAACGAACCGGAAGGTAACATTTTAACTATATAAGTTAAGTTCTAATGTTCACGTTTCAACAATTCGAGTTGCCACTTACCGATAATAATGTATACGAGGTTTCACGTTCCAACGATTCGAGTTGTTACTTAACCTATTTTTTACTCGAGTTCACGATGCAACGCCACGAGTTCATCTTACTCGCTGTATACCTATGCGTACCTAATACGCCATGCATATAGCAACTTGTTGAGGTTATCCTATGATAATAATATGAAGGTATACGTATAATTACGTATATTAGACACAAATTTGCAATTTGCTGTTAATGTTGAAAACGAAAATCAAGAGCTACGCGAACCAAGACCGTCGACTAGCGCGTTACACGCGAGTTCCGATCGTTCGCTGGATATAGCCAACGTGACAATACTGGAGGATGTATCTCCACCACCAGTGATTAAAGGTGCTTCCAGCAGTGAGGATGTTCCACGAACAGAACCAAGCTAAGGCAAAATTAGCAGCGGTATTGCTTGTCTTGACGAGCCTATAAGACTCTTCTTAGTAAGAATAATAAAGATCCAACTGTTCTAAAGCTGCTGATTGATGCTGGGCGCATCATCTGTGACACACAACTCAGTGAGTCAATAACGAGGCGAAATTTCATATTGGCTGTACTAAAGAAGGACTTGAAAGATCAGATGCTGCTCACGATAATAGATAGTTTTCTTGTAGCCAAGAGCTAGCCGAAACTTTAAAGACCGCAAAAGCGATCAATAAAACAGGTGTGGATCTCAAAGCTTCCACCTCTAACAAGACTATTGCTACAAAACCAAAGCATCAAGTCGTTAACAGAAATTGAAACGGGAAGGCTCCGGTTCAAAACCACAGACAGCAGCCGTCGGCGCCCTCAAAGATGAAGGAGTCTGCACCTCAGAGGCAACAGCACTCGCCATCATCGAGGACATCGCGACCGAACTTCAGTCGCGGCCGCCGCTAGACAATACGGTAAATTACGCCGGTAGACTATCTGTTTTTTACAACCAATGGTCACAAATAACCGCAGATAAAATAATTTTATCGTGGATACGTGGTTATGAAATTCCGTTCACTGAAACTCCATATCAGCATTGTATACCTCAACCCCGAAATTATGCACACTCAGAAAAACTTGAATTTGATCAAGCTATACATAATTTAATTTCTATAGGTGCTATACCTCACTGTGAGCCCTGTGAGGATATCCAATATCTTTTTACCCAAACCGAACGGAAAAGCACGCTTTATCCTAAATTTGAAAAAGCTAAACGAGTTCATTCAACATGTTCATTTGAATTAGAAGATTTTAGAATAATGATCAAACTAATCTCAAGATGTTGTCTCAAGTCAACTATTGATCTCAAAGACGCATATTATTAAGTGAAAGTTCATGATAACTCTAAAAAATATTCAAGATTTAGTTTGAACGGTAACTTGTATGAATTTAATGCCCTACCGTTTGGTGTCAATACGGCACCTTTTGTCTTCACAAAAATAATGAAAACGGTGGTCAGAATGCCACGCTGTGCTGATTATTATCGACAATATATCTTAACGATACCTGTCTAATATCACATAGCTATAGCGAATGTATGGATAACATTACAAAAATGAAAAGTACATGAATTTGCCTGTAAGTTTACAGTCAGATTTCGATTGGTGGATTAAATCTATCGAAAATCCAAAAAATCAAATTAAATCTGACGAATTCAGATGCTTCGACTATGGGGGGTTGGGGGATAGCCTGTGCGGGAAAAACGGCAAGCGGTAGCTGAAGTCGGGAATAAAGAAAACTTCACATTCATAAGATTAAAAATTTGTCTAGAGGATTTATCCAATTGTCATATTATCTTGCGAATAGATAATACAACTGCGATTTTTTACATTAATCGTATGGGAGGAATCCAATTCCCCCATCTCACAAACTGACCAAAGATATACGACAATGGTGTGAAGCGCGAATTCTATTTATAACAGCGCTATACATTCCATCTACAGAAAATACTATAGCAGATACTGAATCAAGGTATATTCACCCGGATATTGAATGGGAACTATCTGATCTTGCCTTTCAGCAAATAATTAACAAATTCTGGCTACCAGAGATTGACATGATTGCTAGTTGAATAAATAAAAAATGTCCTGTATACATATCATGGCACAAAGACCCTGATGCTTGACGCTTTCTCTGTGAATTGGTCAAAATTGTATAAAAATACCATGAACCAGGAACCCGTAAAAACGGGTTCCCTTCCTTCTCAATAATTTTAAAAAAGCATTGATTAAAATTATTAGCGACAAAGCTAAGTGCATACTGGTCGGGCCAACATGGCCAGCTGAACCTTGGTATCCCCTATTTAACCAGTTTTTTACAAACTAAACCACTGGTTTTTTCAAACTTCTGAGGACCTAATAATCTCTCATTCCAGTTTCTGCCAGATCCAGCGGCAGATTACCCTGGATGCCGGAGTATTGTGCGGGAGTCTCTAATAAGAAAACTCCCTCCCGGGTCTTTAGACACATTAATAGCGTCTCTGTCAGATAATTAAATTAAGTAATATGATACTTACACATTCCAGTTATTATTCATGTTTTAACAGAGTTATTTTAATCGGGAGCGCTATACGGCACTCTAAATGGTTTTAGATCTACACCTTCCTTAGTATTAGGAAGTCAGATAAGCACAGACGACTGTGTTTTAAGGGTATATTTAGGCTTCGCCCTCCCTTACCCAAGTATGAATCCACTGGGATACTACATTAGTAATTGAAACTCTAGCCACTTGGATTCCTAATTAATCTCATTCTTTAGAAAAAATCACTAAAGAAGCTAGTTACCCCGCTGGCGCTGGTAACAGCGCATAGAGTACAAACTATTTCAAAAATAGATATCCGAAATTTTCAAAATTGGCGGAATGATATTTCCATTAGGATCCCTGACTTAATAAAAACGTCAAGTGTAAACGCAACTCAGCCAATGCTGATGCTGCCAATTTTTCGAGACAGACCTGACATAGGTCCGGCTTAATTATTAACGGATTATCTAAAAGTAATGTAGCGGCATTACGTGATCATCACACCTCTATTTTTATTTCTATAAAAAACCATATAATAAAGTTTCTCCCCAAACACATGGATAAAGCAGATGGATAAAGAGTATACGTTGTGGGTCTGTGGAATAGATATCACACAGTACTCTGCACATAGTACTAGACACCTCAAAAGCTCTTAAGCTCGGTGTGAATTTGGATGTTATCAGGAAGACTGCCGGTTGGTCCGGCGGCTCTACAATATTTGCCAAGTTTTATAACAGGCATATAACAGACAGCATATACAGAATCAAATCATTGTTTTGCTAGAAGTAAAATTGATTAATTTATGCTAAAATTTACTGTAGCTATTATGTTAATAGCTTATTTAAGAAACATTACCTTTTAATTGAGTGATTAAGTACATTTATTATGTCAATTATTGAAGAAATATTAAATATATTTACTTCTGTAATACTTTCAACTGAAATAGATATTTCACAACTTCTCTCAACATCTACAAGTGTATATATAAAATCTCTTCAAACTCAATACTGTAACATAATTTAATGATTAAACGAACTTACCTGTAAGTTAAGTTCTATCATAATTATGTGAAGTAGTGAGTTTGAAGAGATATAGCATCCCGCCCACCCAGATTACCTATTTCATAGGTCCCGAATAGTGAAATATCTACTTGAACTGATAAGCTCTGAACTAAATGAAGAACCAGCCGACCGCACGAAATAATGAAATTGTGTGGTCTACCTACATTTTTTTTTTTTTCTCTCTCTGAACTTAGTGCATAGACAAGGCGACATTATGCGTGCTACTACAAGTGTATATATAAAATCTCTTCAAACTCACTACTTCACATAATTATGATAGAACTTAACTTACAGGTAAGTTCGTTTAATCATTAAAATATGGATGATAACTCCTACATTATCACTGAAGTAGATAACTCTAATAAAGTTGAATGTTTAACACTTAGCAACACTAACTGCTGTCTTAAGACTTTAAATTGCGAAGTATATAATAGTGAACACGCTTTATTGGTCGTAACAGTAAATATTAGAAGTATCAACTGTAACTTTGATTTATTTCTGGCATTTGTTTCTAGTTTGGATGTCTCAGTGGATGTATTTGTTCTAACTGAATGTTGGACTAACAATAATAATTTACCACCCACACTAGATAACTTTAATATGTTTTGGACTAGAAATAGTATAAACCAAAACGATGGTGTAGTTGTATACATACGACAGGAAATCCAAGCCAACTCATATGAACCGAATATCTGTGAGGGTAACTGCCTTGTTTTAACAATTATTCCTAATTGTACGTTAATATGTGTCTATCGTCCACCATGTTTCCGTAGTACTGATAAATTTCTAGAATCTATAGACACCGTTCTCGAGAGTATTCATACACAAAATATTATATTTACCGGAGATGTCAATATAGACATTTTAGCAGATAATTTAACAACATGCTCAGAAAACTATCTAAATATGATGGCAATGCATGGACTTAAACAAGGTGTAAATCGTCCCACACGAATTACTACATGCATTGATCATTTTATGGTTAAATCGAATGGAGCTTGGAAAACAATTGTTTTCGAGCAGACATTAACAGATCATGCACCTATCTTGCTCTATATGAATACGACTAAAATTAACAAAAATCAAATGACCTATAACAGGATAGTAATAAACCACCAAGGCATCAAAGATTCTCTAACTGAGCATTCCTGGCAAAACCTATATAATATTACTGACGCCAATATTGCAACGGAGTTATTCTTAAATAAAATAATTAATATTATCAATATTAATACTAAAACACAATCTTTTTCTAAGAAAAATGAGCCTCTTAAGCCCTGGATCACTAGAAGCGTTGTTAGGTGTATAAGGAAAAGAGATCGACTTCATACTAAAGCCAAAAAGTCACCTGAAGATAATATAATAAAAAATAAATATACAAGTTATCGAAACATATGTAATAAAATTATAAAATGTTTAAAAAAAGATTATTATAAAAACAAATTAATTAAGAGTCAAGGTAATATTAAAGAAACTTGGAAAATAATAAAAGAAGTATGTAATTTTAAAGAAACTAAAGTGCCTTCCCGGGAGTTGCTTGCTATTAAAAATAATCCTACAGATTCACTAAATAATGTTAATTCATATTTTACCTCAATCGGTAAAAAACTAGCTGACGAAACTCTTTGTAACCTACAGACAACAGAAAATCAACTTGCTCTTCTTGCAAAAGAAAAAAACCCGCCAGTCGACTCAATGTCGTTTTATCCCACGGATCCTGCTGAAATTAAAGGCATTATTTTTTCACTTAAAACACGCAGTGCACCTGGATGGGACCGTATTACCGCAAGCCTTTTAAGGCAATTTGTGCTATACCTTGCTGAACCAATAGTGCAAAGGCCCAAAATAGTTTTTGGTCAAGCAAAGTGCGTTATGTGCCCGAAGGCTTTATGGCGGAATATTTATGAGAGAGTGGACTGTATTTTTTATCGTTAGGCGACTGGTTACAACAACGGTATCACTATCTACGACGAGCAAATGCTTAGGTCTAGGATATAGGGATTCCACGCACCTTGACTCCTGTATTCCTGGAACATCCAAAGCGTCCTGGAGAGCCCAATACCTCGGACCGTCCGTCGTGAGTGTCCTAATGTGATAACCACTGTCCAGATTTGTAATTATTCTTCAGGTGCACCTTTACACTTCACAGTAATGTATTTATTGTATTTATAACACGTATTATTGCGGCGATGTCACAATTAAACCGGGACGCGTGCGCATATATTTTGCATAGCTCTTGTCCTTGCGGTGGTTCAAGGGCGACAGACAACCAGCGTCTTCCGCTAGGTGTCGTGCGTGTCGCGGATTTGGAGGGAGAGAAAAGGACGCAGATACTCATCAAGCTAATGATACCATACGAAATATGAAACATAATAATTTGCATGAGATTAAGCATTGCGGCGCTAACATCTCCCCCGGCCTTAAAGGGTTGCCTTTAAGAAACCAAAATGCGTATGTAATATAGTATATTATATGATAATAGTATGCGGTGTAAAGTATAAAATATACTAAAATATTGTGCGGTTAAATATGTGCGGAAAATATTATGCAGTTGAATATGTGCGGGAAAATATGATGCGGTACTTAATATTATGCGGTTGAATTTAAATGCGGTAATAAACTAACTTAAATTCTTAATTTTTAATGCTAAACTAAATTACTGATTAGGTAAGGGACATAATTTAACTACCGGGCGAAGGTAGCTTCCCTTTGAAGTCTTGATTTCGCAAACTCTAGTAGCGCCATCTCTAGACGGATAGACCTCCTTCACAATGCCCAAAGGCCAAGCAAAGGGCGGAGCATTGTCAGTTTTGACAATAACTACCGTCCCTTCATGTATGGGAACAGAAGGAACATTCCACTTAGCTCGCGATTGCAACTGGTGCAAATATTCAACGCGCCAGCGCTTCCAGAAGGACTGAACCATTCTATCGATCAGGCTATGTCTTTGAAGTAAGTTTGTCGAACTAACCTCGAGCGCGGGAATAGAAGAAAGTGGCATAGTTTGCAAAAAGTGTGCCGGTGTAAGAGCAGAAGGCTCTGCGGGGTCGCTACTCATAGCGAAAAGCGGGCGTGAATTTATAAGGGCTTCTATTTGCGTAAGTATGGTAAGAAGCTTCTCGTACGAAACTATTTGTTGACCTATGACCTTAAAAAGGATAGTTTTAATTATCTTCACTATGCTCTCCCAACAGCCACCCCAGTGGGGCGAAACAGGAGGGATGAACTTCCAATCTACACGATTCTCGGGAAGCTCTTCTTCTAGGTGAGCACGTAATTCATCTAAGAACTTATAGAGGTCGCGGAGATACGAACGTGCTCCAACGAAACAAGTACCGTTATCTGAGTACATACACTTAATAGGGCCGCGTCTTGACAGAAAGCGTTTGAACGCATTGAGGAAACAGACTGTACTAAGGTCGGTAGCTATCTCGATATGAGTGGCGCGGGTGGTAAGACACGTGAAGATGCATAGCCAGGCTTTACGGCTCTTCACCCCCCGGCCACGAACGGGCGTGTACAACAATGGACCAGCGTAGTCGCATCCGACATGCGTAAAAGCTTTATCGACTTGATTGACGCGGTGACTTGGTAGATCAGCCATGAGCGGGAATAACGGAGTAGGTTTCGACCGGAAACATACGTTACATTTATGGACGCGGTTTCTTATAAGGCGCCTTGCAGCCAAAATCCAGAACCTTTGTCTTAATAAAGACATCAAAAGCTCTGGTCCAGCATGCAAGTGCTTGCGGTGATAGTGGTCAACTATTAAGTCAACTACCGGATCATGGCGCGGCAGAAGACATGGATGCTTGAGCGTATATTCCTCGGCGGAATTCGACAAACGACCTCCGACGCGAATGAGACCGTTATTATCTATAAACGGGCGAAGTTTATTTAAAGCGGGTGAACAAAGTTCATTTTTTAATAGACTAGATTTATCGTGCGAGAAATGAACATTTTGCACGGCGCGAATTAATTCAGTTTCTGCAAAATCTAAGTCTGCGGCGGATATAGAATTACTACGAGGTAATTTTTTCATAAAGCGGTAAACGTAAACAATGGCGCGTAGCAGTTTAGAATACGACGAATGTCGTTGCGCGAGCGCGTAAATCGGGGAGTCCTCGGGACTAGCCGTGAGAACGTGCACCTGAGTACGCTGTTCAGGCGCATCTGCGTAATCATTATTGTCTAATTTAATTATTGGCCATTCACTTGGATCTCGCGTGATCCAGGAAGGTCCAGTATACCATAAAGGATGGTCAACTAACTTGTCCGGGGTAAGACCACGTGACAAGCAGTCGGCGGGATTATTTGAGCCAGAAACATGAAAGAATCGACTCGCGGGAATATTGTCTGTCAGTTTTACGACTCGATTGGCAACAAAGGTCTGCCAACGATGCGGGGACGCTTTTATCCAACAAAGAACAACTTTGGAGTCGCTGAAGGCGAATACATCCCTGACGGGATAGCGCGGTCTAATAATGTCTATGACCTTGCGAAGTAACTGTGACAGCAATACTGTAGCGCAGAGTTCTAATCGTGCCACCGAAACAACCTTTACTGGCGACACTTTAGACTTCGCACATACAAGCCGTACAGTATACTCGGAACCTACGCGTATCTGCATGTACACCACAGCGCCGTAGGCTCGCTCGCTCGCGTCAGCGAAGCCGATAATGTTGACATCACAATCCTGTACAATACCTAGATGTCGTGGGATACGCAGTTTGTTGAGCGCGGGAAGCTCAGCACAAAACTGCACCCAACTATTGACCACGTGACGGGGAGGCTCGGCATCCCAGTCACACTTTGACAGCCAAAGCTCTTTGATAAGAAGCTTGGCATACAAAATGACGGGAGCCGCGAAACCCATGACGTCCCACAGCCGTGCTATCACAGACAACATCGTGCGTTTAGTACACTTGTCGTCTGGAGCGGTGACTATGAAGCGGAAACAATCACCAGATCTATTCCAGTATAGACCCAGGATTTTATGTGGGACACTTTCCTCAAACACCTTGTCACGAGGTTCTTTATGCGTGTCTGGTATGTGGGCTAGTACAGCATCAGAATTGCTGGTCCACTTTACGAGGTCGAATTGACCCAATTTGAAAAGTTGGATTAGCTCATCACTTAAGGTGATCGCTTGCGTTTTTGACATGACAGACAAGACTACGTCATCCATATACAAAGATGATGAAATGGCGTCTTTAGCGGCGGGGAACTTATCAAGGATCAGTTGACGCACAACGCGTAATGCGTGAAAAGGACTGGACTTTAGTCCAAAACAGACGCGGTTAAACTGATATACAGTAACTGAATCATCAATACTAAACCGATATAAAATCCTTTGAAACCTACGGTCAGGCTCGCGTACCACTATTTGAAGGAACATTTGACGACAGTCAGCTGAAAGTGTTATTTCAAATAGGCGAAAATTTATTAGGATACTAAACAAGTCGCCTTGTAAATTAGCACCTGTATGGAGAAGCTGATTTAGGCTAGGACCAGACGGCAGAGTTTTACAACTCGCGTCCAGTACACAGCGAAGACGAGTCGAAGATTTATCGTCCCTCACTACTCTATGATGCGGGATTGTGTATGAAGGTCGAGTGACGTCATCATTATTTATATCGATAGGACTTAGGTAGCCCTTATGTATATAATCGCGTATTACATCATTATAAGCGGCGCGGATATTGAGCGAAGCGTCTAACTTTCGCTCTAAACATTTAAGACGTCTAAGCGCGGCGGCGTAAGAATCGCCTAACAAACATGCGTCATCGCGAAAAGGTAAGGCGACGACGTACCTACCACTGTCATCACGAACGGTGGTGGCGCGGAAAAATTGTTCACACTCAATATCATCGGAACATTGAGCGGCCGGCGCGGTAGTTACCTCTTCAAGCTCCCAAAAGCGTTTGAAGAGACTGTCCATAGGGTCATGAACAGCGGAACAACAAGTTGAGACGTTACTGTGAACGATCTGTGACGTAGGCGCGGAACCCATAATCACGAAACCCAAAACAGTTTGAATCGCGGGCGGTACATTAGTATGTTGACTATGGACTACTCCAGGTAGTAATAAATGCGCGAAGGTTGACGCCCCGACTAGGCAGTCGACCGGTCCTGGAATTGCGTAATCCTTATCAGCGAGCGGAAGCGACTCGAGATGCGTAAACGCAGCCGCATCGACGGGCGCGAACGGCAGCGCGTCGCTTATACGATCGATCACGAGCGACGTGAGATCGAAATTAATATTTGAATTGAATCTCGAGTGTATTTTTAAGCTAACTGAACCCTTAACTTGTTTAACGGAACCCCCAATACCCCTGACTACCGTATGAGACGGTTTCATATTATTTAGCAACCCAATACGCTCACAACATTCATAAGTTATGAAGTTACTTTGCGATGCACTATCCAACAAGCAACGAATCATTAGCGGCCGGTTATAAGCATCGTACACTACCACTTGCGCTGTAGCTAGCAATACAGTTAACCATTGCTGTCTATCGTTCGGTGTATCCGTACGCGTGCCAACCGAAGCGGCAATCGATGTCGTGCATAATGAGAGATCGCTGCGATGCGTTATTTGCGCCGGTGCGTGACTTGGTACAGGCGCGTGCGCGGCGGTGGGGACGGGCTGCCGTGGCGTAGCGGTAGAAGAGGTGGCAGCCTGATTTGACGTAGCGGGTTCAAAGCGCGGTTTATTATTATTAAAATGTAGCATAGAATGGTGTCTCTGACTACAAGTGCGGCATTTTAATTTAGATGTGCAATTAACGGCCTTGTGAATACGACTAAGGCAGTTTACACACGCGGTATTATTTTTTATGAACTTAAATCGCTCACTAGGCGAAAGTTTTTCAAACGCGGTACATTTATAGTAATGATCATGAGTCGCAAAATTACATAGGGAACATTTATCAGAAGTCGCGCATGTTACATATGACTGTGGATTCGGCGGGTTGTTATTGTAATTTTTAGCACGGGGTTTCGAACTAGACTTCGCGGTATTGTTAGTGTCAGCAGCTGTAGGCATAGTGCTCCCGTAGATTCGACACTGACTTTTAATAAAATCAATAAAGTTGTCGAGCGAGTGTATTTTCTTATCACGGGAGTACATTTGAAACGCACGTACAGTTTCTGTATCAAACTTTTGCAAAGCTATGTGCAGTAATACGAAATCCAACAAATCATTTATTTTTAATGCTTTGAGCGAGTTAACAGCGACTACAAACTTATCAATAAACAATTGGAAATTAGCTGCAGACGGGGAACCATTTAATTTTAGGTTAAGTGCTTGTTCCAAATAATTAGAACCTAACAACTTTACGTCTTGATACTTATTGATAAGTGTTTGATAAATAACCTCATAATTTTCTGGACACGGTATGATGCCAGAAAACGTACTCTGAGCGGCGGGTGACAGTTTACCTATTAAATAATAAAGTTTGTCTGCGTCTGTTAGCGAGGGATTATTATGCACGGTCGCGTTAAAACTTGCGTAGAACAACGGCCAGTTACACATGTTATTATCAAACGACATGAGCTCGATCGGTGGTAGCCGCGGCGTAACTTTGTGCGCGGTCGCACTTGGCGAAGGCTCTGGCGCGGGCGCGGGTTTTATATACTTCGACATAGCCTTCCTGATATAACAGTATAGATCTTCGAAGGAGGCGTAACCTTGATACGAGGGAGTGGCCTCAGGGTCACTTTCGAGAAGTACTTCGTTGTACTGGTCAAGGACATTGTGAAAGCTCGATCTAATATCATCTACAGTTACACAAGAATTAAGAAATAACTCGCGGCATATGTCAGAATCATCAGCTGATTTAGCCTGATTATAAACAATATTAATTCGTTCATAAAGAGCGTTTCGCTTTGCTTCTAGAATAGTTAATCGCGGACTACACGGAGAAGCTACCTTAACGTCGCGAGACATAATTGAAATCAATTATCACGGAAAACAAACAAACAACAGAAAACAATATGTAAATATGCGTATCAAAGAATAGGAAACTATCAAGTAGCATCAATTTGTACAACTAAATTATTATTTAATACGGCGAGTGAACAAATATCTCGTCCGAGCGGGTCGTGTGCAAATTATTGCTACTTACCCTCAAACTTAAATGATAATATGTGTAATATTAAGTACTGAGGCGCGGTTTTATTTATGTTATATTATGAATACGTGTTAATAAATACCTAATTGTAATAGATATATATAAATGTATATGCCTGAAGGGCGGGAATGTATGCGATTTATAATCTCTAAAGGCAAACACTTATATTGGCGCGGTGCGGGTATGCGTTGAAGTTGGTGAATGACAACCAAAGCATCAACGGCTTTATGTCAATGAACGTAAGGTGCACAATGGCGTACTATCGTACTGACCACATCGTATGACGAGTTTAAATGAAACAAGATGGTAGAAATGAAATACTACAAAAATGAACAAAAATCAATTGAATCCGATTAAATTGGATATAAATTGATATTGAATCCTGCGAGAAAGGACCAAAATGCAAAGGCCCAAAATAGTTTTTGGTCAAGCAAAGTGCGTTATGTGCCCGAAGGCTTTATGGCGGAATATTTATGAGAGAGTGGACTGTATTTTTTATCGTTAGGCGACTGGTTACAACAACGGTATCACTATCTACGACGAGCAAATGCTTAGGTCTAGGATATAGGGATTCCACGCACCTTGACTCCTGTATTCCTGGAACATCCAAAGCGTCCTGGAGAGCCCAATACCTCGGACCGTCCGTCGTGAGTGTCCTAATGTGATAACCACTGTCCAGATTTGTAATTATTCTTCAGGTGCACCTTTACACTTCACAGTAATGTATTTATTGTATTTATAACACGTATTATTGCGGCGATGTCACAATTAAACCGGGACGCGTGCGCATATATTTTGCATAGCTCTTGTCCTTGCGGTGGTTCAAGGGCGACAGACAACCAGCGTCTTCCGCTAGGTGTCGTGCGTGTCGCGGATTTGGAGGGAGAGAAAAGGACGCAGATACTCATCAAGCTAATGATACCATACGAAATATGAAACATAATAATTTGCATGAGATTAAGCATTGCGGCGCTAACAAATAGCTTTTATCTGTAACCTTAGCCTAGAGACAGGAACATTTCCATCAGCTTTTAAACAAGCTGATGTATGTCCTATATACAAAGCTGGTGAAAAAAGTAATCCGTCAAATTACAGGCCTATTTCTTTGCTCTCAACCCTCTCTAAAGTGCTAGAAAAACTTGTCAAGAGAAGATTGATGAAGTATCTTGAACAAAAAGGTCTTCTCAATAAAAACCAATACGGGTTTAGACAGGGTAGGTCAACTGAGGACGCGGTATTGACACTAACGTCTCTAATAACGTCATATTTGGATGGTGGATATAAGGCTCTAGGAATCTTTTTAGATCTTCAAAAAGCTTTTGACACCGTGTCAATTCCAATATTGTTAATAAGACTTGAGAACGTTGGTGTCCGAGGAATGGCACTCGACTGGTTTAAAGACTATCTAACAGGACGAACGCAGCGGGTCAAGATAGATAGTTACAAAAGCGATGAATCGATGTGTACTTACGGCGTGCCACAGGGTAGTACGTTAGGACCTACCCTTTTTTTAGTTTATATAAACGAATTATGTAACACTACCTTGCCTGGATTAGATCTACTAATGTTTGCTGATGATACGGTGCTTTTACTCCATGATGAGTCGTGGCCTGAGGTTATTGAATTAGCGGAGACCTGCTTATCAACTGTTACACATTGGCTGGAAAATAGTCTTTTAACACTTAATTCGAGTAAGACGAAGTTTATGTGTTTCAGCAAAACTGTATCGGGTGACCCGGGGGATTGTGTAAGTCTTAAACTACACACTTTTCCATGTAACCGAAGTACCGTTCGAGCTACACACTGTAGATGCACTGTACTGTTACGTGTTGGCGCTATTAGGTATCTTGGGGTACAGATTGATGACAAACTCAATTGGAGTACTCATATAGCATTGTTAACATCTAGGATCAGAAAACTTATATATGCGTTTAAAAACCTTAGAGAAGTTGCAGATCCCAAACTAGTCATCCAGACGTACAGGTCACTATGTGAGTGCCTCATTAGGTACCGTATATGCGCATGGGGTAGTGCAGCCAAAACATATCTAATCTCTGCTGAACGTGCACAGCGCGCTGTATTGAAGGTACTTCAACACCTACCCTATAGACACCCAACAGCAGCTGTGTACGAGAAGGCAGATGTGTTGAGTGTACGCAAAATATTTATATACGAAAGTATCAGAAGATACCACAAAAAAACTGTACCTACCCTACCACAGAGTAATAAAAGGAGAGATCTTTGTCCTGTGCCTTATGTCAAATCTAGATTTGCACAAAAGAGGTATGATGTTATTGTACCAACACTTTATAACGCGCTGCAAAAGAAAAACAATATTAAACATCTAAGTAATAATAAAGTTAAACATATTATACTCACCTGGCTAAAGGACTTTGATTACGACGGCATAGAAGAGATGCTTCGTAATTTCTTTACTTAGTAATTTCTTTAATTGAATCAGCACGCAATTCACGCACGCACGCACACACACACACACACACACACACACACACACACACACACACACCTCGTAGAACGGCATAAATTTAAATTCTTTATTTCATATGTTAATCTGTAATAGTAAAACATCTAAATTTGTTAATTAGTTAATTGTTTTGTAATAAGTTGTTATTTAACACATATTCTATTGTAAATTGTCGTAGTGTCACATAATGGGAGAAGCCACTGGCTCCTGAAACACAGTTGCTACTAGTTCGGGAGCCTATGGATTCATTACTTGTTGTAATATTTATTTATGTCAATAAATAACTTTTTACTTTTTTACTTTTACTTTAATGGTCAACTGCGTGGAACTGAAAACTGTTCGGGCATCTGTGCGCTCGACGCGACATGATTACCGATTACTCTGTATATGTATAGCTAGCTCGTTGATTTCTATATCTCCGGCCCACAGACTCTAATCCCGTGTTGCCAGCACACTATTCAGGGATACCACATCTTCCCCTTTTACAAACCAAAAAAATTAAAGTTATATAAAACAAATTAATCTACTTTTCTTTTCTATCCCTTTTACCAAATGTTCAATATTAATGATTTAGTAGGTTGGTACAATTATTAATGTTCTGTTAACAGTTTTTTTATTTTTAAATTAAATTTATATAAAACAAATTAATTTACTTCTATTTTCTCCCCTTAGTACATAAGCTTCTATTAACTAAATAAAGGCTATGGCATGGTTTTGTATGGAAGGTGGTCCTTGGAAACCGACATTAATAAAACTTAAATTAATGTGTAGTATAGTAATTGCAGATAATATTTATCGCAAAGAATGATTTTTTGACACCGCCATTTATTAATTATATTAATTTAAAAAATCCATAGTATAAATTAGGAAAATGGTTCTGGCATCACTAATTGAAGCTTGGCAGCCCCATGGTGAGTGACCCTAGGGATGTATTGATCATAAAAAAATCGATTATCCCGATGGATCTGATATAGAGAATAAATTATTATATTGAGCTAATTTAATCGTTTCTCAAATGGCATTTATTAAGAAACAATATAATAATATAATCGCATAGACACTTATTAAGAAACAATGTCAATCGGTAGTTTAGTTAAACTAAGTTTTGTTCAGTGACAATTTTAGACGAATCGAAAGAGACAAACTTGGTTAATTATTTACTTTAAAGATGCTCACTAGGTTGGTACCACCGCTTTGCTAGTGAAGTCTGCCGCCAAGCAGTAATGTGCAAGCATTACTGTGTTTCTGTTTGATAAGCAAGGTAGCCAGTGAAATTACTAGGCTATTGAGACTAATTTTTTTGAGATTAATACGTAATGTCTCTGGGTAACGAGCACACTGCATGCCGTGCCGTGCCGCGCAGGCCTTTGTGTTTTAAAGTTCTGAGTGGCACTGCAATTTTTATGGGTCAGCGTTTTGCTTACCACCAAGCAAAAGCCTTAGTTCACATTACCCTCAAGAAAGCATTTTTGGGTAAAACACTACTGCAACTCCCAGTAATAGGTACTAAAAAAAATGTAATTGCATGATGTTTCGTTTGAACTAGAGTCTATGTGGACAAGTTAAAGAGATTTTAGATTTTATTAAGACCTTATTTACTATAAGTTGATAAAATATACCTCTTTATTTTATATCATTAATCGATTGACAGTCAGTGATAATCGATACTCGATAGTCAATAGCCCAATAGATGATATTTAACTATACGTTTTGATTCGCCCCATAATCTTGAATTGATTTCGGATATAAAAAGCTTATCGATATCGTACTCAATCGATTCTACTTCATAAGAAGAAAACAATTGTAACATGTAGGCACATCCTTATTCTGCTGTGATTACCATAAACAACTTTTATTCATAGACTACTACTAGGAGTACAAACGGATACTACATATCAGCCGGACATGACGTCAGGCCAACGATCTGGTTTCTGATTGGCTGTGGTATTTTTTTTTTTTGTCGTCGCATGGTTTTGGCCTTAGGCAACACATCCATTAATACCATTTATTTAAACCCTGTTTTATTACAAAACGGTGGTGCGAAAAAAATTTAAAAAATTATTTTAAGAACTCTTTTTAAACGTGCTTTCGACTGATATATATATTGTATCTGTCGGTTTCCAAGGACCACTTTTGACCATGTCCTTTCTAAGTCTTAATTACACATAACATAATACAGTTATACTTTGCTTGTAAAGCAATTGGATCATTTGTCAGCAGAAGGTCCAAGCAATTAGCCGAGTGGCCTTCAAAAACCCTTTTGTCTTCCGAGACTTTGGTGAGGTTCACCATTAATTTCTATGCCTCTTTACAAGCATGGTAAGTGCTCTGTCGAGGAAAACATGATCTTGGTGGTGAGCATTAAAATCAACCAGAAGCACTAATTGGACAGAAGCTTAACTTTGTTGAGCCACATCAGCAGACTCACTGAGTTATTGGAATGAACTGGATGTCCCCTGATCTCATGTGTGTAAGCGATAAAAACTGGTATAAAGGATTTTCTCTAAGCTGGTGTCAACCAGTATCCATGTACTGGATCCAATAAATACGGATAAAGGAAAAACAGAGGTCTACAAGGTTGCGGAGATGTCTTATACAAATGTCATCATTAGCATGGACACAGATACTGGCATGTGGCTTAAATTTGTGCTCGAGGAAAAAACCTGGTTAGGGCAGGTAGGCTGTACCTCTGTATATTTTATGTGCATCGCTGTAAGTAATAGTAAGTTTAGCTTAGCAGTCTCAATATGTTGGTGGACTGGGTAGATGAGTGAGAGGCTCTAATATATAAATTATAGATGATTTGTAAGGTGCATTTTTAATGAGAGGGTGTGCTTTCTCTGTTTAAACAACTTAATATTTCTTTTGTTGATCAGAGGTAAGTAAAATAGTATTTGGACGAGGCACAAAAATACAAGTAGTGATACCAATAGAAGAGTCAACACTGAAGACTAGTGTGAAGACTGTGAATGTCCATCCGTCCTATCGACGTCATATCACCAAGACCGTCCCTTTATAACGAATATATCAGGCCAACAGGAATTTATGCAAAATATGATTTCTAAGTTTTATAGAATACCTTCTACGACATAATATCGTAGGTAGTACGATTGCCGTGACAATCGGGTCCTTGTCCTAATGGTTAACAAATAAGTCAAAATATCAAATATAAAATCACCACCAGTTGCTTGTCCTAATGGTTAAAAAATAAGTCAAAATATCAAATATAAAATCATCATCAGTTCCTTGTCCTAATGGTTAAAAAATATCAAAATATCAAATATAAAATCATCATCAGTTCCTTGTCCTAATGGTTAAAAAATATCAAAATATCAAATAAAAAATCACCATCAGTTCCTTGTCCTAATGGTTAACAAATAAGTCAAAATATCAAATATAAAATCATCATCAGTTCCTTGTCCTAATGGTTAACAAATAAGTCAAAATATCAAATATAAAATCACCATCAGTTCCTTGTCCTAATGGTTAAAAAATATCAAAATATCAAATATAAAATCACCATCAGTTCCTTGTCCTAATGGTTAAAAAATAAGTCAAAATATCAAATATAAAATCATCATCAGTTCCTTGTCCTAATGGTTAAAAAATATCAAAATATCAAATATAAAATCATCATCAGTTCCTTGTCCTAATGGTTAAAAAATATCAAAATACCAAATATAAAATCATCATCAGTTCCTTGTCCTAATGGTTAAAAAATATCAAAATATCAAATATAAAATCACCATCAGTTCCTTGTCCTAATGGTTAACAAATAAGTCAAAATATCAAATATAAAATCACCATCAGTTCCTTGTCCTAATGGTTAACAAATAAGTCAAAATATCAAATATAAAATCACCATCAGTTCCTTGTCCTAATGGTTAACAAATAAGTCAAAATATCAAATATAAAATCACCATCAGTTCCTTGTCCTAATGGTTAACAAATAAGTCAAAATATCAAAAATAAAATCACCATCAGTTCCTTGTCCTAATGGTTAACAAATAAGTCAAAATATCAAATATAAAATCACCATCAGTTCCTTGTCCTAATGGTTAAAATATAAGTCAAAATATCAAATATAAAATCATCATCAGTTCCTTGTCCTAATGGTTAAAAAATATCAAAATATCAAATATAAAATCATCATCAGTTCCTTGTCCTAATGGTTAAAAAATATCAAAATACCAAATATAAAATCATCATCAGTTCCTTGTCCTAATGGTTAAAAAATATCAAAATATCAAATATAAAATCACCATCAGTTCCTTGTCCTAATGGTTAACAAATAAGTCAAAATATCAAATATAAAATCATCATCAGTTCCTTGTCCTAATGGTTAACAAATAAGTCAAAATATCAAATATAAAATCACCATCAGTTCCTTGTCCTAATGGTTAAAAAATATCAAAATATCAAATATAAAATCATCATCATTTCCTTGTCCTAATGGTTAAAAAATAAGTCAAAATATCAAAAATAAAATCTTCATCATTTCCTTGAACTAATGGTTAAAAAATAAGTCAAAATATAAAATATAAAATCACCATCAGTTCCTTGTCCTAATGGTTAGCATATAAGTCAAAATATAAAATATAAAATCACCATCAGTTGCTTGTCCTAATGGTTAACAAATAAGTCAAAATATCAAATATAAAATCACCATCAGTTCCTTGTCCTAATGGTTAACAAATAAGTCAAAATATCAAATATAAAATCACCATCAGTTCCTTGTCCTAATGGTTAACAAATAAGTCAACGTATCAAATATAAAATCACCATCAGTTCCTTGTCCTAATGGTTAACAAATAAGTCAAAATATCAAATATAAAATCACCATCAGTTCCTTGTCCTAATGGTTAACAAATAAGTCAAAATATCAAATATAAAATCACCATCAGTTCCTTGTCCTAATGGTTAAAAAATATCAAAATATCAAATATAAAATCATTATCAGTTCCTTGTCCTAATGGTTAACAAATATCAAAATATCAAATATAAAATCATCATCAGTTCCTTGTCCTAATGGTTAAAAAATAAGTCAAAATATCAAATATAAAATCATCATCAGTTCCTTGTCCTAATGGTTAAAAAATATCAAAATATCAAATATAAAATCACCATCAGTTCCTTGTCCTACTGTTTAACAAATAAGTCAAAATATCAAATATAAAATCACCATCAGTTCCTTGTCCTAATAGTTAACAAATAAGTCAAAATATCAAATATAAAATCACCATCAGTTCCTTGTCCTAATGGTTAACAAATAAGTCAAAATATCAAATATAAAATCACCATCAGTTCCTTGTCCTAATGGTTAACAAATAAGTCAAAATATCAAATATAAAATCACCATCAGTTCCTTGTCCTAATGGTTAACAAATATCAAAATATCAAATATAAAATCATCATCAGTTCCTTGTCCTAATGGTTAAAAAATATCAAAATATCAAATATAAAATCATCATCAGTTCCTTGTCCTAATGGTTAAAAAATATCAAAATATCAAATATAAAATCACCATCAGTTCCTTGTCCTAATGGTTAACAAATAAGTCAAAATATCAAATATAAAATCATCATCAGTTCCTTGTCCTAATGGTTAACAAATAAGTCAAAATATCAAATATAAAATCACATAAGTCAAAATATCAAATATAAAATCACCATCAGTTCCTTGGTCCTAATGGTTAAAAAATATCAAAATATCAAATATAAAATCACCATCAGTTCCTTGTCCTACTGGTTAACAAATAAGTCAAAATATCAAATATAAAATCACCATCAGTTCCTTGTCCTAATGGTTAACAAATAAGTCAAAATATCAAATATAAAATCACCATCAGTTCCTTGTCCTAATGGTTAACAAATAAGTCAAAATATCAAATATAAAATCACCATCAGTTCCTTGTCCTAATGGTTAACAAATAAGTCAAAATATCAAATATAAAATCACCATCAGTTCCTTGTCCTAATGGTTAACAAATAAGTCAAAATATCAAATATAAAATCACCATCAGTTCCTTGTCCTAATGGTTAACAAATAAGTCAAAATATCAAATATAAAATCACCATCAGTTCCTTGTCCTAATGGTTAACAAATAAGTCAAAATATCAAATATAAAATCACCATCAGTTCCTTGTCCTAATGGTTAACAAATAAGTCAAAATATCAAAAATAAAATCACCATCAGTTCCTTGTCCTAATGGTTAACAAATAAGTCAAAATATCAAATATAAAATCACCATCAGTTCCTTGTCCTAATGGTTACCAAATAAGTCAAAATATCAAATATAAAATCACCATCAGTTCCTTGTCCTAATGGTTAACAAATAAGTCAACGTATCAAATATAAAATCACCATCAGTTCCTTGTCCTAATGGTTAACAAATAAGTCAAAATATCAAATATAAAATCACCATCAGTTCCTTGTCCTAATGGTTAACAAATAAGTCAAAATATCAAATATAAAATCACCATCAGTTCCTTGTCCTAATGGTTAACAAATAAGTCAAAATATCAAATATAAAATCACCATCAGTTCCTTGTCCTAATGGTTAACAAATAAGTCAAAATATCAAAAATAAAATCACCATCAGTTCCTTGTCCTAATGGTTAACAAATAAGTCAAAATATCAAATATAAAATCACCATCAGTTCCTTGTCCTAATGGTTAAAATATAAGTCAAAATATCAAATATAAAATCATCATCAGTTCCTTGTCCTAATGGTTAACAAATATCAAAATATCAAATATAAAATCATCATCAGTTCCTTGTCCTAATGGTTAAAAAATATCAAAATATCAAATATAAAATCATCATCAGTTCCTTGTCCTAATGGTTAAAAAATATCAAAATATCAAATATAAAATCACCATCAGTTCCTTGTCCTAATGGTTAACAAATAAGTCAAAATATCAAATATAAAATCATCATCAGTTCCTTGTCCTAATGGTTAACAAATAAGTCAAAATATCAAATATAAAATCACCATCAGTTCCTTGTCCTAATGGTTAAAAAATATCAAAATATCAAATATAAAATCATCATCATTTCCTATTCTTAATGGTTAAAAAATAAGTCAAAATATCAAAAATAAAATCTTCATCATTTCCTTGAACTAATGGTTAAAAAATAAGTCAAAATATAAAATATAAAATCACCATCAGTTCCTTGTCCTAATGGTTACCATATAAGTCAAAATATAAAATATAAAATCACCATCAGTTCCTTGTCCTAATGGTTAACAAATAAGTCAAAATATCAAATATAAAATCACCATCAGTTCCTTGTCCTAATGGTTAACAAATAAGTCAAAATATCAAATATAAAATCACCATCAGTTCCTTGTCCTAATGGTTAACAAATAAGTCAACGTATCAAATATAAAATCACCATCAGTTCCTTGTCCTAATGGTTAACAAATAAGTCAAAATATCAAATATAAAATCACCATCAGTTCCTTGTCCTAATGGTTAACAAATAAGTCAAAATATCAAATATAAAATCACCATCAGTTCCTTGTCCTAATGGTTAAAAAATATCAAATATAAAATCATCATCAGTTCCTTGTCCTAATGGTTAAAAAATATCAAATATAAAATCATCATCAGTTCCTTGTCCTAATGGTTAACAAATAAGTCAAAATATCAAATATAAAATCACCATCAGTTCCTTGTCCTAATGGTTAAAAAATATCAAAATATCAAATATAAAATCACCATCAGTTCCTTGTCCTAATGGTTAAAAAATAAGTCAAAATATCAAATATAAAATCATCATCAGTTCCTTGTCCTAATGGTTAAAAAATATCAAAATATCAAATATAAAATCATCATCAGTTCCTTGTCCTAATGGTTAAAAAATATCAAAATATCAAATATAAAATCATCATCAGTTCCTTGTCCTAATGGTTAAAAAATATCAAAATATCAAATATAAAATCATCATCAGTTCCTTGTCCTAATGGTTAAAAAATAAGTCAAAATATCAAATATAAAATCACCATCAGTTCCTTGTCCTAATGGTTAACAAATAAGTCAAAATATCAAATATAAAATCATCATCAGTTCCTTGTCCTAATGGTTAACAAATAAGTCAAAATATCAAATATAAAATCACCATCAGTTCCTTGTCCTAATGGTTAACAAATAAGTCAAAATATCAAATATAAAATCACCATCAGTTCCTTGTCCTAATGGTTAACAAATAAGTCAAAATATCAAATATAAAATCACCATCAGTTCCTTGTCCTAATGGTTAACAAATAAGTCAAAATATCAAATATAAAATCACCATCAGTTCCTTGTCCTAATGGTTAACAAATAAGTCAAAATATCAAATATAAAATCACCATCAGTTCCTTGTCCTAATGGTTAACAAATAAGTCAAAATATCAAATATAAAATCATCATCAGTTCCTTGTCCTAATGGTTAACAAATAAGTCAAAATATCAAATATAAAATCACCATCAGTTCCTTGTCCTAATGGTTAACAAATAAGTCAAAATATCAAATATAAAATCACCATCAGTTCCTTGTCCTAATGGTTAACAAATAAGTCAAAATATCAAATATAAAATCACCATCAGTTCCTTGTCCTAATGGTTAACAAATAAGTCAAAATATCAAATATAAAATCACCATCAGTTCCTTGTCCTAATGGTTAACAAATATCAAAATATCAAATATAAAATCATCATCAGTTCCTTGTCCTAATGGTTAACAAATAAGTCAAAATATCAAATATAAAATCACCATCAGTTCCTTGTCCTAATGGTTAAAAAATATCAAAATATCAAATATAAAATCATCATCAGTTCCTTGTCCTAATGGTTAACAAATAAGTCAAAATATCAAATATAAAATCACCATCAGTTCCTTGTCCTAATGGTTAACAAATAAGTCAAAATATAAAATATAAAATCACCATCAGTTCCTTGTCCTAATGGTTAACAAATAAGTCAAAATATCAAATATAAAATCATCATCAGTTCCTTGTCCTAATGGTTAACAAATAAGTCAAAATATCAAATATAAAATCACCATCAGTTCCTTGTCCTAATGGTTAACAAATAAGTCAAAATATCAAATATAAAATCACCATCAGTTCCTTGTCCTAATGGTTAACAAATAAGTCAAAATATCAAATATAAAATCACCATCAGTTCCTTGTCCTAATGGTTAACAAATAAGTCAAAATATCAAATATAAAATCACCATCAGTTCCTTGTCCTAATGGTTAACAAATAAGTCAAAATATCAAATATAAAATCATCATCAGTTCCTTGTCCTAATGGTTAAAAAATATCAAAATATCAAATATAAAATCATCATCATTTCCTTGTCCTAATGGTTAAAAAATAAGTCAAAATATCAAAAATAAAATCTTCATCATTTCCTTGAACTAATGGTTAAAAAATAAGTCAAAATATAAAATATAAAATCACCATCAGTTCCTTGTCCTAATGGTTAACATATAAGTCAAAATATAAAATATAAAATCACCATCAGTTCCTTGTCCTAATGGTTAACAAATAAGTCAAAATATCAAATATAAAATCACCATCAGTTCCTTGTCCTAATGGTTAACAAATAAGTCAAAATATCAAATATAAAATCACCATCAGTTCCTTGTCCTAATGGTTAAAAAATATCAAAATATCAAATATAAAATCACCATCAGTTCCTTGTCCTAATGGTTAAAAAATAAGTCAAAATATCAAATATAAAATCATCATCAGTTCCTTGTCCTAATGGTTAAAAAATATCAAAATATAAAACTTAAAATCATCATCAATTCCTTGTCCTAATGGTTAAAAAATATCAAATATAAAATCATCATCAGTTCCTTGTCCTAATGGTTAAAAAATATCAAAATATCAAATATAAAATCACCATCAGTTCCTTGTCCTACTGGTTAACAAATAAGTCAAAATATCAAATATAAAATCATCATCAGTTCCTTGTCCTAATGGTTAACAAATAAGTCAAAATATCAAATATAAAATCACCATCAGTTCCTTGTCCTAATGGTTAAAAAATATCAAAATATCAAATATAAAATCACCATCAGTTCCTTGTCCTAATGGTTAAAAAATAAGTCAAAATATCAAATATAAAATCATCATCAGTTCCTTGTCCTAATGGTTAACAAATAAGTCAACGTATCAAATATAAAATCACCATCAGTTCCTTGTCCTAATGGTTAACAAATAAGTCAAAATATCAAATATAAAATCATCATCAGTTCCTTGTCCTAATGGTTAAAAAATATCAAATATAAAATCATCATCAGTTCCTTGTCCTAATGGTTAAAAAATATCAAAATATCAAATATAAAATCACCATCAGTTCCTTGTCCTAATGGTTAACAAATAAGTCAAAATATCAAATATAAAATCATCATCAGTTCCTTGTCCTAATGGTTAACAAATAAGTCAAAATATCAAATATAAAATCACCATCAGTTCCTTGTCCTAATGGTTAAAAAATATCAAAATATCAAATATAAAATCATCATCATTTCCTTGTCCTAATGGTTAAAAAATAAGTCAAAATATCAAAAATAAAATCTTCATCATTTCCTTGAACTAATGTTTAAAAAATAAGTCAAAATATAAAATATAAAATCACCATCAGTTCCTTGTCCTAATGGTTAACATATAAGTCAAAATATAAAATATAAAATCACCATCAGTTCCTTGTCCTAATGGTTAACAAATAAGTCAAAATATCAAATATAAAATCACCATCAGTTCCTTGTCCTAATGGTTAACAAATAAGTCAAAATATCAAATATAAAATCACCATCAGTTCCTTGTCCTAATGGTTAAAAAATATCAAAATATCAAATATAAAATCACCATCAGTTCCTTGTCCTAATGGTTAAAAAATAAGTCAAAATATCAAATATAAAATCATCATCAGTTCCTTGTCCTAATGGTTAAAAAATATCAAAATATCAAATATAAAATCATCATCAGTTCCTTGTCCTAATGGTTAAAAAATATCAAATATAAAATCATCATCAGTTCCTTGTCCTAATGGTTAAAAAATAAGTCAAAATATCAAATATAAAATCACCATCAGTTCCTTGTCCTAATGGTTAACATATAAGTCAAAATATCAAATATAAAATCACTATCAGTTCCTTGTCCTAATGGTTAACAAATAAGTCAAAATATAAAATATAAAATCACCATCAGTTCCTTGTCCTAATGGTTAACAAATAAGTCAAAATATCAAAAATAAAATCACCATCAGTTCCTTGTCCTAATGGTTAACAAATAAGTCAAAATATCAAATATAAAATCACCATCAGTTCCTTGTCCTAATGGTTAAAAAATAAGTCAAAATATCAAATATAAAATCATCATCAGTTCCTTGTCCTAATGGTTAAAAAATATCAAAATATCAAATATAAAATCATCATCAGTTCCTTGTCCTAATGGTTAAAAAATATCAAAATATCAAATATAAAATCACCATCAGTTCCTTGTCCTAATGGTTAAAAAATATCAAAATATCAAATATAAAATCACCATCAGTTCCTTGTCCTAATGGTTAACAAATAAGTCAAAATATCAAATATAAAATCATCATCAGTTCCTTGTCCTAATGGTTAACAAATAAGTCAAAATATCAAATATAAAATCACCATCAGTTCCTTGTCCTAATGGTTAACAAATAAGTCAAAATATCAAATATAAAATCACCATCAGTTCCTTGTCCTAATGGTTAAAAAATAAGTCAAAATATCAAATATAAAATCATCATCAGTTCCTTGTCCTAATGGTTAAAAAATATCAAAATATCAAATATAAAATCATCATCAGTTCCTTGTCCTAATGGTTAAAAAATATCAAAATATCAAATATAAAATCATCATCAGTTCCTTGTCCTAATGGTTAAAAAATATCAAAATATCAAATATAAAATCACCATCAGTTCCTTGTCCTAATGGTTAACAAATAAGTCAAAATATCAAATATAAAATCATCATCAGTTCCTTGTCCTAATGGTTAACAAATAAGTCAAAATATCAAATATAAAATCACCATCAGTTCCTTGTCCTAATGGTTAAAAAATATCAAAATATCAAATATAAAATCATCATCATTTCCTTGTCCTAATGGTTAAAAAATAAGTCAAAATATCAAAAATAAAATCTTCATCATTTCCTTGAACTAATGGTTAAAAAATAAGTCAAAATATAAAATATAAAATCACCATCAGTTCCTTGTCCTAATGGTTAACAAATAAGTCAAAATATCAAATATAAAATCACCATCAGTTCCTTGTCCTAATGGTTAACAAATAAGTCAAAATATCAAATATAAAATCACCATCAGTTCCTTGTCCTAATGGTTAAAAAATATCAAAATATCAAATATAAAATCACCATCAGTTCCTTGTCCTAATGGTTAAAAAATATCAAAATATCAAATATAAAATCACCATCAGTTCCTTGTCCTAATGGTTAAAAAATAAGTCAAAATATCAAATATAAAATCATCATCAGTTCCTTGTCCTAATGGTTAAAAAAATATCAAAATATCAAATATAAAATCATCATCAGTTCCTTGTCCTAATGGTTAAAAAATATCAAATATAAAATCATCATCAGTTCCTTGTCCTAATGGTTAAAAAATAAGTCAAAATATCAAATATAAAATCACCATCAGTTCCTTGTCCTAATGGTTAACAAATAAGTCAAAATATCAAATATAAAATCATCATCAGTTCCTTGTCCTAATGGTTAACAAATAAGTCAAAATATCAAATATAAAATCACCATCAGTTCCTTGTCCTAATGGTTAACAAATAAGTCAAAATATCAAATATAAAATCACCATCAGTTCCTTGTCCTAATGGTTAACAAATAAGTCAAAATATCAAATATAAAATCACCATCAGTTCCTTGTCCTAATGGTTAACAAATAAGTCAAAATATCAAATATAAAATCACCATCAGTTCCTTGTCCTAATGGTTAACAAATAAGTCAAAATATCAAATATAAAATCACCATCAGTTCCTTGTCCTAATGGTTAACAAATAAGTCAAAATATCAAATATAAAATCATCATCAGTTCCTTGTCCTAATGGTTAACAAATAAGTCAAAATATCAAATATAAAATCACCATCAGTTCCTTGTCCTAATGGTTAACAAATAAGTCAAAATATCAAATATAAAATCACCATCAGTTCCTTGTCCTAATGGTTAACAAATAAGTCAAAATATCAAATATAAAATCACCATCAGTTCCTTGTCCTAATGGTTAACAAATAAGTCAAAATATCAAATATAAAATCACCATCAGTTCCTTGTCCTAATGGTTAACAAATATCAAAATATCAAATATAAAATCATCATCAGTTCCTTGTCCTAATGGTTAACAAATAAGTCAAAATATCAAATATAAAATCACCATCAGTTCCTTGTCCTAATGGTTAAAAAATATCAAAATATCAAATATAAAATCATCATCAGTTCCTTGTCCTAATGGTTAACAAATAAGTCAAAATATCAAATATAAAATCACCATCAGTTCCTTGTCCTAATGGTTAACAAATAAGTCAAAATATAAAATATAAAATCACCATCAGTTCCTTGTCCTAATGGTTAACAAATAAGTCAAAATATCAAATATAAAATCATCATCAGTTCCTTGTCCTAATGGTTAACAAATAAGTCAAAATATCAAATATAAAATCACCATCAGTTCCTTGTCCTAATGGTTAACAAATAAGTCAAAATATCAAATATAAAATCACCATCAGTTCCTTGTCCTAATGGTTAACAAATAAGTCAAAATATCAAATATAAAATCACCATCAGTTCCTTGTCCTAATGGTTAACAAATAAGTCAAAATATCAAATATAAAATCACCATCAGTTCCTTGTCCTAATGGTTAACAAATAAGTCAAAATATCAAATATAAAATCATCATCAGTTCCTTGTCCTAATGGTTAAAAAATATCAAAATATCAAATATAAAATCATCATCATTTCCTTGTCCTAATGGTTAAAAAATAAGTCAAAATATCAAAAATAAAATCTTCATCATTTCCTTGAACTAATGGTTAAAAAATAAGTCAAAATATAAAATATAAAATCACCATCAGTTCCTTGTCCTAATGGTTAACATATAAGTCAAAATATAAAATATAAAATCACCATCAGTTCCTTGTCCTAATGGTTAACAAATAAGTCAAAATATCAAATATAAAATCACCATCAGTTCCTTGTCCTAATGGTTAACAAATAAGTCAAAATATCAAATATAAAATCACCATCAGTTCCTTGTCCTAATGGTTAAAAAATATCAAAATATCAAATATAAAATCACCATCAGTTCCTTGTCCTAATGGTTAAAAAATAAGTCAAAATATCAAATATAAAATCATCATCAGTTCCTTGTCCTAATGGTTAAAAAATATCAAAATATAAAACTTAAAATCATCATCAATTCCTTGTCCTAATGGTTAAAAAATATCAAATATAAAATCATCATCAGTTCCTTGTCCTAATGGTTAAAAAATATCAAAATATCAAATATAAAATCACCATCAGTTCCTTGTCCTACTGGTTAACAAATAAGTCAAAATATCAAATATAAAATCATCATCAGTTCCTTGTCCTAATGGTTAACAAATAAGTCAAAATATCAAATATAAAATCACCATCAGTTCCTTGTCCTAATGGTTAAAAAATATCAAAATATCAAATATAAAATCACCATCAGTTCCTTGTCCTAATGGTTAAAAAATAAGTCAAAATATCAAATATAAAATCATCATCAGTTCCTTGTCCTAATGGTTAACAAATAAGTCAACGTATCAAATATAAAATCACCATCAGTTCCTTGTCCTAATGGTTAACAAATAAGTCAAAATATCAAATATAAAATCATCATCAGTTCCTTGTCCTAATGGTTAAAAAATATCAAATATAAAATCATCATCAGTTCCTTGTCCTAATGGTTAAAAAATATCAAAATATCAAATATAAAATCACCATCAGTTCCTTGTCCTAATGGTTAACAAATAAGTCAAAATATCAAATATAAAATCATCATCAGTTCCTTGTCCTAATGGTTAACAAATAAGTCAAAATATCAAATATAAAATCACCATCAGTTCCTTGTCCTAATGGTTAAAAAATATCAAAATATCAAATATAAAATCATCATCATTTCCTTGTCCTAATGGTTAAAAAATAAGTCAAAATATCAAAAATAAAATCTTCATCATTTCCTTGAACTAATGGTTAAAAAATAAGTCAAAATATAAAATATAAAATCACCATCAGTTCCTTGTCCTAATGGTTAACATATAAGTCAAAATATAAAATATAAAATCACCATCAGTTCCTTGTCCTAATGGTTAACAAATAAGTCAAAATATCAAATATAAAATCACCATCAGTTCCTTGTCCTAATGGTTAACAAATAAGTCAAAATATCAAATATAAAATCACCATCAGTTCCTTGTCCTAATGGTTAAAAAATATCAAAATATCAAATATAAAATCACCATCAGTTCCTTGTCCTAATGGTTAAAAAATAAGTCAAAATATCAAATATAAAATCATCATCAGTTCCTTGTCCTAATGGTTAAAAAATATCAAAATATCAAA
The DNA here is from genome assembly GCA_907269065.1 of Crocallis elinguaria. Taxonomy (NCBI): domain Eukaryota; kingdom Metazoa; phylum Arthropoda; class Insecta; order Lepidoptera; family Geometridae; genus Crocallis; species Crocallis elinguaria. The sequence goes on along the minus strand of OU026081.1, from coordinate 1,196,038 downwards.
TATAAAATCATCATCAGTTCCTTGTCCTAATGGTTAAAAAATATCAAATATAAAATCATCATCAGTTCCTTGTCCTAATGGTTAAAAAATAAGTCAAAATATCAAATATAAAATCACCATCAGTTCCTTGTCCTAATGGTTAACATATAAGTCAAAATATCAAATATAAAATCACTATCAGTTCCTTGTCCTAATGGTTAACAAATAAGTCAAAATATAAAATATAAAATCACCATCAGTTCCTTGTCCTAATGGTTAACAAATAAGTCAAAATATCAAAAATAAAATCACCATCAGTTCCTTGTCCTAATGGTTAACAAATAAGTCAAAATATCAAATATAAAATCACCATCAGTTCCTTGTCCTAATGGTTAAAAAATAAGTCAAAATATCAAATATAAAATCATCATCAGTTCCTTGTCCTAATGGTTAAAAAATATCAAAATATCAAATATAAAATCATCATCAGTTCCTTGTCCTAATGGTTAAAAAATATCAAAATATCAAATATAAAATCACCATCAGTTCCTTGTCCTAATGGTTAAAAAATATCAAAATATCAAATATAAAATCACCATCAGTTCCTTGTCCTAATGGTTAACAAATAAGTCAAAATATCAAATATAAAATCATCATCAGTTCCTTGTCCTAATGGTTAACAAATAAGTCAAAATATCAAATATAAAATCACCATCAGTTCCTTGTCCTAATGGTTAACAAATAAGTCAAAATATCAAATATAAAATCACCATCAGTTCCTTGTCCTAATGGTTAAAAAATAAGTCAAAATATCAAATATAAAATCATCATCAGTTCCTTGTCCTAATGGTTAAAAAATATCAAAATATCAAATATAAAATCATCATCAGTTCCTTGTCCTAATGGTTAAAAAATATCAAAATATCAAATATAAAATCATCATCAGTTCCTTGTCCTAATGGTTAAAAAATATCAAAATATCAAATATAAAATCACCATCAGTTCCTTGTCCTAATGGTTAACAAATAAGTCAAAATATCAAATATAAAATCATCATCAGTTCCTTGTCCTAATGGTTAACAAATAAGTCAAAATATCAAATATAAAATCACCATCAGTTCCTTGTCCTAATGGTTAAAAAATATCAAAATATCAAATATAAAATCATCATCATTTCCTTGTCCTAATGGTTAAAAAATAAGTCAAAATATCAAAAATAAAATCTTCATCATTTCCTTGAACTAATGGTTAAAAAATAAGTCAAAATATAAAATATAAAATCACCATCAGTTCCTTGTCCTAATGGTTAACAAATAAGTCAAAATATCAAATATAAAATCACCATCAGTTCCTTGTCCTAATGGTTAACAAATAAGTCAAAATATCAAATATAAAATCACCATCAGTTCCTTGTCCTAATGGTTAAAAAATATCAAAATATCAAATATAAAATCACCATCAGTTCCTTGTCCTAATGGTTAAAAAATATCAAAATATCAAATATAAAATCACCATCAGTTCCTTGTCCTAATGGTTAAAAAATAAGTCAAAATATCAAATATAAAATCATCATCAGTTCCTTGTCCTAATGGTTAAAAAAATATCAAAATATCAAATATAAAATCATCATCAGTTCCTTGTCCTAATGGTTAAAAAATATCAAATATAAAATCATCATCAGTTCCTTGTCCTAATGGTTAAAAAATAAGTCAAAATATCAAATATAAAATCACCATCAGTTCCTTGTCCTAATGGTTAACATATAAGTCAAAATATCAAATATAAAATCACTATCAGTTCCTTGTCCTAATGGTTAACAAATAAGTCAAAATATCAAATATAAAATCACCATCAGTTCCTTGTCCTAATGGTTAACAAATAAGTCAAAATATCAAAAATAAAATCACCATCAGTTCCTTGTCCTAATGGTTAACAAATAAGTCAAAATATCAAATATAAAATCACCATCAGTTCCTTGTCCTAATGGTTAAAAAATATCAAAATATCAAATATAAAATCATCATCATTTCCTTGTCCTAATGGTTAAAAAATAAGTCAAAATATCAAAAATAAAATCTTCATCATTTCCTTGAACTAATGGTTAAAAAATAAGTCAAAATATAAAATATAAAATCACCATCAGTTCCTTGTCCTAATGGTTAACATATAAGTCAAAATATAAAATATAAAATCACCATCAGTTCCTTGTCCTAATGGTTAACAAATAAGTCAAAATATCAAATATAAAATCACCATCAGTTCCTTGTCCTAATGGTTAACAAATAAGTCAAAATATCAAATATAAAATCACCATCAGTTCCTTGTCCTAATGGTTAAAAAATATCAAAATATCAAATATAAAATCACCATCAGTTCCTTGTCCTAATGGTTAAAAAATAAGTCAAAATATCAAATATAAAATCATCATCAGTTCCTTGTCCTAATGGTTAAAAAAATATCAAAATATCAAATATAAAATCATCATCAGTTCCTTGTCCTAATGGTTAAAAAATATCAAATATAAAATCATCATCAGTTCCTTGTCCTAATGGTTAAAAAATAAGTCAAAATATCAAATATAAAATCACCATCAGTTCCTTGTCCTAATGGTTAACATATAAGTCAAAATATCAAATATAAAATCACTATCAGTTCCTTGTCCTAATGGTTAACAAATAAGTCAAAATATCAAATATAAAATCACCATCAGTTCCTTGTCCTAATGGTTAACAAATAAGTCAAAATATCAAAAATAAAATCACCATCAGTTCCTTGTCCTAATGGTTAACAAATAAGTCAAAATATCAAATATAAAATCACCATCAGTTCCTTGTCCTAATGGTTAAAAAATAAGTCAAAATATCAAATATAAAATCATCATCAGTTCCTTGTCCTAATGGTTAAAAAATATCAAAATATCAAATATAAAATCATCATCAGTTCCTTGTCCTAATGGTTAAAAAATATCAAAATATCAAATATAAAATCATCATCAGTTCCTTGTCCTAATGGTTAAAAAATATCAAAATATCAAATATAAAATCACCATCAGTTCCTTGTCCTAATGGTTAACAAATAAGTCAAAATATCAAATATAAAATCATCATCAGTTCCTTGTCCTAATGGTTAACAAATAAGTCAAAATATCAAATATAAAATCACCATCAGTTCCTTGTCCTAATGGTTAAAAAATATCAAAATATCAAATATAAAATCATCATCATTTCCTTGTCCTAATGGTTAAAAAATAAGTCAAAATATCAAAAATAAAATCTTCATCATTTCCTTGAACTAATGGTTAAAAAATAAGTCAAAATATAAAATATAAAATCACCATCAGTTCCTTGTCCTAATGGTTAACATATAAGTCAAAATATAAAATATAAAATCACCATCAGTTCCTTGTCCTAATGGTTAACAAATAAGTCAAAATATCAAATATAAAATCACCATCAGTTCCTTGTCCTAATGGTTAACAAATAAGTCAAAATATCAAATATAAAATCACCATCAGTTCCTTGTCCTAATGGTTAAAAAATATCAAAATATCAAATATAAAATCACCATCAGTTCCTTGTCCTAATGGTTAAAAAATAAGTCAAAATATCAAATATAAAATCATCATCAGTTCCTTGTCCTAATGGTTAAAAAATATCAAAATATCAAATATAAAATCATCATCAGTTCCTTGTCCTAATGGTTAAAAAATATCAAATATAAAATCATCATCAGTTCCTTGTCCTAATGGTTAAAAAATAAGTCAAAATATCAAATATAAAATCACCATCAGTTCCTTGTCTTAATGGTTAACATATAAGTCAAAATATCAAATATAAAATCACTATCAGTTCCTTGTCCTAATGGTTAACAAATAAGTCAAAATATCAAATATAAAATCACCATCAGTTCCTTGTCCTAATGGTTAACAAATAAGTCAAAATATAAAATATAAAATCACCATCAGTTCCTTGTCCTTTTAACAAATAAGTCTAAATATCAAATATAAAATCATCATCAGTTCCTTGTCCTAATGGTTAACAAATAAGTCAAAATATCAAATATAAAATCACCATCAGTTCCTTGTCCTAATGGTTAACAAATAAGTCAAAATATCAAATATAAAATCACCATCAGTTCCTTGTCCTAATGGTTAACAAATAAGTCAAAATATCAAATATAAAATCACCATCAGTTCCTTGTCCTAATGGTTAACAAATAAGTCAAAATATCAAATATAAAATCACCATCAGTTCCTTGTCCTAATGGTTAACAAATAAGTCAAAATATCAAATATAAAATCACCATCAGTTCCTTGTCCTAATGGTTAACAAATAAGTCAAAATATCAAATATAAAATCACCATCAGTTCCTTGTCCTAATGGTTAACAAATAAGTCAAAATATCAAATATAAAATCACCATCAGTTCCTTGTCCTAATGGTTAACAAATAAGTCAAAATATCAAATATAAAATCACCATCAGTTCCTTGTCCTAATGGTTAAAAAATATCAAAATATCAAATATAAAATCATCATCATTTCCTTGTCCTAATGGTTAAAAAATAAGTCAAAATATCAAAAATAAAATCTTCATCATTTCCTTGAACTAATGGTTAAAAAATAAGTCAAAATATAAAATATAAAATCACCATCAGTTCCTTGTCCTAATGGTTAACATATAAGTCAAAATATAAAATATAAAATCACCATCAGTTCCTTGTCCTAATGGTTAACAAATAAGTCAAAATATCAAATATAAAATCACCATCAGTTCCTTGTCCTAATGGTTAACAAATAAGTCAAAATATCAAATATAAAATCACCATCAGTTCCTTGTCCTAATGGTTAAAAAATATCAAAATATCAAATATAAAATCACCATCAGTTCCTTGTCCTAATGGTTAACATATAAGTCAAAATATAAAATATAAAATCACCATCAGTTCCTTGTCCTAATGGTTAACAAATAAGTCAAAATATCAAATATAAAATCACCATCAGTTCCTTGTCCTAATGGTTACCAAATAAGTCAAAATATCAAATATAAAATCACCATCAGTTCCTTGTCCTAATGGTTAACAAATAAGTCAAAATATCAAATATAAAATCACCATCAGTTCCTTGTCCTAATGGTTAAAAAATAAGTCAAAATATCAAATATAAAATCATCATCAGTTCCTTGTCCTAATTGTTAGGGTAATTTGTACTGTTTTAGTAATGAAGTTTATGAGTTGCGATTATACGAGTAATTATTATATTATATTATAGGGATAATGTTACTTTACTTTAAGGGTTACAAAATTGTCAACTTCCTTTTGAAATGTCAATGTTATTTAAGAGTTGCTGATTTGACATTTTGTCTCAATTACTGGATATAACTTTAAAATAGGATTTATTATTGTTAAAACACATTTTAATTTATCATTAATTTTTAGATTAATGACTTGATTATTTGAGAATTATTTAAAATATCTTTATTTCACTAATTGGTAACTGTTTCCGTTCCGCCTCCCGCCATATTGTTTGGTTCGACAATATGGCAGGAGGCTACGGCATTACATCGGTAACCAGCGAAGAGGCAACATGTGCCCAATGTTTTCGAATATCGGCAGTTTATAGTTTTACTTTACAATGGTACTATATAATAGTGTTATATTAGTATTATTATATGAAAATTGTAGAAAGTGAATAAAATACGTTAAAATTGTGAAGAATGTGTTTGGACTGTTGGCGTGCGCCAATAGTTCAGAAGTGGGATGAACAAGGATAAATCAAATTTCCTTACACGTCTACAAAACTCAGGTAACCACATCCTTTTCAAATTTTGAGGTTCTATTGTATATCATTACTAGCGACATTTAATTATTACTAGCTGATGCCCGCGGTTTCACCCGAGCGACGATATTGGATTTCATTGGGTTTTTTTTTGCGCAGAACCCTAATTCTTTTTCTAAAATTAAAGTAGCCTAGGTTACTCCGTGTAATATCAGCTATCTGCACAGCTCTGGTCCAAATTCAATGGCGATAAAAATTTACAACAAAGTTCCAAATACAATTAAAGAAGAACAAAAGGAATCTATTTTCGTAAATAAACTAAAAAGATTTTTAATTGATAAATATTACTATTGTTTAAATGTTTTTTTTAAAGACTAACAAACACGTTCTGTTTATGGATATAGGAAATTGAGCTTTGTGGGCAATAAAAGAACGTGGTTTAAGGATTTCTAAAATAAGATGTGAAAACGTATATTCTCCTTAATTCGTTACTAGGAAGTGATGCGACCGACTCCTACCACAGATAATGAAAGACAGAGACTAAACTAAGATGGCGGTTGTCTTTAATATTAAAATCGATATTCTGTAATCGAGTTGACAGATTAATTTTTGCAAATCGAATGAAATAAATCAACACGCCCCCTCAAAAATTAATCTCCAATTATATAAACATAACATCAATTTAGAATTGACTAACCAGAACACATACGCTTCCTAGTATTTGCTGGGAAAATACAAATATTATTATGGTCCAACATTTGTTGCGTGGATTAGGGAAACCCAGGAAAACCTAATCAGACCATTTCATTTACAAAATCATTTAAATTAAATTTACTTTAAATGAATGAAATTTTATAATCATTACTCATCAAATGAAATTTTATGTACACTTTTATCTCATTCTAAACCCATTTTATTTTTCATTGCTTGAAAACTTATTGCAGGTAACGGTTTCGTCAAAGCATCTGCCAGCTGATCACCTGTAGGAATATAATTTAATTTTATTATATTTTTCTCAATTTGTTCTCTAGAGAAGTGATATTTTATATCAATATGTTTTGACCGCTTGTGACTCGTTGGATTATTTGCAATGCTTATACAACCATTGTTGTCTTCATAAATTATTATAGGTTTATCAATGTACATATTTACACTCATTGCTAATGATTTTAACCACAATGCTTCCCTAACAGCTTCAAATAATGCCATATATTCAGCCTCAGTGGAAGAAGCTGCAACTGACATCTGTTTTCTTGTACTCCAGGTAATAGTGCATTGGTCAAACAACTTAAATAAATACCCAGTTGTACTCTTCCTGTCTCGTGTATCATTTCCACCCCAATCTGAGTCTACGTACCCACACAAAATATCGTTATAGTTACACCTCGTGTAACTCAACTTTAATTCAATAGTGCCTTTCAGGTACCTAAGCACCCTCTTAAGGCATAGCCAAAGCTCTTTATTATTTTTGTTTGTGTACCTACTCAGTATATTCACACTTATACTTAAATCAGGACGAGTGCACAACATGATATACATCAAGCACCCTATAACGTTTCGGCATGGAGCGTTATATTTCTCCTCAGAGTTCAAAGCATCATAGTTAAGTTTACTTTCTAGTGGGGTATTAACAGGTTTACAGTCATGCATATTAAATTTAGCCAAAACTGTTTTAATGTATGCACTTTGGTCCAAAGTAATTTGATTATTTTCTCTTGTAATTTTAATACCAAGAAATAATCTAATGTCACTTAAATCAGTCATCTCAAATTTGCTCATTAGATACCTTTTGAAATTATTCATTGTCTCAATTTCAGCGCAGACTACCACTAAATCATCGACATATAGTACCACGTATATATTTTTACGCACATCTCCATTGTCTAGTAAGTAAATACACCTATCAACAGATGAATTTTGAAATCCTTCCTCTTTTAATGATTTTTCAAAAACTTCAAACCAACACCTAGCTGCCTGTTTCAACCCGTATAATGCTTTATGTAGTTTACAGACATAATTATTTTTATTTAATACACCTTCCGGAACTTTCATATATATTTCCTCTTTTAATTCGCCATTTAGAAAGGCGGTTTTAATATCCATGTGATGAACCAATAAATTGAACTGATTTGCAAAACTAATTATAAATCTGAAACTAGCTATTCGTGCAACAGGTGCAAAAGTTTCTTTATAGTCTGTTAAATATTCCTGGCTAAAGCCCCTAGCAACTAAACGTGCCTTAAATCTTAAAGGGTTTCCAAATTCATCGTTTTTAACTGTAAAAATCCATTTACAATCAACAATGTTTTTATTCGCAGGTCGTGGTACTAAAGTCCATGTTTTATTTTTAGATAAAGAATTTAATTCATCCCTTATTGCGTTTTCCCACTGAGTTTTATCATCTCTAGTTTTAATTTCATCAAATGAATTCGGTATTTTACATAAAACAGATTGAGCACACATTAAATAATCTTCATCATCATCAATTTCATTATATGATACAGGAGGACGATCTTTGAGTCTATCACTCCTTCTAACTTGTAATTTTGTATCTGTGTTTTTGTCCTTATTACTATCAGAACGCGTATCACTTGCTTGCTCCGATTCGATTATATTATCATGGTTAATTTTGCGAATTTTATTCGGACAATCATGCCCATCAGATTTAAAACCATCTGATTTAGTACCGTCAGAGTTCTGAGACTTTACTGACACTGATTTAGACCCACCGTCATTATCAGTTTTGTCATGACAATTTCCACTATTGTCTTCAGGCTTTAACGCAGGCCTGGACTGAACAAAATTAGTCTCATCCACTATAACATCTCTGACTATCACAAACCTTTCGCATTCAGGGTTCCAAACTTTATAACCGTTTGGTTCATAGCCCACGAGTATACCTTTCCATGATTTATCATCAAACTTAGCTTTACTTGTTTTGTCATGGACATAAACAGTCGAGCCAAAAACCTTTAAATATTTTATTTGAGGTTTTTTATTATGCCACATCTCGAATGGTGTGTGTGAAAGTTTTAGGGCCCTAGTTGGTGTTAAATTTATTAAGTAAACAGCAGTCAACACTGCTTGACCCAAAAAACTTTTTCTAATTTAGCACCGTTTATCATGGAACGAGCTTTTTCAGTAATGGTCCTCACCATTCGTTCAGAAACACCATTCAATTGTGGAGTTCTCGGAACTGTCAAATGATAAGTGATTCCTTTTTCAGTACAGTAGCTTTTCATGTCGGTAGATAAGTACTCTCCACCGTTATCACAATATAGATTGGCTAACTTTAAATTGAACTTGGACTCACTTTTTGCAACAAAATCTTTGAAAGCAGCGAATACGTCTGATTTATATGTTATTAGATATGTAACACAGTAATGAGTATATTGATCAACAAAAATAACGAAGTAGTTTTTATTGTCAATAGTTGTCGGAGTGATAGGACCACAGACGTCTGAACTCACGGCAAATAACGGTCGATTAATATGACTTTTGTCTTTAACCTGGTTAAACGGTAGTCGACTCTGTTTCCCATTTATGCAAGCTTCACATAAATCATCATTTGGTACTACTGCATCAATAAGATTCATATCATTTATCATATGATTTTGTTTGATTTGTAAAAATATATTTTTACTTATATGTCCTAAACGTTGATGCCACAAATTGTAACTATTTTTATCACTATTGCATGCTTGGGACACAGGATGACTCACGTTTACCGAAACAACAAAATCTACAGCAATTAAATTGTTTGTTGACCTACCTCGCATAATGGTTTTACCATTCTTACAAATCTGAGCACCATGTTGATTAAAAATGACGGTATATCCAGCCCGCTGCATCTTCGAGACAGATAATAAATTGTAAGGAACCTCGCGGCAGAACAGCACGCCCTCCAAAGCACCTTGAACGCCCACGTCACTGGTAACCTGTAGTGTTCCCTTTTTAGTAGCTGAAACAAATTCACCATTTTTAGCAACTGAAATTTTTAACAGCGTATGTAAATCAGTATAATTAGTAAATAGGTCTTCTCTATTTATGATATGGTCCGATGCTCCTGAGTCCAATAGAAATGTAATTTTATTTCTATGATCCTCTTCTTGATACTCTCCGGTCATAAAAGCAAAACCAGAAAAATCATTCGATGTAGATGTTTGGCTCATCTCAACTGCCTGAACTGTCCTTGTTCTTTCTTTCTGTCCATAGTTTGATTTATGTTGATTCATTCTCTTGAAATAGTAACAATCATTCTTCTTATGTCCCTTGCGCCCACAATGATGACATTTTATAAATTGTTGATTTTTCTTCGATTGTTTATTGTTCTGGTAATTATAATTAGTCTGTTGTGAATTTTCAAACTTCCGCTTCTTCGATGTAATATTTTTACTTTCTATTTGTAGTATTTTAGCGCTAGTATCAGTAGAATCATTTTTCAACTTCACTTCATGATCCATCAATCGCGTTTTAACGAAAGCTAACGTTAAACTATCTTCCGATAACGTTTCGATCGCGGTTATAACTACATCGTAAGTTGAGGGTAGGGTGAGTAATAAATGAGCTACCTTATCGGTTTCTTCCAATTTTGCTCCAGCTGCTAATAATTCTGTAATGAGGTCATCAAATACGGAAAAATGTTTTATTAGCGGTACGTCACCCTGAAGCTTTAACGCCAACAACCTTTTACGCAATGCTAACTGTGTTGCAATACTTTTTCGTTGGTATAACGCATCCAAACTTTGAAAAATATCTTTCGCAGTATTACTTTCTGTTGCGAAGCCGAGATAGGAATCTGCAAGGTACTCGACAAGAACACTTTTCGCGATTCGATTGTTTTTCTCCCACTCTTCGCTGTGTAATAACGGATCTTCATCAACCACTTTTAAAACATCTAATTCACTTAACAACGCCCGTATTCTAAACTTCCAGACACTATACTTTTCACCATCGAAAGGTTTGATGTTCCGCTTCACCTTGGAATTTTCCATTGTAAAACTCACTTGTAACGTTCGATTTTCAAAAACAGTTAAATCCGAAAGCAGTAACAAAAAACGTTCTCTGGGCCCATAACCTATAGGAAATTGAGCTTTGTGGGCAATAAAAGAACGTGGTTTAAGGATTTCTAAAATAAGATGTGAAAACGTATATTCTCCTTAATTCGTTACTAGGAAGTGATGCGACCGACTCCTACCACAGATAATGAAAGACAGAGACTAAACTAAGATGGCGGTTGTCTTTAATATTAAAATCGATATTCTGTAATCGAGTTGACAGATTAATTTTTGCAAATCGAATGAAATAAATCAACAATGGAATGGATCGGTTCGCTCTGTTACCTTGTGTTGCTATACCCTAACAGGGTCACATGGGAACTTCACTAATAATATAACATCTCCATATAATGTACATATGATTGCAATAAATGATTGAGTATTGAGTATTATTGGCAACCAGACATATAGTTTCTGTTCGATAGTCCTACTTAAGGTTCATACAAATAAAAGAGTTAGTTATATTAAAATCATATAGATTGACACGAATGTAAACGGATTTAACCAAGGACCTGTTTGGATTAAGAGTTTTCTTTTAGTAATTTTTTTTTTCTCTTCTCTTCTCTTTTGTTTATTATTACTTTATTTTTGTGTACCCTAACAATTGCTTTATAACAATTGTCATATACCATCCAAGATAGTTAGGTGACATGATAGAAAGAACCATTATGGCAAAACATTATTTAAATCGGTTCATAAGTCATTTATTATGAACACTTATTTATTTATTTGGACAATGATGTACAAGCACTAAGCTTTTTGTATTTCCAAGTTTCAGAGCTATGAATGGAGATGAGGCCCATGTTGGAGGGCGTGGTGGAGGTAGGCCCATGTTGGAGGGCGTGGTGGAGGTAGGCCCATGTTGGAGGGCGTGGTGGAGTTAGGCCCATGTTGGAGGGCGTGGTGGAGGTAGGCCCATGTTGGAGGGCGTGGTGGAGGTAGGCCCATGTTGGAGGGCGTGGTGGAGGTAGGCCCATGTTGGAGGGCGTGGTGGATGTAGGCCCATGTTGGAGGGCGTGGTGGAGGTAGGCCCATGTTGGAGGGCGTGGTGGAGGTAGGCCCATGTTGGAGGGCGTGGTGGAGGTAGGCCCATGTTGGAGGGCGTGGTGGATGTAGGCCCATGTTGGAGGGCGTGGTGAAGGTAGGCCCATGTTGGAGGGCGTGGTGGATGTAGGCCCATGTTGGAGGGCGTGGTAGAGGTGGGGCCCATGTTGGAGGGCGTGGTAGAGGTGGGGCCCATGTTGGAGGGTCGGACATAAATGCTCATGTTGGAGAGCCAGGGACGAGAAGACTTCAATCTGGGAAGCTGAGGACGCATCGCGTGGGAGGATAAGACCCAAAAGGAGACGTAGTTCCAGGCGGCGGTGATCGAAACGTAAACATAGATATTACTGTGGTACTTCAACTGAATCATCATCTTCAGGTGAGTCTGACAAAGTTCATCCAAAGTCATAATATTTCTATGCAAAGGTCAATCTTTTGAATCAATGTAGAAGAAAAGATAGACAGTTGACTGGTTACTACATGGTGTAGACGACCGTGCAGTTAGGTTAGGGGCCCAAGCCGCGCAGTTTCTCGAACCAGAACAAGTGCTTAAATATTTTCGATCAGTAAAAGTAGGTAGTACTTGAGAAAACGATTCATTGAAAGGAAACGGTAATAGGATTGATAGGAACACCACTACTTCGACCAACAAGCCTAACTATTCAAAAGTTGGTCCCAGTAGCTCTAGCATGAGGCGATACAATTGCGATCAGTTGGGCCATCATAGTTTCAGGTGCGATAAACCAGCGGTCAAATGCACTAACTGCGATAGGACAGGCCACCAATCAAATTAGTTTTAACAACAGACTGTACAAACGGACTGACCTGACAAGCCATAACGACAAAATTTAAAAAACAGGTCTCTAAACTGAGCGTTATAGACAAAGCAAATGATAAGCATACTATCGTATAAGTGTTATAAGTATAAGTATATTATAGAGTAACATCTTGTCGTTCTTTAGTGAAGATAGGCGTTCCGCAGGGATCAATACTTCTCTTTTTTTATATATATAAATAACATACCCTTTAAGACATACCGTATAGTAATGGACATAGTTTTGTTTTCTGATGACACTTCACTCATTTTTAAATCTGATAGGAAAGACGTTGAACTAAAGGAATTAAATGATAACCTTGACAAAATCTCGGAATTGTTTTGCTGCTAATAATCTACTACTCAACGCTAGTAACACTAAATGTATTCGATTTTCCCGTCCAAATGTGTTGCACTTGGAATCTAAAGTGGAATTGGAAGGCAGCTGATGACCTGGTGAATAATACTGTTTTCTTATGATCAATTATTAACTCCAAAATGCAGTGGTGTCCTCACATCAATGCCCCGTCGGGTCGTTTGAGTTACGTTTGCAATACGTAAGATCAGACAGCTGACTGATGTGGCGACAGCAAAGTTGGTATACTTTTCATATTTTCATAATTTGATGTCTTATAGCGTCCTACTTTGGGGATCTGCTGCCGACAAAGATACCATTTTCATGTTACAAAAGAGAGCAGTACGCGCCATCTATGACATGGGTCTACGCTAATCTCATAGAGATTTTTGTAAAGAAATAGGTGCTTTAACCCTGCCCTCGCTACACATTTTGTAAAATATAATGTATAAGCGGTAAAATGTTACTAAATTTAACTTAAAAGGCGATGTACATGATTTAATCACTAAAAATAAACATAAAATTGTTGTACCCGGGTTCAGATTAAGTTAAACTAATAAATCGTTCCTGGCTAATGGTGTCAGATTCTACAGTAAAATTCCTAAAGCATTAACTGAATTACCATAAGGAAAGCTTAAACTTATACTTATAGTTAAGAATGTATTAATTAAAAAGCGTATTATAATATCAAGGATTATGTAGATGACAAAGATGCATGGAGGTAAACTGCTCAGGAGCCTCCTGGCGACTATTGTAGTACTTATACTTAAATTTGAAACATGATTGTTAGCATCAGAAACATTGTAAAAAAACAAAATATTCCTTAAAAAAAAATGAATGCCGAGACGAGTTTCTTGCCCTTCTTCTTGCTCGGCCTATACCAATTTGGAACGGGTACGGTGGGTTTTTGGGAGGTTCGTCGACTTTGAGCACGGATTAGGTATGTTGATGTCTTTGTCATTTATTACGTTACAAAAACGTTGGAGATCCGCTGTTAGTCATTTATTTCGACCTTCATAAGTGCTCTCTTGGGGCCTATATGAATAAAGCATTTTGAATTTTGAGTCAGTATACGCGTAGACGGCATCCCGTTTATCTACCATTTGAACCTGGGTAGTCAGTGCACGTCAATGAGGAAGAATTGTACCCAATAGAGAAAATTAATGTCATTTCACACAATTCATGCCAACCACCCGTGGCTTTTTGTAAAGAGCAAACTTGGGAATTGTTATCTACTGGTAATAATTGATGATTTTACAAAATTCGTTAACATAGCTCCAGTTAAAACACCAAATCCATAACATCAATAAAAGTTCTCAAAGATCATATCAGTTTTGTTTTTGGAGTCACAGTACGTCTCATTACTGACAGAGGATCTAGTTTTTACCAGCGGCCTATTTCAAGAGTTTACTTCCGATTTTGGCATTAAACACGTTCTAAACGCTGTTGCGACTCTAAAGGGCAAATGGCCAAGTCGAAAGGTTCAATAGAACGTTATTAGAGGCATTAGCTACATCAGTTATCTCTCTATTTATTTACACGTCTCTCTTGCAAATACATTCTCAAAAAGATCAGTTGACTATGAGGATGGATGGACATAAATACAATACGAGAAATAAAGAAAAGCTACAGGTACCAATAACTAGGCTAAACAAAACATATAAGCAAGGACGAAGACTGAAAATTGATATGTATAATAAATTGCCTCTTGATTTAACTAAATGAACTATCCTAGAATTTAAAACCAAAACTAAAGTTTTTTTTTTTCAAGGCAAATCCATTTTATTCATTAAATGAATTTATGACGAAATGCTGGACTGTAGAAATGTTCAATTTCTAATCTGCTATATGAGACTAAAAACAACTTGAATAATGTAAATGTAATAATTTAGAATGATGAAAGTTAATTACAGACAATGTATAATGTATTATGACATGCCTAATATAACGTACTATGTTATAGTGTGGTCAATTGAATAAATAAATAAATAAAATAAATGAACTGAATTGATAAACCCCAAAATCTTAGACTTATACGTATAATTACTTAGTATAGCGATTGTTATTAACGGTGGTAGGAGCTGGTAGTTGTAACAATAGGTTTATAGTCGAAGACACCCATCTGTCGCGTAGAAACGGTTGTAGATACGAGGGAACCGCGTAGAGTAGGACAAGATGAAATCGTGGATGAACTTTGATCGGAATTTTAACGAAAGTGAAGATAGTTGTGATGATAAAGATAATGATAGTGATATTGATAAGACTAATCAATCAAATGTTGCACATGGGGACAATGATTTTGGTTCCGATAGTGAAGATGTGATAGAGAACTTAATGAGAGCAACCAAAATTCTTGATGGTACTCATGTGGAATATTGATTATAAAATAAGAAGTTACTGTGACTAAGAGTTAAAATAATACATTTAAGCTGTGTTTATTCGATTTAAATAAACCTTTTTACTCCATTTTTAAATGCACGGTTACTTAATATTGCAAATCTAGTTATTAATTATTGTACTTAAAAATTTTGTTGTAAATTAAGTACGGCGCGAAGGGACTCGCGCGTTGCAGGAAGGCCGAGCTGTTAGGGTAATTTTGTATTTTACGAAACGACCCGCCCTTCAAATGTCGGCGGGTACCACGTAGGCCAGGCAGACAGTTAGTCCTTATGCAGTGGAGATAAGGTTCAAAATAGCTTGAACTAATAAAATAATAAAATTGCTAACTATATTGAAACTTAATGACGCTTAATGTCGGCCGGTACCACGTAGGTCAGGCGATAAAAAACAAGACAGTTAGACCTTATTCAGTGGTGATAAGGTTCAAAATAGCTTGAACTATAATAAAATTACTATTAAAATTGCTAAGGTGAGGGAAACAGGTATTTTTTCCCCCGCGCCAGCTCCTTTGGGACCCTCGACATTGGATGGGACTTTGTCTGATAGTAAACCTACTGCAGTAAATTAAGTCTCACTGTTTTGCACATTTTTTCGCTTCATTAATCGCCAACGTTCGAATACCACGTTGAAAACACCGGTTCTCGTCCGATCACCGAAGTTAAGCAACGTCGGGCGTGGTCAGTACTTGGATGGGTGACCGCCTGGGAACACCACGTAATGTTGGTTTTTGCTAAAGTTTTTTTACTTGGTATTGCTTAAATGTGTTTTTATTTATTTTGTGCAAATATTATTTGCTGGACGTTGTGATAGATAGAAAACTATTAAATTTGAAATGTCTATTTCAAGTGCAACATCTAACCAATGGCACACAATAGGTACAAGTGCCTATGTCTTCACTTTACTCACCGGGTGAGATCGAGAGGAGCTGGTCATTTGCTTGATAGTTAGTTAGATAGATAGATAGATAATTCACGCCTGATGAAAAAATCAAAGCATTTCTTTCTATGTAGCCACTTACTTACTTGGGTAGTCTTATTTGGGAGGAGGTGGCGAAGGGAAAGGGCGGAGAGACCCTTGCGGTCGAAAAAAAAACACAGAAGTTACCAAGAGTGTTTTTAACCTACTTCAGAACGGGAAGAGGTTCTCAATTCGCGGTAAACGTTGAGGGCTCCCGGCACCGTCTAAGCTGTATGAAAGAGTTGGCCAGCATCGTGCAGCCAGCCGTCACATGCCCCACCAAGACGGCGGCGCCGGCACCGGTGATCAAGAAAGTTATCACCCCTGTAGACCCTGTAGTTACGACTAAATCTAGAAGGGCCGCAGCCGCTGGGAAGAAATAGCAACATTCACTTAGCACTCATCGCGCAAGTTTTCCGTGTGTATTTTCTACCGTTTTATTTTTTTTGTAACTTCGTTTAAGTTTTATCAAATAAATTGTAAATCTCAAAACTCCAATATTAGAGTGTAGATGTAGAACTACATTTGACACTTGACGGATTTATGACAAATGATATTTGAATTGAACTCTGAAGTGTGTCATGGAGCTGAGCTGTCAAATATGACAATCTGTCAATGTATCACACCGCATGCGGTTGTTTGATGCTTTTTTTTTTCACTTTTTTTTTCCAGATGTAGTTGTCGTCGTTATTCCTTTCATTTTGTTATGATTTTCTTTGTACCAATTTAGAGTAAAAGTTTGTGTTATGTTACTTATAACTTTTATTTTCTTACCAAACACAAATGGCGGGTGGAGATATAGAATATTTTATTATTTAAAGTTTGGGTTTTTTTTTTTTTAATATCTTTTATTTTTATTTTATTTATTTTATTATACAGTATAAGTATATATATATTATTGTACTATGTTAAATTTATTTGAATGCAATAGCGATAGTGAGGACTATTTTTCTTTCTCTTCATCAAGTGACACGAGTGTTAGTGACGATAGTTTTGTTAGCGTTCCCTCTCTTTCTGACTCCCTAGATTCAACTTTTTCTGATGTTCCATCAAATCTTAATGTTGTCCACATAAACGCTCAGAGCATACCGGCTCATTTCCCTGATTTGCTGACAACATTTGAACGACAAAAACATATTCACGCGATTTTAATTTCAGAATCGTGGCTTAAGCCATGTCTTCCCTCTTTCTCTTATCCTTTGCCTGGTTTTCACCTCATACGCAACGACCGCATTGGAAGTGGTGCGGGCGGTGTAGCCATATATTTACGTGCCCATATCCCTTTTTCTATAGTTAATATGTCTGCACAACCTCCCCCTTCTTGTGCTGGTGAGCACATTTTTATCGAAGTAATCCTCTCTCACACAAAAATTCTTCTCGGGGTTTACTATTGTCCTTCCTTACATATAAATTTTTTCTCCTCTCTTGAAAAGATCTTCGAAGATCTTCTTCCTTCTTACAGTCATTCTATAATTATGGGTGATTTTAATACCTGTTTGCTGAAACAAGACTCTCGTTCACTCAAATTTGAATCTCTCATAAAATCGTCTAACTTGCATCTCCTTCCTCTTAGTGCGACACATCATTTTCCGAACTCTTCGCCGTCACTTCTCGACTTACTTATAGTTTCTTCTCCAATTCATGTTGCTAAGCATGGCCAATGCACGGCCGATGCATTTTCTTACCACGACTTGATCTTTCTGTCTTACAAAGTTCGACCTCCTAAACCTAAGCCTAAAATCATAACGCAACGCAACTTTGGTGGCATGAGTCTGGAGCGCCTTCGCGACGACGTAGAGAATGTAGACTGGTCCCCATTATACAACTCTGATTCAATCGACGAGAAGATTAATATACTCAACTCTACATTGTTACAGCTTTACGATGTTCATGCTCCAATGAGACCGATAAAAGTCAAACATTTACCTGCTCCTTGGTTGACGCCAGATATAAAGACGTTGATGGACAAAAAAGCGTTTGCAAAAACTAGATATAAGATCCGTCCTAACGACACTAATAAATTAAAATACTTTCGCTGTCGCAATAATTGCAATAGAGTTTGTAGAGACGCTCAACGGCGACATATTCACGAATCCGTTTACAATGATGATCCGGCTAAAGTTTGGAAGTTTCTGAGGTCTTTAGGAGTCGGTAAAACACGTCAAAATTGTATTCCTCACAATCTTAATATAGACTCACTTAATCTTCATTTTTCATCTTCATCCAACATCGATTCATCTGTTAAATCTAACACTATCAGGCTTCTTTCTACTTTACCAACTCCTGCCTTTTCTCCTTTCTGTTTAAATCATTTTTCGTCTGGAGACGTTAAGAAGAGCGTATTATCTATCGTGTCTAATGCAGTTGGTATTGACGGTATTAGTCGAAATATGATTGTCCCTATCCTTGACATTATTCTTCCCGTTTTGTGCCATATCTTTAATTATTGTACAATTAATGGTGTATTTCCAACATTATGGAAGGACGCTCAACTAATTCCGCTTCCCAAAAAAATGAATCCTAAATCCTTTTCTGAGTATCGTCCAATATCCATTCTCCCTTTTCTATCCAAAGTTCTTGAACGCCTTGTCCACAACCAGTTAAGCTCATTCCTCACAAGAAATGGCCTCCTCAATCCGTTTCAATCTGGTTTCCGTCCTGCTCATAGCACGGTTACTGCCCTTGTCAAGGTTACAGATGACATTCGTTCTGGTATGGATAAGGGTGAGTTAACCGTGCTAACACTCCTTGATTTCAGTAACGCATTTAATACCGTTGATTTTGACATCCTCATAGAATTACTGCGCTCTATTAACGTGTCTCCAGTCGTGATAGACTTTTTCTATAGCTACTTGTTTGGGCGTCAGCAGAGAGTTCGCCTTGAAGACTCGTTTTCTTCATGGTGTAACACTACAGCTGGCGTTCCACAAGGAGGCGTACTATCTCCGCTTCTTTTCGCCACTTTCATAAATTCTATCTCTAATAAACTTTCTTCTTCTTACCACCTTTACGCTGATGATCTGCAAATTTATTCCCAAGCTCTCGTTGAAAAACTGTCCGAGTGTGTAGAAACCACAAATTGTGACCTGAGACGCATAGTTGAATGGAGTAAGGCCTTCGGTTTAAGTGTCAACCCACTTAAAACCCAAGTGATTGTTGTTGGTAGCTCCCGGATGCTGTCAAAGCTAGATTGGGCTAACCAGCCTCCTATACTATTTGACGGTGTTAAGATACCCTATAGTAAACAGGTCAAAAATCTGGGTGTTATTATTGATCAGTCTTTGTCTTGGGGTCCCCAGTTGGAAGCTGTTAGTCGCAAGATGTTTGCTTCAGCTGGTTCCTTAAAACGTCTCCGGAACTTCCTTCCGACTGCTACCAAGGTTGCACTTGCACAATCTCTTCTGCTTCCTATCCTTGACTATGCCGACGTCAGCTACCCAGACCTAACACAGGAGCAGCTGAACAAACTTGAGCGTCTCCAAAACTTCAGTATTAGGTTCATATTTGGGTTACGCAAATATGACCACGTCTCCTATTTTCGCCATAAGCTCAAGTGGCTTCCCATACGTTTTCGTCGAAATACTCACATTCTATCCCTTCTGTATAATATCTTATTTAATCCTTCTTCTCCTCACTATCTTAAGGAGCGCTTTGAGTTTCTTCACTCAGGCCACTCCTGTCCACTGAGATCAAGTGAAAACTTACTCCTTAAAACGCCTTCTCATTCTACATCTTTCTATAACTCATCTTTCACTGTGCAAGCCGTCCACCTTTGGAATAAGTTACCTATCCATATACGTCGATCAGAATCCCTTCATATTTTTAAAGACCAAATAAATAAATTTTACTTCTCTCAGTCCAGCTAGAGCTATGTCATTTCTATTGTGTTATTATTCCTATATTGATAAAATGTATTTATTTATAATTATATTCTTATTTTACATTTAAGTATATATAAATAGATATGTATATATATAACTTTATATATATATTATGTTCATGTTTGTAAGTTTAAGTACTTATTCTGTGTAGATTTATGTAATAATTATAGTATGTAGGTTTATAGTAGCTTTCTATTTAATGTATTTAATGTAATTTTTGCGGTGCACTACCTTCCTTCAACATTCATTCTATCCCTCTCTCCATTTGGTTGTCTGGAAGAAATCGCTTTAAGCGATAAGACCGCCCTTTGTACTACTAGACAGTTAAAATATGTTTCTTTTTATTTTATTTTTTTTGTATTTCATTGTAGTGTGCAAATAAAGAGTTTATCTATCTATCTAAACATAAGTCGCCTCAATAGAGGGGTGGCGGCAAGGGGCAGGGAAGGGGGAGGGGGGGGGGGAGCCGACCAGCGGTCGGCCCCTCGCTTCGCTCGGGACCTGCCGTTGGGCTGCTCGCTCCCACGTTGTTTTTTTTTTATTTGCTGCATGAAAAAAAACCAGAAGTTCCAAGGGTGTTTTAACCTACAAAAGTCGCCTCAATAGAGTGGTGGCGGCAAGGGGCGGCAAGGGGTGGCAAGGGGCGAGGAAGGGGGGGGGGGGGGGGAGCCGACCTGCGGTCGGCCCCTCTCTTCGCTCGGGACCTCCCGTTGGGCTGCTCGCTCCCACGTTGTTTTTTTTTTATTTGCTGCATGAAACACATTTGCTTACATACTTTGGTTACATACTTCAGAAAGGTTATCAATTCGCGGTAAACGTCTTATCAAAAGTCGCCTCAATAGAGGGGTGGCGGCAAGGGGCGGCAAGGGGGGGCGGGGAAGGGGGGGGGAGCCGAGCTGCGGTCGGCCCCTCGCTTCGCTCGGGACCTCCCGTTGGGCTGCTCGCGCCCACGTTGTTTTTTTTTTATTTGCTGCATGAAACACATTTGCTTACATACTTTGGTTACATACTTCAGAAAAGGTTATCAATTCGCGGTAAACATCTTATCAAAAGTCGCCTCAATAGAGGGGTGGCGGCAAGGGGCGGCAAGGGGTGGCAAGGGGCGGGGAAGGGGGGGGGGGAGCCGACCTGCGGTCGGCCCCTCGCTTCGCTCGGGACCTCCCGTTGGGCTGCTGGCTCCCGCGTTGTTTTTTTTTATTTGCTGCGTGCAAGGCGAATTTGACCTAGGAGATCTAGGTCAAAATATGTATGTAGGTACCCATTCTGACGGACACTCGCAGAAGATTTTCTAGAAAGATCGGTGGGTGGCTTACCTACTTGCTTATGCTTTTTAATCATTTCACCTTTGTGTTTTAACCACAGATCTTTTAGTTTTATCGTATTTTATTATACTTACCTACTTCTTTCTTATATATAGCTATATAGAACACGTTATGATAGAATCGAATAACCTACAAATCGGCCGTATAGGTAGGTAGGCTTACTGCTTAACGATCTCTAAAATCTTATCAAGATTGTGTAGTGATATGTCAGATATACATAGTTAGTTTCGCGCGTCTAAGAAAATAGAGATTATCACCTTAATAGGGAGAAGGTGGTGAGGGGGGCAGTTACATAGGTAGACTCTTTATTGAAACACCACAATTGTGGTATTATCGCTGTATAAGTGAAAGTCAGGGTCAAAATTCTTTATTCATATAGGCCCCAAAGGAGCACTTATAAACGTTAAAACAGATTGAGTCACTAAGAAAGAGTTCAAAATTAGCATTATTATGTTTAGTGCTGGAAATAAAACTAGATGGCGTTGGCATCAAGTTAGCTCGCGCAAGCGAGGTGTCGCACGACTTTTAGAGGTCTCTTCTGGCCAGTACGGTAATAGCCGCAGGGAGTTTGATTTACGTGCAAAACTTGTACAATCGCTCAAAGCGATCTCTTCCAGACAACCTTTGTATGGAGAGACAAGGACGGCGGCTTTCAATTATTTCCATTTAATGTTTTGATTTATATCATATAGTTTTAAATGACACTGCCGATTAATTTAACTACATTGGCATGTACTTAATTATATTTTAGTATGTTATGCCCGAAAACGCATCTCGCGGAAGCTGTACCTATATTATAGGTGTATATACAGTATGTATAATAATGTAGTGTTTAGTGAGGCACCGCGCAAACTCGACGCGTGTCAATAAATACCTAAATGTTTATACGCACACATATTTTTGGGAAAATGAAATATAGGGGCATACTGTAGGTACGTAGTGGTATTTCTGTATAGGCTCAGAGGATAAAGCAGTATCTTACAAGACATACAGATGATTTCGGCCACTAATAATGGTATTTGCATACATAATATAGGCTCAGTGATTTGTGTTTAGTCTCTCCTGACAGAAAACCCAACTCGCGGTCTGCTTTAGCAGGCCGCGCACCGCACAACCTCTAAATGTGCCCAAGACAAAGACAAGTGACACAGTTAAGAATAGTGGTATTTGCATATAGGCTCAGTGATCAGTCCTATACATAGCGTTTGTGTTTAGTCCCTCCTGACAAAAAACCAACTCGCGGTCTGCTTCAGCAGGCCGCGCACCGCACAACCTCGACATGTGCACGGGAGGCTTATTGAGACAGTGGTGATTTCGGACACAGTTAAGAATAGTGGTATTTGCATATATGCTCAGTGATCAGTCCTTTGCTACGTAGACGAACTCATTGGTAAAAGTAAAACACATTTTTTTTTGTTTTCGTTTATTAAACTCTCGCTACCAAATTCACCCACCGCGGGCCGAAGGCCCGCGGAACCGCCCACAATACTAGTTCATTCATTTTCATCATATTATATAAAGCTGGATTACCACTGACTCACTCACTGACAGAATTGATCTCCGGGAAGGAGCCTCCTGGCACTAAAACAATGTATGGGGGAAGTGTTCGGATCGGTCCCGTGACCCCCAGAAAAATCCGAAATCTCCGGAAATCGGAAGGTACATCGCGGTATGCCGTCGTTGCTCAGAAACGGTTCGCGTTAGGGGGGTGGTGTTCGAACTAATATTGGAGAGGACCCTGGGAAGTTTCAGGAAAACAAAAAAAAAACATGGCTCCCGAACAAAAAAACATGGCCGCCATACAAAAAGTAGAAGCTAATATCTCGAAAACGGTAAGAGATAGACGGGGGGTGTTCAAATTAATATTATAGAGGATCGCGAGGGCTTTCCGAAGCGGCCGAAAAAGTGGCCGAAAAGAATGGCCGAAAAAAAATTTTGGTCCGATCGCGCTGAAATTTGGCATCCGGGGGTTTTCTGGGCTGCTGATGGTCCCACTGAAAAAAATTTTTCGACATCTCCATTTTTCAGTAGGGCTGCCGAACAAAAAGTTGTTCAGATTTTCGATCGATTCTTGCGCCGGAAGTAACGCGCGGAGGTACCGACAATGTTCTGGAAAAGTGTTCCGGTCTGACTCGTAAACACGGTAAAAGTACCGCGCGACCTGAATGCGGAAGGTACACCAGGGTACCCCCTCGGTTCTCGGAAACGGTTGGGGTTAGGGGGGTGGCGTTCGAACTAATGTTGGAGAGGACCCTGAACAGATTTAGACCCACCAAAAAAAAACATGGGTCCCGAACAAAAAAACGTGACCGCCATACAAAAAGTACAAGCTAATATCTCGAAAACGGTTGCAGTTAGGCGTGGGGTGCTCGAACTAATGGTGTAGAGAATCGGAGGGGCATTCGGAAAATGAAAAAAAAATGAAAAAAAAAGAGACAAAAAATTTCGACCAAAAAATTAATTCCCGCGTCGCCGCTTTATTTTCATTTCGCTATATCTCCGAAGATATTCATCCAAATCGAACGGTGTAAACAGCAATATTGGTCTCGATGAAACATTCTCGGTGATAAACGTGTTTATTTAGATAAGGATTAATATCGTGTAGGTGAAAACACGGCTGCAAACGAAGCACCGTTTTTGGGCAAATTTTAAAATCGTAAAAACGCGAATTGCGAGCAAACCCGAATACGTAGACATATGCTATCGCGGACTTTTTCGTAAATCACTTCAAGGGAAACGTTTCTTCGGTACATTGTTTTCGTATAGCTCTAACCGTATGGTCGCATAACGCCTCGGAAACTTTAAAACGGGAAATTTTTTTTCGAAATATCGTCAAAACGGTAGTTTATTTTCACAAAAGGTTGATAAATCATAGCCCACCACCTCATTCGATGATCACTCCTTCTTTTCTGTGAACATCGTATGAAAATCGGTCCAGTTGTTTCCGAGATCACCCCGAACTAACACAAAACGTGCGCAACACACGGCTTTACAGATAATTAAAAATTTTAGATTATAGTCCATTGTGTTCTCGGATGATCCCTCTTCCTTTTCGTGAAAACCTCATCAAAATCTATGCAGTAGTTTCGGAGAAAACAAACATATAAACGAACATGAATTCTGCCCGCCGCGGCACTAACTGTTGCTTATTCTGTGGCGGCCGGCGTTGCCGGGCCGCCGTAGCCACGCCGCGTGTCGAGCCGCCGTAGCCACGCCGCGTGTCGAGCCGGGCCGGGCCAGAGGTACACAGTACCTACCTATAATAAGTACCTATAATATCTTCTTAGAAGAAGATCTCGGTCGGTCCTGCTTTTTATTACAAGACATTATCTCTTATCAGTGATCGAATTACATGCCCGGTATTTTAGTATACGAGACATAATTACGTACTACATACCTACCAAGAATCACAATGTTTGGCGGTCTTATCGCTTATTGCGATATTCTATTTTGTATTGTACGAAACGACCCGCCCTTCAAATGTCGGCGGGTACCACGTAGGCCAGGCAGACAGTTAGTCTTTATGCAGTGGAGATAAGGTTCAAAATAGTTTGAACTAATAAAATAATAAAATTGCTAACTATATTGAACTTCAATGACGCTTAATGTCGGCCGGTACCACGTAGGTACGGCGATAAAAAACAAGACAGTTAGATCTTATTCAGTGGTGATAAGGTTCAAAATAGCTTGAACTATAATAAAATAATAAAATTACTATTAAAATTGCTAAGGTGAGGGAAACAGGTATTTTTCCCCCGCGCCAGCTCCTTTGGGACCCTCGACATTGGATGGGACTTTGTCTGATGGTAAACCTACTGCAGTAAATTAAGTCTCACTGTTTTGCACATTTTTTCGCTTCATTAATCGCCAACGTTCGAATACCACGTTGAAAACACCGGTTCTCGTCCGATCACCGAAGTTAAGCAACGTCGGGCGTGGTCAGTACTTGGATGGGTGACCGCCTGGGAACACCACGTAATGTTGGTTTTTGCTAAAGTTTTTTTACTTGGTATTGCTTAAATGTGTTTTTATTTATTTTGTGCAAATATTATTTGCTGGACGTTGTGATAGATAGAAAACTATTAAATTTGAAATGTCTATTTCAAGTGCAACATCTAACTGAATCCAAAGAGACTAAATATTGTGTAACTATCCAACCGCTATTATACTGTTTATCCAACGCCGGCCGATGAAAATTGCAGCGCCAGTCAGTACTTTGAAACCGAAAAGCTTGTGCGGCACTGCAGTGCACTCGTCCCAGTAATTTCACGTGTGCACACATCGGTCGGCTTTTTTTATGTATGACAACTACTATGTACTTAAACGTAGTTTTCACGGCAAAAATCAACAAGATATGTGTTTTAGTAGGTACAACTTTACGGGCGGGTTGTATATGTGACGTCACGCGTTAAGACCAATTAGTATGGGGCGTTTTAGCTCTCGCCAGATCCGCCTGACTGGTAGTAGGTACTTAGGTATATGACTATATACCAACACACACACACACACACACACACACACACACTAGGTCTCAAATCTTATCAAGATTATGTGCGACTACTTCTTTCTATGTAGCCACTTACTTACTTACTTGGGTAGTCGTATTTGGGAGGGGGTGGCGAGGGGAAAGGGCGGAGAGACCCTTGTGGTCGTCGAAAAAAAAAACCAGAAGTTACCAAGGGTGTTTTAACCTACAAAAGTCGCATCAATAGAGTGGTGGCGGCAAGGGGCGGCAAGGGGTGGCAAGGGGCGGGGAGGGGGGGGGGGGGGAGCCGACCCGCGGTCGGCCCCTCGCTTCGCTCGGGACCTCCCGTTAGGCTGCTCGCTCCCACGTTGTTTTTTTTTTTATTTGCTGCATGAAAAAAAACCAGAAGTTACCAAGGGTGTTTTAACCTACAAAAGTCGCCTCAATAGAGTGGTGGCGGCAAGGGGCGGCAAGGGGTGGCAAGGGGCGGGGAAGGGGGGGGGGGGGGGGGGGCGACCTTCGGACCTGCGGTCGGCCCCTCGCTTCGCTCGGGACCTCCCGTTGGGCTGCTCGCCATCACGTTGTTTTTTTTTTATTTGCTGCGTGAAACACATTTGCTTACATACTTTGGTTACATACTTCAGAAAGGTTATCAATTCGCGGTAAACATCTTATCAAAAGTCGCCTCAATATAGTGGTGGCGGCAAGGGGCGGCAAGGGGTGGCAAGGGGCGGGGAAGAGGGGGGGGGGGAGCCGACCTGCGGTCGGCCCCTCGCTTCGCTCGGGACCTCCCGTTGGGCTGCTCGCTCCCACGTTGTTTTTTTTTTATTTGCTGCGTGAAACACATTTGCTTACATACTTTGGTAGTCTTATTTGGCAGGGGTGGCGAAGGGAAAGGGCGGAGAGACCCTTGCGGTCGAAAAAAAAACACAGAAGTAACCAAGAGTGTTTTTTTAACCTACTTCAGAACGGGAAGAGGTTCTCAATTCGCGGTAAACATAAGTCGCCTCAATAGAGGGGTGGCGGCAAGGGGTAGGGAAGGGGGAGAGGGGGGGGGGGGGGGGGAGCCGACCTGCGGTCGGCCCCTCGCTTCGCTCGGGACCTCCCGTTGGGCTGCTCGCTCCCACGTTGTTTTTTTTTATTTGCTGCATGAAAAAAAACCAGAAGTTACCAAGGGTGTTTTAACCTACAAAAGTCGCCTCAATAGAGTGGTGGCGGCAAGGGGCGGCAAGGGGTGTCAAGGGGCGGGGGGGGGAGCCGACCTGCGGTCGGCCCCTCGCTTCGCTCGGGACCTCCCGTCGGGCTGCTGGCTCCCACGTTGTTTTTTTTTTATTTGCTGCGTGCAAGGCGAATTTGACCTAGGAGATCTAGGTCAAAATATGTATGTAGGTACCCATTCTGACGGACACTCGCAGAAGATTTTCTAGAAAGATCGGTGGGTGGCTTACCTACTTGCTTATGCTTTTTAATCATTTCACCTTTGTGTTTTAACCACAGATCTTTTAGTTTTATCGTATTTTATTATACTTACCTACTTCTTTCTTATATATAGCTATATAGAACACGTTATGATAGAATCGAATAACCTACAAATCGGCCGTATAGGTAGGTAGGCTTACTGCTTAACGATCTCTAAAATCTTATCTAGATTGTGTAGTGATATGTCAGATATACATAGTTAGTTTCGCGCGTCTAAGAAAATAGAGATTATCACCTTAATAGGGAGAAGGTGGTGAGGGGGGCAGTTACATAGGTAGACTCTTTATTGAAACACCACAATTGTGGTATTATCGCTGTATAAGTGAAAGTCAGGGTCAAAATTCTTTATTCATATAGGCCCCAAAGGAGCACTTATAAACGTTAAAACAGATTGAGTCACTAAGAAAGAGTTCAAAATTAGCATTATTATGTTTAGTGCTGGAAATAAAACTAGATGGCGTTGGCATCAAGTTAGCTCGCGCAAGCGAGGTGTCGCACGACTTTTAGAGGT
Source organism: Crocallis elinguaria (assembly GCA_907269065.1). Lineage (NCBI taxonomy): Eukaryota > Metazoa > Arthropoda > Insecta > Lepidoptera > Geometridae > Crocallis > Crocallis elinguaria. Next base: position 1,168,000 of record OU026081.1, on the reverse strand, counting down.
CTCTTCTGGTCAGTACGGTAATAGCCGCAGGGGGTTTGATTTACGTACAAAACTTATACAATCGCTTAAAGCGATCTCTTCCAGACAACCTTTGTATGGAGAGGAATCATTATGTTAGAGACAAGGACGGCGGCTTTCAATTATTTTCATTTAATGTTTTGATTTATATCATATAGTTTTAAATAACACTGCCGATTAATTTAACTACAAAGGCATGTACTTAATTATTATATTTTAGTATGTTATGCCCGAAAACGCATCTCGCGGAAGCTGTACCTATATTATAGGTGTATATGTATGTATAATAATGTAGTGTTTAGAGAGGCACCGCGCAAACTCGACGCGTGTCAATAAATACCTAAATGTTTATACGCACACATATTTTTGGGAAAATGTAATATAGGGGCATACTGTAGGTACGTAGTGGTATTTCTGTATAGGCTCAGAGGATAAAGCAGTATCTTACAAGACATACAGATGATTTCGGCCACTAATAATGGTATTTGCATACATAATATAGGCTCGGTGATTTGTGTTTAGTCTCTCCTGACAGAAAACCCAACTCGCGGTCTGCTTTAGCAGGCCGCGCACCGCACAACCTCTAAATGTGCCCAAGACAACGACAAGTGACACAGTTAAGAATAGTGGTATTTGCATATAGGCTCAGTGATCAGTCCTATACATAGCGTTTGTGTTTAGTCCCTCCTGACAAAAAAACCAACTCGCGGTCTGCTTTAGCAGGCCGCGCACCGCACAACCTCGACATGTGCACGGGAGGCTTATTGAGACAGTGGTGATTTCGGACACAGCAGTTAAGAATAGTGGTATTTGCATATATGCTCAGTGATCAGTCCTTTGCTACGTAGACGAACTCATTGGTAAAAGTAAAACACATTTTTTTTTGTTTTCGTTTATTAAACTCTCGCTACCAAATTCACCCACCGCGGGCCGAATTCATTCATTCATTCATTCATTCATATTATATAAAGCTGGATTATATAAAGCTGGATTACCACTGACTGACTCACTGACAGAATTGATCTCCGGGAAGGAGCCTCCTGGCACTAAAACAATGTATGGGAAAAGTGTTCGGATCGGTCCCGTGACCCCCAGAAAAATCCGACATCTCCGAAAATCGGAAGGTACATCGCGGTATGCCGTCGTTGCTCAGAAACGGTTCGCGTTAGCGGGGTGGTGCTGGAACTAAAGTGGGAGGAAACCCTGGGTAGTTTCTGAAAAACAAAAAAAAAACATGGCTCCCGAACAAAAAAACGTGACCGCCATACAAAAAGTACAAGCTAATATCTCGAAAACGGTTGCAGTTAGGCGTGGGGTGCTCGAACTAATGGTGTAGAGAATCGGAGGGGCATTCGGAAAATGAAAAAAAAATGAAAAAAAGAGACAAAAAATTTCGACCAAAAAATTAATTCCCGCGTCGCCGCTTTATTTTCATTTCGCTATATCTCCGAAGATATTCATCCAAATCGAACGGTGTAAACAGCAATATTGGTCTCGATGAAACATTCTCGGTGATAAACGTGTTTATTTAGATAAGGATTAATATCGTGTAGGTGAAAACACGGCTGCAAACGAAGCACCGTTTTTGGGCAAATTTTAAAATCGTAAAAACGCGAATTGCGAGCAAACCCGAATACGTAGACATATGCTATCGCGGACTTTTTCGTAAATCACTTCAAGGGGAACGTTTCTTCGGTACATTGTTTTCGTATAGCTCTAACCGTATGGTCGCATAACGCCTCGGAAACTTTAAAACGGGAAATTTTTTTTCGAAATATCGTCAAAACTGTAGTTTATTTTCGCAAAAGGTTAATAAATCATAGCCCACCACCTCATTCGATGATCACTCCTTCTTTTCTGTGAAGATCGTATGAAAATTGGTCCAGTACTTTCCGAGATCACCCCGAACAAACACAAAACGTGCGCACCACAGGGCTTTACAGTTAATTAAAAATTTTAGATTATAAACCATTGTGTTCTCGGATGATTCTTCTTCCTTTTCGTGAAAACCTCATGAAAATCTATGCTGTAGTTTCCGAGAAAACAAACATATAAACGAACATGAATTCTGCCCGCCGCGGCACTAACTGTTGCTTATTCTGTGGCGGCCGGCGTTGCCGGGCCGCCGTAGCCACGCCGCGTGTCGAGCCGCCGTAGCCACGCCGCGTGTCGAGCCGGGCCGGGCCAGAGGTACACAGTACCTACCTATAATAAGTACCTATAATATCTTCTTAGAAGAAGATCTCGGTCGGTCCTGCTTTTTATTACAAGACATTATCTCTTATCAGTGATCGAATTACATGCCCGGTATTTTAGTATACGAGACATAATTACGTACTACATACCTACCAAGAATCACAATGTTTGGCGGTCTTATCGCTTATTGCGATATTCTATTTTGTATTGTACGAAACGACCCGCCCTTCAAATGTCGGCGGGTACCACGTAGGCCAGGCAGACAGTTAGTCTTTATGCAGTGGAGATAAGGTTCAAAATAGTTTGAACTAATAAAATAATAAAATTGCTAACTATATTGAACTTCAATGACGCTTAATGTCGGCCGGTACCACGTAGGTCCGGCGATAAAAAACAAGACAGTTAGACCTTATTCAGTGGTGATAAGGTTCGAAATAGCTTGAACTATAATAAAATAATAAAATTACTATTAAAATTGCTAAGGTGAGGGAAACAGGTATTTTTCCCCCGCGCCAGCTCCTTTGGGACCCTCGACATTGGATGGGACTTTGTCTGATGGTAAACCTACTGCAGTAAATTAAGTCTCACTGTTTTGCACATTTTTTCGCTTCATTAATCGCCAACGTTCGAATACCACGTTGAAAACACCGGTTCTCGTCCGATCACCGAAGTTAAGCAACGTCGGGCGTGGTCAGTACTTGGATGGGTGACCGCCTGGGAACACCACGTAATGTTGGTTTTTGCTAAAGTTTTTTTACTTGGTATTGCTTAAATGTGTTTTTATTTATTTTGTGCAAATATTATTTGCTGGACGTTGTGATAGATAGAAAACTATTAAATTTGAAATGTCTATTTCAAGTGCAACATCTAACCAATGACACACAATAGGTACAAGTGCCTATGTCTTCACTTTAGTCACCGGGTGAGATCGAGAGGAGCTGGTCGTTTGCTTGATAGTAATTACACCAATTGGTATAGTTTGCATATTTTCATAGTTTGATGTTTTAAACTGAATCCAAAGAGACTAAATATTGTGTAACTATCCAACCGCTATTATACTGTTTATCCAACGCCGGCCGATGAAAATTGCAGCGCCAGTCAGTACTTTGAAACCGAAAAGCTTGTGCGGCACTGCAGTGCACTCGTCCCAGTAATTTCACGTGTGCACACATCGGTCGGCTTTTTTTATGTATGACAACTACTATGTACTTAAACGTAGTTTTCACGGCAAAAATCAACAAGATATGTGTTTTAGTAGGTACAACTTTACGGGCGGGTTGTATATGTGACGTCACGCGTTAAGACCAATTAGTATGGGGCGTTTTAGCTCTCGCCAGATCCGCCTGACTGGTAGTAGGTACTTAGGTATATGACTATATACCAACACACACACACACACACACACACTAGGTCTCAAATCTTATCAAGATTATGTGCGACTACTTCTTTCTATGTAGCCACTTACTTACTTACTTGGGTAGTCGTATTTGGGAGGGGGTGGCGAGGGGAAAGGGCGGAGAGACCCTTGTGGTCGTCGAAAAAAAAAACCAGAAGTTACCAAGGGTGTTTTAACCTACAAAAGTCGCATCAATAGAGTGGTGGCGGCAAGGGGCGGCAAGGGGTGGCAAGGGGCGGGGAGGGGGGGGGGGGGGGGGGAGCCGACCCGCGGTCGGCCCCTCGCTTCGCTCGGGACCTCCCGTTAGGCTGCTCGCTCCCACGTTGTTTTTTTTTTTATTTGCTGCATGAAAAAAAACCAGAAGTTACCAAGGGTGTTTTAACCTACAAAAGTCGCCTCAATAGAGTGGTGGCGGCAAGGGGCGGCAAGGGGTGGCAAGGGGCGGGGAAGGGGGGGGGGGGGGCGACCTTCGGACCTGCGGTCGGCCCCTCGCTTCGCTCGGGACCACCCCGTGGGCTGCTCGCCATCACGTTGTTTTTTTTTTATTTGCTGCGTGAAACACATTTGCTTACATACTTTGGTTACATACTTCAGAAAGGTTATCAATTCGCGGTAAACATCTTATCAAAAGTCGCCTCAATATAGTGGTGGCGGCAAGGGGCGGCAAGGGGTGGCAAGGGGCGGGGAAGAGGGGGGGGGGGGGAGCCGACCTGCGGTCGGCCCCACGCGTCGCTCGGGACCTCCCGTTGGGCTGCTCGCTCCCACGTTGTTTTTTTTTTATTTGCTGCGTGAAACATATTTGCTTACATACTTTGGTAGTCTTATTTGGCAGGGGTGGCGAAGGGAAAGGGCGGAGAGACCCTTGCGGTCGAAAAAAAAACACAGCAGTAACCAAGAGTGTTTTTTTAACCTACTTCAGAACGGGAAGAGGTTCTCAATTCGCGGTAAACATAAGTCGCCTCAATAGAGGGGTGGCGGCAAGGGGTAGGGAAGGGGGAGAGGGGGGGGGGGAGCCGACCTGCGGTCGGCCCCTCGCTTCGCTCGGGACCTCCCGTTGGGCTGCTCGCTCCCACGTTGTTTTTTTTTATTTGCTGCATGAAAAAAAACCAGAAGTTACCAAGGGTGTTTTTACCTACAAAAGTCGCCTCAATAGAGTGGTGGCGGCAAGGGGCGGCAAGGGGTGTCAAGGGGCGGGGGGGGGAGCCGACCTGCGGTCGGCCCCTCGCTTCGCTCGGGACCTCCCGTCGGGCTGCTGGCTCCCACGTTGTTTTTTTTTATTTGCTGCGTGCAAGGCGAATTTGACCTAGGAGATCTAGGTCAAAATATGTATGTAGGTACCCATTCTGACGGACACTCTTAGAAGATTTGGGTCGGTGGGTGGCTTACCTACTTGCTTATGCTTTTTAATCATTTCACCTTTGTGTTTTAACCACAGATCTTTTAGTTTTATCGTATTTTATTATACTTACCTACTTCTTTCTTATATATAGCTATATAGAACACGTTATGATAGAATCGAATAACCTACAAATCGGCCGTATAGGTAGGTAGGCTTACTGCTTAACGATCTCTAAAATCTTATCTAGATTGTGTAGTGATATGTCAGATATACATAGTTAGTTTCGCGCGTCTAAGAAAATAGAGATTATCACCTTAATAGGGAGAAGGTGGTGAGGGGGGCAGTTACATAGGTAGACTCTTTATTGAAACACCACAATTGTGGTATTATCGCTGTATAAGTGAAAGTCAGGGTCAAAATTCTTTATTCATATAGGCCCCAAAGGAGCACTTATAAACGTTAAAACAGATTGAGTCACTAAGAAAGAGTTCAAAATTAGCATTATTATGTTTAGTGCTGGAAATAAAACTAGATGGCGTTGGCATCAAGTTAGCTCGCGCAAGCGAGGTGTCGCACGACTTTTAGAGGTCTCTTCTGGTCAGTACGGTAATAGCCGCAGGGGGTTTGATTTACGTACAAAACTTATACAATCGCTTAAAGCGATCTCTTCCAGACAACCTTTGTATGGAGAGGAATCATTATGTTAGAGACAAGGACGGCGGCTTTCAATTATTTTCATTTAATGTTTTGATTTATATCATATAGTTTTAAATAACACTGCCGATTAATTTAACTACAAAGGCATGTACTTAATTATTATATTTTAGTATGTTATGCCCGAAAACGCATCTCGCGGAAGCTGTACCTATATTATAGGTGTATATGTATGTATAATAATGTAGTGTTTAGAGAGGCACCGCGCAAACTCGACGCGTGTCAATAAATACCTAAATGTTTATACGCACACATATTTTTGGGAAAATGTAATATAGGGGCATACTGTAGGTACGTAGTGGTATTTCTGTATAGGCTCAGAGGATAAAGCAGTATCTTACAAGACATACAGATGATTTCGGCCACTAATAATGGTATTTGCATACATAATATAGGCTCGGTGATTTGTGTTTAGTCTCTCCTGACAGAAAACCCAACTCGCGGTCTGCTTTAGCAGGCCGCGCACCGCACAACCTCTAAATGTGCCCAAGACAACGACAAGTGACACAGTTAAGAATAGTGGTATTTGCATATAGGCTCAGTGATCAGTCCTATACATAGCGTTTGTGTTTAGTCCCTCCTGACAAAAAAACCAACTCGCGGTCTGCTTTAGCAGGCCGCGCACCGCACAACCTCGACATGTGCACGGGAGGCTTATTGAGACAGTGGTGATTTCGGACACAGCAGTTAAGAATAGTGGTATTTGCATATATGCTCAGTGATCAGTCCTTTGCTACGTAGACGAACTCATTGGTAAAAGTAAAACACATTTTTTTTTGTTTTCGTTTATTAAACTCTCGCTACCAAATTCACCCACCGCGGGCCGAATTCATTCATTCATTCATTCATTCATATTATATAAAGCTGGATTATATAAAGCTGGATTACCACTGACTGACTCACTGACAGAATTGATCTCCGGGAAGGAGCCTCCTGGCACTAAAACAATGTATGGGAAAAGTGTTCGGATCGGTCCCGTGACCCCCAGAAAAATCCGACATCTCCGAAAATCGGAAGGTACATCGCGGTATGCCGTCGTTGCTCAGAAACGGTTCGCGTTAGCGGGGTGGTGCTGGAACTAAAGTGGGAGGAAACCCTGGGTAGTTTCTGAAAAACAAAAAAAAAAACATGGCTCCCGAACAAAAAAACGTGACCGCCATACAAAAAGTACAAGCTAATATCTCGAAAACGGTTGCAGTTAGGCGTGGGGTGCTCGAACTAATGGTGTAGAGAATCGGAGGGGCATTCGGAAAATGAAAAAAAAATGAAAAAAAAAGAGACAAAAAATTTCGACCAAAAAATTAATTCCCGCGTCGCCGCTTTATTTTCATTTCGCTATATCTCCGAAGATATTCATCCAAATCGAACGGTGTAAACAGCAATATTGGTCTCGATGAAACATTCTCGGTGATAAACGTGTTTATTTAGATAAGGATTAATATCGTGTAGGTGAAAACACGGCTGCAAACGAAGCACCGTTTTTGGGCAAATTTTAAAATCGTAAAAACGCGAATTGCGAGCAAACCCGAATACGTAGACATATGCTATCGCGGACTTTTTCGTAAATCACTTCAAGGGAAACGTTTCTTCGGTACATTGTTTTCGTATAGCTCTAACCGTATGGTCGCATAACGCCTCGGAAACTTTAAAACGGGAAATTTTTTTTCGAAATATCGTCAAAACGGTAGTTTATTTTCACAAAAGGTTGATAAATCATAGCCCACCACCTCATTCGATGATCACTCCTTCTTTTCTGTGAACATCGTATGAAAATCGGTCCAGTTGTTTCCGAGATCACCCCGAACTAACACAAAACGTGCGCAACACACGGCTTTACAGATAATTAAAAATTTTAGATTATAGTCCATTGTGTTCTCGGATGATCCCTCTTCCTTTTCGTGAAAACCTCATCAAAATCTATGCAGTAGTTTCGGAGAAAACAAACATATAAACGAACATGAATTCTGCCCGCCGCGGCACTAACTGTTGCTTATTCTGTGGCGGCCGGCGTTGCCGGGCCGCCGTAGCCACGCCGCGTGTCGAGCCGCCGTAGCCACGCCGCGTGTCGAGCCGGGCCGGGCCAGAGGTACACAGTACCTACCTATAATAAGTACCTATAATATCTTCTTAGAAGAAGATCTCGGTCGGTCCTGCTTTTTATTACAAGACATTATCTCTTATCAGTGATCGAATTACATGCCCGGTATTTTAGTATACGAGACATAATTACGTACTACATACCTACCAAGAATCACAATGTTTGGCGGTCTTATCGCTTATTGCGATATTCTATTTTGTATTGTACGAAACGACCCGCCCTTCAAATGTCGGCGGGTACCACGTAGGCCAGGCAGACAGTTAGTCTTTATGCAGTGGAGATAAGGTTCAAAATAGTTTGAACTAATAAAATAATAAAATTGCTAACTATATTGAACTTCAATGACGCTTAATGTCGGCCGGTACCACGTAGGTCCGGCGATAAAAAACAAGACAGTTAGACCTTATTCAGTGGTGATAAGGTTCGAAATAGCTTGAACTATAATAAAATAATAAAATTACTATTAAAATTGCTAAGGTGAGGGAAACAGGTATTTTTCCCCCGCGCCAGCTCCTTTGGGACCCTCGACATTGGATGGGACTTTGTCTGATGGTAAACCTACTGCAGTAAATTAAGTCTCACTGTTTTGCACATTTTTTCGCTTCATTAATCGCCAACGTTCGAATACCACGTTGAAAACACCGGTTCTCGTCCGATCACCGAAGTTAAGCAACGTCGGGCGTGGTCAGTACTTGGATGGGTGACCGCCTGGGAACACCACGTAATGTTGGTTTTTGCTAAAGTTTTTTTACTTGGTATTGCTTAAATGTGTTTTTATTTATTTTGTGCAAATATTATTTGCTGGACGTTGTGATAGATAGAAAACTATTAAATTTGAAATGTCTATTTCAAGTGCAACATCTAACCAATGACACACAATAGGTACAAGTGCCTATGTCTTCACTTTAGTCACCGGGTGAGATCGAGAGGAGCTGGTCGTTTGCTTGATAGTAATTACACCAATTGGTATAGTTTGCATATTTTCATAGTTTGATGTTTTAAACTGAATCCAAAGAGACTAAATATTGTGTAACTATCCAACCGCTATTATACTGTTTATCCAACGCCGGCCGATGAAAATTGCAGCGCCAGTCAGTACTTTGAAACCGAAAAGCTTGTGCGGCACTGCAGTGCACTCGTCCCAGTAATTTCACGTGTGCACACATCGGTCGGCTTTTTTTATGTATGACAACTACTATGTACTTAAACGTAGTTTTCACGGCAAAAATCAACAAGATATGTGTTTTAGTAGGTACAACTTTACGGGCGGGTTGTATATGTGACGTCACGCGTTAAGACCAATTAGTATGGGGCGTTTTAGCTCTCGCCAGATCCGCCTGACTGGTAGTAGGTACTTAGGTATATGACTATATACCAACACACACACACACACACACACACTAGGTCTCAAATCTTATCAAGATTATGTGCGACTACTTCTTTCTATGTAGCCACTTACTTACTTACTTGGGTAGTCGTATTTGGGAGGGGGGTGGCGAGGGGAAAGGGCGGAGAGACCCTTGTGGTCGTCGAAAAAAAAAACCAGAAGTTACCAAGGGTGTTTTAACCTACAAAAGTCGCATCAATAGAGTGGTGGCGGCAAGGGGCGGCAAGGGGTGGCAAGGGGCGGGGAGGGGGGGGGGGGGGGAGCCGACCCGCGGTCGGCCCCTCGCTTCGCTCGGGACCTCCCGTTAGGCTGCTCGCTCCCACGTTGTTTTTTTTTTTATTTGCTGCATGAAAAAAAACCAGAAGTTACCAAGGGTGTTTTAACCTACAAAAGTCGCCTCAATAGAGTGGTGGCGGCAAGGGGCGGCAAGGGGTGGCAAGGGGCGGGGAAGGGGGGGGGGGGGGGGGGGGCGACCTTCGGACCTGCGGTCGGCCCCTCGCTTCGCTCGGGACCTCCCGTTGGGCTGCTCGCCATCACGTTGTTTTTTTTTTATTTGCTGCGTGAAACACATTTGCTTACATACTTTGGTTACATACTTCAGAAAGGTTATCAATTCGCGGTAAACATCTTATCAAAAGTCGCCTCAATATAGTGGTGGCGGCAAGGGGCGGCAAGGGGCGGGGAAGAGGGGGGGGGGGGGAGCCGACCTGCGGTCGGCCCCTCGCTTCGCTCGGGACCTCCCGTTGGGCTGCTCGCTCCCACGTTGTTTTTTTTTTATTTGCTGCGTGAAACACATTTGCTTACATACTTTGGTAGTCTTATTTGGCAGGGGTGGCGAAGGGAAAGGGCGGAGAGACCCTTGCGGTCGAAAAAAAAACACAGAAGTAACCAAGAGTGTTTTTTTAACCTACTTCAGAACGGGAAGAGGTTCTCAATTCGCGGTAAACATAAGTCGCCTCAATAGAGGGGTGGCGGCAAGGGGTAGGGAAGGGGGAGAGGGGGGGGGGGGGGGGGGGAGCCGACCTGCGGTCGGCCCCTCGCTTCGCTCGGGACCTCCCGTTGGGCTGCTCGCTCCCACGTTGTTTTTTTTTATTTGCTGCATGAAAAAAAACCAGAAGTTACCAAGGGTGTTTTAACCTACAAAAGTCGCCTCAATAGAGTGGTGGCGGCAAGGGGCGGCAAGGGGTGTCAAGGGGCGGGGGGGGGAGCCGACCTGCGGTCGGCCCCTCGCTTCGCTCGGGACCTCCCGTCGGGCTGCTGGCTCCCACGTTGTTTTTTTTTTATTTGCTGCGTGCAAGGCGAATTTGACCTAGGAGATCTAGGTCAAAATATGTATGTAGGTACCCATTCTGACGGACACTCGCAGAAGATTTTCTAGAAAGATCGGTGGGTGGCTTACCTACTTGCTTATGCTTTTTAATCATTTCACCTTTGTGTTTTAACCACAGATCTTTTAGTTTTATCGTATTTTATTATACTTACCTACTTCTTTCTTATATATAGCTATATAGAACACGTTATGATAGAATCGAATAACCTACAAATCGGCCGTATAGGTAGGTAGGCTTACTGCTTAACGATCTCTAAAATCTTATCTAGATTGTGTAGTGATATGTCAGATATACATAGTTAGTTTCGCGCGTCTAAGAAAATAGAGATTATCACCTTAATAGGGAGAAGGTGGTGAGGGGGGCAGTTACATAGGTAGACTCTTTATTGAAACACCACAATTGTGGTATTATCGCTGTATAAGTGAAAGTCAGGGTCAAAATTCTTTATTCATATAGGCCCCAAAGGAGCACTTATAAACGTTAAAACAGATTGAGTCACTAAGAAAGAGTTCAAAATTAGCATTATTATGTTTAGTGCTGGAAATAAAACTAGATGGCGTTGGCATCAAGTTAGCTCGCGCAAGCGAGGTGTCGCACGACTTTTAGAGGTCTCTTCTGGTCAGTACGGTAATAGCCGCAGGGGGTTTGATTTACGTACAAAACTTATACAATCGCTTAAAGCGATCTCTTCCAGACAACCTTTGTATGGAGAGGAATCATTATGTTAGAGACAAGGACGGCGGCTTTCAATTATTTTCATTTAATGTTTTGATTTATATCATATAGTTTTAAATAACACTGCCGATTAATTTAACTACAAAGGCATGTACTTAATTATTATATTTTAGTATGTTATGCCCGAAAACGCATCTCGCGGAAGCTGTACCTATATTATAGGTGTATATGTATGTATAATAATGTAGTGTTTAGAGAGGCACCGCGCAAACTCGACGCGTGTCAATAAATACCTAAATGTTTATACGCACACATATTTTTGGGAAAATGTAATATAGGGGCATACTGTAGGTACGTAGTGGTATTTCTGTATAGGCTCAGAGGATAAAGCAGTATCTTACAAGACATACAGATGATTTCGGCCACTAATAATGGTATTTGCATACATAATATAGGCTCGGTGATTTGTGTTTAGTCTCTCCTGACAGAAAACCCAACTCGCGGTCTGCTTTAGCAGGCCGCGCACCGCACAACCTCTAAATGTGCCCAAGACAACGACAAGTGACACAGTTAAGAATAGTGGTATTTGCATATAGGCTCAGTGATCAGTCCTATACATAGCGTTTGTGTTTAGTCCCTCCTGACAAAAAAACCAACTCGCGGTCTGCTTTAGCAGGCCGCGCACCGCACAACCTCGACATGTGCACGGGAGGCTTATTGAGACAGTGGTGATTTCGGACACAGCAGTTAAGAATAGTGGTATTTGCATATATGCTCAGTGATCAGTCCTTTGCTACGTAGACGAACTCATTGGTAAAAGTAAAACACATTTTTTTTTGTTTTCGTTTATTAAACTCTCGCTACCAAATTCACCCACCGCGGGCCGAATTCATTCATTCATTCATTCATTCATATTATATAAAGCTGGATTATATAAAGCTGGATTACCACTGACTGACTCACTGACAGAATTGATCTCCGGGAAGGAGCCTCCTGGCACTAAAACAATGTATGGGAAAAGTGTTCGGATCGGTCCCGTGACCCCCAGAAAAATCCGACATCTCCGAAAATCGGAAGGTACATCGCGGTATGCCGTCGTTGCTCAGAAACGGTTCGCGTTAGCGGGGTGGTGCTGGAACTAAAGTGGGAGGAAACCCTGGGTAGTTTCTGAAAAACAAAAAAAAAACATGGCTCCCGAACAAAAAAACGTGACCGCCATACAAAAAGTACAAGCTAATATCTCGAAAACGGTTGCAGTTAGGCGTGGGGTGCTCGAACTAATGGTGTAGAGAATCGGAGGGGCATTCGGAAAATGAAAAAAAAATGAAAAAAAGAGACAAAAAATTTCGACCAAAAAATTAATTCCCGCGTCGCCGCTTTATTTTCATTTCGCTATATCTCCGAAGATATTCATCCAAATCGAACGGTGTAAACAGCAATATTGGTCTCGATGAAACATTCTCGGTGATAAACGTGTTTATTTAGATAAGGATTAATATCGTGTAGGTGAAAACACGGCTGCAAACGAAGCACCGTTTTTGGGCAAATTTTAAAATCGTAAAAACGCGAATTGCGAGCAAACCCGAATACGTAGACATATGCTATCGCGGACTTTTTCGTAAATCACTTCAAGGGGAACGTTTCTTCGGTACATTGTTTTCGTATAGCTCTAACCGTATGGTCGCATAACGCCTCGGAAACTTTAAAACGGGAATTTTTTTTTCGAAATATCGTCAAAACTGTAGTTTATTTTCGCAAAAGGTTAATAAATCATAGCCCACCACCTCATTCGATGATCACTCCTTCTTTTCTGTGAAGATCGTATGAAAATTGGTCCAGTACTTTCCGAGATCACCCCGAACAAACACAAAACGTGCGCACCACAGGGCTTTACAGTTAATTAAAAATTTTAGATTATAAACCATTGTGTTCTCGGATGATTCTTCTTCCTTTTCGTGAAAACCTCATGAAAATCTATGCTGTAGTTTCCGAGAAAACAAACATATAAACGAACATGAATTCTGCCCGCCGCGGCACTAACTGTTGCTTATTCTGTGGCGGCCGGCGTTGCCGGGCCGCCGTAGCCACGCCGCGTGTCGAGCCGCCGTAGCCACGCCGCGTGTCGAGCCGGGCCGGGCCAGAGGTACACAGTACCTACCTATAATAAGTACCTATAATATCTTCTTAGAAGAAGATCTCGGTCGGTCCTGCTTTTTATTACAAGACATTATCTCTTATCAGTGATCGAATTACATGCCCGGTATTTTAGTATACGAGACATAATTACGTACTACATACCTACCAAGAATCACAATGTTTGGCGGTCTTATCGCTTATTGCGATATTCTATTTTGTATTGTACGAAACGACCCGCCCTTCAAATGTCGGCGGGTACCACGTAGGCCAGGCAGACAGTTAGTCTTTATGCAGTGGAGATAAGGTTCAAAATAGTTTGAACTAATAAAATAATAAAATTGCTAACTATATTGAACTTCAATGACGCTTAATGTCGGCCGGTACCACGTAGGTCCGGCGATAAAAAACAAGACAGTTAGACCTTATTCAGTGGTGATAAGGTTCGAAATAGCTTGAACTATAATAAAATAATAAAATTACTATTAAAATTGCTAAGGTGAGGGAAACAGGTATTTTTCCCCCGCGCCAGCTCCTTTGGGACCCTCGACATTGGATGGGACTTTGTCTGATGGTAAACCTACTGCAGTAAATTAAGTCTCACTGTTTTGCACATTTTTTCGCTTCATTAATCGCCAACGTTCGAATACCACGTTGAAAACACCGGTTCTCGTCCGATCACCGAAGTTAAGCAACGTCGGGCGTGGTCAGTACTTGGATGGGTGACCGCCTGGGAACACCACGTAATGTTGGTTTTTGCTAAAGTTTTTTTACTTGGTATTGCTTAAATGTGTTTTTATTTATTTTGTGCAAATATTATTTGCTGGACGTTGTGATAGATAGAAAACTATTAAATTTGAAATGTCTATTTCAAGTGCAACATCTAACCAATGACACACAATAGGTACAAGTGCCTATGTCTTCACTTTAGTCACCGGGTGAGATCGAGAGGAGCTGGTCGTTTGCTTGATAGTAATTACACCAATTGGTATAGTTTGCATATTTTCATAGTTTGATGTTTTAAACTGAATCCAAAGAGACTAAATATTGTGTAACTATCCAACCGCTATTATACTGTTTATCCAACGCCGGCCGATGAAAATTGCAGCGCCAGTCAGTACTTTGAAACCGAAAAGCTTGTGCGGCACTGCAGTGCACTCGTCCCAGTAATTTCACGTGTGCACACATCGGTCGGCTTTTTTTATGTATGACAACTACTATGTACTTAAACGTAGTTTTCACGGCAAAAATCAACAAGATATGTGTTTTAGTAGGTACAACTTTACGGGCGGGTTGTATATGTGACGTCACGCGTTAAGACCAATTAGTATGGGGCGTTTTAGCTCTCGCCAGATCCGCCTGACTGGTAGTAGGTACTTAGGTATATGACTATATACCAACACACACACACACACACACACACACACTAGGTCTCAAATCTTATCAAGATTATGTGCGACTACTTCTTTCTATGTAGCCACTTACTTACTTACTTGGGTAGTCGTATTTGGGAGGGGGTGGCGAGGGGAAAGGGCGGAGAGACCCTTGTGGTCGTCGAAAAAAAAAACCAGAAGTTACCAAGGGTGTTTTAACCTACAAAAGTCGCATCAATAGAGTGGTGGCGGCAAGGGGCGGCAAGGGGTGGCAAGGGGCGGGGAAGGGGGGGGGGGGGGGGGGAGCCGACCTGCGGTCGTTCCCTCGCTTCGCTCGGGACCTCCCGTTAGGCTGCTCGCTCCCACGTTGTTTTTTTTTTATTTGCTGCATGAAAAAAAAACAGAAGTTACCAAGGGTGTTTTAACCTACAAAAGTCGCCTCAATAGAGTGGTGGCGGCAAGGGGCGGCAAGGGGTGGCAAGGGGCGGGGAAGGGGGGGGGGGGGCGACCTTCGGACCTGCGGTCGGCCCCTCGCTTCGCTCGGGACCTCCCGTTGGGCTGCTCGCCATCACGTTGTTTTTTTTTTATTTGCTGCGTGAAACACATTTGCTTACATACTTTGGTTACATACTTCAGAAAGGTTATCAATTCGCGGTAAACATCTTATCAAAAGTCGCCTCAATATAGTGGTGGCGGCAAGGGGCGGCAAGGGGTGGCAAGGGGCGGGGAAGGGGGGGGGGGGGGGGACCCCACCTGCGGTCGGCCCCTCGCTTCGCTCGGGACCTCCCGTTGGGCTGCTCGCTCCCACGTTGTTTTTTTTTTATTTGCTGCGTGAAACACATTTGCTTACATACTTTGGTAGTCTTATTTGGCAGGGGTGGCGAAGGGAAAGGGCGGAGAGACCCTTGCGGTCGAAAAAAAAACACAGAAGTAACCAAGAGTGTTTTTTTAACCTACTTCAGAACGGGAAGAGGTTCTCAATTCGCGGTAAACATAAGTCGCCTCAATAGAGGGGTGGCGGCAAGGGGTAGGGAAGGGGGAGAGGGGGGGGGGGGGGAGCCGACCTGCGGTCGGCCCCTCGCTTCGCTCGGGACCTCCCGTTGGGCTGCTCGCTCCCACGTTGTTTTTTTTTATTTGCTGCATGAAAAAAAACCAGAAGTTACCAAGGGTGTTTTAACCTACAAAAGTCGCCTCAATAGAGTGGTGGCGGCAAGGGGCGGCAAGGGGTGTCAAGGGGCGGGGGGGGAGCCGACCTGCGGTCGGCCCCTCGCTTCGCTCGGGACCTCCCGTCGGGCTGCTGGCTCCCACGTTTTTTTTTTTTATTTGCTGCGTGCAAGGCGAATTTGACCTAGGAGATCTAGGTCAAAATATGTATGTAGGTACCCATTCTGACGGACACTCGCAGAAGATTTTCTAGAAAGATCGGTGGGTGGCTTACCTACTTGCTTATGCTTTTTAATCATTTCACCTTTGTGTTTTAACCACAGATCTTTTAGTTTTATCGTATTTTATTATACTTACCTACTTCTTTCTTATATATAGCTATATAGAACACGTTATGATAGAATCGAATAACCTACAAATCGGCCGTATAGGTAGGTAGGCTTACTGCTTAACGATCTCTAAAATCTTATCTAGATTGTGTAGTGATATGTCAGATATACATAGTTAGTTTCGCGCGTCTAAGAAAATAGAGATTATCACCTTAATAGGGAGAAGGTGGTGAGGGGGGCAGTTACATAGGTAGACTCTTTATTGAAACACCACAATTGTGGTATTATCGCTGTATAAGTGAAAGTCAGGGTCAAAATTCTTTATTCATATAGGCCCCAAAGGAGCACTTATAAACGTTAAAACAGATTGAGTCACTAAGAAAGAGTTCAAAATTAGCATTATTATGTTTAGTGCTGGAAATAAAACTAGATGGCGTTGGCATCAAGTTAGCTCGCGCAAGCGAGGTGTCGCACGACTTTTAGAGGTCTCTTCTGGTCAGTACGGTAATAGCCGCAGGGGGTTTGATTTACGTACAAAACTTATACAATCGCTTAAAGCGATCTCTTCCAGACAACCTTTGTATGGAGAGGAATCATTATGTTAGAGACAAGGACGGCGGCTTTCAATTATTTTCATTTAATGTTTTGATTTATATCATATAGTTTTAAATAACACTGCCGATTAATTTAACTACAAAGGCATGTACTTAATTATTATATTTTAGTATGTTATGCCCGAAAACGCATCTCGCGGAAGCTGTACCTATATTATAGGTGTATATGTATGTATAATAATGTAGTGTTTAGAGAGGCACCGCGCAAACTCGACGCGTGTCAATAAATACCTAAATGTTTATACGCACACATATTTTTGGGAAAATGTAATATAGGGGCATACTGTAGGTACGTAGTGGTATTTCTGTATAGGCTCAGAGGATAAAGCAGTATCTTACAAGACATACAGATGATTTCGGCCACTAATAATGGTATTTGCATACATAATATAGGCTCAGTGATTTGTGTTTAGTCTCTCCTGACAGAAAACCCAACTCGCGGTCTGCTTTAGCAGGCCGCGCACCGCACAACCTCTAAATGTGCCCAAGACAACGACAAGTGACACAGTTAAGAATAGTGGTATTTGCATATAGGCTCAGTGATCAGTCCTATACATAGCGTTTGTGTTTAGTCCCTCCTGACAAAAAAACCAACTCGCGGTCTGCTTTAGCAGGCCGCGCACCGCACAACCTCGACATGTGCACGGGAGGCTTATTGAGACAGTGGTGATTTCGGACACAGCAGTTAAGAATAGTGGTATTTGCATATATGCTCAGTGATCAGTCCTTTGCTACGTAGACGAACTCATTGGTAAAAGTAAAACACATTTTTTTTTGTTTTCGTTTATTAAACTCTCGCTACCAAATTCACCCACCGCGGGCCGAAGGCCCGCGGAACCGCCCACAATACTAGTCATATTATATAAAGCTGGATTACCACTGACTCACTCACTGACAGAATTGATCTCCGGGAAGGAGCCTCCTGGCACTAAAACAATGTATGGGGGAAGTGTTCGGATCGGTCCCGTGACCCCCAGAAAAATCCGAAATCTCCGGAAATCGGAAGGTACATCGCGGTATGCCGTCGTTGCTCAGAAACGGTTCGCGTTAGGGGGGTGGTGTTCGAACTAATATTGGAGAGGACCCTGGGAAGTTTCAGGAAAACAAAAAAAAAACATGGCTCCCGAACAAAAAAACATGGCCGCCATACAAAAAGTAGAAGCTAATATCTCGAAAACGGTAAGAGATAGACGGGGGGTGTTCAAATTAATATTATAGAGGATCGCGAGGGCTTTCCGAAGCGGCCGAAAAAGTGGCCGAAAAGAATGGCCGAAAAAAAATTTTGGTCCGATCGCGCTGAAATTTGGCATCCGGGGGTTTTCTGGGCTGCTGATGGTCCCACTGAAAAAAATTTTTCGACATCTCCATTTTTCAGTAGGGCTGCCGAACAAAAAGTTGTTCAGATTTTCGATCGATTCTTGCGCCGGAAGTAACGCGCGGAGGTACCGACAATGTTCTGGAAAAGTGTTCCGGTCTGACTCGTAAACACGGTAAAAGTACCGCGCGACCTGAATGCGGAAGGTACACCAGGGTACCCCCTCGGTTCTCGGAAACGGTTGGGGTTAGGGGGGTGGCGTTCGAACTAATGTTGGAGAGGACCCTGAACAGATTTAGACCCACCAAAAAAAAACATGGGTCCCGAACAAAAAAACGTGACCGCCATACAAAAAGTACAAGCTAATATCTCGAAAACGGTTGCAGTTAGGCGTGGGGTGCTCGAACTAATGGTGTAGAGAATCGGAGGGGCATTCGGAAAATGAAAAAAAAATGAAAAAAAAAGAGACAAAAAATTTCGACCAAAAAATTAATTCCCGCGTCGCCGCTTTATTTTCATTTCGCTATATCTCCGAAGATATTCATCCAAATCGAACGGTGTAAACAGCAATATTGGTCTCGATGAAACATTCTCGGTGATAAACGTGTTTATTTAGATAAGGATTAATATCGTGTAGGTGAAAACACGGCTGCAAACGAAGCACCGTTTTTGGGCAAATTTTAAAATCGTAAAAACGCGAATTGCGAGCAAACCCGAATACGTAGACATATGCTATCGCGGACTTTTTCGTAAATCACTTCAAGGGAAACGTTTCTTCGGTACATTGTTTTCGTATAGCTCTAACCGTATGGTCGCATAACGCCTCGGAAACTTTAAAACGGGAAATTTTTTTTCGAAATATCGTCAAAACGGTAGTTTATTTTCACAAAAGGTTGATAAATCATAGCCCACCACCTCATTCGATGATCACTCCTTCTTTTCTGTGAACATCGTATGAAAATCGGTCCAGTTGTTTCCGAGATCACCCCGAACTAACACAAAACGTGCGCAACACACGGCTTTACAGATAATTAAAAATTTTAGATTATAGTCCATTGTGTTCTCGGATGATCCCTCTTCCTTTTCGTGAAAACCTCATCAAAATCTATGCAGTAGTTTCGGAGAAAACAAACATATAAACGAACATGAATTCTGCCCGCCGCGGCACTAACTGTTGCTTATTCTGTGGCGGCCGGCGTTGCCGGGCCGCCGTAGCCACGCCGCGTGTCGAGCCGCCGTAGCCACGCCGCGTGTCGAGCCGGGCCGGGCCAGAGGTACACAGTACCTACCTATAATAAGTACCTATAATATCTTCTTAGAAGAAGATCTCGGTCGGTCCTGCTTTTTATTACAAGACATTATCTCTTATCAGTGATCGAATTACATGCCCGGTATTTTAGTATACGAGACATAATTACGTACTACATACCTACCAAGAATCACAATGTTTGGCGGTCTTATCGCTTATTGCGATATTCTATTTTGTATTGTACGAAACGACCCGCCCTTCAAATGTCGGCGGGTACCACGTAGGCCAGGCAGACAGTTAGTCTTTATGCAGTGGAGATAAGGTTCAAAATAGTTTGAACTAATAAAATAATAAAATTGCTAACTATATTGAACTTCAATGACGCTTAATGTCGGCCGGTACCACGTAGGTCCGGCGATAAAAAACAAGACAGTTAGACCTTATTCAGTGGTGATAAGGTTCGAAATAGCTTGAACTATAATAAAATAATAAAATTACTATTAAAATTGCTAAGGTGAGGGAAACAGGTATTTTTCCCCCGCGCCAGCTCCTTTGGGACCCTCGACATTGGATGGGACTTTGTCTGATGGTAAACCTACTGCAGTTGTCGCGCAGGTTTACTGGTTGCCACCTAAGTCGCGCGATCTCTGATTTCGGAGAGAGGGTTCATTCAAAATCCGGATGTACACGGCACACCGATTTATTCCTTTTTACTATATTTATAACATGTGTCCGCGATGCGGTTCTGGAGACGACTGCCGCGGAGGGGGGCGCACGGACAGTCGCTCTACAATATTGCTTACATAAGCTAATGTGCCGCTACAATATTCCTCCCCTTATTTTAAAAAAATCAAATTACTAAAAAAATATAAGTATCCAGGTTATACTTTAAAGTTATAACAAAGCTTGTTATCCGCAACCAAGCTGAGTACCCGTTCGCTAGAGCGCTTAGTCAGTCATTCTTTACTCGATGCAACGATGTAACATAACACCAACTTGTGCAAGTGTCTATGCTACCTACTTTCTGTGCGCTCGAACTAACTTTACAAACAAATCTATTTTATTTACACAATATTTTTGCGTACACTTACATTTAAGGCCGTCTTTAAAAATAACTAAAAGAGTTATTGCCAAAATATGATGCTAAGGGTAGCTACTACGGGTCTTATATCACCGTAGTAACGCCATGAAAATTCAAGTATGCCACAAAATGTAAGTATATTGAATAAATCTAATCAACTGCAATAGCAAAAAAACTGTAAATAAAGATGTAAAAAAAAACTTATACACGTTTAACATTAATCCAAAAGGAAAATTACCTAATAGGTAGGAAACGAAACTGGGTTACGTACGGCACGACACAACACACAAAAAAAAAATTTTTCACGTCACGCGTACATTGCTGCGGCAGCGGCAGGCGCGGTGTTCTGGACCGCGGCTGGTGCTGCTGCCGGCGGCGCGTGTACCTTCACGAACGTGGGCGCGGCTGCGTCAGGAGTGCTGGCTACTATTTGCTCGCGGAGCCAGGCTCTCGTGCGGTTGCGGAACTGCCGCCACAGGAAATAGGCGACCACAAGGATGAGGAGGCCTGCGATGGTCATCATCAGCGTTGTCTGCTGCGTCATGTGCGCCTCCACATGGCTCCCGTTCTGTGCTATTACCACGTGCTCTTCGAGCTTACTTTGTTGCTTGCCCATTGTAAAGATCATAAAAACTATGTACTGGTTATAAGGAAACCAAAATGTGCTATGAAAATTTCAGAAATTTGTGCGACTATATAAATACTTATTCGTTTAACAGTGTCATCGTTAACCCAATTTCGCCACCAATTGCCTAACCATATCATAGAAATAAAATGCTTATAAGATAATAATTGAATGCAACCTAAACTAAACTGCATTAACTGAATACAATTATCAACACAATATAAAACTACAATATAATAACATGATTGCTAACTCATCCAGACTCAACTTTATATAACAACGGGCCGCATGCTATTTTCTATTACTTTAGTTCTAAAATACATTTTTACTGCGGGCCATAAGTTGAAAATGGAAAAGTTAAGTAAACGTAACTCGCATTTTATTTACGAAACGCGAGGGTTGCCTTACAACACGTCCACTTCGTGTTACCCTGGGTGCATCTATATCTGTACCCACTGTACTATTATCCGGTTGTACAGGGCTCGATGAACCTCTCTGTGGTACGATATTCTTAGATGCCTGGAACCGTTCATCCGTACGTTCGTCGTCCTGCGGTACGGAGCACGAAGTGCTTCTCTGCGAAACGGTTCCTTCGCTATCGTCATCTACTAAATAAGCTGGCTTTAACCTATCTATTGAAATTCGCGACTGCTTACCATTGATCAGAATAGTGAAAACCTTACTTCCTCGTTGTACGACACGGTAAGGACCGTCGTATGTTGGTTGTAAAGGTTTTCTTACTGCGTCATGCCTAACAAAAACACAGTCGCTGCTCTGAAGATCCGGGTGGACAAATACTGATCGTGAGCCACGCTGTGATCTTGCGACAGGTTTATACTTACTTATCGTCTCTCTTATACGTTCGACTAACGTCTCGGGATCGCTCGCGGGCTGTTTAGTGATGTCAAAAAAATCACCTGGCAGTCTCAATGTGTGTCCGTAGACCATTTCTGCCGCGCTTACGCCGCTGTCCCTTCTAATTGCTGCGCGTAAGCCTAACATCACCGTCGGTAGCTCGTCTACCCATGTCGACGATTCCAACCGAGCAGCTAAAGCGACCTTTAACGAGCGATGCCACCTTTCCACCATGCCATTGGCTTGCGGGTGGTAGGCAGTAGTACGTATCTTATCTACGCCCATGTAATGCATCAGTCGAGTAAACAAAGAACTCTGAAATTGCGTTCCTTGATCGCTAGAAATTCGGTGTGGTATGCCAAAGCGAGCAATCCAGCCTCCGTATACAATCTTCGCTACGGTATCAGCGGTTATATCGGATATAGGATATGCTTCCGGCCACTTTGTACATCGGTCTACCATTGTAACAAGATACCTATAACCTTGAGATGATGTTGGAAGGGGGCCTACGATGTCCACATGCAAATGAACGAACCTGCCACACGGTGGGAACTCTTGTAAATCTGACACCGTGTGTCTCTGAACCTTAGTTCGTTGACATTGTACACATGTTTTCGCCCAAATTCCAACATCCTTATTTATGCCAGGCCAGAAAAATTTTTGACACATCATTTTGCGTGTCGTGCGTATGCCTGGGTGACTTAGACCATGTACGCTGTTAAATACAATCTTACGAAATTTTTCAGGTACATAAGGTCGGGCATTGTTGGTAGATATGTCACAATATACCTTGTAATTACTGTCGGGTAAGCTAATGCACTTCAGTTGAATGTTACCTGATACGTTGTTGTTCGTTACATACTCATCGCGGGCTTGCGCTTCTGCTAACGCTGCATAATCGACAGTCGTCGGACAAAGTACTGTCTCTATGCGACTGAGTGCGTCCGCAATTTTATTGTCATGCCCCGAGATGTGACGTATGTCCGTGGTAAATTCACTGATAAACATTAGCTGTCTCGTTCGTCTAGGTGTCTCTTTGTCAGTACCTAACTTTTTAAATGCATAAACCAATGGTTTATGATCGGTGTAAATCGTTAGTAGTCGTCCTTCATGCATGTTCCTAAAATGTTTGATAGACATGTAAATGGCCAGCAGTTCACGGTCATAAGCTGAATATTTACGCTGAACTGCTGACAACGCCTTGGAAAAATAACCAAGTGGCTTCCAAGTATTGCACACATACTGCTGCAATACCGCACCAACCGATGTATCCGAGGCGTCACTCATAAGTGCAAGCGGTGCATCCGATAACGGGTGAAACAATGTACAAGCGCTTTGTAGGCTTTCCTTGCACTGTTCAAATGCCTTATCGGATGTCTCCGTCCATTCTATTTTCGTCTTATCGTTCTTCTTAGAACCATGCAAATACTTATTCAATTCTGACTGATACGATGCGGCGTTTGGAAGATGAGCACGATAAAAATTAACCATTCCCAAAAAACGACGTAACTCTGCAACCGTCTGCGGTTTTGGGAAATCTTTTATCGCTTGAACCTTATCTTCCAAGGGTCGAATACCTTCAGTCGACACTTCATATCCTAAAAACTCTAGTTTCTCTTGGCCAAAACAACATTTAGATAAGTTAATAGAAATACCGTACTCTGTAAATCTTTCAAATACCTTCGCTAGGTGTTGTTTATGTTCTATGGGATCAAAAGAAGCAATTAAAACGTCATCAATATAGCAGTATATGAAATCTAGGCCCTGAAGTACCGAATTATTCATAAAACGTTGAAACGTTTGCGCAGCGTTCCTCAAACCAAAAGTCATCCGCGGAAATTCAAATAAACCGAACGGCGTTATGATGGCAGTCTTCTCAACGTCATCAGGCGAAATTTCAATAAAATGGTAAGCTCTATTTATGTCTAACCGAGAGTATACATTCTTATTAGCAAGTAGGTATGTAAAATCTTGTAACCTAGGTATCGGGTAGCGGTCCGGTGTCGTTATGGCATTTAATCTGCGGTAGTCTCCACAAGGTCGTAACTCACCATTCTTCTTCGGGACGACGTGGAGAGGGCTGGCCCAGGGACTCTTAGAGGGGCGGCAGATGCCCATCTCCTGCATCACGCGAAATTCTTCTTTTACCTTGTTATACCGGTCGGGCTGCAACGGTCTCGCTCGCGCGAAAACCGGAGGGCCGGTGGTCTCGATGTGGTGGTATACCGAATGCTTAGACGGTTCCTTGAACGACACGGGTTTAGTAACATCCGGGTATTTTTGCAAAAGTTCGAAATACGGATGTTCGCTATCCACTGTGTATATCGGCGACTCAGTATAGTTCACTAGCGATGCGATAACACTTAAACTAGTCACTTTGTCTAATAATTTTCGTTCACTCAAATCAACTAATAGTTTGTAATGTTCTAAAAAGTCTGCACCAAGTATGGGCTGCTTAACGTCAGCAATAATAAAAGTCCAACGATAAGGCCTTCTCAACTTAAAGTTGAGCACTAAAGTTTGTGTACCGTATGTCCTTATCTCGGTACCATTCGCTGCATAAAGTTTATAGTCCGAACTAACGTTATCACTAAATAGTTTTTTCTTAACAGGCATAACTGAGACATTTGCACCTGTGTCCACTAAAAAACGTAGGCCACTGTTTAAGTCGGTCACGCATAGGCGGTGGGAAGGTGAAATTGTGCAGACATCCGCCTCTGGCTGCACTCGCGTTAGTTTTCCGGTACCTTCCACGCACACGGTTTCACGCACTTGCTAGCGCGGTCTCTAAATCTAAAATGATAGAAACATAGCCAATCAGGGCTTCTCGGCGTACGCCGCTGTGAGTTGCTGCGCGTACGCGAAGAAGAACGTTGGTAACTATTGTTGCGCTGTCTTGGCCTTGATCTTTCGCGGTCTATATTGTTTAAACGTAAATTAATTTTGGCGATCTCAGCCATTATTCGGTCACAATTGCTGGTGGAGACCTGCGACACTTCGTTAACATGTGCAGGCCGAGTCGTCTCCAAAATCTTATCTGCTATTGCCGATAAAGTCTCATTGTCCATGGCATCTGTAACAGCTAACACGGCCCGCGCCGACTGTGGGAGATGGCCTTGCCACAGGATGCGCAGGGTTTCATCCGGGATCTTTCCTCTGGCCAGATCCTTCATACGGCGTAACAGCTGCGACGGCTTCTGGTCTCCGAGTTCCATCTCACTTATCAGCTTTTGGATTTGGCGGTTCTCCGATTCTTCATAAATCTGCAGGAGTCGTGCACGCAACGCATCATATTTATTATTTTCGGGCGGTGTCACGAGGAGGTCGGTAACCTGCTGAATAGCTTCTTTAGTTAATTTTGAGACCACGATGTTAAATTTCGCGTCGTCACCCATTTTCTGAGGCGCCAGTATCGCCTCCGTTCGGATGAACCACACCCTCGGCTGGTCGATCCAAAAGTCCGGAATCTTTGAAGACAAGGATACTGCTGATAAATCGCTGGCCTTGTCCTCCATGGTTGCTGCAGATGTGCCAGCAACAGGTATAGCCATTGGTGCTGGATGAAGGTGCGGTTGCGCCGGATTCATTTTGTAAAATCAGCACAAAAACACGTGCGATGCACTAATAAAAAAAACGTATTCACTTTTAAAGTCTTGGGTCACCAATGTCGCGCAGGTTTACTGGTTGCCACCTAAGTCGCGCGATCTCTGATTTCGGAGAGAGGGTTCATTCAAAATCCGGATGTACACGGCACACCGATTTATTCCTTTTTACTATATTTATAACATGTGTCCGCGATGCGGTTCTGGAGACGACTGCCGCGGAGGGGGGCGCACGGACAGTCGCTCTACAATATTGCTTACATAAGCTAATGTGCCGCTACACAGTAAATTAAGTCTCACTGTTTTGCACATTTTTTCGCTTCATTAATCGCCAACGTTCGAATACCACGTTGAAAACACCGGTTCTCGTCCGATCACCGAAGTTAAGCAACGTCGGGCGTGGTCAGTACTTGGATGGGTGACCGCCTGGGAACACCACGTAATGTTGGTTTTTGCTAAAGTTTTTTTACTTGGTATTGCTTAAATGTGTTTTTATTTATTTTGTGCAAATATTATTTGCTGGACGTTGTGATAGATAGAAAACTATTAAATTTGAAATGTCTATTTCAAGTGCAACATCTAACCAATGACACACAATAGGTACAAGTGCCTATGTCTTCACTTTAGTCACCGGGTGAGATCGAGAGGAGCTGGTCGTTTGCTTGATAGTAATTACACCAATTGGTATAGTTTGCATATTTTCATAGTTTGATGTTTTAAACTGAATCCAAAGAGACTAAATATTGTGTAACTATCCAACCGCTATTATACTGTTTATCCAACGCCGGCCGATGAAAATTGCAGCGCCAGTCAGTACTTTGAAACCGAAAAGCTTGTGCGGCACTGCAGTGCACTCGTCCCAGTAATTTCACGTGTGCACACATCGGTCGGCTTTTTTTATGTATGACAACTACTATGTACTTAAACGTAGTTTTCACGGCAAAAATCAACAAGATATGTGTTTTAGTAGGTACAACTTTACGGGCGGGTTGTATATGTGACGTCACGCGTTAAGACCAATTAGTATGGGGCGTTTTAGCTCTCGCCAGATCCGCCTGACTGGTAGTAGGTACTTAGGTATATGACTATATACCAACACACACACACACACACACACACTAGGTCTCAAATCTTATCAAGATTATGTGCGACTACTTCTTTCTATGTAGCCACTTACTTACTTACTTGGGTAGTCGTATTTGGGAGGGGGTGGCGAGGGGAAAGGGCGGAGAGACCCTTGTGGTCGTCGAAAAAAAAAACCAGAAGTTACCAAGGGTGTTTTAACCTACAAAAGTCGCATCAATAGAGTGGTGGCGGCAAGGGGCGGCAAGGGGTGGCAAGGGGCGGGGAGGGGGGGGGGGGGGAGCCGACCCGCGGTCGGCCCCTCGCTTCGCTCGGGACCTCCCGTTAGGCTGCTCGCTCCCACGTTGTTTTTTTTTTTATTTGCTGCATGAAAAAAAACCAGAAGTTACCAAGGGTGTTTTAACCTACAAAAGTCGCCTCAATAGAGTGGTGGCGGCAAGGGGCGGCAAGGGGTGGCAAGGGGCGGGGAAGGGGGGGGGGGGGGGCGACCTTCGGACCTGCGGTCGGCCCCTCGCTTCGCTCGGGACCTCCCGTTGGGCTGCTCGCCATCACGTTGTTTTTTTTTTATTTGCTGCGTGAAACACATTTGCTTACATACTTTGGTTACATACTTCAGAAAGGTTATCAATTCGCGGTAAACATCTTATCAAAAGTCGCCTCAATATAGTGGTGGCGGCAAGGGGCGGCAAGGGGTGGCAAGGGGCGGGGAAGAGGGGGGGGGGGGAGCCGACCTGCGGTCGGCCCCTCGCTTCGCTCGGGACCTCCCGTTGGGCTGCTCGCTCCCACGTTGTTTTTTTTTTATTTGCTGCGTGAAACACATTTGCTTACATACTTTGGTAGTCTTATTTGGCAGGGGTGGCGAAGGGAAAGGGCGGAGAGACCCTTGCGGTCGAAAAAAAAACACAGAAGTAACCAAGAGTGTTTTTTTAACCTACTTCAGAACGGGAAGAGGTTCTCAATTCGCGGTAAACATAAGTCGCCTCAATAGAGGGGTGGCGGCAAGGGGTAGGGAAGGGGGAGAGGGGGGGGGGGGGGGGGGAGCCGACCTGCGGTCGGCCCCTCGCTTCGCTCGGGACCTCCCGTTGGGCTGCTCGCTCCCACGTTGTTTTTTTTTATTTGCTGCATGAAAAAAAACCAGAAGTTACCAAGGGTGTTTTAACCTACAAAAGTCGCCTCAATAGAGTGGTGGCGGCAAGGGGCGGCAAGGGGTGTCAAGGGGCGGGGGGGGGAGCCGACCTGCGGTCGGCCCCTCGCTTCGCTCGGGACCTCCCGTCGGGCTGCTGGCTCCCACGTTGTTTTTTTTTTATTTGCTGCGTGCAAGGCGAATTTGACCTAGGAGATCTAGGTCAAAATATGTATGTAGGTACCCATTCTGACGGACACTCGCAGAAGATTTTCTAGAAAGATCGGTGGGTGGCTTACCTACTTGCTTATGCTTTTTAATCATTTCACCTTTGTGTTTTAACCACAGATCTTTTAGTTTTATCGTATTTTATTATACTTACCTACTTCTTTCTTATATATAGCTATATAGAACACGTTATGATAGAATCGAATAACCTACAAATCGGCCGTATAGGTAGGTAGGCTTACTGCTTAACGATCTCTAAAATCTTATCTAGATTGTGTAGTGATATGTCAGATATACATAGTTAGTTTCGCGCGTCTAAGAAAATAGAGATTATCACCTTAATAGGGAGAAGGTGGTGAGGGGGGCAGTTACATAGGTAGACTCTTTATTGAAACACCACAATTGTGGTATTATCGCTGTATAAGTGAAAGTCAGGGTCAAAATTCTTTATTCATATAGGCCCCAAAGGAGCACTTATAAACGTTAAAACAGATTGAGTCACTAAGAAAGAGTTCAAAATTAGCATTATTATGTTTAGTGCTGGAAATAAAACTAGATGGCGTTGGCATCAAGTTAGCTCGCGCAAGCGAGGTGTCGCACGACTTTTAGAGGTCTCTTCTGGTCAGTACGGTAATAGCCGCAGGGGGTTTGATTTACGTACAAAACTTATACAATCGCTTAAAGCGATCTCTTCCAGACAACCTTTGTATGGAGAGGAATCATTATGTTAGAGACAAGGACGGCGGCTTTCAATTATTTTCATTTAATGTTTTGATTTATATCATATAGTTTTAAATAACACTGCCGATTAATTTAACTACAAAGGCATGTACTTAATTATTATATTTTAGTATGTTATGCCCGAAAACGCATCTCGCGGAAGGTGTACCTATATTATAGGTGTATATGTATGTATAATAATGTAGTGTTTAGAGAGGCACCGCGCAAACTCGACGCGTGTCAATAAATACCTAAATGTTTATACGCACACATATTTTTGGGAAAATGTAATATAGGGGCATACTGTAGGTACGTAGTGGTATTTCTGTATAGGCTCAGAGGATAAAGCAGTATCTTACAAGACATACAGATGATTTCGGCCACTAATAATGGTATTTGCATACATAATATAGGCTCGGTGATTTGTGTTTAGTCTCTCCTGACAGAAAACCCAACTCGCGGTCTGCTTTAGCAGGCCGCGCACCGCACAACCTCTAAATGTGCCCAAGACAACGACAAGTGACACAGTTAAGAATAGTGGTATTTGCATATAGGCTCAGTGATCAGTCCTATACATAGCGTTTGTGTTTAGTCCCTCCTGACAAAAAAACCAACTCGCGGTCTGCTTTAGCAGGCCGCGCACCGCACAACCTCGACATGTGCACGGGAGGCTTATTGAGACAGTGGTGATTTCGGACACAGCAGTTAAGAATAGTGGTATTTGCATATATGCTCAGTGATCAGTCCTTTGCTACGTAGACGAACTCATTGGTAAAAGTAAAACACATTTTTTTTTGTTTTCGTTTATTAAACTCTCGCTACCAAATTCGCCCACCGCGGGCCGAATTCATTCATTCATTCATTCATTCATATTATATAAAGCTGGATTATATAAAGCTGGATTACCACTGACTGACTCACTGACAGAATTGATCTCCGGGAAGGAGCCTCCTGGCACTAAAACAATGTATGGGAAAAGTGTTCGGATCGGTCCCGTGACCCCCAGAAAAATCCGACATCTCCGAAAATCGGAAGGTACATCGCGGTATGCCGTCGTTGCTCAGAAACGGTTCGCGTTAGCGGGGTGGTGCTGGAACTAAAGTGGGAGGAAACCCTGGGTAGTTTCTGAAAAACAAAAAAAAAACATGGCTCCCGAACAAAAAAACGTGACCGCCATACAAAAAGTACAAGCTAATATCTCGAAAACGGTTGCAGTTAGGCGTGGGGTGCTCGAATTAATGGTGTAGAGAATCGGAGGGGCATTCGGAAAATGAAAAAAAAATGAAAAAAAGAGACAAAAAATTTCGACCAAAAAATTAATTCCCGCGTCGCCGCTTTATTTTCATTTCGCTATATCTCCGAAGATATTCATCCAAATCGAACGGTGTAAACAGCAATATTGGTCTCGATGAAACATTCTCGGTGATAAACGTGTTTATTTAGATAAGGATTAATATCGTGTAGGTGAAAACACGGCTGCAAACGAAGCACCGTTTTTGGGCAAATTTTAAAATCGTAAAAACGCGAATTGCGAGCAAACCCGAATACGTAGACATATGCTATCGCGGACTTTTTCGTAAATCACTTCAAGGGGAACGTTTCTTCGGTACATTGTTTTCGTATAGCTCTAACCGTATGGTCGCATAACGCCTCGGAAACTTTAAAACGGGAAATTTTTTTTCGAAATATCGTCAAAACTGTAGTTTATTTTCGCAAAAGGTTAATAAATCATAGCCCACCACCTCATTCGATGATCACTCCTTCTTTTCTGTGAAGATCGTATGAAAATTGGTCCAGTACTTTCCGAGATCACCCCGAACAAACACAAAACGTGCGCACCACAGGGCTTTACAGTTAATTAAAAATTTTAGATTATAAACCATTGTGTTCTCGGATGATTCTTCTTCCTTTTCGTGAAAACCTCATGAAAATCTATGCTGTAGTTTCCGAGAAAACAAACATATAAACGAACATGAATTCTGCCCGCCGCGGCACTAACTGTTGCTTATTCTGTGGCGGCCGGCGTTGCCGGGCCGCCGTAGCCACGCCGCGTGTCGAGCCGCCGTAGCCACGCCGCGTGTCGAGCCGGGCCGGGCCAGAGGTACACAGTACCTACCTATAATAAGTACCTATAATATCTTCTTAGAAGAAGATCTCGGTCGGTCCTGCTTTTTATTACAAGACATTATCTCTTATCAGTGATCGAATTACATGCCCGGTATTTTAGTATACGAGACATAATTACGTACTACATACCTACCAAGAATCACAATGTTTGGCGGTCTTATCGCTTATTGCGATATTCTATTTTGTATTGTACGAAACGACCCGCCCTTCAAATGTCGGCGGGTACCACGTAGGCCAGGCAGACAGTTAGTCTTTATGCAGTGGAGATAAGGTTCAAAATAGTTTGAACTAATAAAATAATAAA
This sequence comes from Crocallis elinguaria, assembly GCA_907269065.1. NCBI lineage: Eukaryota > Metazoa > Arthropoda > Insecta > Lepidoptera > Geometridae > Crocallis > Crocallis elinguaria. Next base: position 1,136,921 of record OU026081.1, on the reverse strand, counting down.
ATTGCTAACTATATTGAACTTCAATGACGCTTAATGTCGGCCGGTACCACGTAGGTCCGGCGATAAAAAACAAGACAGTTAGACCTTATTCAGTGGTGATAAGGTTCGAAATAGCTTGAACTATAATAAAATAATAAAATTACTATTAAAATTGCTAAGGTGAGGGAAACAGGTATTTTTCCCCCGCGCCAGCTCCTTTGGGACCCTCGACATTGGATGGGACTTTGTCTGATGGTAAACCTACTGCAGTAAATTAAGTCTCACTGTTTTGCACATTTTTTCGCTTCATTAATCGCCAACGTTCGAATACCACGTTGAAAACACCGGTTCTCGTCCGATCACCGAAGTTAAGCAACGTCGGGCGTGGTCAGTACTTGGATGGGTGACCGCCTGGGAACACCACGTAATGTTGGTTTTTGCTAAAGTTTTTTTACTTGGTATTGCTTAAATGTGTTTTTATTTATTTTGTGCAAATATTATTTGCTGGACGTTGTGATAGATAGAAAACTATTAAATTTGAAATGTCTATTTCAAGTGCAACATCTAACCAATGACACACAATAGGTACAAGTGCCTATGTCTTCACTTTAGTCACCGGGTGAGATCGAGAGGAGCTGGTCGTTTGCTTGATAGTAATTACACCAATTGGTATAGTTTGCATATTTTCATAGTTTGATGTTTTAAACTGAATCCAAAGAGACTAAATATTGTGTAACTATCCAACCGCTATTATACTGTTTATCCAACGCCGGCCGATGAAAATTGCAGCGCCAGTCAGTACTTTGAAACCGAAAAGCTTGTGCGGCACTGCAGTGCACTCGTCCCAGTAATTTCACGTGTGCACACATCGGTCGGCTTTTTTTATGTATGACAACTACTATGTACTTAAACGTAGTTTTCACGGCAAAAATCAACAAGATATGTGTTTTAGTAGGTACAACTTTACGGGCGGGTTGTATATGTGACGTCACGCGTTAAGACCAATTAGTATGGGGCGTTTTAGCTCTCGCCAGATCCGCCTGACTGGTAGTAGGTACTTAGGTATATGACTATATACCAACACACACACACACACACACACACTAGGTCTCAAATCTTATCAAGATTATGTGCGACTACTTCTTTCTATGTAGCCACTTACTTACTTACTTGGGTAGTCGTATTTGGGAGGGGGTGGCGAGGGGAAAGGGCGGAGAGACCCTTGTGGTCGTCGAAAAAAAAAACCAGAAGTTACCAAGGGTGTTTTAACCTACAAAAGTCGCATCAATAGAGTGGTGGCGGCAAGGGGCGGCAAGGGGTGGCAAGGGGCGGGGAGGGGGGGGGGGGGGGGGGGGGGAGGACCTGCGGTCGGCCCCTCGCTTCGCTCGGGACCTCCCGTTGGGCTGCTCGCCATCACGTTGTTTTTTTTTTATTTGCTGCGTGAAACACATTTGCTTACATACTTTGGTTACATACTTCAGAAAGGTTATCAATTCGCGGTAAACATCTTATCAAAAGTCGCCTCAATATAGTGGTGGCGGCAAGGGGCGGCAAGGGGTGGCAAGGGGCGGGGAAGAGGGGGGGGGGGGGGAGCCGACCTGCGGTCGGCCCCTCGCTTCGCTCGGGACCTCCCGTTGGGCTGCTCGCTCCCACGTTGTTTTTTTTTTATTTGCTGCGTGAAACATATTTGCTTACATACTTTGGTAGTCTTATTTGGCAGGGGTGGCGAAGGGAAAGGGCGGAGAGACCCTTGCGGTCGAAAAAAAAACACAGCAGTAACCAAGAGTGTTTTTTTAACATACTTCAGAACGGGAAGAGGTTCTCAATTCGCGGTAAACATAAGTCGCCTCAATAGAGGGGTGGCGGCAAGGGGTAGGGAAGGGGGAGAGGGGGGGGGGGGAGCCGACCTGCGGTCGGCCCCTCGCTTCGCTCGGGACCTCCCGTTGGGCTGCTCGCTCCCACGTTGTTTTTTTTTATTTGCTGCATGAAAAAAAACCAGAAGTTACCAAGGGTGTTTTTACCTACAAAAGTCGCCTCAATAGAGTGGTGGCGGCAAGGGGCGGCAAGGGGTGTCAAGGGGCGGGGGGGGGAGCCGACCTGCGGTCGGCCCCTCGCTTCGCTCGGGACCTCCCGTCGGGCTGCTGGCTCCCACGTTGTTTTTTTTTATTTGCTGCGTGCAAGGCGAATTTGACCTAGGAGATCTAGGTCAAAATATGTATGTAGGTACCCATTCTGACGGACACTCGCAGAAGATTTTCTAGAAAGATCGGTGGGTGGCTTACCTACTTGCTTATGCTTTTTAATCATTTCACCTTTGTGTTTTAACCACAGATCTTTTAGTTTTATCGTATTTTATTATACTTACCTACTTCTTTCTTATATATAGCTATATAGAACACGTTATGATAGAATCGAATAACCTACAAATCGGCCGTATAGGTAGGTAGGCTTACTGCTTAACGATCTCTAAAATCTTATCTAGATTGTGTAGTGATATGTCAGATATACATAGTTAGTTTCGCGCGTCTAAGAAAATAGAGATTATCACCTTAATAGGGAGAAGGTGGTGAGGGGGGCAGTTACATAGGTAGACTCTTTATTGAAACACCACAATTGTGGTATTATCGCTGTATAAGTGAAAGTCAGGGTCAAAATTCTTTATTCATATAGGCCCCAAAGGAGCACTTATAAACGTTAAAACAGATTGAGTCACTAAGAAAGAGTTCAAAATTAGCATTATTATGTTTAGTGCTGGAAATAAAACTAGATGGCGTTGGCATCAAGTTAGCTCGCGCAAGCGAGGTGTCGCACGACTTTTAGAGGTCTCTTCTGGTCAGTACGGTAATAGCCGCAGGGGGTTTGATTTACGTACAAAACTTATACAATCGCTTAAAGCGATCTCTTCCAGACAACCTTTGTATGGAGAGGAATCATTATGTTAGAGACAAGGACGGCGGCTTTCAATTATTTTCATTTAATGTTTTGATTTATATCATATAGTTTTAAATAACACTGCCGATTAATTTAACTACAAAGGCATGTACTTAATTATTATATTTTAGTATGTTATGCCCGAAAACGCATCTCGCGGAAGCTGTACCTATATTATAGGTGTATATGTATGTATAATAATGTAGTGTTTAGAGAGGCACCGCGCAAACTCGACGCGTGTCAATAAATACCTAAATGTTTATACGCACACATATTTTTGGGAAAATGTAATATAGGGGCATACTGTAGGTACGTAGTGGTATTTCTGTATAGGCTCAGAGGATAAAGCAGTATCTTACAAGACATACAGATGATTTCGGCCACTAATAATGGTATTTGCATACATAATATAGGCTCGGTGATTTGTGTTTAGTCTCTCCTGACAGAAAACCCAACTCGCGGTCTGCTTTAGCAGGCCGCGCACCGCACAACCTCTAAATGTGCCCAAGACAACGACAAGTGACACAGTTAAGAATAGTGGTATTTGCATATAGGCTCAGTGATCAGTCCTATACATAGCGTTTGTGTTTAGTCCCTCCTGACAAAAAAACCAACTCGCGGTCTGCTTTAGCAGGCCGCGCACCGCACAACCTCGACATGTGCACGGGAGGCTTATTGAGACAGTGGTGATTTCGGACACAGCAGTTAAGAATAGTGGTATTTGCATATATGCTCAGTGATCAGTCCTTTGCTACGTAGACGAACTCATTGGTAAAAGTAAAACACATTTTTTTTTGTTTTCGTTTATTAAACTCTCGCTACCAAATTCACCCACCGCGGGCCGAATTCATTCATTCATTCATTCATTCATATTATATAAAGCTGGATTATATAAAGCTGGATTACCACTGACTGACTCACTGACAGAATTGATCTCCGGGAAGGAGCCTCCTGGCACTAAAACAATGTATGGGAAAAGTGTTCGGATCGGTCCCGTGACCCCCAGAAAAATCCGACATCTCCGAAAATCGGAAGGTACATCGCGGTATGCCGTCGTTGCTCAGAAACGGTTCGCGTTAGCGGGGTGGTGCTGGAACTAAAGTGGGAGGAAACCCTGGGTAGTTTCTGAAAAACAAAAAAAAAACATGGCTCCCGAACAAAAAAACGTGACCGCCATACAAAAAGTACAAGCTAATATCTCGAAAACGGTTGCAGTTAGGCGTGGGGTGCTCGAACTAATGGTGTAGAGAATCGGAGGGGCATTCGGAAAATGAAAAAAAAATGAAAAAAAGAGACAAAAAATTTCGACCAAAAAATTAATTCCCGCGTCGCCGCTTTATTTTCATTTCGCTATATCTCCGAAGATATTCATCCAAATCGAACGGTGTAAACAGCAATATTGGTCTCGATGAAACATTCTCGGTGATAAACGTGTTTATTTAGATAAGGATTAATATCGTGTAGGTGAAAACACGGCTGCAAACGAAGCACCGTTTTTGGGCAAATTTTAAAATCGTAAAAACGCGAATTGCGAGCAAACCCGAATACGTAGACATATGCTATCGCGGACTTTTTCGTAAATCACTTCAAGGGGAACGTTTCTTCGGTACATTGTTTTCGTATAGCTCTAACCGTATGGTCGCATAACGCCTCGGAAACTTTAAAACGGGAAATTTTTTTTCGAAATATCGTCAAAACTGTAGTTTATTTTCGCAAAAGGTTAATAAATCATAGCCCACCACCTCATTCGATGATCACTCCTTCTTTTCTGTGAAGATCGTATGAAAATTGGTCCAGTACTTTCCGAGATCACCCCGAACAAACACAAAACGTGCGCACCACAGGGCTTTACAGTTAATTAAAAATTTTAGATTATAAACCATTGTGTTCTCGGATGATTCTTCTTCCTTTTCGTGAAAACCTCATGAAAATCTATGCTGTAGTTTCCGAGAAAACAAACATATAAACGAACATGAATTCTGCCCGCCGCGGCACTAACTGTTGCTTATTCTGTGGCGGCCGGCGTTGCCGGGCCGCCGTAGCCACGCCGCGTGTCGAGCCGCCGTAGCCACGCCGCGTGTCGAGCCGGGCCGGGCCAGAGGTACACAGTACCTACCTATAATAAGTACCTATAATATCTTCTTAGAAGAAGATCTCGGTCGGTCCTGCTTTTTATTACAAGACATTATCTCTTATCAGTGATCGAATTACATGCCCGGTATTTTAGTATACGAGACATAATTACGTACTACATACCTACCAAGAATCACAATGTTTGGCGGTCTTATCGCTTATTGCGATATTCTATTTTGTATTGTACGAAACGACCCGCCCTTCAAATGTCGGCGGGTACCACGTAGGCCAGGCAGACAGTTAGTCTTTATGCAGTGGAGATAAGGTTCAAAATAGTTTGAACTAATAAAATAATAAAATTGCTAACTATATTGAACTTCAATGACGCTTAATGTCGGCCGGTACCACGTAGGTCCGGCGATAAAAAACAAGACAGTTAGACCTTATTCAGTGGTGATAAGGTTCGAAATAGCTTGAACTATAATAAAATAATAAAATTACTATTAAAATTGCTAAGGTGAGGGAAACAGGTATTTTTCTCCCGCGCCAGCTCCTTTGGGACCCTCGACATTGGATGGGACTTTGTCTGATGGTAAACCTACTGCAGTAAATTAAGTCTCACTGTTTTGCACATTTTTTCGCTTCATTAATCGCCAACGTTCGAATACCACGTTGAAAACACCGGTTCTCGTCCGATCACCGAAGTTAAGCAACGTCGGGCGTGGTCAGTACTTGGATGGGTGACCGCCTGGGAACACCACGTAATGTTGGTTTTTGCTAAAGTTTTTTTACTTGGTATTGCTTAAATGTGTTTTTATTTATTTTGTGCAAATATTATTTGCTGGACGTTGTGATAGATAGAAAACTATTAAATTTGAAATGTCTATTTCAAGTGCAACATCTAACCAATGACACACAATAGGTACAAGTGCCTATGTCTTCACTTTAGTCACCGGGTGAGATCGAGAGGAGCTGGTCGTTTGCTTGATAGTAATTACACCAATTGGTATAGTTTGCATATTTTCATAGTTTGATGTTTTAAACTGAATCCAAAGAGACTAAATATTGTGTAACTATCCAACCGCTATTATACTGTTTATCCAACGCCGGCCGATGAAAATTGCAGCGCCAGTCAGTACTTTGAAACCGAAAAGCTTGTGCGGCACTGCAGTGCACTCGTCCCAGTAATTTCACGTGTGCACACATCGGTCGGCTTTTTTTATGTATGACAACTACTATGTACTTAAACGTAGTTTTCACGGCAAAAATCAACAAGATATGTGTTTTAGTAGGTACAACTTTACGGGCGGGTTGTATATGTGACGTCACGCGTTAAGACCAATTAGTATGGGGCGTTTTAGCTCTCGCCAGATCCGCCTGACTGGTAGTAGGTACTTAGGTATATGACTATATACCAACACACACACACACACACACACACACTAGGTCTCAAATCTTATCAAGATTATGTGCGACTACTTCTTTCTATGTAGCCACTTACTTACTTACTTGGGTAGTCGTATTTGGGAGGGGGTGGCGAGGGGAAAGGGCGGAGAGACCCTTGTGGTCGTCGAAAAAAAAAACCAGAAGTTACCAAGGGTGTTTTAACCTACAAAAGTCGCATCAATAGAGTGGTGGCGGCAAGGGGCGGCAAGGGGTGGCAAGGGGCGGGGAGGGGGGGGGGGGGGGGGAGCCGACCTGCGGTCGGCCCCTCGCTTCGCTCGGGACCTCCCGTTAGGCTGCTCGCTCCCACGTTGTTTTTTTTTTTATTTGCTGCATGAAAAAAAACCAGAAGTTACCAAGGGTGTTTTAACCTACAAAAGTCGCCTCAATAGAGTGGTGGCGGCAAGGGGCGGCAAGGGGTGGCAAGGGGCGGGGAAGGGGGGGGGGGGGGCGACCTTCGGACCTGCGGTCGGCCCCTCGCTTCGCTCGGGACCTCCCGTTGGGCTGCTCGCCATCACGTTGTTTTTTTTTTATTTGCTGCGTGAAACACATTTGCTTACATACTTTGGTTACATACTTCAGAAAGGTTATCAATTCGCGGTAAACATCTTATCAAAAGTCGCCTCAATATAGTGGTGGCGGCAAGGGGCGGCAAGGGGTGGCAAGGGGCGGGGAAGAGGGGGGGGGGGGGAGCCGACCTGCGGTCGGCCCCTCGCTTCGCTCGGGACCTCCCGTTGGGCTGCTCGCTCCCACGTTGTTTTTTTTTTATTTGCTGCGTGAAACACATTTGCTTACATACTTTGGTAGTCTTATTTGGCAGGGGTGGCGAAGGGAAAGGGCGGAGAGACCCTTGCGGTCGAAAAAAAAACACAGAAGTAACCAAGAGTGTTTTTTTAACCTACTTCAGAACGGGAAGAGGTTCTCAATTCGCGGTAAACATAAGTCGCCTCAATAGAGGGGTGGCGGCAAGGGGTAGGGAAGGGGGAGAGGGGGGGGGGAGCCGACCTGCGGTCGGCCCCTCGCTTCGCTCGGGACCTCCCGTTGGGCTGCTCGCTCCCACGTTGTTTTTTTTTATTTGCTGCATGAAAAAAAACCAGAAGTTACCAAGGGTGTTTTAACCTACAAAAGTCGCCTCAATAGAGTGGTGGCGGCAAGGGGCGGCAAGGGGTGTCAAGGGGCGGGGGGGGGAGCCGACCTGCGGTCGGCCCCTCGCTTCGCTCGGGACCTCCCGTCGGGCTGCTGGCTCCCACGTTGTTTTTTTTTTATTTGCTGCGTGCAAGGCGAATTTGACCTAGGAGATCTAGGTCAAAATATGTATGTAGGTACCCATTCTGACGGACACTCGCAGAAGATTTTCTAGAAAGATCGGTGGGTGGCTTACCTACTTGCTTATGCTTTTTAATCATTTCACCTTTGTGTTTTAACCACAGATCTTTTAGTTTTATCGTATTTTATTATACTTACCTACTTCTTTCTTATATATAGCTATATAGAACACGTTATGATAGAATCGAATAACCTACAAATCGGCCGTATAGGTAGGTAGGCTTACTGCTTAACGATCTCTAAAATCTTATCTAGATTGTGTAGTGATATGTCAGATATACATAGTTAGTTTCGCGCGTCTAAGAAAATAGAGATTATCACCTTAATAGGGAGAAGGTGGTGAGGGGGGCAGTTACATAGGTAGACTCTTTATTGAAACACCACAATTGTGGTATTATCGCTGTATAAGTGAAAGTCAGGGTCAAAATTCTTTATTCATATAGGCCCCAAAGGAGCACTTATAAACGTTAAAACAGATTGAGTCACTAAGAAAGAGTTCAAAATTAGCATTATTATGTTTAGTGCTGGAAATAAAACTAGATGGCGTTGGCATCAAGTTAGCTCGCGCAAGCGAGGTGTCGCACGACTTTTAGAGGTCTCTTCTGGTCAGTACGGTAATAGCCGCAGGCAGTGTTGCCAACTCAGTGGATTTTCCACTAGATCTGGTGGTTTAGGCTTACCGTTTAGTGGGCAAATTTTGGTTTTAGTGGCTAGTGGATTTTTCTAGTGGCTTAGGTTGTTTCAGTTAGTGGTAAGGTACCCCATTTAACCACTAAAATGAATTAAATATAGGAAAGTACTTGACCGTTTACATTACAAAACAAGTGTATATTTTTTGATGTGTAGGCAGCACAGAACTGAGGTGGTGGTTTTCAGGGATTCTCCGAGAACAGTTTTTCAATTTCTTGAATAATTTTGATGAGGGACTTTATTCGTCTGAATACTGCCGTGCGTCAAGGTTGGTTTGAATTGAAAAGGTGTGTTTGTGATTATTTCCTATGCATTAGCGATTATTTATCAGAAACCGAATGAAATTATATCTGCTATCTTGTATTCTCACAGTCCGTACTAGTTTAAAAACGCGAGGGGAGATGCTGCAATAACTACGTATTATTATTACCAAATATCGTAGTACAAAAATAAGGGAATAAAGAAATTTATTATTCAAAAAATTGTAGAAGCCTATTCTTCCGAAGATGATTGTCTTAATGTCTGACTAATGTCTATGAGGATTTATTTTTTGTTAACAAAAATAAACTATAATTTTGTAGTATAAATTACAGCCGATAATTGATGTTATATTTCCAAATAATATTTTAAAGCATGTCTGCCTGGCATAATATGTTATTGGTTTGAGGGATCGCCAAATTTAGTGGTTTTTGGTGGATTACGACACCACAATTAGTGGGTTCGTTAAAATAAAGTTGGCAACACTGCCTCGGCCTCCGCGCAGACCTTCTCAATGTGCGAGTCTGGACTGTCATCATCGGCCAGCGGCAAGCCCTCAATCATGCGTTTCTGCCGCCACAGCGGTTTCTCAGCGCGAAACACAAAATTATTAAAATAGAGAGAGTTAAAAATTAGAGAAAAACAGTTAAAATTACGTTTGCAATTTTCAAAAATTTCCTGCGGCTTCGTTTTTTGACCGATCGTTCCGGGAGTGCTTTCTCCGTGCTCGCCTGGACCTCCTGCGTCCATAGGCACCGCTCCCGTCGCGCTAGCTCGCAAAAATTTTCAAAACGCCACTTTTGTATAGGCAAAATTCCACCTAAGCAGTGCGGCCGCCAGGTACAAAATAGCTAAGTGTGTATTGAAAGTTCATCCTAGCGCGCCGTTTGATACGTCGTTAGATCCGCCGTCCGCTGCGCTGCCCGCACCTGTAAAAAAGAACAGAAAATTATTAATTTTAGACAGTAAAATTAGAGAAAAACAGTTAAAATTACGTTTGCAATTTTCAAAAATTTCCTGCGGCTTCGTTTTTTGACCGATCGTTCCGGGACTGCTTTCTCCGTGCTCGCCTGGACCTCCTGCGTCCATAGGCACCGCTCCCGTCGCGCTAGCTCGCAAAAATTTTCAAAACGCCACTTTTGTATAGGCAAAATTCCACCTAAGCAGTGCGGCCACCAGGTACAAAATAACTAAGTGTGTATTGAAAGTTCATCCTAGCGCGCCGTTTGATACGTCGTTAGATCCGCCGTCCGCTGCGCTGCCCGCACCTGTAAAAAAGAACAGAAAATTATTAATTTTAGACAGTAAAATTAGAGAAAAACAGTTAAAATTACGTTTGCAATTTTCAAAAATTTCCTGCGGCTTCGTTTTTTGACCGATCGTTCCGGGACTGCTTTCTCCGTGCTCGCCTGGACCTCCTGCGTCCATAGGCACCGCTCCCGTCGCGCTAGCTCGCAAAAATTTTCAAAACGCCACTTTTGTATAGGCAAAATTCCACCTAAGCAGTGCGGCCGCCAGGTACAAAATAACTAAGTGTGTATTGAAAGTTCATCCTAGCGCGCCGTTTGATACGTCGTTAGATCCGCCGTCCGCTGCGCTGCCCGCACCTGTAAAAAAGAACAGAAAATTATTAATTTTAGACAGTAAAATTAGAGAAAAACAGTTAAAATTACGTTTGCAATTTTCAAAAATTTCCTGCGGCTTCGTTTTTTGACCGATCGTTCCGGGACTGCTTTCTCCGTGCTCGCCTGGACCTCCTGCGTCCATAGGATTGAACTGTAATTCAGTATGTCTATGAATCTCTTTGCCTTCCTCTCTTCTAAACTATATCGCAGTAGCTCTAGTTAACTATAATGTCTACTACGCACTATCACAAGTCTAACGTGATGTAGTCGCTCTCCTTTAGACGCACTAGTTTACTTACCATGAAGACGCTTTCAATTTTCGTGATCCACGAAAAGGGCGCAAAGTACACCCCTTCGGAGATCACGAACCCGGTATCAATGCAGGCACAGTACGTCTTCGGGTAAATGATGACGTATTCGCCCGCATATTGTATGTGCCGCTCCACGTTTACTCCATGTTGCTCCAGCATCACTGGCGGGATCATCACAATGTCACAGGGCAACCAAATGTCTTTCTTTTGTACCGCAGTAGGGCACAACGTTTCTACAACGGTGCGAAATTGGTCTGCCTGATCAGCTGAGACAGAATACCTGCGGTCAGAACAAATATTCCCGTAACATATATGGACAGATATACACGCACTTTAAAGCACGCGGGTAACATAATTATATTGTATTTCACAAACATTCGTTAGGTAGGTACTGTACAAATTGTACCCATGGTCCAAAAAAACGTCGACAAAATTATAAAGTAAAATTTTCAAAATTCGAAAATTACAAGTTTTCTTTGGTTTTACTTTTTAACAGGAGCTGCGGTATCGCCAAAGAAGTGTACCTTAAAATTTCGGTATGACGTCATACCGTTATTCAACGATACCTTCGTGTTTACAGCGCACAGAAGATTAGGATTAAACCCAATGGATTACAGTGTGTAATCTATATTAGAAGCAAGGGCCTAGGTCACTAGGCATAGAATTGTTGAAACGCTGAAGAAAATACTTCATGAGGAATGGGCCAAAATAACTGCGGAAGCGCGGAAAATCTTTGAAAATTTTTACAATTTATTTTCTGTATCAGAGCTACGGGTGGTTATTTCAAAGAATTTGTAATCATTGCTACGAAATAGTTAAATTTTTTGTATGCCTGACAATTTATAACAAATAAATAATAACCGAAAATTACTGACAAAACTGTCAACCTATTTTTGGACCACCTGTAATATTATCCATTAAAATTACTTCTGTAAGATTCCGTGAATTGCATTTTACAAAAAATGATTTTCTTAATTATAAAGCGTAACTGAGACTAGCATTTTATCGATGATTCTTTATTATATTTACTTATCTCTCAATTCTTACAGTCCTTACCAAATTTTAGGTGCTCCCTGGTGTAGGTACTCAATCCAGGGAACCATTGTTGGATCCATATGCCAGCAACTGGTTGCAAACAGCATGCCGTAATGCAGAGTCGTCGATGATACTCCCAGCGTCGGCCCCACATAACTTAGCAGGTTCGATGAGCTCATGCCGAGACGCTAATGACAAAGTTGATAATATTAAACACTAACCGTGTTACTATAAAACCCATGTTTAGGCACCTGTTTAGATAGACAATGTCTAAAGATAAACGTCTAAAATGGAAATATCATAACAGAATGGAGTTAGACAAAACTCAGACCTTACTTAAATCAATATATGTGGTTGTTCATATTTAAACACGCGATCGACTAAGGCATGTTTAGGGATTAGACGCTGCTTAACACGTGTTTAGATTGTGTTTAACTTTGTTGTGGTATAAGACCTTATTACTGTTAAACAAGGCAAAGGTGACGTGGCGGGACGGAAATTAGACAGAAGGAAAATAGGCTTACCTTGAGATTCCAGAAATGACAGGCGGAGGAGTCCGAGCGGTGGTCTTCGAAACCACAGTTTTGATCAGACGAGTCCACGGATGCGGTGTGGATGCACGCGTGATCATTTCCGGACATCACGACTTCCCAGTACTTTTTTTCCACATCTTCTGGGGTAGGCTCAGATGTGGTGGGGAAATACGTTTTTTGTACTTTGTTAGCCAACTGGAATGTTATATACGCGATTATTATATACCTACCCTATTACTTATTCTGTGGTATTACACAGCTCAGATGTTGTCACAATTTAACAGTATTGCATACTTTTACGGTTTGTATTCTATTGCTTGTTTGCATTTACAGGTGATTTACAGGGGATACAGCAATAATAATTTGAATGGAGTGGACTATGATTACCTAGGTCATTATATTCACGGGTGCTCGAAGGACACTAAAGTGTTGCCTATGACCACCTAGGTGATCATAGTGTAATAGACAAGTTTTACGAATGAAGATATGTATATGCAGCCTGTATCGATCCGGTCCGGTGCGGCTCAGAGAGTTGATCCTCGAAATGTTGTACATCGTCATAAAGTTGAATTCATTACAAATAAATGAAATTGAAGTGTCTATCTGTAATATCAAAATAACAGGTTTTTACTAAATGGATATGAAAGTATATACGGTACCTACAACAAAACAACCATTTTTAAAAAAAAATTCTGTCTGTTTGTTCCGGGTAATCTCCGAAACGTTTGGGCCGATTTTGACGAGACTTTCACTGGCAGATAGCTGATGTTATAAGGAGTAACTTGGGCTACTTTTATTTTGGCAAAAGAATTAAAAACATAACACATGAAATCGAATATCTCCGCGCAGGTGAAACCGTGGGCAGCAGCTAATTGTATTATGTAATAATATGTACCTTTTTGAAAGCGGCCGCATTGCATGTGCGGCCGGGCGTGACGCACTCCTCGGCCCAGTGTTGCCAACTCAGTGGATTTTCCACTAGATCTGGTGGTTTAGGCTTACCGTTTAGTGGGCAAATTTTGGTTTTAGTGGCTAGTGGATTTTTCTAGTGGCTAGTGGATTTTTCTAGTGGCTTAGGTTGTTTCAGTTAGTGGTAAGGTACCCCATTTAACCACTAAAATGAATTAAATATAGGAAAGTACTTGACCGTTTACATTACAAAACAAGTGTATATTTTTTGATGTGTAGGCAGCACAGAACTGAGGTGGTGGTTTTCAGGGATTCTCCGAGAACAGTTTTTCAATTTCTTGAATAATTTTGATGAGGGACTTTATTCGTCTGAATACTGCCGTGCGTCAAGGTTGGTTTGAATTGAAAAGGTGTGTTTGTGATTATTTCCTATGCATTAGCGATTATTTATCAGAAACCGAATGAAATTATATCTGCTATCTTGTATTCTCACAGTCCGTACTAGTTTAAAAACGCGAGGGGAGATGCTGCAATAACTACGTATTATTATTACCAAATATCGTAGTACAAAAATAAGGGAATAAAGAAATTTATTATTCAAAAAATTGTAGAAGCCTATTCTTCCGAAGATGATTGTCTTAATGTCTGACTAATGTCTATGAGGATTTATTTTTTGTTAACAAAAATAAACTATAATTTTGTAGTATAAATTACAGCCGATAATTGATGTTATATTTCCAAATAATATTTTAAAGCATGTCTGCCTGGCATAATATGTTATTGGTTTGAGGGATCGCCAAATTTAGTGGTTTTTGGTGGATTACGACACCACAATTAGTGGGTTCGTTAAAATAAAGTTGGCAACACTGCCTCGGCCTTTTTTTTTTTTTTTTTTTTTAATTTATTTATCTTCAAACATACATAGCCAAAACTTAATCTAAATTCTGCCAAACTACTGAGTAGTTTGTAGGCAGACGCAACTCTCATTAACATAATAATTAAGCTATGCAAGTATATAGGCATTAAGAAAGTTTATAATTTTATTTATATAATTATGTATATGCATCTCGTTCATTTAAGTACATATATCTACATTTAAGGACTTGCGCACTCACACATATAAATACATATAGGAACATGCATTCACATGCACATATATAGACAATAAACACCGAGGCATATACATACTTATTATACAAATCATGTACACGTAACCCTAATTTTGCATATAATAAATCATTTTTATACGTTTTTGCAAATTACTCTTCAATCTGTTCCAATAGAACTTTTTTCAAAGCTACCTTAAAACTACATTTTGTTACGTTTGTTTCAAGTTCCTTATCTAAATTGTTAAATAATTTTGGTACAAGCCATTTCCTAGTACGTTTTCCATAGTAATTTTTAAACTTGTATTCCTGGGCTAGCTGTGGCTTCGCTGCCTTACGAGTAGGGTAATTAAACATTCTTTCTTGCTTATGAGTATTGTTCTGTAACTGCTCCAATAGGATTAAATAATCTACTTTTATATTTACGGGCAAAATCTTACATAGTTTAAAAAGTTTATAGTAATCTTTATTTAGTTCGTCTTTCGTTTTTTTACTTACTAATAGCTTCAATATTCTCATTTGTAAGCTTTGAATTTGTTGCAAATATGTCGGGAATGTAAGCCCGTAGCAGCTCAAACCATAGCTAATGATAGCATCTACTAAGCCATAGTACACACTATACAGGACGCTTCGGTTTAAAAGTTTTGAAATTTGATAAAATTTACCAAGTACTATCCTGAGTTTATTGCTAATATTACCTATGTGTATTTTCCATGAAAAGTGTGTATCTATTGTGAGACCGAGATATTTTATTTGACTTACTTCTTCTAAGGCTTTACAATTACAATTATTTCCCTTAGCGTGTAAACAATGATAAGAATGACCTTTGATGCTAATATTTTTATGTATGTTTTTATTGTATGGTGAATATAAACAGATAACTTTAGTTTTAGTTATATTTATTATTATTCCGTTATCATGTGCCCATTTTACTATATTATCAAAGTCTTCCTGGATTTTCTTTTCTATTGTCTCTATTTCCTTGTCACCATACAATAAACACATATCATCGGCATACATATAACTACTACAACTTTTCAGTACATTTGTTACGCTATTAACATGCATTATATAACCGACTGGTCCATACACGGATCCAGTTGGTACACCATATTTGATATTTCCTTTTTCGCTAGTTTTCATGTCTACAACTACTTTCATATGGCGCTCATTTAAGTATTCTCGGAACCACTCATTAACATAGCCCCTGATTCCACATTCTTCCATTGCTCGCAACAAGCCATCATGATCGAGGGTATCAAAAGCTTTTTTGAAATCTATAAAAACTGCTACCACTTGCTTTCTATCGCCCAAGTGGCTATTTACTTCCTCAGTAAAATTTTCCAATGCCGTTGATGTACTTCTATGACGTCTGAAACCATGTTGTTTATCTGCTAATATATTATTTTTTTCCAGAAAATTTGTAATCTGTCCTACCAATACTTTTTCTACTATTTTATTTATACTATTTAATATCGCAATTGGTCTGTAATTTGTGTATTCTCTGTGATTTCCCTGTTTATATATTGGTCTTATAATCGATACTTTTAATTCTTCAGGATATTTTCCACTCAAAACACATAAATTTACAAATTTAGCTAGAACCGGACTAATTTTTTCTTTTAAATATTTAATATCCTTTATTCTAATACCATCCGATCCCGGTGACTTGTTGCTGTCTAACCTGTCTATAATTTTCATGATATCTTTTGAATTTACTTTCTGATATAAAAATGTTACATCACTGTATGATACATATGTTGACCTATCCAAAAAAGTATCGCTACATTTATGTTTAATTATATCTATTTCGTTAGTAAAAGTTTCACAAAATTTGTTACATACTGTATATATGTCCTTATCGTTGCACATATATTTTTTTATTATTTTATCAACGCTTAGTTTTTGCCTTCCCAACCAACTATTTATAATCTGCCAAATTTTTCGTACATCTCCATTGCAGTTTTTAATTTCTTTCCTCTTATGATTATTTTTAGCAATATTTATCATTTTATTTGCTTTATTTCTAGCCTTAGTATACTTTAATCGTAAGTTCATGTTATCAGGCTGTGATTTCCACTTTCTAAATAATGTATCCTTGTTGTCTATTAATTTTAATAAGCTCTTATTTATCCATATCTGAGTGCTTCTTTGTGATTTTACTTTAATTTCAACGTTTGATGAATTATATATTACATTAAAAATATTACAAATCTGCTTATACATCAACAAAGGGCAATCTGAATCAAGTATGCTGCACCAATTCGTATCATCTAGTTTCTGGTTCACTAACTTTTGAGACAGTATTATTTTGCTGGTAGTTCTTGGTTCCTCCTGTATATCGAGCGCAATGGTCAGACCAGTTAGGTAGTGATCCGCGAGCTTCGTGCGAAGCGTATACGCCGCGAGCTCGGCCGCCGCGCCAGTCCGCGCGAAAATATGGTCAATGCAGGACGCGACTCGGCGCCCCGACACCACCACCTCTCGCGTCACGGAACGTATGCCACATTGCAGCCCATATTTACTTAAAACATCCAAGTACCTCATTGTCACTGAGCAGCTCGAATCGCGTATGTTAATGTTGCAATCTCCAGCCAGTATCACATTATCAGTTTCAGGTAGATTTTTTAGAGTAGTATTAATGTCCTCAATAAACAACATTCTATTTTTGCCCGGTGGTCTATATACTGCAATCAGCTGAGCGTTGTAGCTATTTATAGAAAGTGTCATATGTACTCCCTCGAACGTAGTACACTTGTAGTAGTAGGTTGTATGCCGAGTATTTTATGTAGTTCTTTATGTAAATAATAACACCTCCTCCTTTTTTATTAATTCTTGTTCTTGCGTGCGATGTAAAGTTAGGTATTGTGTACAATGACACATAATCTTCGCTGATGTTGGTCTCTGTGAGTATGACCACATCTATAGCATCAATACAAGTTTGCAGTAATACAAGTAACTGGCTGAAATATTTTCGCAGCGAACAAATATTAACATGTATTATTTGTAACGATTTGCAGTTTTGGTTAATTATGTTACTCCAAGTGATTAAATCGGAATAGGTTTCACAAACTATATCATTTAAGTCGTCTGCGTCCGGATCCATTTTTATTTGATCTATTTAACCACGTAAACAAATCGAACAAACCAGTTTTCACTGTTCACTATTTTTGTAGTAGTTGTCAATGTCGCTTTCGGAACGTATTTGATAAATTTTGTTATTTGAGTCATTTCTTTTTATTAATATTTTCGAGTTTTGTATCCATATGTATTTAAATTCATCCTTAAGTTTGTTTTTAGTTTCCCAAAACAGCTGACGCAAATGTCTCGTGATGTTCTCATTGATATAGATCGGCGTTTTATCTTCCTGATTGAATATGTTCTGATTGGTCAGGCGTTGTTTACGGCATTGCAGCCAAGCAGTGCGAGCTTCACGGCTACGCATAACGACAATAATAGGCCGTTTTTTAGACTCATTTTTTTTTTACACCTACCCTCCAAGCTTTTTCAATATCAGCGGGATTTAATTTAAGCTCTTTTGTTATCTTGGTCACAATATCCATTGTTTTTTCTTTTTCGTCATCCTGCACGTTCACCAATTCTATGTTTTTCTCAAGCTCCTTTTGCTCTAAACCACAAATACGTTCCTCTAAAGCCTTGTTACATTTTTCTAAAAATATATTTCTTTGTGATAGGTCCATTATCTTATTTTCTATTTTCTTCGTTTTCTCTGTATATTCCGTTTTAAATAGGTCCAGTTCTTGGTACTTTTCAGAATAAAAGTCAACTAATTCAGACAGCTCATCCATCTTTTCTTTCATGCTGTGCACGATATTTAGTTTTTCGTTTAATTGAGCTAACAAAGACTCGACACTCGTGTTTGAATCGCCTCCGCGCAGACCTTCTCAATGTGCGAGTCTGGACTGTCATCATCGGCCAGCGGCAAGCCCTCAATCATGCGTTTCTGCCGCCACAGCGGTTTCTCAGCGCGAAACACAAAATTATTAAAATAGAGAGAGTTAAAAATTAGAGAAAAACAGTTAAAATTACGTTTGCAATTTTCAAAAATTTCCTGCGGCTTCGTTTTTTGACCGATCGTTCCGGGACTGCTTTCTCCGTGCTCGCCTGGACCTCCTGCGTCCATAGGCACCGCTCCCGTCGCGCTAGCTCGCAAAAAAAATTTTCAAAACGCCACTTTTGTATAGGCAAAATTCCACCTAAGCAGTGCGGCCGCCAGGTACAAAATAACTAAGTGTGTATTGAAAGTTCATCCTAGCGCGCCGTTTGATACGTCGTTAGATCCGCCGTCCGCTGCGCTGCCCGCACCTGTAAAAAAGAACAGAAAATTATTAATTTTAGACAGTAAAATTAGAGAAAAACAGTTAAAATTACGTTTGCAATTTTCAAAAATTTCCTGCGGCTTCGTTTTTTGACCGATCGTTCCGGGACTGCTTTCTCCGTGCTCGCCTGGACCTCCTGCGTCCATAGGCACCGCTCCCGTCGCGCTAGCTCGCAAAAATTTTCAAAACGCCACTTTTGTATAGGCAAAATTCCACCTAAGCAGTGCGGCCGCCAGGTACAAAATAACTAAGTGTGTATTGAAAGTTCATCCTAGCGCGCCGTTTGATACGTCGTTAGATCCGCCGTCCGCTGCGCTGCCCGCACCTGTAAAAAAGAACAGAAAATTATTAATTTTAGACAGTAAAATTAGAGAAAAACAGTTAAAATTACGTTTGCAATTTTCAAAAATTTCCTGCGGCTTCGTTTTTTGACCGATCGTTCCGGGACTGCTTTCTCCGTGCTCGCCTGGACCTCCTGCGTCCATAGGCACCGCTCCCGTCGCGCTAGCTCGCAAAAATTTTCAAAACGCCACTTTTGTATAGGCAAAATTCCACCTAAGCAGTGCGGCCGCCAGGTACAAAATAACTAAGTGTGTATTGAAAGTTCATCCTAGCGCGCCGTTTGATACGTCGTTAGATCCGCCGTCCGCTGCGCTGCCCGCACCTGTAAAAAAGAACAGAAAATTATTAATTTTAGACAGTAAAATTAGAGAAAAACAGTTAAAATTACGTTTGCAATTTTCAAAAATTTCCTGCGGCTTCGTTTTTTGACCGATCGTTCCGGGACTGCTTTCTCCGTGCTCGCCTGGACCTCCTGCGTCCATAGGCACCGCTCCCGTCGCGCTAGCTCGCAAAAATTTTCAAAACGCCACTTTTGTATAGGCAAAATTCCACCTAAGCAGTGCGGCCGCCAGGTACAAAATAACTAAGTGTGTATTGAAAGTTCATCCTAGCGCGCCGTTTGATACGTCGTTAGATCCGCCGTCCGCTGCGCTGCCCGCACCTGTAAAAAAGAACAGAAAATTATTAATTTTAGACAGTAAAATTAGAGAAAAACAGTTAAAATTACGTTTGCAATTTTCAAAAATTTCCTGCGGCTTCGTTTTTTGACCGATCGTTCCGGGAGTGC
This sequence comes from Crocallis elinguaria, assembly GCA_907269065.1. Taxonomy (NCBI): domain Eukaryota; kingdom Metazoa; phylum Arthropoda; class Insecta; order Lepidoptera; family Geometridae; genus Crocallis; species Crocallis elinguaria. Next base: position 1,117,233 of record OU026081.1, on the reverse strand, counting down.
TTTCTCCGTGCTCGCCTGGACCTCCTGCGTCCATAGGCACCGCTCCCGTCGCGCTAGCTCGCAAAAAAAATTTTCAAAACGCCACTTTTGTATAGGCAAAATTCCACCTAAGCAGTGCGGCCGCCAGGTACAAAATAACTAAGTGTGTATTGAAAGTTCATCCTAGCGCGCCGTTTGATACGTCGTTAGATCCGCCGTCCGCTGCGCTGCCCGCACCTGTAAAAAAGAACAGAAAATTATTAATTTTAGACAGTAAAATTAGAGAAAAACAGTTAAAATTACGTTTGCAATTTTCAAAAATTTCCTGCGGCTTCGTTTTTTGACCGATCGTTCCGGGACTGCTTTCTCCGTGCTCGCCTGGACCTCCTGCGTCCATAGGCACCGCTCCCGTCGCGCTAGCTCGCAAAAATTTTCAAAACGCCACTTTTGTATAGGCAAAATTCCACCTAAGCAGTGCGGCCGCCAGGTACAAAATAACTAAGTGTGTATTGAAAGTTCATCCTAGCGCGCCGTTTGATACGTCGTTAGATCCGCCGTCCGCTGCGCTGCCCGCACCTGTAAAAAAGAACAGAAAATTATTAATTTTAGACAGTAAAATTAGAGAAAAACAGTTAAAATTACGTTTGCAATTTTCAAAAATTTCCTGCGGCTTCGTTTTTTGACCGATCGTTCCGGGACTGCTTTCTCCGTGCTCGCCTGGACCTCCTGCGTCCATAGGCACCGCTCCCGTCGCGCTAGCTCGCAAAAATTTTCAAAACGCCACTTTTGTATAGGCAAAATTCCACCTAAGCAGTGCGGCCGCCAGGTACAAAATAACTAAGTGTGTATTGAAAGTTCATCCTAGCGCGCCGTTTGATACGTCGTTAGATCCGCCGTCCGCTGCGCTGCCCGCACCTGTAAAAAAGAACAGAAAATTATTAATTTTAGACAGTAAAATTAGAGAAAAACAGTTAAAATTACGTTTGCAATTTTCAAAAATTTCCTGCGGCTTCGTTTTTTGACCGATCGTTCCGGGACTGCTTTCTCCGTGCTCGCCTGGACCTCCTGCGTCCATAGGCACCGCTCCCGTCGCGCTAGCTCGCAAAAATTTTCAAAACGCCACTTTTGTATAGGCAAAATTCCACCTAAGCAGTGCGGCCGCCAGGTACAAAATAACTAAGTGTGTATTGAAAGTTCATCCTAGCGCGCCGTTTGATACGTCGTTAGATCCGCCGTCCGCTGCGCTGCCCGCACCTGTAAAAAAGAACAGAAAATTATTAATTTTAGACAGTAAAATTAGAGAAAAACAGTTAAAATTACGTTTGCAATTTTCAAAAATTTTCTGCGGCTTCGTTTTTTGACCGATCGTTCCGGGACTGCTTTCTCCGTGCTCGCCTGGACCTCCTGCGTCCATAGGCACCGCTCCCGTCGCGCTAGCTCGCAAAAATTTTCAAAACGCCACTTTTGTATAGGCAAAATTCCACCTAAGCAGTGCGGCCGCCAGGTACAAAATAACTAAGTGTGTATTGAAAGTTCATCCTAGCGCGCCGTTTGATACGTCGTTAGATCCGCCGTCCGCTGCGCTGCCCGCACCTGTAAAAAAGAACAGAAAATTATTAATTTTAGACAGTAAAATTAGAGAAAAACAGTTAAAATTACGTTTGCAATTTTCAAAAATTTCCTGCGGCTTCGTTTTTTGACCGATCGTTCCGGGACTGCTTTCTCCGTGCTCGCCTGGACCTCCTGCGTCCATAGGCACCGCTCCCGTCGCGCTAGCTCGCAAAAATTTTCAAAACGCCACTTTTGTATAGGCAAAATTCCACCTAAGCAGTGCGGCCGCCAGGTACAAAATAACTAAGTGTGTATTGAAAGTTCATCCTAGCGCGCCGTTTGATACGTCGTTAGATCCGCCGTCCGCTGCGCTGCCCGCACCTGTAAAAAAGAACAGAAAATTATTAATTTTAGACAGTAAAATTAGAGAAAAACAGTTAAAATTACGTTTGCAATTTTCAAAAATTTCCTGCGGCTTCGTTTTTTGACCGATCGTTCCGGGACTGCTTTCTCCGTGCTCGCCTGGACCTCCTGCGTCCATAGGCACCGCTCCCGTCGCGCTAGCTCGCAAAAATTTTCAAAACGCCACTTTTGTATAGGCAAAATTCCACCTAAGCAGTGCGGCCGCCAGGTACAAAATAACTAAGTGTGTATTGAAAGTTCATCCTAGCGCGCCGTTTGATACGTCGTTAGATCCGCCGTCCGCTGCGCTGCCCGCACCTGTAAAAAAGAACAGAAAATTATTAATTTTAGACAGTAAAATTAGAGAAAAACAGTTAAAATTACGTTTGCAATTTTCAAAAATTTCCTGCGGCTTCGTTTTTTGACCGATCGTTCCGGGACTGCTTTCTCCGTGCTCGCCTGGACCTCCTGCGTCCATAGGCACCGCTCCCGTCGCGCTAGCTCGCAAAAATTTTCAAAACGCCACTTTTGTATAGGCAAAATTCCACCTAAGCAGTGCGGCCGCCAGGTACAAAATAACTAAGTGTGTATTGAAAGTTCATCCTAGCGCGCCGTTTGATACGTCGTTAGATCCGCCGTCCGCTGCGCTGCCCGCACCTGTAAAAAAGAACAGAAAATTATTAATTTTAGACAGTAAAATTAGAGAAAAACAGTTAAAATTACGTTTGCAATTTTCAAAAATTTCCTGCGGCTTCGTTTTTTGACCGATCGTTCCGGGACTGCTTTCTCCGTGCTCGCCTGGACCTCCTGCGTCCATAGGCACCGCTCCCGTCGCGCTAGCTCGCAAAAATTTTCAAAACGCCACTTTTGTATAGGCAAAATTCCACCTAAGCAGTGCGGCCGCCAGGTACAAAATAACTAAGTGTGTATTGAAAGTTCATCCTAGCGCGCCGTTTGATACGTCGTTAGATCCGCCGTCCGCTGCGCTGCCCGCACCTGTAAAAAAGAACAGAAAATTATTAATTTTAGACAGTAAAATTAGAGAAAAACAGTTAAAATTACGTTTGCAATTTTCAAAAATTTCCTGCGGCTTCGTTTTTTGACCGATCGTTCCGGGACTGCTTTCTCCGTGCTCGCCTGGACCTCCTGCGTCCATAGGATTGAACTGTAATTCAGTATGTCTATGAATCTCTTTGCCTTCCTCTCTTCTAAACTATATCGCAGTAGCTCTAGTTAACTATAATGTCTACTACGCACTATCACAAGTCTAACGTGATGTAGTCGCTCTCCTTTAGACGCACTAGTTTACTTACCATGAAGACGCTTTCAATTTTCGTGATCCACGAAAAGGGCGCAAAGTACACCCCTTCGGAGATCACGAACCCGGTATCAATGCAGGCACAGTACGTCTTCGGGTAAATGATGACGTATTCGCCCGCATATTGTATGTGCCGCTCCACGCTTACTCCATGTTGCTCCAGCATCACTGGCGGGATCATCACAATGTCACAGGGCAACCAAATGTCTTTCTTTTGTACCGCAGTAGGGCACAACGTTTCTACAACGGTGCGAAATTGGTCTGCCTGATCAGCTGAGACAGAATACCTGCGGTCAGAACAAATATTCCCGTAACATATATGGACAGATATACACGCACTTTAAAGCACGCGGGTAACATAATTATATTGTATTTCACAAACATTCGTTAGGTAGGTACTGTACAAATTGTACCCATGGTCCAAAAAAACGTCGACAAAATTATAAAGTAAAATTTTCAAAATTCGAAAATTACAAGTTTTCTTTGGTTTTACTTTTTAACAGGAGCTGCGGTATCGCCAAAGAAGTGTACCTTAAAATTTCGGTATGACGTCATACCGTTATTCAACGATACCTTCGTGTTTACAGCGCACAGAAGATTAGGATTAAACCCAATGGATTACAGTGTGTAATCTATATTAGAAGCAAGGGCCTAGGTCACTAGGCATAGAATTGTTGAAACGCTGAAGAAAATACTTCATGAGGAATGGGCCAAAATAACTGCGGAAGCGCGGAAAATCTTTGAAAATTTTTACAATTTATTTTCTGTATCAGAGCTACGGGTGGTTATTTCAAAGAATTTGTAATCATTGCTACGAAATAGTTAAATTTTTTGTATGCCTGACAATTTATAACAAATAAATAATAACCGAAAATTACTGACAAAACTGTCAACCTATTTTTGGACCACCTGTAATATTATCCATTAAAATTACTTCTGTAAGATTCCGTGAATTGCATTTTACAAAAAATGATTTTCTTAATTATAAAGCGTAACTGAGACTAGCATTTTATCGATGATTCTTTATTATATTTACTTATCTCTCAATTCTTACAGTCCTTACCAAATTTTAGGTGCTCCCTGGTGTAGGTACTCAATCCAGGGAACCATTGTTGGATCCATATGCCAGCAACTGGTTGCAAACAGCATGCCGTAATGCAGAGTCGTCGATGATACTCCCAGCGTCGGCCCCACATAACTTAGCAGGTTCGATGAGCTCATGCCGAGACGCTAATGACAAAGTTGATAATATTAAACACTAACCGTGTTACTATAAAACCCATGTTTAGGCACCTGTTTAGATAGACAATGTCTAAAGATAAACGTCTAAAATGGAAATATCATAACAGAATGGAGTTAGACAAAACTCAGACCTTACTTAAATCAATATATGTGGTTGTTCATATTTAAACACGCGATCGACTAAGGCATGTTTAGGGATTAGACGCTGCTTAACACGTGTTTAGATTGTGTTTAACTTTGTTGTGGTATAAGACCTTATTACTGTTAAACAAGGCAAAGGTGACGTGGCGGGACGGAAATTAGACAGAAGGAAAATAGGCTTACCTTGAGATTCCAGAAATGACAGGCGGAGGAGTCCGAGCGGTGGTCTTCGAAACCACAGTTTTGATCAGACGAGTCCACGGATGCGGTGTGGATGCACGCGTGATCATTTCCGGACATCACGACTTCCCAGTACTTTTTTTCCACATCTTCTGGGGTAGGCTCAGATGTGGTGGGGAAATACGTTTTTTGTACTTTGTTAGCCAACTGGAATGTTATATACGCGATTATTCAAATCAAATCAAATCAAATCAAATCAAACATTTATTTGCAAGAATACATAATATTACATATTTCAGATGTTCCAAAAATAAAGTCACAGTATTCAGCCTGCAAGCAGGCGTGCAAATATTAAAATAGTCATATTAATGTTATGTCACTTAAAGTTTAAAATATTCAGCTATGCTATAGAAACAGTTTTGTAATAGCCACTTATACAGGTTTTTGTTAAATTAATTATATACCTACCCTATTACTTATTCTGTGGTATTACACAGCTCAGATGTTGTCACAATTTAACAGTATTGCATACTTTTACGGTTTGTATTCTATTGCTTGTTTGCATTTACAGGTGATTTACAGGGGATACAGCAATAATAATTTGAATGGAGTGGACTATGATTACCTAGGTCATTATATTCACGGGTGCTCGAAGGACACTAAAGTGTTGCCTATGACCACCTAGGTGATCATAGTGTAATAGACAAGTTTTACGAATGAAGATATGTATATGCAGCCTGTATCGATCCTTCAGGCTCAGAGAGTTGATCCTCGAAATGTTGTACATCGTCATAAAGTTGAATTCATTACAAATAAATGAAATTGAAGTGTCTATCTGTAATATCAAAATAACAGGTTTTTACTAAATGGATATGAAAGTATATACGGTACCTACAACAAAACAACCATTTTTAAAAAAAAATTCTGTCTGTTTGTTCCGGGTAATCTCCGAAACGTTTGGGCCGATTTTGACGAGACTTTCACTGGCAGATAGCTGATGTTATAAGGAGTAACTTGGGCTACTTTTATTTTGGCAAAAGAATTAAAAACATAACACATGAAATCGAATATCTCCGCGCAGGTGAAACCGTGGGCAGCAGCTAATTGTATTATGTAATAATATGTACCTTTTTGAAAGCGGCCGCATTGCATGTGCGGCCGGGCGTGACGCACTCCTCGGCCCAGTGTTGCCAACTCAGTGGATTTTCCACTAGATCTGGTGGTTTAGGCTTACCGTTTAGTGGGCAAATTTTGGTTTTAGTGGCTAGTGGATTTTTCTAGTGGCTTAGGTTGTTTCAGTTAGTGGTAAGGTACCCCATTTAACCACTAAAATGAATTAAATATAGGAAAGTACTTGACCGTTTACATTACAAAACAAGTGTATATTTTTTGATGTGTAGGCAGCACAGAACTGAGGTGGTGGTTTTCAGGGATTCTCCGAGAACAGTTTTTCAATTTCTTGAATAATTTTGATGAGGGACTTTATTCGTCTGAATACTGCCGTGCGTCAAGGTTGGTTTGAATTGAAAAGGTGTGTTTGTGATTATTTCCTATGCATTAGCGATTATTTATCAGAAACCGAATGAAATTATATCTGCTATCTTGTATTCTCACAGTCCGTACTAGTTTAAAAACGCGAGGGGAGATGCGGCAATAACTACGTATTATTATTACCAAATATCGTAGTACAAAAATAAGGGAATAAAGAAATTTATTATTCAAAAAATTGTAGAAGCCTATTCTTCCGAAGATGATTGTCTTAATGTCTGACTAATGTCTATGAGGATTTATTTTTTGTTAACAAAAATAAACTATAATTTTGTAGTATAAATTACAGCCGATAATTGATGTTATATTTCCAAATAATATTTTAAAGCATGTCTGCCTGGCATAATATGTTATTGGTTTGAGGGATCGCCAAATTTAGTGGTTTTTGGTGGATTACGACACCACAATTAGTGGGTTCGTTAAAATAAAGTTGGCAACACTGCCTCGGCCTCCGCGCAGACCTTCTCAATGTGCGAGTCTGGACTGTCATCATCGGCCAGCGGCAAGCCCTCAATCATGCGTTTCTGCCGCCACAGCGGTTTCTCAGCGCGAAACACAAAATTATTAAAATAGAGAGAGTTAAATATTAGAGAAAAACAGTTAAAATTACGTTTGCAATTTTCAAAAATTTCCTGCGGCTTCGTTTTTTGACCGATCGTTCCGGGAGTGCTTTCTCCGTGCTCGCCTGGACCTCCTGCGTCCATAGGCACCGCTCCCGTCGCGCTAGCTCGCAAAAAAAATTTTCAAAACGCCACTTTTGTATAGGCAAAATTCCACCTAAGCAGTGCGGCCGCCAGGTACAAAATAACTAAGTGTGTATTGAAAGTTCATCCTAGCGCGCCGTTTGATACGTCGTTAGATCCGCCGTCCGCTGCGCTGCCCGCACCTGTAAAAAAGAACAGAAAATTATTAATTTTAGACAGTAAAATTAGAGAAAAACAGTTAAAATTACGTTTGCAATTTTCAAAAATTTCCTGCGGCTTCGTTTTTTGACCGATCGTTCCGGGAGTGCTTTCTCCGTGCTCGCCTGGACCTCCTGCGTCCATAGGCACCGCTCCCGTCGCGCTAGCTCGCAAAAATTTTCAAAACGCCACTTTTGTATAGGCAAAATTCCACCTAAGCAGTGCGGCCGCCAGGTACAAAATAACTAAGTGTGTATTGAAAGTTCATCCTAGCGCGCCGTTTGATACGTCGTTAGATCCGCCGTCCGCTGCGCTGCCCGCACCTGTAAAAAAGAACAGAAAATTATTAATTTTAGACAGTAAAATTAGAGAAAAACAGTTAAAATTACGTTTGCAATTTTCAAAAATTTCCTGCGGCTTCGTTTTTTGACCGATCGTTCCGGGACTGCTTTCTCCGTGCTCGCCTGGACCTCCTGCGTCCATAGGCACCGCTCCCGTCGCGCTAGCTCGCAAAAATTTTCAAAACGCCACTTTTGTATAGGCAAAATTCCACCTAAGCAGTGCGGGGCCGCCAGGTACAAAATAACTAAGTGTGTATTGAAAGTTCATCCTAGCGCGCCGTTTGATACGTCGTTAGATCCGCCGTCCGCTGCGCTGCCCGCACCTGTAAAAAAGAACAGAAAATTATTAATTTTAGACAGTAAAATTAGAGAAAAACAGTTAAAATTACGTTTGCAATTTTCAAAAATTTCCTGCGGCTTCGTTTTTTGACCGATCGTTCCGGGACTGCTTTCTCCGTGCTCGCCTGGACCTCCTGCGTCCATAGGCACCGCTCCCGTCGCGCTAGCTCGCAAAAATTTTCAAAACGCCACTTTTGTATAGGCAAAATTCCACCTAAGCAGTGCGGGGCCGCCAGGTACAAAATAACTAAGTGTGTATTGAAAGTTCATCCTAGCGCGCCGTTTGATACGTCGTTAGATCCGCCGTCCGCTGCGCTGCCCGCACCTGTAAAAAAGAACAGAAAATTATTAATTTTAGACAGTAAAATTAGAGAAAAACAGTTAAAATTACGTTTGCAATTTTCAAAAATTTCCTGCGGCTTCGTTTTTTGACCGATCGTTCCGGGACTGCTTTCTCCGTGCTCGCCTGGACCTCCTGCGTCCATAGGCACCGCTCCCGTCGCGCTAGCTCGCAAAAATTTTCAAAACGCCACTTTTGTATAGGCAAAATTCCACCTAAGCAGTGCGGCCGCCAGGTACAAAATAACTAAGTGTGTATTGAAAGTTCATCCTAGCGCGCCGTTTGATACGTCGTTAGATCCGCCGTCCGCTGCGCTGCCCGCACCTGTAAAAAAGAACAGAAAATTATTAATTTTAGACAGTAAAATTAGAGAAAAACAGTTAAAATTACGTTTGCAATTTTCAAAAATTTCCTGCGGCTTCGTTTTTTGACCGATCGTTCCGGGACTGCTTTCTCCGTGCTCGCCTGGACCTCCTGCGTCCATAGGCACCGCTCCCGTCGCGCTAGCTCGCAAAAATTTTCAAAACGCCACTTTTGTATAGGCAAAATTCCACCTAAGCAGTGCGGCCGCCAGGTACAAAATAACTAAGTGTGTATTGAAAGTTCATCCTAGCGCGCCGTTTGATACGTCGTTAGATCCGCCGTCCGCTGCGCTGCCCGCACCTGTAAAAAAGAACAGAAAATTATTAATTTTAGACAGTAAAATTAGAGAAAAACAGTTAAAATTACGTTTGCAATTTTCAAAAATTTCCTGCGGCTTCGTTTTTTGACCGATCGTTCCGGGACTGCTTTCTCCGTGCTCGCCTGGACCTCCTGCGTCCATAGGCACCGCTCCCGTCGCGCTAGCTCGCAAAAATTTTCAAAACGCCACTTTTGTATAGGCAAAATTCCACCTAAGCAGTGCGGCCGCCAGGTACAAAATAACTAAGTGTGTATTGAAAGTTCATCCTAGCGCGCCGTTTGATACGTCGTTAGATCCGCCGTCCGCTGCGCTGCCCGCACCTGTAAAAAAGAACAGAAAATTATTAATTTTAGACAGTAAAATTAGAGAAAAACAGTTAAAATTACGTTTGCAATTTTCAAAAATTTCCTGCGGCTTCGTTTTTTGACCGAACGTTCCGGGACTGCTTTCTCCGTGCTCGCCTGGACCTCCTGCGTCCATAGGCACCGCTCCCGTCGCGCTAGCTCGCAAAAATTTTCAAAACGCCACTTTTGTATAGGCAAAATTCCACCTAAGCAGTGCGGCCGCCAGGTACAAAATAACTAAGTGTGTATTGAAAGTTCATCCTAGCGCGCCGTTTGATACGTCGTTAGATCCGCCGTCCGCTGCGCTGCCCGCACCTGTAAAAAAGAACAGAAAATTATTAATTTTAGACAGTAAAATTAGAGAAAAACAGTTAAAATTACGTTTGCAATTTTCAAAAATTTCCTGCGGCTTCGTTTTTTGACCGATCGTTCCGGGACTGCTTTCTCCGTGCTCGCCTGGACCTCCTGCGTCCATAGGCACCGCTCCCGTCGCGCTAGCTCGCAAAAATTTTCAAAACGCCACTTTTGTATAGGCAAAATTCCACCTAAGCAGTGCGGCCGCCAGGTACAAAATAACTAAGTGTGTATTGAAAGTTCATCCTAGCGCGCCGTTTGATACGTCGTTAGATCCGCCGTCCGCTGCGCTGCCCGCACCTGTAAAAAAGAACAGAAAATTATTAATTTTAGACAGTAAAATTAGAGAAAAACAGTTAAAATTACGTTTGCAATTTTCAAAAATTTCCTGCGGCTTCGTTTTTTGACCGATCGTTCCGGGACTGCTTTCTCCGTGCTCGCCTGGACCTCCTGCGTCCATAGGCACCGCTCCCGTCGCGCTAGCTCGCAAAAATTTTCAAAACGCCACTTTTGTATAGGCAAAATTCCACCTAAGCAGTGCGGCCGCCAGGTACAAAATAACTAAGTGTGTATTGAAAGTTCATCCTAGCGCGCCGTTTGATACGTCGTTAGATCCGCCGTCCGCTGCGCTGCCCGCACCTGTAAAAAAGAACAGAAAATTATTAATTTTAGACAGTAAAATTAGAGAAAAACAGTTAAAATTACGTTTGCAATTTTCAAAAATTTCCTGCGGCTTCGTTTTTTGACCGATCGTTCCGGGACTGCTTTCTCCGTGCTCGCCTGGACCTCCTGCGTCCATAGGCACCGCTCCCGTCGCGCTAGCTCGCAAAAATTTTCAAAACGCCACTTTTGTATAGGCAAAATTCCACCTAAGCAGTGCGGGGCCGCCAGGTACAAAATAACTAAGTGTGTATTGAAAGTTCATCCTAGCGCGCCGTTTGATACGTCGTTAGATCCGCCGTCCGCTGCGCTGCCCGCACCTGTAAAAAAGAACAGAAAATTATTAATTTTAGACAGTAAAATTAGAGAAAAACAGTTAAAATTACGTTTGCAATTTTCAAAAATTTCCTGCGGCTTCGTTTTTTGACCGATCGTTCCGGGACTGCTTTCTCCGTGCTCGCCTGGACCTCCTGCGTCCATAGGCACCGCTCCCGTCGCGCTAGCTCGCAAAAATTTTCAAAACGCCACTTTTGTATAGGCAAAATTCCACCTAAGCAGTGCGGCCGCCAGGTACAAAATAACTAAGTGTGTATTGAAAGTTCATCCTAGCGCGCCGTTTGATACGTCGTTAGATCCGCCGTCCGCTGCGCTGCCCGCACCTGTAAAAAAGAACAGAAAATTATTAATTTTAGACAGTAAAATTAGAGAAAAACAGTTAAAATTACGTTTGCAATTTTCAAAAATTTCCTGCGGCTTCGTTTTTTGACCGATCGTTCCGGGACTGCTTTCTCCGTGCTCGCCTGGACCTCCTGCGTCCATAGGCACCGCTCCCGTCGCGCTAGCTCGCAAAAATTTTCAAAACGCCACTTTTGTATAGGCAAAATTCCACCTAAGCAGTGCGGCCGCCAGGTACAAAATAACTAAGTGTGTATTGAAAGTTCATCCTAGCGCGCCGTTTGATACGTCGTTAGATCCGCCGTCCGCTGCGCTGCCCGCACCTGTAAAAAAGAACAGAAAATTATTAATTTTAGACAGTAAAATTAGAGAAAAACAGTTAAAATTACGTTTGCAATTTTCAAAAATTTCCTGCGGCTTCGTTTTTTGACCGATCGTTCCGGGACTGCTTTCTCCGTGCTCGCCTGGACCTCCTGCGTCCATAGGCACCGCTCCCGTCGCGCTAGCTCGCAAAAATTTTCAAAACGCCACTATTGTAGGTATAGGCAAAATTCCACCTAAGCAGTGCGGCCGCCAGGTACAAAATATCTAAGTGTGTATTGAAAGTTCATCCTAGCGCGCCGTTTGATACGTCGTTAGATCCGCCGTCCGCTGCGCTGCCCGCACCTGTAAAAAAGAACAGAAAATTATTAATTTTAGACAGTAAAATTAGAGAAAAACAGTTAAAATTACGTTTGCAATTTTCAAAAATTTCCTGCGGCTTCGTTTTTTGACCGATCGTTCCGGGAGTGCTTTCTCCGTGCTCGCCTGGACCTCCTGCGTCCATAGGATTGAACTGTAATTCAGTATGTCTATGAATCTCTTTGCCTTCCTCTCTTCTAAACTATATCGCAGTAGCTCTAGTTAACTATAGTGTCTACTACGCACTATCACAAGTCTAACGTGATGTAGTCGCTCTCCTTTAGACGCACTAGTTTACTTACCATGAAGACGCTTTCAATTTTCGTGATCCACGAAAAGGGCGCAAAGTACACCCCTTCGGAGATCACGAACCCGGTATCAATGCAGGCACAGTACGTCTTCGGGTAAATGATGACGTATTCGCCCGCATATTGTATGTGCCGCTCCACGTTTACTCCATGTTGCTCCAGCATCACTGGCGGGATCATCACAATGTCACAGGGCAACCAAATGTTTTTCTTTTGTACCGCAGTAGGGCACAACGTTTCTACAACGGTGCGAAATTGGTCTGCCTGATCAGCTGAGACAGAATACCTGCGGTCAGAACAAATATTCCCGTAACATATATGGACAGATATACACGCACTTTAAAGCACGCGGGTAACATAATTATATTGTATTTCACAAACATTCGTTAGGTAGGTACTGTACAAATTGTACCCATGGTCCAAAAAAACGTCGACAAAATTATAAAGTAAAATTTTCAAAATTCGAAAATTACAAGTTTTCTTTGGTTTTACTTTTTAACAGGAGCTGCGGTATCGCCAAAGAAGTGTACCTTAAAATTTCGGTATGACGTCATACCGTTATTCAACGATACCTTCGTGTTTACAGCGCACAGAAGATTAGGATTAAACCCAATGGATTACAGTGTGTAATCTATATTAGAAGCAAGGGCCTAGGTCACTAGGCATAGAATTGTTGAAACGCTGAAGAAAATACTTCATGAGGAATGGGCCAAAATAACTGCGGAAGCGCGGAAAATCTTTGAAAATTTTTACAATTTATTTTCTGTATCAGAGCTACGGGTGGTTATTTCAAAGAATTTGTTATCATTGCTACGAAATAGTTAAATTTTTTGTATGCCTGACAATTTATAACAAATAAATAATAACCGAAAATTACTGACAAAACTGTCAACCTATTTTTGGACCACCTGTAATATTATCCATTAAAATTACTTCTGTAAGATTCCGTGAATTGCATTTTACAAAAAATGATTTTCTTAATTATAAAGCGTAACTGAGACTAGCATTTTATTTATTTTATTTATTTATTTTTATTTATTTATCATTGGAAAACTTACAGCCTATGAAATTACAGTAAATACAAAACTTAGAACTAAAAACCGGGCCAGTTACAAGTTTTCACCTATAATATAATACATTTAGAAATTACCTTAGTGCTTAGTGGCAAGAAACCGAAAATAAGAATCAATATAATGAACGATGTTAAATTACGATGCTTGACATTAATGACCAAGGATGGTCCATATGGTGAATCCAAATAGTTTACTAAGTTAGACTTACTAAGTTACAGTTACTATCACCAAGTTACACTTAAATTTGAGAACCAAAGAAGTCCGAGGCCATATGACGCCTCATCGAACGCACACTGTCAAAGAAAATATCATAATCACTAGTTTTTAGAAAGTCGTTAATGGTGGAAGAAGTCCTCCAAAAAAAGGTGTTTTGTTTGTAATTAGTTTTAACAGAAGGTACGGAAATAAGGGGTGTATATCTGGAACTAAATGTTGGAATACGTAAAGAAATCTTTCTAAGTAATTCGGCACTGTCGATCCTAGCATTAAGAATATTAAGGTAGTATGTGACATCTGCTATAGTTCGTCTTATCTGAAGCGGCAGGAAGTGATGACGCCTACAGCGCTGCTCGTAGTCATCGTCATAACATCGTGATCGAAACTGCAGGAATTTTAAAAATTTTCGTTGGATTCTTTCAATGCGCGTAATATGACACTCATAACGCGGACTCCACACTTGCGAGCAGTACTCAAGGATACTACGAACGTAGGCGCAATACAAGATCTTTAGAGTTTTGACATTGTTAAAAGGAGTAGAAACACGAATAATAAAGCCAAGCGCTTGGAACGATTTAGTAACAATGTTATCTATATGTTGGTCATACATGAGTTTAGAATCTTGTAGCACACCTAAATCCCTTATAACATTCACTCGACTTAGAATTTTGCCTTTTAAACAGTAGTTAGTATCGATATTTGTTATTTTCCTTGAGAATGTTAATGTATAACATTTATCAACGTTAAGATCAAGTTTATTATCGATACAATAACCGTTAAATCTGGAGAGATCTTCTTGTAAATCAACCGAGTCAGCGATACAAGTGATTGGTTTAAGAATTTTCATATCATCAGCGAATAAATAAAATTTTGAATGCAAAAAACAGGATCCTATATCATTAATGAAGATTATAAAAAGCAGTGGTCCTAATAATGACCCCTGCGGGACCCCAGATGGTATTCTAGTCCAAGATGATCTAAAACCATTGAGAACAACTGCCTGGGATCGGCGCTCGATATATGAGGAGTACCATCTGAACAGGTTACCATGGACTCCTGCTAACAGTAGCTTCTTGAGAAGTAATGAATGATCCAATCTATCAAACGCTTTGCTGTAGTCAGTAAATATAGCATCCACTTGGTAACCTAACGCCATTTGGTCTACTATAAATTCATTTGTAAGAACCAAATTCGATGTTGTAGAACGCCCTCTAAGGAATCCATGCTGCTCCTGTATAAAGGATGATTTTAAAGCTGCATATGTTTGAGTGAAGATAATTTTTTCAAATACTTTAGCGAAAATGCACAGTTTAGAAATAGGTCGATAGTTTTCGATTTGAGATTTTGAACCTTTTTTATGAACGGGTGACACAAGTGCAGATTTCCACACGTGGGGAACCAGACCCTCTTGAACCGATCTGGTGAAAATTATACCAAGAGGAAGAGTTAGGCTCTGGGAGCAGTTAACAATAAAAATAGGAGGAATGTCATCTGATCCAGCGGTCTTGTTAACGTCAAGAGAATTGAGTAATTTTTCAATACCCGCAAACGATATATCAATGGAGCCAATGTTTACTGGACTATCAGTGTAATGATGATGATGATGATGATACGGCCTCTGGTTGGACGAAGTTGGGGGTTCATTTGAAGCCGACTCTAGGAACGTTGACTTAAAATACTTCGAAAATAGCTCGCAGAGGCCTTCGCCTGTGTTGGCAGTATCAACACCATACGTCATAGTAGAAGGAAACGAAGAGTTTTTTGTTTTTGATTTAACAAAGGACCAAATAGCCTTCGGTGAAGTTATAATTGAAGCTTCAATTCTAGCAATATAGGAATTGTAACATTCAATCTCATAGTCCTTCGCTCGATCACGCAGCAAACAAAACGACTCATAATCAGCCTTGTTACCATACAACCTATATTTACGAATGTGTTTAAACTTTTCTGCTAGCATCTTCTTAAGACATGAATTAAACCAGGGAGGGTGTTTATTAATAATACTTATAATTTTGTGTCGAATAAATTTAGCACGCAAATCATATAAAGTTGTATAAAAGAAATCAAGGGCCTCGTCAAGCGAGCCTCTGTTATATAACTGCTGCCAGTCAATTTTGTCGAGTTCTGCACATAAACCGGAATAATCACCAGATTCATAAAAATATTTGAGTCTAGGTTTAATCGAACAAGAATTTTTACCAGAAGTGTCCAATTCTGCCAACAACGAAGGATGGTGCGCGTCCTCCGGGACTAGCGGATCTACACAAGTACTTATGTTTAAAGATAAGTTTGAGAAAATCAGGTCAAGAATGCGGTTATTGTTATTTTTAATATAATTAAATTGAGATAAATTGCACAAAGTTATGGTATCAAAAAAATTGGTAAGTGTATCACCTGACACATTCAATGGTACGAGTGGAGAGCCATGAACTTGTTGAGACCATTCAATAGATGGGAGATTAAAATCACCAACAATAAGTAGCGAGTCCTGAGGGTGATTTATAAATATGTCATGTAATTTCGTTGTAAAATGTTCTAATTGAGTCATTGCATTGAAACCTTGACCTTGATTACAAAGGTAAATACAGCAGATATGAAGTTTGTTGATCGAGTGACGCCTTCCGGGTAACGATACAGTCAGCCAAATATCCTCCGCGGACGAGCACCAGCCCGGCTCGGCGGCGGCGGCTAGCTCGCGCTTCACCGCGACGAGCACGCCGCCGCCGAGCGACTGCGATGTACGCGCGTAGTCACGGTCCCGTCTAAAAACTATATAAGAATCATCAAAAAGTTCTTCGCTTCTTACACTCGGCAATAGCCAGGTCTCCGTAAGACATATAATGTCATAATTATTAAGTTGTAAATTCCTATAAAATAAATCAGTTTTAGAACGCAGTCCCCTTACGTTTTGGTAGAAAATATTTAATTTATCCATCGTAAAAGACAAGTTTTAGAATAAAATAGACACCAGAAACCATAAGAAATAGACGGACTACTGCGAAGATAAAATAACTCTTATCAGTAAATAAAGGGATCGCACGCGCAGGCGCAGACCGACTAGCGGTGTTGTAATGAAATAATCGCGCCGAGAACGTTCGGTAGTTAATGTACGAAATTGTCCCACAAAAATTGCATAAAACAAACGAGTACCTATTTGCCATAATAGTAAGATAAAAAAGTAAAAAATATTCGACATAAACTAGTGTAGACTCCGAGTCTTCATTTAAATACATAGTATAACAATCACTTAACATCCCACAAAAGAAATCACGACGACGATAATCTATAGCTTTGTGTAATATGCAATGTAAACATGACGTCGGCGAACTATAGCAGGTAAATAGGTAAATAAGTAAGTAAATAACATGTAAACTCATAGCTATACGAGTATAGCAGTTAATGTAAATAGATTTCTTTAGATAATCACGTCCAACTAGCGAGCTATTGTGGTTTATTAATATATAGGACAACCAAGTAACTAAAATAAATTGATAAGAGGCAGATTGCGACATAGGACTTGGACAAAAATGTACCAAGTTATTTAGAAATACCCTACTACTAAATAGTAAATAACAGCTGTAGTTGTAAGGCAGCGTAGAACTTAAGTAGTTAACAATTAGGATCAAAGTGGCTTGCAGTGTGTAAAAGTGGTTAGTTGAAATAAACAGGTACCTTACAGTATGAGATTGGCATGATGTATGTGCGTTCGATCGATTGGGTAAGAACATGTTTATGGTTATCAAACTTTTACAAATAAAAGCTATAGCTGAGAAAAATAACACACGAATAAGAACACTCAAGATATTTTGTCCAAGTCTTCCTCGGTTCTCACTGTCAGAATCGGCGACGTAGTGTTCTTTCGGATCATAATTTTGCAATGTTTTACCCATATAAATTGAAAATGGTTCTCCTTTGCGGCAGCTTTCGTCTTGGAAAGAAGCTGTTTGTTGGCCGCGGTCAAGTGATCGTTGACAAATATTTTTATGTGTTCCTGATATCCCAGATCGGAGGCAACAAGCCCCTTCAAGCTACGTACAGCAGAGATTAAATTTTCTTTTAAGTATCTATTATTGAAACACGCTACGATGGGCTTGTATGTATCCTTTGTGCGCGTAGGGACTCTCGATATAAAGTTTAGGTCCTCCTTCCTAAATTGAACACCAGCTTTCCTGGAGATCTGGTCAAGAATTTCAAATAAGTTTTCATTTCTATCCATCGGCACTCCCTTTATCTCGATATTATTTAACCGTGACCACTGATCTTTATCGTTGAGACTATATTCCATTTTCTTGAAGGACGATCGAAGCACGGATACCTCATCAACAACTTTTTCAACCTTGACGAGTCTACCTTCGATGGATTTCACTTTGTCACTTAATTCCTTCATCCAAGAGTGAGCAGTATCCACTGATGCTTTTAGGTCACTTAGGTCAGATTTCACCTCGCGCATATCAAGGACCAAGCGGTCAATCGGTGCTAACTTCTCTGAGAGCTTCCGAATTTCATCAAGTATAGTAGCCATGTCAGAAGTAGACGTCTTCGATGTCGATGCGACTGGACCAGCCTTGCACGCAGGACACTTCCACGTTGCCTTCCTTTCCGTGCCCAATTTACGAAAGCTGGCCTCAGAAACTCCAGCACACTGGTAGTCATAGTACTGTGCGCACGCTGAGCACAAAGGTCCTTCAGACAATTTGGACTGACATTTACCGCAACTAAACATCGCGACAAAAGTTATTCGGTCACTGGGTATTAAATTAACGCGTATAGATGTACGACTGCTCGCCACTATGCACGGCGGACGACTGATCGATGATTCTTTATTATATTTACTTATCTCTCAATTCTTACAGTCCTTACCAAATTTTAGGTGCTCCCTGGTGTAGGTACTCAATCCAGGGAACCATTGTTGGATCCATATGCCAGCAACTGGTTGCAAACAGCATGCCGTAATGCAGAGTCGTCGATGATACTCCCAGCGTCGGCCCCACATAACTTAGCAGGTTCGATGAGCTCATGCCGAGACGCTAATGACAAAGTTGATAATATTAAACACTAACCGTGTTACTATAAAACCCATGTTTAGGCACCTGTTTAGATAGACAATGTCTAAAGATAAACGTCTAAAATGGAAATATCATAACAGAATGGAGTTAGACAAAACTCAGACCTTACT
Organism: Crocallis elinguaria; assembly: GCA_907269065.1. NCBI lineage: Eukaryota > Metazoa > Arthropoda > Insecta > Lepidoptera > Geometridae > Crocallis > Crocallis elinguaria. The sequence goes on along the minus strand of OU026081.1, from coordinate 1,098,781 downwards.
TAAATCAATATATGTGGTTGTTCATATTTAAACACGCGATCGACTAAGGCATGTTTAGGGATTAGACGCTGCTTAACACGTGTTTAGATTGTGTTTAACTTTGTTGTGGTATAAGACCTTATTACTGTTAAACAAGGCAAAGGTGACGTGGCGGGACGGAAATTAGACAGAAGGAAAATAGGCTTACCTTGAGATTCCAGAAATGACAGGCGGAGGAGTCCGAGCGGTGGTCTTCGAAACCACAGTTTTGATCAGACGAGTCCACGGATGCGGTGTGGATGCACGCGTGATCATTTCCGGACATCACGACTTCCCAGTACTTTTTTTCCACATCTTCTGGGGTAGGCTCAGATGTGGTGGGGAAATACGTTTTTTGTACTTTGTTAGCCAACTGGAATGTTATATACGCGATTATTATATACCTACCCTATTACTTATTCTGTGGTATTACACAGCTCAGATGTTGTCACAATTTAACAGTATTGCATACTTTTACGGTTTGTATTCTATTGCTTGTTTGCATTTACAGGTGATTTACAGGGGATACAGCAATAATAATTTGAATGGAGTGGACTATGATTACCTAGGTCATTATATTCACGGGTGCTCGAAGGACACTAAAGTGTTGCCTATGACCACCTAGGTGATCATAGTGTAATAGACAAGTTTTACGAATGAAGATATGTATATGCAGCCTGTATCGATCCTTCAGGCTCAGAGAGTTGATCCTCGAAATGTTGTACATCGTCATAAAGTTGAATTCATTACAAATAAATGAAATTGAAGTGTCTATCTGTAATATCAAAATAACAGGTTTTTACTAAATGGATATGAAAGTATATACGGTACCTACAACAAAACAACCATTTTTAAAAAAAAATTCTGTCTGTTTGTTCCGGGTAATCTCCGAAACGTTTGGGCCGATTTTGACGAGACTTTCACTGGCAGATAGCTGATGTTATAAGGAGTAACTTGGGCTACTTTTATTTTGGCAAAAGAATTAAAAACATAACACATGAAATCGAATATCTCCGCGCAGGTGAAACCGTGGGCAGCAGCTAATTGTATTATGTAATAATATGTACCTTTTTGAAAGCGGCCGCATTGCATGTGCGGCCGGGCGTGACGCACTCCTCGGCCTCGGCCTCCGCGCAGACCTTCTCAATGTGCGAGTCTGGACTGTCATCATCGGCCAGCGGCAAGCCCTCAATCATGCGTTTCTGCCGCCACAGCGGTTTCTCAGCGCGAAACACAAAATTATTAAAATAGAGAGAGTTAAAAATTAGAGAAAAACAGTTAAAATTACGTTTGCAATTTTCAAAAATTTCCTGCGGCTTCGTTTTTTGACCGATCGTTCCGGGAGTGCTTTCTCCGTGCTCGCCTGGACCTCCTGCGTCCATAGGCACCGCTCCCGTCGCGCTAGCTCGCAAAAAAAATTTTCAAAACGCCACTTTTGTATAGGCAAAATTCCACCTAAGCAGTGCGGCCGCCAGGTACAAAATAACTAAGTGTGTATTGAAAGTTCATCCTAGCGCGCCGTTTGATACGTCGTTAGATCCGCCGTCCGCTGCGCTGCCCGCACCTGTAAAAAAGAACAGAAAATTATTAATTTTAGACAGTAAAATTAGAGAAAAACAGTTAAAATTACGTTTGCAATTTTCAAAAATTTCCTGCGGCTTCGTTTTTTGACCGATCGTTCCGGGAGTGCTTTCTCCGTGCTCGCCTGGACCTCCTGCGTCCATAGGCACCGCTCCCGTCGCGCTAGCTCGCAAAAAAAATTTTCAAAACGCCACTTTTGTATAGGCAATATTCCACCTAAGCAGGTCGGCCGCCAGGTACAAAATAGCTAAGTGTGTATTGAAAGTTCATCCTAGCGCATCGTTTGATACGTCGTTAGATCCGCCGTCCGCTGCGCTGCCCGCACCTGTAAAAAAGAACAGAAAATTATTAATTTTAGACAGTAAAATTAGAGAAAAACAGTTAAAATTACGTTTGCAATTTTCAAAAATTTCCTGCGGCTTCGTTTTTTGACCGATCGTTCCGGGACTGCTTTCTCCGTGCTCGCCTGGACCTCCTGCGTCCATAGGCACCGCTCCCGTCGCGCTAGCGCGCAAAAAAAATTTTCAAAACGCCACTTTTGTATAGGCAATATTCCACCTAAGCAGGTCGGCCGCCAGGTACAAAATAGCTAAGTGTGTATTGAAAGTTCATCCTAGCGCGCCGTTTGATACGTCGTTAGATCCGCCGTCCGCTGCGCTGCCCGCACCTGTAAAAAAGAACAGAAAATTATTAATTTTAGACAGTAAAATTAGAGAAAAACAGTTAAAATTACGTTTGCAATTTTCAAAAATTTCCTGCGGCTTCGTTTTTTGACCGATCGTTCCGGGACTGCTTTCTCCGTGCTCGCCTGGACCTCCTGCGTCCATAGGCACCGCTCCCGTCGCGCTAGCTCGCAAAAATTTTCAAAACGCCACTTTTGTATAGGCAAAATTCCACCTAAGCAGTGCGGCCGCCAGGTACAAAATAACTAAGTGTGTATTGAAAGTTCATCCTAGCGCGCCGTTTGATACGTCGTTAGATCCGCCGTCCGCTGCGCTGCCCGCACCTGTAAAAAAGAACAGAAAATTATTAATTTTAGACAGTAAAATTAGAGAAAAACAGTTAAAATTACGTTTGCAATTTTCAAAAATTTCCTGCGGCTTCGTTTTTTGACCGATCGTTCCGGGACTGCTTTCTCCGTGCTCGCCTGGACCTCCTGCGTCCATAGGCACCGCTCCCGTCGCGCTAGCTCGCAAAAATTTTCAAAACGCCACTTTTGTATAGGCAAAATTCCACCTAAGCAGTGCGGCCGCCAGGTACAAAATAACTAAGTGTGTATTGAAAGTTCATCCTAGCGCGCCGTTTGATACGTCGTTAGATCCGCCGTCCGCTGCGCTGCCCGCACCTGTAAAAAAGAACAGAAAATTATTAATTTTAGACAGTAAAATTAGAGAAAAACAGTTAAAATTACGTTTGCAATTTTCAAAAATTTCCTGCGGCTTCGTTTTTTGACCGATCGTTCCGGGACTGCTTTCTCCGTGCTCGCCTGGACCTCCTGCGTCCATAGGCACCGCTCCCGTCGCGCTAGCTCGCAAAAATTTTCATTTGTATAGGCAAAATTCCACCTAAGCAGTGCGGCCGCCAGGTACAAAATAACTAAGTGTGTATTGAAAGTTCATCCTAGCGCGCCGTTTGATACGTCGTTAGATCCGCCGTCCGCTGCGCTGCCCGCACCTGTAAAAAAGAACAGAAAATTATTAATTTTAGACAGTAAAATTAGAGAAAAACAGTTAAAATTACGTTTGCAATTTTCAAAAATTTCCTGCGGCTTCGTTTTTTGACCGATCGTTCCGGGACTGCTTTCTCCGTGCTCGCCTGGACCTCCTGCGTCCATAGGCACCGCTCCCGTCGCGCTAGCTCGCAAAAATTTTCAAAACGCCACTTTTGTATAGGCAAAATTCCACCTAAGCAGTGCGGCCGCCAGGTACAAAATAACTAAGTGTGTATTGAAAGTTCATCCTAGCGCGCCGTTTGATACGTCGTTAGATCCGCCGTCCGCTGCGCTGCCCGCACCTGTAAAAAAGAACAGAAAATTATTAATTTTAGACAGTAAAATTAGAGAAAAACAGTTAAAATTACGTTTGCAATTTTCAAAAATTTCCTGCGGCTTCGTTTTTTGACCGATCGTTCCGGGACTGCTTTCTCCGTGCTCGCCTGGACCTCCTGCGTCCATAGGCACCGCTCCCGTCGCGCTAGCTCGCAAAAATTTTCAAAACGCCACTTTTGTATAGGCAAAATTCCACCTAAGCAGTGCGGGGCCGCCAGGTACAAAATAACTAAGTGTGTATTGAAAGTTCATCCTAGCGCGCCGTTTGATACGTCGTTAGATCCGCCGTCCGCTGCGCTGCCCGCACCTGTAAAAAAGAACAGAAAATTATTAATTTTAGACAGTAAAATTAGAGAAAAACAGTTAAAATTACGTTTGCAATTTTCAAAAATTTCCTGCGGCTTCGTTTTTTGACCGATCGTTCCGGGACTGCTTTCTCCGTGCTCGCCTGGACCTCCTGCGTCCATAGGCACCGCTCCCGTCGCGCTAGCTCGCAAAAATTTTCAAAACGCCACTTTTGTATAGGCAAAATTCCACCTAAGCAGTGCGGCCGCCAGGTACAAAATAACTAAGTGTGTATTGAAAGTTCATCCTAGCGCGCCGTTTGATACGTCGTTAGATCCGCCGTCCGCTGCGCTGCCCGCACCTGTAAAAAAGAACAGAAAATTATTAATTTTAGACAGTAAAATTAGAGAAAAACAGTTAAAATTACGTTTGCAATTTTCAAAAATTTCCTGCGGCTTCGTTTTTTGACCGATCGTTCCGGGACTGCTTTCTCCGTGCTCGCCTGGACCTCCTGCGTCCATAGGCACCGCTCCCGTCGCGCTAGCTCGCAAAAATTTTCAAAACGCCACTTTTGTAGGGTAAAAGCCGGATAGTTGCCGCACTTTTCATAAAGGCTCTATTATTCAAAAATATGTTCTTACTGCGATTAATATAACATGTATGTCAAAACATAGGTCTTTAATCTTTTATAGGAGCCTATTTTTGTAAACATAATTAATATGGTTTTCGAGTAAATCCTGTTTTATTAGACCTCTCAAAAAAGGGATAGTTGCCTACCGTGGCGGATAGTAGCCTAACGGAAAAAATGCTTCCGGGGATACTTGCCTCGTGCAGGCCTATAGACGCCACACTATGATTTTATTAGATAGAAACAAATTTAATATCAATTTAAGTAATCCGTCTTTATTGTTTATCGATCCTTTATTAAGTATCTACTAATAAAATATTAATTAACATTATTAAATTGTAAGTAATTCAGTTTTAATGTTTTAAACTACTATAAAATAAAAATACAATAAAAAGAACCTCCAAATGCTGGCCTGTACTTAGGTCAAAGATAAAGCATTGCCATTCAACGTGGCAATGCTGCCAGTATTTTGGGAACGTCGCCTACTGAATTTCACCTAAAGAAAAAGTCTTTGCTTTATTAAAGAATTTGTAATTGCGGATAGTTGCCCCAAAGGCGACTATCCGCAAAGGTAAATAGGGCAACTATCCTTTTTGATACGGATACTTGCCATTTTTATTTGCGAAATAAATAAAAACTATTTAACAATAAAACGTAATGAACAGTGTAATTTAAACTGTAATGCGTGCAAATAAACAAAAAGTTGACTGAAACCACAGTCAGTTAAAAAAATATTCAATGGAAATTACTGACCAATATAATTTTGAGGCCCGTCAAAGTTTCGGCGCGGAAGTTTTTTGCTCACACGAACAAGACGCGTACGTCTATTCAGACGATTTACATGGCACCGAGGCCTGTGGTAGAAGGGCTTCTAATTATAGTAAAGTACTAACACCCCCAACATCCCTAACATAGTGTATTAGACACTGCGGCAAGTATCCCACTGAGGCAACTATCCGGGTAAAACCCGGATAGTTGCCGCACTTTTCAAAAAGACTCTATTATTCAAAAATATGTACTTACTGCGATTAATACAACATGTATGTCAAAACATAGGTCTTTGATCTTTAATAGGAGCCTATTTTTGTAAACATAATTAATATGGTTTTCGAGTATATCCTGTTTTATTAGACCTCTCAAAAAAGGGATAGTTGCCTACCGTGGCGGATAGTAGCCTAACGGAAAAAATGCTTCCGGGGATACTTGCCTCGTGCAGGGCTATAGAAGCCACACTATGATTTTATTAGATAGAAACAAATTTAATATCAATATATGTAATCCTTCTTTATTGTTTATTAAGTATCTACAAATAAAATATTAATTAACATTATTAAATAGTAAGTATGTCAGTTTTAATGTTTTCAACTATAAAATAAAAATACAATAAAAAGAACCTCCAAATGCTGGCCTGTACTTAGGTCAAAGATAAAGCATTGCCATTCAACGTGGCAATGCTGCCAGTATTTTGGGAACGTCGCCTACTGAATTTCACCTGAAGAAAATGTCTGATTTATTAAAGAATTTGTAATTGCGGATAGTTGCCCCAAGGGCGACTATCCGCAAAGGTAAATAGGGCAACTATCCTTTTTGATACGGATACTTGCCCTTTTTATTGGCGAAATAAATAAAAACTATATAACAATAAAACGTAATAAACAGGGTAATTTAAACTGTAATGCATGCAAATAAACAAAATCTTGACTGAAACCACAGTCAGTTAAAAAAATATTCAATGAAAATTACTGACCAATATAATTTTGACGCCCGTCAAAGTTTCGGCGCGGAAGTTTTTTGCTCACACGGACAAGACGCGTACGTCTATTCAGACTATTTACATGGCACCGAGGCCTGTGGTAGGAGGGCTTCTAATTATAGTAAAGTACTAACACCCCCAACATCCCTAACATAGTGTATTAGACACCGCGGCAAGTATCCCACTGAGGCAACTATCCGGGTTTTACCCTAGGCAAAATTCCACCTAAGCAGTGCGGGGCCGCCAGGTACAAAATAACTAAGTGTGTATTGAAAGTTCATCCTAGCGCGCCGTTTGATACGTCGTTAGATCCGCCGTCCGCTGCGCTGCCCGCACCTGTAAAAAAGAACAGAAAATTATTAATTTTAGACAGTAAAATTAGAGAAAAACAGTTAAAATTACGTTTGCAATTTTCAAAAATTTCCTGCGGCTTCGTTTTTTGACCGATCGTTCCGGGACTGCTTTCTCCGTGCTCGCCTGGACCTCCTGCGTCCATAGGCACCGCTCCCGTCGCGCTAGCTCGCAAAAAAATTTTTCAAAACGCCACTTTTGTATAGGCAATATTCCACCTAAGCAGGTCGGCCGCCAGGTACAAAATAGCTAAGTGTGTATTGAAAGTTCATCCTAGCGCGCCGTTTGATACGTCGTTAGATCCGCTGTCCGCTGCGCTGCCCGCACCTGTAAAAAAGAACAGAAAATTATTAATTTTAGACAGTAAAATTAGAGAAAAACAGTTAAAATTACGTTTGCAATTTTCAAAAATTTCCTGCGGCTTCGTTTTTTGACCGATCGTTCCGGGACTGCTTTCTCCGTGCTCGCCTGGACCTCCTGCGTCCATAGGCACCGCTCCCGTCGCGCTAGCTCGCAAAAATTTTCAAAACGCCACTTTTGTATAGGCAAAATTCCACCTAAGCAGTGCGGCCGCCAGGTACAAAATAACTAAGTGTGTATTGAAAGTTCATCCTAGCGCGCCGTTTGATACGTCGTTAGATCCGCCGTCCGCTGCGCTGCCCGCACCTGTAAAAAAGAACAGAAAATTATTAATTTTAGACAGTAAAATTAGAGAAAAACAGTTAAAATTACGTTTGCAATTTTCAAAAATTTCCTGCGGCTTCGTTTTTTGACCGATCGTTCCGGGACTGCTTTCTCCGTGCTCGCCTGGACCTCCTGCGTCCATAGGCACCGCTCCCGTCGCGCTAGCTCGCAAAAATTTTCAAAACGCCACTTTTGTATAGGCAAAATTCCACCTAAGCAGTGCGGCCGCCAGGTACAAAATAACTAAGTGTGTATTGAAAGTTCATCCTAGCGCGCCGTTTGATACGTCGTTAGATCCGCCGTCCGCTGCGCTGCCCGCACCTGTAAAAAAGAACAGAAAATTATTAATTTTAGACAGTAAAATTAGAGAAAAACAGTTAAAATTACGTTTGCAATTTTCAAAAATTTCCTGCGGCTTCGTTTTTTGACCGATCGTTCCGGGACTGCTTTCTCCGTGCTCGCCTGGACCTCCTGCGTCCATAGGCACCGCTCCCGTCGCGCTAGCTCGCAAAAATTTTCAAAACGCCACTTTTGTATAGGCAAAATTCCACCTAAGCAGTGCGGCCGCCAGGTACAAAATAACTAAGTGTGTATTGAAAGTTCATCCTAGCGCGCCGTTTGATACGTCGTTAGATCCGCCGTCCGCTGCGCTGCCCGCACCTGTAAAAAAGAACAGAAAATTATTAATTTTAGACAGTAAAATTAGAGAAAAACAGTTAAAATTACGTTTGCAATTTTCAAAAATTTCCTGCGGCTTCGTTTTTTGACCGATCGTTCCGGGACTGCTTTCTCCGTGCTCGCCTGGACCTCCTGCGTCCATAGGCACCGCTCCCGTCGCGCTAGCTCGCAAAAATTTTCAAAACGCCACTTTTGTATAGGCAAAATTCCACCTAAGCAGTGCGGCCGCCAGGTACAAAATAACTAAGTGTGTATTGAAAGTTCATCCTAGCGCGCCGTTTGATACGTCGTTAGATCCGCCGTCCGCTGCGCTGCCCGCACCTGTAAAAAAGAACAGAAAATTATTAATTTTAGACAGTAAAATTAGAGAAAAACAGTTAAAATTACGTTTGCAATTTTCAAAAATTTCCTGCGGCTTCGTTTTTTGACCGATCGTTCCGGGACTGCTTTCTCCGTGCTCGCCTGGACCTCCTGCGTCCATAGGCACCGCTCCCGTCGCGCTAGCTCGCAAAAATTTTCAAAACGCCACTTTTGTATAGGCAAAATTCCACCTAAGCAGTGCGGCCGCCAGGTACAAAATAACTAAGTGTGTATTGAAAGTTCATCCTAGCGCGCCGTTTGATACGTCGTTAGATCCGCCGTCCGCTGCGCTGCCCGCACCTGTAAAAAAGAACAGAAAATTATTAATTTTAGACAGTAAAATTAGAGAAAAACAGTTAAAATTACGTTTGCAATTTTCAAAAATTTCCTGCGGCTTCGTTTTTTGACCGATCGTTCCGGGACTGCTTTCTCCGTGCTCGCCTGGACCTCCTGCGTCCATAGGCACCGCTCCCGTCGCGCTAGCTCGCAAAAATTTTCAAAACGCCACTTTTGTATAGGCAAAATTCCACCTAAGCAGTGCGGGGCCGCCAGGTACAAAATAACTAAGTGTGTATTGAAAGTTCATCCTAGCGCGCCGTTTGATACGTCGTTAGATCCGCCGTCCGCTGCGCTGCCCGCACCTGTAAAAAAGAACAGAAAATTATTAATTTTAGACAGTAAAATTAGAGAAAAACAGTTAAAATTACGTTTGCAATTTTCAAAAATTTCCTGCGGCTTCGTTTTTTGACCGATCGTTCCGGGACTGCTTTCTCCGTGCTCGCCTGGACCTCCTGCGTCCATAGGCACCGCTCCCGTCGCGCTAGCTCGCAAAAATTTTCAAAACGCCACTTTTGTATAGGTAGGCAAAATTCCACCTAAGCAGTGCGGCCGCCAGGTACAAAATAACTAAGTGTGTATTGAAAGTTCATCCTAGCGCGCCGTTTGATACGTCGTTAGATCCGCCGTCCGCTGCGCTGCCCGCACCTGTAAAAAAGAACAGAAAATTATTAATTTTAGACAGTAAAATTAGAGAAAAACAGTTAAAATTACGTTTGCAATTTTCAAAAATTTCCTGCGGCTTCGTTTTTTGACCGATCGTTCCGGGACTGCTTTCTCCGTGCTCGCCTGGACCTCCTGCGTCCATAGGCACCGCTCCCGTCGCGCTAGCTCGCAAAAATTTTCAAAACGCCACTTGTATAGGCAAAATTCCACCTAAGCAGTGCGGCCGCCAGGTACAAAATAACTAAGTGTGTATTGAAAGTTCATCCTAGCGCGCCGTTTGATACGTCGTTAGATCCGCCGTCCGCTGCGCTGCCCGCACCTGTAAAAAAGAACAGAAAATTATTAATTTTAGACAGTAAAATTAGAGAAAAACAGTTAAAATTACGTTTGCAATTTTCAAAAATTTCCTGCGGCTTCGTTTTTTGACCGATCGTTCCGGGACTGCTTTCTCCGTGCTCGCCTGGACCTCCTGCGTCCATAGGCACCGCTCCCGTCGCGCTAGCTCGCAAAAATTTTCAAAACGCCACTTTTGTATAGGCAAAATTCCACCTAAGCAGTGCGGGGCCGCCAGGTACAAAATAACTAAGTGTGTATTGAAAGTTCATCCTAGCGCGCCGTTTGATACGTCGTTAGATCCGCCGTCCGCTGCGCTGCCCGCACCTGTAAAAAAGAACAGAAAATTATTAATTTTAGACAGTAAAATTAGAGAAAAACAGTTAAAATTACGTTTGCAATTTTCAAAAATTTCCTGCGGCTTCGTTTTTTGACCGATCGTTCCGGGAGTGCTTTCTCCGTGCTCGCCTGGACCTCCTGCGTCCATAGGCACCGCTCCCGTCGCGCTAGCTCGCAAAAAAAATTTTCAAAACGCCACTTTTGTATAGGCAAAATTCCACCTAAGCAGTGCGGCCGCCAGGTACAAAATAACTAAGTGTGTATTGAAAGTTCATCCTAGCGCGCCGTTTGATACGTCGTTAGATCCGCCGTCCGCTGCGCTGCCCGCACCTGTAAAAAAGAACAGAAAATTATTAATTTTAGACAGTAAAATTAGAGAAAAACAGTTAAAATTACGTTTGCAATTTTCAAAAATTTCCTGCGGCTTCGTTTTTTGACCGATCGTTCCGGGACTGCTTTCTCCGTGCTCGCCTGGACCTCCTGCGTCCATAGGCACCGCTCCCGTCGCGCTAGCTCGCAAAAATTTTCAAAACGCCACTTTTGTATAGGCAAAATTCCACCTAAGCAGTGCGGGGCCGCCAGGTACAAAATAACTAAGTGTGTATTGAAAGTTCATCCTAGCGCGCCGTTTGATACGTCGTTAGATCCGCCGTCCGCTGCGCTGCCCGCACCTGTAAAAAAGAACAGAAAATTATTAATTTTAGACAGTAAAATTAGAGAAAAACAGTTAAAATTACGTTTGCAATTTTCAAAAATTTCCTGCGGCTTCGTTTTTTGACCGATCGTTCCGGGAGTGCTTTCTCCGTGCTCGCCTGGACCTCCTGCGTCCATAGGCACCGCTCCCGTCGCGCTAGCTCGCAAAAAAAATTTTCAAAACGCCACTTTTGTATAGGCAAAATTCCACCTAAGCAGTGCGGCCGCCAGGTACAAAATAACTAAGTGTGTATTGAAAGTTCATCCTAGCGCGCCGTTTGATACGTCGTTAGATCCGCCGTCCGCTGCGCTGCCCGCACCTGTAAAAAAGAACAGAAAATTATTAATTTTAGACAGTAAAATTAGAGAAAAACAGTTAAAATTACGTTTGCAATTTTCAAAAATTTCCTGCGGCTTCGTTTTTTGACCGATCGTTCCGGGACTGCTTTCTCCGTGCTCGCCTGGACCTCCTGCGTCCATAGGCACCGCTCCCGTCGCGCTAGCTCGCAAAAATTTTCAAAACGCCACTTTTGTATAGGCAAAATTCCACCTAAGCAGTGCGGCCGCCAGGTACAAAATAACTAAGTGTGTATTGAAAGTTCATCCTAGCGCGCCGTTTGATACGTCGTTAGATCCGCCGTCCGCTGCGCTGCCCGCACCTGTAAAAAAGAACAGAAAATTATTAATTTTAGACAGTAAAATTAGAGAAAAACAGTTAAAATTACGTTTGCAATTTTCAAAAATTTCCTGCGGCTTCGTTTTTTGACCGATCGTTCCGGGACTGCTTTCTCCGTGCTCGCCTGGACCTCCTGCGTCCATAGGCACCGCTCCCGTCGCGCTAGCTCGCAAAAAAATTTTTCAAAACGCCACTTTTGTCCCGCTGGTAATGTCGTCAATGTCCCAATACTCGTCAGATTGTAAAAAAAGGCCAGTTACTTATTTTAAACGAGAGCTTAATGAAAGATTTTTATAGCAATATATTTAAAATAATATACTTCATAATTAAAATGGCACCATTTAGTTATATCTATAATGGTTCCGGAGAAAGGAGCTATCAAAGTTAGCGATTTTGAAATTTGTGTTTTTTGGGAAGTTTAGTAACTGAAAGTGTAGTCCTGCACACCACTTTTGTTTCCAAGTTTCACAGGACCAGGAGGCCGTTTTGGTAAGTGTGATATTTTTGTGAAACGCTCAAGTTAATTTTCTAACGTCATAACCTATAAAATTGTGCTATTTTTATTTTTAGCTTCTTATTTATGTGTATGACAGGTATTCGTACTTAAAATACCCAATCTGACCCAGTACCCGTCAGTATTTATATTATTTTGACGGTAACTGGGACATGATTAACAAAATGCGCGTAATATCGTCATAGACTATATTTTGAACCTTATTGTGCAGTGATACGGTTTGCGGTTTTATTATAGTGGAGGTGGCGGTCAGATTTTTATTTAAGTAAATTAATTGAGGGTTCCAAAAACTATTCCTTTTATTTTATTTAAAGATAATTACCTCTATAATCAATTATGGAATTACGGTTACCGATAAGACCGTCTCTATTTTTTATATAAAATTATAGTTATAATAAGTACTTACAATAAAAGTTTTCGGTTTTTCTTTTTTGTATATTTTGTAGGGGCATGCGTTACAGGTTGATATTTTGCAAGCGAGGCAAAACGCGCAATTTGGCGCTAGTCGTACCACCACCTTGCAACCGCGTGCCCGTACGGCAGCTCTTATTGTGGCGTAGTTAAAGCAATATATGACGTAACTTCGTGCGTATGACTTTCCCTGCCCAGTAGAGTGAGCACAAATATAGGACACTTAGATCGACCACTAAAATTTACATGGAATTCCCTGACCCATCATTAGTATTTTGTTAAGTAAAGTAATATTTCAAGCAAAGTAATGAGTAATATCAAATTATTTTATAAAATGTTATAATCAAATTATGTACTTTATAGCTAACGATGAAAATTACTGTTTCCATATTAATTTTTAGGTTATTTAAGTAATTCATATAATATTCAATATCATGGACGACTGAATAAGCTTCTGCAAAGCGGGAGCACGGAAACATTAATATCGCCAAGCTTAGCCTCTCTGCTGAACGGAAGCACCACCCGAATGAGCATGAAACGTAAAACGTATAACGCGTTACCTGTGACGGAAATAGCAGACCACTAATATCCATTAATGCGGTCAAAAAACGACGATCGCACTATTCGAATGGGGTGAGAAGACTCCTTTTGCTCAGGTATCTCTCAAAACTCATTCTAACTCAAATCTCTCAAAGCTCTCAAAACTCGGAGAGGCCGAACCAGGTTCGGTCAACACACCCACAAAGTGAGAGTAGTCTCACTTTGTGGGTGTGTTGACCGTCTACACCCAATGGCAGTCGAGTACGAAAAAGGCGAAGTCGCTCACCACATCGGCCGCATTAAAGCGTCCATAAATCATGAGGTGGTCGTGTACGAGAACAGGAAAGAAGACCTAAGCATACTCAAAGTACCGAAACACGACACAGCTATAGCGATGAACTTGACTACTCAGAGTGACTCGGAACTCTTACAACAGAAAGTAGCAGTTGTGATAGCCTCAGAACAGCAAAGAGGCATTCCTAAAGAGAGGAACCGGGAAAGGAGATTCAGAGGTTTTATGATCTTCATCAGCGTAGCAACACAGGGAACGAGATAAAGAGCTATCCAACCACTGGAAAGACAGGCAGCCGCTTTGGTTCAGTTTTTGAGGAATCCCCCTTGGTCCTAAACAGCCCTAAGACACACTAACGAGAGCCGACAAGGAAGAGGTCAGTCCACCTAATCACATATCAGCGTCGACGCCCTTAGACCACGCAATCAACGCTTTTATCGAGTTTCAGGCTATCGTAAGAGCAAGTAAGGAGATTAATTATATTGCCTGCCGGAACATCATGAAGTCCTTCTAGCAGGACGACTACGCTTTAACGTCCATTGAAATATATTTGATGGAATCAGGCGTTACTTTGCGGAAGTCCATTTTAAATAAGATTATATAATGTGGGTAATTTATAGTTTTAATTCCGCGATAAAGACTGTCTAATGGCCTAATTTCAATCTATACTGAATTTAACCAAACGTAACGCGCGACGCTGGACAACGAAACCTGGGTTAGTTTGTTATAAAAATAAAAAACTTTCTTGAGCTCGCAACGATGGACTTTAAAACCAGCAATTAGTATTTTTTAGTTTGTTAAAAACCCTTGGTTGGAATATGTGAACCACCTCCGGCACGGCTAGAACTCTAAACGTAGAACTCAAAAAAGTTAGTCAATTTGTTAATACAAAATGTTAGTTACTCGCAACGCTGAACTGCAATATCCTTTGTCAGTATGGTTAGTGACGCGACATTTCTCAGCATGGACCGAACTAAGACCGACCTTCGACACGTGTTTCGCCTCTACACGAGGCATCCTCAGGGCGTTGACTCGCCGTACGCTGGAACGAGAGTCCATTGAAATGACACCATAGTAGTTACAGCCCGGTGCACGAAGATAACGCTGGATGATAAGATTCTGAAGATGGCTGATATCATTTCAAAGACGCTTTGGAAAATTGGGTAGTACCGAAAATCAATTGGGTACATGGGGTTCCAGGATGCGGTAAAACAATAGGGCTGGTTGGGAACTTCGACGTAGAAAATGACGGAATAGTCACCACTACAACTGAGGCAAATAAAGATCTAAGAGAGAAGCTTGCGCACTGCATTAGACACTATGTAAAAACCAAGGTGCGGACTATGGTCTTGATCTTAGTAAATGGGTTTAAGGAGCCGGTCAGATGCAACCTTCTAATGGTTGATGAGGCTGTTATGAACCACTTTGGGGCATATTCATGGCCACTCGACCGTCAGATGTTAATAAAGATGCACTCGTCAAAGATCACAACCAATTGCCTTATATCGACAGGGAAAACCTGTTCGAGCTAAGGTACAATTGCTTAAGCCTGGTAGCAACCATCAGCCAGGAGTTATTGTGCGCAAACCTGAATCTATTGGATGTAGCGTACCTTAGTGAGACTCCAGTATACTCTTCAAGACCTCAGGTGCGCTCCCTGAAGCTGAAAATGCATAAAGATGCCCAAATACCCATCACTCTTCCTAACCCCCTGTTTCTGGTTAACACCCTGGAAGAAAAGGAATCCCTGACCAGCAAAGCAAATCAAATCTTGCAATTTAAATTTGGCCCACTTCCCGATGTTCGATTGAGCCGAAAAATTACATACATATGTAAATCGGATTACAATGCAATATAATTATATCACTGAGTTGGTCTGATAACAGAGCCGGAAGGTGGCCATAGTAACGTTGTAACGTAATGTCATAACCCCATTGAGTTTGGGGTTCGTTTGATTCTTGTAAAGCAAGTACTCTGATCCTAGACGATATTTAGGATGCCGATGATGGAACCGGAAGGTTGCTACGAGACTACAGAACCCATTACGTATTTTACAAAAAGCTTTTCTGGAAAATATATTTGTATATTTATTTATATTTTTCACAAAAAACTTGTTATTATAACAGCTTGATTAAATTGGTTTCGTTTGGTGCAATATTCTTTAATCTTTTTTTGTCCTAGGCATTCGACGCGTTTGGTTATTTTGGGTATATTTTTGCCCTATATTTTTAATTTGACGGTTATATCGCCAAAAAACAATTTAATAATGAACCTTAATACCAAGGTTACAGAGTTCAAAATAATGTTAAAAATTGACGAGTTCTGGGACATTTTGACGAAAATTAGGACAAATCTGACGGATACTGGTACAATTCACTGATTTTTCAGTTTTTCAATTATTTTAATAACTTGTGGTTTTTTTATCGTACTAAAAATATATTTACCGAAAAGAATTATAAATAAGTAATCACGTCAAAAAATTTGATATTTCTAAGTTAACAAACAGAGACGAGGCAAAGCTGCAAAGACAGCGAAATTCAGAAACTGACGAGTAATGGGACGTTTACCCTATAGGCAATATTCCACCTAAGCAGGTCGGCCGCCAGGTACAAAATAGCTAAGTGTGTATTGAAAGTTCATCCTAGCGCGCCGTTTGATACGTCGTTAGATCCGCTGTCCGCTGCGCTGCCCGCACCTGTAAAAAAGAACAGAAAATTATTAATTTTAGACAGTAAAATTAGAGAAAAACAGTTAAAATTACGTTTGCAATTTTCAAAAATTTCCTGCGGCTTCGTTTTTTGACCGATCGTTCCGGGACTGCTTTCTCCGTGCTCGCCTGGACCTCCTGCGTCCATAGGCACCGCTCCCGTCGCGCTAGCTCGCAAAAATTTTCAAAACGCCACTTTTGTATAGGCAAAATTCCACCTAAGCAGTGCGGCCGCCAGGTACAAAATAACTAAGTGTGTATTGAAAGTTCATCCTAGCGCGCCGTTTGATACGTCGTTAGATCCGCCGTCCGCTGCGCTGCCCGCACCTGTAAAAAAGAACAGAAAATTATTAATTTTAGACAGTAAAATTAGAGAAAAACAGTTAAAATTACGTTTGCAATTTTCAAAAATTTCCTGCGGCTTCGTTTTTTGACCGATCGTTCCGGGACTGCTTTCTCCGTGCTCGCCTGGACCTCCTGCGTCCATAGGCACCGCTCCCGTCGCGCTAGCTCGCAAAAATTTTCAAAACGCCACTTTTGTATAGGCAAAATTCCACCTAAGCAGTGCGGCCGCCAGGTACAAAATAACTAAGTGTGTATTGAAAGTTCATCCTAGCGCGCCGTTTGATACGTCGTTAGATCCGCCGTCCGCTGCGCTGCCCGCACCTGTAAAAAAGAACAGAAAATTATTAATTTTAGACAGTAAAATTAGAGAAAAACAGTTAAAATTACGTTTGCAATTTTCAAAAATTTCCTGCGGCTTCGTTTTTTGACCGATCGTTCCGGGACTGCTTTCTCCGTGCTCGCCTGGACCTCCTGCGTCCATAGGCACCGCTCCCGTCGCGCTAGCTCGCAAAAATTTTCAAAACGCCACTTTTGTATAGGCAAAATTCCACCTAAGCAGTGCGGCCGCCAGGTACAAAATAACTAAGTGTGTATTGAAAGTTCATCCTAGCGCGCCGTTTGTACGTCGTTAGATCCGCCGTCCGCTGCGCTGCCCGCACCTGTAAAAAAGAACAGAAAATTATTAATTTTAGACAGTAAAATTAGAGAAAAACAGTTAAAATTACGTTTGCAATTTTCAAAAATTTCCTGCGGCTTCGTTTTTTGACCGATCGTTCCGGGACTGCTTTCTCCGTGCTCGCCTGGACCTCCTGCGTCCATAGGCACCGCTCCCGTCGCGCTAGCTCGCAAAAATTTTCAAAACGCCACTTTTGTATAGGCAAAATTCCACCTAAGCAGTGCGGCCGCCAGGTACAAAATAACTAAGTGTGTATTGAAAGTTCATCCTAGCGCGCCGTTTGATACGTCGTTAGATCCGCCGTCCGCTGCGCTGCCCGCACCTGTAAAAAAGAACAGAAAATTATTAATTTTAGACAGTAAAATTAGAGAAAAACAGTTAAAATTACGTTTGCCATTTTCAAAAATTTCCTGCGGCTTCGTTTTTTGACCGATCGTTCCGGGACTGCTTTCTCCGTGCTCGCCTGGACCTCCTGCGTCCATAGGCACCGCTCCCGTCGCGCTAGCTCGCAAAAATTTTCAAAACGCCACTTTTGTATAGGCAAAATTCCACCTAAGCAGTGCGGCCGCCAGGTACAAAATAACTAAGTGTGTATTGAAAGTTTATCCTAGCGCGCCGTTTGATACGTCGTTAGATCCGCCGTCCGCTGCGCTGCCCGCACCTGTAAAAAAGAACAGAAAATTTTTAATTTTAGACAGTAAAATTAGAGAAAAACAGTTAAAATTACGTTTGCAATTTTCAAAAATTTCCTGCGGCTTCGTTTTTTGACCGATCGTTCCGGGACTGCTTTCTCCGTGCTCGCCTGGACCTCCTGCGTCCATAGGCACCGCTCCCGTCGCGCTAGCTCGCAAAAATTTTCAAAACGCCACTTTTGTATAGGCAAAATTCCACCTAAGCAGTGCGGCCGCCAGGTA
This sequence comes from Crocallis elinguaria, assembly GCA_907269065.1. Taxonomy (NCBI): domain Eukaryota; kingdom Metazoa; phylum Arthropoda; class Insecta; order Lepidoptera; family Geometridae; genus Crocallis; species Crocallis elinguaria. Next base: position 1,080,954 of record OU026081.1, on the reverse strand, counting down.
CAAAATAACTAAGTGTGTATTGAAAGTTCATCCTAGCGCGCCGTTTGATACGTCGTTAGATCCGCCGTCCGCTGCGCTGCCCGCACCTGTAAAAAAGAACAGAAAATTATTAATTTTAGACAGTAAAATTAGAGAAAAACAGTTAAAATTACGTTTGCAATTTTCAAAAATTTCCTGCGGCTTCGTTTTTTGACCGATCGTTCCGGGACTGCTTTCTCCGTGCTCGCCTGGACCTCCTGCGTCCATAGGCACCGCTCCCGTCGCGCTAGCTCGCAAAAATTTTCAAAACGCCACTTTTGTATAGGCAAAATTCCACCTAAGCAGTGCGGCCGCCAGGTACAAAATAACTAAGTGTGTATTGAAAGTTCATCCTAGCGCGCCGTTTGATACGTCGTTAGATCCGCCGTCCGCTGCGCTGCCCGCACCTGTAAAAAAGAACAGAAAATTATTAATTTTAGACAGTAAAATTAGAGAAAAACAGTTAAAATTACGTTTGCAATTTTCAAAAATTTCCTGCGGCTTCGTTTTTTGACCGATCGTTCCGGGACTGCTTTCTCCGTGCTCGCCTGGACCTCCTGCGTCCATAGGCACCGCTCCCGTCGCGCTAGCTCGCAAAAATTTTCAAAACGCCACTTTTGTATAGGCAAAATTCCACCTAAGCAGTGCGGCCGCCAGGTACAAAATAACTAAGTGTGTATTGAAAGTTCATCCTAGCGCGCCGTTTGATACGTCGTTAGATCCGCCGTCCGCTGCGCTGCCCGCACCTGTAAAAAAGAACAGAAAATTATTAATTTTAGACAGTAAAATTAGAGAAAAACAGTTAAAATTACGTTTGCAATTTTCAAAAATTTCCTGCGGCTTCGTTTTTTGACCGATCGTTCCGGGACTGCTTTCTCCGTGCTCGCCTGGACCTCCTGCGTCCATAGGCACCGCTCCCGTCGCGCTAGCTCGCAAAAATTTTCAAAACGCCACTTTTGTATAGGCAAAATTCCACCTAAGCAGTGCGGCCGCCAGGTACAAAATAACTAAGTGTGTATTGAAAGTTCATCCTAGCGCGCCGTTTGATACGTCGTTAGATCCGCCGTCCGCTGCGCTGCCCGCACCTGTAAAAAAGAACAGAAAATTATTAATTTTAGACAGTAAAATTAGAGAAAAACAGTTAAAATTACGTTTGCAATTTTCAAAAATTTCCTGCGGCTTCGTTTTTTGACCGATCGTTCCGGGACTGCTTTCTCCGTGCTCGCCTGGACCTCCTGCGTCCATAGGCACCGCTCCCGTCGCGCTAGCTCGCAAAAATTTTCAAAACGCCACTTTTGTATAGGCAAAATTCCACCTAAGCAGTGCGGCCGCCAGGTACAAAATAACTAAGTGTGTATTGAAAGTTCATCCTAGCGCGCCGTTTGATACGTCGTTAGATCCGCCGTCCGCTGCGCTGCCCGCACCTGTAAAAAAGAACAGAAAATTATTAATTTTAGACAGTAAAATTAGAGAAAAACAGTTAAAATTACGTTTGCAATTTTCAAAAATTTCCTGCGGCTTCGTTTTTTGACCGATCGTTCCGGGACTGCTTTCTCCGTGCTCGCCTGGACCTCCTGCGTCCATAGGCACCGCTCCCGTCGCGCTAGCTCGCAAAAATTTTCAAAACGCCACTTTTGTATAGGCAAAATTCCACCTAAGCAGTGCGGCCGCCAGGTACAAAATAACTAAGTGTGTATTGAAAGTTCATCCTAGCGCGCCGTTTGATACGTCGTTAGATCCGCCGTCCGCTGCGCTGCCCGCACCTGTAAAAAAGAACAGAAAATTATTAATTTTAGACAGTAAAATTAGAGAAAAACAGTTAAAATTACGTTTGCAATTTTCAAAAATTTCCTGCGGCTTCGTTTTTTGACCGATCGTTCCGGGACTGCTTTCTCCGTGCTCGCCTGGACCTCCTGCGTCCATAGGCACCGCTCCCGTCGCGCTAGCTCGCAAAAATTTTCAAAACGCCACTTTTGTATAGGCAAAATTCCACCTAAGCAGTGCGGCCGCCAGGTACAAAATAACTAAGTGTGTATTGAAAGTTCATCCTAGCGCGCCGTTTGATACGTCGTTAGATCCGCCGTCCGCTGCGCTGCCCGCACCTGTAAAAAAGAACAGAAAATTATTAATTTTAGACAGTAAAATTAGAGAAAAACAGTTAAAATTACGTTTGCAATTTTCAAAAATTTCCTGCGGCTTCGTTTTTTGACCGATCGTTCCGGGACTGCTTTCTCCGTGCTCGCCTGGACCTCCTGCGTCCATAGGCACCGCTCCCGTCGCGCTAGCTCGCAAAAATTTTCAAAACGCCACTTTTGTATAGGCAAAATTCCACCTAAGCAGTGCGGCCGCCAGGTACAAAATAACTAAGTGTGTATTGAAAGTTCATCCTAGCGCGCCGTTTGATACGTCGTTAGATCCGCCGTCCGCTGCGCTGCCCGCACCTGTAAAAAAGAACAGAAAATTATTAATTTTAGACAGTAAAATTAGAGAAAAACAGTTAAAATTACGTTTGCAATTTTCAAAAATTTCCTGCGGCTTCGTTTTTTGACCGATCGTTCCGGGACTGCTTTCTCCGTGCTCGCCTGGACCTCCTGCGTCCATAGGCACCGCTCCCGTCGCGCTAGCTCGCAAAAATTTTCAAAACGCCACTTTTGTATAGGCAAAATTCCACCTAAGCAGTGCGGCCGCCAGGTACAAAATAACTAAGTGTGTATTGAAAGTTCATCCTAGCGCGCCGTTTGATACGTCGTTAGATCCGCCGTCCGCTGCGCTGCCCGCACCTGTAAAAAAGAACAGAAAATTATTAATTTTAGACAGTAAAATTAGAGAAAAACAGTTAAAATTACGTTTGCAATTTTCAAAAATTTCCTGCGGCTTCGTTTTTTGACCGATCGTTCCGGGACTGCTTTCTCCGTGCTCGCCTGGACCTCCTGCGTCCATAGGCACCGCTCCCGTCGCGCTAGCTCGCAAAAATTTTCAAAACGCCACTTTTGTATAGGCAAAATTCCACCTAAGCAGTGCGGCCGCCAGGTACAAAATAACTAAGTGTGTATTGAAAGTTCATCCTAGCGCGCCGTTTGATACGTCGTTAGATCCGCCGTCCGCTGCGCTGCCCGCACCTGTAAAAAAGAACAGAAAATTATTAATTTTAGACAGTAAAATTAGAGAAAAACAGTTAAAATTACGTTTGCAATTTTCAAAAATTTCCTGCGGCTTCGTTTTTTGACCGATCGTTCCGGGACTGCTTTCTCCGTGCTCGCCTGGACCTCCTGCGTCCATAGGCACCGCTCCCGTCGCGCTAGCTCGCAAAAATTTTCAAAACGCCACTTTTGTATAGGCAAAATTCCACCTAAGCAGTGCGGCCGCCAGGTACAAAATAACTAAGTGTGTATTGAAAGTTCATCCTAGCGCGCCGTTTGATACGTCGTTAGATCCGCCGTCCGCTGCGCTGCCCGCACCTGTAAAAAAGAACAGAAAATTATTAATTTTAGACAGTAAAATTAGAGAAAAACAGTTAAAATTACGTTTGCAATTTTCAAAAATTTCCTGCGGCTTCGTTTTTTGACCGATCGTTCCGGGACTGCTTTCTCCGTGCTCGCCTGGACCTCCTGCGTCCATAGGCACCGCTCCCGTCGCGCTAGCTCGCAAAAATTTTCAAAACGCCACTTTTGTATAGGCAAAATTCCACCTAAGCAGTGCGGGGCCGCCAGGTACAAAATAACTAAGTGTGTATTGAAAGTTCATCCTAGCGCGCCGTTTGATACGTCGTTAGATCCGCCGTCCGCTGCGCTGCCCGCACCTGTAAAAAAGAACAGAAAATTATTAATTTTAGACAGTAAAATTAGAGAAAAACAGTTAAAATTACGTTTGCAATTTTCAAAAATTTCCTGCGGCTTCGTTTTTTGACCGATCGTTCCGGGACTGCTTTCTCCGTGCTCGCCTGGACCTCCTGCGTCCATAGGCACCGCTCCCGTCGCGCTAGCTCGCAAAAATTTTCAAAACGCCACTTTTGTATAGGCAAAATTCCACCTAAGCAGTGCGGCCGCCAGGTACAAAATAACTAAGTGTGTATTGAAAGTTCATCCTAGCGCGCCGTTTGATACGTCGTTAGATCCGCCGTCCGCTGCGCTGCCCGCACCTGTAAAAAAGAACAGAAAATTATTAATTTTAGACAGTAAAATTAGAGAAAAACAGTTAAAATTACGTTTGCAATTTTCAAAAATTTCCTGCGGCTTCGTTTTTTGACCGATCGTTCCGGGACTGCTTTCTCCGTGCTCGCCTGGACCTCCTGCGTCCATAGGCACCGCTCCCGTCGCGCTAGCTCGCAAAAATTTTCAAAACGCCACTATTGTATAGGCAAAATTCCACCTAAGCAGTGCGGCCGCCAGGTACAAAATAACTAAGTGTGTATTGAAAGTTCATCCTAGCGCGCCGTTTGATACGTCGTTAGATCCGCCGTCCGCTGCGCTGCCCGCACCTGTAAAAAAGAACAGAAAATTATTAATTTTAGACAGTAAAATTAGAGAAAAACAGTTAAAATTACGTTTGCAATTTTCAAAAATTTCCTGCGGCTTCGTTTTTTGACCGATCGTTCCGGGAGTGCTTTCTCCGTGCTCGCCTGGACCTCCTGCGTCCATAGGATTGAACTGTAATTCAGTATGTCTATGAATCTCTTTGCCTTCCTCTCTTCTAAACTATATCGCAGTAGCTCTAGTTAACTATAGTGTCTACTACGCACTATCACAAGTCTAACGTGATGTAGTCGCTCTCCTTTAGACGCACTAGTTTACTTACCATGAAGACGCTTTCAATTTTCGTGATCCACGAAAAGGGCGCAAAGTACACCCCTTCGGAGATCACGAACCCGGTATCAATGCAGGCACAGTACGTCTTCGGGTAAATGATGACGTATTCGCCCGCATATTGTATGTGCCGCTCCACGTTTACTCCATGTTGCTCCAGCATCACTGGCGGGATCATCACAATGTCACAGGGCAACCAAATGTTTTTCTTTTGTACCGCAGTAGGGCACAACGTTTCTACAACGGTGCGAAATTGGTCTGCCTGATCAGCTGAGACAGAATACCTGCGGTCAGAACAAATATTCCCGTAACATATATGGACAGATATACACGCACTTTAAAGCACGCGGGTAACATAATTATATTGTATTTCACAAACATTCGTTAGGTAGGTACTGTACAAATTGTACCCATGGTCCAAAAAAACGTCGACAAAATTATAAAGTAAAATTTTCAAAATTCGAAAATTACAAGTTTTCTTTGGTTTTACTTTTTAACAGGAGCTGCGGTATCGCCAAAGAAGTGTACCTTAAAATTTCGGTATGACGTCATACCGTTATTCAACGATACCTTCGTGTTTACAGCGCACAGAAGATTAGGATTAAACCCAATGGATTACAGTGTGTAATCTATATTAGAAGCAAGGGCCTAGGTCACTAGGCATAGAATTGTTGAAACGCTGAAGAAAATACTTCATGAGGAATGGGCCAAAATAACTGCGGAAGCGCGGAAAATCTTTGAAAATTTTTACAATTTATTTTCTGTATCAGAGCTACGGGTGGTTATTTCAAAGAATTTGTAATCATTGCTACGAAATAGTTAAATTTTTTGTATGCCTGACAATTTATAACAAATAAATAATAACCGAAAATTACTGACAAAACTGTCAACCTATTTTTGGACCACCTGTAATATTATCCATTAAAATTACTTCTGTAAGATTCCGTGAATTGCATTTTACAAAAAATGATTTTCTTAATTATAAAGCGTAACTGAGACTAGCATTTTATTTATTTTATTTATTTATTTTTATTTATTTATCATTGGAAAACTTACAGCCTATGAAATTACAGTAAATACAAAACTTAGAACTAAAAACCGGGCCAGTTACAAGTTTTCACCTATAATATAATACATTTAGAAATTACCTTAGTGCTTAGTGGCAAGAAACCGAAAATAAGAATCAATATAATGAACGATGTTAAATTACGATGCTTGACATTAATGACCAAGGATGGTCCATATGGTGAATCCAAATAGTTTACTAAGTTAGACTTACTAAGTTACAGTTACTATCACCAAGTTACACTTAAATTTGAGAACCAAAGAAGTCCGAGGCCATATGACGCCTCATCGAACGCACACTGTCAAAGAAAATATCATAATCACTAGTTTTTAGAAAGTCGTTAATGGTGGAAGAAGTCCTCCAAAAAAAGGTGTTTTGTTTGTAATTAGTTTTAACAGAAGGTACGGAAATAAGGGGTGTATATCTGGAACTAAATGTTGGAATACGTAAAGAAATCTTTCTAAGTAATTCGGCACTGTCGATCCTAGCATTAAGAATATTAAGGTAGTATGTGACATCTGCTATAGTTCGTCTTATCTGAAGCGGCAGGAAGTGATGACGCCTACAGCGCTGCTCGTAGTCATCGTCATAACATCGTGATCGAAACTGCAGGAATTTTAAAAATTTTCGTTGGATTCTTTCAATGCGCGTAATATGACACTCATAACGCGGACTCCACACTTGCGAGCAGTACTCAAGGATACTACGAACGTAGGCGCAATACAAGATCTTTAGAGTTTTGACATTGTTAAAAGGAGTAGAAACACGAATAATAAAGCCAAGCGCTTGGAACGATTTAGTAACAATGTTATCTATATGTTGGTCATACATGAGTTTAGAATCTTGTAGCACACCTAAATCCCTTATAACATTCACTCGACTTAGAATTTTGCCTTTTAAACAGTAGTTAGTATCGATATTTGTTATTTTCCTTGAGAATGTTAATGTATAACATTTATCAACGTTAAGATCAAGTTTATTATCGATACAATAACCGTTAAATCTGGAGAGATCTTCTTGTAAATCAACCGAGTCAGCGATACAAGTGATTGGTTTAAGAATTTTCATATCATCAGCGAATAAATAAAATTTTGAATGCAAAAAACAGGATCCTATATCATTAATGAAGATTATAAAAAGCAGTGGTCCTAATAATGACCCCTGCGGGACCCCAGATGGTATTCTAGTCCAAGATGATCTAAAACCATTGAGAACAACTGCCTGGGATCGGCGCTCGATATATGAGGAGTACCATCTGAACAGGTTACCATGGACTCCTGCTAACAGTAGCTTCTTGAGAAGTAATGAATGATCCAATCTATCAAACGCTTTGCTGTAGTCAGTAAATATAGCATCCACTTGGTAACCTAACGCCATTTGGTCTACTATAAATTCATTTGTAAGAACCAAATTCGATGTTGTAGAACGCCCTCTAAGGAATCCATGCTGCTCCTGTATAAAGGATGATTTTAAAGCTGCATATGTTTGAGTGAAGATAATTTTTTCAAATACTTTAGCGAAAATGCACAGTTTAGAAATAGGTCGATAGTTTTCGATTTGAGATTTTGAACCTTTTTTATGAACGGGTGACACAAGTGCAGATTTCCACACGTGGGGAACCAGACCCTCTTGAACCGATCTGGTGAAAATTATACCAAGAGGAAGAGTTAGGCTCTGGGAGCAGTTAACAATAAAAATAGGAGGAATGTCATCTGATCCAGCGGTCTTGTTAACGTCAAGAGAATTGAGTAATTTTTCAATACCCGCAAACGATATATCAATGGAGCCAATGTTTACTGGACTATCAGTGTAATGATGATGATGATGATGATACGGCCTCTGGTTGGACGAAGTTGGGGGTTCATTTGAAGCCGACTCTAGGAACGTTGACTTAAAATACTTCGAAAATAGCTCGCAGAGGCCTTCGCCTGTGTTGGCAGTATCAACACCATACGTCATAGTAGAAGGAAACGAAGAGTTTTTTGTTTTTGATTTAACAAAGGACCAAATAGCCTTCGGTGAAGTTATAATTGAAGCTTCAATTCTAGCAATATAGGAATTGTAACATTCAATCTCATAGTCCTTCGCTCGATCACGCAGCAAACAAAACGACTCATAATCAGCCTTGTTACCATACAACCTATATTTACGAATGTGTTTAAACTTTTCTGCTAGCATCTTCTTAAGACATGAATTAAACCAGGGAGGGTGTTTATTAATAATACTTATAATTTTGTGTCGAATAAATTTAGCACGCAAATCATATAAAGTTGTATAAAAGAAATCAAGGGCCTCGTCAAGCGAGCCTCTGTTATATAACTGCTGCCAGTCAATTTTGTCGAGTTCTGCACATAAACCGGAATAATCACCAGATTCATAAAAATATTTGAGTCTAGGTTTAATCGAACAAGAATTTTTACCAGAAGTGTCCAATTCTGCCAACAACGAAGGATGGTGCGCGTCCTCCGGGACTAGCGGATCTACACAAGTACTTATGTTTAAAGATAAGTTTGAGAAAATCAGGTCAAGAATGCGGTTATTGTTATTTTTAATATAATTAAATTGAGATAAATTGCACAAAGTTATGGTATCAAAAAAATTGGTAAGTGTATCACCTGACACATTCAATGGTACGAGTGGAGAGCCATGAACTTGTTGAGACCATTCAATAGATGGGAGATTAAAATCACCAACAATAAGTAGCGAGTCCTGAGGGTGATTTATAAATATGTCATGTAATTTCGTTGTAAAATGTTCTAATTGAGTCATTGCATTGAAACCTTGACCTTGATTACAAAGGTAAATACAGCAGATATGAAGTTTGTTGATCGAGTGACGCCTTCCGGGTAACGATACAGTCAGCCAAATATCCTCCGCGGACGAGCACCAGCCCGGCTCGGCGGCGGCGGCTAGCTCGCGCTTCACCGCGACGAGCACGCCGCCGCCGAGCGACTGCGATGTACGCGCGTAGTCACGGTCCCGTCTAAAAACTATATAAGAATCATCAAAAAGTTCTTCGCTCCTTACACTCGGCAATAGCCAGGTCTCCGTAAGACATATAATGTCATAATTATTAAGTTGTAAATTCCTATAAAATAAATCAGTTTTAGAACGCAGTCCCCTTACGTTTTGGTAGAAAATATTTAATTTATCCATCGTAAAAGACAAGTTTTAGAATAAAATAGACACCAGAAACCATAAGAAATAGACGGACTACTGCGAAGATAAAATAACTCTTATCAGTAAATAAAGGGATCGCACGCGCAGGCGCAGACCGACTAGCGGTGTTGTAATGAAATAATCGCGCCGAGAACGTTCGGTAGTTAATGTACGAAATTGTCCCACAAAAATTGCATAAAACAAACGAGTACCTATTTGCCATAATAGTAAGATAAAAAAGTAAAAAATATTCGACATAAACTAGTGTAGACTCCGAGTCTTCATTTAAATACATAGTATAACAATCACTTAACATCCCACAAAAGAAATCACGACGACGATAATCTATAGCTTTGTGTAATATGCAATGTAAACATGACGTCGGCGAACTATAGCAGGTAAATAGGTAAATAAGTAAGTAAATAACATGTAAACTCATAGCTATACGAGTATAGCAGTTAATGTAAATAGATTTCTTTAGATAATCACGTCCAACTAGCGAGCTATTGTGGTTTATTAATATATAGGACAACCAAGTAACTAAAATAAATTGATAAGAGGCAGATTGCGACATAGGACTTGGACAAAAATGTACCAAGTTATTTAGAAATACCCTACTACTAAATAGTAAATAACAGCTGTAGTTGTAAGGCAGCGTAGAACTTAAGTAGTTAACAATTAGGATCAAAGTGGCTTGCAGTGTGTAAAAGTGGTTAGTTGAAATAAACAGGTACCTTACAGTATGAGATTGGCATGATGTATGTGCGTTCGATCGATTGGGTAAGAACATGTTTATGGTTATCAAACTTTTACAAATAAAAGCTATAGCTGAGAAAAATAACACACGAATAAGAACACTCAAGATATTTTGTCCAAGTCTTCCTCGGTTCTCACTGTCAGAATCGGCGACGTAGTGTTCTTTCGGATCATAATTTTGCAATGTTTTACCCATATAAATTGAAAATGGTTCTCCTTTGCGGCAGCTTTCGTCTTGGAAAGAAGCTGTTTGTTGGCCGCGGTCAAGTGATCGTTGACAAATATTTTTATGTGTTCCTGATATCCCAGATCGGAGGCAACAAGCCCCTTCAAGCTACGTACAGCAGAGATTAAATTTTCTTTTAAGTATCTATTATTGAAACACGCTACGATGGGCTTGTATGTATCCTTTGTGCGCGTAGGGACTCTCGATATAAAGTTTAGGTCCTCCTTCCTAAATTGAACACCAGCTTTCCTGGAGATCTGGTCAAGAATTTCAAATAAGTTTTCATTTCTATCCATCGGCACTCCCTTTATCTCGATATTATTTAACCGTGACCACTGATCTTTATCGTTGAGACTATATTCCATTTTCTTGAAGGACGATCGAAGCACGGATACCTCATCAACAACTTTTTCAACCTTGACGAGTCTACCTTCGATGGATTTCACTTTGTCACTTAATTCCTTCATCCAAGAGTGAGCAGTATCCACTGATGCTTTTAGGTCACTTAGGTCAGATTTCACCTCGCGCATATCAAGGACCAAGCGGTCAATCGGTGCTAACTTCTCTGAGAGCTTCCGAATTTCATCAAGTATAGTAGCCATGTCAGAAGTAGACGTCTTCGATGTCGATGCGACTGGACCAGCCTTGCACGCAGGACACTTCCACGTTGCCTTCCTTTCCGTGCCCAATTTACGAAAGCTGGCCTCAGAAACTCCAGCACACTGGTAGTCATAGTACTGTGCGCACGCTGAGCACAAAGGTCCTTCAGACAATTTGGACTGACATTTACCGCAACTAAACATCGCGACAAAAGTTATTCGGTCACTGGGTATTAAATTAACGCGTATAGATGTACGACTGCTCGCCACTATGCACGGCGGACGACTGATCGATGATTCTTTATTATATTTACTTATCTCTCAATTCTTACAGTCCTTACCAAATTTTAGGTGCTCCCTGGTGTAGGTACTCAATCCAGGGAACCATTGTTGGATCCATATGCCAGCAACTGGTTGCAAACAGCATGCCGTAATGCAGAGTCGTCGATGATACTCCCAGCGTCGGCCCCACATAACTTAGCAGGTTCGATGAGCTCATGCCGAGACGCTAATGACAAAGTTGATAATATTAAACACTAACCGTGTTACTATAAAACCCATGTTTAGGCACCTGTTTAGATAGACAATGTCTAAAGATAAACGTCTAAAATGGAAATATCATAACAGAATGGAGTTAGACAAAACTCAGACCTTACTTAAATCAATATATGTGGTTGTTCATATTTAAACACGCGATCGACTAAGGCATGTTTAGGGATTAGACGCTGCTTAACACGTGTTTAGATTGTGTTTAACTTTGTTGTGGTATAAGACCTTATTACTGTTAAACAAGGCAAAGGTGACGTGGCGGGACGGAAATTAGACAGAAGGAAAATAGGCTTACCTTGAGATTCCAGAAATGACAGGCGGAGGAGTCCGAGCGGTGGTCTTCGAAACCACAGTTTTGATCAGACGAGTCCACGGATGCGGTGTGGATGCACGCGTGATCATTTCCGGACATCACGACTTCCCAGTACTTTTTTTCCACATCTTCTGGGGTAGGCTCAGATGTGGTGGGGAAATACGTTTTTTGTACTTTGTTAGCCAACTGGAATGTTATATACGCGATTATTATATACCTACCCTATTACTTATTCTGTGGTATTACACAGCTCAGATGTTGTCACAATTTAACAGTATTGCATACTTTTACGGTTTGTATTCTATTGCTTGTTTGCATTTACAGGTGATTTACAGGGGATACAGCAATAATAATTTGAATGGAGTGGACTATGATTACCTAGGTCATTATATTCACGGGTGCTCGAAGGACACTAAAGTGTTGCCTATGACCACCTAGGTGATCATAGTGTAATAGACAAGTTTTACGAATGAAGATATGTATATGCAGCCTGTATCGATCCTTCAGGCTCAGAGAGTTGATCCTCGAAATGTTGTACATCGTCATAAAGTTGAATTCATTACAAATAAATGAAATTGAAGTGTCTATCTGTAATATCAAAATAACAGGTTTTTACTAAATGGATATGAAAGTATATACGGTACCTACAACAAAACAACCATTTTTAAAAAAAAATTCTGTCTGTTTGTTCCGGGTAATCTCCGAAACGTTTGGGCCGATTTTGACGAGACTTTCACTGGCAGATAGCTGATGTTATAAGGAGTAACTTGGGCTACTTTTATTTTGGCAAAAGAATTAAAAACATAACACATGAAATCGAATATCTCCGCGCAGGTGAAACCGTGGGCAGCAGCTAATTGTATTATGTAATAATATGTACCTTTTTGAAAGCGGCCGCATTGCATGTGCGGCCGGGCGTGACGCACTCCTCGGCCTCGGCCTCCGCGCAGACCTTCTCAATGTGCGAGTCTGGACTGTCATCATCGGCCAGCGGCAAGCCCTCAATCATGCGTTTCTGCCGCCACAGCGGTTTCTCAGCGCGAAACACAAAATTATTAAAATAGAGAGAGTTAAAAATTAGAGAAAAACAGTTAAAATTACGTTTGCAATTTTCAAAAATTTCCTGCGGCTTCGTTTTTTGACCGATCGTTCCGGGAGTGCTTTCTCCGTGCTCGCCTGGACCTCCTGCGTCCATAGGCACCGCTCCCGTCGCGCTAGCTCGCAAAAAAAATTTTCAAAACGCCACTTTTGTATAGGCAAAATTCCACCTAAGCAGTGCGGCCGCCAGGTACAAAATAACTAAGTGTGTATTGAAAGTTCATCCTAGCGCGCCGTTTGATACGTCGTTAGATCCGCCGTCCGCTGCGCTGCCCGCACCTGTAAAAAAGAACAGAAAATTATTAATTTTAGACAGTAAAATTAGAGAAAAACAGTTAAAATTACGTTTGCAATTTTCAAAAATTTCCTGCGGCTTCGTTTTTTGACCGATCGTTCCGGGAGTGCTTTCTCCGTGCTCGCCTGGACCTCCTGCGTCCATAGGCACCGCTCCCGTCGCGCTAGCTCGCAAAAAAAATTTTCAAAACGCCACTTTTGTATAGGCAATATTCCACCTAAGCAGGTCGGCCGCCAGGTACAAAATAGCTAAGTGTGTATTGAAAGTTCATCCTAGCGCACCGTTTGATACGTCGTTAGATCCGCCGTCCGCTGCGCTGCCCGCACCTGTAAAAAAGAACAGAAAATTATTAATTTTAGACAGTAAAATTAGAGAAAAACAGTTAAAATTACGTTTGCAATTTTCAAAAATTTCCTGCGGCTTCGTTTTTTGACCGATCGTTCCGGGACTGCTTTCTCCGTGCTCGCCTGGACCTCCTGCGTCCATAGGCACCGCTCCCGTCGCGCTAGCTCGCAAAAATTTTCAAAACGCCACTTTTGTATAGGCAAAATTCCACCTAAGCAGTGCGGCCGCCAGGTACAAAATAACTAAGTGTGTATTGAAAGTTCATCCTAGCGCGCCGTTTGATACGTCGTTAGATCCGCCGTCCGCTGCGCTGCCCGCACCTGTAAAAAAGAACAGAAAATTATTAATTTTAGACAGTAAAATTAGAGAAAAACAGTTAAAATTACGTTTGCAATTTTCAAAAATTTCCTGCGGCTTCGTTTTTTGACCGATCGTTCCGGGACTGCTTTCTCCGTGCTCGCCTGGACCTCCTGCGTCCATAGGCACCGCTCCCGTCGCGCTAGCTCGCAAAAATTTTCAAAACGCCACTTTTGTATAGGCAAAATTCCACCTAAGCAGTGCGGCCGCCAGGTACAAAATAACTAAGTGTGTATTGAAAGTTCATCCTAGCGCGCCGTTTGATACGTCGTTAGATCCGCCGTCCGCTGCGCTGCCCGCACCTGTAAAAAAGAACAGAAAATTATTAATTTTAGACAGTAAAATTAGAGAAAAACAGTTAAAATTACGTTTGCAATTTTCAAAAATTTCCTGCGGCTTCGTTTTTTGACCGATCGTTCCGGGACTGCTTTCTCCGTGCTCGCCTGGACCTCCTGCGTCCATAGGCACCGCTCCCGTCGCGCTAGCTCGCAAAAATTTTCAAAACGCCACTTTTGTATAGGCAAAATTCCACCTAAGCAGTGCGGCCGCCAGGTACAAAATAACTAAGTGTGTATTGAAAGTTCATCCTAGCGCGCCGTTTGATACGTCGTTAGATCCGCCGTCCGCTGCGCTGCCCGCACCTGTAAAAAAGAACAGAAAATTATTAATTTTAGACAGTAAAATTAGAGAAAAACAGTTAAAATTACGTTTGCAATTTTCAAAAATTTCCTGCGGCTTCGTTTTTTGACCGATCGTTCCGGGACTGCTTTCTCCGTGCTCGCCTGGACCTCCTGCGTCCATAGGCACCGCTCCCGTCGCGCTAGCTCGCAAAAATTTTCATTTGTATAGGCAAAATTCCACCTAAGCAGTGCGGCCGCCAGGTACAAAATAACTAAGTGTGTATTGAAAGTTCATCCTAGCGCGCCGTTTGATACGTCGTTAGATCCGCCGTCCGCTGCGCTGCCCGCACCTGTAAAAAAGAACAGAAAATTATTAATTTTAGACAGTAAAATTAGAGAAAAACAGTTAAAATTACGTTTGCAATTTTCAAAAATTTCCTGCGGCTTCGTTTTTTGACCGATCGTTCCGGGACTGCTTTCTCCGTGCTCGCCTGGACCTCCTGCGTCCATAGGCACCGCTCCCGTCGCGCTAGCTCGCAAAAATTTTCAAAACGCCACTTTTGTATAGGCAAAATTCCACCTAAGCAGTGCGGCCGCCAGGTACAAAATAACTAAGTGTGTATTGAAAGTTCATCCTAGCGCGCCGTTTGATACGTCGTTAGATCCGCCGTCCGCTGCGCTGCCCGCACCTGTAAAAAAGAACAGAAAATTATTAATTTTAGACAGTAAAATTAGAGAAAAACAGTTAAAATTACGTTTGCAATTTTCAAAAATTTCCTGCGGCTTCGTTTTTTGACCGATCGTTCCGGGACTGCTTTCTCCGTGCTCGCCTGGACCTCCTGCGTCCATAGGCACCGCTCCCGTCGCGCTAGCTCGCAAAAATTTTCAAAACGCCACTTTTGTATAGGCAAAATTCCACCTAAGCAGTGCGGCCGCCAGGTACAAAATAACTAAGTGTGTATTGAAAGTTCATCCTAGCGCGCCGTTTGATACGTCGTTAGATCCGCCGTCCGCTGCGCTGCCCGCACCTGTAAAAAAGAACAGAAAATTATTAATTTTAGACAGTAAAATTAGAGAAAAACAGTTAAAATTACGTTTGCAATTTTCAAAAATTTCCTGCGGCTTCGTTTTTTGACCGATCGTTCCGGGACTGCTTTCTCCGTGCTCGCCTGGACCTCCTGCGTCCATAGGCACCGCTCCCGTCGCGCTAGCTCGCAAAAATTTTCAAAACGCCACTTTTGTATAGGCAAAATTCCACCTAAGCAGTGCGGCCGCCAGGTACAAAATAACTAAGTGTGTATTGAAAGTTCATCCTAGCGCGCCGTTTGATACGTCGTTAGATCCGCCGTCCGCTGCGCTGCCCGCACCTGTAAAAAAGAACAGAAAATTATTAATTTTAGACAGTAAAATTAGAGAAAAACAGTTAAAATTACGTTTGCAATTTTCAAAAATTTCCTGCGGCTTCGTTTTTTGACCGATCGTTCCGGGACTGCTTTCTCCGTGCTCGCCTGGACCTCCTGCGTCCATAGGCACCGCTCCCGTCGCGCTAGCTCGCAAAAATTTTCAAAACGCCACTTTTGTATAGGCAAAATTCCACCTAAGCAGTGCGGCCGCCAGGTACAAAATAACTAAGTGTGTATTGAAAGTTCATCCTAGCGCGCCGTTTGATACGTCGTTAGATCCGCCGTCCGCTGCGCTGCCCGCACCTGTAAAAAAGAACAGAAAATTATTAATTTTAGACAGTAAAATTAGAGAAAAACAGTTAAAATTACGTTTGCAATTTTCAAAAATTTCCTGCGGCTTCGTTTTTTAACCGATCGTTCCGGGACTGCTTTCTCCGTGCTCGCCTGGACCTCCTGCGTCCATAGGCACCGCTCCCGTCGCGCTAGCTCGCAAAAATTTTCAAAACGCCACTATTGTATAGGCAAAATTCCACCTAAGCAGTGCGGCCGCCAGGTACAAAATAACTAAGTGTGTATTGAAAGTTCATCCTAGCGCGCCGTTTGATACGTCGTTAGATCCGCCGTCCGCTGCGCTGCCCGCACCTGTAAAAAAGAACAGAAAATTATTAATTTTAGACAGTAAAATTAGAGAAAAACAGTTAAAATTACGTTTGCAATTTTCAAAAATTTCCTGCGGCTTCGTTTTTTGACCGATCGTTCCGGGAGTGCTTTCTCCGTGCTCGCCTGGACCTCCTGCGTCCATAGGATTGAACTGTAATTCAGTATGTCTATGAATCTCTTTGCCTTCCTCTCTTCTAAACTATATCGCAGTAGCTCTAGTTAACTATAGTGTCTACTACGCACTATCACAAGTCTAACGTGATGTAGTCGCTCTCCTTTAGACGCACTAGTTTACTTACCATGAAGACGCTTTCAATTTTCGTGATCCACGAAAAGGGCGCAAAGTACACCCCTTCGGAGATCACGAACCCGGTATCAATGCAGGCACAGTACGTCTTCGGGTAAATGATGACGTATTCGCCCGCATATTGTATGTGCCGCTCCACGTTTACTCCATGTTGCTCCAGCATCACTGGCGGGATCATCACAATGTCACAGGGCAACCAAATGTTTTTCTTTTGTACCGCAGTAGGGCACAACGTTTCTACAACGGTGCGAAATTGGTCTGCCTGATCAGCTGAGACAGAATACCTGCGGTCAGAACAAATATTCCCGTAACATATATGGACAGATATACACGCACTTTAAAGCACGCGGGTAACATAATTATATTGTATTTCACAAACATTCGTTAGGTAGGTACTGTACAAATTGTACCCATGGTCCAAAAAAACGTCGACAAAATTATAAAGTAAAATTTTCAAAATTCGAAAATTACAAGTTTTCTTTGGTTTTACTTTTTAACAGGAGCTGCGGTATCGCCAAAGAAGTGTACCTTAAAATTTCGGTATGACGTCATACCGTTATTCAACGATACCTTCGTGTTTACAGCGCACAGAAGATTAGGATTAAACCCAATGGATTACAGTGTGTAATCTATATTAGAAGCAAGGGCCTAGGTCACTAGGCATAGAATTGTTGAAACGCTGAAGAAAATACTTCATGAGGAATGGGCCAAAATAACTGCGGAAGCGCGGAAAATCTTTGAAAATTTTTACAATTTATTTTCTGTATCAGAGCTACGGGTGGTTATTTCAAAGAATTTGTAATCATTGCTACGAAATAGTTAAATTTTTTGTATGCCTGACAATTTATAACAAATAAATAATAACCGAAAATTACTGACAAAACTGTCAACCTATTTTTGGACCACCTGTAATATTATCCATTAAAATTACTTCTGTAAGATTCCGTGAATTGCATTTTACAAAAAATGATTTTCTTAATTATAAAGCGTAACTGAGACTAGCATTTTATTTATTTTATTTATTTATTTTTATTTATTTATCATTGGAAAACTTACAGCCTATGAAATTACAGTAAATACAAAACTTAGAACTAAAAACCGGGCCAGTTACAAGTTTTCACCTATAATATAATACATTTAGAAATTACCTTAGTGCTTAGTGGCAAGAAACCGAAAATAAGAATCAATATAATGAACGATGTTAAATTACGATGCTTGACATTAATGACCAAGGATGGTCCATATGGTGAATCCAAATAGTTTACTAAGTTAGACTTACTAAGTTACAGTTACTATCACCAAGTTACACTTAAATTTGAGAACCAAAGAAGTCCGAGGCCATATGACGCCTCATCGAACGCACACTGTCAAAGAAAATATCATAATCACTAGTTTTTAGAAAGTCGTTAATGGTGGAAGAAGTCCTCCAAAAAAAGGTGTTTTGTTTGTAATTAGTTTTAACAGAAGGTACGGAAATAAGGGGTGTATATCTGGAACTAAATGTTGGAATACGTAAAGAAATCTTTCTAAGTAATTCGGCACTGTCGATCCTAGCATTAAGAATATTAAGGTAGTATGTGACATCTGCTATAGTTCGTCTTATCTGAAGCGGCAGGAAGTGATGACGCCTACAGCGCTGCTCGTAGTCATCGTCATAACATCGTGATCGAAACTGCAGGAATTTTGAAAATTTTCGTTGGATTCTTTCAATGCGCGTAATATGACACTCATAACGCGGACTCCACACTTGCGAGCAGTACTCAAGGATACTACGAACGTAGGCGCAATACAAGATCTTTAGAGTTTTGACATTGTTAAAAGGAGTAGAAACACGAATAATAAAGCCAAGCGCTTGGAACGATTTAGTAACAATGTTATCTATATGTTGGTCATACATGAGTTTAGAATCTTGTAGCACACCTAAATCCCTTATAACATTCACTCGACTTAGAATTTTGCCTTTTAAACAGTAGTTAGTATCGATATTTGTTATTTTCCTTGAGAATGTTAATGTATAACATTTATCAACGTTAAGATCAAGTTTATTATCGATACAATAACCGTTAAATCTGGAGAGATCTTCTTGTAAATCAACCGAGTCAGCGATACAAGTGATTGGTTTAAGAATTTTCATATCATCAGCGAATAAATAAAATTTTGAATGCAAAAAACAGGATCCTATATCATTAATGAAGATTATAAAAAGCAGTGGTCCTAATAATGACCCCTGCGGGACCCCAGATGGTATTCTAGTCCAAGATGATCTAAAACCATTGAGAACAACTGCCTGGGATCGGCGCTCGATATATGAGGAGTACCATCTGAACAGGTTACCATGGACTCCTGCTAACAGTAGCTTCTTGAGAAGTAATGAATGATCCAATCTATCAAACGCTTTGCTGTAGTCAGTAAATATAGCATCCACTTGGTAACCTAACGCCATTTGGTCTACTATAAATTCATTTGTAAGAACCAAATTCGATGTTGTAGAACGCCCTCTAAGGAATCCATGCTGCTCCTGTATAAAGGATGATTTTAAAGCTGCATATGTTTGAGTGAAGATAATTTTTTCAAATACTTTAGCGAAAATGCACAGTTTAGAAATAGGTCGATAGTTTTCGATTTGAGATTTTGAACCTTTTTTATGAACGGGTGACACAAGTGCAGATTTCCACACGTGGGGAACCAGACCCTCTTGAACCGATCTGGTGAAAATTATACCAAGAGGAAGAGTTAGGCTCTGGGAGCAGTTAACAATAAAAATAGGAGGAATGTCATCTGATCCAGCGGTCTTGTTAACGTCAAGAGAATTGAGTAATTTTTCAATACCCGCAAACGATATATCAATGGAGCCAATGTTTACTGGACTATCAGTGTAATGATGATGATGATGATGATACGGCCTCTGGTTGGACGAAGTTGGGGGTTCATTTGAAGCCGACTCTAGGAACGTTGACTTAAAATACTTCGAAAATAGCTCGCAGAGGCCTTCGCCTGTGTTGGCAGTATCAACACCATACGTCATAGTAGAAGGAAACGAAGAGTTTTTTGTTTTTGATTTAACAAAGGACCAAATAGCCTTCGGTGAAGTTATAATTGAAGCTTCAATTCTAGCAATATAGGAATTGTAACATTCAATCTCATAGTCCTTCGCTCGATCACGCAGCAAACAAAACGACTCATAATCAGCCTTGTTACCATACAACCTATATTTACGAATGTGTTTAAACTTTTCTGCTAGCATCTTCTTAAGACATGAATTAAACCAGGGAGGGTGTTTATTAATAATACTTATAATTTTGTGTCGAATAAATTTAGCACGCAAATCATATAAAGTTGTATAAAAGAAATCAAGGGCCTCGTCAAGCGAGCCTCTGTTATATAACTGCTGCCAGTCAATTTTGTCGAGTTCTGCACATAAACCGGAATAATCACCAGATTCATAAAAATATTTGAGTCTAGGTTTAATCGAACAAGAATTTTTACCAGAAGTGTCCAATTCTGCCAACAACGAAGGATGGTGCGCGTCCTCCGGGACTAGCGGATCTACACAAGTACTTATGTTTAAAGATAAGTTTGAGAAAATCAGGTCAAGAATGCGGTTATTGTTATTTTTAATATAATTAAATTGAGATAAATTGCACAAAGTTATGGTATCAAAAAAATTGGTAAGTGTATCACCTGACACATTCAATGGTACGAGTGGAGAGCCATGAACTTGTTGAGACCATTCAATAGATGGGAGATTAAAATCACCAACAATAAGTAGCGAGTCCTGAGGGTGATTTATAAATATGTCATGTAATTTCGTTGTAAAATGTTCTAATTGAGTCATTGCATTGAAACCTTGACCTTGATTACAAAGGTAAATACAGCAGATATGAAGTTTGTTGATCGAGTGACGCCTTCCGGGTAACGATACAGTCAGCCAAATATCCTCCGCGGACGAGCACCAGCCCGGCTCGGCGGCGGCGGCTAGCTCGCGCTTCACCGCGACGAGCACGCCGCCGCCGAGCGACTGCGATGTACGCGCGTAGTCACGGTCCCGTCTAAAAACTATATAAGAATCATCAAAAAGTTCTTCGCTCCTTACACTCGGCAATAGCCAGGTCTCCGTAAGACATATAATGTCATAATTATTAAGTTGTAAATTCCTATAAAATAAATCAGTTTTAGAACGCAGTCCCCTTACGTTTTGGTAGAAAATATTTAATTTATCCATCGTAAAAGACAAGTTTTAGAATAAAATAGACACCAGAAACCATAAGAAATAGACGGACTACTGCGAAGATAAAATAACTCTTATCAGTAAATAAAGGGATCGCACGCGCAGGCGCAGACCGACTAGCGGTGTTGTAATGAAATAATCGCGCCGAGAACGTTCGGTAGTTAATGTACGAAATTGTCCCACAAAAATTGCATAAAACAAACGAGTACCTATTTGCCATAATAGTAAGATAAAAAAGTAAAAAATATTCGACATAAACTAGTGTAGACTCCGAGTCTTCATTTAAATACATAGTATAACAATCACTTAACATCCCACAAAAGAAATCACGACGACGATAATCTATAGCTTTGTGTAATATGCAATGTAAACATGACGTCGGCGAACTATAGCAGGTAAATAGGTAAATAAGTAAGTAAATAACATGTAAACTCATAGCTATACGAGTATAGCAGTTAATGTAAATAGATTTCTTTAGATAATCACGTCCAACTAGCGAGCTATTGTGGTTTATTAATATATAGGACAACCAAGTAACTAAAATAAATTGATAAGAGGCAGATTGCGACATAGGACTTGGACAAAAATGTACCAAGTTATTTAGAAATACCCTACTACTAAATAGTAAATAACAGCTGTAGTTGTAAGGCAGCGTAGAACTTAAGTAGTTAACAATTTATGATTAAACGAACTATGTGAAGTTCTATCATAATTATCCGAAGCACCTCGTACGAAGAGATAAGTATCCTGGAATAAATATATTATTTACAATGTAGTATCGCATAGTTGCCACCGCTCATGCACTGTTGTTGAAAGTTAGTAGAATTAAAGATTTTTTATATGGCCACCCCACCGCCATCTTACTCTTCCCGCCAGTCGTATCCGTCATTTAGTTTAGAGTACCTATGGCTACAATTGCGTGATATTACCCAGAAGTGTATTCGGGTAACATAGGTTAGCTATGGGGATGGGTGGGTGATTGATACTTATCTCTTCGTACGAGGTGCTTCGGATAATTATGATAGAACTTCACATAGTTCGTTTAATCATAAATTATCCTTGCACCTCGTACTCGAGATAAGTATCCTGGAATAAATATATTATTTACAATGTAGAGGTTGAGAGTTATTTTTGGGTAATATCACCGCTGGCATATAAAAAAGAAAAAAGACTGATTGCTATCATGTAGCAGTCTTTATTACAAACAAAAAACAATCATGTATGTACTTCTCTCATAATTATAACATATCTATAATCAGTAGGAAATCACACGTAATATGAGCTATCTATTTAGCTTATTATCTTATACATTTCGTTTACAGAACTTTAATATGTAATCTAGATAGTTAGTAAACGTAATTTAAATATTATTAAAGACTGCTCTGGCTAAGGTAGTTTGATCATTGTCAAACAAAATTGACCTTTGATAGAAACGACCAAATGTGGCCGAAGTGCCACTCCACCCTGCTGTCTTTCTAATGACGTCTATGTTGACGCCCAATTGATGGGCTCTAGAGGTAGACGCGTGTCGGGTGGAGTGTGCTGTGAATATATTCACATCAATACCGCAATCTTTAAGTGTGGCCTTTATCCACCGGCTGATTGTTTGTGTGGTTACCGCCTTGTGAGGTTTCTTAAAACCAATGAAAAGGTTATTGTTTTTACGAAGTGAGGCTGTTTGCTGAATGTACGAAATTAGCGTTTTAGCTGGACAAATCTGAGGTCTATCGTTGAAAAAAGGAATGCAAAGAACTGGTTGATTTATGCCTGCTTTTGAGGTTTTTATTAAATCGGGTATTTTAATATTAATTTTTGTTTCTGTGTATTCAATATTGCTTACTTTGATTGTATGTATTGTCTGTACTCTTTGAGCAGTTGCGAGGGCTAGCAATGTGGCGCATTTTTTAGTAAGTCTCTCAAGTGGAAGCGTTTCATTAGGGTACCATGTATTCAAGAAGTCCAATACCTGTGACGTATCCCAGGTTACATTGTGTTTCGGTGCAGGGGGACGTATCCTAAATACTCCTTTGTAAAATCTTTTTACTCTGTCGTCCGTGGAAATGTGTGGACCTATTAGAAGGGACAATGCCCCACTGTAGCTATTGAGTGTACCGTATTGGACACCAGACTGAAAAATTTGTGTTAAAAAATACAGGACTGTGGGTACCGAAGCTTCAAAGATTTCGCGACCGTTATTTAAACAGAAAATGTGCCATCGCTTTAAGCATACGTCGTACTGCTTGATAGAGTTGGGGCTCAGGGATGCCAACATGATGTCGATTGATGATGGGGGCACACTTCGCCTCAGCAGCGCCGTCCGCACAAGACTCCGGCAGCCAGGGTAAGATTGCTGTGAATCTTGCCCTTGCTGGAATGCAGGATTGCGTAGGCTGCCAATAGGATGCCCTTTGCCTAGTCTGTTTTAATTTTTCGCAGGGTTTTTAAGATGATTGAAAACGGCGGGAATGCATTGAAGAACCACGACGACCAGTCTATTGTGAAAGCATCGATTGTAAGCGCGTCTGGGTCTCTCTGCCAAGATACATATAAGTTGCATTTTTTATTAATGCGGCTGGCAAATAGGTCAATTTGAGGGATCCGAACTTAGTCTTTATCGTTTTAAACGCATTATCCCCCAGTTCCCACTCGATATCAGGATGCGAGCGTCTTGATTCCCTCTCTGCTATTGCGTTGTCAGCTGACTTAATGTATGAAGCGATTACTATAATCCTACGATGTTCACACCATTGCCAAAGGCTTTTATGTGGGAATTGAATACCACCCATTCTGTTTATGCTAATAGCAGTAGAGTTATCTATACGCATTAAAATTTGGCAATCCGAGTAATTTTTGGTAAAAATTTTGAGGGTAATGAAGGCGGCTAAAAGTTCGAGTTGGTTAATATGGAGTTTTCATTCTTCGCTAGACCACAGCCCACTGGCAGTTTGTTCCCCACATGCGCCCCCCCCCCCCCCTGTCGTTGAGGCGTCAGGTTACAACTCTAAACGGAAAATGTCATCTCTTATCTTTTTCGTGCGCAGGGAATTTTTTGAAGCCACCATTCAAGGTCAAAATGCAGTGAGTTAGGAATTTGCATAATTTTGTCATAGACGTCGTGACTAGAGCTGTAAAAGTAACGAGAAATCGAGTACTCGTATGTATTCGTTACTGAAATCAACAGTACTCGTTACTTTAGTATCGTTACTATTCTCGTTACTTTTGATACAATCTCGTACTAGCACGAAACATCGCACCGAGTCCTGTTGGTTGGTATCATTGTATTCATTGGTATGATTTCGTTCGTATTATATACTCTCGTCTTGTTATACATTTATATATAGTGAATGACATTATTGGCACAAAGTAACACCAAAACAAAACCTTAGTAAAATAATGAAATCAAAAATTTGAAAATAACAGTAGGTATTTTAAGGAAAGCAATCCCTTGTTCATAATATTATATAAAAATTAGTTTTAGGAAAAAGCGGGAACTGACTTGCGAAAATGTCGTGAAATTATGGAATATTATCACCCATTTTTTCACCCTTAGAGATGGTATTCCTACATAAAATGTATGGAACCCTACTCATGAAAAATTAATCATTCAAATCGGTCGACAAATGGCGGAGATAGAGAGTAACATCGTCACAAAAAAATACAGGTGAATTGAGAACCCTTCTGCTCCATGTTTTGAAGTTGGATAAAAATATGAACAATACGAAGCCACGATGCTTATTTCTCACTCGCATTCATTCTATCGCTGGACAAACCGTTTCAGTTCACGCATCATGCGTTGTATTCGTTCGAATAACGAATCAAACTGACATCATACGAAACATACGAGTAACGAATTGAATTTGTAAGTAACGATTCGTTACTTCGAATCTGGCGATGCACTCGTTACTCGGTAACGGTTTCTTACAGCTCTATTCGTGACCAAGTAAGTTGAGATATTTACAGCGCTCTAGCTGTTTTGTGTATAGCCATCCGTACTCGATAGCGGGACAAGCGGACACTAGTAGGCCCACTAGTTATGCACTTATTTTGCGTGATGTAAGTTTCATGAATTTTAGAATTTCGGATGATATTCTCTCTCGTTTGTCCTTCGGTAATTTGACAATTAACTCGTGTGAGTCGATAATATAACCGAGGTATTTACATGAAGTGGAAGGAGTCAAGACGCTCTTGTTGAAGTTAACTGCAAATCCTAAGCTTGTAAGCAATTTGTTTGTGATTTCTACGTTATCGAGGCAGTTTTTACGTGAATCGGTTACAGGTATCATTATTTTCGTGAACACATAAGGTGCTATGTTTAAGCCAAAGGGCAGTGTGTTAGATTCATACAAGGTGTTATTGAGCATAAATCTTAGATACTTTCTAGACTGTATTTTAAGTAAGAAATAGGCATCCTTGAGGTCTAGTGTTGCCATTAGACAGTCTTTGGATGCCATTTTCAAGACTGTACGTAAGTCTTCGAGCTTAAAATGGTCAGTTCTAATATGTTTGTTTAGTTGTTTTAAGTTTAGAATGAACGCATCTTCCTGTATGGTTTTGGTCTTAAAAATACCCTAGACACAAATTGATTGCAGCAAGGTTCGCATTCTGAAATAGCACCAACTTTTAATAGTTCATATATGGCTTCATTGAACTGTGATAGTTGTTTAGGTGTATAATTTGGCATTTTAGGCGGACAAGCTTGGACCACTGGCCAAGAGAATTCTATTCTGTAGCCGGAGATCCAAGACAGGATTGTTTTGTCGTTGGTGATTTGTGTCCACTGATTGTAAAATGAGGCTAAGCGCCCCGAAAATTTTACCTCTTCTAAGACCGGCGATAGGTGTCTGTTGCAGACGACTTGCAAGTTCCCTGTGTATTTGTTGTGAGGCAGTCCAAGAACAGCTCGAAAACATTTTTGGTGGTAGGCAATGTTTGCGAATGCGATGAGTCAGTCCATAGATCAGCTCGAGTTGCATTTGCTTTAACATGCCGAGTTTCTATGAGCGAAACTTTTTAGTGAAGGTAGAAAAAATACGGTGAGGCAGTCCAAAGATCAGCTCGATTGCATTTTATCGTAAGATATTAATTTCACATTTAATACGGGGGTACCTTGATAAGTAAAATGCGGTGAGGCAGTCCAAAGATCAGCTCGATTGCATTTTATCGTAAGATATTAATTTCACATTTAATACGGGGGTACCTTGATAAGTAAAATGCGGTGAGGCAGTCCAAAGATCAGCTCGATTGCATTTTATCGTAAGATATTAATTTCACATTTAATACGGGGGTACCTTGATAAGTAAAATGCGGTGAGGCAGTCCAAAGATCAGCTCGATTGCATTTTATCGTAAGATATTAATTTCACATTTCATACGGGGGTACCTTGATAAGTAAAATGCGGTGAGGCAGTCCAAAGATCAGCTCGATTGCATTATATCGTAAGATATTAATTTCACATTTAAAACGGGGGTACCTTGATAAGTAAAATGCGGTGAGGCAGTCCAAAGATCAGCTCGATTGCATTTTATCTTGAGATATTAATTTCACGTTGAATAAGGGGGTACTTCGGTAAATAAAATGCTGTGAGGCAGTCCAGAGATCAGCTCGAGTGCATTTTATCATACTACTTTTATTTAAAATTTTAAAAGAGGGGTAGGTAAATAAATGCGGTGAGACAGTCCAAAGATCAGCTCGAATGCATTTTTTCCTACGAGATTAGCCAATTTAGTTGGTCATATAAATAAGTAAGTAACTGGTAAATACCTTCAATGTCATTCTTGGAGTTTGTTTGAAGATGACGACGTCGATGCCTTTTGTTTATGCGTCGTTTCAGTTTCTTTTTTATTTGATCACTAATATGGTCGAGATCACTGTCGCGTTTACGTTTCGGCATTGGAAGTGAGTTTGAGTGCGCAAAAATAGTGTTGAACGGTTGAGCACTAAACTGCGAATGACGGATACGACTGGCGGGAAGAGTAAGATGGCGGTGGGGTGGCCATATAAAAAATCTTTAATTCTACTAACTTTCAACAACAGTGCATGAGCGGTGGCAACTATGCGATACTACATTGTAAATAATATATTTATTCCAGGATACTTATCTCGAGTACGAGGTGCAAGGATAATTAGGATCAAAGTGGCTTGCAGTGTGTAAAAGTGGTTAGTTGAAATAAACAGGTACCTTACAGTATGAGATTGGCATGATGTATGTGCGTTCGATCGATTGGGTAAGAACATGTTTATGGTTATCAAACTTTTACAAATAAAAGCTATAGCTGAGAAAAATAACACACGAATAAGAACACTCAAGATATTTTGTCCAAGTCTTCCTCGGTTCTCACTGTCAGAATCGGCGACGTAGTGTTCTTTCGGATCATAATTTTGCAATGTTTTACCCATATAAATTGAAAATGGTTCTCCTTTGCGGCAGCTTTCGTCTTGGAAAGAAGCTGTTTGTTGGCCGCGGTCAAGTGATCGTTGACAAATATTTTTATGTGTTCCTGATATCCCAGATCGGAGGCAACAAGCCCCTTCAAGCTACGTACAGCAGAGATTAAATTTTCTTTTAAGTATCTATTATTGAAACACGCTACGATGGGCTTGTATGTATCCTTTGTGCGCGTAGGGACTCTCGATATAAAGTTTAGGTCCTCCTTCCTAAATTGAACACCAGCTTTCCTGGAGATCTGGTCAAGAATTTCAAATAAGTTTTCATTTCTATCCATCGGCACTCCCTTTATCTCGATATTATTTAACCGTGACCACTGATCTTTATCGTTGAGACTATATTCCATTTTCTTGAAGGACGATCGAAGCACGGATACCTCATCAACAACTTTTTCAACCTTGACGAGTCTACCTTCGATGGATTTCACTTTGTCACTTAATTCCTTCATCCAAGAGTGAGCAGTATCCACTGATGCTTTTAGGTCACTTAGGTCAGATTTCACCTCGCGCATATCAAGGACCAAGCGGTCAATCGGTGCTAACTTCTCTGAGAGCTTCCGAATTTCATCAAGTATAGTAGCCATGTCAGAAGTAGACGTCTTCGATGTCGATGCGACTGGACCAGCCTTGCACGCAGGACACTTCCACGTTGCCTTCCTTTCCGTGCCCAATTTACGAAAGCTGGCCTCAGAAACTCCAGCACACTGGTAGTCATAGTACTGTGCGCACGCTGAGCACAAAGGTCCTTCAGACAATTTGGACTGACATTTACCGCAACTAAACATCGCGACAAAAGTTATTCGGTCACTGGGTATTAAATTAACGCGTATAGATGTACGACTGCTCGCCACTATGCACGGCGGACGACTGATCGATGATTCTTTATTATATTTACTTATCTCTCAATTCTTACAGTCCTTACCAAATTTTAGGTGCTCCCTGGTGTAGGTACTCAATCCAGGGAACCATTGTTGGATCCATATGCCAGCAACTGGTTGCAAACAGCATGCCGTAATGCAGAGTCGTCGATGATACTCCCAGCGTCGGCCCCACATAACTTAGCAGGTTCGATGAGCTCATGCCGAGACGCTAATGACAAAGTTGATAATATTAAACACTAACCGTGTTACTATAAAACCCATGTTTAGGCACCTGTTTAGATAGACAATGTCTAAAGATAAACGTCTAAAATGGAAATATCATAACAGAATGGAGTTAGACAAAACTCAGACCTTACTTAAATCAATATATGTGGTTGTTCATATTTAAACACGCGATCGACTAAGGCATGTTTAGGGATTAGACGCTGCTTAACACGTGTTTAGATTGTGTTTAACTTTGTTGTGGTATAAGACCTTATTACTGTTAAACAAGGCAAAGGTGACGTGGCGGGACGGAAATTAGACAGAAGGAAAATAGGCTTACCTTGAGATTCCAGAAATGACAGGCGGAGGAGTCCGAGCGGTGGTCTTCGAAACCACAGTTTTGATCAGACGAGTCCACGGATGCGGTGTGGATGCACGCGTGATCATTTCCGGACATCACGACTTCCCAGTACTTTTTTTCCACATCTTCTGGGGTAGGCTCAGATGTGGTGGGGAAATACGTTTTTTGTACTTTGTTAGCCAACTGGAATGTTATATACGCGATTATTATATACCTACCCTATTACTTATTCTGTGGTATTACACAGCTCAGATGTTGTCACAATTTAACAGTATTGCATACTTTTACGGTTTGTATTCTATTGCTTGTTTGCATTTACAGGTGATTTACAGGGGATACAGCAATAATAATTTGAATGGAGTGGACTATGATTACCTAGGTCATTATATTCACGGGTGCTCGAAGGACACTAAAGTGTTGCCTATGACCACCTAGGTGATCATAGTGTAATAGACAAGTTTTACGAATGAAGATATGTATATGCAGCCTGTATCGATCCTTCAGGCTCAGAGAGTTGATCCTCGAAATGTTGTACATCGTCATAAAGTTGAATTCATTACAAATAAATGAAATTGAAGTGTCTATCTGTAATATCAAAATAACAGGTTTTTACTAAATGGATATGAAAGTATATACGGTACCTACAACAAAACAACCATTTTTAAAAAAAAATTCTGTCTGTTTGTTCCGGGTAATCTCCGAAACGTTTGGGCCGATTTTGACGAGACTTTCACTGGCAGATAGCTGATGTTATAAGGAGTAACTTGGGCTACTTTTATTTTGGCAAAAGAATTAAAAACATAACACATGAAATCGAATATCTCCGCGCAGGTGAAACCGTGGGCAGCAGCTAATTGTATTATGTAATAATATGTACCTTTTTGAAAGCGGCCGCATTGCATGTGCGGCCGGGCGTGACGCACTCCTCGGCCTCGGCCTCCGCGCAGACCTTCTCAATGTGCGAGTCTGGACTGTCATCATCGGCCAGCGGCAAGCCCTCAATCATGCGTTTCTGCCGCCACAGCGGTTTCTCAGCGCGAAACACAAAATTATTAAAATAGAGAGAGTTAAAAATTAGAGAAAAACAGTTAAAATTACGTTTGCAATTTTCAAAAATTTCCTGCGGCTTCGTTTTTTGACCGATCGTTCCGGGAGTGCTTTCTCCGTGCTCGCCTGGACCTCCTGCGTCCATAGGCACCGCTCCCGTCGCGCTAGCTCGCAAAAAAAATTTTCAAAACGCCACTTTTGTATAGGCAAAATTCCACCTAAGCAGTGCGGCCGCCAGGTACAAAATAACTAAGTGTGTATTGAAAGTTCATCCTAGCGCGCCGTTTGATACGTCGTTAGATCCGCCGTCCGCTGCGCTGCCCGCACCTGTAAAAAAGAACAGAAAATTATTAATTTTAGACAGTAAAATTAGAGAAAAACAGTTAAAATTACGTTTGCAATTTTCAAAAATTTCCTGCGGCTTCGTTTTTTGACCGATCGTTCCGGGAGTGCTTTCTCCGTGCTCGCCTGGACCTCCTGCGTCCATAGGCACCGCTCCCGTCGCGCTAGCTCGCAAAAAAAATTTTCAAAACGCCACTTTTGTATAGGCAATATTCCACCTAAGCAGGTCGGCCGCCAGGTACAAAATAGCTAAGTGTGTATTGAAAGTTCATCCTAGCGCACCGTTTGATACGTCGTTAGATCCGCCGTCCGCTGCGCTGCCCGCACCTGTAAAAAAGAACAGAAAATTATTAATTTTAGACAGTAAAATTAGAGAAAAACAGTTAAAATTACGTTTGCAATTTTCAAAAATTTCCTGCGGCTTCGTTTTTTGACCGATCGTTCCGGGACTGCTTTCTCCGTGCTCGCCTGGACCTCCTGCGTCCATAGGCACCGCTCCCGTCGCGCTAGCTCGCAAAAAAAATTTTCAAAACGCCACTTTTGTATAGGCAATATTCCACCTAAGCAGGTCGGCCGCCAGGTACAAAATAGCTAAGTGTGTATTGAAAGTTCATCCTAGCGCGCCGTTTGATACGTCGTTAGATCCGCCGTCCGCTGCGCTGCCCGCACCTGTAAAAAAGAACAGAAAATTATTAATTTTAGACAGTAAAATTAGAGAAAAACAGTTAAAATTACGTTTGCAATTTTCAAAAATTTCCTGCGGCTTCGTTTTTTGACCGATCGGTCCGGGACTGCTTTCTCCGTGCTCGCCTGGACCTCCTGCGTCCATAGGCACCGCTCCCGTCGCGCTAGCTCGCAAAAATTTTCAAAACGCCACTTTTGTATAGGCAAAATTCCACCTAAGCAGTGCGGCCGCCAGGTACAAAATAACTAAGTGTGTATTGAAAGTTCATCCTAGCGCGCCGTTTGATACGTCGTTAGATCCGCCGTCCGCTGCGCTGCCCGCACCTGTAAAAAAGAACAGAAAATTATTAATTTTAGACAGTAAAATTAGAGAAAAACAGTTAAAATTACGTTTGCAATTTTCAAAAATTTCCTGCGGCTTCGTTTTTTGACCGATCGTTCCGGGACTGCTTTCTCCGTGCTCGCCTGGACCTCCTGCGTCCATAGGCACCGCTCCCGTCGCGCTAGCTCGCAAAAATTTTCAAAACGCCACTTTTGTATAGGCAAAATTCCACCTAAGCAGTGCGGCCGCCAGGTACAAAATAACTAAGTGTGTATTGAAAGTTCATCCTAGCGCGCCGTTTGATACGTCGTTAGATCCGCCGTCCGCTGCGCTGCCCGCACCTGTAAAAAAGAACAGAAAATTATTAATTTTAGACAGTAAAATTAGAGAAAAACAGTTAAAATTACGTTTGCAATTTTCAAAAATTTCCTGCGGCTTCGTTTTTTGACCGATCGTTCCGGGACTGCTTTCTCCGTGCTCGCCTGGACCTCCTGCGTCCATAGGCACCGCTCCCGTCGCGCTAGCTCGCAAAAATTTTCATTTGTATAGGCAAAATTCCACCTAAGCAGTGCGGCCGCCAGGTACAAAATAACTAAGTGTGTATTGAAAGTTCATCCTAGCGCGCCGTTTGATACGTCGTTAGATCCGCCGTCCGCTGCGCTGCCCGCACCTGTAAAAAAGAACAGAAAATTATTAATTTTAGACAGTAAAATTAGAGAAAAACAGTTAAAATTACGTTTGCAATTTTCAAAAATTTCCTGCGGCTTCGTTTTTTGACCGATCGTTCCGGGACTGCTTTCTCCGTGCTCGCCTGGACCTCCTGCGTCCATAGGCACCGCTCCCGTCGCGCTAGCTCGCAAAAATTTTCAAAACGCCACTTTTGTATAGGCAAAATTCCACCTAAGCAGTGCGGCCGCCAGGTACAAAATAACTAAGTGTGTATTGAAAGTTCATCCTAGCGCGCCGTTTGATACGTCGTTAGATCCGCCGTCCGCTGCGCTGCCCGCACCTGTAAAAAAGAACAGAAAATTATTAATTTTAGACAGTAAAATTAGAGAAAAACAGTTAAAATTACGTTTGCAATTTTCAAAAATTTCCTGCGGCTTCGTTTTTTGACCGATCGTTCCGGGACTGCTTTCTCCGTGCTCGCCTGGACCTCCTGCGTCCATAGGCACCGCTCCCGTCGCGCTAGCTCGCAAAAATTTTCAAAACGCCACTTTTGTATAGGCAAAATTCCACCTAAGCAGTGCGGGGCCGCCAGGTACAAAATAACTAAGTGTGTATTGAAAGTTCATCCTAGCGCGCCGTTTGATACGTCGTTAGATCCGCCGTCCGCTGCGCTGCCCGCACCTGTAAAAAAGAACAGAAAATTATTAATTTTAGACAGTAAAATTAGAGAAAAACAGTTAAAATTACGTTTGCAATTTTCAAAAATTTCCTGCGGCTTCGTTTTTTGACCGATCGTTCCGGGACTGCTTTCTCCGTGCTCGCCTGGACCTCCTGCGTCCATAGGCACCGCTCCCGTCGCGCTAGCTCGCAAAAATTTTCAAAACGCCACTTTTGTATAGGCAAAATTCCACCTAAGCAGTGCGGCCGCCAGGTACAAAATAACTAAGTGTGTATTGAAAGTTCATCCTAGCGCGCCGTTTGATACGTCGTTAGATCCGCCGTCCGCTGCGCTGCCCGCACCTGTAAAAAAGAACAGAAAATTATTAATTTTAGACAGTAAAATTAGAGAAAAACAGTTAAAATTACGTTTGCAATTTTCAAAAATTTCCTGCGGCTTCGTTTTTTGACCGATCGTTCCGGGACTGCTTTCTCCGTGCTCGCCTGGACCTCCTGCGTCCATAGGCACCGCTCCCGTCGCGCTAGCTCGCAAAAATTTTCAAAACGCCACTTTTGTAGGGTAAAAGCCGGATAGTTGCCGCACTTTTCATAAAGGCTCTATTATTCAAAAATATGTTCTTACTGCGATTAATATAACATGTATGTCAAAACATAGGTCTTTAATCTTTTATAGGAGCCTATTTTTGTAAACATAATTAATATGGTTTTCGAGTAAATCCTGTTTTATTAGACCTCTCAAAAAAGGGATAGTTGCCTACCGTGGCGGATAGTAGCCTAACGGAAAAAATGCTTCCGGGGATACTTGCCTCGTGCAGGCCTATAGACGCCACACTATGATTTTATTAGATAGAAACAAATTTAATATCAATTTAAGTAATCCGTCTTTATTGTTTATCGATCCTTTATTAAGTATCTACTAATAAAATATTAATTAACATTATTAAATTGTAAGTAATTCAGTTTTAATGTTTTAAACTACTATAAAATAAAAATACAATAAAAAGAACCTCCAAATGCTGGCCTGTACTTAGGTCAAAGATAAAGCATTGCCATTCAACGTGGCAATGCTGCCAGTATTTTGGGAACGTCGCCTACTGAATTTCACCTAAAGAAAAAGTCTTTGCTTTATTAAAGAATTTGTAATTGCGGATAGTTGCCCCAAAGGCGACTATCCGCAAAGGTAAATAGGGCAACTATCCTTTTTGATACGGATACTTGCCATTTTTATTTGCGAAATAAATAAAAACTATTTAACAATAAAACGTAATGAACAGTGTAATTTAAACTGTAATGCGTGCAAATAAACAAAAAGTTGACTGAAACCACAGTCAGTTAAAAAAATATTCAATGGAAATTACTGACCAATATAATTTTGAGGCCCGTCAAAGTTTCGGCGCGGAAGTTTTTTGCTCACACGAACAAGACGCGTACGTCTATTCAGACGATTTACATGGCACCGAGGCCTGTGGTAGAAGGGCTTCTAATTATAGTAAAGTACTAACACCCCCAACATCCCTAACATAGTGTATTAGACACTGCGGCAAGTATCCCACTGAGGCAACTATCCGGGTTTTACGGGTAAAACCCGGATAGTTGCCGCACTTTTCAAAAAGACTCTATTATTCAAAAATATGTACTTACTGCGATTAATACAACATGTATGTCAAAACATAGGTCTTTGATCTTTAATAGGAGCCTATTTTTGTAAACATAATTAATATGGTTTTCGAGTATATCCTGTTTTATTAGACCTCTCAAAAAAGGGATAGTTGCCTACCGTGGCGGATAGTAGCCTAACGGAAAAAATGCTTCCGGGGATACTTGCCTCGTGCAGGGCTATAGAAGCCACACTATGATTTTATTAGATAGAAACAAATTTAATATCAATATATGTAATCCTTCTTTATTGTTTATTAAGTATCTACAAATAAAATATTAATTAACATTATTAAATAGTAAGTATGTCAGTTTTAATGTTTTCAACTATAAAATAAAAATACAATAAAAAGAACCTCCAAATGCTGGCCTGTACTTAGGTCAAAGATAAAGCATTGCCATTCAACGTGGCAATGCTGCCAGTATTTTGGGAACGTCGCCTACTGAATTTCACCTGAAGAAAATGTCTGATTTATTAAAGAATTTGTAATTGCGGATAGTTGCCCCAAGGGCGACTATCCGCAAAGGTAAATAGGGCAACTATCCTTTTTGATACGGATACTTGCCCTTTTTATTGGCGAAATAAATAAAAACTATATAACAATAAAACGTAATAAACAGGGTAATTTAAACTGTAATGCATGCAAATAAACAAAATCTTGACTGAAACCACAGTCAGTTAAAAAAATATTCAATGAAAATTACTGACCAATATAATTTTGACGCCCGTCAAAGTTTCGGCGCGGAAGTTTTTTGCTCACACGGACAAGACGCGTACGTCTATTCAGACTATTTACATGGCACCGAGGCCTGTGGTAGGAGGGCTTCTAATTATAGTAAAGTACTAACACCCCCAACATCCCTAACATAGTGTATTAGACACCGCGGCAAGTATCCCACTGAGGCAACTATCCGGGTTTTACCCTAGGCAAAATTCCACCTAAGCAGTGCGGGGCCGCCAGGTACAAAATAACTAAGTGTGTATTGAAAGTTCATCCTAGCGCGCCGTTTGATACGTCGTTAGATCCGCCGTCCGCTGCGCTGCCCGCACCTGTAAAAAAGAACAGAAAATTATTAATTTTAGACAGTAAAATTAGAGAAAAACAGTTAAAATTACGTTTGCAATTTTCAAAAATTTCCTGCGGCTTCGTTTTTTGACCGATCGTTCCGGGACTGCTTTCTCCGTGCTCGCCTGGACCTCCTGCGTCCATAGGCACCGCTCCCGTCGCGCTAGCTCGCAAAAAAATTTTTCAAAACGCCACTTTTGTATAGGCAATATTCCACCTAAGCAGGTCGGCCGCCAGGTACAAAATAGCTAAGTGTGTATTGAAAGTTCATCCTAGCGCGCCGTTTGATACGTCGTTAGATCCGCTGTCCGCTGCGCTGCCCGCACCTGTAAAAAAGAACAGAAAATTATTAATTTTAGACAGTAAAATTAGAGAAAAACAGTTAAAATTACGTTTGCAATTTTCAAAAATTTCCTGCGGCTTCGTTTTTTGACCGATCGTTCCGGGACTGCTTTCTCCGTGCTCGCCTGGACCTCCTGCGTCCATAGGCACCGCTCCCGTCGCGCTAGCTCGCAAAAATTTTCAAAACGCCACTTTTGTATAGGCAAAATTCCACCTAAGCAGTGCGGCCGCCAGGTACAAAATAACTAAGTGTGTATTGAAAGTTCATCCTAGCGCGCCGTTTGATACGTCGTTAGATCCGCCGTCCGCTGCGCTGCCCGCACCTGTAAAAAAGAACAGAAAATTATTAATTTTAGACAGTAAAATTAGAGAAAAACAGTTAAAATTACGTTTGCAATTTTCAAAAATTTCCTGCGGCTTCGTTTTTTGACCGATCGTTCCGGGACTGCTTTCTCCGTGCTCGCCTGGACCTCCTGCGTCCATAGGCACCGCTCCCGTCGCGCTAGCTCGCAAAAATTTTCAAAACGCCACTTTTGTATAGGCAAAATTCCACCTAAGCAGTGCGGCCGCCAGGTACAAAATAACTAAGTGTGTATTGAAAGTTCATCCTAGCGCGCCGTTTGATACGTCGTTAGATCCGCCGTCCGCTGCGCTGCCCGCACCTGTAAAAAAGAACAGAAAATTATTAATTTTAGACAGTAAAATTAGAGAAAAACAGTTAAAATTACGTTTGCAATTTTCAAAAATTTCCTGCGGCTTCGTTTTTTGACCGATCGTTCCGGGACTGCTTTCTCCGTGCTCGCCTGGACCTCCTGCGTCCATAGGCACCGCTCCCGTCGCGCTAGCTCGCAAAAATTTTCATTTGTATAGGCAAAATTCCACCTAAGCAGTGCGGCCGCCAGGTACAAAATAACTAAGTGTGTATTGAAAGTTCATCCTAGCGCGCCGTTTGATACGTCGTTAGATCCGCCGTCCGCTGCGCTGCCCGCACCTGTAAAAAAGAACAGAAAATTATTAATTTTAGACAGTAAAATTAGAGAAAAACAGTTAAAATTACGTTTGCAATTTTCAAAAATTTCCTGCGGCTTCGTTTTTTGACCGATCGTTCCGGGACTGCTTTCTCCGTGCTCGCCTGGACCTCCTGCGTCCATAGGCACCGCTCCCGTCGCGCTAGCTCGCAAAAATTTTCAAAACGCCACTTTTGTATAGGCAAAATTCCACCTAAGCAGTGCGGCCGCCAGGTACAAAATAACTAAGTGTGTATTGAAAGTTCATCCTAGCGCGCCGTTTGATACGTCGTTAGATCCGCCGTCCGCTGCGCTGCCCGCACCTGTAAAAAAGAACAGAAAATTATTAATTTTAGACAGTAAAATTAGAGAAAAACAGTTAAAATTACGTTTGCAATTTTCAAAAATTTCCTGCGGCTTCGTTTTTTGACCGATCGTTCCGGGACTGCTTTCTCCGTGCTCGCCTGGACCTCCTGCGTCCATAGGCACCGCTCCCGTCGCGCTAGCTCGCAAAAATTTTCAAAACGCCACTTTTGTATAGGCAAAATTCCACCTAAGCAGTGCGGCCGCCAGGTACAAAATAACTAAGTGTGTATTGAAAGTTCATCCTAGCGCGCCGTTTGATACGTCGTTAGATCCGCCGTCCGCTGCGCTGCCCGCACCTGTAAAAAAGAACAGAAAATTATTAATTTTAGACAGTAAAATTAGAGAAAAACAGTTAAAATTACGTTTGCAATTTTCAAAAATTTCCTGCGGCTTCGTTTTTTGACCGATCGTTCCGGGACTGCTTTCTCCGTGCTCGCCTGGACCTCCTGCGTCCATAGGCACCGCTCCCGTCGCGCTAGCTCGCAAAAATTTTCAAAACGCCACTTTTGTATAGGCAAAATTCCACCTAAGCAGTGCGGCCGCCAGGTACAAAATAACTAAGTGTGTATTGAAAGTTCATCCTAGCGCGCCGTTTGATACGTCGTTAGATCCGCCGTCCGCTGCGCTGCCCGCACCTGTAAAAAAGAACAGAAAATTATTAATTTTAGACAGTAAAATTAGAGAAAAACAGTTAAAATTACGTTTGCAATTTTCAAAAATTTCCTGCGGCTTCGTTTTTTGACCGATCGGTCCGGGAGTGCTTTCTCCGTGCTCGCCTGGACCTCCTGCGTCCATAGGCACCGCTCCCGTCGCGCTAGCTCGCAAAAAAAATTTTCAAAACGCCACTTTTGTATAGGCAAAATTCCACCTAAGCAGTGCGGCCGCCAGGTACAAAATAACTAAGTGTGTATTGAAAGTTCATCCTAGCGCGCCGTTTGATACGTCGTTAGATCCGCCGTCCGCTGCGCTGCCCGCACCTGTAAAAAAGAACAGAAAATTATTAATTTTAGACAGTAAAATTAGAGAAAAACAGTTAAAATTACGTTTGCAATTTTCAAAAATTTCCTGCGGCTTCGTTTTTTGACCGATCGTTCCGGGAGTGCTTTCTCCGTGCTCGCCTGGACCTCCTGCGTCCATAGGCACCGCTCCCGTCGCGCTAGCTCGCAAAAAAAATTTTCAAAACGCCACTTTTGTATAGGCAATATTCCACCTAAGCAGGTCGGCCGCCAGGTACAAAATAGCTAAGTGTGTATTGAAAGTTCATCCTAGCGCACCGTTTGATACGTCGTTAGATCCGCCGTCCGCTGCGCTGCCCGCACCTGTAAAAAAGAACAGAAAATTATTAATTTTAGACAGTAAAATTAGAGAAAAACAGTTAAAATTACGTTTGCAATTTTCAAAAATTTCCTGCGGCTTCGTTTTTTGACCGATCGTTCCGGGACTGCTTTCTCCGTGCTCGCCTGGACCTCCTGCGTCCATAGGCACCGCTCCCGTCGCGCTAGCTCGCAAAAAAAATTTTCAAAACGCCACTTTTGTATAGGCAATATTCCACCTAAGCAGGTCGGCCGCCAGGTACAAAATAGCTAAGTGTGTATTGAAAGTTCATCCTAGCGCGCCGTTTGATACGTCGTTAGATCCGCCGTCCGCTGCGCTGCCCGCACCTGTAAAAAAGAACAGAAAATTATTAATTTTAGACAGTAAAATTAGAGAAAAACAGTTAAAATTACGTTTGCAATTTTCAAAAATTTCCTGCGGCTTCGTTTTTTGACCGATCGTTCCGGGACTGCTTTCTCCGTGCTCGCCTGGACCTCCTGCGTCCATAGGCACCGCTCCCGTCGCGCTAGCTCGCAAAAATTTTCAAAACGCCACTTTTGTATAGGCAAAATTCCACCTAAGCAGTGCGGCCGCCAGGTACAAAATAACTAAGTGTGTATTGAAAGTTCATCCTAGCGCGCCGTTTGATACGTCGTTAGATCCGCCGTCCGCTGCGCTGCCCGCACCTGTAAAAAAGAACAGAAAATTATTAATTTTAGACAGTAAAATTAGAGAAAAACAGTTAAAATTACGTTTGCAATTTTCAAAAATTTCCTGCGGCTTCGTTTTTTGACCGATCGTTCCGGGACTGCTTTCTCCGTGCTCGCCTGGACCTCCTGCGTCCATAGGCACCGCTCCCGTCGCGCTAGCTCGCAAAAATTTTCAAAACGCCACTTTTGTATAGGCAAAATTCCACCTAAGCAGTGCGGCCGCCAGGTACAAAATAACTAAGTGTGTATTGAAAGTTCATCCTAGCGCGCCGTTTGATACGTCGTTAGATCCGCCGTCCGCTGCGCTGCCCGCACCTGTAAAAAAGAACAGAAAATTATTAATTTTAGACAGTAAAATTAGAGAAAAACAGTTAAAATTACGTTTGCAATTTTCAAAAATTTCCTGCGGCTTCGTTTTTTGACCGATCGTTCCGGGACTGCTTTCTCCGTGCTCGCCTGGACCTCCTGCGTCCATAGGCACCGCTCCCGTCGCGCTAGCTCGCAAAAATTTTCATTTGTATAGGCAAAATTCCACCTAAGCAGTGCGGCCGCCAGGTACAAAATAACTAAGTGTGTATTGAAAGTTCATCCTAGCGCGCCGTTTGATACGTCGTTAGATCCGCCGTCCGCTGCGCTGCCCGCACCTGTAAAAAAGAACAGAAAATTATTAATTTTAGACAGTAAAATTAGAGAAAAACAGTTAAAATTACGTTTGCAATTTTCAAAAATTTCCTGCGGCTTCGTTTTTTGACCGATCGTTCCGGGACTGCTTTCTCCGTGCTCGCCTGGACCTCCTGCGTCCATAGGCACCGCTCCCGTCGCGCTAGCTCGCAAAAATTTTCAAAACGCCACTTTTGTATAGGCAAAATTCCACCTAAGCAGTGCGGCCGCCAGGTACAAAATAACTAAGTGTGTATTGAAAGTTCATCCTAGCGCGCCGTTTGATACGTCGTTAGATCCGCCGTCCGCTGCGCTGCCCGCACCTGTAAAAAAGAACAGAAAATTATTAATTTTAGACAGTAAAATTAGAGAAAAACAGTTAAAATTACGTTTGCAATTTTCAAAAATTTCCTGCGGCTTCGTTTTTTGACCGATCGTTCCGGGACTGCTTTCTCCGTGCTCGCCTGGACCTCCTGCGTCCATAGGCACCGCTCCCGTCGCGCTAGCTCGCAAAAATTTTCAAAACGCCACTTTTGTATAGGCAAAATTCCACCTAAGCAGTGCGGGGCCGCCAGGTACAAAATAACTAAGTGTGTATTGAAAGTTCATCCTAGCGCGCCGTTTGATACGTCGTTAGATCCGCCGTCCGCTGCGCTGCCCGCACCTGTAAAAAAGAACAGAAAATTATTAATTTTAGACAGTAAAATTAGAGAAAAACAGTTAAAATTACGTTTGCAATTTTCAAAAATTTCCTGCGGCTTCGTTTTTTGACCGATCGTTCCGGGACTGCTTTCTCCGTGCTCGCCTGGACCTCCTGCGTCCATAGGCACCGCTCCCGTCGCGCTAGCTCGCAAAAATTTTCAAAACGCCACTTTTGTATAGGCAAAATTCCACCTAAGCAGTGCGGCCGCCAGGTACAAAATAACTAAGTGTGTATTGAAAGTTCATCCTAGCGCGCCGTTTGATACGTCGTTAGATCCGCCGTCCGCTGCGCTGCCCGCACCTGTAAAAAAGAACAGAAAATTATTAATTTTAGACAGTAAAATTAGAGAAAAACAGTTAAAATTACGTTTGCAATTTTCAAAAATTTCCTGCGGCTTCGTTTTTTGACCGATCGTTCCGGGACTGCTTTCTCCGTGCTCGCCTGGACCTCCTGCGTCCATAGGCACCGCTCCCGTCGCGCTAGCTCGCAAAAATTTTCAAAACGCCACTTTTGTAGGGTAAAAGCCGGATAGTTGCCGCACTTTTCATAAAGGCTCTATTATTCAAAAATATGTTCTTACTGCGATTAATATAACATGTATGTCAAAACATAGGTCTTTAATCTTTTATAGGAGCCTATTTTTGTAAACATAATTAATATGGTTTTCGAGTAAATCCTGTTTTATTAGACCTCTCAAAAAAGGGATAGTTGCCTACCGTGGCGGATAGTAGCCTAACGGAAAAAATGCTTCCGGGGATACTTGCCTCGTGCAGGCCTATAGACGCCACACTATGATTTTATTAGATAGAAACAAATTTAATATCAATTTAAGTAATCCGTCTTTATTGTTTATCGATCCTTTATTAAGTATCTACTAATAAAATATTAATTAACATTATTAAATTGTAAGTAATTCAGTTTTAATGTTTTAAACTACTATAAAATAAAAATACAATAAAAAGAACCTCCAAATGCTGGCCTGTACTTAGGTCAAAGATAAAGCATTGCCATTCAACGTGGCAATGCTGCCAGTATTTTGGGAACGTCGCCTACTGAATTTCACCTAAAGAAAAAGTCTTTGCTTTATTAAAGAATTTGTAATTGCGGATAGTTGCCCCAAAGGCGACTATCCGCAAAGGTAAATAGGGCAACTATCCTTTTTGATACGGATACTTGCCATTTTTATTTGCGAAATAAATAAAAACTATTTAACAATAAAACGTAATGAACAGTGTAATTTAAACTGTAATGCGTGCAAATAAACAAAAAGTTGACTGAAACCACAGTCAGTTAAAAAAATATTCAATGGAAATTACTGACCAATATAATTTTGAGGCCCGTCAAAGTTTCGGCGCGGAAGTTTTTTGCTCACACGAACAAGACGCGTACGTCTATTCAGACGATTTACATGGCACCGAGGCCTGTGGTAGAAGGGCTTCTAATTATAGTAAAGTACTAACACCCCCAACATCCCTAACATAGTGTATTAGACACTGCGGCAAGTATCCCACTGAGGCAACTATCCGGCTTTTACGGGTAAAACCCGGATAGTTGCCGCACTTTTCAAAAAGACTCTATTATTCAAAAATATGTACTTACTGCGATTAATACAACATGTATGTCAAAACATAGGTCTTTGATCTTTAATAGGAGCCTATTTTTGTAAACATAATTAATATGGTTTTCGAGTATATCCTGTTTTATTAGACCTCTCAAAAAAGGGATAGTTGCCTACCGTGGCGGATAGTAGCCTAACGGAAAAAATGCTTCCGGGGATACTTGCCTCGTGCAGGGCTATAGAAGCCACACTATGATTTTATTAGATAGAAACAAATTTAATATCAATATATGTAATCCTTCTTTATTGTTTATTAAGTATCTACAAATAAAATATTAATTAACATTATTAAATAGTAAGTATGTCAGTTTTAATGTTTTCAACTATAAAATAAAAATACAATAAAAAGAACCTCCAAATGCTGGCCTGTACTTAGGTCAAAGATAAAGCATTGCCATTCAACGTGGCAATGCTGCCAGTATTTTGGGAACGTCGCCTACTGAATTTCACCTGAAGAAAATGTCTGATTTATTAAAGAATTTGTAATTGCGGATAGTTGCCCCAAGGGCGACTATCCGCAAAGGTAAATAGGGCAACTATCCTTTTTGATACGGATACTTGCCCTTTTTATTGGCGAAATAAATAAAAACTATATAACAATAAAACGTAATAAACAGGGTAATTTAAACTGTAATGCATGCAAATAAACAAAATCTTGACTGAAACCACAGTCAGTTAAAAA
Source organism: Crocallis elinguaria (assembly GCA_907269065.1). Taxonomy (NCBI): domain Eukaryota; kingdom Metazoa; phylum Arthropoda; class Insecta; order Lepidoptera; family Geometridae; genus Crocallis; species Crocallis elinguaria. Next base: position 1,038,396 of record OU026081.1, on the reverse strand, counting down.
AATATTCAATGAAAATTACTGACCAATATAATTTTGACGCCCGTCAAAGTTTCGGCGCGGAAGTTTTTTGCTCACACGGACAAGACGCGTACGTCTATTCAGACTATTTACATGGCACCGAGGCCTGTGGTAGGAGGGCTTCTAATTATAGTAAAGTACTAACACCCCCAACATCCCTAACATAGTGTATTAGACACCGCGGCAAGTATCCCACTGAGGCAACTATCCGGGTTTTACCCTAGGCAAAATTCCACCTAAGCAGTGCGGGGCCGCCAGGTACAAAATAACTAAGTGTGTATTGAAAGTTCATCCTAGCGCGCCGTTTGATACGTCGTTAGATCCGCCGTCCGCTGCGCTGCCCGCACCTGTAAAAAAGAACAGAAAATTATTAATTTTAGACAGTAAAATTAGAGAAAAACAGTTAAAATTACGTTTGCAATTTTCAAAAATTTCCTGCGGCTTCGTTTTTTGACCGATCGTTCCGGGACTGCTTTCTCCGTGCTCGCCTGGACCTCCTGCGTCCATAGGCACCGCTCCCGTCGCGCTAGCTCGCAAAAAAATTTTTCAAAACGCCACTTTTGTATAGGCAATATTCCACCTAAGCAGGTCGGCCGCCAGGTACAAAATAGCTAAGTGTGTATTGAAAGTTCATCCTAGCGCGCCGTTTGATACGTCGTTAGATCCGCTGTCCGCTGCGCTGCCCGCACCTGTAAAAAAGAACAGAAAATTATTAATTTTAGACAGTAAAATTAGAGAAAAACAGTTAAAATTACGTTTGCAATTTTCAAAAATTTCCTGCGGCTTCGTTTTTTGACCGATCGTTCCGGGACTGCTTTCTCCGTGCTCGCCTGGACCTCCTGCGTCCATAGGCACCGCTCCCGTCGCGCTAGCTCGCAAAAATTTTCAAAACGCCACTTTTGTATAGGCAAAATTCCACCTAAGCAGTGCGGCCGCCAGGTACAAAATAACTAAGTGTGTATTGAAAGTTCATCCTAGCGCGCCGTTTGATACGTCGTTAGATCCGCCGTCCGCTGCGCTGCCCGCACCTGTAAAAAAGAACAGAAAATTATTAATTTTAGACAGTAAAATTAGAGAAAAACAGTTAAAATTACGTTTGCAATTTTCAAAAATTTCCTGCGGCTTCGTTTTTTGACCGATCGTTCCGGGACTGCTTTCTCCGTGCTCGCCTGGACCTCCTGCGTCCATAGGCACCGCTCCCGTCGCGCTAGCTCGCAAAAATTTTCAAAACGCCACTTTTGTATAGGCAAAATTCCACCTAAGCAGTGCGGCCGCCAGGTACAAAATAACTAAGTGTGTATTGAAAGTTCATCCTAGCGCGCCGTTTGATACGTCGTTAGATCCGCCGTCCGCTGCGCTGCCCGCACCTGTAAAAAAGAACAGAAAATTATTAATTTTAGACAGTAAAATTAGAGAAAAACAGTTAAAATTACGTTTGCAATTTTCAAAAATTTCCTGCGGCTTCGTTTTTTGACCGATCGTTCCGGGACTGCTTTCTCCGTGCTCGCCTGGACCTCCTGCGTCCATAGGCACCGCTCCCGTCGCGCTAGCTCGCAAAAATTTTCAAAACGCCACTTTTGTATAGGCAAAATTCCACCTAAGCAGTGCGGCCGCCAGGTACAAAATAACTAAGTGTGTATTGAAAGTTCATCCTAGCGCGCCGTTTGATACGTCGTTAGATCCGCCGTCCGCTGCGCTGCCCGCACCTGTAAAAAAGAACAGAAAATTATTAATTTTAGACAGTAAAATTAGAGAAAAACAGTTAAAATTACGTTTGCAATTTTCAAAAATTTCCTGCGGCTTCGTTTTTTGACCGATCGTTCCGGGACTGCTTTCTCCGTGCTCGCCTGGACCTCCTGCGTCCATAGGCACCGCTCCCGTCGCGCTAGCTCGCAAAAATTTTCAAAACGCCACTTTTGTATAGGCAAAATTCCACCTAAGCAGTGCGGCCGCCAGGTACAAAATAACTAAGTGTGTATTGAAAGTTCATCCTAGCGCGCCGTTTGATACGTCGTTAGATCCGCCGTCCGCTGCGCTGCCCGCACCTGTAAAAAAGAACAGAAAATTATTAATTTTAGACAGTAAAATTAGAGAAAAACAGTTAAAATTACGTTTGCAATTTTCAAAAATTTCCTGCGGCTTCGTTTTTTGACCGATCGTTCCGGGACTGCTTTCTCCGTGCTCGCCTGGACCTCCTGCGTCCATAGGCACCGCTCCCGTCGCGCTAGCTCGCAAAAATTTTCAAAACGCCACTTTTGTATAGGCAAAATTCCACCTAAGCAGTGCGGCCGCCAGGTACAAAATAACTAAGTGTGTATTGAAAGTTCATCCTAGCGCGCCGTTTGATACGTCGTTAGATCCGCCGTCCGCTGCGCTGCCCGCACCTGTAAAAAAGAACAGAAAATTATTAATTTTAGACAGTAAAATTAGAGAAAAACAGTTAAAATTACGTTTGCAATTTTCAAAAATTTCCTGCGGCTTCGTTTTTTGACCGATCGTTCCGGGACTGCTTTCTCCGTGCTCGCCTGGACCTCCTGCGTCCATAGGCACCGCTCCCGTCGCGCTAGCTCGCAAAAATTTTCAAAACGCCACTTTTGTATAGGCAAAATTCCACCTAAGCAGTGCGGGGCCGCCAGGTACAAAATAACTAAGTGTGTATTGAAAGTTCATCCTAGCGCGCCGTTTGATACGTCGTTAGATCCGCCGTCCGCTGCGCTGCCCGCACCTGTAAAAAAGAACAGAAAATTATTAATTTTAGACAGTAAAATTAGAGAAAAACAGTTAAAATTACGTTTGCAATTTTCAAAAATTTCCTGCGGCTTCGTTTTTTGACCGATCGTTCCGGGACTGCTTTCTCCGTGCTCGCCTGGACCTCCTGCGTCCATAGGCACCGCTCCCGTCGCGCTAGCTCGCAAAAATTTTCAAAACGCCACTTTTGTATAGGTAGGCAAAATTCCACCTAAGCAGTGCGGCCGCCAGGTACAAAATAACTAAGTGTGTATTGAAAGTTCATCCTAGCGCGCCGTTTGATACGTCGTTAGATCCGCCGTCCGCTGCGCTGCCCGCACCTGTAAAAAAGAACAGAAAATTATTAATTTTAGACAGTAAAATTAGAGAAAAACAGTTAAAATTACGTTTGCAATTTTCAAAAATTTCCTGCGGCTTCGTTTTTTGACCGATCGTTCCGGGACTGCTTTCTCCGTGCTCGCCTGGACCTCCTGCGTCCATAGGCACCGCTCCCGTCGCGCTAGCTCGCAAAAATTTTCAAAACGCCACTTGTATAGGCAAAATTCCACCTAAGCAGTGCGGCCGCCAGGTACAAAATAACTAAGTGTGTATTGAAAGTTCATCCTAGCGCGCCGTTTGATACGTCGTTAGATCCGCCGTCCGCTGCGCTGCCCGCACCTGTAAAAAAGAACAGAAAATTATTAATTTTAGACAGTAAAATTAGAGAAAAACAGTTAAAATTACGTTTGCAATTTTCAAAAATTTCCTGCGGCTTCGTTTTTTGACCGATCGTTCCGGGACTGCTTTCTCCGTGCTCGCCTGGACCTCCTGCGTCCATAGGCACCGCTCCCGTCGCGCTAGCTCGCAAAAATTTTCAAAACGCCACTTTTGTATAGGCAAAATTCCACCTAAGCAGTGCGGCCGCCAGGTACAAAATAACTAAGTGTGTATTGAAAGTTCATCCTAGCGCGCCGTTTGATACGTCGTTAGATCCGCCGTCCGCTGCGCTGCCCGCACCTGTAAAAAAGAACAGAAAATTATTAATTTTAGACAGTAAAATTAGAGAAAAACAGTTAAAATTACGTTTGCAATTTTCAAAAATTTCCTGCGGCTTCGTTTTTTGACCGATCGTTCCGGGACTGCTTTCTCCGTGCTCGCCTGGACCTCCTGCGTCCATAGGCACCGCTCCCGTCGCGCTAGCTCGCAAAAATTTTCAAAACGCCACTTTTGTATAGGCAAAATTCCACCTAAGCAGTGCGGGGCCGCCAGGTACAAAATAACTAAGTGTGTATTGAAAGTTCATCCTAGCGCGCCGTTTGATACGTCGTTAGATCCGCCGTCCGCTGCGCTGCCCGCACCTGTAAAAAAGAACAGAAAATTATTAATTTTAGACAGTAAAATTAGAGAAAAACAGTTAAAATTACGTTTGCAATTTTCAAAAATTTCCTGCGGCTTCGTTTTTTGACCGATCGTTCCGGGAGTGCTTTCTCCGTGCTCGCCTGGACCTCCTGCGTCCATAGGCACCGCTCCCGTCGCGCTAGCTCGCAAAAAAAATTTTCAAAACGCCACTTTTGTATAGGCAAAATTCCACCTAAGCAGTGCGGCCGCCAGGTACAAAATAACTAAGTGTGTATTGAAAGTTCATCCTAGCGCGCCGTTTGATACGTCGTTAGATCCGCCGTCCGCTGCGCTGCCCGCACCTGTAAAAAAGAACAGAAAATTATTAATTTTAGACAGTAAAATTAGAGAAAAACAGTTAAAATTACGTTTGCAATTTTCAAAAATTTCCTGCGGCTTCGTTTTTTGACCGATCGTTCCGGGACTGCTTTCTCCGTGCTCGCCTGGACCTCCTGCGTCCATAGGCACCGCTCCCGTCGCGCTAGCTCGCAAAAATTTTCAAAACGCCACTTTTGTATAGGCAAAATTCCACCTAAGCAGTGCGGCCGCCAGGTACAAAATAACTAAGTGTGTATTGAAAGTTCATCCTAGCGCGCCGTTTGATACGTCGTTAGATCCGCCGTCCGCTGCGCTGCCCGCACCTGTAAAAAAGAACAGAAAATTATTAATTTTAGACAGTAAAATTAGAGAAAAACAGTTAAAATTACGTTTGCAATTTTCAAAAATTTCCTGCGGCTTCGTTTTTTGACCGATCGTTCCGGGACTGCTTTCTCCGTGCTCGCCTGGACCTCCTGCGTCCATAGGCACCGCTCCCGTCGCGCTAGCTCGCAAAAAAATTTTTCAAAACGCCACTTTTGTCCCGCTGGTAATGTCGTCAATGTCCCAATACTCGTCAGATTGTAAAAAAAGGCCAGTTACTTATTTTAAACGAGAGCTTAATGAAAGATTTTTATAGCAATATATTTAAAATAATATACTTCATAATTAAAATGGCACCATTTAGTTATATCTATAATGGTTCCGGAGAAAGGAGCTATCAAAGTTAGCGATTTTGAAATTTGTGTTTTTTGGGAAGTTTAGTAACTGAAAGTGTAGTCCTGCACACCACTTTTGTTTCCAAGTTTCACAGGACCAGGAGGCCGTTTTGGTAAGTGTGATATTTTTGTGAAACGCTCAAGTTAATTTTCTAACGTCATAACCTATAAAATTGTGCTATTTTTATTTTTAGCTTCTTATTTATGTGTATGACAGGTATTCGTACTTAAAATACCCAATCTGACCCAGTACCCGTCAGTATTTATATTATTTTGACGGTAACTGGGACATGATTAACAAAATGCGCGTAATATCGTCATAGACTATATTTTGAACCTTATTGTGCAGTGATACGGTTTGCGGTTTTATTATAGTGGAGGTGGCGGTCAGATTTTTATTTAAGTAAATTAATTGAGGGTTCCAAAAACTATTCCTTTTATTTTATTTAAAGATAATTACCTCTATAATCAATTATGGAATTACGGTTACCGATAAGACCGTCTCTATTTTTTATATAAAATTATAGTTATAATAAGTACTTACAATAAAAGTTTTCGGTTTTTCTTTTTTGTATATTTTGTAGGGGCATGCGTTACAGGTTGATATTTTGCAAGCGAGGCAAAACGCGCAATTTGGCGCTAGTCGTACCACCACCTTGCAACCGCGTGCCCGTACGGCAGCTCTTATTGTGGCGTAGTTAAAGCAATATATGACGTAACTTCGTGCGTATGACTTTCCCTGCCCAGTAGAGTGAGCACAAATATAGGACACTTAGATCGACCACTAAAATTTACATGGAATTCCCTGACCCATCATTAGTATTTTGTTAAGTAAAGTAATATTTCAAGCAAAGTAATGAGTAATATCAAATTATTTTATAAAATGTTATAATCAAATTATGTACTTTATAGCTAACGATGAAAATTACTGTTTCCATATTAATTTTTAGGTTATTTAAGTAATTCATATAATATTCAATATCATGGACGACTGAATAAGCTTCTGCAAAGCGGGAGCACGGAAACATTAATATCGCCAAGCTTAGCCTCTCTGCTGAACGGAAGCACCACCCGAATGAGCATGAAACGTAAAACGTATAACGCGTTACCTGTGACGGAAATAGCAGACCACTAATATCCATTAATGCGGTCAAAAAACGACGATCGCACTATTCGAATGGGGTGAGAAGACTCCTTTTGCTCAGGTATCTCTCAAAACTCATTCTAACTCAAATCTCTCAAAGCTCTCAAAACTCGGAGAGGCCGAACCAGGTTCGGTCAACACACCCACAAAGTGAGAGTAGTCTCACTTTGTGGGTGTGTTGACCGTCTACACCCAATGGCAGTCGAGTACGAAAAAGGCGAAGTCGCTCACCACATCGGCCGCATTAAAGCGTCCATAAATCATGAGGTGGTCGTGTACGAGAACAGGAAAGAAGACCTAAGCATACTCAAAGTACCGAAACACGACACAGCTATAGCGATGAACTTGACTACTCAGAGTGACTCGGAACTCTTACAACAGAAAGTAGCAGTTGTGATAGCCTCAGAACAGCAAAGAGGCATTCCTAAAGAGAGGAACCGGGAAAGGAGATTCAGAGGTTTTATGATCTTCATCAGCGTAGCAACACAGGGAACGAGATAAAGAGCTATCCAACCACTGGAAAGACAGGCAGCCGCTTTGGTTCAGTTTTTGAGGAATCCCCCTTGGTCCTAAACAGCCCTAAGACACACTAACGAGAGCCGACAAGGAAGAGGTCAGTCCACCTAATCACATATCAGCGTCGACGCCCTTAGACCACGCAATCAACGCTTTTATCGAGTTTCAGGCTATCGTAAGAGCAAGTAAGGAGATTAATTATATTGCCTGCCGGAACATCATGAAGTCCTTCTAGCAGGACGACTACGCTTTAACGTCCATTGAAATATATTTGATGGAATCAGGCGTTACTTTGCGGAAGTCCATTTTAAATAAGATTATATAATGTGGGTAATTTATAGTTTTAATTCCGCGATAAAGACTGTCTAATGGCCTAATTTCAATCTATACTGAATTTAACCAAACGTAACGCGCGACGCTGGACAACGAAACCTGGGTTAGTTTGTTATAAAAATAAAAAACTTTCTTGAGCTCGCAACGATGGACTTTAAAACCAGCAATTAGTATTTTTTAGTTTGTTAAAAACCCTTGGTTGGAATATGTGAACCACCTCCGGCACGGCTAGAACTCTAAACGTAGAACTCAAAAAAGTTAGTCAATTTGTTAATACAAAATGTTAGTTACTCGCAACGCTGAACTGCAATATCCTTTGTCAGTATGGTTAGTGACGCGACATTTCTCAGCATGGACCGAACTAAGACCGACCTTCGACACGTGTTTCGCCTCTACACGAGGCATCCTCAGGGCGTTGACTCGCCGTACGCTGGAACGAGAGTCCATTGAAATGACACCATAGTAGTTACAGCCCGGTGCACGAAGATAACGCTGGATGATAAGATTCTGAAGATGGCTGATATCATTTCAAAGACGCTTTGGAAAATTGGGTAGTACCGAAAATCAATTGGGTACATGGGGTTCCAGGATGCGGTAAAACAATAGGGCTGGTTGGGAACTTCGACGTAGAAAATGACGGAATAGTCACCACTACAACTGAGGCAAATAAAGATCTAAGAGAGAAGCTTGCGCACTGCATTAGACACTATGTAAAAACCAAGGTGCGGACTATGGTCTTGATCTTAGTAAATGGGTTTAAGGAGCCGGTCAGATGCAACCTTCTAATGGTTGATGAGGCTGTTATGAACCACTTTGGGGCATATTCATGGCCACTCGACCGTCAGATGTTAATAAAGATGCACTCGTCAAAGATCACAACCAATTGCCTTATATCGACAGGGAAAACCTGTTCGAGCTAAGGTACAATTGCTTAAGCCTGGTAGCAACCATCAGCCAGGAGTTATTGTGCGCAAACCTGAATCTATTGGATGTAGCGTACCTTAGTGAGACTCCAGTATACTCTTCAAGACCTCAGGTGCGCTCCCTGAAGCTGAAAATGCATAAAGATGCCCAAATACCCATCACTCTTCCTAACCCCCTGTTTCTGGTTAACACCCTGGAAGAAAAGGAATCCCTGACCAGCAAAGCAAATCAAATCTTGCAATTTAAATTTGGCCCACTTCCCGATGTTCGATTGAGCCGAAAAATTACATACATATGTAAATCGGATTACAATGCAATATAATTATATCACTGAGTTGGTCTGATAACAGAGCCGGAAGGTGGCCATAGTAACGTTGTAACGTAATGTCATAACCCCATTGAGTTTGGGGTTCGTTTGATTCTTGTAAAGCAAGTACTCTGATCCTAGACGATATTTAGGATGCCGATGATGGAACCGGAAGGTTGCTACGAGACTACAGAACCCATTACGTATTTTACAAAAAGCTTTTCTGGAAAATATATTTGTATATTTATTTATATTTTTCACAAAAAACTTGTTATTATAACAGCTTGATTAAATTGGTTTCGTTTGGTGCAATATTCTTTAATCTTTTTTTGTCCTAGGCATTCGACGCGTTTGGTTATTTTGGGTATATTTTTGCCCTATATTTTTAATTTGACGGTTATATCGCCAAAAAACAATTTAATAATGAACCTTAATACCAAGGTTACAGAGTTCAAAATAATGTTAAAAATTGACGAGTTCTGGGACATTTTGACGAAAATTAGGACAAATCTGACGGATACTGGTACAATTCACTGATTTTTCAGTTTTTCAATTATTTTAATAACTTGTGGTTTTTTTATCGTACTAAAAATATATTTACCGAAAAGAATTATAAATAAGTAATCACGTCAAAAAATTTGATATTTCTAAGTTAACAAACAGAGACGAGGCAAAGCTGCAAAGACAGCGAAATTCAGAAACTGACGAGTAATGGGACGTTTACCCTATAGGCAATATTCCACCTAAGCAGGTCGGCCGCCAGGTACAAAATAACTAAGTGTGTATTGAAAGTTCATCCTAGCGCGCCGTTTGATACGTCGTTAGATCCGCCGTCCGCTGCGCTGCCCGCACCTGTAAAAAAGAACAGAAAATTATTAATTTTAGACAGTAAAATTAGAGAAAAACAGTTAAAATTACGTTTGCAATTTTCAAAAATTTCCTGCGGCTTCGTTTTTTGACCGATCGTTCCGGGACTGCTTTCTCCGTGCTCGCCTGGACCTCCTGCGTCCATAGGCACCGCTCCCGTCGCGCTAGCTCGCAAAAATTTTCAAAACGCCACTTTTGTATAGGCAAAATTCCACCTAAGCAGTGCGGCCGCCAGGTACAAAATAACTAAGTGTGTATTGAAAGTTCATCCTAGCGCGCCGTTTGATACGTCGTTAGATCCGCCGTCCGCTGCGCTGCCCGCACCTGTAAAAAAGAACAGAAAATTATTAATTTTAGACAGTAAAATTAGAGAAAAACAGTTAAAATTACGTTTGCAATTTTCAAAAATTTCCTGCGGCTTCGTTTTTTGACCGATCGTTCCGGGACTGCTTTCTCCGTGCTCGCCTGGACCTCCTGCGTCCATAGGCACCGCTCCCGTCGCGCTAGCTCGCAAAAATTTTCAAAACGCCACTTTTGTATAGGCAAAATTCCACCTAAGCAGTGCGGCCGCCAGGTACAAAATAACTAAGTGTGTATTGAAAGTTCATCCTAGCGCGCCGTTTGTACGTCGTTAGATCCGCCGTCCGCTGCGCTGCCCGCACCTGTAAAAAAGAACAGAAAATTATTAATTTTAGACAGTAAAATTAGAGAAAAACAGTTAAAATTACGTTTGCAATTTTCAAAAATTTCCTGCGGCTTCGTTTTTTGACCGATCGTTCCGGGACTGCTTTCTCCGTGCTCGCCTGGACCTCCTGCGTCCATAGGCACCGCTCCCGTCGCGCTAGCTCGCAAAAATTTTCAAAACGCCACTTTTGTATAGGCAAAATTCCACCTAAGCAGTGCGGCCGCCAGGTACAAAATAACTAAGTGTGTATTGAAAGTTCATCCTAGCGCGCCGTTTGATACGTCGTTAGATCCGCCGTCCGCTGCGCTGCCCGCACCTGTAAAAAAGAACAGAAAATTATTAATTTTAGACAGTAAAATTAGAGAAAAACAGTTAAAATTACGTTTGCCATTTTCAAAAATTTCCTGCGGCTTCGTTTTTTGACCGATCGTTCCGGGACTGCTTTCTCCGTGCTCGCCTGGACCTCCTGCGTCCATAGGCACCGCTCCCGTCGCGCTAGCTCGCAAAAATTTTCAAAACGCCACTTTTGTATAGGCAAAATTCCACCTAAGCAGTGCGGCCGCCAGGTACAAAATAACTAAGTGTGTATTGAAAGTTTATCCTAGCGCGCCGTTTGATACGTCGTTAGATCCGCCGTCCGCTGCGCTGCCCGCACCTGTAAAAAAGAACAGAAAATTTTTAATTTTAGACAGTAAAATTAGAGAAAAACAGTTAAAATTACGTTTGCAATTTTCAAAAATTTCCTGCGGCTTCGTTTTTTGACCGATCGTTCCGGGACTGCTTTCTCCGTGCTCGCCTGGACCTCCTGCGTCCATAGGCACCGCTCCCGTCGCGCTAGCTCGCAAAAATTTTCAAAACGCCACTTTTGTATAGGCAAAATTCCACCTAAGCAGTGCGGCCGCCAGGTACAAAATAACTAAGTGTGTATTGAAAGTTCATCCTAGCGCGCCGTTTGATACGTCGTTAGATCCGCCGTCCGCTGCGCTGCCCGCACCTGTAAAAAAGAACAGAAAATTATTAATTTTAGACAGTAAAATTAGAGAAAAACAGTTAAAATTACGTTTGCAATTTTCAAAAATTTCCTGCGGCTTCGTTTTTTGACCGATCGTTCCGGGACTGCTTTCTCCGTGCTCGCCTGGACCTCCTGCGTCCATAGGCACCGCTCCCGTCGCGCTAGCTCGCAAAAATTTTCAAAACGCCACTTTTGTATAGGCAAAATTCCACCTAAGCAGTGCGGCCGCCAGGTACAAAATAACTAAGTGTGTATTGAAAGTTCATCCTAGCGCGCCGTTTGATACGTCGTTAGATCCGCCGTCCGCTGCGCTGCCCGCACCTGTAAAAAAGAACAGAAAATTATTAATTTTAGACAGTAAAATTAGAGAAAAACAGTTAAAATTACGTTTGCAATTTTCAAAAATTTCCTGCGGCTTCGTTTTTTGACCGATCGTTCCGGGACTGCTTTCTCCGTGCTCGCCTGGACCTCCTGCGTCCATAGGCACCGCTCCCGTCGCGCTAGCTCGCAAAAATTTTCAAAACGCCACTTTTGTATAGGCAAAATTCCACCTAAGCAGTGCGGCCGCCAGGTACAAAATAACTAAGTGTGTATTGAAAGTTCATCCTAGCGCGCCGTTTGATACGTCGTTAGATCCGCCGTCCGCTGCGCTGCCCGCACCTGTAAAAAAGAACAGAAAATTATTAATTTTAGACAGTAAAATTAGAGAAAAACAGTTAAAATTACGTTTGCAATTTTCAAAAATTTCCTGCGGCTTCGTTTTTTGACCGATCGTTCCGGGACTGCTTTCTCCGTGCTCGCCTGGACCTCCTGCGTCCATAGGCACCGCTCCCGTCGCGCTAGCTCGCAAAAATTTTCAAAACGCCACTTTTGTATAGGCAAAATTCCACCTAAGCAGTGCGGCCGCCAGGTACAAAATAACTAAGTGTGTATTGAAAGTTCATCCTAGCGCGCCGTTTGATACGTCGTTAGATCCGCCGTCCGCTGCGCTGCCCGCACCTGTAAAAAAGAACAGAAAATTATTAATTTTAGACAGTAAAATTAGAGAAAAACAGTTAAAATTACGTTTGCAATTTTCAAAAATTTCCTGCGGCTTCGTTTTTTGACCGATCGTTCCGGGACTGCTTTCTCCGTGCTCGCCTGGACCTCCTGCGTCCATAGGCACCGCTCCCGTCGCGCTAGCTCGCAAAAATTTTCAAAACGCCACTTTTGTATAGGCAAAATTCCACCTAAGCAGTGCGGCCGCCAGGTACAAAATAACTAAGTGTGTATTGAAAGTTCATCCTAGCGCGCCGTTTGATACGTCGTTAGATCCGCCGTCCGCTGCGCTGCCCGCACCTGTAAAAAAGAACAGAAAATTATTAATTTTAGACAGTAAAATTAGAGAAAAACAGTTAAAATTACGTTTGCAATTTTCAAAAATTTCCTGCGGCTTCGTTTTTTGACCGATCGTTCCGGGACTGCTTTCTCCGTGCTCGCCTGGACCTCCTGCGTCCATAGGCACCGCTCCCGTCGCGCTAGCTCGCAAAAATTTTCAAAACGCCACTTTTGTATAGGCAAAATTCCACCTAAGCAGTGCGGCCGCCAGGTACAAAATAACTAAGTGTGTATTGAAAGTTCATCCTAGCGCGCCGTTTGATACGTCGTTAGATCCGCCGTCCGCTGCGCTGCCCGCACCTGTAAAAAAGAACAGAAAATTATTAATTTTAGACAGTAAAATTAGAGAAAAACAGTTAAAATTACGTTTGCAATTTTCAAAAATTTCCTGCGGCTTCGTTTTTTGACCGATCGTTCCGGGACTGCTTTCTCCGTGCTCGCCTGGACCTCCTGCGTCCATAGGCACCGCTCCCGTCGCGCTAGCTCGCAAAAATTTTCAAAACGCCACTTTTGTATAGGCAAAATTCCACCTAAGCAGTGCGGCCGCCAGGTACAAAATAACTAAGTGTGTATTGAAAGTTCATCCTAGCGCGCCGTTTGATACGTCGTTAGATCCGCCGTCCGCTGCGCTGCCCGCACCTGTAAAAAAGAACAGAAAATTATTAATTTTAGACAGTAAAATTAGAGAAAAACAGTTAAAATTACGTTTGCAATTTTCAAAAATTTCCTGCGGCTTCGTTTTTTGACCGATCGTTCCGGGACTGCTTTCTCCGTGCTCGCCTGGACCTCCTGCGTCCATAGGCACCGCTCCCGTCGCGCTAGCTCGCAAAAATTTTCAAAACGCCACTTTTGTATAGGCAAAATTCCACCTAAGCAGTGCGGCCGCCAGGTACAAAATAACTAAGTGTGTATTGAAAGTTCATCCTAGCGCGCCGTTTGATACGTCGTTAGATCCGCCGTCCGCTGCGCTGCCCGCACCTGTAAAAAAGAACAGAAAATTATTAATTTTAGACAGTAAAATTAGAGAAAAACAGTTAAAATTACGTTTGCAATTTTCAAAAATTTCCTGCGGCTTCGTTTTTTGACCGATCGTTCCGGGACTGCTTTCTCCGTGCTCGCCTGGACCTCCTGCGTCCATAGGCACCGCTCCCGTCGCGCTAGCTCGCAAAAATTTTCAAAACGCCACTTTTGTATAGGCAAAATTCCACCTAAGCAGTGCGGCCGCCAGGTACAAAATAACTAAGTGTGTATTGAAAGTTCATCCTAGCGCGCCGTTTGATACGTCGTTAGATCCGCCGTCCGCTGCGCTGCCCGCACCTGTAAAAAAGAACAGAAAATTATTAATTTTAGACAGTAAAATTAGAGAAAAACAGTTAAAATTACGTTTGCAATTTTCAAAAATTTCCTGCGGCTTCGTTTTTTGACCGATCGTTCCGGGACTGCTTTCTCCGTGCTCGCCTGGACCTCCTGCGTCCATAGGCACCGCTCCCGTCGCGCTAGCTCGCAAAAATTTTCAAAACGCCACTTTTGTATAGGCAAAATTCCACCTAAGCAGTGCGGCCGCCAGGTACAAAATAACTAAGTGTGTATTGAAAGTTCATCCTAGCGCGCCGTTTGATACGTCGTTAGATCCGCCGTCCGCTGCGCTGCCCGCACCTGTAAAAAAGAACAGAAAATTATTAATTTTAGACAGTAAAATTAGAGAAAAACAGTTAAAATTACGTTTGCAATTTTCAAAAATTTCCTGCGGCTTCGTTTTTTGACCGATCGTTCCGGGACTGCTTTCTCCGTGCTCGCCTGGACCTCCTGCGTCCATAGGCACCGCTCCCGTCGCGCTAGCTCGCAAAAATTTTCAAAACGCCACTTTTGTATAGGCAAAATTCCACCTAAGCAGTGCGGCCGCCAGGTACAAAATAACTAAGTGTGTATTGAAAGTTCATCCTAGCGCGCCGTTTGATACGTCGTTAGATCCGCCGTCCGCTGCGCTGCCCGCACCTGTAAAAAAGAACAGAAAATTATTAATTTTAGACAGTAAAATTAGAGAAAAACAGTTAAAATTACGTTTGCAATTTTCAAAAATTTCCTGCGGCTTCGTTTTTTGACCGATCGTTCCGGGACTGCTTTCTCCGTGCTCGCCTGGACCTCCTGCGTCCATAGGCACCGCTCCCGTCGCGCTAGCTCGCAAAAATTTTCAAAACGCCACTTTTGTATAGGCAAAATTCCACCTAAGCAGTGCGGGGCCGCCAGGTACAAAATAACTAAGTGTGTATTGAAAGTTCATCCTAGCGCGCCGTTTGATACGTCGTTAGATCCGCCGTCCGCTGCGCTGCCCGCACCTGTAAAAAAGAACAGAAAATTATTAATTTTAGACAGTAAAATTAGAGAAAAACAGTTAAAATTACGTTTGCAATTTTCAAAAATTTCCTGCGGCTTCGTTTTTTGACCGATCGTTCCGGGACTGCTTTCTCCGTGCTCGCCTGGACCTCCTGCGTCCATAGGCACCGCTCCCGTCGCGCTAGCTCGCAAAAATTTTCAAAACGCCACTTTTGTATAGGCAAAATTCCACCTAAGCAGTGCGGCCGCCAGGTACAAAATAACTAAGTGTGTATTGAAAGTTCATCCTAGCGCGCCGTTTGATACGTCGTTAGATCCGCCGTCCGCTGCGCTGCCCGCACCTGTAAAAAAGAACAGAAAATTATTAATTTTAGACAGTAAAATTAGAGAAAAATAGTTAAAATTACGTTTGCAATTTTCAAAAATTTCCTGCGGCTTCGTTTTTTGACCGATCGTTCCGGGACTGCTTTCTCCGTGCTCGCCTGGACCTCCTGCGTCCATAGGCACCGCTCCCGTCGCGCTAGCTCGCAAAAATTTTCAAAACGCCACTTTTGTATAGGCAAAATTCCACCTAAGCAGTGCGGCCGCCAGGTACAAAATAACTAAGTGTGTATTGAAAGTTCATCCTAGCGCGCCGTTTGATACGTCGTTAGATCCGCCGTCCGCTGCGCTGCCCGCACCTGTAAAAAAGAACAGAAAATTATTAATTTTAGACAGTAAAATTAGAGAAAAACAGTTAAAATTACGTTTGCAATTTTCAAAAATTTCCTGCGGCTTCGTTTTTTGACCGATCGTTCCGGGACTGCTTTCTCCGTGCTCGCCTGGACCTCCTGCGTCCATAGGCACCGCTCCCGTCGCGCTAGCTCGCAAAAATTTTCAAAACGCCACTTTTGTATAGGCAAAATTCCACCTAAGCAGTGCGGCCGCCAGGTACAAAATAACTAAGTGTGTATTGAAAGTTCATCCTAGCGCGCCGTTTGATACGTCGTTAGATCCGCCGTCCGCTGCGCTGCCCGCACCTGTAAAAAAGAACAGAAAATTATTAATTTTAGACAGTAAAATTAGAGAAAAACAGTTAAAATTACGTTTGCAATTTTCAAAAATTTCCTGCGGCTTCGTTTTTTGACCGATCGTTCCGGGACTGCTTTCTCCGTGCTCGCCTGGACCTCCTGCGTCCATAGGCACCGCTCCCGTCGCGCTAGCTCGCAAAAATTTTCAAAACGCCACTTTTGTATAGGCAAAATTCCACCTAAGCAGTGCGGCCGCCAGGTACAAAATAACTAAGTGTGTATTGAAAGTTCATCCTAGCGCGCCGTTTGATACGTCGTTAGATCCGCCGTCCGCTGCGCTGCCCGCACCTGTAAAAAAGAACAGAAAATTATTAATTTTAGACAGTAAAATTAGAGAAAAACAGTTAAAATTACGTTTGCAATTTTCAAAAATTTCCTGCGGCTTCGTTTTTTGACCGATCGTTCCGGGACTGCTTTCTCCGTGCTCGCCTGGACCTCCTGCGTCCATAGGCACCGCTCCCGTCGCGCTAGCTCGCAAAAATTTTCAAAACGCCACTTTTGTATAGGCAAAATTCCACCTAAGCAGTGCGGCCGCCAGGTACAAAATAACTAAGTGTGTATTGAAAGTTCATCCTAGCGCGCCGTTTGATACGTCGTTAGATCCGCCGTCCGCTGCGCTGCCCGCACCTGTAAAAAAGAACAGAAAATTATTAATTTTAGACAGTAAAATTAGAGAAAAACAGTTAAAATTACGTTTGCAATTTTCAAAAATTTCCTGCGGCTTCGTTTTTTGACCGATCGTTCCGGGACTGCTTTCTCCGTGCTCGCCTGGACCTCCTGCGTCCATAGGCACCGCTCCCGTCGCGCTAGCTCGCAAAAATTTTCAAAACGCCACTTTTGTATAGGCAAAATTCCACCTAAGCAGTGCGGCCGCCAGGTACAAAATAACTAAGTGTGTATTGAAAGTTCATCCTAGCGCGCCGTTTGATACGTCGTTAGATCCGCCGTCCGCTGCGCTGCCCGCACCTGTAAAAAAGAACAGAAAATTATTAATTTTAGACAGTAAAATTAGAGAAAAACAGTTAAAATTACGTTTGCAATTTTCAAAAATTTCCTGCGGCTTCGTTTTTTGACCGATCGTTCCGGGACTGCTTTCTCCGTGCTCGCCTGGACCTCCTGCGTCCATAGGCACCGCTCCCGTCGCGCTAGCTCGCAAAAATTTTCAAAACGCCACTTTTGTATAGGCAAAATTCCACCTAAGCAGTGCGGCCGCCAGGTACAAAATAACTAAGTGTGTATTGAAAGTTCATCCTAGCGCGCCGTTTGATACGTCGTTAGATCCGCCGTCCGCTGCGCTGCCCGCACCTGTAAAAAAGAACAGAAAATTATTAATTTTAGACAGTAAAATTAGAGAAAAACAGTTAAAATTACGTTTGCAATTTTCAAAAATTTCCTGCGGCTTCGTTTTTTGACCGATCGTTCCGGGACTGCTTTCTCCGTGCTCGCCTGGACCTCCTGCGTCCATAGGCACCGCTCCCGTCGCGCTAGCTCGCAAAAATTTTCAAAACGCCA
Organism: Crocallis elinguaria; assembly: GCA_907269065.1. NCBI lineage: Eukaryota > Metazoa > Arthropoda > Insecta > Lepidoptera > Geometridae > Crocallis > Crocallis elinguaria. The sequence continues at coordinate 1,021,138 of OU026081.1, read as the reverse complement.
CTTTTGTATAGGCAAAATTCCACCTAAGCAGTGCGGCCGCCAGGTACAAAATAACTAAGTGTGTATTGAAAGTTCATCCTAGCGCGCCGTTTGATACGTCGTTAGATCCGCCGTCCGCTGCGCTGCCCGCACCTGTAAAAAAGAACAGAAAATTATTAATTTTAGACAGTAAAATTAGAGAAAAACAGTTAAAATTACGTTTGCAATTTTCAAAAATTTCCTGCGGCTTCGTTTTTTGACCGATCGTTCCGGGACTGCTTTCTCCGTGCTCGCCTGGACCTCCTGCGTCCATAGGCACCGCTCCCGTCGCGCTAGCTCGCAAAAATTTTCAAAACGCCACTTTTGTATAGGTAGGCAAAATTCCACCTAAGCAGTGCGGCCGCCAGGTACAAAATAACTAAGTGTGTATTGAAAGTTCATCCTAGCGCGCCGTTTGATACGTCGTTAGATCCGCCGTCCGCTGCGCTGCCCGCACCTGTAAAAAAGAACAGAAAATTATTAATTTTAGACAGTAAAATTAGAGAAAAACAGTTAAAATTACGTTTGCAATTTTCAAAAATTTCCTGCGGCTTCGTTTTTTGACCGATCGTTCCGGGACTGCTTTCTCCGTGCTCGCCTGGACCTCCTGCGTCCATAGGCACCGCTCCCGTCGCGCTAGCTCGCAAAAATTTTCAAAACGCCACTTTTGTATAGGCAAAATTCCACCTAAGCAGTGCGGCCGCCAGGTACAAAATAACTAAGTGTGTATTGAAAGTTCATCCTAGCGCGCCGTTTGATACGTCGTTAGATCCGCCGTCCGCTGCGCTGCCCGCACCTGTAAAAAAGAACAGAAAATTATTAATTTTAGACAGTAAAATTAGAGAAAAACAGTTAAAATTACGTTTGCAATTTTCAAAAATTTCCTGCGGCTTCGTTTTTTGACCGATCGTTCCGGGACTGCTTTCTCCGTGCTCGCCTGGACCTCCTGCGTCCATAGGCACCGCTCCCGTCGCGCTAGCTCGCAAAAATTTTCAAAACGCCACTTTTGTATAGGCAAAATTCCACCTAAGCAGTGCGGGGCCGCCAGGTACAAAATAACTAAGTGTGTATTGAAAGTTCATCCTAGCGCGCCGTTTGATACGTCGTTAGATCCGCCGTCCGCTGCGCTGCCCGCACCTGTAAAAAAGAACAGAAAATTATTAATTTTAGACAGTAAAATTAGAGAAAAACAGTTAAAATTACGTTTGCAATTTTCAAAAATTTCCTGCGGCTTCGTTTTTTGACCGATCGTTCCGGGACTGCTTTCTCCGTGCTCGCCTGGACCTCCTGCGTCCATAGGCACCGCTCCCGTCGCGCTAGCTCGCAAAAATTTTCAAAACGCCACTTTTGTATAGGCAAAATTCCACCTAAGCAGTGCGGGGCCGCCAGGTACAAAATAACTAAGTGTGTATTGAAAGTTCATCCTAGCGCGCCGTTTGATACGTCGTTAGATCCGCCGTCCGCTGCGCTGCCCGCACCTGTAAAAAAGAACAGAAAATTATTAATTTTAGACAGTAAAATTAGAGAAAAACAGTTAAAATTACGTTTGCAATTTTCAAAAATTTCCTGCGGCTTCGTTTTTTGACCGATCGTTCCGGGACTGCTTTCTCCGTGCTCGCCTGGACCTCCTGCGTCCATAGGCACCGCTCCCGTCGCGCTAGCTCGCAAAAATTTTCAAAACGCCACTTTTGTATAGGCAAAATTCCACCTAAGCAGTGCGGCCGCCAGGTACAAAATAACTAAGTGTGTATTGAAAGTTCATCCTAGCGCGCCGTTTGATACGTCGTTAGATCCGCCGTCCGCTGCGCTGCCCGCACCTGTAAAAAAGAACAGAAAATTATTAATTTTAGACAGTAAAATTAGAGAAAAACAGTTAAAATTACGTTTGCAATTTTCAAAAATTTCCTGCGGCTTCGTTTTTTGACCGATCGTTCCGGGACTGCTTTCTCCGTGCTCGCCTGGACCTCCTGCGTCCATAGGCACCGCTCCCGTCGCGCTAGCTCGCAAAAATTTTCAAAACGCCACTTTTGTATAGGCAAAATTCCACCTAAGCAGTGCGGCCGCCAGGTACAAAATAACTAAGTGTGTATTGAAAGTTCATCCTAGCGCGCCGTTTGATACGTCGTTAGATACGCCGTCCGCTGCGCTGCCCGCACCTGTAAAAAAGAACAGAAAATTATTAATTTTAGACAGTAAAATTAGAGAAAAACAGTTAAAATTACGTTTGCAATTTTCAAAAATTTCCTGCGGCTTCGTTTTTTGACCGATCGTTCCGGGACTGCTTTCTCCGTGCTCGCCTGGACCTCCTGCGTCCATAGGCACCGCTCCCGTCGCGCTAGCTCGCAAAAATTTTCAAAACGCCACTTTTGTATAGGCAAAATTCCACCTAAGCAGTGCGGCCGCCAGGTACAAAATAACTAAGTGTGTATTGAAAGTTCATCCTAGCGCGCCGTTTGATACGTCGTTAGATCCGCCGTCCGCTGCGCTGCCCGCACCTGTAAAAAAGAACAGAAAATTATTAATTTTAGACAGTAAAATTAGAGAAAAACAGTTAAAATTACGTTTGCAATTTTCAAAAATTTCCTGCGGCTTCGTTTTTTGACCGATCGTTCCGGGACTGCTTTCTCCGTGCTCGCCTGGACCTCCTGCGTCCATAGGCACCGCTCCCGTCGCGCTAGCTCGCAAAAATTTTCAAAACGCCACTTTTGTATAGGCAAAATTCCACCTAAGCAGTGCGGCCGCCAGGTACAAAATAACTAAGTGTGTATTGAAAGTTCATCCTAGCGCGCCGTTTGATACGTCGTTAGATCCGCCGTCCGCTGCGCTGCCCGCACCTGTAAAAAAGAACAGAAAATTATTAATTTTAGACAGTAAAATTAGAGAAAAACAGTTAAAATTACGTTTGCAATTTTCAAAAATTTCCTGCGGCTTCGTTTTTTGACCGATCGTTCCGGGACTGCTTTCTCCGTGCTCGCCTGGACCTCCTGCGTCCATAGGCACCGCTCCCGTCGCGCTAGCTCGCAAAAATTTTCAAAACGCCACTTTTGTATAGGCAAAATTCCACCTAAGCAGTGCGGCCGCCAGGTACAAAATAACTAAGTGTGTATTGAAAGTTCATCCTAGCGCGCCGTTTGATACGTCGTTAGATCCGCCGTCCGCTGCGCTGCCCGCACCTGTAAAAAAGAACAGAAAATTATTAATTTTAGACAGTAAAATTAGAGAAAAACAGTTAAAATTACGTTTGCAATTTTCAAAAATTTCCTGCGGCTTCGTTTTTTGACCGATCGTTCCGGGACTGCTTTCTCCGTGCTCGCCTGGACCTCCTGCGTCCATAGGCACCGCTCCCGTCGCGCTAGCTCGCAAAAATTTTCAAAACGCCACTTTTGTATAGGCAAAATTCCACCTAAGCAGTGCGGCCGCCAGGTACAAAATAACTAAGTGTGTATTGAAAGTTCATCCTAGCGCGCCGTTTGATACGTCGTTAGATCCGCCGTCCGCTGCGCTGCCCGCACCTGTAAAAAAGAACAGAAAATTATTAATTTTAGACAGTAAAATTAGAGAAAAACAGTTAAAATTACGTTTGCAATTTTCAAAAATTTCCTGCGGCTTCGTTTTTTGACCGATCGTTCCGGGACTGCTTTCTCCGTGCTCGCCTGGACCTCCTGCGTCCATAGGCACCGCTCCCGTCGCGCTAGCTCGCAAAAATTTTCAAAACGCCACTTTTGTATAGGCAAAATTCCACCTAAGCAGTGCGGCCGCCAGGTACAAAATAACTAAGTGTGTATTGAAAGTTCATCCTAGCGCGCCGTTTGATACGTCGTTAGATCCGCCGTCCGCTGCGCTGCCCGCACCTGTAAAAAAGAACAGAAAATTATTAATTTTAGACAGTAAAATTAGAGAAAAACAGTTAAAATTACGTTTGCAATTTTCAAAAATTTCCTGCGGCTTCGTTTTTTGACCGATCGTTCCGGGACTGCTTTCTCCGTGCTCGCCTGGACCTCCTGCGTCCATAGGCACCGCTCCCGTCGCGCTAGCTCGCAAAAATTTTCAAAACGCCACTTTTGTATAGGCAAAATTCCACCTAAGCAGTGCGGCCGCCAGGTACAAAATAACTAAGTGTGTATTGAAAGTTCATCCTAGCGCGCCGTTTGATACGTCGTTAGATCCGCCGTCCGCTGCGCTGCCCGCACCTGTAAAAAAGAACAGAAAATTATTAATTTTAGACAGTAAAATTAGAGAAAAACAGTTAAAATTACGTTTGCAATTTTCAAAAATTTCCTGCGGCTTCGTTTTTTGACCGATCGTTCCGGGACTGCTTTCTCCGTGCTCGCCTGGACCTCCTGCGTCCATAGGCACCGCTCCCGTCGCGCTAGCTCGCAAAAATTTTCAAAACGCCACTTTTGTATAGGCAAAATTCCACCTAAGCAGTGCGGCCGCCAGGTACAAAATAACTAAGTGTGTATTGAAAGTTCATCCTAGCGCGCCGTTTGATACGTCGTTAGATACGCCGTCCGCTGCGCTGCCCGCACCTGTAAAAAAGAACAGAAAATTATTAATTTTAGACAGTAAAATTAGAGAAAAACAGTTAAAATTACGTTTGCAATTTTCAAAAATTTCCTGCGGCTTCGTTTTTTGACCGATCGTTCCGGGACTGCTTTCTTCGTGCTCGCCTGGACCTCCTGCGTCCATAGGCACCGCTCCCGTCGCGCTAGCTCGCAAAAATTTTCAAAACGCCACTTTTGTATAGGTAGGCAAAATTCCACCTAAGCAGTGCGGCCGCCAGGTACAAAATAACTAAGTGTGTATTGAAAGTTCATCCTAGCGCGCCGTTTGATACGTCGTTAGATCCGCCGTCCGCTGCGCTGCCCGCACCTGTAAAAAAGAACAGAAAATTATTAATTTTAGACAGTAAAATTAGAGAAAAACTTTTTTTCGGGGGTAGGCAAGAAAAGTGTAAACATCTAATACAAAGAGCTCTTCACTTTAAATTAAGTTTAAATTAGATTTCTATAGAGTTTTGGATATTATTCTAAGTAGTTAATCAGTGGTTAAGCTATTGTTTTATACTTAACTATTTAGATCACCTTAAATGCAATATATGTTGTAGTGCACCTACCTGTTGGCATATAACCCCTTTTGTGCTACAATCCTTACTTATAGACATCAATATGTCTAATGTGCAAGAAGTCCTGGATACACAGAGGCAGATTGAGAACACACTATTTGCAAGAATGGATGGATTTGAGAAGCAATTGAAGGCCACCACACTGGATGACCAGCCTAGCTTAGACAAGTTGAATCGTGAGTTTAGTGATTTCAAAAAGTCTGTGTGGTCCATTTTATCACTTCTCCGGTCACTAATCACTTCACTAACACTTAGAGTGGACGATTTGGATTGTCAGAGCCGGCGAAATGCTCTACTTTTTAGTGGTGTTAAAGAATGTGACGGAGAGGACTGCTCGGCATTGATTCTTAATATCATAAATTCTAACATGAGCCTCACAAGTATTGGAGCTAGCTCCTTCTTGATATGTCATCGCTTGGGATCTAAAAATGACAAGAAAAATCGACCCATACTTGTTCGTTTTAATGATATTCTAAGCCGAGATTTAGTCTGGAGAGAGAAAAAGAGGCTAAAATCAAGCGCCACGGTAGTCAGCGAGTTCCTCATTAAAGCCCGACAAGAGCTATTTATCACTGCACGTAAGCACTTCGGCATAACTCGATGCTGGACAAGAGACGGACAGGTTATTGTCAAATTGCCGAATAGCGACATTAAACGCATCCGTACATCGCAGGAGCTAGACGCGCTCACATGTAAATTTCCATCTGAAATTGCCACTAACAAGCTGTCCGGTGGCTCCCTCAAGCCAACTACAAGCTCGCAGCCTGCAGAAGGCTCCTCGTCGACTCTGGCCTCCGTTCCCGAGCCTCCTGTAACCCGCAAGATAGCCGCGGCCAAGGGAAAGCCTAAAAAGTGAAACTTGTGTGGATTCATAGTCGACTTTGGACTTTGCACATCAATTTGTATCCGTGTACGGACTATCTATAGTCTTGTTAAGTATACCCTATATTTTAAGATTATTTTTTCTTTCTTGTAATTTTCTAAGTTACTATTGATAATTATTTTATTTGATGGTATGGTATGTGGATTTTGTGGATAATGACGTGTGACATTTGCGACGATGACAGTGAGAGTTTGACATTGATATACCAGGGTAAATTAATGTTTTTTTTTTTTTTTTTCTAGTTTTAGCTCCGTAAAGTTGTGTATTGAGTCAATGTCAATTTAAATTTTTTTTTGTTAGCTACTGTTATTCAATGTCTTTTTTTCACATCATCGATTCGTGGTGTCCGGGCATGATTCACATGAACTAGCTGCTACTCAATCAGCCACAGAGTAAATTCAATAGCTCAAGTAGATATTAGGATCTGTGACTTTAGATGATAAACAGGGAATTGTTTATTTTTTGTTCTTTTATTTTTTGTTTCTCATTATCTTCAATTACAATCATAATTTGTGTTTTTTAATCACTAGTGTTATTTCTCTGTGCTATTTAGGAATAATTAATTAACACTTTTGATGTTTACTTGGTTATATTGTAATAATGGCTGTAGTTAAAATGTAGTTATATATCCACATCATATCATAATTGTCTCTTTTTAACAATTCTCGGTAATAATAATTATAATGTAATTTAATCCATTAGGAATTGTAGCTGTGTATAATTTCATTTTATATTCTTAGTTTTTTGCCAATCAGGTGTGCTATAGTAATATTTAATTTAGTTAAATAATTTCGTATCTTATTACATATATATTTTCTTATAAATATATATATATATATATTATTTTTCTTTTTTCTTTTTTATATAAGTACATTTATAAATATATATTATAGTATTATATTTTTATTATTTTATAGACTTACATAAGCTTATTGCCGGTTATTTAGTATAGGTACCTTATATAATGTCTTCGAGTGATGAATCATTTCAATCTGCTGAAGCAGAAAGTTCGTTTATGAGTGCTGAGGAAAGTGTGCCCACGCTTAGTTCCTTACTCATTGATGCTTTTTCTCCTCATCCAAAAAACTTTAATGCATGTCATATCAATGCTCAAAGCATTCCCGCGCATTATGGTGAGTTCCTGGATACATTCTCGTCTGATCTTATACATGCGGTTTTAATTTCTGAGACTTGGCTTAAGCCTTCACTGCCTTCTTTTTCGTTTCCAATTCGAAATTCCGTGGTCATTCGCAATGATCGTGTTGGGAAGGGTGGCGGTGGTGTCGCCATCTATCTGAAGAGTCACATCCGATATAAGATTGTTCTTACGTCTCCTTCGGACTACAGCTCCTCTCCTGAATATCTGTTTATAGAAGTTGATATTGGTACTAAGTTTCTTCTAGGAGTAGTGTACTGTCCGCCAAACATTGATTATTTTTCTAAATTGGAAGGTGTATTGGATGATCTACTTTTTGACTATAATAAGGTTCTGATAATGGGTGATTTTAATACGTGCTTAATAAAACAAGACCCCCGTTCTCGCAAACTTAAATCCTTAGTAGAATCTTCCAACTTACACTTTCTAGAATTATCAGCCACTCATCACTCTCACTCTAGTGATTCTTTGCTTGATCTAATTATTACCTCTGACTTCGATCTAGTTTCCACTCACGGCCAGATGGATGCTCCCGGATTTTCCCACCATGATTTAATTTTTGCTTCCCTTAAAATTAGAACACCAAAAGCTAAACCTGTAATATTAAACCAACGAAATTTTGCCCGCATGAATTTGGAAAATTTAGATAGGGATGCCTCCGAGGTAAACTGGATGGCTGTGGAAAATTTATCGTCTATTGACGATAAGATCGGACTTTTAAAGTCCTGCATTCTGGACCTTTTTAATCGGCACGCACCTCTGCGTGCGGTTAAAATGAAACATAGACCGTCTCCATGGATGAACGATCTCATACGTAGAGCTATATCTAGGAGAAACCGAGCTTTTCGCATTTACAAACGTGACCGTACTGTGGACAATTGGGACAACTACAAAAAACTGAGAAACCGGTGTAATAAGTTATGTCGCAACGCCAAACGGCACTACATATCTGAGCAAATTGAGCTTTCTAGTCCATCTGGGATTTGGAATTTCTTGAGGTCCATTGGCGTTGGCAAACCCAAAGCGTTTGACACTAAAATCCCAATTGACATTAATCTTCTCAACTCTCATTTTACCTCCAATATATCGCTTGACCCTTCTAATAAACAAGTAGCGCTTAAGGAGCTGGTAAGTAAATCTTGCCCAGTTTCTGTATGTTTCGACTTCTCCCCGGTTAGCCAAGACTATATACATAAAATTATAATGAGTCTCAAATCCAAGGCCACAGGCTGCGACGACATTGGTCGTATCATGATAATGTACATTCTCAAACACATCCTTCCTACTCTTACGCACATTATCAACTTTTCTTTATCTACAGGCAATTACCCCGATCTATGGCGCAAAGCACATGTCGTACCCCTTCCTAAAATCTCTAACGCTCTTCTTCCTAACCAATTTCGTCCCATCTCCATTCTCCCATTTCTTTCTAAAGTGATTGAGTCAGTAGTCCATAGGCAGCTTACCGACTATCTCGATAGTAACGGTCTATTCAACCCTCTTCAGTCGGGTTTCAGGGCGGGGCATAGTACCACAACTGCATTGCTGAAGGTCACCGAGGATATAAGAGTTGGAATGGAGGAATCCAAAGTAACTATTCTTGTCCTCGTTGATTTCAGCAATGCCTTTAACGCAGTTGATCACGATTTGCTCTTAGCCATACTACGTCATCTTAATCTTTCTCCATTATCCATAAACTGGTTTTCTTCCTACTTGAGCGGACGCAGGCAAGCTATTCGAGTCGGTCAGAGTTTTTCAGACTGGAGTGACTTAGAGGCTGGCGTCCCTCAAGGCGGGATACTATCTCCATTACTTTTTTCCCTTTTCATTAATATTCTCTCGTCTTATCTTCTCTGTCATCATCATTTTTATGCTGATGATCTTCAGTTGTATAAGCATACCCATACTGAGGACTTAGATGATGCAATTGATTCCGTTAATAAAGATCTTCGGCAACTCCAACACTGGTCCGAGCGTTTTGGCATTCAAGTCAATCCCAACAAGTGTCAAGCCATTATCATTGGAAGTGTAGGGCAGCTACGCAAAGTGGATTCTGTAAAACTAACTTCTTTGATTTATAACAACTCTGTGATCCCATTTTCATCCACAGTCAAGGACCTAGGTGTGTTAATCGATTGCAATCTAAATTGGCGACCACAAATCAATGAAGTATGTCGTAAATTTTATGCCTCCCTTCACTCAATCATCCGTTTTAAAAAATTCCTTCCTATCAAAACTAAAATCTCCATGGTCCATACGCTTCTTTTACCAATTATAGATTACGCTGATATATGCTACCTCGACATCTCCGGAGAACTTCTAAACAAACTGGATCGGTTACTCAATAATTGCATACGTTTCGTTTATTGTCTTCGTAAGTTCGATCATATCTCGGAGTATCGGTCTGAGTTAAAGTGGCTTCGAATTCGTGAAAGGAGAAATGCTAGAATTCTCTACCTTCTGTACTCAATATTGAATGATCCTAAATACCCTGTTTATTTAAAGGACACTGTCACTTACAACAGTGATTGCCATGACCGTAGTATAAGATCTCTAAACCATCTGCGCCTTTGTACACCTAAACATTCCACTTCCTTCCAAGGCAACTCTTTTGGAGTTGTTGCAGTAGGCTTGTGGAATCGTCTTCCTCCGAACATTAGGAGTGCTCCCTCTAAAGATATCTTTAAGAAGCTTGTACGTGAACATTACTTAAAGACATAATGGTTTTTATATCAAGGAGCATTTTTATAATCTATCTATTTATCCTCTTTACCCCTCGATGATATAGGTACCTACCTAATTAAAATATTTATGTTAGTGTTTTGTATATGTATTCGTATATATATATATATATATGTATATATTTATATTATAGTATATTATATGTTATAGTATATATATTATAGCATAGTATGTATATAGTCCGCGCCGCGCGCCCAGCCCGTGTGCACGTATCGGTCGCTTGCGCATATACCTTTCACTTCTCGGCGCGGTACAATCAAAACAACCAAAATGTTTACATGTCCAGTTTGTGCTAATGACTTTACGGATGGAGTTAGATGCTCTAAGTGTGCATTGTTGTACTGTTTTTCGTGCGCGAATATCTCGGAATCGAACTACCGTAAACTTGGGGCGGCCAGGCAAGCCGCCGTGCAGTGTACCAGCTGTAAATCCAATCAAGTATCGTCCGCATCACCATCAATGCAGCCCCACCTACCATCGGCTGCTACCTTGGACCTCGTCCTGCAGGAGTTGCGTAACGGTATCAAAGGGATCAATGTCCGCCTCGAACAGCTGCCGTCTATTGTACTTGAAATTAAAAATCTAAAGGATAACCTACATAATTTTGAAATTTCGATGTCCTGTATTAAGAAGGAAGTGGAAGGAAATTCAGTGAAAATCGAGGAAGTGCAGAAAAGAATAAACATTCTCGATAATCAAACCACTGTCGCCGCGGAACCCGCGGATTACCCTCATTTGAAAATTGAAATAGCAAAGTTGTCTAACGATCTTGCCTCCAAAAATCAAATTTTAAGAATGAATAATGTTGAAATCAAGGGCATCCCAGAAAAAAAGAGCGAAAACCTTTTTGAAGTGCTTTGTAAAATCGGCAATTTTATTGGTCAGCCTATTGAGAAAAGTGACCTCAACTTTGTCACTAGGTCGCGTTCTTCGTCTCAGCCGAAGCCCATTGTGGTGGGATTTCTAGGCAGATATCTGAAGGAGAACTTCGTGGCCTCAGCCAGGTCTCACAAGCCGAATCTGACTGCCGAGGATCTGGGCTTCGCTGGAATCACGACCAGGATCTACATTAATGATCACTTAACAAGAGAAAATAAACAACTTTTAACCAAGACAAAAAAGGCAGCTGCTGAAAAGAACCACCGATTCGTCTGGGTGCAGAATTGCAAAATCCTGACTAGAAGAAACGACACCTCACCGATCATCGCAATCACCAGTGAGAGTGATCTTACAAAAATCAAGTGACTTTGCCTAGTAATATCATTGCCGGTTAATATATTTTATCGTCATTGTTTATGGTCGGTTTACCTAAATGTTAATGACCTGTTTGTGTACAATTTGTGTAGCCCACATCAATTTATTTTAATACTCATTACGTTTAATTTTTCTATAATAAATAATTTAGTTTTTATTCCCTTGCTTGACTATTTAAAGTGTATTTATATACCGATTAGTATTAGATTAATGCATCAACATTCTATTAACAGTTTGTCTCGTCTGTCAATACCTCAACAAAACCTTTTTACATTTTTTTCTTCGACTGTGTCTTTAATTGGTTATACGTCATATAAACCTCTGTGGTCGTTTTACTATGTTTCATCCAGAGTGCGTAAAGACGTAAGCAACAGCTGTTTATGCTTCGCTCGCTGCGCGCTACGTAGTGATGTACATACCAGCTGTTTTTACTATAGGCACACTTATACTAATTTGCACTATATAGCGAATACATGTTGTTATACCTACTGCGCTTATGTACAGCTCATTTTGCTCGCATTGCCACGCTCGTCGTTAGCCGTCACTTGTCACTATATGTACTACTCTTTAATTAATATAACTTACATTACTTTACTAGCTCGTCATTTACCCACGGACGTTTACTATTACGATCACATTTCGGATTATATTTCATTGCATCATTTTATTTTGTTTTGTGCTCCACTGTCTTCGATTCGCAAATGCCTAACTTTACACAAACTAAAGTTACTCGTGTCAATTTCTGTGGCGCGGTCCGGCCTAACGCGGCTAGGCCGTGTATCATAATGTTTGATATTTATTATCAGAATGTTAGGGGTTTGCGAACGAAGACTGTGGAGTTCAAGAGAAGCGTTCAATTATGTAATCATGATGTGATAGTTTTGACCGAAACGTGGCTGTTAGACGGTATAAAAAATGAGGAGCTTTTTAGTGACAAATACACGGTATGGCGGCGAGATCGCGATTACTCTCAGGTTGGTCAGTCGCGCGGCGGCGGCGTGCTCGTCGCGGCGCGGCGTGAGCTCGCGGCGTGCGCGCGGCCAGAGTGGCACTCCACGGCTGAAGATATCTGGCTCTCTATTAGGTTCGATGGGTATAAAACGAGAGCTCCGGTAACTTTGCACATAGGTTGCTTATATTTATGCCAACAAAATCAGGGGCTGTCTTTCTCTTCGCAGTTGTCGAATGTCGCTGATAAAATTCTTTCGATCTGTACTAATAATCCTAGTGACAAAATGTTTATAGCGGGAGACTTTAATTTGAGTGATATAATGTGGGTTTCATCTGAAGATAGTACAATTCTCACTCCGTTATTTTGTAATAATAATTTCAACCATAATGAGTTACAAGACTTGATGAACTTATGCAATCTTAACCAGTTTAATGGCAACAGAAATCACATGAATGGTTTGCTTGACTTGGTTTTTTCTAATGGCGAATTCTCAGTGTCGCATTGCACTGAGCCCTTAGTAAGCGAAGACCCTTATCACCCAGCTCTCATATGTAGACCAGATTTTATTGATTTGCCTGTATTGAAACCCAGCCCGAGATTAAAGTATCTTTACTCTAAAGGAAATTACTCGGCCATATGTGATGAACTAGATGGCAAAGACTGGCAATCTATATTATCATGCGGCTCGGTAGATGAAGTAGTCAATTTATTTAATAGTATATTGACTGGGTTACGAGACAAATATGTGCCATCTAAGTACGTTCATCCAAGTGAGTATCCGGTATGGTATTCACCAGCACTTAAAAAAATTCTTAATGAAAAAAATAAGTGGCATAGGAAGTACAAGATTTATGATAACAAAGCTGACTATAACTCATTTAGTATCGTACGTAATCGAGCTACACGCGTAGAACTAGAGTGCTATAAAAATTATATAACTTATACTGAAGCTTCCATTCGTAAGAACCCGCAGGCTTTCTGGTCCTATGTGAAGGCTAACAAGCAACATAACTCCTATCCTTCTTCTATGACTTATATGAATGATAGTTTGACGTCGGGTGATGCCATATGCAATGCCTTTGCGGATTTCTTTAACTCCACGTACTTACCTTGCGCTGCATCATCCAACTCTTCTGCAGGTCAATCCTATGGACCTAACTTATCTTCAGTGTCTCAGGCTGATATTTGCACGATTGAGATTGTGGACAGCGAAGTGAGGAAAATCTTAAAATCACTAGATTGTAGGAAGTCAGCGGGTCCTGATGGTTTGCATCCCACCTTGATTTCTAGATGTGCCGGCAGTTTGACTTCGCCAGTTAGTTATTTATTTAAGCGTTCCATTAATGAAGGAATAATGCCAAAAATCTGGAAATCAGCTTCCATCACTCCCATTCACAAGAAGGGCCCTAAACGTGAAGTTGCCAACTATAGACCCATCTCTAAACTTTGTGTTTTAGCTAAGGTACTAGAAAAGCTAACTTATAATCAGGTCTATGCCGCTTTTAAGCATACTTTTATAGCACAGCAACATGGCTTCTTAAAGGGAAGATCGACTGTTACCAATTTGTTATGCTTCACGGACACTCTGTCCAACGGTATGGAGTCCGGAGGTCAAGTTTTTTTTTTTTTTTTTTTTTTTTTTCTTATTTATTTTGGGGCTTTTACCTAACAAAGGTATGCCAGCCCCATCGTACCCTAAACAATAATTAAACTTACAATACTAATTTCATTCAGTAGAGGTAGACTTACTTATGCAAAAACATCTCATAAAGAGAAATTGCAGCATCAGTTGTTGGATTTGCTAAAATATGTATAAATGCACCTATATCATATTTATTTAAATTATATTTTTGCATAAGTAAGTCTCTTTCCCTTCTGTTCCGGACGCACTCCATCAACAAGTGATGGACGTCTTCAATAGTTCCACACTCTTCACAGTTGGGCGAATCAACTTTTTTCATCAAAAAAGCAAACTTGTTTGATGGATAGTGTCCGGACCGCAATCTATGAGCTAACACAATGTATCGTCTACTTAATTTAATATTTACAAACCAAGGAATGGGAGGAGGCTGACATTGGATAGTTTTATACCAAATGCCTTTTTCTTTGCTTCTTTCATCAAAATATTCCCTAAAATTATCAGTACTAAGTTTCTTCCCGTAATGCAAAAGTTCCATAAAATTGGGTTTTATGTTACAAAAAATGCCATCTAAACAAGCTAATTTTGCCAATCTGTCAGCCTCCTCGTTCCCTCTTAATCCAATGTGTGAAGGAACCCATTGCAATTTCAGATGCACTCCATTACATAAAATATTGTGTATTTTAAGTAAAATCTCATAAGCTACTTGTACACCTCTGCTGCGACCAGAGGCACATTGAGCTAAATGTTGCAAGGCACTCTTACTATCAGTAAAAATTACAGAGTAACAATCATTTGAATGGTAAGCTGCACTAAGGGCCTCTGAAATTGCAATAAGCTCCAGTGTCATAATACATACATTAGCACTAACCTTAAACAATTTAAAACTACCATTGTTACAATCAAAGTAAGCAGCTCCTTGACTACCCACATTTTTAGACCCATCAGTAAAATACTTATGCCAACTTCTATTATATTTGTAGTGTAATTCTTTAATAATGTCAAATTTAAGGGCTGTTATCTCATAGCCACTTTTTGGTCCCCTAACACTATCAAGAAAACATTCTATAACTTCATCTACCTTAATAGATGAAACCCAAATGTCCAACGAAAACATATCCAATGGATCTGCAGAGTAAATACTTAAGTTTCTACATTTATCAAATATAGTGGTAAGTAACGGTTTCTTTTTGCTCTGCCAGTATCTAACATTCATAAGACTACTCAGATCTTCCAAAAGTTGAATAGTAACATTATTAGACGATGACATACTTTTTGTACAAAATTTATAGGCAAGATATGATCTTCTAACGCGCAGTGGCGGCAAACATAATTCGCTTTCCATGACATGGATTGGCGTACTTTTTATAAATCCACCTATTATTCTTAACGCTTTATTCTGCATTCTATCTATTTTAGCTAAGTGTACATTTGCACTATTATCATATAAAAAACACCCGAAGTCCACTCGACTACGAATTATCGATATGTATAAAGTTCTTAAATGTTTTGGATGGATTCCCCAGCCCGGACCTGCCAAAACTTTTAAAACGTTCAGATATTTTAATGATTTTTCGGAAGCTTCATTTAAATGTTTATTCCATAATAATGACCTATCTAACCACATTCCCAAGTATTTAATATTTTCTACTACACCAATTAAATTATCGTTTATTTTAAGATTTATTTTATTTCTTCTACGGCCTTTACTGAAAATACAAAATTTTGTCTTATTAACGGAAAGACTAAGACCCAAACTGTCGAGTTTGCCAACCATGATGTTAAGAGCTATTTGCAAGGTACGTTCACAATAATTAAGATCATTGTGACTCAAATAGAATACAAAATCATCGGCATACTGAGATAAGACTATACCTTGAATATCCCGACAAATTTTATGAGTAGTCAAATTAAAAAGCAAGGGAGACAAAGGATCGCCCTGAGCAAGGCCTTTATTAGTCCCATCTGCTAAGTTGTGTCTGCGGGTCACCCGCACTCATCACCAAGCATCTTGTATTTAAAAATGACCATAAATACTGACATATATTAAAACCTACATTTAATTCGTCCAACGTAATCACGACTTTGTCTATAAGAACGTTATTATATGCGTTATCAATGTCTAGAAAACAAGCAACTGTAGGGATGTTATGAGAAAATCCTAATTGAATATAAGTGACCAGTCTAGCTAAACTTTCCATACACGACTGCCCTCTCCTAAACCCAGATGTGTAAGAAGAATATATCTTATTCTTTTCTGTGTACCATTCCAGTCTTTTAGCTATGATATTATGGAAAATCTTACACATGCACGAGATAAGTGATATAGGCCTAAGTTTTGGTTCAGTAACAGAGTTGTTATCATGTCCTGCTTTAGGTATGGGAACAATACTTATTGTACGCCATTGTCGTGGTACAATCCCCGATACAAAAATATTATTATAAATTCGAAGTAAATACGTTTTACATATTTGAGGCAAGTAGTAAATCATGGAGTATGTAATTCCATCGTTACCTGGAGCAGTATCCTTTTTCTTCATACAATTTTTTAGTTCTTGTAATGTGAATGGTTGTTCTAATAAATTGTTTTTAGATGAAATATTAGGTTGATCATTCATTACAAAATCGGGCGCTAAAGAGTGAAGCAATTCTTTTTGTTTATCTAAAGATGCACAAAATTTTGACTGTCGGTGTCCTTTATACCATCTCATTTTTTTCCAC
The DNA here is from genome assembly GCA_907269065.1 of Crocallis elinguaria. Lineage (NCBI taxonomy): Eukaryota > Metazoa > Arthropoda > Insecta > Lepidoptera > Geometridae > Crocallis > Crocallis elinguaria. The sequence continues at coordinate 1,004,648 of OU026081.1, read as the reverse complement.
ATGTCCGAGACCGACGTGGTTTCATTAATATCACAACAAAATTTCCTAAAACTATGTGACCTAGCCTGACTTATTTTATTATATGCATCTGTTACTTTTTCTTCATACTTCTTAAGGTTATCAGGTGTAGGGTTTCTCCTAAATATACTTAGTGCTAATCTGCGTTCAGCGACTGCTTCAGATAATCCGGGCTCCCAGTACTCCTTTGGTTTAAATTTACTAGTGGGGTTAGTACAAATTTTGTTTACAGGAATGTTCTTACTCGCTGACAAGTTTATTTGAGCCTCTAAAAAATCATATTCTTCTTGGACATTATTATTAGCGAAATTTAGTACATTATGAGAATTTGAAAAATGTTCATTAAGATCATCGCTATAAGATTTCCAATTAGCTTTTTTAAAATTACGCTTTTTTACAAATTTATATTGATTCTCAAAGCTCAAAGTTATTTTTAACATTAGGTGATCGCTGCCTAAGTTTTCATTTATTACTCGCCAGCAAAACTTTGTAGCAATGTCTAATGATGCGAACGTTATATCTGGTGACGTGTTTTGTAACAGACCATTTACTAATTTTACTCTAGTAGGATCACCATTATTAAGAGATATAAAGCCATTTTCTAAAGAGGAATCAAATAATTGTGTACCTCTTTGATCAATTTTGTAAGACCAATTAGTGTGATGTCCGTTAAAATCGCCAGCGATTATGGTCTTTCTATCACAAACTTTAAAAACACCATCCCAATCAATTGACCGTGTACTTACAGATGATGGACAGTAGATAGATATGACATTTTCCAAATCTTTACAATTAAATATTTTTACATGTATTGCTTCAATTCCCACATTACATAAATTAATAGGACATACTTGTGAGTGCAAAGACCTATGTACTATAACTGCTACCCCTCCGTACGAATCATGTCTATCTCGCCTATAAATATTGTACCCAGATATATTAATACTAATGTTTGAATTTAACCACGTTTCACTTATAATGCCAATATGTATTTTTTCTTGATTTAATAATGCTTCAAAACTCATTAACTTCGGTTTTAAACTTTGAGCGTTCCATTGTGTTATATTGATTGCAACTTCATTTGGTTGTGTCCTATCCATCAAAGAAGTTTATTAGTCCATTAAGTAAGTCTCCCTTTGTGATCATATTCAACACTAACGTTTTGATCTCTACACAAATAATTTTGATAATAGACATAATTTTTTCTTCCAACTGACGATCTGTAAATGCGACATCTCTTATTTTCTGTAATATTTCCTTCCATTCGAACTTATGTTTGTTTTTTAAAAAATCTGTTGTTTCTTTCTGTCCGCCTTTTTTATTATCTGTATTCCCGTTCTCATTAACATGTTCTTCATTAGATATGTATGGATCGATATTACCAGATTCAACTACTATTATCTGCTGTTCTCCTGTTTTTAGGTTCTTATTTTTCTTTTTCTTTGAATTTTTTTGACTTATTGCTGGTTTTGAAACCACTTTGTTTCTAATATCTTCGTTAATTTCCATATTATTATCCTCAGTCATAGGTACCGGTAATTGTATTGTATCTATAATATCCGCAGAACTCCCGACTTCCAAGCTTGTTTTTTCTATTAATGGCTTTTTCGGTAGCTCAACAAAGCTAGCATCGTTTAGATTTAACTCCTCTTTAGTTCTATTCAACAAGATATCTAATGCTTTTTTATAAGTCACATTTTCTTCACTCATAATTATGCGGATTTTTTTCTCTTTAACAAAGAACGGACACGTCTTATCCAGAGCCATATGAGATCCCTTGCAGTTAAGACAGTAAAATGTTTCTATATCGCAGTTAGCATGTCCATTGCCGCACTTAGGGCATAGTATTTTATTAATCGGGCAAAACCTTTTTATGTGTCCGAATTTCCAGCATCCTGAGCATTGGGTGACCGGAAATACATATCGTTCGACTTTAAAACGACATCCATACGCGTATACATAAGTCGGGCACGTAGAACTTTTAAAACATATTCTCATAGTCTCACTTTCGACCCATTTGCCGTTCTCATTCATGCGCCTTAACCTTCTTACTGATATTATTTGCTCTGAGCTATCTAATGACTCTAATATTTCTTTTTCATTTATTTCTATATCAACGCCCTTAATCATTCCATAAGCCAAACTAGCTTGATTTGTAAATTGTGCTCTGACACCTTTATCCAAAATTTCCTTATAATTTATTAATTTTTCAGCTTGTAATTTATCATCAAACAACACAAATACTTTAAATGGACTTTTATACTTAATTCGTAATATATTTGTTATATTTCCATTTCTTAATAACTTTGCTAAAGCCATTTGTTTAGGTAACAAGTCTGTTGACATTAGGCATACTTCATATCCAGTTACTTCTTCGTTATCAGTGCGCGCGGGGGTGGGCGGACGCACGGGACGCATCATCCGTGCGCGGTCGCTCAAACCCGGCCACTTACTCGTATTTATTGACTTATTTACCATATCATCCATAGATTCGCTTCTTATCAGACATTTAGATTTCCTTCTCGTTATTGTTATGAAACCCTCTTCACTGCTTTCATCACTTTTTTCTCGTGGCCTCTTCTCCCCTATTCTATTATTATCTTGCTTCTCCATATTAACTTCCATACTGCTCCAATTCATAAGAATTGATCTTTGTTGACGTTCACAATCTTGAACAATTTCTTCATCACTTTTATCAAATAACTCAGTCACATTAAAGTTATTTTCACTCATCGTCGGGTCAAAACCCGTTCCACGTAAACAAAACAACACTAGTATTACGGATTAGTAAGTAACGTACGCTCGTGACACTGTCTGGCACGCGACTGGAGGTCAAGTTGATGCCATTTATACCGACTACAGTAAGGCATTTGATCGAATAGATCACGTGATCTTATTAAACAAGCTACAATCGGCAGGCATACATGGTGACCTTCTTAGGTGGTTTAGTTCTTATGTCACGGGTCGCTGTCAAACTGTGGTTCTTAATGGGTTCTCTTCACACTCACCAATCTTCACTATACCATCTGGCGTCCCGCAAGGATCCATTTTGGGACCTCTATTATTTACACTGTTCATTAATGATATTGGTGGGTGTTTCGAGAACTCACAGTTTCTATTGTTTGCAGACGATATGAAGGTGTACAAAACCATTAATTCACTAAGTGACTGTTTTCTCTTGCAGCAGGATCTTGATAGGCTTCAGGATTACTGTTTTAAAAATAAACTTGAATTAAACGTGTCTAAATGCAACTGTATCACATTTACCAGGTCCAGGTTAGCAGTCTTTTTTGATTACAAATTGAACCACTTATCATTGACCCGAACTGATCAAATCAGGGACCTTGGTGTTATCCTTGATTCTAAACTTCTCCTTGATAAACACATTGAGAATATAACAGTTAAAGCTATGAAGACCATGGGATTTATTTTTCGAATTACCAAAGACTTTAAAACGCTCAAAACTCTGAAAATTTTATACTGCTCGTTAGTAAGAAGTCAACTCGAGTACGCATCTCAAGCTTGGAACCCTCGTTATGAATGTTATGTCAATCAAGTTGAAAGAATTCAAAGAAAGTTCCTGCGTTTTGCGAATTATAAGTTTCGGTTAAATTTTTCTGAGTATAATGACAGTTGTAGACATCATCATTTGCTTCCATTGGCACAGCGAAGAGAAGTGACAGACCTGACCTTCCTCCATAACTTGATCTGTGGCAGAGTGGATTGTAGCGATCTACTGTCAAGAATTAAACTACAAGTACCTACTCGTACTGTTACTAGACGTAACTACCTTAAACTTAATGTCGATTCCTGTGTGACCAATTATAGACAAAATTCATATTTTATCAGAATTAGTAGAATCTTTAATTGTAACTATTCAGAGGGTGTTGATTTATTTACTGCGAGACAAAACTTTTTCAAAAAAGATGCTTGTTTAAAATTTTTTACTGAAAGTATATAGTTACAGACTTATTACAGAAATTGAAGAGATTGAACTAGTAGGATACAGAATGGATTGTTGTGGGCTAATACAAAAATAAAATTGTTTTAAATTTAAAAATTGTTAGAATGCACTAGATATAATTGTAATTTTTTATTTTTTAGTTTTCTTAGTATTGTAAACACTCATTCTATAAGTGGAAACTATTTAAGGCTTTTTTGTACCTATCAGTCATATTACTATAATCCTTAGATATAAGCTGTTTGTTTCCCATGGTAAATAAATAAATAAATAAATAAATTATTATATGTGTATTATTATTGTTTCTTTGTTTATCGTAAATGAACCACTATGTTATCTGTTTTGTTCTATTTAGTTTTAATATAATAAGTATCTCACATTGTTTAGATGCACGCCCACATCCTTCTTTTCTTCTACTTTGTGTGGATGACTGGTAGAAAATACTAATAGTATTAAGTCCTCCTTTTGTACATTTCTTTTGTGCAATAAAGTATTAAATAAAATAAATAAAAACAGTTAAAATTACGTTTGCAATTTTCAAAAATTTCCTGCGGCTTCGTTTTTTGACCGATCGTTCCGGGACTGCTTTCTCCGTGCTCGCCTGGACCTCCTGCGTCCATAGGCACCGCTCCCGTCGCGCTAGCTCGCAAAAATTTTCAAAACGCCACTTTTGTATAGGCAAAATTCCACCTAAGCAGTGCGGGGCCGCCAGGTACAAAATAACTAAGTGTGTATTGAAAGTTCATCCTAGCGCGCCGTTTGATACGTCGTTAGATCCGCCGTCCGCTGCGCTGCCCGCACCTGTAAAAAAGAACAGAAAATTATTAATTTTAGACAGTAAAATTAGAGAAAAACAGTTAAAATTACGTTTGCAATTTTCAAAAATTTCCTGCGGCTTCGTTTTTTGACCGATCGTTCCGGGACTGCTTTCTCCGTGCTCGCCTGGACCTCCTGCGTCCATAGGCACCGCTCCCGTCGCGCTAGCTCGCAAAAATTTTCAAAACGCCACTTTTGTATAGGCAAAATTCCACCTAAGCAGTGCGGGGCCGCCAGGTACAAAATAACTAAGTGTGTATTGAAAGTTCATCCTAGCGCGCCGTTTGATACGTCGTTAGATCCGCCGTCCGCTGCGCTGCCCGCACCTGTAAAAAAGAACAGAAAATTATTAATTTTAGACAGTAAAATTAGAGAAAAACAGTTAAAATTACGTTTGCAATTTTCAAAAATTTCCTGCGGCTTCGTTTTTTGACCGATCGTTCCGGGACTGCTTTCTCCGTGCTCGCCTGGACCTCCTGCGTCCATAGGCACCGCTCCCGTCGCGCTAGCTCGCAAAAATTTTCAAAACGCCACTTTTGTATAGGCAAAATTCCACCTAAGCAGTGCGGGGCCGCCAGGTACAAAATAACTAAGTGTGTATTGAAAGTTCATCCTAGCGCGCCGTTTGATACGTCGTTAGATCCGCCGTCCGCTGCGCTGCCCGCACCTGTAAAAAAGAACAGAAAATTATTAATTTTAGACAGTAAAATTAGAGAAAAACAGTTAAAATTACGTTTGCAATTTTCAAAAATTTCCTGCGGCTTCGTTTTTTGACCGATCGTTCCGGGACTGCTTTCTCCGTGCTCGCCTGGACCTCCTGCGTCCATAGGCACCGCTCCCGTCGCGCTAGCTCGCAAAAATTTTCAAAACGCCACTTTTGTATAGGCAAAATTCCACCTAAGCAGTGCGGCCGCCAGGTACAAAATAACTAAGTGTGTATTGAAAGTTCATCCTAGCGCGCCGTTTGATACGTCGTTAGATCCGCCGTCCGCTGCGCTGCCCGCACCTGTAAAAAAGAACAGAAAATTATTAATTTTAGACAGTAAAATTAGAGAAAAACAGTTAAAATTACGTTTGCAATTTTCAAAAATTTCCTGCGGCTTCGTTTTTTGACCGATCGTTCCGGGACTGCTTTCTCCGTGCTCGCCTGGACCTCCTGCGTCCATAGGCACCGCTCCCGTCGCGCTAGCTCGCAAAAATTTTCAAAACGCCACTTTTGTATAGGCAAAATTCCACCTAAGCAGTGCGGCCGCCAGGTAGGGATGAGCGATATTGATAAAATATCGATATTGAAATCGATATTGATATCGAGTGCTTACTATCGATACACCGATATTATCGACATCAAAATATCGATATTAGAAAATATCGATATTTTGAGGCTTTTTGATAAATATCGATGGTTTTTCTTACTTTTATTTGAATGCATACCAAATATTTATAGGAGACCATTAGCAACGCCAGAATAGGAAGTAATCATACAAGAAAATAAGAAATATAATTTTTTTTTGTAATCTATCCATACTAATATTATAAATGTGAAAGTGTATTTGTTGGTTTGTTGAATTGTTGTTTTGTTGGTTTGTCCTTCTTTCACGAACTTCACGCAGTAACGAAGCAACGGATCGACGTGATTTTTGGCATAGATATAGTTTATGGACCGGAGAGTAACATAGGCTACTTAATGCACGGTACCTGTGGGAACGCGGGTGAAACCCACGGGCAGTTGTTAGTGTGGCATAAAATTGACATTAATAGCTGTCAATAAAGTTTTATAATGTTGACAAGTTGATTTAATTTGACAGATCAATGCTTTATTTCATTCAAAAATATGAGTTCAATCTTACCGCAGTCAGTTAAACTGCCGATAGAGTTTTCGCTGTCCAAAATATCTAAGTTCAAAGACACTTAATAGTGATGGTAAATTTATAATTATATACGTAATTTAAGTAATTAGTTTGATTTATGTTCTGAATAAATATTAATTCCCCAGAATCCCAGAATCCCAGATGCATGAAAAAAAAATATCGATACCACGATATCTTCTTAAAATATCGATATTCCGATATTTAAAAGATGCCAATATCGATATGAAAATATCGATATTTTGATCATGAATATCGATATTTCTCCAATATCGATATATATCGCCCATCCCTACCGCCAGGTACAAAATAACTAAGTGTGTATTGAAAGTTCATCCTAGCGCGCCGTTTGATACGTCGTTAGATCCGCCGTCCGCTGCGCTGCCCGCACCTGTAAAAAAGAACAGAAAATTATTAATTTTAGACAGTAAAATTAGAGAAAAACAGTTAAAATTACGTTTGCAATTTTCAAAAATTTCCTGCGGCTTCGTTTTTTGACCGATCGTTCCGGGACTGCTTTCTCCGTGCTCGCCTGGACCTCCTGCGTCCATAGGCACCGCTCCCGTCGCGCTAGCTCGCAAAAATTTTCAAAACGCCACTTTTGTATAGGTAGGCAAAATTCCACCTAAGCAGTGCGGCCGCCAGGTACAAAATAACTAAGTGTGTATTGAAAGTTCATCCTAGCGCGCCGTTTGATACGTCGTTAGATCCGCCGTCCGCTGCGCTGCCCGCACCTGTAAAAAAGAACAGAAAATTATTAATTTTAGACAGTAAAATTAGAGAAAAACAGTTAAAATTACGTTTACAATTTTCAAAAATTTCCTGCGGCTTCGTTTTTTGACCGATCGTTCCGGGACTGCTTTCTCCGTGCTCGCCTGGACCTCCTGCGTCCATAGGCACCGCTCCCGTCGCGCTAGCTCGCAAAAATTTTCAAAACGCCACTTTTGTATAGGCAAAATTCCACCTAAGCAGTGCGGCCGCCAGGTACAAAATAACTAAGTGTGTATTGAAAGTTCATCATTCCGTGTCCGGTCCCCGCACCGCACGGACGTGTTCGCTACAGCCCGCTCCCCAGTCTCCGCCGGCCCCCGCGCTGCGCGGTCGCCGCCATCTTGTGGTGAGTGTCGCTGTACCGCCGTGTCCCAACCGCACTTTTTAGTGCGACCCTGCTCGCTGAGCGTACCGTGTCGCAGTCAATCCTTGTGATCAGACTGCTTCGCGAAGAGCACTAGTAGAGCTGTGTAACGGCTTCACGGCCGGGGCACAGTATTCGCTAGTGTGATCTACTCGTAGAGTGCGAGTCTTAGGCCTTCGGGCCGGACGAGCGTCTCTACGTTGTAGCGTGACGTCTGGACCCTTGGTCCGGTCACACCCAAACCGCACTTTTTAGCGCGACCCAAACCGCCCTTTTTAGGGCGATCCAAACCGCACTTTTCAGTGCGCCCCATCTAGACGTCTGTCTATTTCAAACCGTGGAAAACCGCACTTTTCAGTGCGATCGACTGCGTGCTGTTTATTCAAACGTCTAGGGACTGTTAGAACGTTTCCCTCCCGTCTTCTTGACATCATCGAGGTACTAGTACCGATATGATGTCTTCCGCGGCCTCACCGCAACCAACCCCGGCCCATGATGAGAGGAAGCGGACCACCGAGGCCGCTCTCCGCATCATCCTGCGATCGCAGCCCACCCTCGTGGCTATGATACGCAAATCCGACCCCTCGCTCAACCTCGCGATCTTGCGCGAATTCGCCCCGACTCCCCGCGGACCCCCCGCGCCTTCAGCGCCATCCGCGGCCGCTACGGCCCCGGCGCCCTCCGCCCGCCCCGCGCCCCCCGCACCTTCCGTTCCCCTCGCACCCGCTGTGTCAAGCTGGCGCGAGGGTTGCGTCACCCCTCCCCGCGACCCCCGCACCCGCTCCCTAAACAGGAGCCGTAACCGCTCCCCCCCGCCTCCGCCTCGCCGCCGGTCGAAGTCGCGTAACCTCTCGAGGTCGCGCTCGCCCGTGCGCTCCCGTTCCCCGATCGCCCCGATCGCCCCGATCGCCTCCATCGCCCCCGTCGAGACCTCCTCTTCGGAGTCCGACATGGAGGTTGATAACTCTGCGCCAAGCGCCCACGTCGACAATGACGGTTTCATAACCGTCCCTGTCAGAGGTAAGAAGCGGACCACGGCCGCTCCCTCTCCTCCCCCGGCAAAAGCGGCATGCCCCGCTATCGCCGATAGCCCCGCTTCGCCTTCCCCGGAGGCGGCCTCCGCCATGGAGACCGCCCCGGCTAGGAAGGAAAAACTCCCACCTCCTCTCTTTATCCAGGATAAAGAGAAATGGACAAACGTGTCTGCCCTCTTGGCATCGCGTAAAATTGCTTTTACGCATGCCCGCTCCACCCAACTGGGCATAAAAGTTCAGGTCCCCACTTCGATGGACCACCGCGCCCTCACGAGGACTCTCCGACAAGAGCACATAGGTTTTCATACCTATGCCCTCGAGGAGGAGAAGGTCCTCCGCGTCGTAATTCGCGGCGTTCCCAAGGAGGTCCATCCGGAGGTCATTTTAAACGACCTCAAATCCCAGGGCTTCCCCATCAGGGAAGTGCACCGCCTATATAGCGGCAAGACCAAAATCCCGTTCGACCTAGTATTGGTCGTATTAGATCGCACCCCCGAGGGTAAGACGATCTTTAATCTTCGACAAGTGGTGAACCTCTCGGGCATCACCGTCGAAACCCCCCACCGTAATGGCTCGCCCAGCCAATGTCACCGTTGCCAGCTCTATGGCCATGCAGCCCGTTTCTGTTTCGCCAGACCTAGGTGCGTCAAGTGCCTAGGTGATCACGGCACTGCTGATTGCGTTCGCACACGCGACAGCCCTGACCCACCCAGTTGCGTTCTCTGTGGCACCCAAGGGCACACCGCGAATTATCGCGGTTGCCCAAAGGCGCCCAGAACTGTAGCTAGGCCTAGCGGACGTCGGCCGCTCCCCCGCTCCCAACCTTCCCACTCGCAGGGCACCGGCTCTAAGCCGCGTTCTACCCCTGCCTCGCAGCCGCAGCGTCCTTCCCAGGCGCCGGTAGCGAGTTCTTGTCCTCCCGCGCAAAATGCTTGGAATGAGCCCCCAAGCATTGTCCGAGCCCGGCCCGCTCCCTCGTCCTCTAAACCATCTCGACCCCCAGTGACAGGCTCACCACCCGCTCGCACGCAGGCCCCCACCCGCGCTCCCCGTCACCCCATGCCCGACTTAGACTCCACCGGCCCCGTGGATAACCTCGCGTTGGTCATGGATCTTGCCATGGCCATCGACATGGACGAAGTTGATACGCTCGCGAATAAACTTCGTCTCTCCTCTCTCCCCCAAGACCGTTTCCGTGCTATCTCCGAGCACAGAGACCTCCTTCGTGTCCTCGGACAACAATCCTTCACACGTCCTGGTTACAACCACTATGGGTAGTACACCAAAACGCGAAAAACCCCGCGCCGTAGCGTTAGCATTCTTCAATGCTAACGGCCTCGTCAAACAACGTGATCAGGTTCATATCTTTTTAACGACCCATCAGGTCGATGTGATGCTAGTGCAGGAGACCTTCTTGAAACCGAGTATGCGCGATCCTAGGATCGCAAATTACTGTCTGGTTCGTGATGATAGGACTACCGCCCGCGGGGGCGGTACCCTTATCTATCACAGAAGAGCTCTTCACTGCATCCCTATAGACACTCCTCCCCTGGTCAATCTAGAAGCCTCTTGTTGCCGCCTAGGGATGACCGGTCATCAACCGCTCACCATAGCGTCTTGCTACCAACCCCCCGACAAACCCATACTCAGGAGTGACATCGAGGCACTCCTTTCGCTGGGAGACGCTGTCATTTTGGCAGGCGACTTCAACAGCAAACACGTCACGTGGAATTGCAACACCACCAACCCCAATGGTAGGATCCTTGATGGCCTAGTCGAGTCCTTGGACTTTGACGTCCTAGCCCCCATGACCCCGACAAGATTCCCCTGGAACGATGACCACCGACCAGAAATCTTGGACATAGCACTCCTAAAGGGCGTAACTCTGCGGTTACGTTCGTTAGAAGTGGTACACGAACTTGACTCCGACCATCGCCCCGTCCTAATGCGACTAGGCCCTGACCCGACAGATTCCGCTCCCCCGACTAAGACCATGGTGAACTGGGAGCAGTTAGGGGAAGCCCTAAAAGCGACCAGTTCACCGGACTTGGACAGAATCCCCGATAACATCGAGTCAGTTGACGACATCTCCCTCGCGATCGATGCGCTCAGCAGTCATCTCAACACCGTCGTAGGTGAATCCTCCCGGCAGGTCCCAGCGTTGGAAGACCACCGCTGGGTCCTGCCGGTGGATGCGAGACAGCTGCTGACCGCAAAGAACGCGGCCACTAGGGCTTACGACTCGACACCTACCCCCGACAATAGGAGAGCTTTGCGCGACTTAGAGCGTGCTGTTAAGCAGCGCTTTAGCGACCTCCGCGACCAGAAGTGGGACGATCTGTTGTCGGGACTCACGCCATCCCACCAGGCATACTGGCGGCTGGCGAGAGCCCTGAAAGCAGATACGATCACTTCAATGCCCCCTCTTACTAGAGTCAACCTCCCCCCTGCGTTCGATGACGAGGAAAAAGCCGAATGTCTGGCTGATAGTCTCGGAGCACAGTGCTCACCCACTCTCGATCACGTTGACCCTGCCCACCTACATACGGTGGACAGCGAAGTCGAACGTCGCGCCTCCCTCCCGCCCGCTGACCCTCCCCTGGAGCCTGTCACTGTCTCAGAGGTTGAGTCGATCCTCAAGAACCTCAAGATCCGCAAGGCCCCTGGTGCTGATGGTATCAGTAACAGGGTAGTCAAGCACTTCTCGGTCTCCCTGATTTACCTCCTAGTTAGCATCTTCAATGCTGCTATGAGCAATTGCCATTTCCCCACCGCGTGGAAGTCCGCCGACGTCATCGGCATCCACAAGCCCGGCAAGAAGGCTACAGAGCCCTCTAGCTACCGTCCTATCAGCCTCCTCAGCACTCTGGGGAAGGTTTACGAGCGGCTCCTTGTGAGACGTCTCTGGTCCCATGTCCACGAACATAAACTCCTTCCAGACGAGCAGTTTGGCTTTCGGGCCAAACACTCTTGCGTCCAACAGGTGCACCGCATCACGGAGCACATTCTCGCAGGCTTTAACGCCCCCCGTGTAGCCAAAAGGACACTTGCCGTCTTTTTGGACATAGCGAAAGCTTTCGATAAAGTCTGGCACAACGGTTTGATCTTCAAACTGTACCAACTCGGAGTGCCAGACCGTCTTGTGCGCATCCTACAAGACTTCCTCCGGGAGCGAAGCTTTCGCTACCGCGTACAGGGAGACCGCTCCACTCCTCGCCCCCTCTTAGCCGGAGTCCCTCAGGGCTCCGCGCTCTCGCCCCTTCTATTCTCGCTGTATACCAGCGATATGCCCAAGCCTACCGACTCAGACGTGCATATCGCACTGTTTGCAGACGATACGGCTATCTATTGCTCCGGTTGGCAGCCCCGCATAGCGAAGGCCCACCTCCAGAAGGCGCTCACCGCTCTCGGTGAATGGTTTCGGAAGTGGCGCATTACGGTGAATCCCGAAAAAAGCGCAGCGATGTGCTTTTCCGAGAAACGCCGTAAACTTCGTGGCGTTAAGCCCTTCTCCTTGTTCGGCGAACCCATTCCCTGGGCGCGCACGACAAAGTACCTAGGTGTCATCCTTGACGATCGACTCAACTTCGGGAAACATATCTCTCGTGTTCGCAACAGGGCGGCCTTTATCCTAGGCCGCCTTCATTCTCTGATCTGCAAGCGGAGTAAGATGTCACTTAGAAATAAGCTGACACTCTACAAAACTTGCATCAGACCCGTCATGACGTACGCATCTGTCGCGTTCGCTCATGCCGCATCCTACCGTATCCATAGACTTCAAGTGATTCAGAATCGCTTTATTCGCAAAGCAGTCGGCGCTGAGCCTTATCAGCGCAATTCCGACTTGCACTGCGACTTAGAACTCCCGTCTATCCTTCAGTATATGAAGGACGCCAGCCGTCGTCACTTTGACAAGGCTCCCCATCACCCCAACCCTCTTGTGGTCCAAGCGGCCAACTACGTCCCGACAGTCCCCCCGCTCCGTCGTCGCCGCCCTCGGCATATCTTGGGCGATCCGGACGATTCCATCGCGGCCGTTGTGTCGGCCGCGCTGGGTTCGCCCGTGCTCTCAAACCCTAGCACCAGTTCATATGCTGGTGCAGGTGGACCTTCAGTCTTCGGTATTGGTATTGGGTACCAAATGAGAAGTCATCGTCCTCGCCGGCGAGGACGATTCTTCGTCAGATAGCTTAGTTTGTAGGGACCGAGCTTCACTCCGCCGTCGAGTTTCTTGCCCTTCTTCTCGATGGTGTAGGCTTTGGAACGAGGCAACTAGAGTCATACACACCTCACACACATACACGAAATTCCGCGAGCGCCCACCTCGGGCCCGCGAGAAGTAGCTTTAGCTAGATTAGAGCCTACTTTAAACGGTTGCACTCGTGCGGCCGGGGCTATTCTCTCCCGATCCTCCCTTTCTTACGGCGACGGCCCAAGCCGAGGTCCGTACCGACGTGGTTCGATCCCACGCGGTGCCCTTGCGCTAGTCGCCAAAAACACACTTTTTTCGGGCTGAGCGCCTTCTGCGCTCTCCAACAGTCCGGTGACGCTGTAGAGGTCGCAAGACCAACAGCACGGTCCTTCAAAAAAAAAAAATTGAAAGTTCATCCTAGCGCGCCGTTTGATACGTCGTTAGATCCGCCGTCCGCTGCGCTGCCCGCACCTGTAAAAAAGAACAGAAAATTATTAATTTTAGACAGTAAAATTAGAGAAAAACAGTTAAAATTACGTTTGCAATTTTCAAAAATTTCCTGCGGCTTCGTTTTTTGACCGATCGTTCCGGGACTGCTTTCTCCGTGCTCGCCTGGACCTCCTGCGTCCATAGGCACCGCTCCCGTCGCGCTAGCTCGCAAAAATTTTCAAAACGCCACTTTTGTATAGGCAAAATTCCACCTAAGCAGTGCGGCCGCCAGGTACAAAATAACTAAGTGTGTATTGAAAGTTCATCCTAGCGCGCCGTTTGATACGTCGTTAGATCCGCCGTCCGCTGCGCTGCCCGCACCTGTAAAAAAGAACAGAAAATTATTAATTTTAGACAGTAAAATTAGAGAAAAACAGTTAAAATTACGTTTGCAATTTTCAAAAATTTCCTGCGGCTTCGTTTTTTGACCGATCCTTCCGGGACTGCTTTCTCCGTGCTCGCCTGGACCTCCTGCGTCCATAGGCACCGCTCCCGTCGCGCTAGCTCGCAAAAATTTTCAAAACGCCACTTTTGTATAGGCAAAATTCCACCTAAGCAGTGCGGCCGCCAGGTACAAAATAACTAAGTGTGTATTGAAAGTTCATCCTAGCGCGCCGTTTGATACGTCGTTAGATCCGCCGTCCGCTGCGCTGCCCGCACCTGTAAAAAAGAACAGAAAATTATTAATTTTAGACAGTAAAATTAGAGAAAAACAGTTAAAATTACGTTTGCAATTTTCAAAAATTTCCTGCGGCTTCGTTTTTTGACCGATCGTTCCGGGACTGCTTTCTCCGTGCTCGCCTGGACCTCCTGCGTCCATAGGCACCGCTCCCGTCGCGCTAGCTCGCAAAAATTTTCAAAACGCCACTTTTGTATAGGCAAAATTCCACCTAAGCAGTGCGGCCGCCAGGTACAAAATAACTAAGTGTGTATTGAAAGTTCATCCTAGCGCGCCGTTTGATACGTCGTTAGATCCGCCGTCCGCTGCGCTGCCCGCACCTGTAAAAAAGAACAGAAAATTATTAATTTTAGACAGTAAAATTAGAGAAAAACAGTTAAAATTACGTTTGCAATTTTCAAAAATTTCCTGCGGCTTCGTTTTTTGACCGATCGTTCCGGGACTGCTTTCTCCGTGCTCGCCTGGACCTCCTGCGTCCATAGGCACCGCTCCCGTCGCGCTAGCTCGCAAAAAAATTTTTCAAAACGCCACTTTTGTATAGGCAATATTCCACCTAAGCAGGTCGGCCGCCAGGTACAAAATAGCTAAGTGTGTATTGAAAGTTCATCCTAGCGCGCCGTTTGATACGTCGTTAGATCCGCTGTCCGCTGCGCTGCCCGCACCTGTAAAAAAGAACAGAAAATTATTAATTTTAGACAGTAAAATTAGAGAAAAACAGTTAAAATTACGTTTGCAATTTTCAAAAATTTCCTGCGGCTTCGTTTTTTGACCGATCGTTCCGGGACTGCTTTCTCCGTGCTCGCCTGGACCTCCTGCGTCCATAGGCACCGCTCCCGTCGCGCTAGCTCGCAAAAATTTTCAAAACGCCACTTTTGTATAGGCAAAATTCCACCTAAGCAGTGCGGCCGCCAGGTACAAAATAACTAAGTGTGTATTGAAAGTTCATCCTAGCGCGCCGTTTGATACGTCGTTAGATCCGCCGTCCGCTGCGCTGCCCGCACCTGTAAAAAAGAACAGAAAATTATTAATTTTAGACAGTAAAATTAGAGAAAAACAGTTAAAATTACGTTTGCAATTTTCAAAAATTTCCTGCGGCTTCGTTTTTTGACCGATCGTTCCGGGACTGCTTTCTCCGTGCTCGCCTGGACCTCCTGCGTCCATAGGCACCGCTCCCGTCGCGCTAGCTCGCAAAAATTTTCAAAACGCCACTTTTGTATAGGCAAAATTCCACCTAAGCAGTGCGGGGCCGCCAGGTACAAAATAACTAAGTGTGTATTGAAAGTTCATCCTAGCGCGCCGTTTGATACGTCGTTAGATCCGCCGTCCGCTGCGCTGCCCGCACCTGTAAAAAAGAACAGAAAATTATTAATTTTAGACAGTAAAATTAGAGAAAAACAGTTAAAATTACGTTTGCAATTTTCAAAAATTTCCTGCGGCTTCGTTTTTTGACCGATCGTTCCGGGACTGCTTTCTCCGTGCTCGCCTGGACCTCCTGCGTCCATAGGCACCGCTCCCGTCGCGCTAGCTCGCAAAAATTTTCAAAACGCCACTTTTGTATAGGCAAAATTCCACCTAAGCAGTGCGGGGCCGCCAGGTACAAAATAACTAAGTGTGTATTGAAAGTTCATCCTAGCGCGCCGTTTGATACGTCGTTAGATCCGCCGTCCGCTGCGCTGCCCGCACCTGTAAAAAAGAACAGAAAATTATTAATTTTAGACAGTAAAATTAGAGAAAAACAGTTAAAATTACGTTTGCAATTTTCAAAAATTTCCTGCGGCTTCGTTTTTTGACCGATCGTTCCGGGACTGCTTTCTCCGTGCTCGCCTGGACCTCCTGCGTCCATAGGCACCGCTCCCGTCGCGCTAGCTCGCAAAAATTTTCAAAACGCCACTTTTGTATAGGCAAAATTCCACCTAAGCAGTGCGGCCGCCAGGTACAAAATAACTAAGTGTGTATTGAAAGTTCATCCTAGCGCGCCGTTTGATACGTCGTTAGATCCGCCGTCCGCTGCGCTGCCCGCACCTGTAAAAAAGAACAGAAAATTATTAATTTTAGACAGTAAAATTAGAGAAAAACAGTTAAAATTACGTTTGCAATTTTCAAAAATTTCCTGCGGCTTCGTTTTTTGACCGATCGTTCCGGGACTGCTTTCTCCGTGCTCGCCTGGACCTCCTGCGTCCATAGGCACCGCTCCCGTCGCGCTAGCTCGCAAAAATTTTCAAAACGCCACTTTTGTATAGGTAGGCAAAATTCCACCTAAGCAGTGCGGCCGCCAGGTACAAAATAACTAAGTGTGTATTGAAAGTTCATCCTAGCGCGCCGTTTGATACGTCGTTAGATCCGCCGTCCACTGCGCTGCCCGCACCTGTAAAAAAGAACAGAAAATTATTAATTTTAGACAGTAAAATTAGAGAAAAACAGTTAAAATTACGTTTGCAATTTTCAAAAATTTCCTGCGGCTTCGTTTTTTGACCGATCGTTCCGGGACTGCTTTCTCCGTGCTCGCCTGGACCTCCTGCGTCCATAGGCACCGCTCCCGTCGCGCTAGCTCGCAAAAATTTTCAAAACGCCACTTTTGTATAGGTAGGCAAAATTCCACGTAAGCAGTGCGGCCGCCAGGTACAAAATAACTAAGTGTGTATTGAAAGTTCATCCTAGCGCGCCGTTTGATACGTCGTTAGATCCGCCGTCCGCTGCGCTGCCCGCACCTGTAAAAAAGAACAGAAAATTATTAATTTTAGACAGTAAAATTAGAGAAAAACAGTTAAAATTACGTTTGCAATTTTCAAAAATTTCCTGCGGCTTCGTTTTTTGACCGATCGTTCCGGGACTGCTTTCTCCGTGCTCGCCTGGACCTCCTGCGTCCATAGGCACCGCTCCCGTCGCGCTAGCTCGCAAAAATTTTCAAAACGCCACTTTTGTATAGGCAAAATTCCACCTAAGCAGTGCGGCCGCCAGGTACAAAATAACTAAGTGTGTATTGAAAGTTCATCCTAGCGCGCCGTTTGATACGTCGTTAGATCCGCCGTCCGCTGCGCTGCCCGCACCTGTAAAAAAGAACAGAAAATTATTAATTTTAGACAGTAAAATTAGAGAAAAACAGTTAAAATTACGTTTGCAATTTTCAAAAATTTCCTGCGGCTTCGTTTTTTGACCGATCGTTCCGGGACTGCTTTCTCCGTGCTCGCCTGGACCTCCTGCGTCCATAGGCACCGCTCCCGTCGCGCTAGCTCGCAAAAATTTTCAAAACGCCACTTTTGTATAGGCAAAATTCCACCTAAGCAGTGCGGCCGCCAGGTACAAAATAACTAAGTGTGTATTGAAAGTTCATCCTAGTGCGCCGTTTGATACGTCGTTAGATCCGCCGTCCGCTGCGCTGCCCGCACCTGTAAAAAAGAACAGAAAATTATTAATTTTAGACAGTAAAATTAGAGAAAAACAGTTAAAATTACGTTTGCAATTTTCAAAAATTTCCTGCGGCTTCGTTTTTTGACCGATCGGTCCGGGACTGCTTTCTCCGTGCTCGCCTGGACCTCCTGCGTCCATAGGCACCGCTCCCGTCGCGCTAGCTCGCAAAAATTTTCAAAACGCCACTTTTGTATAGGCAAAATTCCACCTAAGCAGTGCGGGGCCGCCAGGTACAAAATAACTAAGTGTGTATTGAAAGTTCATCCTAGCGCGCCGTTTGATACGTCGTTAGATCCGCCGTCCGCTGCGCTGCCCGCACCTGTAAAAAAGAACAGAAAATTATTAATTTTAGACAGTAAAATTAGAGAAAAACAGTTAAAATTACGTTTGCAATTTTCAAAAATTTCCTGCGGCTTCGTTTATTGACCGATCGTTCCGGGACTGCTTTCTCCGTGCTCGCCTGGACCTCCTGCGTCCATAGGCACCGCTCCCGTCGCGCTAGCTCGCAAAAATTTTCAAAACGCCACTTTTGTATAGGCAAAATTCCACCTAAGCAGTGCGGCCGCCAGGTACAAAATAACTAAGTGTGTATTGAAAGTTCATCCTAGCGCGCCGTTTGATACGTCGTTAGATCCGCCGTCCGCTGCGCTGCCCGCACCTGTAAAAAAGAACAGAAAATTATTAATTTTAGACAGTAAAATTAGAGAAAAACAGTTAAAATTACGTTTGCAATTTTCAAAAATTTCCTGCGGCTTCGTTTTTTGACCGATCGTTCCGGGACTGCTTTCTCCGTGCTCGCCTGGACCTCCTGCGTCCATAGGCACCGCTCCCGTCGCGCTAGCTCGCAAAAATTTTCAAAACGCCACTTTTGTATAGGCAAAATTCCACCTAAGCAGTGCGGCCGCCAGGTACAAAATAACTAAGTGTGTATTGAAAGTTCATCCTAGCGCGCCGTTTGATACGTCGTTAGATCCGCCGTCCGCTGCGCTGCCCGCACCTGTAAAAAAGAACAGAAAATTATTAATTTTAGACAGTAAAATTAGAGAAAAACAGTTAAAATTACGTTTGCAATTTTCAAAAATTTCCTGCGGCTTCGTTTTTTGACCGATCGTTCCGGGACTGCTTTCTCCGTGCTCGCCTGGACCTCCTGCGTCCATAGGCACCGCTCCCGTCGCGCTAGCTCGCAAAAATTTTCAAAACGCCACTTTTGTATAGGCAAAATTCCACCTAAGCAGTGCGGCCGCCAGGTACAAAATAACTAAGTGTGTATTGAAAGTTCATCCTAGCGCGCCGTTTGATACGTCGTTAGATCCGCCGTCCGCTGCGCTGCCCGCACCTGTAAAAAAGAACAGAAAATTATTAATTTTAGACAGTAAAATTAGAGAAAAACAGTTAAAATTACGTTTGCAATTTTCAAAAATTTCCTGCGGCTTCGTTTTTTGACCGATCGTTCCGGGACTGCTTTCTCCGTGCTCGCCTGGACCTCCTGCGTCCATAGGCACCGCTCCCGTCGCGCTAGCTCGCAAAAATTTTCAAAACGCCACTTTTGTATAGGCAAAATTCCACCTAAGCAGTGCGGCCGCCAGGTACAAAATAACTAAGTGTGTATTGAAAGTTCATCCTAGCGCGCCGTTTGATACGTCGTTAGATCCGCCGTCCGCTGCGCTGCCCGCACCTGTAAAAAAGAACAGAAAATTATTAATTTTAGACAGTAAAATTAGAGAAAAACAGTTAAAATTACGTTTGCAATTTTCAAAAATTTCCTGCGGCTTCGTTTTTTGACCGATCGTTCCGGGACTGCTTTCTCCGTGCTCGCCTGGACCTCCTGCGTCCATAGGCACCGCTCCCGTCGCGCTAGCTCGCAAAAATTTTCAAAACGCCACTTTTGTATAGGCAAAATTCCACCTAAGCAGTGCGGCCGCCAGGTACAAAATAACTAAGTGTGTATTGAAAGTTCATCCTAGCGCGCCGTTTGATACGTCGTTAGATCCGCCGTCCGCTGCGCTGCCCGCACCTGTAAAAAAGAACAGAAAATTATTAATTTTAGACAGTAAAATTAGAGAAAAACAGTTAAAATTACGTTTGCAATTTTCAAAAATTTCCTGCGGCTTCGTTTTTTGACCGATCGTTCCGGGACTGCTTTCTCCGTGCTCGCCTGGACCTCCTGCGTCCATAGGCACCGCTCCCGTCGCGCTAGCTCGCAAAAATTTTCAAAACGCCACTTTTGTATAGGCAAAATTCCACCTAAGCAGTGCGGCCGCCAGGTACAAAATAACTAAGTGTGTATTGAAAGTTCATCCTAGCGCGCCGTTTGATACGTCGTTAGATCCGCCGTCCGCTGCGCTGCCCGCACCTGTAAAAAAGAACAGAAAATTATTAATTTTAGACAGTAAAATTAGAGAAAAACAGTTAAAATTACGTTTGCAATTTTCAAAAATTTCCTGCGGCTTCGTTTTTTGACCGATCGTTCCGGGACTGCTTTCTCCGTGCTCGCCTGGACCTCCTGCGTCCATAGGCACCGCTCCCGTCGCGCTAGCTCGCAAAAATTTTCAAAACGCCACTATTGTATAGGCAAAATTCCACCTAAGCAGTGCGGCCGCCAGGTACAAAATAACTAAGTGTGTATTGAAAGTTCATCCTAGCGCGCCGTTTGATACGTCGTTAGATCCGCCGTCCGCTGCGCTGCCCGCACCTGTAAAAAAGAACAGAAAATTATTAATTTTAGACAGTAAAATTAGAGAAAAACAGTTAAAATTACGTTTGCAATTTTCAAAAATTTCCTGCGGCTTCGTTTTTTGACCGATCGTTCCGGGAGTGCTTTCTCCGTGCTCGCCTGGACCTCCTGCGTCCATAGGATTGAACTGTAATTCAGTATGTCTATGAATCTCTTTGCCTTCCTCTCTTCTAAACTATATCGCAGTAGCTCTAGTTAACTATAGTGTCTACTACGCACTATCACAAGTCTAACGTGATGTAGTCGCTCTCCTTTAGACGCACTAGTTTACTTACCATGAAGACGCTTTCAATTTTCGTGATCCACGAAAAGGGCGCAAAGTACACCCCTTCGGAGATCACGAACCCGGTATCAATGCAGGCACAGTACGTCTTCGGGTAAATGATGACGTATTCGCCCGCATATTGTATGTGCCGCTCCACGTTTACTCCATGTTGCTCCAGCATCACTGGCGGGATCATCACAATGTCACAGGGCAACCAAATGTTTTTCTTTTGTACCGCAGTAGGGCACAACGTTTCTACAACGGTGCGAAATTGGTCTGCCTGATCAGCTGAGACAGAATACCTGCGGTCAGAACAAATATTCCCGTAACATATATGGACAGATATACACGCACTTTAAAGCACGCGGGTAACATAATTATATTGTATTTCACAAACATTCGTTAGGTAGGTACTGTACAAATTGTACCCATGGTCCAAAAAAACGTCGACAAAATTATAAAGTAAAATTTTCAAAATTCGAAAATTACAAGTTTTCTTTGGTTTTACTTTTTAACAGGAGCTGCGGTATCGCCAAAGAAGTGTACCTTAAAATTTCGGTATGACGTCATACCGTTATTCAACGATACCTTCGTGTTTACAGCGCACAGAAGATTAGGATTAAACCCAATGGATTACAGTGTGTAATCTATATTAGAAGCAAGGGCCTAGGTCACTAGGCATAGAATTGTTGAAACGCTGAAGAAAATACTTCATGAGGAATGGGCCAAAATAACTGCGGAAGCGCGGAAAATCTTTGAAAATTTTTACAATTTATTTTCTGTATCAGAGCTACGGGTGGTTATTTCAAAGAATTTGTAATCATTGCTACGAAATAGTTAAATTTTTTGTATGCCTGACAATTTATAACAAATAAATAATAACCGAAAATTACTGACAAAACTGTCAACCTATTTTTGGACCACCTGTAATATTATCCATTAAAATTACTTCTGTAAGATTCCGTGAATTGCATTTTACAAAAAATGATTTTCTTAATTATAAAGCGTAACTGAGACTAGCATTTTATTTATTTTATTTATTTATTTTTATTTATTTATCATTGGAAAACTTACAGCCTATGAAATTACAGTAAATACAAAACTTAGAACTAAAAACCGGGCCAGTTACAAGTTTTCACCTATAATATAATACATTTAGAAATTACCTTAGTGCTTAGTGGCAAGAAACCGAAAATAAGAATCAATATAATGAACGATGTTAAATTACGATGCTTGACATTAATGACCAAGGATGGTCCATATGGTGAATCCAAATAGTTTACTAAGTTAGACTTACTAAGTTACAGTTACTATCACCAAGTTACACTTAAATTTGAGAACCAAAGAAGTCCGAGGCCATATGACGCCTCATCGAACGCACACTGTCAAAGAAAATATCATAATCACTAGTTTTTAGAAAGTCGTTAATGGTGGAAGAAGTCCTCCAAAAAAAGGTGTTTTGTTTGTAATTAGTTTTAACAGAAGGTACGGAAATAAGGGGTGTATATCTGGAACTAAATGTTGGAATACGTAAAGAAATCTTTCTAAGTAATTCGGCACTGTCGATCCTAGCATTAAGAATATTAAGGTAGTATGTGACATCTGCTATAGTTCGTCTTATCTGAAGCGGCAGGAAGTGATGACGCCTACAGCGCTGCTCGTAGTCATCGTCATAACATCGTGATCGAAACTGCAGGAATTTTAAAAATTTTCGTTGGATTCTTTCAATGCGCGTAATATGACACTCATAACGCGGACTCCACACTTGCGAGCAGTACTCAAGGATACTACGAACGTAGGCGCAATATAAGATCTTTAGAGTTTTGACATTGTTAAAAGGAGTAGAAACACGAATAATAAAGCCAAGCGCTTGGAACGATTTAGTAACAATGTTATCTATATGTTGGTCATACATGAGTTTAGAATCTTGTAGCACACCTAAATCCCTTATAACATTCACTCGACTTAGAATTTTGCCTTTTAAACAGTAGTTAGTATCGATATTTGTTATTTTCCTTGAGAATGTTAATGTATAACATTTATCAACGTTAAGATCAAGTTTATTATCGATACAATAACCGTTAAATCTGGAGAGATCTTCTTGTAAATCAACCGAGTCAGCGATACAAGTGATTGGTTTAAGAATTTTCATATCATCAGCGAATAAATAAAATTTTGAATGCAAAAAACAGGATCCTATATCATTAATGAAGATTATAAAAAGCAGTGGTCCTAATAATGACCCCTGCGGGACCCCAGATGGTATTCTAGTCCAAGATGATCTAAAACCATTGAGAACAACTGCCTGGGATCGGCGCTCGATATATGAGGAGTACCATCTGAACAGGTTACCATGGACTCCTGCTAACAGTAGCTTCTTGAGAAGTAATGAATGATCCAATCTATCAAACGCTTTGCTGTAGTCAGTAAATATAGCATCCACTTGGTAACCTAACGCCATTTGGTCTACTATAAATTCATTTGTAAGAACCAAATTCGATGTTGTAGAACGCCCTCTAAGGAATCCATGCTGCTCCTGTATAAAGGATGATTTTAAAGCTGCATATGTTTGAGTGAAGATAATTTTTTCAAATACTTTAGCGAAAATGCACAGTTTAGAAATAGGTCGATAGTTTTCGATTTGAGATTTTGAACCTTTTTTATGAACGGGTGACACAAGTGCAGATTTCCACACGTGGGGAACCAGACCCTCTTGAACCGATCTGGTGAAAATTATACCAAGAGGAAGAGTTAGGCTCTGGGAGCAGTTAACAATAAAAATAGGAGGAATGTCATCTGATCCAGCGGTCTTGTTAACGTCAAGAGAATTGAGTAATTTTTCAATACCCGCAAACGATATATCAATGGAGCCAATGTTTACTGGACTATCAGTGTAATGATGATGATGATGATGATGATACGGCCTCTGGTTGGACGAAGTTGGGGGTTCATTTGAAGCCGACTCTAGGAACGTTGACTTAAAATACTTCGAAAATAGCTCGCAGAGGCCTTCGCCTGTGTTGGCAGTATCAACACCATACGTCATAGTAGAAGGAAACGAAGAGTTTTTTGTTTTTGATTTAACAAAGGACCAAATAGCCTTCGGTGAAGTTATAATTGAAGCTTCAATTCTAGCAATATAGGAATTGTAACATTCAATCTCATAGTCCTTCGCTCGATCACGCAGCAAACAAAACGACTCATAATCAGCCTTGTTACCATACAACCTATATTTACGAATGTGTTTAAACTTTTCTGCTAGCATCTTCTTAAGACATGAATTAAACCAGGGAGGGTGTTTATTAATAATACTTATAATTTTGTGTCGAATAAATTTAGCACGCAAATCATATAAAGTTGTATAAAAGAAATCAAGGGCCTCGTCAAGCGAGCCTCTGTTATATAACTGCTGCCAGTCAATTTTGTCGAGTTCTGCACATAAACCGGAATAATCACCAGATTCATAAAAATATTTGAGTCTAGGTTTAATCGAACAAGAATTTTTACCAGAAGTGTCCAATTCTGCCAACAACGAAGGATGGTGCGCGTCCTCCGGGACTAGCGGATCTACACAAGTACTTATGTTTAAAGATAAGTTTGAGAAAATCAGGTCAAGAATGCGGTTATTGTTATTTTTAATATAATTAAATTGAGATAAATTGCACAAAGTTATGGTATCAAAAAAATTGGTAAGTGTATCACCTGACACATTCAATGGTACGAGTGGAGAGCCATGAACTTGTTGAGACCATTCAATAGATGGGAGATTAAAATCACCAACAATAAGTAGCGAGTCCTGAGGGTGATTTATAAATATGTCATGTAATTTCGTTGTAAAATGTTCTAATTGAGTCATTGCATTGAAACCTTGACCTTGATTACAAAGGTAAATACAGCAGATATGAAGTTTGTTGATCGAGTGACGCCTTCCGGGTAACGATACAGTCAGCCAAATATCCTCCGCGGACGAGCACCAGCCCGGCTCGGCGGCGGCGGCTAGCTCGCGCTTCACCGCGACGAGCACGCCGCCGCCGAGCGACTGCGATGTACGCGCGTAGTCACGGTCCCGTCTAAAAACTATATAAGAATCATCAAAAAGTTCTTCGCTCCTTACACTCGGCAATAGCCAGGTCTCCGTAAGACATATAATGTCATAATTATTAAGTTGTAAATTCCTATAAAATAAATCAGTTTTAGAACGCAGTCCCCTTACGTTTTGGTAGAAAATATTTAATTTATCCATCGTAAAAGACAAGTTTTAGAATAAAATAGACACCAGAAACCATAAGAAATAGACGGACTACTGCGAAGATAAAATAACTCTTATCAGTAAATAAAGGGATCGCACGCGCAGGCGCAGACCGACTAGCGGTGTTGTAATGAAATAATCGCGCCGAGAACGTTCGGTAGTTAATGTACGAAATTGTCCCACAAAAATTGCATAAAACAAACGAGTACCTATTTGCCATAATAGTAAGATAAAAAAGTAAAAAATATTCGACATAAACTAGTGTAGACTCCGAGTCTTCATTTAAATACATAGTATAACAATCACTTAACATCCCACAAAAGAAATCACGACGACGATAATCTATAGCTTTGTGTAATATGCAATGTAAACATGACGTCGGCGAACTATAGCAGGTAAATAGGTAAATAAGTAAGTAAATAACATGTAAACTCATAGCTATACGAGTATAGCAGTTAATGTAAATAGATTTCTTTAGATAATCACGTCCAACTAGCGAGCTATTGTGGTTTATTAATATATAGGACAACCAAGTAACTAAAATAAATTGATAAGAGGCAGATTGCGACATAGGACTTGGACAAAAATGTACCAAGTTATTTAGAAATACCCTACTACTAAATAGTAAATAACAGCTGTAGTTGTAAGGCAGCGTAGAACTTAAGTAGTTAACAATTAGGATCAAAGTGGCTTGCAGTGTGTAAAAGTGGTTAGTTGAAATAAACAGGTACCTTACAGTATGAGATTGGCATGATGTATGTGCGTTCGATCGATTGGGTAAGAACATGTTTATGGTTATCAAACTTTTACAAATAAAAGCTATAGCTGAGAAAAATAACACACGAATAAGAACACTCAAGATATTTTGTCCAAGTCTTCCTCGGTTCTCACTGTCAGAATCGGCGACGTAGTGTTCTTTCGGATCATAATTTTGCAATGTTTTACCCATATAAATTGAAAATGGTTCTCCTTTGCGGCAGCTTTCGTCTTGGAAAGAAGCTGTTTGTTGGCCGCGGTCAAGTGATCGTTGACAAATATTTTTATGTGTTCCTGATATCCCAGATCGGAGGCAACAAGCCCCTTCAAGCTACGTACAGCAGAGATTAAATTTTCTTTTAAGTATCTATTATTGAAACACGCTACGATGGGCTTGTATGTATCCTTTGTGCGCGTAGGGACTCTCGATATAAAGTTTAGGTCCTCCTTCCTAAATTGAACACCAGCTTTCCTGGAGATCTGGTCAAGAATTTCAAATAAGTTTTCATTTCTATCCATCGGCACTCCCTTTATCTCGATATTATTTAACCGTGACCACTGATCTTTATCGTTGAGACTATATTCCATTTTCTTGAAGGACGATCGAAGCACGGATACCTCATCAACAACTTTTTCAACCTTGACGAGTCTACCTTCGATGGATTTCACTTTGTCACTTAATTCCTTCATCCAAGAGTGAGCAGTATCCACTGATGCTTTTAGGTCACTTAGGTCAGATTTCACCTCGCGCATATCAAGGACCAAGCGGTCAATCGGTGCTAACTTCTCTGAGAGCTTCCGAATTTCATCAAGTATAGTAGCCATGTCAGAAGTAGACGTCTTCGATGTCGATGCGACTGGACCAGCCTTGCACGCAGGACACTTCCACGTTGCCTTCCTTTCCGTGCCCAATTTACGAAAGCTGGCCTCAGAAACTCCAGCACACTGGTAGTCATAGTACTGTGCGCACGCTGAGCACAAAGGTCCTTCAGACAATTTGGACTGACATTTACCGCAACTAAACATCGCGACAAAAGTTATTCGGTCACTGGGTATTAAATTAACGCGTATAGATGTACGACTGCTCGCCACTATGCACGGCGGACGACTGATCGATGATTCTTTATTATATTTACTTATCTCTCAATTCTTACAGTCCTTACCAAATTTTAGGTGCTCCCTGGTGTAGGTACTCAATCCAGGGAACCATTGTTGGATCCATATGCCAGCAACTGGTTGCAAACAGCATGCCGTAATGCAGAGTCGTCGATGATACTCCCAGCGTCGGCCCCACATAACTTAGCAGGTTCGATGAGCTCATGCCGAGACGCTAATGACAAAGTTGATAATATTAAACACTAACCGTGTTACTATAAAACCCATGTTTAGGCACCTGTTTAGATAGACAATGTCTAAAGATAAACGTCTAAAATGGAAATATCATAACAGAATGGAGTTAGACAAAACTCAGACCTTACTTAAATCAATATATGTGGTTGTTCATATTTAAACACGCGATCGACTAAGGCATGTTTAGGGATTAGACGCTGCTTAACACGTGTTTAGATTGTGTTTAACTTTGTTGTGGTATAAGACCTTATTACTGTTAAACAAGGCAAAGGTGACGTGGCGGGACGGAAATTAGACAGAAGGAAAATAGGCTTACCTTGAGATTCCAGAAATGACAGGCGGAGGAGTCCGAGCGGTGGTCTTCGAAACCACAGTTTTGATCAGACGAGTCCACGGATGCGGTGTGGATGCACGCGTGATCATTTCCGGACATCACGACTTCCCAGTACTTTTTTTCCACATCTTCTGGGGTAGGCTCAGATGTGGTGGGGAAATACGTTTTTTGTACTTTGTTAGCCAACTGGAATGTTATATACGCGATTATTATATACCTACCCTATTACTTATTCTGTGGTATTACACAGCTCAGATGTTGTCACAATTTAACAGTATTGCATACTTTTACGGTTTGTATTCTATTGCTTGTTTGCATTTACAGGTGATTTACAGGGGATACAGCAATAATAATTTGAATGGAGTGGACTATGATTACCTAGGTCATTATATTCACGGGTGCTCGAAGGACACTAAAGTGTTGCCTATGACCACCTAGGTGATCATAGTGTAATAGACAAGTTTTACGAATGAAGATATGTATATGCAGCCTGTATCGATCCTTCAGGCTCAGAGAGTTGATCCTCGAAATGTTGTACATCGTCATAAAGTTGAATTCATTACAAATAAATGAAATTGAAGTGTCTATCTGTAATATCAAAATAACAGGTTTTTACTAAATGGATATGAAAGTATATACGGTACCTACAACAAAACAACCATTTTTAAAAAAAAATTCTGTCTGTTTGTTCCGGGTAATCTCCGAAACGTTTGGGCCGATTTTGACGAGACTTTCACTGGCAGATAGCTGATGTTATAAGGAGTAACTTGGGCTACTTTTATTTTGGCAAAAGAATTAAAAACATAACACATGAAATCGAATATCTCCGCGCAGGTGAAACCGTGGGCAGCAGCTAATTGTATTATGTAATAATATGTACCTTTTTGAAAGCGGCCGCATTGCATGTGCGGCCGGGCGTGACGCACTCCTCGGCCTCGGCCTCCGCGCAGACCTTCTCAATGTGCGAGTCTGGACTGTCATCATCGGCCAGCGGCAAGCCCTCAATCATGCGTTTCTGCCGCCACAGCGGTTTCTCAGCGCGAAACACAAAATTATTAAAATAGAGAGAGTTAAAAATTAGAGAAAAACAGTTAAAATTACGTTTGCAATTTTCAAAAATTTCCTGCGGCTTCGTTTTTTGACCGATCGTTCCGGGAGTGCTTTCTCCGTGCTCGCCTGGACCTCCTGCGTCCATAGGCACCGCTCCCGTCGCGCTAGCTCGCAAAAAAAATTTTCAAAACGCCACTTTTGTATAGGCAAAATTCCACCTAAGCAGTGCGGCCGCCAGGTACAAAATAACTAAGTGTGTATTGAAAGTTCATCCTAGCGCGCCGTTTGATACGTCGTTAGATCCGCCGTCCGCTGCGCTGCCCGCACCTGTAAAAAAGAACAGAAAATTATTAATTTTAGACAGTAAAATTAGAGAAAAACAGTTAAAATTACGTTTGCAATTTTCAAAAATTTCCTGCGGCTTCGTTTTTTGACCGATCGTTCCGGGAGTGCTTTCTCCGTGCTCGCCTGGACCTCCTGCGTCCATAGGCACCGCTCCCGTCGCGCTAGCTCGCAAAAAAAATTTTCAAAACGCCACTTTTGTATAGGCAATATTCCACCTAAGCAGGTCGGCCGCCAGGTACAAAATAGCTAAGTGTGTATTGAAAGTTCATCCTAGCGCACCGTTTGATACGTCGTTAGATCCGCCGTCCGCTGCGCTGCCCGCACCTGTAAAAAAGAACAGAAAATTATTAATTTTAGACAGTAAAATTAGAGAAAAACAGTTAAAATTACGTTTGCAATTTTCAAAAATTTCCTGCGGCTTCGTTTTTTGACCGATCGTTCCGGGACTGCTTTCTCCGTGCTCGCCTGGACCTCCTGCGTCCATAGGCACCGCTCCCGTCGCGCTAGCTCGCAAAAAAAATTTTCAAAACGCCACTTTTGTATAGGCAATATTCCACCTAAGCAGGTCGGCCGCCAGGTACAAAATAGCTAAGTGTGTATTGAAAGTTCATCCTAGCGCGCCGTTTGATACGTCGTTAGATCCGCCGTCCGCTGCGCTGCCCGCACCTGTAAAAAAGAACAGAAAATTATTAATTTTAGACAGTAAAATTAGAGAAAAACAGTTAAAATTACGTTTGCAATTTTCAAAAATTTCCTGCGGCTTCGTTTTTTGACCGATCGTTCCGGGACTGCTTTCTCCGTGCTCGCCTGGACCTCCTGCGTCCATAGGCACCGCTCCCGTCGCGCTAGCTCGCAAAAATTTTCAAAACGCCACTTTTGTATAGGCAAAATTCCACCTAAGCAGTGCGGCCGCCAGGTACAAAATAACTAAGTGTGTATTGAAAGTTCATCCTAGCGCGCCGTTTGATACGTCGTTAGATCCGCCGTCCGCTGCGCTGCCCGCACCTGTAAAAAAGAACAGAAAATTATTAATTTTAGACAGTAAAATTAGAGAAAAACAGTTAAAATTACGTTTGCAATTTTCAAAAATTTCCTGCGGCTTCGTTTTTTGACCGATCGTTCCGGGACTGCTTTCTCCGTGCTCGCCTGGACCTCCTGCGTCCATAGGCACCGCTCCCGTCGCGCTAGCTCGCAAAAATTTTCAAAACGCCACTTTTGTATAGGCAAAATTCCACCTAAGCAGTGCGGCCGCCAGGTACAAAATAACTAAGTGTGTATTGAAAGTTCATCCTAGCGCGCCGTTTGATACGTCGTTAGATCCGCCGTCCGCTGCGCTGCCCGCACCTGTAAAAAAGAACAGAAAATTATTAATTTTAGACAGTAAAATTAGAGAAAAACAGTTAAAATTACGTTTGCAATTTTCAAAAATTTCCTGCGGCTTCGTTTTTTGACCGATCGTTCCGGGACTGCTTTCTCCGTGCTCGCCTGGACCTCCTGCGTCCATAGGCACCGCTCCCGTCGCGCTAGCTCGCAAAAATTTTCATTTGTATAGGCAAAATTCCACCTAAGCAGTGCGGCCGCCAGGTACAAAATAACTAAGTGTGTATTGAAAGTTCATCCTAGCGCGCCGTTTGATACGTCGTTAGATCCGCCGTCCGCTGCGCTGCCCGCACCTGTAAAAAAGAACAGAAAATTATTAATTTTAGACAGTAAAATTAGAGAAAAACAGTTAAAATTACGTTTGCAATTTTCAAAAATTTCCTGCGGCTTCGTTTTTTGACCGATCGTTCCGGGACTGCTTTCTCCGTGCTCGCCTGGACCTCCTGCGTCCATAGGCACCGCTCCCGTCGCGCTAGCTCGCAAAAATTTTCAAAACGCCACTTTTGTATAGGCAAAATTCCACCTAAGCAGTGCGGCCGCCAGGTACAAAATAACTAAGTGTGTATTGAAAGTTCATCCTAGCGCGCCGTTTGATACGTCGTTAGATCCGCCGTCCGCTGCGCTGCCCGCACCTGTAAAAAAGAACAGAAAATTATTAATTTTAGACAGTAAAATTAGAGAAAAACAGTTAAAATTACGTTTGCAATTTTCAAAAATTTCCTGCGGCTTCGTTTTTTGACCGATCGTTCCGGGACTGCTTTCTCCGTGCTCGCCTGGACCTCCTGCGTCCATAGGCACCGCTCCCGTCGCGCTAGCTCGCAAAAATTTTCAAAACGCCACTTTTGTATAGGCAAAATTCCACCTAAGCAGTGCGGGGCCGCCAGGTACAAAATAACTAAGTGTGTATTGAAAGTTCATCCTAGCGCGCCGTTTGATACGTCGTTAGATCCGCCGTCCGCTGCGCTGCCCGCACCTGTAAAAAAGAACAGAAAATTATTAATTTTAGACAGTAAAATTAGAGAAAAACAGTTAAAATTACGTTTGCAATTTTCAAAAATTTCCTGCGGCTTCGTTTTTTGACCGATCGTTCCGGGACTGCTTTCTCCGTGCTCGCCTGGACCTCCTGCGTCCATAGGCACCGCTCCCGTCGCGCTAGCTCGCAAAAATTTTCAAAACGCCACTTTTGTATAGGCAAAATTCCACCTAAGCAGTGCGGCCGCCAGGTACAAAATAACTAAGTGTGTATTGAAAGTTCATCCTAGCGCGCCGTTTGATACGTCGTTAGATCCGCCGTCCGCTGCGCTGCCCGCACCTGTAAAAAAGAACAGAAAATTATTAATTTTAGACAGTAAAATTAGAGAAAAACAGTTAAAATTACGTTTGCAATTTTCAAAAATTTCCTGCGGCTTCGTTTTTTGACCGATCGTTCCGGGACTGCTTTCTCCGTGCTCGCCTGGACCTCCTGCGTCCATAGGCACCGCTCCCGTCGCGCTAGCTCGCAAAAATTTTCAAAACGCCACTTTTGTAGGGTAAAAGCCGGATAGTTGCCGCACTTTTCATAAAGGCTCTATTATTCAAAAATATGTTCTTACTGCGATTAATATAACATGTATGTCAAAACATAGGTCTTTAATCTTTTATAGGAGCCTATTTTTGTAAACATAATTAATATGGTTTTCGAGTAAATCCTGTTTTATTAGACCTCTCAAAAAAGGGATAGTTGCCTACCGTGGCGGATAGTAGCCTAACGGAAAAAATGCTTCCGGGGATACTTGCCTCGTGCAGGCCTATAGACGCCACACTATGATTTTATTAGATAGAAACAAATTTAATATCAATTTAAGTAATCCGTCTTTATTGTTTATCGATCCTTTATTAAGTATCTACTAATAAAATATTAATTAACATTATTAAATTGTAAGTAATTCAGTTTTAATGTTTTAAACTACTATAAAATAAAAATACAATAAAAAGAACCTCCAAATGCTGGCCTGTACTTAGGTCAAAGATAAAGCATTGCCATTCAACGTGGCAATGCTGCCAGTATTTTGGGAACGTCGCCTACTGAATTTCACCTAAAGAAAAAGTCTTTGCTTTATTAAAGAATTTGTAATTGCGGATAGTTGCCCCAAAGGCGACTATCCGCAAAGGTAAATAGGGCAACTATCCTTTTTGATACGGATACTTGCCATTTTTATTTGCGAAATAAATAAAAACTATTTAACAATAAAACGTAATGAACAGTGTAATTTAAACTGTAATGCGTGCAAATAAACAAAAAGTTGACTGAAACCACAGTCAGTTAAAAAAATATTCAATGGAAATTACTGACCAATATAATTTTGAGGCCCGTCAAAGTTTCGGCGCGGAAGTTTTTTGCTCACACGAACAAGACGCGTACGTCTATTCAGACGATTTACATGGCACCGAGGCCTGTGGTAGAAGGGCTTCTAATTATAGTAAAGTACTAACACCCCCAACATCCCTAACATAGTGTATTAGACACTGCGGCAAGTATCCCACTGAGGCAACTATCCGGGTTTTACGGGTAAAACCCGGATAGTTGCCGCACTTTTCAAAAAGACTCTATTATTCAAAAATATGTACTTACTGCGATTAATACAACATGTATGTCAAAACATAGGTCTTTGATCTTTAATAGGAGCCTATTTTTGTAAACATAATTAATATGGTTTTCGAGTATATCCTGTTTTATTAGACCTCTCAAAAAAGGGATAGTTGCCTACCGTGGCGGATAGTAGCCTAACGGAAAAAATGCTTCCGGGGATACTTGCCTCGTGCAGGGCTATAGAAGCCACACTATGATTTTATTAGATAGAAACAAATTTAATATCAATATATGTAATCCTTCTTTATTGTTTATTAAGTATCTACAAATAAAATATTAATTAACATTATTAAATAGTAAGTATGTCAGTTTTAATGTTT
This sequence comes from Crocallis elinguaria, assembly GCA_907269065.1. NCBI lineage: Eukaryota > Metazoa > Arthropoda > Insecta > Lepidoptera > Geometridae > Crocallis > Crocallis elinguaria. The sequence continues at coordinate 971,639 of OU026081.1, read as the reverse complement.
TCAACTATAAAATAAAAATACAATAAAAAGAACCTCCAAATGCTGGCCTGTACTTAGGTCAAAGATAAAGCATTGCCATTCAACGTGGCAATGCTGCCAGTATTTTGGGAACGTCGCCTACTGAATTTCACCTGAAGAAAATGTCTGATTTATTAAAGAATTTGTAATTGCGGATAGTTGCCCCAAGGGCGACTATCCGCAAAGGTAAATAGGGCAACTATCCTTTTTGATACGGATACTTGCCCTTTTTATTGGCGAAATAAATAAAAACTATATAACAATAAAACGTAATAAACAGGGTAATTTAAACTGTAATGCATGCAAATAAACAAAATCTTGACTGAAACCACAGTCAGTTAAAAAAATATTCAATGAAAATTACTGACCAATATAATTTTGACGCCCGTCAAAGTTTCGGCGCGGAAGTTTTTTGCTCACACGGACAAGACGCGTACGTCTATTCAGACTATTTACATGGCACCGAGGCCTGTGGTAGGAGGGCTTCTAATTATAGTAAAGTACTAACACCCCCAACATCCCTAACATAGTGTATTAGACACCGCGGCAAGTATCCCACTGAGGCAACTATCCGGGTTTTACCCTAGGCAAAATTCCACCTAAGCAGTGCGGGGCCGCCAGGTACAAAATAACTAAGTGTGTATTGAAAGTTCATCCTAGCGCGCCGTTTGATACGTCGTTAGATCCGCCGTCCGCTGCGCTGCCCGCACCTGTAAAAAAGAACAGAAAATTATTAATTTTAGACAGTAAAATTAGAGAAAAACAGTTAAAATTACGTTTGCAATTTTCAAAAATTTCCTGCGGCTTCGTTTTTTGACCGATCGTTCCGGGACTGCTTTCTCCGTGCTCGCCTGGACCTCCTGCGTCCATAGGCACCGCTCCCGTCGCGCTAGCTCGCAAAAAAATTTTTCAAAACGCCACTTTTGTATAGGCAATATTCCACCTAAGCAGGTCGGCCGCCAGGTACAAAATAGCTAAGTGTGTATTGAAAGTTCATCCTAGCGCGCCGTTTGATACGTCGTTAGATCCGCTGTCCGCTGCGCTGCCCGCACCTGTAAAAAAGAACAGAAAATTATTAATTTTAGACAGTAAAATTAGAGAAAAACAGTTAAAATTACGTTTGCAATTTTCAAAAATTTCCTGCGGCTTCGTTTTTTGACCGATCGTTCCGGGACTGCTTTCTCCGTGCTCGCCTGGACCTCCTGCGTCCATAGGCACCGCTCCCGTCGCGCTAGCTCGCAAAAATTTTCAAAACGCCACTTTTGTATAGGCAAAATTCCACCTAAGCAGTGCGGCCGCCAGGTACAAAATAACTAAGTGTGTATTGAAAGTTCATCCTAGCGCGCCGTTTGATACGTCGTTAGATCCGCCGTCCGCTGCGCTGCCCGCACCTGTAAAAAAGAACAGAAAATTATTAATTTTAGACAGTAAAATTAGAGAAAAACAGTTAAAATTACGTTTGCAATTTTCAAAAATTTCCTGCGGCTTCGTTTTTTGACCGATCGTTCCGGGACTGCTTTCTCCGTGCTCGCCTGGACCTCCTGCGTCCATAGGCACCGCTCCCGTCGCGCTAGCTCGCAAAAATTTTCATTTGTATAGGCAAAATTCCACCTAAGCAGTGCGGCCGCCAGGTACAAAATAACTAAGTGTGTATTGAAAGTTCATCCTAGCGCGCCGTTTGATACGTCGTTAGATCCGCCGTCCGCTGCGCTGCCCGCACCTGTAAAAAAGAACAGAAAATTATTAATTTTAGACAGTAAAATTAGAGAAAAACAGTTAAAATTACGTTTGCAATTTTCAAAAATTTCCTGCGGCTTCGTTTTTTGACCGATCGTTCCGGGACTGCTTTCTCCGTGCTCGCCTGGACCTCCTGCGTCCATAGGCACCGCTCCCGTCGCGCTAGCTCGCAAAAATTTTCAAAACGCCACTTTTGTATAGGCAAAATTCCACCTAAGCAGTGCGGCCGCCAGGTACAAAATAACTAAGTGTGTATTGAAAGTTCATCCTAGCGCGCCGTTTGATACGTCGTTAGATCCGCCGTCCGCTGCGCTGCCCGCACCTGTAAAAAAGAACAGAAAATTATTAATTTTAGACAGTAAAATTAGAGAAAAACAGTTAAAATTACGTTTGCAATTTTCAAAAATTTCCTGCGGCTTCGTTTTTTGACCGATCGTTCCGGGACTGCTTTCTCCGTGCTCGCCTGGACCTCCTGCGTCCATAGGCACCGCTCCCGTCGCGCTAGCTCGCAAAAATTTTCAAAACGCCACTTTTGTATAGGCAAAATTCCACCTAAGCAGTGCGGGGCCGCCAGGTACAAAATAACTAAGTGTGTATTGAAAGTTCATCCTAGCGCGCCGTTTGATACGTCGTTAGATCCGCCGTCCGCTGCGCTGCCCGCACCTGTAAAAAAGAACAGAAAATTATTAATTTTAGACAGTAAAATTAGAGAAAAACAGTTAAAATTACGTTTGCAATTTTCAAAAATTTCCTGCGGCTTCGTTTTTTGACCGATCGTTCCGGGACTGCTTTCTCCGTGCTCGCCTGGACCTCCTGCGTCCATAGGCACCGCTCCCGTCGCGCTAGCTCGCAAAAATTTTCAAAACGCCACTTTTGTATAGGCAAAATTCCACCTAAGCAGTGCGGCCGCCAGGTACAAAATAACTAAGTGTGTATTGAAAGTTCATCCTAGCGCGCCGTTTGATACGTCGTTAGATCCGCCGTCCGCTGCGCTGCCCGCACCTGTAAAAAAGAACAGAAAATTATTAATTTTAGACAGTAAAATTAGAGAAAAACAGTTAAAATTACGTTTGCAATTTTCAAAAATTTCCTGCGGCTTCGTTTTTTGACCGATCGTTCCGGGACTGCTTTCTCCGTGCTCGCCTGGACCTCCTGCGTCCATAGGCACCGCTCCCGTCGCGCTAGCTCGCAAAAAATTTTCAAAACGCCACTTTTGTATAGGCAAAATTCCACCTAAGCAGTGCGGCCGCCAGGTACAAAATAACTAAGTGTGTATTGAAAGTTCATCCTAGCGCGCCGTTTGATACGTCGTTAGATCCGCCGTCCGCTGCGCTGCCCGCACCTGTAAAAAAGAACAGAAAATTATTAATTTTAGACAGTAAAATTAGAGAAAAACAGTTAAAATTACGTTTGCAATTTTCAAAAATTTCCTGCGGCTTCGTTTTTTGAGCGATCGTTCCGGGACTGCTTTCTCCGTGCTCGCCTGGACCTCCTGCGTCCATAGGCACCGCTCCCGTCGCGCTAGCTCGCAAAAATTTTCAAAACGCCACTTTTGTATAGGCAAAATTCCACCTAAGCAGTGCGGCCGCCAGGTACAAAATAACTAAGTGTGTATTGAAAGTTCATCCTAGCGCGCCGTTTGATACGTCGTTAGATCCGCCGTCCGCTGCGCTGCCCGCACCTGTAAAAAAGAACAGAAAATTATTAATTTTAGACAGTAAAATTAGAGAAAAACAGTTAAAATTACGTTTGCAATTTTCAAAAATTTCCTGCGGCTTCGTTTTTTGACCGATCGTTCCGGGACTGCTTTCTCCGTGCTCGCCTGGACCTCCTGCGTCCATAGGCACCGCTCCCGTCGCGCTAGCTCGCAAAAATTTTCAAAACGCCACTTTTGTATAGGCAAAATTCCACCTAAGCAGTGCGGCCGCCAGGTACAAAATAACTAAGTGTGTATTGAAAGTTCATCCTAGCGCGCCGTTTGATACGTCGTTAGATCCGCCGTCCGCTGCGCTGCCCGCACCTGTAAAAAAGAACAGAAAATTATTAATTTTAGACAGTAAAATTAGAGAAAAACAGTTAAAATTACGTTTGCAATTTTCAAAAATTTCCTGCGGCTTCGTTTTTTGACCGATCGTTCCGGGACTGCTTTCTCCGTGCTCGCCTGGACCTCCTGCGTCCATAGGCACCGCTCCCGTCGCGCTAGCTCGCAAAAAAATTTTTCAAAACGCCACTTTTGTATAGGCAATATTCCACCTAAGCAGGTCGGCCGCCAGGTACAAAATAGCTAAGTGTGTATTGAAAGTTCATCCTAGCGCGCCGTTTGATACGTCGTTAGATCCGCTGTCCGCTGCGCTGCCCGCACCTGTAAAAAAGAACAGAAAATTATTAATTTTAGACAGTAAAATTAGAGAAAAACAGTTAAAATTACGTTTGCAATTTTCAAAAATTTCCTGCGGCTTCGTTTTTTGACCGATCGTTCCGGGACTGCTTTCTCCGTGCTCGCCTGGACCTCCTGCGTCCATAGGCACCGCTCCCGTCGCGCTAGCTCGCAAAAATTTTCAAAACGCCACTTTTGTATAGGCAAAATTCCACCTAAGCAGTGCGGCCGCCAGGTACAAAATAACTAAGTGTGTATTGAAAGTTCATCCTAGCGCGCCGTTTGATACGTCGTTAGATCCGCCGTCCGCTGCGCTGCCCGCACCTGTAAAAAAGAACAGAAAATTATTAATTTTAGACAGTAAAATTAGAGAAAAACAGTTAAAATTACGTTTGCAATTTTCAAAAATTTCCTGCGGCTTCGTTTTTTGACCGATCGTTCCGGGACTGCTTTCTCCGTGCTCGCCTGGACCTCCTGCGTCCATAGGCACCGCTCCCGTCGCGCTAGCTCGCAAAAATTTTCAAAACGCCACTTTTGTATAGGCAAAATTCCACCTAAGCAGTGCGGCCGCCAGGTACAAAATAACTAAGTGTGTATTGAAAGTTCATCCTAGCGCGCCGTTTGATACGTCGTTAGATCCGCCGTCCGCTGCGCTGCCCGCACCTGTAAAAAAGAACAGAAAATTATTAATTTTAGACAGTAAAATTAGAGAAAAACAGTTAAAATTACGTTTGCAATTTTCAAAAATTTCCTGCGGCTTCGTTTTTTGACCGATCGTTCCGGGACTGCTTTCTCCGTGCTCGCCTGGACCTCCTGCGTCCATAGGCACCGCTCCCGTCGCGCTAGCTCGCAAAAATTTTCAAAACGCCACTTTTGTATAGGCAAAATTCCACCTAAGCAGTGCGGCCGCCAGGTACAAAATAACTAAGTGTGTATTGAAAGTTCATCCTAGCGCGCCGTTTGATACGTCGTTAGATCCGCCGTCCGCTGCGCTGCCCGCACCTGTAAAAAAGAACAGAAAATTATTAATTTTAGACAGTAAAATTAGAGAAAAACAGTTAAAATTACGTTTGCAATTTTCAAAAATTTCCTGCGGCTTCGTTTTTTGACCGATCGTTCCGGGACTGCTTTCTCCGTGCTCGCCTGGACCTCCTGCGTCCATAGGCACCGCTCCCGTCGCGCTAGCTCGCAAAAATTTTCAAAACGCCACTTTTGTATAGGCAAAATTCCACCTAAGCAGTGCGGCCGCCAGGTACAAAATAACTAAGTGTGTATTGAAAGTTCATCCTAGCGCGCCGTTTGATACGTCGTTAGATCCGCCGTCCGCTGCGCTGCCCGCACCTGTAAAAAAGAACAGAAAATTATTAATTTTAGACAGTAAAATTAGAGAAAAACAGTTAAAATTACGTTTGCAATTTTCAAAAATTTCCTGCGGCTTCGTTTTTTGACCGATCGTTCCGGGACTGCTTTCTCCGTGCTCGCCTGGACCTCCTGCGTCCATAGGCACCGCTCCCGTCGCGCTAGCTCGCAAAAATTTTCAAAACGCCACTTTTGTATAGGCAAAATTCCACCTAAGCAGTGCGGCCGCCAGGTACAAAATAACTAAGTGTGTATTGAAAGTTCATCCTAGCGCGCCGTTTGATACGTCGTTAGATCCGCCGTCCGCTGCGCTGCCCGCACCTGTAAAAAAGAACAGAAAATTATTAATTTTAGACAGTAAAATTAGAGAAAAACAGTTAAAATTACGTTTGCAATTTTCAAAAATTTCCTGCGGCTTCGTTTTTTGACCGATCGTTCCGGGACTGCTTTCTCCGTGCTCGCCTGGACCTCCTGCGTCCATAGGCACCGCTCCCGTCGCGCTAGCTCGCAAAAATTTTCAAAACGCCACTTTTGTATAGGCAAAATTCCACCTAAGCAGTGCGGCCGCCAGGTACAAAATAACTAAGTGTGTATTGAAAGTTCATCCTAGCGCGCCGTTTGATACGTCGTTAGATCCGCCGTCCGCTGCGCTGCCCGCACCTGTAAAAAAGAACAGAAAATTATTAATTTTAGACAGTAAAATTAGAGAAAAACAGTTAAAATTACGTTTGCAATTTTCAAAAATTTCCTGCGGCTTCGTTTTTTGACCGATCGTTCCGGGACTGCTTTCTCCGTGCTCGCCTGGACCTCCTGCGTCCATAGGCACCGCTCCCGTCGCGCTAGCTCGCAAAAATTTTCAAAACGCCACTTTTGTATAGGCAAAATTCCACCTAAGCAGTGCGGGGCCGCCAGGTACAAAATAACTAAGTGTGTATTGAAAGTTCATCCTAGCGCGCCGTTTGATACGTCGTTAGATCCGCCGTCCGCTGCGCTGCCCGCACCTGTAAAAAAGAACAGAAAATTATTAATTTTAGACAGTAAAATTAGAGAAAAACAGTTAAAATTACGTTTGCAATTTTCAAAAATTTCCTGCGGCTTCGTTTTTTGACCGATCGTTCCGGGACTGCTTTCTCCGTGCTCGCCTGGACCTCCTGCGTCCATAGGCACCGCTCCCGTCGCGCTAGCTCGCAAAAATTTTCAAAACGCCACAATTGTATAGGCAAAATTCCACCTAAGCAGTGCGGCCGCCAGGTACAAAATAACTAAGTGTGTATTGAAAGTTCATCCTAGCGCGCCGTTTGATACGTCGTTAGATCCGCCGTCCGCTGCGCTGCCCGCACCTGTAAAAAAGAACAGAAAATTATTAATTTTAGACAGTAAAATTAGAGAAAAACAGTTAAAATTACGTTTGCAATTTTCAAAAATTTCCTGCGGCTTCGTTTTTTGACCGATCGTTCCGGGAGTGCTTTCTCCGTGCTCGCCTGGACCTCCTGCGTCCATAGGATTGAACTGTAATTCAGTATGTCTATGAATCTCTTTGCCTTCCTCTCTTCTAAACTATATCGCAGTAGCTCTAGTTAACTATAGTGTCTACTACGCACTATCACAAGTCTAACGTGATGTAGTCGCTCTCCTTTAGACGCACTAGTTTACTTACCATGAAGACGCTTTCAATTTTCGTGATCCACGAAAAGGGCGCAAAGTACACCCCTTCGGAGATCACGAACCCGGTATCAATGCAGGCACAGTACGTCTTCGGGTAAATGATGACGTATTCGCCCGCATATTGTATGTGCCGCTCCACGTTTACTCCATGTTGCTCCAGCATCACTGGCGGGATCATCACAATGTCACAGGGCAACCAAATGTTTTTCTTTTGTACCGCAGTAGGGCACAACGTTTCTACAACGGTGCGAAATTGGTCTGCCTGATCAGCTGAGACAGAATACCTGCGGTCAGAACAAATATTCCCGTAACATATATGGACAGATATACACGCACTTTAAAGCACGCGGGTAACATAATTATATTGTATTTCACAAACATTCGTTAGGTAGGTACTGTACAAATTGTACCCATGGTCCAAAAAAACGTCGACAAAATTATAAAGTAAAATTTTCAAAATTCGAAAATTACAAGTTTTCTTTGGTTTTACTTTTTAACAGGAGCTGCGGTATCGCCAAAGAAGTGTACCTTAAAATTTCGGTATGACGTCATACCGTTATTCAACGATACCTTCGTGTTTACAGCGCACAGAAGATTAGGATTAAACCCAATGGATTACAGTGTGTAATCTATATTAGAAGCAAGGGCCTAGGTCACTAGGCATAGAATTGTTGAAACGCTGAAGAAAATACTTCATGAGGAATGGGCCAAAATAACTGCGGAAGCGCGGAAAATCTTTGAAAATTTTTACAATTTATTTTCTGTATCAGAGCTACGGGTGGTTATTTCAAAGAATTTGTAATCATTGCTACGAAATAGTTAAATTTTTTGTATGCCTGACAATTTATAACAAATAAATAATAACCGAAAATTACTGACAAAACTGTCAACCTATTTTTGGACCACCTGTAATATTATCCATTAAAATTACTTCTGTAAGATTCCGTGAATTGCATTTTACAAAAAATGATTTTCTTAATTATAAAGCGTAACTGAGACTAGCATTTTATCGATGATTCTTTATTATATTTACTTATCTCTCAATTCTTACAGTCCTTACCAAATTTTAGGTGCTCCCTGGTGTAGGTACTCAATCCAGGGAACCATTGTTGGATCCATATGCCAGCAACTGGTTGCAAACAGCATGCCGTAATGCAGAGTCGTCGATGATACTCCCAGCGTCGGCCCCACATAACTTAGCAGGTTCGATGAGCTCATGCCGAGACGCTAATGACAAAGTTGATAATATTAAACACTAACCGTGTTACTATAAAACCCATGTTTAGGCACCTGTTTAGATAGACAATGTCTAAAGATAAACGTCTAAAATGGAAATATCATAACAGAATGGAGTTAGACAAAACTCAGACCTTACTTAAATCAATATATGTGGTTGTTCATATTTAAACACGCGATCGACTAAGGCATGTTTAGGGATTAGACGCTGCTTAACACGTGTTTAGATTGTGTTTAACTTTGTTGTGGTATAAGACCTTATTACTGTTAAACAAGGCAAAGGTGACGTGGCGGGACGGAAATTAGACAGAAGGAAAATAGGCTTACCTTGAGATTCCAGAAATGACAGGCGGAGGAGTCCGAGCGGTGGTCTTCGAAACCACAGTTTTGATCAGACGAGTCCACGGATGCGGTGTGGATGCACGCGTGATCATTTCCGGACATCACGACTTCCCAGTACTTTTTTTCCACATCTTCTGGGGTAGGCTCAGATGTGGTGGGGAAATACGTTTTTTGTACTTTGTTAGCCAACTGGAATGTTATATACGCGATTATTATATACCTACCCTATTACTTATTCTGTGGTATTACACAGCTCAGATGTTGTCACAATTTAACAGTATTGCATACTTTTACGGTTTGTATTCTATTGCTTGTTTGCATTTACAGGTGATTTACAGGGGATACAGCAATAATAATTTGAATGGAGTGGACTATGATTACCTAGGTCATTATATTCACGGGTGCTCGAAGGACACTAAAGTGTTGCCTATGACCACCTAGGTGATCATAGTGTAATAGACAAGTTTTACGAATGAAGATATGTATATGCAGCCTGTATCGATCCTTCAGGCTCAGAGAGTTGATCCTCGAAATGTTGTACATCGTCATAAAGTTGAATTCATTACAAATAAATGAAATTGAAGTGTCTATCTGTAATATCAAAATAACAGGTTTTTACTAAATGGATATGAAAGTATATACGGTACCTACAACAAAACAACCATTTTTAAAAAAAAATTCTGTCTGTTTGTTCCGGGTAATCTCCGAAACGTTTGGGCCGATTTTGACGAGACTTTCACTGGCAGATAGCTGATGTTATAAGGAGTAACTTGGGCTACTTTTATTTTGGCAAAAGAATTAAAAACATAACACATGAAATCGAATATCTCCGCGCAGGTGAAACCGTGGGCAGCAGCTAATTGTATTATGTAATAATATGTACCTTTTTGAAAGCGGCCGCATTGCATGTGCGGCCGGGCGTGACGCACTCCTCGGCCCAGTGTTGCCAACTCAGTGGATTTTCCACTAGATCTGGTGGTTTAGGCTTACCGTTTAGTGGGCAAATTTTGGTTTTAGTGGCTAGTGGATTTTTCTAGTGGCTTAGGTTGTTTCAGTTAGTGGTAAGGTACCCCATTTAACCACTAAAATGAATTAAATATAGGAAAGTACTTGACCGTTTACATTACAAAACAAGTGTATATTTTTTGATGTGTAGGCAGCACAGAACTGAGGTGGTGGTTTTCAGGGATTCTCCGAGAACAGTTTTTCAATTTCTTGAATAATTTTGATGAGGGACTTTATTCGTCTGAATACTGCCGTGCGTCAAGGTTGGTTTGAATTGAAAAGGTGTGTTTGTGATTATTTCCTATGCATTAGCGATTATTTATCAGAAACCGAATGAAATTATATCTGCTATCTTGTATTCTCACAGTCCGTACTAGTTTAAAAACGCGAGGGGAGATGCTGCAATAACTACGTATTATTATTACCAAATATCGTAGTACAAAAATAAGGGAATAAAGAAATTTATTATTCAAAAAATTGAAGAAGCCTATTCTTCCGAAGATGATTGTCTTAATGTCTGACTAATGTCTATGAGGATTTATTTTTTGTTAACAAAAATAAACTATAATTTTGTAGTATAAATTACAGCCGATAATTGATGTTATATTTCCAAATAATATTTTAAAGCATGTCTGCCTGGCATAATATGTTATTGGTTTGAGGGATCGCCAAATTTAGTGGTTTTTGGTGGATTACGACACCACAATTAGTGGGTTCGTTAAAATAAAGTTGGCAACACTGAAAATAACTAAGTGTGTATTGAAAGTTCATCCTAGCGCGCCGTTTGATACGTCGTTAGATCCGCCGTCCGCTGCGCTGCCCGCACCTGTAAAAAAGAACAGAAAATTATTAATTTTAGACAGTAAAATTAGAGAAAAACAGTTAAAATTACGTTTGCAATTTTCAAAAATTTCCTGCGGCTTCGTTTTTTGACCGATCGTTCCGGGACTGCTTTCTCCGTGCTCGCCTGGACCTCCTGCGTCCATAGGCACCGCTCCCGTCGCGCTAGCTCGCAAAAATTTTCAAAACGCCACTTTTGTATAGGCAAAATTCCACCTAAGCAGTGCGGGGCCGCCAGGTACAAAATAACTAAGTGTGTATTGAAAGTTCATCCTAGCGCGCCGTTTGATACGTCGTTAGATCCGCCGTCCGCTGCGCTGCCCGCACCTGTAAAAAAGAACAGAAAATTATTAATTTTAGACAGTAAAATTAGAGAAAAACAGTTAAAATTACGTTTGCAATTTTCAAAAATTTCCTGCGGCTTCGTTTTTTGACCGATCGTTCCGGGACTGCTTTCTCCGTGCTCGCCTGGACCTCCTGCGTCCATAGGCACCGCTCCCGTCGCGCTAGCTCGCAAAAATTTTCAAAACGCCACTATTGTATAGGCAAAATTCCACCTAAGCAGTGCGGCCGCCAGGTACAAAATAACTAAGTGTGTATTGAAAGTTCATCCTAGCGCGCCGTTTGATACGTCGTTAGATCCGCCGTCCGCTGCGCTGCCCGCACCTGTAAAAAAGAACAGAAAATTATTAATTTTAGACAGTAAAATTAGAGAAAAACAGTTAAAATTACGTTTGCAATTTTCAAAAATTTCCTGCGGCTTCGTTTTTTGACCGATCGTTCCGGGAGTGCTTTCTCCGTGCTCGCCTGGACCTCCTGCGTCCATAGGATTGAACTGTAATTCAGTATGTCTATGAATCTCTTTGCCTTCCTCTCTTCTAAACTATATCGCAGTAGCTCTAGTTAACTATAGTGTCTACTACGCACTATCACAAGTCTAACGTGATGTAGTCGCTCTCCTTTAGACGCACTAGTTTACTTACCATGAAGACGCTTTCAATTTTCGTGATCCACGAAAAGGGCGCAAAGTACACCCCTTCGGAGATCACGAACCCGGTATCAATGCAGGCACAGTACGTCTTCGGGTAAATGATGACGTATTCGCCCGCATATTGTATGTGCCGCTCCACGTTTACTCCATGTTGCTCCAGCATCACTGGCGGGATCATCACAATGTCACAGGGCAACCAAATGTTTTTCTTTTGTACCGCAGTAGGGCACAACGTTTCTACAACGGTGCGAAATTGGTCTGCCTGATCAGCTGAGACAGAATACCTGCGGTCAGAACAAATATTCCCGTAACATATATGGACAGATATACACGCACTTTAAAGCACGCGGGTAACATAATTATATTGTATTTCACAAACATTCGTTAGGTAGGTACTGTACAAATTGTACCCATGGTCCAAAAAAACGTCGACAAAATTATAAAGTAAAATTTTCAAAATTCGAAAATTACAAGTTTTCTTTGGTTTTACTTTTTAACAGGAGCTGCGGTATCGCCAAAGAAGTGTACCTTAAAATTTCGGTATGACGTCATACCGTTATTCAACGATACCTTCGTGTTTACAGCGCACAGAAGATTAGGATTAAACCCAATGGATTACAGTGTGTAATCTATATTAGAAGCAAGGGCCTAGGTCACTAGGCATAGAATTGTTGAAACGCTGAAGAAAATACTTCATGAGGAATGGGCCAAAATAACTGCGGAAGCGCGGAAAATCTTTGAAAATTTTTACAATTTATTTTCTGTATCAGAGCTACGGGTGGTTATTTCAAAGAATTTGTAATCATTGCTACGAAATAGTTAAATTTTTTGTATGCCTGACAATTTATAACAAATAAATAATAACCGAAAATTACTGACAAAACTGTCAACCTATTTTTGGACCACCTGTAATATTATCCATTAAAATTACTTCTGTAAGATTCCGTGAATTGCATTTTACAAAAAATGATTTTCTTAATTATAAAGCGTAACTGAGACTAGCATTTTATTTATTTTATTTATTTATTTTTATTTATTTATCATTGGAAAACTTACAGCCTATGAAATTACAGTAAATACAAAACTTAGAACTAAAAACCGGGCCAGTTACAAGTTTTCACCTATAATATAATACATTTAGAAATTACCTTAGTGCTTAGTGGCAAGAAACCGAAAATAAGAATCAATATAATGAACGATGTTAAATTACGATGCTTGACATTAATGACCAAGGATGGTCCATATGGTGAATCCAAATAGTTTACTAAGTTAGACTTACTAAGTTACAGTTACTATCACCAAGTTACACTTAAATTTGAGAACCAAAGAAGTCCGAGGCCATATGACGCCTCATCGAACGCACACTGTCAAAGAAAATATCATAATCACTAGTTTTTAGAAAGTCGTTAATGGTGGAAGAAGTCCTCCAAAAAAAGGTGTTTTGTTTGTAATTAGTTTTAACAGAAGGTACGGAAATAAGGGGTGTATATCTGGAACTAAATGTTGGAATACGTAAAGAAATCTTTCTAAGTAATTCGGCACTGTCGATCCTAGCATTAAGAATATTAAGGTAGTATGTGACATCTGCTATAGTTCGTCTTATCTGAAGCGGCAGGAAGTGATGACGCCTACAGCGCTGCTCGTAGTCATCGTCATAACATCGTGATCGAAACTGCAGGAATTTTAAAAATTTTCGTTGGATTCTTTCAATGCGCGTAATATGACACTCATAACGCGGACTCCACACTTGCGAGCAGTACTCAAGGATACTACGAACGTAGGCGCAATACAAGATCTTTAGAGTTTTGACATTGTTAAAAGGAGTAGAAACACGAATAATAAAGCCAAGCGCTTGGAACGATTTAGTAACAATGTTATCTATATGTTGGTCATACATGAGTTTAGAATCTTGTAGCACACCTAAATCCCTTATAACATTCACTCGACTTAGAATTTTGCCTTTTAAACAGTAGTTAGTATCGATATTTGTTATTTTCCTTGAGAATGTTAATGTATAACATTTATCAACGTTAAGATCAAGTTTATTATCGATACAATAACCGTTAAATCTGGAGAGATCTTCTTGTAAATCAACCGAGTCAGCGATACAAGTGATTGGTTTAAGAATTTTCATATCATCAGCGAATAAATAAAATTTTGAATGCAAAAAACAGGATCCTATATCATTAATGAAGATTATAAAAAGCAGTGGTCCTAATAATGACCCCTGCGGGACCCCAGATGGTATTCTAGTCCAAGATGATCTAAAACCATTGAGAACAACTGCCTGGGATCGGCGCTCGATATATGAGGAGTACCATCTGAACAGGTTACCATGGACTCCTGCTAACAGTAGCTTCTTGAGAAGTAATGAATGATCCAATCTATCAAACGCTTTGCTGTAGTCAGTAAATATAGCATCCACTTGGTAACCTAACGCCATTTGGTCTACTATAAATTCATTTGTAAGAACCAAATTCGATGTTGTAGAACGCCCTCTAAGGAATCCATGCTGCTCCTGTATAAAGGATGATTTTAAAGCTGCATATGTTTGAGTGAAGATAATTTTTTCAAATACTTTAGCGAAAATGCACAGTTTAGAAATAGGTCGATAGTTTTCGATTTGAGATTTTGAACCTTTTTTATGAACGGGTGACACAAGTGCAGATTTCCACACGTGGGGAACCAGACCCTCTTGAACCGATCTGGTGAAAATTATACCAAGAGGAAGAGTTAGGCTCTGGGAGCACTTAACAATAAAAATAGGAGGAATGTCATCTGATCCAGCGGTCTTGTTAACGTCAAGAGAATTGAGTAATTTTTCAATACCCGCAAACGATATATCAATGGAGCCAATGTTTACTGGACTATCAGTGTAATGATGATGATGATGATGATACGGCCTCTGGTTGGACGAAGTTGGGGGTTCATTTGAAGCCGACTCTAGGAACGTTGACTTAAAATACTTCGAAAATAGCTCGCAGAGGCCTTCGCCTGTGTTGGCAGTATCAACACCATACGTCATAGTAGAAGGAAACGAAGAGTTTTTTGTTTTTGATTTAACAAAGGACCAAATAGCCTTCGGTGAAGTTATAATTGAAGCTTCAATTCTAGCAATATAGGAATTGTAACATTCAATCTCATAGTCCTTCGCTCGATCACGCAGCAAACAAAACGACTCATAATCAGCCTTGTTACCATACAACCTATATTTACGAATGTGTTTAAACTTTTCTGCTAGCATCTTCTTAAGACATGAATTAAACCAGGGAGGGTGTTTATTAATAATACTTATAATTTTGTGTCGAATAAATTTAGCACGCAAATCATATAAAGTTGTATAAAAGAAATCAAGGGCCTCGTCAAGCGAGCCTCTGTTATATAACTGCTGCCAGTCAATTTTGTCGAGTTCTGCACATAAACCGGAATAATCACCAGATTCATAAAAATATTTGAGTCTAGGTTTAATCGAACAAGAATTTTTACCAGAAGTGTCCAATTCTGCCAACAACGAAGGATGGTGCGCGTCCTCCGGGACTAGCGGATCTACACAAGTACTTATGTTTAAAGATAAGTTTGAGAAAATCAGGTCAAGAATGCGGTTATTGTTATTTTTAATATAATTAAATTGAGATAAATTGCACAAAGTTATGGTATCAAAAAAATTGGTAAGTGTATCACCTGACACATTCAATGGTACGAGTGGAGAGCCATGAACTTGTTGAGACCATTCAATAGATGGGAGATTAAAATCACCAACAATAAGTAGCGAGTCCTGAGGGTGATTTATAAATATGTCATGTAATTTCGTTGTAAAATGTTCTAATTGAGTCATTGCATTGAAACCTTGACCTTGATTACAAAGGTAAATACAGCAGATATGAAGTTTGTTGATCGAGTGACGCCTTCCGGGTAACGATACAGTCAGCCAAATATCCTCCGCGGACGAGCACCAGCCCGGCTCGGCGGCGGCGGCTAGCTCGCGCTTCACCGCGACGAGCACGCCGCCGCCGAGCGACTGCGATGTACGCGCGTAGTCACGGTCCCGTCTAAAAACTATATAAGAATCATCAAAAAGTTCTTCGCTCCTTACACTCGGCAATAGCCAGGTCTCCGTAAGACATATAATGTCATAATTATTAAGTTGTAAATTCCTATAAAATAAATCAGTTTTAGAACGCAGTCCCCTTACGTTTTGGTAGAAAATATTTAATTTATCCATCGTAAAAGACAAGTTTTAGAATAAAATAGACACCAGAAACCATAAGAAATAGACGGACTACTGCGAAGATAAAATAACTCTTATCAGTAAATAAAGGGATCGCACGCGCAGGCGCAGACCGACTAGCGGTGTTGTAATGAAATAATCGCGCCGAGAACGTTCGGTAGTTAATGTACGAAATTGTCCCACAAAAATTGCATAAAACAAACGAGTACCTATTTGCCATAATAGTAAGATAAAAAAGTAAAAAATATTCGACATAAACTAGTGTAGACTCCGAGTCTTCATTTAAATACATAGTATAACAATCACTTAACATCCCACAAAAGAAATCACGACGACGATAATCTATAGCTTTGTGTAATATGCAATGTAAACATGACGTCGGCGAACTATAGCAGGTAAATAGGTAAATAAGTAAGTAAATAACATGTAAACTCATAGCTATACGAGTATAGCAGTTAATGTAAATAGATTTCTTTAGATAATCACGTCCAACTAGCGAGCTATTGTGGTTTATTAATATATAGGACAACCAAGTAACTAAAATAAATTGATAAGAGGCAGATTGCGACATAGGACTTGGACAAAAATGTACCAAGTTATTTAGAAATACCCTACTACTAAATAGTAAATAACAGCTGTAGTTGTAAGGCAGCGTAGAACTTAAGTAGTTAACAATTAGGATCAAAGTGGCTTGCAGTGTGTAAAAGTGGTTAGTTGAAATAAACAGGTACCTTACAGTATGAGATTGGCATGATGTATGTGCGTTCGATCGATTGGGTAAGAACATGTTTATGGTTATCAAACTTTTACAAATAAAAGCTATAGCTGAGAAAAATAACACACGAATAAGAACACTCAAGATATTTTGTCCAAGTCTTCCTCGGTTCTCACTGTCAGAATCGGCGACGTAGTGTTCTTTCGGATCATAATTTTGCAATGTTTTACCCATATAAATTGAAAATGGTTCTCCTTTGCGGCAGCTTTCGTCTTGGAAAGAAGCTGTTTGTTGGCCGCGGTCAAGTGATCGTTGACAAATATTTTTATGTGTTCCTGATATCCCAGATCGGAGGCAACAAGCCCCTTCAAGCTACGTACAGCAGAGATTAAATTTTCTTTTAAGTATCTATTATTGAAACACGCTACGATGGGCTTGTATGTATCCTTTGTGCGCGTAGGGACTCTCGATATAAAGTTTAGGTCCTCCTTCCTAAATTGAACACCAGCTTTCCTGGAGATCTGGTCAAGAATTTCAAATAAGTTTTCATTTCTATCCATCGGCACTCCCTTTATCTCGATATTATTTAACCGTGACCACTGATCTTTATCGTTGAGACTATATTCCATTTTCTTGAAGGACGATCGAAGCACGGATACCTCATCAACAACTTTTTCAACCTTGACGAGTCTACCTTCGATGGATTTCACTTTGTCACTTAATTCCTTCATCCAAGAGTGAGCAGTATCCACTGATGCTTTTAGGTCACTTAGGTCAGATTTCACCTCGCGCATATCAAGGACCAAGCGGTCAATCGGTGCTAACTTCTCTGAGAGCTTCCGAATTTCATCAAGTATAGTAGCCATGTCAGAAGTAGACGTCTTCGATGTCGATGCGACTGGACCAGCCTTGCACGCAGGACACTTCCACGTTGCCTTCCTTTCCGTGCCCAATTTACGAAAGCTGGCCTCAGAAACTCCAGCACACTGGTAGTCATAGTACTGTGCGCACGCTGAGCACAAAGGTCCTTCAGACAATTTGGACTGACATTTACCGCAACTAAACATCGCGACAAAAGTTATTCGGTCACTGGGTATTAAATTAACGCGTATAGATGTACGACTGCTCGCCACTATGCACGGCGGACGACTGATCGATGATTCTTTATTATATTTACTTATCTCTCAATTCTTACAGTCCTTACCAAATTTTAGGTGCTCCCTGGTGTAGGTACTCAATCCAGGGAACCATTGTTGGATCCATATGCCAGCAACTGGTTGCAAACAGCATGCCGTAATGCAGAGTCGTCGATGATACTCCCAGCGTCGGCCCCACATAACTTAGCAGGTTCGATGTGCTCATGCCGAGACGCTAATGACAAAGTTGATAATATTAAACACTAACCGTGTTACTATAAAACCCATGTTTAGGCACCTGTTTAGATAGACAATGTCTAAAGATAAACGTCTAAAATGGAAATATCATAACAGAATGGAGTTAGACAAAACTCAGACCTTACTTAAATCAATATATGTGGTTGTTCATATTTAAACACGCGATCGACTAAGGCATGTTTAGGGATTAGACGCTGCTTAACACGTGTTTAGATTGTGTTTAACTTTGTTGTGGTATAAGACCTTATTACTGTTAAACAAGGCAAAGGTGACGTGGCGGGACGGAAATTAGACAGAAGGAAAATAGGCTTACCTTGAGATTCCAGAAATGACAGGCGGAGGAGTCCGAGCGGTGGTCTTCGAAACCACAGTTTTGATCAGACGAGTCCACGGATGCGGTGTGGATGCACGCGTGATCATTTCCGGACATCACGACTTCCCAGTACTTTTTTTCCACATCTTCTGGGGTAGGCTCAGATGTGGTGGGGAAATACGTTTTTTGTACTTTGTTAGCCAACTGGAATGTTATATACGCGATTATTATATACCTACCCTATTACTTATTCTGTGGTATTACACAGCTCAGATGTTGTCACAATTTAACAGTATTGCATACTTTTACGGTTTGTATTCTATTGCTTGTTTGCATTTACAGGTGATTTACAGGGGATACAGCAATAATAATTTGAATGGAGTGGACTATGATTACCTAGGTCATTATATTCACGGGTGCTCGAAGGACACTAAAGTGTTGCCTATGACCACCTAGGTGATCATAGTGTAATAGACAAGTTTTACGAATGAAGATATGTATATGCAGCCTGTATCGATCCTTCAGGCTCAGAGAGTTGATCCTCGAAATGTTGTACATCGTCATAAAGTTGAATTCATTACAAATAAATGAAATTGAAGTGTCTATCTGTAATATCAAAATAACAGGTTTTTACTAAATGGATATGAAAGTATATACGGTACCTACAACAAAACAACCATTTTTAAAAAAAAATTCTGTCTGTTTGTTCCGGGTAATCTCCGAAACGTTTGGGCCGATTTTGACGAGACTTTCACTGGCAGATAGCTGATGTTATAAGGAGTAACTTGGGCTACTTTTATTTTGGCAAAAGAATTAAAAACATAACACATGAAATCGAATATCTCCGCGCAGGTGAAACCGTGGGCAGCAGCTAATTGTATTATGTAATAATATGTACCTTTTTGAAAGCGGCCGCATTGCATGTGCGGCCGGGCGTGACGCACTTAAATAACTAAGTGTGTATTGAAAGTTCATCCTAGCGCGCCGTTTGATACGTCGTTAGATCCGCCGTCCGCTGCGCTGCCCGCACCTGTAAAAAAGAACAGAAAATTATTAATTTTAGACAGTAAAATTAGAGAAAAACAGTTAAAATTACGTTTGCAATTTTCAAAAATTTCCTGCGGCTTCGTTTTTTGACCGATCGTTCCGGGACTGCTTTCTCCGTGCTCGCCTGGACCTCCTGCGTCCATAGGCACCGCTCCCGTCGCGCTAGCTCGCAAAAATTTTCAAAACGCCACTTTTGTATAGGTAGGCAAAATTCCACGTAAGCAGTGCGGCCGCCAGGTACAAAATAACTAAGTGTGTATTGAAAGTTCATCCTAGCGCGCCGTTTGATACGTCGTTAGATCCGCCGTCCGCTGCGCTGCCCGCACCTGTAAAAAAGAACAGAAAATTATTAATTTTAGACAGTAAAATTAGAGAAAAACAGTTAAAATTACGTTTGCAATTTTCAAAAATTTCCTGCGGCTTCGTTTTTTGACCGATCGTTCCGGGACTGCTTTCTCCGTGCTCGCCTGGACCTCCTGCGTCCATAGGCACCGCTCCCGTCGCGCTAGCTCGCAAAAATTTTCAAAACGCCACTTTTGTATAGGCAAAATTCCACCTAAGCAGTGCGGCCGCCAGGTACAAAATAACTAAGTGTGTATTGAAAGTTCATCCTAGCGCGCCGTTTGATACGTCGTTAGATCCGCCGTCCGCTGCGCTGCCCGCACCTGTAAAAAAGAACAGAAAATTATTAATTTTAGACAGTAAAATTAGAGAAAAACAGTTAAAATTACGTTTGCAATTTTCAAAAATTTCCTGCGGCTTCGTTTTTTGACCGATCGTTCCGGGACTGCTTTCTCCGTGCTCGCCTGGACCTCCTGCGTCCATAGGATTGAACTGTAATTCAGTATGTCTATGAATCTCTTTGCCTTCCTCTCTTCTAAACTATATCGCAGTAGCTCTAGTTAACTATAATGTCTACTACGCACTATCACAAGTCTAACGTGATGTAGTCGCTCTCCTTTAGACGCACTAGTTTACTTACCATGAAGACGCTTTCAATTTTCGTGATCCACGAAAAGGGCGCAAAGTACACCCCTTCGGAGATCACGAACCCGGTATCAATGCAGGCACAGTACGTCTTCGGGTAAATGATGACGTATTCGCCCGCATATTGTATGTGCCGCTCCACGTTTACTCCATGTTGCTCCAGCATCACTGGCGGGATCATCACAATGTCACAGGGCAACCAAATGTCTTTCTTTTGTACCGCAGTAGGGCACAACGTTTCTACAACGGTGCGAAATTGGTCTGCCTGATCAGCTGAGACAGAATACCTGCGGTCAGAACAAATATTCCCGTAACATATATGGACAGATATACACGCACTTTAAAGCACGCGGGTAACATAATTATATTGTATTTCACAAACATTCGTTAGGTAGGTACTGTACAAATTGTACCCATGGTCCAAAAAAACGTCGACAAAATTATAAAGTAAAATTTTCAAAATTCGAAAATTACAAGTTTTCTTTGGTTTTACTTTTTAACAGGAGCTGCGGTATCGCCAAAGAAGTGTACCTTAAAATTTCGGTATGACGTCATACCGTTATTCAACGATACCTTCGTGTTTACAGCGCACAGAAGATTAGGATTAAACCCAATGGATTACAGTGTGTAATCTATATTAGAAGCAAGGGCCTAGGTCACTAGGCATAGAATTGTTGAAACGCTGAAGAAAATACTTCATGAGGAATGGGCCAAAATAACTGCGGAAGCGCGGAAAATCTTTGAAAATTTTTACAATTTATTTTCTGTATCAGAGCTACGGGTGGTTATTTCAAAGAATTTGTAATCATTGCTACGAAATAGTTAAATTTTTTGTATGCCTGACAATTTATAACAAATAAATAATAACCGAAAATTACTGACAAAACTGTCAACCTATTTTTGGACCACCTGTAATATTATCCATTAAAATTACTTCTGTAAGATTCCGTGAATTGCATTTTACAAAAAATGATTTTCTTAATTATAAAGCGTAACTGAGACTAGCATTTTATCGATGATTCTTTATTATATTTACTTATCTCTCAATTCTTACAGTCCTTACCAAATTTTAGGTGCTCCCTGGTGTAGGTACTCAATCCAGGGAACCATTGTTGGATCCATATGCCAGCAACTGGTTGCAAACAGCATGCCGTAATGCAGAGTCGTCGATGATACTCCCAGCGTCGGCCCCACATAACTTAGCAGGTTCGATGAGCTCATGCCGAGACGCTAATGACAAAGTTGATAATATTAAACACTAACCGTGTTACTATAAAACCCATGTTTAGGCACCTGTTTAGATAGACAATGTCTAAAGATAAACGTCTAAAATGGAAATATCATAACAGAATGGAGTTAGACAAAACTCAGACCTTACTTAAATCAATATATGTGGTTGTTCATATTTAAACACGCGATCGACTAAGGCATGTTTAGGGATTAGACGCTGCTTAACACGTGTTTAGATTGTGTTTAACTTTGTTGTGGTATAAGACCTTATTACTGTTAAACAAGGCAAAGGTGACGTGGCGGGACGGAAATTAGACAGAAGGAAAATAGGCTTACCTTGAGATTCCAGAAATGACAGGCGGAGGAGTCCGAGCGGTGGTCTTCGAAACCACAGTTTTGATCAGACGAGTCCACGGATGCGGTGTGGATGCACGCGTGATCATTTCCGGACATCACGACTTCCCAGTACTTTTTTTCCACATCTTCTGGGGTAGGCTCAGATGTGGTGGGGAAATACGTTTTTTGTACTTTGTTAGCCAACTGGAATGTTATATACGCGATTATTATATACCTACCCTATTACTTATTCTGTGGTATTACACAGCTCAGATGTTGTCACAATTTAACAGTATTGCATACTTTTACGGTTTGTATTCTATTGCTTGTTTGCATTTACAGGTGATTTACAGGGGATACAGCAATAATAATTTGAATGGAGTGGACTATGATTACCTAGGTCATTATATTCACGGGTGCTCGAAGGACACTAAAGTGTTGCCTATGACCACCTAGGTGATCATAGTGTAATAGACAAGTTTTACGAATGAAGATATGTATATGCAGCCTGTATCGATCCTTCAGGCTCAGAGAGTTGATCCTCGAAATGTTGTACATCGTCATAAAGTTGAATTCATTACAAATAAATGAAATTGAAGTGTCTATCTGTAATATCAAAATAACAGGTTTTTACTAAATGGATATGAAAGTATATACGGTACCTACAACAAAACAACCATTTTTAAAAAAAAATTCTGTCTGTTTGTTCCGGGTAATCTCCGAAACGTTTGGGCCGATTTTGACGAGACTTTCACTGGCAGATAGCTGATGTTATAAGGAGTAACTTGGGCTACTTTTATTTTGGCAAAAGAATTAAAAACATAACACATGAAATCGAATATCTCCGCGCAGGTGAAACCGTGGGCAGCAGCTAATTGTATTATGTAATAATATGTACCTTTTTGAAAGCGGCCGCATTGCATGTGCGGCCGGGCGTGACGCACTCCTCGGCCCAGTGTTGCCAACTCAGTGGATTTTCCACTAGATCTGGTGGTTTAGGCTTACCGTTTAGTGGGCAAATTTTGGTTTTAGTGGCTAGTGGATTTTTCTAGTGGCTTAGGTTGTTTCAGTTAGTGGTAAGGTACCCCATTTAACCACTAAAATGAATTAAATATAGGAAAGTACTTGACCGTTTACATTACAAAACAAGTGTATATTTTTTGATGTGTAGGCAGCACAGAACTGAGGTGGTGGTTTTCAGGGATTCTCCGAGAACAGTTTTTCAATTTCTTGAATAATTTTGATGAGGGACTTTATTCGTCTGAATACTGCCGTGCGTCAAGGTTGGTTTGAATTGAAAAGGTGTGTTTGTGATTATTTCCTATGCATTAGCGATTATTTATCAGAAACCGAATGAAATTATATCTGCTATCTTGTATTCTCACAGTCCGTACTAGTTTAAAAACGCGAGGGGAGATGCTGCAATAACTACGTATTATTATTACCAAATATCGTAGTACAAAAATAAGGGAATAAAGAAATTTATTATTCAAAAAATTGTAGAAGCCTATTCTTCCGAAGATGATTGTCTTAATGTCTGACTAATGTCTATGAGGATTTATTTTTTGTTAACAAAAATAAACTATAATTTTGTAGTATAAATTACAGCCGATAATTGATGTTATATTTCCAAATAATATTTTAAAGCATGTCTGCCTGGCATAATATGTTATTGGTTTGAGGGATCGCCAAATTTAGTGGTTTTTGGTGGATTACGACACCACAATTAGTGGGTTCGTTAAAATAAAGTTGGCAACACTGCCTCGGCCTTTTTTTTTTTTTTTTTTTTTAATTTATTTATCTTCAAACATACATAGCCAAAACTTAATCTAAATTCTGCCAAACTACTGAGTAGTTTGTAGGCAGACGCAACTCTCATTAACATAATAATTAAGCTATGCAAGTATATAGGCATTAAGAAAGTTTATAATTTTATTTATATAATTATGTATATGCATCTCGTTCATTTAAGTACATATATCTACATTTAAGGACTTGCGCACTCACACATATAAATACATATAGGAACATGCATTCACATGCACATATATAGACAATAAACACCGAGGCATATACATACTTATTATACAAATCATGTACACGTAACCCTAATTTTGCATATAATAAATCATTTTTATACGTTTTTGCAAATTACTCTTCAATCTGTTCCAATAGAACTTTTTTCAAAGCTACCTTAAAACTACATTTTGTTACGTTTGTTTCAAGTTCCTTATCTAAATTGTTAAATAATTTTGGTACAAGCCATTTCCTAGTACGTTTTCCATAGTAATTTTTAAACTTGTATTCCTGGGCTAGCTGTGGCTTCGCTGCCTTACGAGTAGGGTAATTAAACATTCTTTCTTGCTTATGAGTATTGTTCTGTAACTGCTCCAATAGGATTAAATAATCTACTTTTATATTTACGGGCAAAATCTTACATAGTTTAAAAAGTTTATAGTAATCTTTATTTAGTTCGTCTTTCGTTTTTTTACTTACTAATAGCTTCAATATTCTCATTTGTAAGCTTTGAATTTGTTGCAAATATGTCGGGAATGTAAGCCCGTAGCAGCTCAAACCATAGCTAATGATAGCATCTACTAAGCCATAGTACACACTATACAGGACGCTTCGGTTTAAAAGTTTTGAAATTTGATAAAATTTACCAAGTACTATCCTGAGTTTATTGCTAATATTACCTATGTGTATTTTCCATGAAAAGTGTGTATCTATTGTGAGACCGAGATATTTTATTTGACTTACTTCTTCTAAGGCTTTACAATTACAATTATTTCCCTTAGCGTGTAAACAATGATAAGAATGACCTTTGATGCTAATATTTTTATGTATGTTTTTATTGTATGGTGAATATAAACAGATAACTTTAGTTTTAGTTATATTTATTATTATTCCGTTATCATGTGCCCATTTTACTATATTATCAAAGTCTTCCTGGATTTTCTTTTCTATTGTCTCTATTTCCTTGTCACCATACAATAAACACATATCATCGGCATACATATAACTACTACAACTTTTCAGTACATTTGTTACGCTATTAACATGCATTATATAACCGACTGGTCCATACACGGATCCAGTTGGTACACCATATTTGATATTTCCTTTTTCGCTAGTTTTCATGTCTACAACTACTTTCATATGGCGCTCATTTAAGTATTCTCGGAACCACTCATTAACATAGCCCCTGATTCCACATTCTTCCATTGCTCGCAACAAGCCATCATGATCGAGGGTATCAAAAGCTTTTTTGAAATCTATAAAAACTGCTACCACTTGCTTTCTATCGCCCAAGTGGCTATTTACTTCCTCAGTAAAATTTTCCAATGCCGTTGATGTACTTCTATGACGTCTGAAACCATGTTGTTTATCTGCTAATATATTATTTTTTTCCAGAAAATTTGTAATCTGTCCTACCAATACTTTTTCTACTATTTTATTTATACTATTTAATATCGCAATTGGTCTGTAATTTGTGTATTCTCTGTGATTTCCCTGTTTATATATTGGTCTTATAATCGATACTTTTAATTCTTCAGGATATTTTCCACTCAAAACACATAAATTTACAAATTTAGCTAGAACCGGACTAATTTTTTCTTTTAAATATTTAATATCCTTTATTCTAATACCATCCGATCCCGGTGACTTGTTGCTGTCTAACCTGTCTATAATTTTCATGATATCTTTTGAATTTACTTTCTGATATAAAAATGTTACATCACTGTATGATACATATGTTGACCTATCCAAAAAAGTATCGCTACATTTATGTTTAATTATATCTATTTCGTTAGTAAAAGTTTCACAAAATTTGTTACATACTGTATATATGTCCTTATCGTTGCACATATATTTTTTTATTATTTTATCAACGCTTAGTTTTTGCCTTCCCAACCAACTATTTATAATCTGCCAAATTTTTCGTACATCTCCATTGCAGTTTTTAATTTCTTTCCTCTTATGATTATTTTTAGCAATATTTATCATTTTATTTGCTTTATTTCTAGCCTTAGTATACTTTAATCGTAAGTTCATGTTATCAGGCTGTGATTTCCACTTTCTAAATAATGTATCCTTGTTGTCTATTAATTTTAATAAGCTCTTATTTATCCATATCTGAGTGCTTCTTTGTGATTTTACTTTAATTTCAACGTTTGATGAATTATATATTACATTAAAAATATTACAAATCTGCTTATACATCAACAAAGGGCAATCTGAATCAAGTATGCTGCACCAATTCGTATCATCTAGTTTCTGGTTCACTAACTTTTGAGACAGTATTATTTTGCTGGTAGTTCTTGGTTCCTCCTGTATATCGAGCGCAATGGTCAGACCAGTTAGGTAGTGATCCGCGAGCTTCGTGCGAAGCGTATACGCCGCGAGCTCGGCCGCCGCGCCAGTCCGCGCGAAAATATGGTCAATGCAGGACGCGACTCGGCGCCCCGACACCACCACCTCTCGCGTCACGGAACGTATGCCACATTGCAGCCCATATTTACTTAAAACATCCAAGTACCTCATTGTCACTGAGCAGCTCGAATCGCGTATGTTAATGTTGCAATCTCCAGCCAGTATCACATTATCAGTTTCAGGTAGATTTTTTAGAGTAGTATTAATGTCCTCAATAAACAACATTCTATTTTTGCCCGGTGGTCTATATACTGCAATCAGCTGAGCGTTGTAGCTATTTATAGAAAGTGTCATATGTACTCCCTCGAACGTAGTACACTTGTAGTAGTAGGTTGTATGCCGAGTATTTTATGTAGTTCTTTATGTAAATAATAACACCTCCTCCTTTTTTATTAATTCTTGTTCTTGCGTGCGATGTAAAGTTAGGTATTGTGTACAATGACACATAATCTTCGCTGATGTTGGTCTCTGTGAGTATGACCACATCTATAGCATCAATACAAGTTTGCAGTAATACAAGTAACTGGCTGAAATATTTTCGCAGCGAACAAATATTAACATGTATTATTTGTAACGATTTGCAGTTTTGGTTAATTATGTTACTCCAAGTGATTAAATCGGAATAGGTTTCACAAACTATATCATTTAAGTCGTCTGCGTCCGGATCCATTTTTATTTGATCTATTTAACCACGTAAACAAATCGAACAAACCAGTTTTCACTGTTCACTATTTTTGTAGTAGTTGTCAATGTCGCTTTCGGAACGTATTTGATAAATTTTGTTATTTGAGTCATTTCTTTTTATTAATATTTTCGAGTTTTGTATCCATATGTATTTAAATTCATCCTTAAGTTTGTTTTTAGTTTCCCAAAACAGCTGACGCAAATGTCTCGTGATGTTCTCATTGATATAGATCGGCGTTTTATCTTCCTGATTGAATATGTTCTGATTGGTCAGGCGTTGTTTACGGCATTGCAGCCAAGCAGTGCGAGCTTCACGGCTACGCATAACGACAATAATAGGCCGTTTTTTAGACTCATTTTTTTTTTACACCTACCCTCCAAGCTTTTTCAATATCAGCGGGATTTAATTTAAGCTCTTTTGTTATCTTGGTCACAATATCCATTGTTTTTTCTTTTTCGTCATCCTGCACGTTCACCAATTCTATGTTTTTCTCAAGCTCCTTTTGCTCTAAACCACAAATACGTTCCTCTAAAGCCTTGTTACATTTTTCTAAAAATATATTTCTTTGTGATAGGTCCATTATCTTATTTTCTATTTTCTTCGTTTTCTCTGTATATTCCGTTTTAAATAGGTCCAGTTCTTGGTACTTTTCAGAATAAAAGTCAACTAATTCAGACAGCTCATCCATCTTTTCTTTCATGCTGTGCACGATATTTAGTTTTTCGTTTAATTGAGCTAACAAAGACTCGACACTCGTGTTTGAATCGCCTCCGCGCAGACCTTCTCAATGTGCGAGTCTGGACTGTCATCATCGGCCAGCGGCAAGCCCTCAATCATGCGTTTCTGCCGCCACAGCGGTTTCTCAGCGCGAAACACAAAATTATTAAAATAGAGAGAGTTAAAAATTAGAGAAAAACAGTTAAAATTACGTTTGCAATTTTCAAAAATTTCCTGCGGCTTCGTTTTTTGACCGATCGTTCCGGGAGTGCTTTCTCCGTGCTCGCCTGGACCTCCTGCGTCCATAGGCACCGCTCCCGTCGCGCTAGCTTGCAAAAAAAATTTTCAAAACGCCACTTTTGTATAGGCAAAATTCCACCTAAGCAGTGCGGCCGCCAGGTACAAAATAACTAAGTGTGTATTGAAAGTTCATCCTAGCGCGCCGTTTGATACGTCGTTAGATCCGCCGTCCGCTGCGCTGCCCGCACCTGTAAAAAAGAACAGAAAATTATTAATTTTAGACAGTAAAATTAGAGAAAAACAGTTAAAATTACGTTTGCAATTTTCAAAAATTTCCTGCGGCTTCGTTTTTTGACCGATCGTTCCGGGACTGCTTTCTCCGTGCTCGCCTGGACCTCCTGCGTCCATAGGCACCGCTCCCGTCGCGCTAGCTCGCAAAAATTTTCAAAACGCCACTTTTGTATAGGCAAAATTCCACCTAAGCAGTGCGGCCGCCAGGTACAAAATAACTAAGTGTGTATTGAAAGTTCATCCTAGCGCGCCGTTTGATACGTCGTTAGATCCGCCGTCCGCTGCGCTGCCCGCACCTGTAAAAAAGAACAGAAAATTATTAATTTTAGACAGTAAAATTAGAGAAAAACAGTTAAAATTACGTTTGCAATTTTCAAAAATTTCCTGCGGCTTCGTTTTTTGACCGATCGTTCCGGGACTGCTTTCTCCGTGCTCGCCTGGACCTCCTGCGTCCATAGGCACCGCTCCCGTCGCGCTAGCTCGCAAAAATTTTCAAAACGCCACTTTTGTATAGGCAAAATTCCACCTAAGCAGTGCGGCCGCCAGGTACAAAATAACTAAGTGTGTATTGAAAGTTCATCCTAGCGCGCCGTTTGATACGTCGTTAGATCCGCCGTCCGCTGCGCTGCCCGCACCTGTAAAAAAGAACAGAAAATTATTAATTTTAGACAGTAAAATTAGAGAAAAACAGTTAAAATTACGTTTGCAATTTTCAAAAATTTCCTGCGGCTTCGTTTTTTGACCGATCGTTCCGGGACTGCTTTCTCCGTGCTCGCCTGGACCTCCTGCGTCCATAGGCACCGCTCCCGTCGCGCTAGCTCGCAAAAATTTTCAAAACGCCACTTTTGTATAGGCAAAATTCCACCTAAGCAGTGCGGCCGCCAGGTACAAAATAACTAAGTGTGTATTGAAAGTTCATCCTAGCGCGCCGTTTGATACGTCGTTAGATCCGCCGTCCGCTGCGCTGCCCGCACCTGTAAAAAAGAACAGAAAATTATTAATTTTAGACAGTAAAATTAGAGAAAAACAGTTAAAATTACGTTTGCAATTTTCAAAAATTTCCTGCGGCTTCGTTTTTTGACCGATCGTTCCGGGACTGCTTTCTCCGTGCTCGCCTGGACCTCCTGCGTCCATAGGCACCGCTCCCGTCGCGCTAGCTCGCAAAAATTTTCAAAACGCCACTTTTGTATAGGCAAAATTCCACCTAAGCAGTGCGGCCGCCAGGTACAAAATAACTAAGTGTGTATTGAAAGTTCATCCTAGCGCGCCGTTTGATACGTCGTTAGATCCGCCGTCCGCTGCGCTGCCCGCACCTGTAAAAAAGAACAGAAAATTATTAATTTTAGACAGTAAAATTAGAGAAAAACAGTTAAAATTACGTTTGCAATTTTCAAAAATTTCCTGCGGCTTCGTTTTTTGACCGATCGTTCCGGGACTGCTTTCTCCGTGCTCGCCTGGACCTCCTGCGTCCATAGGCACCGCTCCCGTCGCGCTAGCTCGCAAAAATTTTCAAAACGCCACTTTTGTATAGGCAAAATTCCACCTAAGCAGTGCGGCCGCCAGGTACAAAATAACTAAGTGTGTATTGAAAGTTCATCCTAGCGCGCCGTTTGATACGTCGTTAGATCCGCCGTCCGCTGCGCTGCCCGCACCTGTAAAAAAGAACAGAAAATTATTAATTTTAGACAGTAAAATTAGAGAAAAACAGTTAAAATTACGTTTGCAATTTTCAAAAATTTCCTGCGGCTTCGTTTTTTGACCGATCGTTCCGGGACTGCTTTCTCCGTGCTCGCCTGGACCTCCTGCGTCCATAGGCACCGCTCCCGTCGCGCTAGCTCGCAAAAATTTTCAAAACGCCACTTTTGTATAGGCAAAATTCCACCTAAGCAGTGCGGCCGCCAGGTACAAAATAACTAAGTGTGTATTGAAAGTTCATCCTAGCGCGCCGTTTGATACGTCGTTAGATCCGCCGTCCGCTGCGCTGCCCGCACCTGTAAAAAAGAACAGAAAATTATTAATTTTAGACAGTAAAATTAGAGAAAAACAGTTAAAATTACGTTTGCAATTTTCAAAAATTTCCTGCGGCTTCGTTTTTTGACCGATCGTTCCGGGACTGCTTTCTCCGTGCTCGCCTGGACCTCCTGCGTCCATAGGCACCGCTCCCGTCGCGCTAGCTCGCAAAAATTTTCAAAACGCCACTTTTGTATAGGCAAAATTCCACCTAAGCAGTGCGGCCGCCAGGTACAAAATAACTAAGTGTGTATTGAAAGTTCATCCTAGCGCGCCGTTTGATACGTCGTTAGATCCGCCGTCCGCTGCGCTGCCCGCACCTGTAAAAAAGAACAGAAAATTATTAATTTTAGACAGTAAAATTAGAGAAAAACAGTTAAAATTACGTTTGCAATTTTCAAAAATTTCCTGCGGCTTCGTTTTTTGACCGATCGTTCCGGGACTGCTTTCTCCGTGCTCGCCTGGACCTCCTGCGTCCATAGGCACCGCTCCCGTCGCGCTAGCTCGCAAAAATTTTCAAAACGCCACTTTTGTATAGGCAAAATTCCACCTAAGCAGTGCGGCCGCCAGGTACAAAATAACTAAGTGTGTATTGAAAGTTCATCCTAGCGCGCCGTTTGATACGTCGTTAGATCCGCCGTCCGCTGCGCTGCCCGCACCTGTAAAAAAGAACAGAAAATTATTAATTTTAGACAGTAAAATTAGAGAAAAACAGTTAAAATTACGTTTGCAATTTTCAAAAATTTCCTGCGGCTTCGTTTTTTGACCGATCGTTCCGGGACTGCTTTCTCCGTGCTCGCCTGGACCTCCTGCGTCCATAGGCACCGCTCCCGTCGCGCTAGCTCGCAAAAATTTTCAAAACGCCACTTTTGTATAGGCAAAATTCCACCTAAGCAGTGCGGCCGCCAGGTACAAAATAACTAAGTGTGTATTGAAAGTTCATCCTAGCGCGCCGTTTGATACGTCGTTAGATCCGCCGTCCGCTGCGCTGCCCGCACCTGTAAAAAAGAACAGAAAATTATTAATTTTAGACAGTAAAATTAGAGAAAAACAGTTAAAATTACGTTTGCAATTTTCAAAAATTTCCTGCGGCTTCGTTTTTTGACCGATCGTTCCGGGACTGCTTTCTCCGTGCTCGCCTGGACCTCCTGCGTCCATAGGCACCGCTCCCGTCGCGCTAGCTCGCAAAAATTTTCAAAACGCCACTTTTGTATAGGCAAAATTCCACCTAAGCAGTGCGGCCGCCAGGTACAAAATAACTAAGTGTGTATTGAAAGTTCATCCTAGCGCGCCGTTTGATACGTCGTTAGATCCGCCGTCCGCTGCGCTGCCCGCACCTGTAAAAAAGAACAGAAAATTATTAATTTTAGACAGTAAAATTAGAGAAAAACAGTTAAAATTACGTTTGCAATTTTCAAAAATTTCCTGCGGCTTCGTTTTTTGACCGATCGTTCCGGGACTGCTTTCTCCGTGCTCGCCTGGACCTCCTGCGTCCATAGGCACCGCTCCCGTCGCGCTAGCTCGCAAAAATTTTCAAAACGCCACTTTTGTATAGGCAAAATTCCACCTAAGCAGTGCGGGGCCGCCAGGTACAAAATAACTAAGTGTGTATTGAAAGTTCATCCTAGCGCGCCGTTTGATACGTCGTTAGATCCGCCGTCCGCTGCGCTGCCCGCACCTGTAAAAAAGAACAGAAAATTATTAATTTTAGACAGTAAAATTAGAGAAAAACATTTAAAATTACGTTTGCAATTTTCAAAAATTTCCTGCGGCTTCGTTTTTTGACCGATCGTTCCGGGACTGCTTTCTCCGTGCTCGCCTGGACCTCCTGCGTCCATAGGCACCGCTCCCGTCGCGCTAGCTCGCAAAAATTTTCAAAACGCCACTTTTGTATAGGCAAAATTCCACCTAAGCAGTGCGGGGCCGCCAGGTACAAAATAACTAAGTGTGTATTGAAAGTTCATCCTAGCGCGCCGTTTGATACGTCGTTAGATCCGCCGTCCGCTGCGCTGCCCGCACCTGTAAAAAAGAACAGAAAATTATTAATTTTAGACAGTAAAATTAGAGAAAAACATTTAAAATTACGTTTGCAATTTTCAAAAATTTCCTGCGGCTTCGTTTTTTGACCGATCGTTCCGGGACTGCTTTCTCCGTGCTCGCCTGGACCTCCTGCGTCCATAGGCACCGCTCCCGTCGCGCTAGCTCGCAAAAATTTTCAAAACGCCACTTTTGTATAGGCAAAATTCCACCTAAGCAGTGCGGGGCCGCCAGGTACAAAATAACTAAGTGTGTATTGAAAGTTCATCCTAGCGCGCCGTTTGATACGTCGTTAGATCCGCCGTCCGCTGCGCTGCCCGCACCTGTAAAAAAGAACAGAAAATTATTAATTTTAGACAGTAAAATTAGAGAAAAACAGTTAAAATTACGTTTGCAATTTTCAAAAATTTCCTGCGGCTTCGTTTTTTGACCGATCGTTCCGGGACTGCTTTCTCCGTGCTCGCCTGGACCTCCTGCGTCCATAGGCACCGCTCCCGTCGCGCTAGCTCGCAAAAATTTTCAAAACGCCACTTTTGTATAGGCAAAATTCCACCTAAGCAGTGCGGCCGCCAGGTACAAAATAACTAAGTGTGTATTGAAAGTTCATCCTAGCGCGCCGTTTGATACGTCGTTAGATCCGCCGTCCGCTGCGCTGCCCGCACCTGTAAAAAAGAACAGAAAATTATTAATTTTAGACAGTAAAATTAGAGAAAAACAGTTAAAATTACGTTTGCAATTTTCAAAAATTTCCTGCGGCTTCGTTTTTTGACCGATCGTTCCGGGACTGCTTTCTCCGTGCTCGCCTGGACCTCCTGCGTCCATAGGCACCGCTCCCGTCGCGCTAGCTCGCAAAAATTTTCAAAACGCCACTTTTGTATAGGCAAAATTCCACCTAAGCAGTGCGGCCGCCAGGTACAAAATAACTAAGTGTGTATTGAAAGTTCATCCTAGCGCGCCGTTTGATACGTCGTTAGATCCGCCGTCCGCTGCGCTGCCCGCACCTGTAAAAAAGAACAGAAAATTATTAATTTTAGACAGTAAAATTAGAGAAAAACAGTTAAAATTACGTTTGCAATTTTCAAAAATTTCCTGCGGCTTCGTTTTTTGACCGATCGTTCCGGGACTGCTTTCTCCGTGCTCGCCTGGACCTCCTGCGTCCATAGGCACCGCTCCCGTCGCGCTAGCTCGCAAAAATTTTCAAAACGCCACTTTTGTATAGGCAAAATTCCACCTAAGCAGTGCGGGGCCGCCAGGTACAAAATAACTAAGTGTGTATTGAAAGTTCATCCTAGCGCGCCGTTTGATACGTCGTTAGATCCGCCGTCCGCTGCGCTGCCCGCACCTGTAAAAAAGAACAGAAAATTATTAATTTTAGACAGTAAAATTAGAGAAAAACATTTAAAATTACGTTTGCAATTTTCAAAAATTTCCTGCGGCTTCGTTTTTTGACCGATCGTTCCGGGACTGCTTTCTCCGTGCTCGCCTGGACCTCCTGCGTCCATAGGCACCGCTCCCGTCGCGCTAGCTCGCAAAAATTTTCAAAACGCCACTTTTGTATAGGCAAAATTCCACCTAAGCAGTGCGGGGCCGCCAGGTACAAAATAACTAAGTGTGTATTGAAAGTTCATCCTAGCGCGCCGTTTGATACGTCGTTAGATCCGCCGTCCGCTGCGCTGCCCGCACCTGTAAAAAAGAACAGAAAATTATTAATTTTAGACAGTAAAATTAGAGAAAAACAGTTAAAATTACGTTTGCAATTTTCAAAAATTTCCTGCGGCTTCGTTTTTTGACCGATCGTTCCGGGACTGCTTTCTCCGTGCTCGCCTGGACCTCCTGCGTCCATAGGCACCGCTCCCGTCGCGCTAGCTCGCAAAAATTTTCAAAACGCCACTTTTGTATAGGCAAAATTCCACCTAAGCAGTGCGGGGCCGCCAGGTACAAAATAACTAAGTGTGTATTGAAAGTTCATCCTAGCGCGCCGTTTGATACGTCGTTAGATCCGCCGTCCGCTGCGCTGCCCGCACCTGTAAAAAAGAACAGAAAATTATTAATTTTAGACAGTAAAATTAGAGAAAAACATTTAAAATTACGTTTGCAATTTTCAAAAATTTCCTGCGGCTTCGTTTTTTGACCGATCGTTCCGGGACTGCTTTCTCCGTGCTCGCCTGGACCTCCTGCGTCCATAGGCACCGCTCCCGTCGCGCTAGCTCGCAAAAATTTTCAAAACGCCACTTTTGTATAGGCAAAATTCCACCTAAGCAGTGCGGCCGCCAGGTACAAAATAACTAAGTGTGTATTGAAAGTTCATCCTAGCGCGCCGTTTGATACGTCGTTAGATCCGCCGTCCGCTGCGCTGCCCGCACCTGTAAAAAAGAACAGAAAATTATTAATTTTAGACAGTAAAATTAGAGAAAAACAGTTAAAATTACGTTTGCAATTTTCAAAAATTTCCTGCGGCTTCGTTTTTTGACCGATCGTTCCGGGACTGCTTTCTCCGTGCTCGCCTGGACCTCCTGCGTCCATAGGCACCGCTCCCGTCGCGCTAGCTCGCAAAAATTTTCAAAACGCCACTTTTGTGTAGGCAAAATTCCACCTAAGCAGTGCGGCCGCCAGGTACAAAATAACTAAGTGTGTATTGAAAGTTCATCCTAGCGCGCCGTTTGATACGTCGTTAGATCCGCCGTCCGCTGCGCTGCCCGCACCTGTAAAAAAGAACAGAAAATTATTAATTTTAGACAGTAAAATTAGAGAAAAACAGTTAAAATTACGTTTGCAATTTTCAAAAATTTCCTGCGGCTTCGTTTTTTGACCGATCGTTCCGGGACTGCTTTCTCCGTGCTCGCCTGGACCTCCTGCGTCCATAGGCACCGCTCCCGTCGCGCTAGCTCGCAAAAATTTTCAAAACGCCACTTTTGTATAGGCAAAATTCCACCTAAGCAGTGCGGCCGCCAGGTACAAAATAACTAAGTGTGTATTGAAAGTTCATCCTAGCGCGCCGTTTGATACGTCGTTAGATCCGCCGTCCGCTGCGCTGCCCGCACCTGTAAAAAAGAACAGAAAATTATTAATTTTAGACAGTAAAATTAGAGAAAAACAGTTAAAATTACGTTTGCAATTTTCAAAAATTTCCTGCGGCTTCGTTTTTTGACCGATCGTTCCGGGACTGCTTTCTCCGTGCTCGCCTGGACCTCCTGCGTCCATAGGCACCGCTCCCGTCGCGCTAGCTCGCAAAAATTTTCAAAACGCCACTTTTGTATAGGCAAAATTCCACCTAAGCAGTGCGGCCGCCAGGTACAAAATAACTAAGTGTGTATTGAAAGTTCATCCTAGCGCGCCGTTTGATACGTCGTTAGATCCGCCGTCCGCTGCGCTGCCCGCACCTGTAAAAAAGAACAGAAAATTATTAATTTTAGACAGTAAAATTAGAGAAAAACAGTTAAAATTACGTTTGCAATTTTCAAAAATTTCCTGCGGCTTCGTTTTTTGACCGATCGTTCCGGGACTGCTTTCTCCGTGCTCGCCTGGACCTCCTGCGTTCATAGGCACCGCTCCCGTCGCGCTAGCTCGCAAAAATTTTCAAAACGCCACTTTTGTATAGGCAAAATTCCACCTAAGCAGTGCGGCCGCCAGGTACAAAATAACTAAGTGTGTATTGAAAGTTCATCCTAGCGCGCCGTTTGATACGTCGTTAGATCCGCCGTCCGCTGCGCTGCCCGCACCTGTAAAAAAGAACAGAAAATTATTAATTTTAGACAGTAAAATTAGAGAAAAACAGTTAAAATTACGTTTGCAATTTTCAAAAATTTCCTGCGGCTTCGTTTTTTGACCGATCGTTCCGGGACTGCTTTCTCCGTGCTCGCCTGGACCTCCTGCGTCCATAGGCACCGCTCCCGTCGCGCTAGCTCGCAAAAATTTTCAAAACGCCACTTTTGTATAGGCAAAATTCCACCTAAGCAGTGCGGCCGCCAGGTACAAAATAACTAAGTGTGTATTGAAAGTTCATCCTAGCGCGCCGTTTGATACGTCGTTAGATCCGCCGTCCGCTGCGCTGCCCGCACCTGTAAAAAAGAACAGAAAATTATTAATTTTAGACAGTAAAATTAGAGAAAAACAGTTAAAATTACGTTTGCAATTTTCAAAAATTTCCTGCGGCTTCGTTTTTTGACCGATCGTTCCGGGACTGCTTTCTCCGTGCTCGCCTGGACCTCCTGCGTCCATAGGCACCGCTCCCGTCGCGCTAGCTCGCAAAAATTTTCAAAACGCCACTTTTGTATAGGCAAAATTCCACCTAAGCAGTGCGGCCGCCAGGTACAAAATAACTAAGTGTGTATTGAAAGTTCATCCTAGCGCGCCGTTTGATACGTCGTTAGATCCGCCGTCCGCTGCGCTGCCCGCACCTGTAAAAAAGAACAGAAAATTATTAATTTTAGACAGTAAAATTAGAGAAAAACAGTTAAAATTACGTTTGCAATTTTCAAAAATTTCCTGCGGCTTCGTTTTTTGACCGATCGTTCCGGGACTGCTTTCTCCGTGCTCGCCTGGACCTCCTGCGTCCATAGGCACCGCTCCCGTCGCGCTAGCTCGCAAAAATTTTCAAAACGCCACTATTGTATAGGCAAAATTCCACCTAAGCAGTGCGGCCGCCAGGTACAAAATAACTAAGTGTGTATTGAAAGTTCATCCTAGCGCGCCGTTTGATACGTCGTTAGATCCGCCGTCCGCTGCGCTGCCCGCACCTGTAAAAAAGAACAGAAAATTATTAATTTTAGACAGTAAAATTAGAGAAAAACAGTTAAAATTACGTTTGCAATTTTCAAAAATTTCCTGCGGCTTCGTTTTTTGACCGATCGTTCCGGGAGTGCTTTCTCCGTGCTCGCCTGGACCTCCTGCGTCCATAGGATTGAACTGTAATTCAGTATGTCTATGAATCTCTTTGCCTTCCTCTCTTCTAAACTATATCGCAGTAGCTCTAGTTAACTATAGTGTCTACTACGCACTATCACAAGTCTAACGTGATGTAGTCGCTCTCCTTTAGACGCACTAGTTTACTTACCATGAAGACGCTTTCAATTTTCGTGATCCACGAAAAGGGCGCAAAGTACACCCCTTCGGAGATCACGAACCCGGTATCAATGCAGGCACAGTACGTCTTCGGGTAAATGATGACGTATTCGCCCGCATATTGTATGTGCCGCTCCACGTTTACTCCATGTTGCTCCAGCATCACTGGCGGGATCATCACAATGTCACAGGGCAACCAAATGTCTTTCTTTTGTACCGCAGTAGGGCACAACGTTTCTACAACGGTGCGAAATTGGTCTGCCTGATCAGCTGAGACAGAATACCTGCGGTCAGAACAAATATTCCCGTAACATATATGGACAGATATACACGCACTTTAAAGCACGCGGGTAACATAATTATATTGTATTTCACAAACATTCGTTAGGTAGGTACTGTACAAATTGTACCCATGGTCCAAAAAAACGTCGACAAAATTATAAAGTAAAATTTTCAAAATTCGAAAATTACAAGTTTTCTTTGGTTTTACTTTTTAACAGGAGCTGCGGTATCGCCAAAGAAGTGTACCTTAAAATTTCGGTATGACGTCATACCGTTATTCAACGATACCTTCGTGTTTACAGCGCACAGAAGATTAGGATTAAACCCAATGGATTACAGTGTGTAATCTATATTAGAAGCAAGGGCCTAGGTCACTAGGCATAGAATTGTTGAAACGCTGAAGAAAATACTTCATGAGGAATGGGCCAAAATAACTGCGGAAGCGCGGAAAATCTTTGAAAATTTTTACAATTTATTTTCTGTATCAGAGCTACGGGTGGTTATTTCAAAGAATTTGTAATCATTGCTACGAAATAGTTAAATTTTTTGTATGCCTGACAATTTATAACAAATAAATAATAACCGAAAATTACTGACAAAACTGTCAACCTATTTTTGGACCACCTGTAATATTATCCATTAAAATTACTTCTGTAAGATTCCGTGAATTGCATTTTACAAAAAATGATTTTCTTAATTATAAAGCGTAACTGAGACTAGCATTTTATTTATTTTATTTATTTATTTTTATTTATTTATCATTGGAAAACTTACAGCCTATGAAATTACAGTAAATACAAAACTTAGAACTAAAAACCGGGCCAGTTACAAGTTTTCACCTATAATATAATACATTTAGAAATTACCTTAGTGCTTAGTGGCAAGAAACCGAAAATAAGAATCAATATAATGAACGATGTTAAATTACGATGCTTGACATTAATGACCAAGGATGGTCCATATGGTGAATCCAAATAGTTTACTAAGTTAGACTTACTAAGTTACAGTTACTATCACCAAGTTACACTTAAATTTGAGAACCAAAGAAGTCCGAGGCCATATGACGCCTCATCGAACGCACACTGTCAAAGAAAATATCATAATCACTAGTTTTTAGAAAGTCGTTAATGGTGGAAGAAGTCCTCCAAAAAAAGGTGTTTTGTTTGTAATTAGTTTTAACAGAAGGTACGGAAATAAGGGGTGTATATCTGGAACTAAATGTTGGAATACGTAAAGAAATCTTTCTAAGTAATTCGGCACTGTCGATCCTAGCATTAAGAATATTAAGGTAGTATGTGACATCTGCTATAGTTCGTCTTATCTGAAGCGGCAGGAAGTGATGACGCCTACAGCGCTGCTCGTAGTCATCGTCATAACATCGTGATCGAAACTGCAGGAATTTTAAAAATTTTCGTTGGATTCTTTCAATGCGCGTAATATGACACTCATAACGCGGACTCCACACTTGCGAGCAGTACTCAAGGATACTACGAACGTAGGCGCAATACAAGATCTTTAGAGTTTTGACATTGTTAAAAGGAGTAGAAACACGAATAATAAAGCCAAGCGCTTGGAACGATTTAGTAACAATGTTATCTATATGTTGGTCATACATGAGTTTAGAATCTTGTAGCACACCTAAATCCCTTATAACATTCACTCGACTTAGAATTTTGCCTTTTAAACAGTAGTTAGTATCGATATTTGTTATTTTCCTTGAGAATGTTAATGTATAACATTTATCAACGTTAAGATCAAGTTTATTATCGATACAATAACCGTTAAATCTGGAGAGATCTTCTTGTAAATCAACCGAGTCAGCGATACAAGTGATTGGTTTAAGAATTTTCATATCATCAGCGAATAAATAAAATTTTGAATGCAAAAAACAGGATCCTATATCATTAATGAAGATTATAAAAAGCAGTGGTCCTAATAATGACCCCTGCGGGACCCCAGATGGTATTCTAGTCCAAGATGATCTAAAACCATTGAGAACAACTGCCTGGGATCGGCGCTCGATATATGAGGAGTACCATCTGAACAGGTTACCATGGACTCCTGCTAACAGTAGCTTCTTGAGAAGTAATGAATGATCCAATCTATCAAACGCTTTGCTGTAGTCAGTAAATATAGCATCCACTTGGTAACCTAACGCCATTTGGTCTACTATAAATTCATTTGTAAGAACCAAATTCGATGTTGTAGAACGCCCTCTAAGGAATCCATGCTGCTCCTGTATAAAGGATGATTTTAAAGCTGCATATGTTTGAGTGAAGATAATTTTTTCAAATACTTTAGCGAAAATGCACAGTTTAGAAATAGGTCGATAGTTTTCGATTTGAGATTTTGAACCTTTTTTATGAACGGGTGACACAAGTGCAGATTTCCACACGTGGGGAACCAGACCCTCTTGAACCGATCTGGTGAAAATTATACCAAGAGGAAGAGTTAGGCTCTGGGAGCAGTTAACAATAAAAATAGGAGGAATGTCATCTGATCCAGCGGTCTTGTTAACGTCAAGAGAATTGAGTAATTTTTCAATACCCGCAAACGATATATCAATGGAGCCAATGTTTACTGGACTATCAGTGTAATGATGATGATGATGATGATACGGCCTCTGGTTGGACGAAGTTGGGGGTTCATTTGAAGCCGACTCTAGGAACGTTGACTTAAAATACTTCGAAAATAGCTCGCAGAGGCCTTCGCCTGTGTTGGCAGTATCAACACCATACGTCATAGTAGAAGGAAACGAAGAGTTTTTTGTTTTTGATTTAACAAAGGACCAAATAGCCTTCGGTGAAGTTATAATTGAAGCTTCAATTCTAGCAATATAGGAATTGTAACATTCAATCTCATAGTCCTTCGCTCGATCACGCAGCAAACAAAACGACTCATAATCAGCCTTGTTACCATACAACCTATATTTACGAATGTGTTTAAACTTTTCTGCTAGCATCTTCTTAAGACATGAATTAAACCAGGGAGGGTGTTTATTAATAATACTTATAATTTTGTGTCGAATAAATTTAGCACGCAAATCATATAAAGTTGTATAAAAGAAATCAAGGGCCTCGTCAAGCGAGCCTCTGTTATATAACTGCTGCCAGTCAATTTTGTCGAGTTCTGCACATAAACCGGAATAATCACCAGATTCATAAAAATATTTGAGTCTAGGTTTAATCGAACAAGAATTTTTACCAGAAGTGTCCAATTCTGCCAACAACGAAGGATGGTGCGCGTCCTCCGGGACTAGCGGATCTACACAAGTACTTATGTTTAAAGATAAGTTTGAGAAAATCAGGTCAAGAATGCGGTTATTGTTATTTTTAATATAATTAAATTGAGATAAATTGCACAAAGTTATGGTATCAAAAAAATTGGTAAGTGTATCACCTGACACATTCAATGGTACGAGTGGAGAGCCATGAACTTGTTGAGACCATTCAATAGATGGGAGATTAAAATCACCAACAATAAGTAGCGAGTCCTGAGGGTGATTTATAAATATGTCATGTAATTTCGTTGTAAAATGTTCTAAT
The DNA here is from genome assembly GCA_907269065.1 of Crocallis elinguaria. Taxonomy (NCBI): domain Eukaryota; kingdom Metazoa; phylum Arthropoda; class Insecta; order Lepidoptera; family Geometridae; genus Crocallis; species Crocallis elinguaria. The sequence goes on along the minus strand of OU026081.1, from coordinate 930,517 downwards.
TGAGTCATTGCATTGAAACCTTGACCTTGATTACAAAGGTAAATACAGCAGATATGAAGTTTGTTGATCGAGTGACGCCTTCCGGGTAACGATACAGTCAGCCAAATATCCTCCGCGGACGAGCACCAGCCCGGCTCGGCGGCGGCGGCTAGCTCGCGCTTCACCGCGACGAGCACGCCGCCGCCGAGCGACTGCGATGTACGCGCGTAGTCACGGTCCCGTCTAAAAACTATATAAGAATCATCAAAAAGTTCTTCGCTCCTTACACTCGGCAATAGCCAGGTCTCCGTAAGACATATAATGTCATAATTATTAAGTTGTAAATTCCTATAAAATAAATCAGTTTTAGAACGCAGTCCCCTTACGTTTTGGTAGAAAATATTTAATTTATCCATCGTAAAAGACAAGTTTTAGAATAAAATAGACACCAGAAACCATAAGAAATAGACGGACTACTGCGAAGATAAAATAACTCTTATCAGTAAATAAAGGGATCGCACGCGCAGGCGCAGACCGACTAGCGGTGTTGTAATGAAATAATCGCGCCGAGAACGTTCGGTAGTTAATGTACGAAATTGTCCCACAAAAATTGCATAAAACAAACGAGTACCTATTTGCCATAATAGTAAGATAAAAAAGTAAAAAATATTCGACATAAACTAGTGTAGACTCCGAGTCTTCATTTAAATACATAGTATAACAATCACTTAACATCCCACAAAAGAAATCACGACGACGATAATCTATAGCTTTGTGTAATATGCAATGTAAACATGACGTCGGCGAACTATAGCAGGTAAATAGGTAAATAAGTAAGTAAATAACATGTAAACTCATAGCTATACGAGTATAGCAGTTAATGTAAATAGATTTCTTTAGATAATCACGTCCAACTAGCGAGCTATTGTGGTTTATTAATATATAGGACAACCAAGTAACTAAAATAAATTGATAAGAGGCAGATTGCGACATAGGACTTGGACAAAAATGTACCAAGTTATTTAGAAATACCCTACTACTAAATAGTAAATAACAGCTGTAGTTGTAAGGCAGCGTAGAACTTAAGTAGTTAACAATTAGGATCAAAGTGGCTTGCAGTGTGTAAAAGTGGTTAGTTGAAATAAACAGGTACCTTACAGTATGAGATTGGCATGATGTATGTGCGTTCGATCGATTGGGTAAGAACATGTTTATGGTTATCAAACTTTTACAAATAAAAGCTATAGCTGAGAAAAATAACACACGAATAAGAACACTCAAGATATTTTGTCCAAGTCTTCCTCGGTTCTCACTGTCAGAATCGGCGACGTAGTGTTCTTTCGGATCATAATTTTGCAATGTTTTACCCATATAAATTGAAAATGGTTCTCCTTTGCGGCAGCTTTCGTCTTGGAAAGAAGCTGTTTGTTGGCCGCGGTCAAGTGATCGTTGACAAATATTTTTATGTGTTCCTGATATCCCAGATCGGAGGCAACAAGCCCCTTCAAGCTACGTACAGCAGAGATTAAATTTTCTTTTAAGTATCTATTATTGAAACACGCTACGATGGGCTTGTATGTATCCTTTGTGCGCGTAGGGACTCTCGATATAAAGTTTAGGTCCTCCTTCCTAAATTGAACACCAGCTTTCCTGGAGATCTGGTCAAGAATTTCAAATAAGTTTTCATTTCTATCCATCGGCACTCCCTTTATCTCGATATTATTTAACCGTGACCACTGATCTTTATCGTTGAGACTATATTCCATTTTCTTGAAGGACGATCGAAGCACGGATACCTCATCAACAACTTTTTCAACCTTGACGAGTCTACCTTCGATGGATTTCACTTTGTCACTTAATTCCTTCATCCAAGAGTGAGCAGTATCCACTGATGCTTTTAGGTCACTTAGGTCAGATTTCACCTCGCGCATATCAAGGACCAAGCGGTCAATCGGTGCTAACTTCTCTGAGAGCTTCCGAATTTCATCAAGTATAGTAGCCATGTCAGAAGTAGACGTCTTCGATGTCGATGCGACTGGACCAGCCTTGCACGCAGGACACTTCCACGTTGCCTTCCTTTCCGTGCCCAATTTACGAAAGCTGGCCTCAGAAACTCCAGCACACTGGTAGTCATAGTACTGTGCGCACGCTGAGCACAAAGGTCCTTCAGACAATTTGGACTGACATTTACCGCAACTAAACATCGCGACAAAAGTTATTCGGTCACTGGGTATTAAATTAACGCGTATAGATGTACGACTGCTCGCCACTATGCACGGCGGACGACTGATCGATGATTCTTTATTATATTTACTTATCTCTCAATTCTTACAGTCCTTACCAAATTTTAGGTGCTCCCTGGTGTAGGTACTCAATCCAGGGAACCATTGTTGGATCCATATGCCAGCAACTGGTTGCAAACAGCATGCCGTAATGCAGAGTCGTCGATGATACTCCCAGCGTCGGCCCCACATAACTTAGCAGGTTCGATGAGCTCATGCCGAGACGCTAATGACAAAGTTGATAATATTAAACACTAACCGTGTTACTATAAAACCCATGTTTAGGCACCTGTTTAGATAGACAATGTCTAAAGATAAACGTCTAAAATGGAAATATCATAACAGAATGGAGTTAGACAAAACTCAGACCTTACTTAAATCAATATATGTGGTTGTTCATATTTAAACACGCGATCGACTAAGGCATGTTTAGGGATTAGACGCTGCTTAACACGTGTTTAGATTGTGTTTAACTTTGTTGTGGTATAAGACCTTATTACTGTTAAACAAGGCAAAGGTGACGTGGCGGGACGGAAATTAGACAGAAGGAAAATAGGCTTACCTTGAGATTCCAGAAATGACAGGCGGAGGAGTCCGAGCGGTGGTCTTCGAAACCACAGTTTTGATCAGACGAGTCCACGGATGCGGTGTGGATGCACGCGTGATCATTTCCGGACATCACGACTTCCCAGTACTTTTTTTCCACATCTTCTGGGGTAGGCTCAGATGTGGTGGGGAAATACGTTTTTTGTACTTTGTTAGCCAACTGGAATGTTATATACGCGATTATTATATACCTACCCTATTACTTATTCTGTGGTATTACACAGCTCAGATGTTGTCACAATTTAACAGTATTGCATACTTTTACGGTTTGTATTCTATTGCTTGTTTGCATTTACAGGTGATTTACAGGGGATACAGCAATAATAATTTGAATGGAGTGGACTATGATTACCTAGGTCATTATATTCACGGGTGCTCGAAGGACACTAAAGTGTTGCCTATGACCACCTAGGTGATCATAGTGTAATAGACAAGTTTTACGAATGAAGATATGTATATGCAGCCTGTATCGATCCTTCAGGCTCAGAGAGTTGATCCTCGAAATGTTGTACATCGTCATAAAGTTGAATTCATTACAAATAAATGAAATTGAAGTGTCTATCTGTAATATCAAAATAACAGGTTTTTACTAAATGGATATGAAAGTATATACGGTACCTACAACAAAACAACCATTTTTAAAAAAAAATTCTGTCTGTTTGTTCCGGGTAATCTCCGAAACGTTTGGGCCGATTTTGACGAGACTTTCACTGGCAGATAGCTGATGTTATAAGGAGTAACTTGGGCTACTTTTATTTTGGCAAAAGAATTAAAAACATAACACATGAAATCGAATATCTCCGCGCAGGTGAAACCGTGGGCAGCAGCTAATTGTATTATGTAATAATATGTACCTTTTTGAAAGCGGCCGCATTGCATGTGCGGCCGGGCGTGACGCACTCCTCGGCCCAGTGTTGCCAACTCAGTGGATTTTCCACTAGATCTGGTGGTTTAGGCTTACCGTTTAGTGGGCAAATTTTGGTTTTAGTGGCTAGTGGATTTTTCTAGTGGCTTAGGTTGTTTCAGTTAGTGGTAAGGTACCCCATTTAACCACTAAAATGAATTAAATATAGGAAAGTACTTGACCGTTTACATTACAAAACAAGTGTATATTTTTTGATGTGTAGGCAGCACAGAACTGAGGTGGTGGTTTTCAGGGATTCTCCGAGAACAGTTTTTCAATTTCTTGAATAATTTTGATGAGGGACTTTATTCGTCTGAATACTGCCGTGCGTCAAGGTTGGTTTGAATTGAAAAGGTGTGTTTGTGATTATTTCCTATGCATTAGCGATTATTTATCAGAAACCGAATGAAATTATATCTGCTATCTTGTATTCTCACAGTCCGTACTAGTTTAAAAACGCGAGGGGAGATGCTGCAATAACTACGTATTATTATTACCAAATATCGTAGTACAAAAATAAGGGAATAAAGAAATTTATTATTCAAAAAATTGTAGAAGCCTATTCTTCCGAAGATGATTGTCTTAATGTCTGACTAATGTCTATGAGGATTTATTTTTTGTTAACAAAAATAAACTATAATTTTGTAGTATAAATTACAGCCGATAATTGATGTTATATTTCCAAATAATATTTTAAAGCATGTCTGCCTGGCATAATATGTTATTGGTTTGAGGGATCGCCAAATTTAGTGGTTTTTGGTGGATTACGACACCACAATTAGTGGGTTCGTTAAAATAAAGTTGGCAACACTGCCTCGGCCTCCGCGCAGACCTTCTCAATGTGCGAGTCTGGACTGTCATCATCGGCCAGCGGCAAGCCCTCAATCATGCGTTTCTGCCGCCACAGCGGTTTCTCAGCGCGAAACACAAAATTATTAAAATAGAGAGAGTTAAAAATTAGAGAAAAACAGTTAAAATTACGTTTGCAATTTTCAAAAATTTCCTGCGGCTTCGTTTTTTGACCGATCGTTCCGGGAGTGCTTTCTCCGTGCTCGCCTGGACCTCCTGCGTCCATAGGCACCGCTCCCGTCGCGCTAGCTCGCAAAAAAAATTTTCAAAACGCCACTTTTGTATAGGCAAAATTCCACCTAAGCAGTGCGGCCGCCAGGTACAAAATAACTAAGTGTGTATTGAAAGTTCATCCTAGCGCGCCGTTTGATACGTCGTTAGATCCGCCGTCCGCTGCGCTGCCCGCACCTGTAAAAAAGAACAGAAAATTATTAATTTTAGACAGTAAAATTAGAGAAAAACAGTTAAAATTACGTTTGCAATTTTCAAAAATTTCCTGCGGCTTCGTTTTTTGACCGATCGTTCCGGGACTGCTTTCTCCGTGCTCGCCTGGACCTCCTGCGTCCATAGGCACCGCTCCCGTCGCGCTAGCTCGCAAAAATTTTCAAAACGCCACTTTTGTATAGGCAAAATTCCACCTAAGCAGTGCGGCCGCCAGGTACAAAATAACTAAGTGTGTATTGAAAGTTCATCCTAGCGCGCCGTTTGATACGTCGTTAGATCCGCCGTCCGCTGCGCTGCCCGCACCTGTAAAAAAGAACAGAAAATTATTAATTTTAGACAGTAAAATTAGAGAAAAACAGTTAAAATTACGTTTGCAATTTTCAAAAATTTCCTGCGGCTTCGTTTTTTGACCGATCGTTCCGGGACTGCTTTCTCCGTGCTCGCCTGGACCTCCTGCGTCCATAGGCACCGCTCCCGTCGCGCTAGCTCGCAAAAATTTTCAAAACGCCACTTTTGTATAGGCAAAATTCCACCTAAGCAGTGCGGGGCCGCCAGGTACAAAATAACTAAGTGTGTATTGAAAGTTCATCCTAGCGCGCCGTTTGATACGTCGTTAGATCCGCCGTCCGCTGCGCTGCCCGCACCTGTAAAAAAGAACAGAAAATTATTAATTTTAGACAGTAAAATTAGAGAAAAACAGTTAAAATTACGTTTGCAATTTTCAAAAATTTCCTGCGGCTTCGTTTTTTGACCGATCGTTCCGGGACTGCTTTCTCCGTGCTCGCCTGGACCTCCTGCGTCCATAGGCACCGCTCCCGTCGCGCTAGCTCGCAAAAATTTTCAAAACGCCACTTTTGTATAGGCAAAATTCCACCTAAGCAGTGCGGCCGCCAGGTACAAAATAACTAAGTGTGTATTGAAAGTTCATCCTAGCGCGCCGTTTGATACGTCGTTAGATCCGCCGTCCGCTGCGCTGCCCGCACCTGTAAAAAAGAACAGAAAATTATTAATTTTAGACAGTAAAATTAGAGAAAAACAGTTAAAATTACGTTTGCAATTTTCAAAAATTTCCTGCGGCTTCGTTTTTTGACCGATCGTTCCGGGACTGCTTTCTCCGTGCTCGCCTGGACCTCCTGCGTCCATAGGCACCGCTCCCGTCGCGCTAGCTCGCAAAAATTTTCAAAACGCCACTTTTGTATAGGCAAAATTCCACCTAAGCAGTGCGGGGCCGCCAGGTACAAAATAACTAAGTGTGTATTGAAAGTTCATCCTAGCGCGCCGTTTGATACGTCGTTAGATCCGCCGTCCGCTGCGCTGCCCGCACCTGTAAAAAAGAACAGAAAATTATTAATTTTAGACAGTAAAATTAGAGAAAAACAGTTAAAATTACGTTTGCAATTTTCAAAAATTTCCTGCGGCTTCGTTTTTTGACCGATCGTTCCGGGACTGCTTTCTCCGTGCTCGCCTGGACCTCCTGCGTCCATAGGCACCGCTCCCGTCGCGCTAGCTCGCAAAAATTTTCAAAACGCCACTTTTGTATAGGCAAAATTCCACCTAAGCAGTGCGGCCGCCAGGTACAAAATAACTAAGTGTGTATTGAAAGTTCATCCTAGCGCGCCGTTTGATACGTCGTTAGATCCGCCGTCCGCTGCGCTGCCCGCACCTGTAAAAAAGAACAGAAAATTATTAATTTTAGACAGTAAAATTAGAGAAAAACAGTTAAAATTACGTTTGCAATTTTCAAAAATTTCCTGCGGCTTCGTTTTTTGACCGATCGTTCCGGGACTGCTTTCTCCGTGCTCGCCTGGACCTCCTGCGTCCATAGGCACCGCTCCCGTCGCGCTAGCTCGCAAAAATTTTCAAAACGCCACTTTTGTATAGGCAAAATTCCACCTAAGCAGTGCGGCCGCCAGGTACAAAATAACTAAGTGTGTATTGAAAGTTCATCCTAGCGCGCCGTTTGATACGTCGTTAGATCCGCCGTCCGCTGCGCTGCCCGCACCTGTAAAAAAGAACAGAAAATTATTAATTTTAGACAGTAAAATTAGAGAAAAACAGTTAAAATTACGTTTGCAATTTTCAAAAATTTCCTGCGGCTTCGTTTTTTGACCGATCGTTCCGGGACTGCTTTCTCCGTGCTCGCCTGGACCTCCTGCGTCCATAGGCACCGCTCCCGTCGCGCTAGCTCGCAAAAATTTTCAAAACGCCACTTTTGTATAGGCAAAATTCCACCTAAGCAGTGCGGCCGCCAGGTACAAAATAACTAAGTGTGTATTGAAAGTTCATCCTAGCGCGCCGTTTGATACGTCGTTAGATCCGCCGTCCGCTGCGCTGCCCGCACCTGTAAAAAAGAACAGAAAATTATTAATTTTAGACAGTAAAATTAGAGAAAAACAGTTAAAATTACGTTTGCAATTTTCAAAAATTTCCTGCGGCTTCGTTTTTTGACCGATCGTTCCGGGACTGCTTTCTCCGTGCTCGCCTGGACCTCCTGCGTCCATAGGCACCGCTCCCGTCGCGCTAGCTCGCAAAAATTTTCATTTGTATAGGCAAAATTCCACCTAAGCAGTGCGGCCGCCAGGTACAAAATAACTAAGTGTGTATTGAAAGTTCATCCTAGCGCGCCGTTTGATACGTCGTTAGATCCGCCGTCCGCTGCGCTGCCCGCACCTGTAAAAAAGAACAGAAAATTATTAATTTTAGACAGTAAAATTAGAGAAAAACAGTTAAAATTACGTTTGCAATTTTCAAAAATTTCCTGCGGCTTCGTTTTTTGACCGATCGTTCCGGGACTGCTTTCTCCGTGCTCGCCTGGACCTCCTGCGTCCATAGGCACCGCTCCCGTCGCGCTAGCTCGCAAAAATTTTCAAAACGCCACTTTTGTATAGGCAAAATTCCACCTAAGCAGTGCGGCCGCCAGGTACAAAATAACTAAGTGTGTATTGAAAGTTCATCCTAGCGCGCCGTTTGATACGTCGTTAGATCCGCCGTCCGCTGCGCTGCCCGCACCTGTAAAAAAGAACAGAAAATTATTAATTTTAGACAGTAAAATTAGAGAAAAACAGTTAAAATTACGTTTGCAATTTTCAAAAATTTCCTGCGGCTTCGTTTTTTGACCGATCGTTCCGGGACTGCTTTCTCCGTGCTCGCCTGGACCTCCTGCGTCCATAGGCACCGCTCCCGTCGCGCTAGCTCGCAAAAATTTTCAAAACGCCACTTTTGTATAGGCAAAATTCCACCTAAGCAGTGCGGCCGCCAGGTACAAAATAACTAAGTGTGTATTGAAAGTTCATCCTAGCGCGCCGTTTGATACGTCGTTAGATCCGCCGTCCGCTGCGCTGCCCGCACCTGTAAAAAAGAACAGAAAATTATTAATTTTAGACAGTAAAATTAGAGAAAAACAGTTAAAATTACGTTTGCAATTTTCAAAAATTTCCTGCGGCTTCGTTTTTTGACCGATCGTTCCGGGACTGCTTTCTCCGTGCTCGCCTGGACCTCCTGCGTCCATAGGCACCGCTCCCGTCGCGCTAGCTCGCAAAAATTTTCATTTGTATAGGCAAAATTCCACCTAAGCAGTGCGGCCGCCAGGTACAAAATAACTAAGTGTGTATTGAAAGTTCATCCTAGCGCGCCGTTTGATACGTCGTTAGATCCGCCGTCCGCTGCGCTGCCCGCACCTGTAAAAAAGAACAGAAAATTATTAATTTTAGACAGTAAAATTAGAGAAAAACAGTTAAAATTACGTTTGCAATTTTCAAAAATTTCCTGCGGCTTCGTTTTTTGACCGATCGTTCCGGGACTGCTTTCTCCGTGCTCGCCTGGACCTCCTGCGTCCATAGGCACCGCTCCCGTCGCGCTAGCTCGCAAAAATTTTCAAAACGCCACTTTTGTATAGGCAAAATTCCACCTAAGCAGTGCGGCCGCCAGGTACAAAATAACTAAGTGTGTATTGAAAGTTCATCCTAGCGCGCCGTTTGATACGTCGTTAGATCCGCCGTCCGCTGCGCTGCCCGCACCTGTAAAAAAGAACAGAAAATTATTAATTTTAGACAGTAAAATTAGAGAAAAACAGTTAAAATTACGTTTGCAATTTTCAAAAATTTCCTGCGGCTTCGTTTTTTGACCGATCGTTCCGGGACTGCTTTCTCCGTGCTCGCCTGGACCTCCTGCGTCCATAGGCACCGCTCCCGTCGCGCTAGCTCGCAAAAATTTTCAAAACGCCACTTTTGTATAGGCAAAATTCCACCTAAGCAGTGCGGCCGCCAGGTACAAAATAACTAAGTGTGTATTGAAAGTTCATCCTAGCGCGCCGTTTGATACGTCGTTAGATCCGCCGTCCGCTGCGCTGCCCGCACCTGTAAAAAAGAACAGAAAATTATTAATTTTAGACAGTAAAATTAGAGAAAAACAGTTAAAATTACGTTTGCAATTTTCAAAAATTTCCTGCGGCTTCGTTTTTTGACCGATCGTTCCGGGACTGCTTTCTCCGTGCTCGCCTGGACCTCCTGCGTCCATAGGCACCGCTCCCGTCGCGCTAGCTCGCAAAAATTTTCAAAACGCCACTTTTGTATAGGCAAAATTCCACCTAAGCAGTGCGGCCGCCAGGTACAAAATAACTAAGTGTGTATTGAAAGTTCATCCTAGCGCGCCGTTTGATACGTCGTTAGATCCGCCGTCCGCTGCGCTGCCCGCACCTGTAAAAAAGAACAGAAAATTATTAATTTTAGACAGTAAAATTAGAGAAAAACAGTTAAAATTACGTTTGCAATTTTCAAAAATTTCCTGCGGCTTCGTTTTTTGACCGATCGTTCCGGGACTGCTTTCTCCGTGCTCGCCTGGACCTCCTGCGTCCATAGGCACCGCTCCCGTCGCGCTAGCTCGCAAAAATTTTCAAAACGCCACTTTTGTATAGGCAAAATTCCACCTAAGCAGTGCGGCCGCCAGGTACAAAATAACTAAGTGTGTATTGAAAGTTCATCCTAGCGCGCCGTTTGATACGTCGTTAGATCCGCCGTCCGCTGCGCTGCCCGCACCTGTAAAAAAGAACAGAAAGTTATTAATTTTAGACAGTAAAATTAGAGAAAAACAGTTAAAATTACGTTTGCAATTTTCAAAAATTTCCTGCGGCTTCGTTTTTTGACCGATCGTTCCGGGACTGCTTTCTCCGTGCTCGCCTGGACCTCCTGCGTCCATAGGCACCGCTCCCGTCGCGCTAGCTCGCAAAAATTTTCAAAACGCCACTTTTGTATAGGCAAAATTCCACCTAAGCAGTGCGGCCGCCAGGTACAAAATAACTAAGTGTGTATTGAAAGTTCATCCTAGCGCGCCGTTTGATACGTCGTTAGATCCGCCGTCCGCTGCGCTGCCCGCACCTGTAAAAAAGAACAGAAAATTATTAATTTTAGACAGTAAAATTAGAGAAAAACAGTTAAAATTACGTTTGCAATTTTCAAAAATTTCCTGCGGCTTCGTTTTTTGACCGATCGTTCCGGGACTGCTTTCTCCGTGCTCGCCTGGACCTCCTGCGTCCATAGGCACCGCTCCCGTCGCGCTAGCTCGCAAAAATTTTCAAAACGCCACTTTTGTATAGGCAAAATTCCACCTAAGCAGTGCGGCCGCCAGGTACAAAATAACTAAGTGTGTATTGAAAGTTCATCCTAGCGCGCCGTTTGATACGTCGTTAGATCCGCCGTCCGCTGCGCTGCCCGCACCTGTAAAAAAGAACAGAAAATTATTAATTTTAGACAGTAAAATTAGAGAAAAACAGTTAAAATTACGTTTGCAATTTTCAAAAATTTCCTGCGGCTTCGTTTTTTGACCGATCGTTCCGGGACTGCTTTCTCCGTGCTCGCCTGGACCTCCTGCGTCCATAGGCACCGCTCCCGTCGCGCTAGCTCGCAAAAATTTTCAAAACGCCACTTTTGTATAGGCAAAATTCCACCTAAGCAGTGCGGCCGCCAGGTACAAAATAACTAAGTGTGTATTGAAAGTTCATCCTAGCGCGCCGTTTGATACGTCGTTAGATCCGCCGTCCGCTGCGCTGCCCGCACCTGTAAAAAAGAACAGAAAATTATTAATTTTAGACAGTAAAATTAGAGAAAAACAGTTAAAATTACGTTTGCAATTTTCAAAAATTTCCTGCGGCTTCGTTTTTTGACCGATCGTTCCGGGACTGCTTTCTCCGTGCTCGCCTGGACCTCCTGCGTCCATAGGCACCGCTCCCGTCGCGCTAGCTCGCAAAAATTTTCAAAACGCCACTTTTGTATAGGCAAAATTCCACCTAAGCAGTGCGGCCGCCAGGTACAAAATAACTAAGTGTGTATTGAAAGTTCATCCTAGCGCGCCGTTTGATACGTCGTTAGATCCGCCGTCCGCTGCGCTGCCCGCACCTGTAAAAAAGAACAGAAAGTTATTAATTTTAGACAGTAAAATTAGAGAAAAACAGTTAAAATTACGTTTGCAATTTTCAAAAATTTCCTGCGGCTTCGTTTTTTGACCGATCGTTCCGGGACTGCTTTCTCCGTGCTCGCCTGGACCTCCTGCGTCCATAGGCACCGCTCCCGTCGCGCTAGCTCGCAAAAATTTTCAAAACGCCACTTTTGTATAGGCAAAATTCCACCTAAGCAGTGCGGCCGCCAGGTACAAAATAACTAAGTGTGTATTGAAAGTTCATCCTAGCGCGCCGTTTGATACGTCGTTAGATCCGCCGTCCGCTGCGCTGCCCGCACCTGTAAAAAAGAACAGAAAATTATTAATTTTAGACAGTAAAATTAGAGAAAAACAGTTAAAATTACGTTTGCAATTTTCAAAAATTTCCTGCGGCTTCGTTTTTTGACCGATCGTTCCGGGACTGCTTTCTCCGTGCTCGCCTGGACCTCCTGCGTCCATAGGCACCGCTCCCGTCGCGCTAGCTCGCAAAAATTTTCAAAACGCCACTTTTGTATAGGCAAAATTCCACCTAAGCAGTGCGGCCGCCAGGTACAAAATAACTAAGTGTGTATTGAAAGTTCATCCTAGCGCGCCGTTTGATACGTCGTTAGATCCGCCGTCCGCTGCGCTGCCCGCACCTGTAAAAAAGAACAGAAAATTATTAATTTTAGACAGTAAAATTAGAGAAAAACAGTTAAAATTACGTTTGCAATTTTCAAAAATTTCCTGCGGCTTCGTTTTTTGACCGATCGTTCCGGGACTGCTTTCTCCGTGCTCGCCTGGACCTCCTGCGTCCATAGGCACCGCTCCCGTCGCGCTAGCTCGCAAAAATTTTCAAAACGCCACTTTTGTATAGGCAAAATTCCACCTAAGCAGTGCGGCCGCCAGGTACAAAATAACTAAGTGTGTATTGAAAGTTCATCCTAGCGCGCCGTTTGATACGTCGTTAGATCCGCCGTCCGCTGCGCTGCCCGCACCTGTAAAAAAGAACAGAAAATTATTAATTTTAGACAGTAAAATTAGAGAAAAACAGTTAAAATTACGTTTGCAATTTTCAAAAATTTCCTGCGGCTTCGTTTTTTGACCGATCGTTCCGGGACTGCTTTCTCCGTGCTCGCCTGGACCTCCTGCGTCCATAGGCACCGCTCCCGTCGCGCTAGCTCGCAAAAATTTTCAAAACGCCACTTTTGTATAGGCAAAATTCCACCTAAGCAGTGCGGCCGCCAGGTACAAAATAACTAAGTGTGTATTGAAAGTTCATCCTAGCGCGCCGTTTGATACGTCGTTAGATCCGCCGTCCGCTGCGCTGCCCGCACCTGTAAAAAAGAACAGAAAATTATTAATTTTAGACAGTAAAATTAGAGAAAAACAGTTAAAATTACGTTTGCAATTTTCAAAAATTTCCTGCGGCTTCGTTTTTTGACCGATCGTTCCGGGACTGCTTTCTCCGTGCTCGCCTGGACCTCCTGCGTCCATAGGCACCGCTCCCGTCGCGCTAGCTCGCAAAAATTTTCAAAACGCCACTTTTGTATAGGCAAAATTCCACCTAAGCAGTGCGGCCGCCAGGTACAAAATAACTAAGTGTGTATTGAAAGTTCATCCTAGCGCGCCGTTTGATACGTCGTTAGATCCGCCGTCCGCTGCGCTGCCCGCACCTGTAAAAAAGAACAGAAAATTATTAATTTTAGACAGTAAAATTAGAGAAAAACAGTTAAAATTACGTTTGCAATTTTCAAAAATTTCCTGCGGCTTCGTTTTTTGACCGATCGTTCCGGGACTGCTTTCTCCGTGCTCGCCTGGACCTCCTGCGTCCATAGGCACCGCTCCCGTCGCGCTAGCTCGCAAAAATTTTCAAAACGCCACTTTTGTATAGGCAAAATTCCACCTAAGCAGTGCGGCCGCCAGGTACAAAATAACTAAGTGTGTATTGAAAGTTCATCCTAGCGCGCCGTTTGATACGTCGTTAGATCCGCCGTCCGCTGCGCTGCCCGCACCTGTAAAAAAGAACAGAAAATTATTAATTTTAGACAGTAAAATTAGAGAAAAACAGTTAAAATTACGTTTGCAATTTTCAAAAATTTCCTGCGGCTTCGTTTTTTGACCGATCGTTCCGGGACTGCTTTCTCCGTGCTCGCCTGGACCTCCTGCGTCCATAGGCACCGCTCCCGTCGCGCTAGCTCGCAAAAATTTTCAAAACGCCACTTTTGTATAGGCAAAATTCCACCTAAGCAGTGCGGCCGCCAGGTACAAAATAACTAAGTGTGTATTGAAAGTTCATCCTAGCGCGCCGTTTGATACGTCGTTAGATCCGCCGTCCGCTGCGCTGCCCGCACCTGTAAAAAAGAACAGAAAATTATTAATTTTAGACAGTAAAATTAGAGAAAAACAGTTAAAATTACGTTTGCAATTTTCAAAAATTTCCTGCGGCTTCGTTTTTTGACCGATCGTTCCGGGACTGCTTTCTCCGTGCTCGCCTGGACCTCCTGCGTCCATAGGCACCGCTCCCGTCGCGCTAGCTCGCAAAAATTTTCAAAACGCCACTTTTGTATAGGCAAAATTCCACCTAAGCAGTGCGGCCGCCAGGTACAAAATAACTAAGTGTGTATTGAAAGTTCATCCTAGCGCGCCGTTTGATACGTCGTTAGATCCGCCGTCCGCTGCGCTGCCCGCACCTGTAAAAAAGAACAGAAAATTATTAATTTTAGACAGTAAAATTAGAGAAAAACAGTTAAAATTACGTTTGCAATTTTCAAAAATTTCCTGCGGCTTCGTTTTTTGACCGATCGTTCCGGGACTGCTTTCTCCGTGCTCGCCTGGACCTCCTGCGTCCATAGGCACCGCTCCCGTCGCGCTAGCTCGCAAAAATTTTCAAAACGCCACTTTTGTATAGGCAAAATTCCACCTAAGCAGTGCGGCCGCCAGGTACAAAATAACTAAGTGTGTATTGAAAGTTCATCCTAGCGCGCCGTTTGATACGTCGTTAGATCCGCCGTCCGCTGCGCTGCCCGCACCTGTAAAAAAGAACAGAAAATTATTAATTTTAGACAGTAAAATTAGAGAAAAACAGTTAAAATTACGTTTGCAATTTTCAAAAATTTCCTGCGGCTTCGTTTTTTGACCGATCGTTCCGGGACTGCTTTCTCCGTGCTCGCCTGGACCTCCTGCGTCCATAGGCACCGCTCCCGTCGCGCTAGCTCGCAAAAATTTTCATTTGTATAGGCAAAATTCCACCTAAGCAGTGCGGCCGCCAGGTACAAAATAACTAAGTGTGTATTGAAAGTTCATCCTAGCGCGCCGTTTGATACGTCGTTAGATCCGCCGTCCGCTGCGCTGCCCGCACCTGTAAAAAAGAACAGAAAATTATTAATTTTAGACAGTAAAATTAGAGAAAAACAGTTAAAATTACGTTTGCAATTTTCAAAAATTTCCTGCGGCTTCGTTTTTTGACCGATCGTTCCGGGACTGCTTTCTCCGTGCTCGCCTGGACCTCCTGCGTCCATAGGCACCGCTCCCGTCGCGCTAGCTCGCAAAAATTTTCAAAACGCCACTTTTGTATAGGCAAAATTCCACCTAAGCAGTGCGGCCGCCAGGTACAAAATAACTAAGTGTGTATTGAAAGTTCATCCTAGCGCGCCGTTTGATACGTCGTTAGATCCGCCGTCCGCTGCGCTGCCCGCACCTGTAAAAAAGAACAGAAAATTATTAATTTTAGACAGTAAAATTAGAGAAAAACAGTTAAAATTACGTTTGCAATTTTCAAAAATTTCCTGCGGCTTCGTTTTTTGACCGATCGTTCCGGGACTGCTTTCTCCGTGCTCGCCTGGACCTCCTGCGTCCATAGGCACCGCTCCCGTCGCGCTAGCTCGCAAAAATTTTCAAAACGCCACTTTTGTATAGGCAAAATTCCACCTAAGCAGTGCGGGGCCGCCAGGTACAAAATAACTAAGTGTGTATTGAAAGTTCATCCTAGCGCGCCGTTTGATACGTCGTTAGATCCGCCGTCCGCTGCGCTGCCCGCACCTGTAAAAAAGAACAGAAAATTATTAATTTTAGACAGTAAAATTAGAGAAAAACAGTTAAAATTACGTTTGCAATTTTCAAAAATTTCCTGCGGCTTCGTTTTTTGACCGATCGTTCCGGGACTGCTTTCTCCGTGCTCGCCTGGACCTCCTGCGTCCATAGGCACCGCTCCCGTCGCGCTAGCTCGCAAAAATTTTCAAAACGCCACTTTTGTATAGGCAAAATTCCACCTAAGCAGTGCGGCCGCCAGGTACAAAATAACTAAGTGTGTATTGAAAGTTCATCCTAGCGCGCCGTTTGATACGTCGTTAGATCCGCCGTCCGCTGCGCTGCCCGCACCTGTAAAAAAGAACAGAAAATTATTAATTTTAGACAGTAAAATTAGAGAAAAACAGTTAAAATTACGTTTGCAATTTTCAAAAATTTCCTGCGGCTTCGTTTTTTGACCGATCGTTCCGGGACTGCTTTCTCCGTGCTCGCCTGGACCTCCTGCGTCCATAGGCACCGCTCCCGTCGCGCTAGCTCGCAAAAATTTTCAAAACGCCACTTTTGTATAGGCAAAATTCCACCTAAGCAGTGCGGGGCCGCCAGGTACAAAATAACTAAGTGTGTATTGAAAGTTCATCCTAGCGCGCCGTTTGATACGTCGTTAGATCCGCCGTCCGCTGCGCTGCCCGCACCTGTAAAAAAGAACAGAAAATTATTAATTTTAGACAGTAAAATTAGAGAAAAACAGTTAAAATTACGTTTGCAATTTTCAAAAATTTCCTGCGGCTTCGTTTTTTGACCGATCGTTCCGGGACTGCTTTCTCCGTGCTCGCCTGGACCTCCTGCGTCCATAGGCACCGCTCCCGTCGCGCTAGCTCGCAAAAATTTTCAAAACGCCACTTTTGTAGGATAGGCAAAATTCCACCTAAGCAGTGCGGCCGCCAGGTACAAAATAACTAAGTGTGTATTGAAAGTTCATCCTAGCGCGCCGTTTGATACGTCGTTAGATCCGCCGTCCGCTGCGCTGCCCGCACCTGTAAAAAAGAACAGAAAATTATTAATTTTAGACAGTAAAATTAGAGAAAAACAGTTAAAATTACGTTTGCAATTTTCAAAAATTTCCTGCGGCTTCGTTTTTTGACCGATCGTTCCGGGACTGCTTTCTCCGTGCTCGCCTGGACCTCCTGCGTCCATAGGCACCGCTCCCGTCGCGCTAGCTCGCAAAAATTTTCAAAACGCCACTTTTGTATAGGCAAAATTCCACCTAAGCAGTGCGGCCGCCAGGTACAAAATAACTAAGTGTGTATTGAAAGTTCATCCTAGCGCGCCGTTTGATACGTCGTTAGATCCGCCGTCCGCTGCGCTGCCCGCACCTGTAAAAAAGAACAGAAAATTATTAATTTTAGACAGTAAAATTAGAGAAAAACAGTTAAAATTACGTTTGCAATTTTCAAAAATTTCCTGCGGCTTCGTTTTTTGACCGATCGTTCCGGGACTGCTTTCTCCGTGCTCGCCTGGACCTCCTGCGTCCATAGGATTGAACTGTAATTCAGTATGTCTATGAATCTCTTTGCCTTCCTCTCTTCTAAACTATATCGCAGTAGCTCTAGTTAACTATAATGTCTACTACGCACTATCACAAGTCTAACGTGATGTAGTCGCTCTCCTTTAGACGCACTAGTTTACTTACCATGAAGACGCTTTCAATTTTCGTGTTGCTCCAGCATCACTGGCGGGATCATCACAATGTCACAGGGCAACCAAATGTCTTTCTTTTGTACCGCAGTAGGGCACAACGTTTCTACAACGGTGCGAAATTGGTCTGCCTGATTAGCTGAGACAGAATACCTGCGGTCAGAACAAATATTCCCGTAACATATATGGACAGATATACACGCACTTTAAAGCACGCGGGTAACATAATTATATTGTATTTCACAAACATTCGTTAGGTAGGTACTGTACAAATTGTACCCATGGTCCAAAAAAACGTCGACAAAATTATAAAGTAAAATTTTCAAAATTCGAAAATTACAAGTTTTCTTTGGTTTTACTTTTTAACAGGAGCTGCGGTATCGCCAAAGAAGTGTACCTTAAAATTTCGGTATGACGTCATACCGTTATTCAACGATACCTTCGTGTTTACAGCGCACAGAAGATTAGGATTAAACCCAATGGATTACAGTGTGTAATCTATATTAGAAGCAAGGGCCTAGGTCACTAGGCATAGAATTGTTGAAACGCTGAAGAAAATACTTCATGAGGAATGGGCCAAAATAACTGCGGAAGCGCGGAAAATCTTTGAAAATTTTTACAATTTATTTTCTGTATCAGAGCTACGGGTGGTTATTTCAAAGAATTTGTAATCATTGCTACGAAATAGTTAAATTTTTTGTATGCCTGACAATTTATAACAAATAAATAATAACCGAAAATTACTGACAAAACTGTCAACCTATTTTTGGACCACCTGTAATATTATCCATTAAAATTACTTCTGTAAGATTCCGTGAATTGCATTTTACAAAAAATGATTTTCTTAATTATAAAGCGTAACTGAGACTAGCATTTTATCGATGATTCTTTATTATATTTACTTATCTCTCAATTCTTACAGTCCTTACCAAATTTTAGGTGCTCCCTGGTGTAGGTACTCAATCCAGGGAACCATTGTTGGATCCATATGCCAGCAACTGGTTGCAAACAGCATGCCGTAATGCAGAGTCGTCGATGATACTCCCAGCGTCGGCCCCACATAACTTAGCAGGTTCGATGAGCTCATGCCGAGACGCTAATGACAAAGTTGATAATATTAAACACTAACCGTGTTACTATAAAACCCATGTTTAGGCACCTGTTTAGATAGACAATGTCTAAAGATAAACGTCTAAAATGGAAATATCATAACAGAATGGAGTTAGACAAAACTCAGACCTTACTTAAATCAATATATGTGGTTGTTCATATTTAAACACGCGATCGACTAAGGCATGTTTAGGGATTAGACGCTGCTTAACACGTGTTTAGATTGTGTTTAACTTTGTTGTGGTATAAGACCTTATTACTGTTAAACAAGGCAAAGGTGACGTGGCGGGACGGAAATTAGACAGAAGGAAAATAGGCTTACCTTGAGATTCCAGAAATGACAGGCGGAGGAGTCCGAGCGGTGGTCTTCGAAACCACAGTTTTGATCAGACGAGTCCACGGATGCGGTGTGGATGCACGCGTGATCATTTCCGGACATCACGACTTCCCAGTACTTTTTTTCCACATCTTCTGGGGTAGGCTCAGATGTGGTGGGGAAATACGTTTTTTGTACTTTGTTAGCCAACTGGAATGTTATATACGCGATTATTATATACCTACCCTATTACTTATTCTGTGGTATTACACAGCTCAGATGTTGTCACAATTTAACAGTATTGCATACTTTTACGGTTTGTATTCTATTGCTTGTTTGCATTTACAGGTGATTTACAGGGGATACAGCAATAATAATTTGAATGGAGTGGACTATGATTACCTAGGTCATTATATTCACGGGTGCTCGAAGGACACTAAAGTGTTGCCTATGACCACCTAGGTGATCATAGTGTAATAGACAAGTTTTACGAATGAAGATATGTATATGCAGCCTGTATCGATCCTTCAGGCTCAGAGAGTTGATCCTCGAAATGTTGTACATCGTCATAAAGTTGAATTCATTACAGATAAATGAAATTGAAGTGTCTATCTGTAATATCAAAATAACAGGTTTTTACTAAATGGATATGAAAGTATATACGGTGTAACGTTGAACCGTTACATAATATTTAAATAAACATTTTTTTTCCCTATTAAACAAATAAAAACTAAATAACTAAACGAGTATTCACATATTTACAATTTACATTCTTAAACTACCTAATTAAATATATTAATAAAGTTAAAAAATAAAATAAAGCTAAACCTAACATTTTGTTGCTATCATTACCGGGCGCTCGTTATCGATTTCTTCGAGAAACGACAGAGGCGCACGGGCAAGCGGCGCGCGGCCGCTCCTCACATTTCACTGGCTGGTATCGCGGCGAACGCACGTCCGATTTTTATTTTAATACCACCACGCTCTGTACGCGTGCCGTGCGTTATAATGAATATTTTGTTTACAAATAGTAAAATAATATAAATTCAGTGCCAAAACCCCATATTGGGGTCCTACGTTTTGGGCTGACTCCTACATTTTGGCTGAACCCTGCTTTCGGCCTGCGCTACACTTTTGGCACGGCACTGCACTGCACTGCACTGCACCGCACCAGCTCGTCCCTGCGTCCTGGCTCCCTACCGACGTAGCCAGAGGTCACACCGCCTCGGCTCCTCCCGACGTCGACAAGCCAGGATAGTACGAGTCCCTACCCGTGAGAGTGACTGACGCTTAAATGAATGACGGGCATTACAAGAACCGAAATAAATTTGTCCTACCTAAATTAGGCTCGGTTTTTATTTACCCCCTAATTTTAGTGTAGCAACGGTACCTACAACAAAACAACCATTTTTAAAAAAAAATTCTGTCTGTTTGTTCCGGGTAATCTCCGAAACGTTTGGGCCGATTTTGACGAGCCTTTCACTGGCAGATAGCTGATGTTATAAGGAGTAACTTGGGCTACTTTTATTTTGGCAAAAGAATTAAAAACATAACACATGAAATCGAATATCTCCGCGCAGGTGAAACCGTGGGCAGCAGCTAATTGTATTATGTAATAATATGTACCTTTTTGAAAGCGGCCGCATTGCATGTGCGGCCGGGCGTGACGCACTCCTCGGCCCAGTGTTGCCAACTCAGTGGATTTTCCACTAGATCTGGTGGTTTAGGCTTACCGTTTAGTGGGCAAATTTTGGTTTTAGTGGCTAGTGGATTTTTCTAGTGGCTTAGGTTGTTTCAGTTAGTGGTAAGGTACCCCATTTAACCACTAAAATGAATTAAATATAGGAAAGTACTTGACCGTTTACATTACAAAACAAGTGTATATTTTTTGATGTGTAGGCAGCACAGAACTGAGGTGGTGGTTTTCAGGGATTCTCCGAGAACAGTTTTTCAATTTCTTGAATAATTTTGATGAGGGACTTTATTCGTCTGAATACTGCCGTGCGTCAAGGTTGGTTTGAATTGAAAAGGTGTGTTTGTGATTATTTCCTATGCATTAGCGATTATTTATCAGAAACCGAATGAAATTATATCTGCTATCTTGTATTCTCACAGTCCGTACTAGTTTAAAAACGCGAGGGGAGATGCTGCAATAACTACGTATTATTATTACCAAATATCGTAGTACAAAAATAAGGGAATAAAGAAATTTATTATTCAAAAAATTGTAGAAGCCTATTCTTCCGAAGATGATTGTCTTAATGTCTGACTAATGTCTATGAGGATTTATTTTTTGTTAACAAAAATAAACTATAATTTTGTAGTATAAATTACAGCCGATAATTGATGTTATATTTCCAAATAATATTTTAAAGCATGTCTGCCTGGCATAATATGTTATTGGTTTGAGGGATCGCCAAATTTAGTGGTTTTTGGTGGATTACGACACCACAATTAGTGGGTTCGTTAAAATAAAGTTGGCAACACTGCCTCGGCCTCCGCGCAGACCTTCTCAATGTGCGAGTCTGGACTGTCATCATCGGCCAGCGGCAAGCCCTCAATCATGCGTTTCTGCCGCCACAGCGGTTTCTCAGCGCGAAACACAAAATTATTAAAATAGAGAGAGTTAAAAATTAGAGAAAAACAGTTAAAATTACGTTTGCAATTTTCAAAAATTTCCTGCGGCTTCGTTTTTTGACCGATCGTTCCGGGAGTGGTTTCTCCGTGCTCGCCTGGACCTCCTGCGTCCATAGGCACCGCTCCCGTCGCGCTAGCTCGCAAAAAAAATTTTCAAAACGCCACTTTTGTATAGGCAATATTCCACCTAAGCAGGTCGGCCGCCAGGTACAAAATAGCTAAGTGTGTATTGAAAGTTCATCCTAGCGCGCCGTTTGATACGTCGTTAGATCCGCCGTCCGCTGCGCTGCCCGCACCTGTAAAAAAGAACAGAAAATTATTAATTTTAGACAGTAAAATTAGAGAAAAACAGTTAAAATTACGTTTGCAATTTTCAAAAATTTCCTGCGGCTTCGTTTTTTGACCGATCGTTCCGGGACTGCTTTCTCCGTGCTCGCCTGGACCTCCTGCGTCCATAGGCACCGCTCCCGTCGCGCTAGCTCGCAAAAATTTTCAAAACGCCACTTTTGTATAGGCAAAATTCCACCTAAGCAGTGCGGCCGCCAGGTACAAAATAACTAAGTGTGTATTGAAAGTTCATCCTAGCGCGCCGTTTGATACGTCGTTAGATCCGCCGTCCGCTGCGCTGCCCGCACCTGTAAAAAAGAACAGAAAATTATTAATTTTAGACAGTAAAATTAGAGAAAAACAGTTAAAATTACGTTTGCAATTTTCAAAAATTTCCTGCGGCTTCGTTTTTTGACCGATCGTTCCGGGACTGCTTTCTCCGTGCTCGCCTGGACCTCCTGCGTCCATAGGCACCGCTCCCGTCGCGCTAGCTCGCAAAAATTTTCAAAACGCCACTTTTGTATAGGCAAAATTCCACCTAAGCAGTGCGGGGCCGCCAGGTACAAAATAACTAAGTGTGTATTGAAAGTTCATCCTAGCGCGCCGTTTGATACGTCGTTAGATCCGCCGTCCGCTGCGCTGCCCGCACCTGTAAAAAAGAACAGAAAATTATTAATTTTAGACAGTAAAATTAGAGAAAAACAGTTAAAATTACGTTTGCAATTTTCAAAAATTTCCTGCGGCTTCGTTTTTTGACCGATCGTTCCGGGACTGCTTTCTCCGTGCTCGCCTGGACCTCCTGCGTCCATAGGCACCGCTCCCGTCGCGCTAGCTCGCAAAAATTTTCAAAACGCCACTTTTGTATAGGCAAAATTCCACCTAAGCAGTGCGGCCGCCAGGTACAAAATAACTAAGTGTGTATTGAAAGTTCATCCTAGCGCGCCGTTTGATACGTCGTTAGATCCGCCGTCCGCTGCGCTGCCCGCACCTGTAAAAAAGAACAGAAAATTATTAATTTTAGACAGTAAAATTAGAGAAAAACAGTTAAAATTACGTTTGCAATTTTCAAAAATTTCCTGCGGCTTCGTTTTTTGACCGATCGTTCCGGGACTGCTTTCTCCGTGCTCGCCTGGACCTCCTGCGTCCATAGGCACCGCTCCCGTCGCGCTAGCTCGCAAAAATTTTCAAAACGCCACTTTTGTATAGGCAAAATTCCACCTAAGCAGTGCGGCCGCCAGGTACAAAATAACTAAGTGTGTATTGAAAGTTCATCCTAGCGCGCCGTTTGATACGTCGTTAGATCCGCCGTCCGCTGCGCTGCCCGCACCTGTAAAAAAGAACAGAAAATTATTAATTTTAGACAGTAAAATTAGAGAAAAACAGTTAAAATTACGTTTGCAATTTTCAAAATTTCCTGCGGCTTCGTTTTTTGACCGATCGTTCCGGGACTGCTTTCTCCGTGCTCGCCTGGACCTCCTGCGTCCATAGGCACCGCTCCCGTCGCGCTAGCTCGCAAAAATTTTCAAAACGCCACTTTTGTATAGGCAAAATTCCACCTAAGCAGTGCGGCCGCCAGGTACAAAATAACTAAGTGTGTATTGAAAGTTCATCCTAGCGCGCCGTTTGATACGTCGTTAGATCCGCCGTCCGCTGCGCTGCCCGCACCTGTAAAAAAGAACAGAAAATTATTAATTTTAGACAGTAAAATTAGAGAAAAACAGTTAAAATTACGTTTGCAATTTTCAAAAATTTCCTGCGGCTTCGTTTTTTGACCGATCGTTCCGGGACTGCTTTCTCCGTGCTCGCCTGGACCTCCTGCGTCCATAGGCACCGCTCCCGTCGCGCTAGCTCGCAAAAATTTTCAAAACGCCACTTTTGTATAGGCAAAATTCCACCTAAGCAGTGCGGCCGCCAGGTACAAAATAACTAAGTGTGTATTGAAAGTTCATCCTAGCGCGCCGTTTGATACGTCGTTAGATCCGCCGTCCGCTGCGCTGCCCGCACCTGTAAAAATAAAAAAGAACAGAAAATTATTAATTTTAGACAGTAAAATTAGAGAAAAACAGTTAAAATTACGTTTGCAATTTTCAAAAATTTCCTGCGGCTTCGTTTTTTGACCGATCGTTCCGGGACTGCTTTCTCCGTGCTCGCCTGGACCTCCTGCGTCCATAGGCACCGCTCCCGTCGCGCTAGCTCGCAAAAATTTTCAAAACGCCACTTTTGTATAGGCAAAATTCCACCTAAGCAGTGCGGGGCCGCCAGGTACAAAATAACTAAGTGTGTATTGAAAGTTCATCCTAGCGCGCCGTTTGATACGTCGTTAGATCCGCCGTCCGCTGCGCTGCCCGCACCTGTAAAAAAGAACAGAAAATTATTAATTTTAGACAGTAAAATTAGAGAAAAACAGTTAAAATTACGTTTGCAATTTTCAAAAATTTCCTGCGGCTTCGTTTTTTGACCGATCGTTCCGGGACTGCTTTCTCCGTGCTCGCCTGGACCTCCTGCGTCCATAGGCACCGCTCCCGTCGCGCTAGCTCGCAAAAATTTTCAAAACGCCACGTTTGTATAGGCAAAATTCCACCTAAGCAGTGCGGGGCCGCCAGGTACAAAATAACTAAGTGTGTATTGAAAGTTCATCCTAGCGCGCCGTTTGATACGTCGTTAGATCCGCCGTCCGCTGCGCTGCCCGCACCTGTAAAAAAGAACAGAAAATTATTAATTTTAGACAGTAAAATTAGAGAAAAACAGTTAAAATTACGTTTGCAATTTTCAAAAATTTCCTGCGGCTTCGTTTTTTGACCGATCGTTCCGGGACTGCTTTCTCCGTGCTCGCCTGGACCTCCTGCGTCCATAGGCACCGCTCCCGTCGCGCTAGCTCGCAAAAATTTTCAAAACGCCACTTTTGTATAGGCAAAATTCCACCTAAGCAGTGCGGCCGCCAGGTACAAAATAACTAAGTGTGTATTGAAAGTTCATCCTAGCGCGCCGTTTGATACGTCGTTAGATCCGCCGTCCGCTGCGCTGCCCGCACCTGTAAAAAAGAACAGAAAATTATTAATTTTAGACAGTAAAATTAGAGAAAAACAGTTAAAATTACGTTTGCAATTTTCAAAAATTTCCTGCGGCTTCGTTTTTTGACCGATCGTTCCGGGACTGCTTTCTCCGTGCTCGCCTGGACCTCCTGCGTCCATAGGCACCGCTCCCGTCGCGCTAGCTCGCAAAAATTTTCAAAACGCCACTTTTGTATAGGCAAAATTCCACCTAAGCAGTGCGGCCGCCAGGTACAAAATAACTAAGTGTGTATTGAAAGTTCATCCTAGCGCGCCGTTTGATACGTCGTTAGATCCGCCGTCCGCTGCGCTGCCCGCACCTGTAAAAAAGAACAGAAAATTATTAATTTTAGACAGTAAAATTAGAGAAAAACAGTTAAAATTACGTTTGCAATTTTCAAAAATTTCCTGCGGCTTCGTTTTTTGACCGATCGTTCCGGGACTGCTTTCTCCGTGCTCGCCTGGACCTCCTGCGTCCATAGGCACCGCTCCCGTCGCGCTAGCTCGCAAAAATTTTCAAAACGCCACTTTTGTATAGGCAAAATTCCACCTAAGCAGTGCGGGGCCGCCAGGTACAAAATAACTAAGTGTGTATTGAAAGTTCATCCTAGCGCGCCGTTTGATACGTCGTTAGATCCGCCGTCCGCTGCGCTGCCCGCACCTGTAAAAAAGAACAGAAAATTATTAATTTTAGACAGTAAAATTAGAGAAAAACAGTTAAAATTACGTTTGCAATTTTCAAAAATTTCCTGCGGCTTCGTTTTTTGACCGATCGTTCCGGGACTGCTTTCTCCGTGCTCGCCTGGACCTCCTGCGTCCATAGGCACCGCTCCCGTCGCGCTAGCTCGCAAAAATTTTCAAAACGCCACTTTTGTATAGGCAAAATTCCACCTAAGCAGTGCGGGGCCGCCAGGTACAAAATAACTAAGTGTGTATTGAAAGTTCATCCTAGCGCGCCGTTTGATACGTCGTTAGATCCGCCGTCCGCTGCGCTGCCCGCACCTGTAAAAAAGAACAGAAAATTATTAATTTTAGACAGTAAAATTAGAGAAAAACAGTTAAAATTACGTTTGCAATTTTCAAAAATTTCCTGCGGCTTCGTTTTTTGACCGATCGTTCCGGGACTGCTTTCTCCGTGCTCGCCTGGACCTCCTGCGTCCATAGGCACCGCTCCCGTCGCGCTAGCTCGCAAAAATTTTCAAAACGCCACTTTTGTATAGGCAAAATTCCACCTAAGCAGTGCGGCCGCCAGGTACAAAATAACTAAGTGTGTATTGAAAGTTCATCCTAGCGCGCCGTTTGATACGTCGTTAGATCCGCCGTCCGCTGCGCTGCCCGCACCTGTAAAAAAGAACAGAAAATTATTAATTTTAGACAGTAAAATTAGAGAAAAACAGTTAAAATTACGTTTGCAATTTTCAAAAATTTCCTGCGGCTTCGTTTTTTGACCGATCGTTCCGGGACTGCTTTCTCCGTGCTCGCCTGGACCTCCTGCGTCCATAGGCACCGCTCCCGTCGCGCTAGCTCGCAAAAATTTTCAAAACGCCACTTTTGTATAGGCAAAATTCCACCTAAGCAGTGCGGCCGCCAGGTACAAAATAACTAAGTGTGTATTGAAAGTTCATCCTAGCGCGCCGTTTGATACGTCGTTAGATCCGCCGTCCGCTGCGCTGCCCGCACCTGTAAAAAAGAACAGAAAATTATTAATTTTAGACAGTAAAATTAGAGAAAAACAGTTAACATTACGTTTGCAATTTTCAAAAATTTCCTGCGGCTTCGTTTTTTGACCGATCGTTCCGGGACTGCTTTCTCCGTGCTCGCCTGGACCTCCTGCGTCCATAGGCACCGCTCCCGTCGCGCTAGCTCGCAAAAATTTTCAAAACGCCACTTTTGTATAGGCAAAATTCCACCTAAGCAGTGCGGCCGCCAGGTACAAAATAACTAAGTGTGTATTGAAAGTTCATCCTAGCGCGCCGTTTGATACGTCGTTAGATCCGCCGTCCGCTGCGCTGCCCGCACCTGTAAAAAAGAACAGAAAATTATTAATTTTAGACAGTAAAATTAGAGAAAAACAGTTAAAATTACGTTTGCAATTTTCAAAAATTTCCTGCGGCTTCGTTTTTTGACCGATCGTTCCGGGACTGCTTTCTCCGTGCTCGCCTGGACCTCCTGCGTCCATAGGCACCGCTCCCGTCGCGCTAGCTCGCAAAAATTTTCAAAACGCCACTTTTGTATAGGCAAAATTCCACCTAAGCAGTGCGGGGCCGCCAGGTACAAAATAACTAAGTGTGTATTGAAAGTTCATCCTAGCGCGCCGTTTGATACGTCGTTAGATCCGCCGTCCGCTGCGCTGCCCGCACCTGTAAAAAAGAACAGAAAATTATTAATTTTAGACAGTAAAATTAGAGAAAAACAGTTAAAATTACGTTTGCAATTTTCAAAAATTTCCTGCGGCTTCGTTTTTTGACCGATCGTTCCGGGACTGCTTTCTCCGTGCTCGCCTGGACCTCCTGCGTCCATAGGCACCGCTCCCGTCGCGCTAGCTCGCAAAAATTTTCAAAACGCCACTTTTGTATAGGCAAAATTCCACCTAAGCAGTGCGGGGCCGCCAGGTACAAAATAACTAAGTGTGTATTGAAAGTTCATCCTAGCGCGCCGTTTGATACGTCGTTAGATCCGCCGTCCGCTGCGCTGCCCGCACCTGTAAAAAAGAACAGAAAATTATTAATTTTAGACAGTAAAATTAGAGAAAAACAGTTAAAATTACGTTTGCAATTTTCAAAAATTTCCTGCGGCTTCGTTTTTTGACCGATCGTTCCGGGACTGCTTTCTCCGTGCTCGCCTGGACCTCCTGCGTCCATAGGCACCGCTCCCGTCGCGCTAGCTCGCAAAAATTTTCAAAACGCCACTTTTGTATAGGCAAAATTCCACCTAAGCAGTGCGGCCGCCAGGTACAAAATAACTAAGTGTGTATTGAAAGTTCATCCTAGCGCGCCGTTTGATACGTCGTTAGATCCGCCGTCCGCTGCGCTGCCCGCACCTGTAAAAAAGAACAGAAAATTATTAATTTTAGACAGTAAAATTAGAGAAAAACAGTTAAAATTACGTTTGCAATTTTCAAAAATTTCCTGCGGCTTCGTTTTTTGACCGATCGTTCCGGGACTGCTTTCTCCGTGCTCGCCTGGACCTCCTGCGTCCATAGGCACCGCTCCCGTCGCGATAGCTCGCAAAAATTTTCAAAACGTTACTTTTGTACCTATAGGCAAAATTCCACCTAAGCAGTGCGGCCGCCAGGTACAAAATAACTAAGTGTGTATTGAAAGTTCATCCTAGCGCGCCGTTTGATACGTCGTTAGATCCGCCGTCCGCTGCGCTGCCCGCACCTGTAAAAAAGAACAGAAAATTATTAATTTTAGACAGTAAAATTAGAGAAAAACAGTTAAAATTACGTTTGCAATTTTCAAAAATTTCCTGCGGCTTCGTTTTTTGACCGATCGTTCCGGGACTGCTTTCTCCGTGCTCGCCTGGACCTCCTGCGTCCATAGGCACCGCTCCCGTCGCGCTAGCTCGCAAAAATTTTCAAAACGCCACTTTTGTATAGGCAAAATTCCACCTAAGCAGTGCGGCCGCCAGGTACAAAATAACTAAGTGTGTATTGAAAGTTCATCCTAGCGCGCCGTTTGATACGTCGTTAGATCCGCCGTCCGCTGCGCTGCCCGCACCTGTAAAAAAGAACAGAAAATTATTAATTTTAGACAGTAAAATTAGAGAAAAACAGTTAAAATTACGTTTGCAATTTTCAAAAATTTCCTGCGGCTTCGTTTTTTGACCGATCGTTCCGGGACTGCTTTCTCCGTGCTCGCCTGGACCTCCTGCGTCCATAGGCACCGCTCCCGTCGCGCTAGCTCGCAAAAATTTTCTAAACGCCACTTTTGTATAGGCAAAATTCCACCTAAGCAGTGCGGCCGCCAGGTACAAAATAACTAAGTGTGTATTGAAAGTTCATCCTAGCGCGCCGTTTGATACGTCGTTAGATCCGCCGTCCGCTGCGCTGCCCGCACCTGTAAAAAAGAACAGAAAATTATTAATTTTAGACAGTAAAATTAGAGAAAAACAGTTAAAATTACGTTTGCAATTTTCAAAAATTTCCTGCGGCTTCGTTTTTTGACCGATCGTTCCGGGACTGCTTTCTCCGTGCTCGCCTGGACCTCCTGCGTCCATAGGCACCGCTCCCGTCGCGCTAGCTCGCAAAAATTTTCAAAACGCCACTTTTGTATAGGTAGGCAAAATTCCACCTAAGCAGTGCGGCCGCCAGGTACAAAATAACTAAGTGTGTATTGAAAGTTCATCCTAGCGCGCCGTTTGATACGTCGTTAGATCCGCCGTCCGCTGCGCTGCCCGCACCTGTAAAAAAGAACAGAAAATTATTAATTTTAGACAGTAAAATTAGAGAAAAACAGTTAAAATTACGTTTGCAATTTTCAAAAATTTCCTGCGGCTTCGTTTTTTGACCGATCGTTCCGGGACTGCTTTCTCCGTGCTCGCCTGGACCTCCTGCGTCCATAGGCACCGCTCCCGTCGCGCTAGCTCGCAAAAATTTTCAAAACGCCACTTTTGTATAGGCAAAATTCCACCTAAGCAGTGCGGCCGCCAGGTACAAAATAACTAAGTGTGTATTGAAAGTTCATCCTAGCGCGCCGTTTGATACGTCGTTAGATCCGCCGTCCGCTGCGCTGCCCGCACCTGTAAAAAAGAACAGAAAATTATTAATTTTAGACAGTAAAATTAGAGAAAAACAGTTAAAATTACGTTTGCAATTTTCAAAAATTTCCTGCGGCTTCGTTTTTTGACCGATCGTTCCGGGACTGCTTTCTCCGTGCTCGCCTGGACCTCCTGCGTCCATAGGCACCGCTCCCGTCGCGCTAGCTCGCAAAAATTTTCAAAACGCCTGGTGGATATTCATCTAATCATTCATTACTATTCGCTAAATTGCACTTGTAATGGTCTACTTCCTATTCCTATCTCCTTTCCGCATGCACGCACACGTATATAGCCGTCCTACTCTGACGGCCGACTATCTCCGAAATGCACCGAAGTGCATTCGGTTCCGCCCGCTATAACCTCAAAAAAAAAAGATGGAGAAAATCGCTGCAACAACGTATACGCGTGCGGTCGTATATAATTTCTCTTATTGAACTCATCTCCTACTGTGTTTACGCTATTTTGTGAACGTGTGAACCATCGTCGCGTCAGGATACGTGAAATATTCATATAGTGCCGTTTTGTGAGCCCCTACTCGTACGACGTGGTGCCGGGTCTGAACTTGACCTAGGCGCGGAGACTATCTACCCAAGGGACTGCGCCAGGAATCACCAGGTACGTGCATGCATCCTTTCCTATAAAGCTGCTGTATTGTAGTCCTGTGATTTATCCACCGGCAGCAGTGTGGTCTCCCTGTCTTTAGAACGTTACAAGTGCTATTGATAATTGTAGTTATATCTGCTACCTAGTCAACTAGTAAGGGCATCTAATTCGCAAAACATACAGTCCACTTTCAACCCTTAAAAACCAACCCTCGTTGGTCGATCATCAAACTCCAAGTGAAACTCCGATTTCACATCCCATTGTGGTGGTGAAGGAGAACTGAACCAGCTATTAATTCCCACCATGAGTTCCTTCGAGCCGGATTATTCCGTCTATTTACATATTTAATTTACGCTAAACATTTGAGCTAAATCTCATCCAAAACGGCCTATAGATATTAACTTATAATAAATCCCGCTATAATATACATTACCGCTATCACACGTTTTACACTCCCGCATCTAATTCATACCGCTAATTGTTAATTTTACCATACGAGTTGTAATTATCGAAGTATTCGATCGCCCATACATTATTACCAGCTACCCGCTATTACTCGTTATTATTTGTTTGTTCTCCGCTCGCTCACGATTCGTATCGCCTACCGCCAGACGCACGCTATACTAACTGTTGCACAAGCTGTGACAAATATTACGTTGTAGCTTGTATCCAATCGCAAAACTCTTAACTACTGTTCGCTGTTATCTGTGTTATTGTCGTCGCCTTTTTGTATTTTTTGACTATTTCACGCCCGCTTAATTATCGATAGTTATTACAAGTAATTATTAACCATGCCAAAGGACACTTCCCCGGATGTTAAGGAATGTTATAATGAGGACGAATGTCAGCAAATTGTACTCGAATCTAAACGTGAAATGTTATTTGCGCGTATGCAAGGAATTTACGAAATCGCTAGGAAGGTGGATAGTAATTCTGCCACCATAAAGACTTTGTTACACAGCGCGTTTAATATCGATAATTTGCACAAAGACTTCGAAAGGGTATTAGATTCATATAACGCTATTTCGCTTAAAATTAACCCTAAACACACGATCAAGCACCAAGAATGGACGAATTTTGACGTCATGTACTGTCTTGTTAAGCAGGTCATAGACGCTCATTCGTCATCTAAAAAACATGAATCAACCCCGCATTCAGAAAGTTATTCTAAAATTAAACTTCCTCAGATCGAATTAATGTCATTTAACGGTGATGTCCGTTCATGGCCGCTATTTTACCAGCAGTTTAAATGCACTATTCACGACAATGCAGAACTGTCAAATAGTGACAAGGTTTATTATTTAGTCGGTAAACTGTCTGGTTCCGCTGCGTCAGTTTGCGCTCGATTACCCGCGACCGCTGAGAATTACCCTATTATTTGGGAAGCACTAGTGCAAAAATATGACGACCCCAGATTACTCGCTAGCTCGTATTTTAATCAGATGTTGAGTTTTAAACCGCTATCCGCTAATAACGCTACTGGTCTTGAATCATTTTTAAACACTTTCGACACGTCTGTAGAAGCCCTTAGGCAACTGAGCCTTGGTGACTTGTCTGATTTTATTCTGCTGCATCTTGCGCTGCAGAGGTTAGACTCAGAGACGGTTAAGTTATTCGAAATTACATACCGCAAAGATAAACTTCCTACCTACTCAAACCTTATTGAATTTGTAAAGGAACAAAGTAAAGTGTTATCTAGATCAGCTGGGCCTACCATGCTGCCGCAAGCGCAGCACAAGGGTCGCAGTACGCACATACCTACACCTAGCAATAGACAAGGTCAGACCAAGTCGTTTGTAAATACTGACCGGGTGTACCTATGGTACAAGCGATGAAAACAAATGCGTTTTGTGTCATCGTGATAAACATGATCATTTGTACCGCTGTCCTTCTTTTATGAAAATGTCGCCATTAGACAAATACAAATTCATAAAAGCTAATTCGTTTTGCAATAACTGTCTAAGTGTGAAACATAGAACCATAAACTGTACTTCTAAGAACACTTGTTCGCATTGTCAGGCCAGACACCATTCGCTACTCCATTTTAATTCACCCGCCAATATTAAAAATAATTCTATAGTAAAACCCGCACATAATTACTCACCCGCTAACTCGCCCGCTACCGCTACGAACCTTGCGCCCCAGCCGCGTAAGGTCGAATCTTGTATGACCGCGCCCGCTGATGATCCGAACAGTAACACATCGCTGTGTACTGTCTCATATGATCACCATTCGCACACAATATCAACTGCTTTATTGGCAACCGCTAAAGTAAAAGTTTATGATAATTCGAACCGCCCTCACTATCTGAGATGCCTAATCGATCCTGGCTCTCAAAGTGAATATATTTCCGCTGCATGTAGTAAGCGTCTATCGCTTCCTATTTCCACGCAAAGCCGCTATTCTAAAGTTCAAGGAATAGGAGGGGCCACTCAGAAAATTCTGGGAGTGACGTCACTTAAATTCACGTCGCGCTTTGAGGACGGGCATGAGTACCACATCCAGCCCATGGTTGTGGATAGTATTACGTCACAATTACCTGACTCGCGTGTCGACGTCTCCGCTCTGAGTCACATACATAATCTACCTATGGCAGATGATGACTTTTCTGAGCCTGGTCCCATTGACCTCCTCCTTGGAGTGAATATATACTGTCAAATTCTCCTGTTTGATAAAATTAGTGCTGATAATAATTTACCACACGCCTTAGAAACAACTTTAGGTTACATTGTTATGGGAAACGCACCCGTTATTTCCCCGCGCCCCGCTTCGCATACCTTTTGTGCATTTACTAATGACCCGCTACACCAACTTGTAGAAAGGTTTTGGTCCACCGAGGAACCACCTTCACAATGCTTTTTAAGCCCTGATGATCAACGCTGTGAAGAAATATATACTTCGACTACTACGCGAAATAAAGACGGCAGTTATGTAGTACAGCTTCCATTTAAGGATGACCCGCAAACGCTAGGTAACTCGTATATAACCGCGAAGAAAAGGTTTTTATCACTAGAGAAGAAGTTTTTACGATCACCGGACTTACATAAAAAATATAATGAAATAATTTCTGATTACCTAGACAAAGGTATTTTATCGCGCGCTTGTTCGGACGATTGTACTTCGCCTGGCTATTACCTACCGCACCATCCAGTGGTTCGAGACGACAAATGCACGACTAAACTTCGTATTGTTTTGGACGGAAGTGCAACCACTGATTCAGGGCTGTCTCTAAATGATATTTTGTATAAGGGTTGCAACTTACAGGCTGATATATTTAATATTTTGTTAAATGTACGCGTACATCGTGTCGCCTTTTTTGCGGATGTTAAAATGATGTATCTATGTATACATATGCACCCGTCGCACCGCTGTTATCAAAGAATCTTATATCGGTTCTCCCCTGTTGATCCACTCGAAACTTTTCAGTTTGAGCGTGTTACTTTTGGGCTCCGTTCATCGCCAGTATTAGCTCTTCGTACTTTACGGCAACTGGCACATGACGAAAGACAAAAGTGGCCGCTTGCTGCTGACGTCATCGAAAGGGATGTCTATATGGACGACCTTGCATCTTCTGCTTCTTCAGTTGGCGAAGCAGTCAAGACTGCGCAGCAGTTAATTCAGATGTTCAAGGCCGGTGGGTTTGACTTAGTCAAGTGGACTAGCAACTCCCCTGAGCTGCTGGAACACATACCCGTATCGTATAGACAGTCTGAATCTATTTCATTTACTGCCGATGACACCTTTAAGATATTAGGACTGCGCTGGCTCCCCGCAACCGATAATTTTACATTTTTAACTGACGTCCCAGTATCCCCCGCAATCACTAAACGCGCTATCTTATCTGTGACCGCACGGCTGTATGATGTTTTAGGACTCGTCGGGCCCGTTATTCTTTACGCAAAACTGATACTCAGGGAACTCTGGCTTTTGCACATCAAGTGGGATGACGAGCCACCCTGTGATATCATTAATTTATGGCAAAGATATTTATCTGAGCTACCGCTAATTTCGCACCTCAAGTTTCCTCGCCATGTGGGAGTTGAGGAAGATGAGTCGACCATCTCGCTCATCTCATTCTCGGACGCAAGCGAAAAGGCTTACGGCTGTGTTGTTTACCTTCACGTCTCAAGTGGTAACCAGCCACCTAAGGTCTCGCTTTTGTGTTCAAAGTCTCGTGTCGCGTCGGCAAAACCAACAATTACGTTGGCTCGGCTGGAGCTAAACGGCTTAGTGCTTCTCGCTAAGGTGTTACGCGTCGTTCACGATTCGCTATCCGCGCGCTGTCATATCGACAACGTTTTTATATTTTCTGATTCTACAGTCGCCTTATGTTGGGTGAGTTCCTCCCCGCATAAGTTCCATACTTATGTCGCAAATCGTATATCAGACTTTCAGTCTACTTCGCCATCGCAAAATTTATATCACGTCGCAGGGGTTGACAACCCTGCCGACATGGTTTCTCGCGGCCTATTGCCTTCGCAAATTTTAAATAATGAACTGTGGTTTCACGGACCTCCTTGGATGTCCGCCTCGCTGGAAAATTGGCCAGTTAAGATTTTCTCCCCCACTCAGAATCAGCTGCCTGAAGAGAAAACCGTTTCTCATGTTACAGTGGCAAAAGAGGAGAATATCCTTATTACTTTAGCTTCCAAATTCTCATCTTGGCTGAAGTTTCTGAGATCCACAGTTTTCATACTTCGCTTTCTGAACGTAATTCCTCGCAATGACGTAATTTCCGCCGAGGACCTAGAAACGGCTGAGAATAGAGTTATTAAGGCTGTTCAGCAAAGCAATTTCGCTAGTGATATACGAAATATTGAAAAGAACCAAGCTTGTTCTACCGCTTTACGCAAACTATCTCCATTTATTTCCAATGACCTTGTACGAGTCGGAGGGCGACTCTCGTACTCAAGTCTGGAATATGATCACAAACACCCTCTTCTAATGCCTAAAAATGGGCACATCGCTGAATTAATTGTGGACTGGTACCACCGTGAAAATGGTCACGCTGGTCCACAGTTACTTATGTCAATACTGAGACAAAAATATTGGTTTTTATCCGCCAGGCGCTTAGTGCGCAGCCGCATTCATAAATGTATTCGTTGTTTTAGACTTAATCCTAAACCTACGTTTCCCGCTATGTCAGATTTGCCCAGTTGTCGCGTGGAACCTTGCAAGGCTTTTACGCACACTGGCGTCGATTATGCAGGCCCGCTATATATAACACTAACTAGAAAACGCGGTTATAGAAGCCAAAAGGCTTACTTGTGCGTCTTTGTGTGCCTAGTCACCAAAGCGGTACACATAGAACTAGCGTCCGACCTAAGTTCCGCTACCTTCTTGGACGCATTCAAACGCTTCTTATCTAGGCGTGGCCCATGCAATTTTTTATATAGTGACAACGGTACTAACTTTATATCTTCCCAGTCTTATTTGAAGGAGTTGTTTGAGTTTTTAAAATCTGACGAATATTATATCACTTTTAACAACGAACTCGCTAAACAAAATATTATCTGGAAGAGATCGCCGCCCCTAGGAAGCCATTTCGGTGGAATTTGGGAATCCAATATTAAAAGTATCAAGTCACTTCTTTTCCGCGTGATCGGAAAGCAGATCCTCACCTATGAGGAAATGCTTACGGTTCTCAATCAGGTCGAAGCTGTTCTCAACAGCCGACCTCTGTACGTTTTGAGCTCTGACCCTTCAGAGCCAACCGCTTTGACACCGTCGCATTTTTTATGTACTAAACCGCTAAGCTTTTTACCCGCGGCTAATGTGAGTGGAGAACGAGCAAGTCTTTTGTCTCGTCATGCTTTGATGGACTCTCTAGTCCAAACATTCTGGAAGCGATTCAAGAATGAATACCTCCATAATTTGCAAATGCGCGAAAAGTGGAACACCGCTAGTAATCCACTCACAGTAGGCACTATTGTTCTTTTAAATGAAGCAAATGCACCTCCACTGTCTTGGAAAATCGGTAGAATTTCTGAAGTTTTTCCTGGCAAAGATGGTAGAGTGCGTTGTGCGCGAGTGACAACCTGTGATAGCTCTTATATTAGGCCGACCACAAAGTTGTCTCCTCTCCCTATTCAGTAGGGTGACCATATCACTACATTGTTTCATGGATATTTATCCAACCCCGCTATTTTTAGTTTTATTTATTATATTTGTTAGTAAACCGCTTTCGCTCTTTTATTAGTATTATTACTCGCAACCTTTGTTTTGAAGGAATACTTCAAGGAGGGGGAGATGGTGGATATTCATCTAATCATTCATTACTATTCGCTAAATTGCACTTGTAATGGTCTACTTCCTATTCCTATCTCCTTTCCGCATGCACGCACACGTATATAGCCGTCCTACTCTGACGGCCGACTATCTCCGAAATGCACCGAAGTGCATTCGGTTCCGCCCGCTATAACCTCAAAAAAAAAAGATGGAGAAAATCGCTGCAACAACGTATACGCGTGCGGTCGTATATAATTTCTCTTATTGAACTCTTGTCATCTCCTACTGTGTTTACGCTATTTTGTGAACGTGTGAACCATCGTCGCGTCAGGATACGTGAAATATTCATATAGTGCCGTTTTGTGAGCCCCTACTCGTACGACGTGGTGCCGGGTCTGAACTTGACCTAGGCGCGGAGACTATCTACCCAAGGGACTGCGCCAGGAATCACCAGGTACGTGCATGCATCCTTTCCTATAAAGCTGCTGTATTGTAGTCCTGTGATTTATCCACCGGCAGCAGTGTGGTCTCCCTGTCTTTAGAACGTTACAAGTGCTATTGATAATTGTAGTTATATCTGCTACCTAGTCAACTAGTAAGGGCATCTAATTCGCAAAACATACAGTCCACTTTCAACCCTTAAAAACCAACCCTCGTTGGTCGATCATCAAACTCCAAGTGAAACTCCGATTTCACATCCCATTGTGGTGGTGAAGGAGAACTGAACCAGCTATTAATTCCCACCAACGCCACTTTTGTATAGGCAAAATTCCACCTAAGCAGTGCGGGGCCGCCAGGTACAAAATAACTAAGTGTGTATTGAAAGTTCATCCTAGCGCGCCGTTTGATACGTCGTTAGATCCGCCGTCCGCTGCGCTGCCCGCACCTGTAAAAAAGAACAGAAAATTATTAATTTTAGACAGTAAAATTAGAGAAAAACAGTTAAAATTACGTTTGCAATTTTCAAAAATTTCCTGCGGCTTCGTTTTTTGACCGATCGTTCCGGGACTGCTTTCTCCGTGCTCGCCTGGACCTCCTGCGTCCATAGGCACCGCTCCCGTCGCGCTAGCTCGCAAAAATTTTCAAAACGCCACTTTTGTATAGGCAAAATTCCACCTAAGCAGTGCGGGGCCGCCAGGTACAAAATAACTAAGTGTGTATTGAAAGTTCATCCTAGCGCGCCGTTTGATACGTCGTTAGATCCGCCGTCCGCTGCGCTGCCCGCACCTGTAAAAAAGAACAGAAAATTATTAATTTTAGACAGTAAAATTAGAGAAAAACAGTTAAAATTACGTTTGCAATTTTCAAAAATTTCCTGCGGCTTCGTTTTTTGACCGATCGTTCCGGGACTGCTTTCTCCGTGCTCGCCTGGACCTCCTGCGTCCATAGGCACCGCTCCCGTCGCGCTAGCTCGCAAAAATTTTCAAAACGCCACTTTTGTATAGGCAAAATTCCACCTAAGCAGTGCGGCCGCCAGGTACAAAATAACTAAGTGTGTATTGAAAGTTCATCCTAGCGCGCCGTTTGATACGTCGTTAGATCCGCCGTCCGCTGCGCTGCCCGCACCTGTAAAAAAGAACAGAAAATTATTAATTTTAGACAGTAAAATTAGAGAAAAACAGTTAAAATTACGTTTGCAATTTTCAAAAATTTCCTGCGGCTTCGTTTTTTGACCGATCGTTCCGGGACTGCTTTCTCCGTGCTCGCCTGGACCTCCTGCGTCCATAGGCACCGCTCCCGTCGCGCTAGCTCGCAAAAATTTTCAAAACGCCACTTTTGTATAGGCAAAATTCCACCTAAGCAGTGCGGCCGCCAGGTACAAAATAACTAAGTGTGTATTGAAAGTTCATCCTAGCGCGCCGTTTGATACGTCGTTAGATCCGCCGTCCGCTGCGCTGCCCGCACCTGTAAAAAAGAACAGAAAATTATTAATTTTAGACAGTAAAATTAGAGAAAAACAGTTAACATTACGTTTGCAATTTTCAAAAATTTCCTGCGGCTTCGTTTTTTGACCGATCGTTCCGGGACTGCTTTCTCCGTGCTCGCCTGGACCTCCTGCGTCCATAGGCACCGCTCCCGTCGCGCTAGCTCGCAAAAATTTTCAAAACGCCACTTTTGTATAGGCAAAATTCCACCTAAGCAGTGCGGCCGCCAGGTACAAAATAACTAAGTGTGTATTGAAAGTTCATCCTAGCGCGCCGTTTGATACGTCGTTAGATCCGCCGTCCGCTGCGCTGCCCGCACCTGTAAAAAAGAACAGAAAATTATTAATTTTAGACAGTAAAATTAGAGAAAAACAGTTAAAATTACGTTTGCAATTTTCAAAAATTTCCTGCGGCTTCGTTTTTTGACCGATCGTTCCGGGACTGCTTTCTCCGTGCTCGCCTGGACCTCCTGCGTCCATAGGCACCGCTCCCGTCGCGCTAGCTCGCAAAAATTTTCAAAACGCCACTTTTGTATAGGCAAAATTCCACCTAAGCAGTGCGGGGCCGCCAGGTACAAAATAACTAAGTGTGTATTGAAAGTTCATCCTAGCGCGCCGTTTGATACGTCGTTAGATCCGCCGTCCGCTGCGCTGCCCGCACCTGTAAAAAAGAACAGAAAATTATTAATTTTAGACAGTAAAATTAGAGAAAAACAGTTAAAATTACGTTTGCAATTTTCAAAAATTTCCTGCGGCTTCGTTTTTTGACCGATCGTTCCGGGACTGCTTTCTCCGTGCTCGCCTGGACCTCCTGCGTCCATAGGCACCGCTCCCGTCGCGCTAGCTCGCAAAAATTTTCAAAACGCCACTTTTGTATAGGCAAAATTCCACCTAAGCAGTGCGGCCGCCAGGTACAAAATAACTAAGTGTGTATTGAAAGTTCATCCTAGCGCGCCGTTTGATACGTCGTTAGATCCGCCGTCCGCTGCGCTGCCCGCACCTGTAAAAAAGAACAGAAAATTATTAATTTTAGACAGTAAAATTAGAGAAAAACAGTTAAAATTACGTTTGCAATTTTCAAAAATTTCCTGTGGCTTCGTTTTTTGACCGATCGTTCCGGGACTGCTTTCTCCGTGCTCGCCTGGACCTCCTGCGTCCATAGGCACCGCTCCCGTCGCGATAGCTCGCAAAAATTTTCAAAACGCCACTTTTGTACCTATAGGCAAAATTCCACCTAAGCAGTGCGGCCGCCAGGTACAAAATAACTAAGTGTGTATTGAAAGTTCATCCTAGCGCGCCGTTTGATACGTCGTTAGATCCGCCGTCCGCTGCGCTGCCCGCACCTGTAAAAATAAAAAAGAACAGAAAATTATTAATTTTAGACAGTAAAATTAGAGAAAAACAGTTAAAATTACGTTTGCAATTTTCAAAAATTTCCTGCGGCTTCGTTTTTTGACCGATCGTTCCGGGACTGCTTTCTCCGTGCTCGCCTGGACCTCCTGCGTCCATAGGCACCGCTCCCGTCGCGCTAGCTCGCAAAAATTTTCAAAACGCCACTTTTGTATAGGCAAAATTCCACCTAAGCAGTGCGGCCGCCAGGTACAAAATAACTAAGTGTGTATTGAAAGTTCATCCTAGCGCGCCGTTTGATACGTCGTTAGATCCGCCGTCCGCTGCGCTGCCCGCACCTGTAAAAAAGAACAGAAAATTATTAATTTTAGACAGTAAAATTAGAGAAAAACAGTTAAAATTACGTTTGCAATTTTCAAAAATTTCCTGCGGCTTCGTTTTTTGACCGATCGTTCCGGGACTGCTTTCTCCGTGCTCGCCTGGACCTCCTGCGTCCATAGGCACCGCTCCCGTCGCGCTAGCTCGCAAAAATTTTCAAAACGCCACTTTTGTATAGGCAAAATTCCACCTAAGCAGTGCGGCCGCCAGGTACAAAATAACTAAGTGTGTATTGAAAGTTCATCCTAGCGCGCCGTTTGATACGTCGTTAGATCCGCCGTCCGCTGCGCTGCCCGCACCTGTAAAAAAGAACAGAAAATTATTAATTTTAGACAGTAAAATTAGAGAAAAACAGTTAAAATTACGTTTGCAATTTTCAAAAATTTCCTGCGGCTTCGTTTTTTGACCGATCGTTCCGGGACTGCTTTCTCCGTGCTCGCCTGGACCTCCTGCGTCCATAGGCACCGCTCCCGTCGCGCTAGCTCGCAAAAATTTTCAAAACGCCACTTTTGTATAGGTAGGCAAAATTCCACCTAAGCAGTGCGGCCGCCAGGTACAAAATAACTAAGTGTGTATTGAAAGTTCATCCTAGCGCGCCGTTTGATACGTCGTTAGATCCGCCGTCCGCTGCGCTGCCCGCACCTGTAAAAAAGAACAGAAAATTATTAATTTTAGACAGTAAAATTAGAGAAAAACAGTTAAAATTACGTTTGCAATTTTCAAAAATTTCCTGCGGCTTCGTTTTTTGACCGATCGTTCCGGGACTGCTTTCTCCGTGCTCGCCTGGACCTCCTGCGTCCATAGGCACCGCTCCCGTCGCGCTAGCTCGCAAAAATTTTCAAAACGCCACTTTTGTATAGGCAAAATTCCACCTAAGCAGTGCGGCCGCCAGGTACAAAATAACTAAGTGTGTATTGAAAGTTCATCCTAGCGCGCCGTTTGATACGTCGTTAGATCCGCCGTCCGCTGCGCTGCCCGCACCTGTAAAAAAGAACAGAAAATTATTAATTTTAGACAGTAAAATTAGAGAAAAACAGTTAAAATTACGTTTGCAATTTTCAAAAATTTCCTGCGGCTTCGTTTTTTGACCGATCGTTCCGGGACTGCTTTCTCCGTGCTCGCCTGGACCTCCTGCGTCCATAGGCACCGCTCCCGTCGCGCTAGCTCGCAAAAATTTTCAAAACGCCTGGTGGATATTCATCTAATCATTCATTACTATTCGCTAAGTTGCACTTGTAATGGTCTACTTCCTATTCCTATCTCCTTTCCGCATGCACGCACACGTATATAGCCGTCCTACTCTGACGGCCGACTATCTCCGAAATGCACCGAAGTGCATTCGGTTCCGCCCGCTATAACCTCAAAAAAAAAAGATGGAGAAAATCGCTGCAACAACGTATACGCGTGCGGTCGTATATAATTTCTCTTATTGAACTCTTGTCATCTCCTACTGTGTTTACGCTATTTTGTGAACGTGTGAACCATCGTCGCGTCAGGATACGTGAAATATTCATATAGTGCCGTTTTGTGAGCCCCTACTCGTACGACGTGGTGCCGGGTCTGAACTTGACCTAGGCGCGGAGACTATCTACCCAAGGGACTGCGCCAGGAATCACCAGGTACGTGCATGCATCCTTTCCTATAAAGCTGCTGTATTGTAGTCCTGTGATTTATCCACCGGCAGCAGTGTGGTCTCCCTGTCTTTAGAACGTTACAAGTGCTATTGATAATTGTAGTTATATCTGCTACCTAGTCAACTAGTAAGGGCATCTAATTCGCAAAACATACAGTCCACTTTCAACCCTTAAAAACCAACCCTCGTTGGTCGATCATCAAACTCCAAGTGAAACTCCGATTTCACATCCCATTGTGGTGGTGAAGGAGAACTGAACCAGCTATTAATTCCCACCATGAGTTCCTTCGAGCCGGATTATTCCGTCTATTTACATATTTAATTTACGCTAAACATTTGAGCTAAATCTCATCCAAAACGGCCTATAGATATTAACTTATAATAAATCCCGCTATAATATACATTACCGCTATCACACGTTTTACACTCCCGCATCTAATTCATACCGCTAATTGTTAATTTTACCATACGAGTTGTAATTATCGAAGTATTCGATCGCCCATACATTATTACCAGCTACCCGCTATTACTCGTTATTATTTGTTTGTTCTCCGCTCGCTCACGATTCGTATCGCCTACCGCCAGACGCACGCTATACTAACTGTTGCACAAGCTGTGACAAATATTACGTTGTAGCTTGTATCCAATCGCAAAACTCTTAACTGGTGTTGTGAGTGGAAGGAGTGACGTCACGAACGTCAGTGACAGTG
This sequence comes from Crocallis elinguaria, assembly GCA_907269065.1. Taxonomy (NCBI): domain Eukaryota; kingdom Metazoa; phylum Arthropoda; class Insecta; order Lepidoptera; family Geometridae; genus Crocallis; species Crocallis elinguaria. The sequence goes on along the minus strand of OU026081.1, from coordinate 888,294 downwards.
AACTTGCATCCTAGTGTTTGTAAAAGTAAATAGTAAATAGTGTAGTAAACTGTGCAAAAACTGTGTAGTAATTAAATCTAGCGCCTGTGTGTTGTGTATGTTGTATAGGTTTTTTTCCCGTGGGACAGCAAAAGTGTTTGCAAAGCCAAATTAAATACGGCAAGTGATTACAGCGGGTACCCTCGACTAGAATTAAATATAATTGGACGAGAAAAATAAATAAATTTAGGACTGGGCTAAAACCTAGATTGGTGACAAAATTAAACAGCCTATATTTGATAAAAGAAGTAAGGAATAAGAAAAACCTGCCGCCTGTATTTTTAGCACATTAATTGTTACAATACACATATATTTTTGTTAGCGCCATCTGGAAGCCGCAGCCCGAACTTTGTGCTTTGCGCTCTTGGGATCGATCGGTTAATTAAAATGCCTTCGCTTAATAAGTGTGGTGCGTGCGGTCGCTTCGTCTCTGTTGCAGATGGCGCTAAATGCTCCAAATGTGATACCTTACATCACAGAGCTTGCGTTAGAATTTCCGCAGAGGCGAAACTGCCGCCGGTGTGGTTATGTCCTGGCTGCACAGCGAAGACTCCTCGGAAGGACAACACCGAAAAGCCCGTGCATGAAGAATTGGTGGTCCCAGGGCCGGTCCTTACTGCACCACCCATCCACGAAGATACGTCTTCGACCAAGGTCGATGATCTCCTCCTTCGCGAGATGCGGCTCATGCACCAAGAGATGAAGTCCTTCCGTGGCGATTTTAATTCAATGAGGCAGGAAATATCGGTGCTTGGTGCTACGGTGGCAGGATTTGGAGGACGCATGGACGCGATGGAGGATAGACTCCTCGGCCTCGAGAGCAAGTTCGCGGAGTTCCAGACTCGGCCAGGTACGGATGAGCTGCTCGCCACGATTGATCGGCTCCGGGACGAAATCAACGACCGCGACCAAGACTCGATGCAGAGCGACGTCGAGATCACTGGAATCCCAGAGGAGCCGGGCGAGAACGTGGCTCATATCGTCACCCTCATCGCCGGCAAGCTCGGGGTGGCCTGCGACGAGCGGGACTTCGTCTCGGTGGAGCGCGCCGGCCTGCGCCGCGCGCCGCCGCCGGGCCGCGACGGGGCGCCGGCGCCGCTGCGCCCTCGCGCCGTGCTGGTGCGCCTGGCGCGCCGAGCGCTGCGGGACGACTTCCTGCGGAGTGCGCGCGTGCGCCGCCGCGTCACCACGGAAGGCCTGGGGCTCGTCGCCGACCCCGCGCGCTTCTATGTAAACGAGCGGCTCACCAAGTACAACAAGATGCTGTTTTACAAGGTACGCGAGGAGACTCGACGGCGAGGCTGGCGGTTCGCGTGGACCAGGAATGGCCGTATTTTTTGTGCGCCGCGAATCGGGAATGGCATCGATTCGGGTCCGCACAGACGCGGACGTCCTGCGAATTTTTGGCGACGACGGAGTTGGACCGCGACCGAGTGTGGGCTGAGTGGTTTCACTGAAATAAATAAAAATACGTTTTGTTTACTTTTAAGTTTATTTAGTGGTTTAATATTTAATTTTATTATACATTGTACACTTCCTTGCAGGAAAAAAGTAGATACAGTAACACATTATTTGTTAATTGTATTAAATGGCAAATGTAGTATTAATATTGAGCTAGAAATATGGTTTCAAGTTTTATCATCTTATTATTATTCTGAATGCCTGTTTTGGCTTTATTTTTTGGTAAATTTAATATACACTTTGTAATGCTTGATAAGTTGATAAAGGTTGGACTGTTTAACGCTGGCTCACTGGGCACGAGGCATGAGGAGTTTGTAGTGGCACTGGAAACGTCGGCAGTAGACATTATGGCGATTAATGAGACCTGGCTGAGAGACGGGGAGGACGGGCGCGCGCCTGTCGTGCCCGGCTACCGACTGCGGCACACGCCGCGGCCGGCCGCAGTGCGGGGCGGCAGGGGCGGGGGGGTTGGATTCTACATTAAACGCGGAATAAATGTGAGAACTTGCCCACATCCTCTCACCGCATCTGTTGAGCAGATGTGGCTGAGTATGAAGGTAAGATCGCAAAAAATTATAATTGGTACAGCCTATCGTCCTCCTTGGCTTGACGTAAATGTATTTCTGGATGCGCTGACGCAATCGGTGGCTAGTTTGGGTGATTATGACCATTTGGCATTATTTGGTGACTTCAACATCAACTGGCTCTCTTCCTTGGACAATAAAACTAAGCTTCTTCAAACTTTTCTAAGCTGCATTAATCTCACGCAGTTAGTATGTGAACCAACTCATTTTACTGATCACAGTCAAACACTCATCGACTTGGTCTGCACGGACATGAAGGCACGATCGGTCACTGTAAGCCATATCCCGGACTTAGGAAATCATGCGATGATATCTGTTGAATTCTACATCAAGGCAGAAAAACCAAAACCTCACTTTTTTACATACAGGCCTATTAAAAATATAGTACTGGAACTTTTTAATAAAGACTTATGTCAAGTAAACTGGCAAAACGTGGAGCATTTGTGTGATGTCAATGATATGGTTTCTTATTTTAATAACCATGTATTGAATATTTTTAACCTCCATTCTCCTAAAAAAACTATTTACATCAGAAGCCATTCGTATCCATGGATTACAGAAACTGTCCGAGATATGATGCATATACGCAATCAGTGTCATCGAAAATATTCTGTATCCAGAACTGACTCTCACAAACAGTCTTACATGGATATGAAACATGTAGTGATAAATGCAATGTATCAGGAAAAGAAAATATATATTGACAAACATATAAACCAGAATATAACTAACCCCAAGAAATTATGGAAAAATTTAAAATCAACAATTATACCAAATAGTAAAAATAATTTTGAAATACCTACTTCCTATAACAATCCAGATTTAATAAATTCACACTTTCTCAATGTTCCTGGTAATGACTATGTACCTATCTCAAATCTTACCTATTTTGAGTACCACAGATTTAATACATCTGAGTTTCAATTAGAACCTGTGAGTGAGGCTATTGTTATGCATGTAATAAAGGGGCTGTCTTCAAATGCTGAGGGTGTTGATAAAATTTCTTTACAAATGATTATGTTAACGTTACCCGATACCCTGCCTTTTATTACTAAATTGGTTAACTTATCAATTTCATCATCGACATTTCCTGATTTGTGGAAAGTATCCCTTATTAAACCTATACCTAAAAAAGCCAATGTAACATCATTAAAGGATTTACGTCCTATTAGTATTTTGCCTTGCTTATCTAAAATTCTAGAAAAGATTGTTTGTTATCAGCTGATTAAATACCTTGAGGTTCAAGAAATCCTGCCAAAAGCCCAGTCCGGGTTTCGCAGGAAGCGGAGTACTGCGACTGCACTGCTTGATGTGGTCGACAATATACTTGCAGCTCAGGACCGGGGTATGGGTACAGCACTTGTATTGCTGGATTTTTCCCGTGCATTTGATGCGATCAATATTCCTCTCTTGTTATCAAAAATGTCTTATTATGGCTTTAGCACCGATACAGTAAAATGGTTTCACAGCTACTTGTATCTTAGGTCTCAAATTGTTGAAATCACTGGACTTGATGGTAAAGTAGCAACTTCATCTTGCAATTATAATCTCCGGGGTGTTCCACAGGGTTCAATTCTTGGGCCAATCCTCTTCATCCTGTATAGTGCAGACATAATTAAATGCATTATAAATTGTCAATATCACATATACGCTGACGACCTACAAGTTTATTTGCATTTTCATCCAGAAGACACAGATCAAGCTGTGAGAAATATTAATAGTGACCTGGATCAATTGGCAATGTGGTCTGAAACTAATTGCATGGTACTAAATCCGACTAAATCCAAATTCATGATATTGGGGTCCAAGAAGCAGGTGGCAGATATTTTAGATCACAACCCTCAAGTTTCAATCCTGAATGAGCCAATAGAGTATGTTACAGAAGCTCGAAATCTTGGGGTGATAATGGATAGCCAACTTCATTTTGAGCACCATATACAAGAGGCTGTGAGGAATTGTCTGTATCGGTTAAAAGTACTCTATAGAATCAGGCCTTACCTTAGTGTTGATCTCAGGATGACACTCTGTGAATCCCTAATTCTTTCCAAATTAAATTATGCAGATACTGTTTTTGGCCCTTGTCTGTTGTCAAGAACTGAGCGGTTGATCCAAAGGGTGCAGAATGCGTGTGCCCGTTTTTGTTTTAAAATACCTGCCCGTGCACATGTGACTCCTTTCCTCAATCAGGCGAACTTAATGAAGATGAGAGCACGTAGGCAGCTTCACTTTGCATCCTTGCTTTTTGGTGTCATAAAAAACCAACAACCAGAGTATCTGTTCAAAAAGTTGGTTTGGGCTCAGGAGGCACGTCGGTATGAGGCAAGGTCATCAGTGTTTGTTCTCATGACGCCTCGCCACAGGTCTGCATCCTTTCGGGGAAGTTTCAGATTTGCGGCTAGTCGTTGTTGGAATGTAATACCGCCACCGATGCGAAGTCTGAAAGAGGTGCAAGTTTTTGTTAAACGTTACAAGGGGCACCTGATGAGTGTCCAGAAGGTGTGATAGAAATGTGTTTTTTGTCGGCCTTCTGGACTTCTTCTTCTTTGTCGTTTTCTTCATTACTGAAGGTCGTGCCTGCTCTGGAAGGCCTTGGTCGAGGAGCTGACTAGCTGCTTCCACACCACTCTATCTTCGGCTTGTCTGAGAGCAGCAGTAACAGGGAGTCCCGTAATCTCCTTCACTATATCAGACCAGCGGTTAGGCGATCTGCCTCGAGGTCTTTTTCCGTCTACTTTGCCCACAACAACCAGTTTATCAAGGTTATCAGACTGTCTTCGAGCTATGTGACCAAAGTAGCTTAGTATGCGTTGATAGCAGATTGTGGAAAGCCTAGTGTCAATCTTTAGCTGGTCGAGAATAGATTTGTTGGTCCTTTTTGCTGTCCATGGTATACGCAACATTCTCCTCCAGCACCACATTTCAAACGCGTCGATCTTTCTCCTGTCCACCGCACGGATCGTCCAAGACTCGGATGCGTACAAGAATATCGAGAAGACTAAAGTTCGCACCAGTCTCGATTTGGTGACATTGGAAACCTTTCTATACTGCCAGATTCTTGTAAGCTTGGTCATTGCAGCTTTGGCCATCTGAGTTCGTCGTCGAATCTCCTTGTCGCATCCTCCCTGGTCACTGATCATGGATCCCAAATAAATAAACTCATTGACGAATTCCAACTGTGACATTTCTCCGGTCCGCAAGAGATGGCCAGCTCTGTCTACGCACATGACTTTGGTCTTCGCCTTATTGATTGAGAGCCCAACCAATTCACTCTCGTCCTCCACCCTCTTGAACAGTCGGGCCAATTCACTTTCTGATGCTGCAAAAAGTGTGGTGTCATCTGCATACCTGAGGTTGCTGATCTTTTGGCCACCCATTGTAATGCCTCCATCCCAATCATCCAAAGCTCTTCTCATGATGTACTCCCCATAAATGTTAAAAAGGAGAGGGGACAAAATGCATCCCTGACGCACACCTTTTTCAGGTTTGAATGGCCCTGAGATCACATCATTAATCCTGATCATCGATTCACCATCTTCATACAGGTTTGCGATCAATGCTGTAAGATGTGAGGGCACGCCCATTTCCCGCAGAACACGCCACAAGCAGTCCCATCGCACGCAGTCAAATGCCTTAGAGTAGTCAATGAAGCACATGAGCATGGGCACATTGAATTCCCGGCTCTTCTCTATCATTTGCCTCACGTTCACTATTTGCTCCCTTGTGCCTCGTCCTTTGACGAATCCAGCCTGTTCAGATGGTATTTGCCATTGCAGATATGATTGCAGGCGTCCGTGGATTATGTACAGCATTATCTTGCTGGCATGAGAAATTAGGGCCACCGTTCGATAGTTTCCGCACGATCTTGTTGATCCCTTTTTGTGAATGGGGACTAGTACCGACTGTTTCCAATCGGTTGCCCACTTGCCTGTTCGCCACACCTGATTGTACAAATCTAGGAGAATCTTCATACCTATGTCCCCAAGATTATGAAGTTCTTCAGCGAATATTGAGTCTCTGCCAGCTGACTTGTTCATTTTGAGCTTACGTAAAGAACTTCTCACCTCTGACTCCAGTATTAGAGGTTCTATATGGCTATCATCAATAGGTGCAGCTGTAAGTTCCAATCTTCCGCCGACAGTGTACAGGCTTTCACAGTATGACCGCCATCTCTCCGTGACCTGATCTATGTCCGTTATAAGTCTTCCATCCGTGTCTTCAATTGCCCAGGTTTTGGGCTTGAACTCGCGAGTGATACTTTTCACTTTGAGGAACAAATCTTTTGTGTGCAGGTGTTGGGCATGATCCTCAATTTCTTTACATATGGAGTTCAGGTATTGGTTGTAGTCTCTGCGACATAAACGCTGAACTTGAGCTGAAAGTGAGTGGTATTCTGCATTTACAGGATCGACTTTGCCTACGAGTAGGGCCTTCTGGACACTAAGTGGGTATCTCTACAGTAATTTTTAATTGTAATTAACTAAACTGGGTACTTACTCTCATGGTATGCTCGGCTGAATCTGGTAGGTAGATACGGATGTGCAGGTTTTATGCGTCACTGTCCATTCTCTTCATTTTATAGATAAAATGTTTTAGTGCTAAACATGTAGCTATAACGCATACATACTATTGCAAGAATTATGTAGTTGAATACGTGGCAGTATGACCGCGTGCGCAATATGCATTGACATAATGACAATTTAAGTTTTGACTTATGACAATTGTGTGTATGTATTGACATTGACAGAGTAAAATACAATGCGCTTTAGACCAAAGAGATTCCAATGTATTGATAGAGTGGGCATAATTATCTATAGAAATATTGTGTTCTAGATAATATCCATACAATTAATGACGTCACATAAGTCCCGCCCATCGGCAGATTTTACAAGGCTGACATTTTGTTTTCTGGTCCAGAGCGAGTATTTGAAGGGTTATTGAGTTCAGTCGTGCGACGTGTTATTATATAAAAATAGTTCTACATAACTATTAATGCAAGTGAGAAGTTGCTTGTGATACGGGCTAGTACCATGCCAAAGTGCTGTGTGAAGAGCTGTGGCTCGATATTTGGCGCCATTTTTGTTTTTGTTTCTGTTTTGGCGCGCAATACGTACCTTTTGTTCATATTCTCTACTTTTCTTTAATCATTGGATTATTTGACGTATCACTGTCCGGAGGTTCGTGATGTCATAGGTATGGGTTCCGACTGAAAATCAGTTATTAAGGTCCTTGGGCCTTAATTGCATGCTGAGTCGGGACCCTTGTCATGGCATCACGCAACATTGGGTTTTTCTAATTTTCTACTTGCCTGTTTGTTAAAATTTTTTATTCTTTGTATGTGTAAAACTGTAATGTTGTGTGATGTCCTGAAATAAATGTATTTTCTTTCTTTCTTTCTTTCTTTCAACTACTGTTCGCTGTTATCTGTGTTATTGTCGTCGCCTTTTTGTATTTTTTGACTATTTCACGCCCGCTTAATTATCGATAGTTATTACAAGTAATTATTAACCATGCCAAAGGACACTTCCCCGGATGTTAAGGAATGTTATAATGAGGACGAATGTCAGCAAATTGTACTCGAATCTAAACGTGAAATGTTATTTGCGCGTATGCAAGGAATTTACGAAATCGCTAGGAAGGTGGATAGTAATTCTGCCACCATAAAGACTTTGTTACACAGCGCGTTTAATATCGATAATTTGCACAAAGACTTCGAAAGGGTATTAGATTCATATAACGCTATTTCGCTTAAAATTAACCCTAAACACACGATCAAGCACCAAGAATGGACGAATTTTGACGTCATGTACTGTCTTGTTAAGCAGGTCATAGACGCTCATTCGTCATCTAAAAAACATGAATCAACCCCGCATTCAGAAAGTTATTCTAAAATTAAACTTCCTCAGATCGAATTAATGTCATTTAACGGTGATGTCCGTTCATGGCCGCTATTTTACCAGCAGTTTAAATGCACTATTCACGACAATGCAGAACTGTCAAATAGTGACAAGGTTTATTATTTAGTCGGTAAACTGTCTGGTTCCGCTGCGTCAGTTTGCGCTCGATTACCCGCGACCGCTGAGAATTACCCTATTATTTGGGAAGCACTAGAGTAGTGTATTATTGGGCATTCTACCCCACCTTCGTTCGCTTTCGCTCACCTCCGTTCGCTGCGCTCACTCCGGGCGGGGTAGAATACCCAATAATGTAAAGTCTGTTCATCCGTTACTAAAAGGTGGTTCCGACATTGATATCCGTCTGTTGTGTCGAGAAGCTTTGGTTGTTTAGTTTCTTATTAAATATCAAGGTATAATGCAAATTACTCATTTCTCTTCCAACTTTATAGTGGTTCGAACATGTTATTTATTAAACAACCTTATTCTTTACATATAAACCCAATTTGCGGATCTACTACTGAAAATACACATAGACATGGCAAGCTTCTGCCTAGCACTATTCGATGCATCATTTGTGGTCCATCAAACTGTGGGAAAACCAATTTATTAATTGGTCTTCTATTACATGAACACGGGATAAACTTCTTGAATGTTTATATTTTCTCTAAAACTTTATTTCAACCCAAATATGTTTTCTTAGAAAATGTCTTAAACTTAGTACCTGAAATTAATTTCTATAAATTTAAAGAAAACGACAGCGTATTAAGTCCGCAGAAAGCAAAGCCAAATTCAGTGATCATATTTGATGACGTTGCATGTGAAAAACAGAATAACATACGTGACTACTTTGCTACTGGAAGACACAAACAAATTGATTGTTTTTACTTAAACCAAACATATAGCAAGATTCCAAAACAACTTATTAGAGACAATGCTAACGTTATTGTTCTTTTTAAGCAAGATGACATAAACCTCAAACATGTATACGATGAACATGTGAATACGGATATGACATGGAATCAGTTCCGTGAAATGTGTACTAAAGTCTGGAGCGTTCCTTTTAATTATTTAGTAATAAACAAAGATTGTGAAAAAAATAAAGGAGGTTACAGAAAAAACTTTGACACGTTTGTTATGCTAGATTAACTGGTGCTTTTCATATATAAGATGATAAAAATTAATTTATATTCATTTACTTTTCCATCCTTGCCTGAAATAGGGCTCATTAACATATAGCTATGACGATTACAGAAAAAAAATTGAAAGAACAAATTGTAAAATCTGCAGATGCTGTTAAAAGAAAGGTAAAACTTATGCAAAATTTAAAATCAGACAATGAGATGGCTATCGAATCTGCATTAAAACCATTAACAGATCCTCTCAACAAGTTGGTGTCAGCACGTATCTCGTCTAGTAATGGTATGTTTACGGAGCCGTACATTAAGCGCAAAAAAATGAAATACGTGCAACATAATGAGTCTGATGTTGAAGATGAACTTAATAAAAAAAATTCATGTATTGCCAATAATAGAAAGTCTGATCAAACTGTTACGTACAATTCAAACGCTGAGTCAAGTGAATATAGTTCTGAAAGTGATGAAAAAGATTCCTCAAATGTAAGTGCTTCATCGTTTAAATCTTTAGAACCGGACGATATGTCATGGTCTTTATCGGAAGAAGTGTTTAAAGATGTTCCTTTTGGTGCTCGATTAGAACGTGGCAAACTAAAAATGGGAACTTTGAATTTAAATGTGACTGAAGAAGAAATAAGTTTAGGAGGACGGCGCTATAAAAAAACCCGTGGGATATATGAATTACTATTTAAAAAAACTCCTGATTTAACTAAATTAACAGAGGACGACAAACAGAACTATAAACAAATGTTAATAGATACCAATGCACACCGCCGTGATTATGATCCGAAAAAACCAATCAAAAGCAACAAAGGTATAAAATACCTTAACATCATAAAACCATTTTTTAAGCTGACAAAAGATTATACAACAAGTACCGAAAGTCTTGTCAAAGGATCAGGATTACCAGTCATGAAAAAAGTTAATCCGAAAGTGGACTACATTTATTGGGATGATCCTAATGAATTGGTCGAAAGATTAAAATTATTGCTAGCTTCTCGTGACGCTGGAAACACTGGTCTAGATAATGAAATAATATCAATTATCGAAGAACTACGTGAAAACGGTACCATCAACTGAATAAAAGAAAAGTACTATAAAAAAATAATCAGTTTTATTTTAACTGCCTATCAATCAATACCTCTACTGTTATGAATATAGATAAGTTTGGCAATCACGTGCATAAACGTTTGCGTTTATCTGAAGACCTATTCAATAAATCTGCGGTAGCATTTGATGAACAAATGATTAAAAAAAGTTTTTATACCAAGCAAGAAATAGATGCAAAACTTGAACTAATCAAGAGCCAAATTAAAGTACTAATAAGTCAACATTTGAAAGAAAATCATACTGAATATCAGACAAAACATATTATTAAGCCAGTAATCAAATGAGCAAACAAGCGGTCGTCAATGAAATTCACAGGCAAGCACGCAAAAACTTTACTCGTCGCTGCGTGGTGATAAAAAATATTGATGAAACATGGCAAGCTGATCTAATAGATATACAAAACCTAAGTAACTTTAATTCAGGTTATAAATATATTCTAGTTGTAATTGATGCTTTCTCTAAATTTGGGTGGACCGTACCTGTGAAAACCAAAACAAAGTGTGAAATAGCTCAAGCTTTAGAAAAAGTGTTTAACAAAGGTCGAATACCAGTTCATTTGCAAACAGATTTGGGAAAAGAATTTTATAATGATGTATTCAAAACCTTAATGAAAAAATATAATATTAATCACTATTCTACTTTCTCTGTTAAAAAAGCTTCAATTGTAGAAAGGTTCATAAGAACAATAAAAAACAAATTATATAAGTATTTTAATTTAGTTGGAAATTATAAATGGAATGGAAAACCTTTGCAACAAATAACTGATAAATATAATAATACCGTGCATCACACTATAAGATTTAAACCTAAAGATGTTAGCTCTTCAAATAGAAATATGGTATTATTTAATATCCTAAAATCACAAAATAAGAATTCAATGAAGAAAGGGAAATTTCAAATTGGAGATCAAGTTCGTATCAGCAAGTATAAAGAACATAAACAAATTATACTGGGTACGTTTTACGAGCAAGAACTTCAAAAAACCAAACATCCTGGTATATACTTAATAGAAAAAGTTTTGAAACGAAAAGGTGATAAATTGTTTGTTAAATGGTTAGGATTTTCTGAAAATGAAAGCTCATGGATTAACAAAAATGCAATTACCTAAATGTATAAAAAGCTTATTTAATAAAAATATAATCATTATTGTTTAACCAATGGAAGGAGGTGGACTCATTAATAAAATTATAAACAATTTACCGTTTGAATTACATTTACCAGGATACAATTATTGTGGACCTGGTACTAGGTTAAGTGAACGATTATTGCGAGGTGACCGAGGAGTGAATGAATTGGATGAAGCTTGTAAACAGCACGACATTACATATTCAAATAAATCTAATATAGAAGATCGACATAAAGCTGACTTGGAATTATATAACATGGCTAAAAGACGAATAAAATCAAAAGATGCTAGTTTAAGAGAAAAAGCTGCTTCATGGGTAGTAAAAAACGCTATGAAAACCAAATTAAAAATAGGAGCAGGTGTGAAGCCTTTTAAATCAATAATTTCTAAAATACGTAGTGAACTAAAAAAAATAAATCCTAAAAATAATGAATCAGCTATTAAAATTGCGTATTCAGTCGCAAAGAAATTATTTTCTAAAACTAAAGTTCGTATGCCTCGTGTGATACCTATTCCTAAGACCGGTGGAATATTACCATTGATACCCATATTTGCTGGATTATCGGCATTGGGTGCTTTGACTGGTGGTGCTGCAGGTGTTGCTAAAGCCGTGAACGACTATAAATCAGCCAAACAAAGTCTTCATGAATCTGAACGACACAATCAGGCTATGGAAGCGATAGCACTAGGAAAAGGATGTTATTTAAAACCATACAAAAAGGGTAGTGGTTTATATCTTAAAGCTCCAAAAAACTGATTACGAGGCTACCCAACCGCGCTTTAACCGATATAGATATTTTAGAACATGCTAGTAATATACCATATTTCAGAGGTGTTTATATGAGAGATAGATTACCAAAGAAACCTAAACGTACAGAATGTGGTATTATTAATCTAGATGATCATCAAAATCCTGGAACTCACTGGGTAGCCTACGTAAAAAATAATGATTACTGTGAGTATTTTGACAGCTTCGGTGATCTGAAACCACCGTTAGAATTACTTAAGTACTTAAATAATCGTGACGTATTTTATAATTATTGTAAATATCAAAGTTATGATACGGTGAATTGTGGTCATCTCTGTATCAAATATTTAAAAAGCTTTTGGAAATCGCATTTAAAGTAAAGCATTACTTAATAAGTATCAGTAACACGATGTCTTTTACGCTATCTATATCTAGTTCCACTGCAATTTCATTAACCAACTATTCACCAGCTTTAGAATTAAATGGTGAATACGAATGTGGTTTATTATACTTTTCAACGTATAATTCCATACCTAATATAGATAGTGCTAATAACAAATTATATTATGGTGAAAATGAAATCATTGAAATACCAGAAGGATCCTATGAATTAAGCGATATAAGCGATTATTTACAGTTGAATATGAAAGATTGTTCTTTCAAAATGAGTTGTAATAATAATACGTTAAAAACTTCCATCGTGTGTTCTAAAGACATACATTTTGAAAAGAGTCCGTTGCTTGCAAAAGTATTTGGATTTGACAGGAAGATACTCAAAGCAAATATAATAAACGAATCTTCGCATCCTGTCAGCATTCTATCAACAACTGTGCTACGGATCGAATGTGATATCATAAGTGGGTCGTATACCGACGGTAAACCCAGCCATATAATCCACGAATTTCCTCCAAACGTGCCTCCTGGTTATAGAATTATCGAAATACCAAAAAATATTATTTATTTTCCTATTAATCAAACTAGCATTAGCTCAATTACTATCAAAATATTAGATGCTAGTAATAATTTAGTAAATTTACGAGGTGAAGACATACAGTTGTATTTTCATATTAGAAGAAAATGATTGACTTTAATAAAAGCACATCATCAATGGTAAATCACTCCATTTCAAAACGCAACATCAACAAAAGAAGACCTAAAGTAAAGCTAACAAAAGAAAATAAGGAGTTTCTAAAATTAATTGGATTATTAAAATGAGCATTCTGAATATAGCAGATTTTCCTCGCCTTGATAATACCATCGAGAGTATAGAATATCATTCATATAAACCATACGTCAATAGTTTTCGTGAAAATGATGAGATACGAATACCTATTAATCAACAAGATCTATATGTATTACCTTCAGCAAGTACACTATATATTGAAGGAGTCGTGAGTGTTGTTAAACGCGATACAAAAACGCCAGTAAGCAAAGTGCATTTTACTAACAATCCTGCATTATTTTTCTTTCAAGATATTCGATATGAGCTAAATGGAATAGAAATAGATAGAATAAAAAATGCGGGGATTACTTCTACCATGAAATCTTTAATTTCAATGAGTGATAACGAATCAAAGATGTCAAAGTCATGGGGGTGGGACATTAACGGAACCATAAATAACTGGGCAGGAAACTTTTCGGTGTCTATTCCTCTAAATAAAATACTTGGGTTCGCTGAAGACTATAACAAGATCATTATGAACTGCAAACATGAATTAATATTACTTAGGAGTAGCACAAATCTTAATTCTCTGAAATTAGAAGCTGGAGAAATAGTTAACGGAATTGACATTAAACACATTAATTGGCGCGTTCCACATGTAAAAGTATCTGATCGTGAGCGGATTAATTTGCTCAAATATTTAGAAAAAGATCGCTCTATCAACATTGTATTTAGAAATTGGGATCTATATGAATACCCTGCTCTGCCAAAAACTACAAAACATACTTGGGCAATCAAAACAACTTCTCAAATAGAAAAACCACGATACGTGATTGTAGGTTTACAAACAAACCGTATTCGACAAGCTGATAAAGACATGTCACAGTTTGATCATTGTCAATTGCAAAACCTTAGAGTGTTCTTGAACTCATGTTACTTTCCTTATGAAAATCTAAATATCAAGTTTAATGACGATAACTACTCTTTAATATATGAGCGCTACGTTAGATTTCAACAGTCGTATTACGGTCGCCGTCCGGAGCCTTTATTGAGTTACGAAGAATTTAAAACCAAGGCTCCTCTATTCGTGATCGATTGTTCGCGACAAAACGAAACTCTGAAGACAGGACCGATTGATGTACGCATTGACCTTGAAGCTATTACGGAATTTCCAGATAACACAACAGCATTTTGTCTTATACTAAACGATTGTATTGTTGAATACAAGCCTTTAAGTAATACTGTTAAGAAGATATCATGAATCCTGGATGCATGATTGTTGATTTACAGGGATTTAAAGATTCCCAAAATAATTTCATCATGAAAGAGTTTGCACTGGCTACGCGGGATCACACCCAAGTGTTTTTAGTGAAACCACCCTATCCATACTCTCATTTGACAGATGTAGAAAAGAAACACGTTTACTGGATTGAAAAGCAACGGGGTATATTTTGGAGTGAAGGTTATATGAAACACAAAACGTTTTTAGATATTATAAGACCGGTTTTGTCAGGGAAAAATATTCTAGTTAAAGGAGCAGAAAAAGTCAAGTGGATGTACAACATAAGTCTGAATAACTGCAATGTTGTTGATATTGGAGAAAAAGGCTGTCCTAATTTTTTGCGTTTAAACAAACTTTATAGTGATGACAAGAGTACGTATAACTGTGTATTTCATAAAAAGCAGTGTGCTTTAAGAAATGTTGTTTTAATAAAGACATGGTTTATTGATAATAATATGAGTATTTTTAAATTATTTGATGGTGATGACCAGGACATAGCTATAAAAAATAAAGACGATGTCAGTTCTAGCAGTAATGACAATTCTAGCGATAAAGATTATGATTGGGTTGAAAGATGTTGTTGTTAGAATGTATAAGATTTAATTATGTAATATTTAGTTGTAGGTACGTAGGTATTGTCGTTAATATTAATATGTTTTTATTTTTAGTTGTGTAATGATTATTTTGAATTTAATAAATGTAATTTTTTTTAAACTGTTTTTGATTTGTATGTGTACTATTCCCTAACCTACATAAAATAAAACAGAGAGATAGTTTTAACATAGGTATTTATTTTCCCTTTTTAAATAATATACTATTTACAAAACATTAAATTTTTAATTAACTTAATTTGTCATTGTTATGCTTTGACATAATTAATATTAGTTCATTAAAATATTTAATTACTTGTTTCTCTTATAACTACACAAAATAAATGATATAATAAGCTATTTACAAAACATGTTTATTTTTCGATCTTAATTAATAATAACATATTTACAGTACAAATCATATTTATTTTCTATCTTACTTAAAAATATAATATTCTTTATTAAACATCTTACTTATTTATCAATTATACAATTCTTCTGCCAATTTCTTAGATATTTTAGTTACTACATTTTCAGTAAGGTTCATTATTTCGTCTATAGGTTCCACAACCGAATATTGAACACGTATAGTTTCACAATTAGTATCTAACCTTTCATTATAATCGAAAATTTGAATTTTTATTTGACGATATCCTCTTTTTGGCGCTTTGCTAATTACGTATGAGAGAGAGTCTTTATTTTTACGTTTGGTGATTTTTACTGCCTTTTTCCCGCTTCCAACTGATTCAGCGGTGATGCGTTGCTCGTTTCTTTTGCCTCTTTCGAAGAACTCGTCCCAACCAGCCAAAGGATCTTGAGCATGGGGTAACCACATCGGATCAAGTTCTGAAGTCATAATTCTGAAAAAGAAAAAAGCCATTAATAATTTAAGTCAAATTTAATAATTTAGTCAATACAATAGAAACAAAAGAAAACATACTTACACTATATAGATGCTCGCCGAAGATTTATGTGTGGAAAATAAAAAGTATAATAATACTTTTAACTCTTGTAACAAGTGTGCTCTAGAACTGCAAGCGTGTAAATGAATTGATTTTGTAAAATCCTAAGAATACAGACAAGTACATGGCGGCGGTGATAGTATTGTGTTTCACATGAATTTCTGATGTGTTAACATACCAAGATTTAAACAGGAATCAACTTGTTAATAATATGACGCCATACTTGTTTTTATTAGGTGATTGTGAAATATAAACTGACACCTGCACAGAGACAAGAATAAACGTGTTGAAATGGTATAGGTACTAAAAGGAAATTTTAAATAAAAACTTGCATTGATCTTCACATTAAGATATTTAATTCAAATTAATTATAAGTAATTAGTACACAAAATAATTGTAAATATAACAAACTTAAATAGCACACAAAACAATTGGAAACATAACTAACTAATGTAGGTAGATATATTCACATTCTTATGATTGTTATAGTAAAGTTTTATAGATTAAGTATTGAGGTATGTCCCCAAGCAAGTGTACCTACTTTATCTTTAGCAATCAAACGCTTATCATCATTACTAGAAAGCGCAACTTTATTTACACTTCTTGTATATACCTCATGTTTTATAGATTTGAATAAAACATTTACTTTTCGAACAATATCACCTGTATATAAAGTGTTCTCATAGTCTGATTTGTCTAAATCACGCACTACGCAACCTCTTACGCCTTTAGCTTTTTTTATAGTACTGTCCATAGTTTTGACACAGTACAGTTTCGCGCGCAGACCTATAAATTCAGTTACTATTTTTCCTCCCATCTCGTCTTTGAATAATCCTGGCACTTTTTTATTTATAAGGGGCAGATCAAATTTATTTTTAGAGCTAAAATTACTCGTGTCGAAATACTCTAAGAATGAGTCTTTAACATCTTTATAAAAATCTTTGGTTTCTATATGGTATATGAAACTGTCCGTATCAGTGTAACACATATGTAAGCGGTTTTGATAGCGAGGTTGCATGACTGAATAGTGAAAGTCATACATGTGGCTTTTAGATAATTCTAGAACAGTAAATCCTATATATATTGGTTTATCTAGAATAACACGATCAGGTTTTAACTGTATTGCAACTAAATCCTCAGTGAATACAGATGCACTGTGGAAATTAGGATTTGCAATTAGCCTGTTGGCACTCATTTTTTTCTTCGTTATGTTCTGAAGATCATTCCACTCACTTACTAACTTTACATTTACCCGTTTTTCATTATTTTCTAACGTTTTGCCGAAAATACTATTGTTGAGTAGTTTAAAGAAGTCTTGTTCAAACGTTGAATTGGCTTTTTGTCGCAAAGCCGTGTTAAAATCGATGTATTTTTTCAAAAAGGGCCTTTGTCTAAAAATAATCACGCGGTGTATTTTTTTCAAGACAAGCCCATTATTCATACAAGTTTTCAGATGAACATAATGTATGACATAAAAGTATTTGTCGTATAAGTTGGGTACAAGCTTATTATACTTTCCTCCTGGAGGAATGCATTTTTCAGGACAGAATGGGAAATCGTTATGTTTGTGATGCAAATGTGCAGGATAGCTCAAGTCAACTTCAAGTATGAAACCATACTCAGCTTCATTTGGGATGTTTTTTACATTCAATACATCTATTTCAGATTGTTCTAAGAATCTAAAATCAGATATAGGCAATGGCTGACACATGCTAAATCCATACAAATTGTTACAATCAATGTAAGCAATGAAAGTATCTGGTTGTTGCTGATCATAATCATCTAGGTATTGGTTGTTGGCTTTAGCATGTCTGTGAGAACACATGCAAACACCACCTCGGATACCGCTTTGAATCATTCTCAGGATGTCTAAATTATCAATAAGCTCTAACTCCACATCAGTTTTCAAAAGCATTGCGTCAAAAGAGAGACTTGGTGCTGTGACATAAAAAGCAGGGTCTAACTGATAGTGCACTTTACAAGTTTTTCTAAAATTTTCAAAAATATCTGTTAGTAAAAGTACATCAGTCTTTAAGTATAAATCGGTGTATTCACCTAAATTTTGTATGTCAAATGTTGACCATACTACTTGCGCATGTGTGAAATCTTTTTCAGATATATTTTCATTGGTAAGTGAACTATAAAACAGTTCCTTAGGCAGCAGATATTCCTCATCATAACGTTCCCATTTATCCATATACTCATATGGGTAAACCCCTTTACGCATGACTAACATTAATTCATCTTTATTCGAAAAATAACTAGCCATGTGTTTAAATTCATTTTCGTTTATAGTACAAGCTAATTTTTCTAAACTCGCGCCTAAAAATTTGAAAGAGTCTACGAAACGAAGTTGAACAAACTCGTCTTTCGAAACTGGAATGAATTTTGTGAAACATATATAGTTTTCTTTAGTTTTAGGGATAATTTTGATGGGCCCAGGAGCTTCTCCCAATTTTTTTATAAATAAATGACAATCATATCCTGACAAATTATGGAAAAAAATTGGCACAAATTTGGGCACCTGATAATGTAAATTACAGTAGCTGTGTGCCGCGCCACGATATTCTCCCGATATTACATGACAGTGATCTCTGACTTTATCTGAATATAAAAAGTGACCACATATATGACAATGAGTGGCCTTTTCAAAATGTTTTGCATCTTCTTCAGTGAAAACTATCGGAACACTTGTACTTAATATTTTATGAATTTCCGAGATGTCACGATAAATTGACTCAATAAATTTGGTGTCGCAGTCAGGTCCCCGATAAGAAACATAGCGATTATAGCTATCGTCAACAGAACATACAATATGATACCCAAAAGCCGCAGGTACGTGACGTTGTAAAGTAGATGTATTTGTGAAATTAGATTGTTCTTGTTGATTATTATTTTTTTCTAACAAAGATTCGAAATCAGCATAAATAACAAAAGGAATATCTTGTTTGTGGTCGTAGTTTTTAAATTTTAATACAGAACCTTTCTCTGGTAAAATTGTAACAACACCTCCGCATGAATGTTTCTTAAGCTCCGCGGTAGTATTGAAAAAAACTAAACAAGTATCGCAAAAATATAACTTTCCATGATGACTTGTTATTTGGCTTCTAACAAGTCTTGACAAATCTTTGATTAGACAATAGTGTGAAGAAGTATCATTTTCTAAAAATAACAAATGAATAGTTTTATCATCGGCCGTTATATGACTAGATTTATACAGAGGACCCGCTATAGAGCATTTATTTTTCAAACCGTAGATTATAAATTTAATTTTTGGGTTATTCTTTTCAAACCGTTGAATATCAGAAGTAGTAACAGGAAATTGCATTCCGTCTATATTCAAAACAGTTCGAAAATCAGGATAGGAAGAAACTCTCTCAGGATGTTTCTGTGCTGGATAAAGAGCTGCTGTGACGCACCACATGAAACAATAGTTATCGCTATTGTGTATATTTAGACATGCTTTTTTATTTTTTATTTTTTATTTTTTTAGGCAATGCAATAAAGTTTGAGCCGCCCATTGGTTCATATTTATTGATGTTTATTTCCAAATGAGAGTTATTCAAAAAAGTCCACCCACTGTCCTGTCCCATGAACTCTTGTATTTTTTTATTTAAAACACCTATTGTGTTAGAAAAAATTGAATCAAAATCGTAATTGTTGTACAAAACAATGTTTTTGGTTCCAAATGATTTGATTTCTTGATTGTTATTCTTCAACATCAAAAACATTGAGTAAAGTTCGAAGTTAACTTTCAAACAAGTATGCTTTAACAGTGATTCAGTTATAAGCGACTTTATTTTTTGACTAATAGAGTTGAAAAACATTTCTAAAGAGCTTTGTTCGCTATCCTCATGCGCTCTTATTCTATAAGTAGCCACACGAGAGCGGAATGCCGACGTTACAACATCAACACCATCGGAATGTATCACATTGTTGTCATTACATTTGTGTAAATTAGACCGTAGGTGTCCTATCCACGATGTACTCTTAACAGATAATCTACATAATGTGCAATACGGCATTTTGAAAACTATGACGAACTATAACTATAACAAATAAAGAACTTTGACTTTGACGTAAGAATGGTACTTATCTACATAATTAGTAATCTTCAATAAATCTTCTTTAGAACATAAGAATGAGAATCTATCTACCACTTAATAATCATTTATTCACAACATAAACTAAACTACTAAATAAAAGATGGATAATTAAAAAAAACTAATAATTTTCAATTAAAAATAAAATAAAACAAAACCTTATAAATAAAAAATAGCATAAAATGTTATATCTTATTTTACAGGTCTGACTCTGAATACGACAACTCACCAAAAAATCCACTTAAATTTCATTAAAAGTTATTTAAAACAAACAATATATTTATGAGTTAAAATTTAAATTATTTTTAAAAAACCAAAATCAATATGAAAAACTTAAATTATTACATTTATTTGTTTGCTTCTTTATAAAACACAGACTCGCTGTCTTGGAAGCGCGTATGAGCCAATCCTATAAAACGCTGTATAGCGTCCCATTCGGATGTTTCGGGCTCAGTTTGTAGTTTTATATATGTTAACGCCTTCTTATACCGTTCTTCTGGCTTATACGCCAACCAGTCTTCTGTTTTATAGACTTTCAAGTCTATATAAAAATTACCGGTTAGATTGGCTGCACGCCTCACTTGGCCAGAAGAAACGCGAGTGGTGAAGCTGGAGGCAGAAGTGTTTGCTGTGGCTCGTTGTTTTGAGCCGCCAAGTTTCTCCTCCTCTTCTTTTATGATGGCGAAGAGATTTACTTTTCGCTTTTTAAATCTGTAATAAAAACACAAAAACATATATTAGAATTTGAACTTTAGCTATATGAGCTTTGAGGGCTTTTATTTCACACAATCGTTAACTTTAAAATCAGTTACGACTTACGAGTTAAAACTGTGCACTATACTAGACAATTAGCCGAGTACTGACTATCACGATATCGTTATCGAAATAAAAACTTTAAGATGTATGAATGTGATCTCTACTACATGGTACAACGAATAAAATTGTACAAGAGATACCAAAAGAATTGCTAAAATAATCTGTATTTTGAGGCAGCACCCTAAATGATTCGAATATTTGTATGATATAGGTACTTACTGAGGCGAGTCAACAGAGGTAGCAGAGGCGATGCTAACAGCGCTCAGGCTGTCGGCGGCGGGCTTCCTTCTGTTAGTTTTCTTCTTCGGCTTAGGCGTTTCAACACGCACCGGTGAGTTGTCGTATTCAGAGTCAGACCTGTAAAATAAGATATAACATATTGTTTATTCTCAATGGCATAAATGAAAACCCCGATATTGATTTCAGGCGTTTAAACACTGCACTTTTTAGAATCGAATGTGAAGTTAGGATGGGAAGATTAAAAAATACTTGACAAATAACTATACTAAAAATACAGAGGATGCGTTGCTCTACGATAAAACGTAGGCGTTAACACAGTTATTGCAATAACAAGTTGTGTAAAGAACAAAGTTAGGTAGGTACTAAGTTATAGAGCAATAATTTTCAATAAATTATTAAACAATTTAATAATTATATTTTATTAAAAAATGGTGAAAAATAAATAAATAAAATCCACTTACTAACATTTTCAATCAGGAACTAGGAGCACTTGTCACCTTATGTAATATATTAAAATATATGGCATTATGAAGGAAACCCGCGTTTTTATATAATCAAAAATTATAGTGTCAGCATATTTAAAATTCTAACAAATCAACGTTACATTTATCGACTTAAGATCGAATACTTTACCGCATAAACGATGTACATATTACGTTCCGTATTTGAGTGTATGCGGCACTTTGATAAAAGGAAACTGAGGCAAACTGTTCCCATTTTTTATTTAACACAAAAAATACTCATATCTACATTTCAAACAATTTCTGATTCTAAAAATAAATAAGGTTATTCAAGTACCCACTTACGGTATAGGGTATAGGTACAAATATACTTATGACAGTCTATCACATCAGTATTGTCAACTAATAAAATAATTCGTAGAGGTTTTGCAAAAATATTTAGACTCATTTGCAATACGTCACTTATTTAAAACATTTGATGATGTTCTATAGTTCACAAACAAAATATATAAGTTTCATTATGTGATGTGGAAATCATTATGAGGTGCGTTCTGCTACGTGAAACAATTTGGAATTCTGTATTTAAATACATGTAATATAAATAAGTTGGTTAAATAATTAAATCTATCCGTTTACTAATCTAACTATTTACTAATAGAGATGATTTAATTTTGTTATAATTTTTGTATTATCTCATGATGGTTCATTTTATCTCGGTCTCCCCTATGTCGCAGTCAAAGTTAAAACTAAAAATTCTAGTCGATACATGTTTTGTATGGTGTAATAAATTTATTTCAAAAAATACATACCCATTGTGATAACCGACTTTTAACAAGGTAGAGGTAGGTACTCCATATGAACTACTTTATTAAGTGAGTGAAGTTAATTACTAACTTACATTAGGTAACGTATACCTACATCCATACACTCATCGTTACTTTAATTTACATATCTTTTATCTTTTTATTATTGTTTTAACGATCAGTGAGTAGCAAAAAAGAGCAATGATATTTAGCTAATTATATTTCCATAGTGTTACATTTTTAGTATGTATGTAGTTATGTCTTAATTTATATTTTACTACAACATTTAACTTGTCTTCACTGGTACACATAAGCACCATAATTTTGCACATTCCAATTACTAGGAATGTGTCCTCGAGTGTCAATTTGATTTGTAAGCATTACTGCATAATACTGTAGTGAGCGTGTGGTGTCAATTCTGTCGTTTCATTCCAGAACCTAATTTTAGTTTCACGCTCGTTGTTTCCAATACATAAAACAGAAAGAGTTGGAAGATGTTTAAACAGATCTAAATTTAGTTTTAGAGATGTCAAAATTCTTCTATCAGTGATAAATTAGACGCCACTAAATTCATTGTAATTAAATTTACATTAGACACATGCAAAGTGGATTAATTTGATAGGTCTAAAATATATTCCGAGAAGATTTTAGAAAGAGAGATTGAAACTAAAATTAGGTTTAGGAATGAGATGGCAGAATCGACACCAGTGTGTAGATAGGTACAGTCAGACGCAACTGCAAATGTTTGTCTTCTTACTTCACCTATGATTGTTAGATAACAAGAAAAATTAAATGTATTATAATATAGACGCTCAAGTTTTACATAACTTTACATAATTGTTCAAAAGAAGAAGTCAAACATAGGACTTGTTTTTAAAAAGTAAGCAATATAATGAACTTAGCTCTAGATTCATTTAAGTAATTAGAACGAGTTGATAAGAATTTATAAATTAAAAAATACTAGGTAACCATAACCACTGTGCTATAGAAGCCATTAAAATGTTAATGCAATTGATTACCCACGTTACTGCAAGCTAACATATTTTGCAGGTGTGAGTAGTTAGCATTAAACGACGTGCAACCTAAGCAGTTTCGGATCGAGTTACGTTGCTTACCGTGAGAAAGTTTAGTTTGCTAGTTCTGGTCAGTTTAAGTGAACATGGTGTGTGTTTGTGCTAAAACAATGTGTTTTTTTACGATATATGGTGAGTTTTTATCTTTGCTAAAATAATACATTACGTAACTGTTATAATATATAGGTATGTCTGAGGTCTGAACTTTTCTCGTACTTTGTTCAAACGAAATTATTTGCATTTAAATTACTGCAAACTAGGTAAAGCGTAGGTACATTAAAACGATGAAATTATGTGGTGTGTGTACTAACACAACCTATAATTCTTATATAAAAGGGACACTAAACGAAGGAAACAATAGCCATTTAACTTTCACGAGCACCCTTCTGGAGCTCATATGAATCAAGGAATTTGAATTTAAATTTGAATAGAAAGTATACATTCTAACAAGCATTAAAACGTTCTCACTTACAATATATTATTACCTATCATATAATATAACATTTGTATGTTTATTTTTAGTTTTTGAACCAAAAGATCTTAAATATAAAAAGATATAAAAAAGATCCTAAATAAGTTTTATATGAATGAACCTGTAGATATTAATTCATATATGAAAACATCTAAAAGCCATTAATAATTATTTAAAGTATATCCACAATTATGGATTTTACTTTTATAGGCACGAATCTGGTCTATGAATGTAAAACAAGGAAGGACCTTTTCATTTAAATCTATATTATTATCTACATTTATTAAATCATTGTTAATTACTTGTTAACAGATCCAGAAAAAGTATATACATAATCCATTAAAACAATTTAAGAAAGTATTACTTGTGACTTTTTGCGTCAAGGTACGTACTTAGAAAACATACATTTATTTCAATACATAGTACTTTTGTATCATATCGATCAAGGTTATGAGATAAATTGTATGATGACTTTGCCCCTCGATGAGGGAACCTAGTCTCTAGTAAAGCATAATAACTTGCGATTGTGATGAAATAAATACACTTTTGTATCTCCAGGAGGATACGAGCCAACCTGGTCTGAATTAAAACTCATAATTCAGGTATCCTTGTGCTAATCTAGTCTAGAGAAATGATAGTGTAAAGTTGTGAAGATAAATAATTATAGCTTTAGACCCGTGGACCACCATATCGATCAAGGTCATAAATTATATTTTATGATGACTGTATCTCTCGATGAGGGAACCTAGTCTCTAGTAAAGCATAATAACTTGCGATTGTGGAAGACCTGAGCCCAATTGCATAGAATATTATCTATGGGTTTTCGAGCCAAACTGGTCACAGTCAATAGTTAACTATGTATTAAATACACTTTTGTATCTCCAGGAGGATACGAACCAACCTGGTCTGAATTAAAACTCGTAATTCAGGTATCTTTGCGCTAATCTAGTCTAGAGAAATGAAAGTGTAAAATTATAGCTTTCGAAGACCTTTGTAAAAAAGACCTGAGCCATACGTATGATATAGAATGAATTTCTATGGGTTTTTCGATTCAAACTGGTCACGGTCTACAGTTATAACTAATACATATTTTCCGTCTTAAATGATCTATGAAACATTTGAGTCTAAAACGTATTGAACTAAGCTGTATATGTTTTTTGAGTCTCCCTGACCGCAGTTAAAGTTAACAATTATATTATACAAATATGTTTTATGGTTTTATTTATGTATTTTGAGAGAACTAAGCACGAGTCGCTCAACTCAAAACGTAAAAACGGTATGTCCTTTTTATTTATTTGCATTGAACTGAAACGTGTGCACAAACTTATCAACGGATAGGTATGGAATTTGGTAACGTCGATGTGTCGTGTAGTCATTACGCTAATCAGTCGCTAACTTATTAACAGTATAATCACCTATGTTAGTTGGAATTAGCAACGGATGAACAGACTTTACATTATTGGGTATTCTATCCCACCCGTAGTGAGCGCAGCGAACGGAGGTGAGCGAAAGCGAACGAAGGTGGGGTAGAATGCCCAATAATACACTACTCACTAGTGCAAAAATATGACGACCCCAGATTACTCGCTAGCTCGTATTTTAATCAGATGTTGAGTTTTAAACCGCTATCCGCTAATAACGCTACTGGTCTTGAATCATTTTTAAACACTTTCGACACGTCTGTAGAAGCCCTTAGGCAACTGAGCCTTGGTGACTTGTCTGATTTTATTCTGCTGCATCTTGCGCTGCAGAGGTTAGACTCAGAGACGGTTAAGTTATTCGAAATTACATACCGCAAAGATAAACTTCCTACCTACTCAAACCTTATTGAATTTGTAAAGGAACAAAGTAAAGTGTTATCTAGATCAGCTGGGCCTACCATGCTGCCGCAAGCGCAGCACAAGGGTCGCAGTACGCACATACCTACACCTAGCAATAGACAAGGTCAGACCAAGTCGTTTGTAAATACTGACCGGGTGTATGGTACAAGCGATGAAAACAAATGCGTTTTGTGTCATCGTGATAAACATGATCATTTGTACCGCTGTCCTTCTTTTATGAAAATGTCGCCATTAGACAAATACAAATTCATAAAAGCTAATTCGTTTTGCAATAATTGTCTAAGTGTGAAACATAGAACCATAAACTGTACTTCTAAGAACACTTGTTCGCATTGTCAGGCCAGACACCATTCGCTACTCCATTTTAATTCACCCGCCAATATTAAAAATAATTCTATAGTAAAACCCGCACATAATTACTCACCCGCTAACTCGCCCGCTACCGCTACGAACCTTGCGCCCCAGCCGCGTAAGGTCGAATCTTGTATGACCGCGCCCGCTGATGATCCGAACAGTAACACATCGCTGTGTACTGTCTCATATGATCACCATTCGCACACAATATCAACTGCTTTATTGGCAACCGCTAAAGTAAAAGTTTATGATAATTCGAACCGCCCTCACTATCTGAGATGCCTAATCGATCCTGGCTCTCAAAGTGAATATATTTCCGCTGCATGTAGTAAGCGTCTATCGCTTCCTATTTCCACGCAAAGCCGCTATTCTAAAGTTCAAGGAATAGGAGGGGCCACTCAGAAAATTCTGGGAGTGACGTCACTTAAATTCACGTCGCGCTTTGAGGACGGGCATGAGTACCACATCCAGCCCATGGTTGTGGATAGTATTACGTCACAATTACCTGACTCGCGTGTCGACGTCTCCGCTCTGAGTCACATACATAATCTACCTATGGCAGATGATGACTTTTCTGAGCCTGGTCCCATTGACCTCCTCCTTGGAGTGAATATATACTGTCAAATTCTCCTGTTTGATAAAATTAGTGCTGATAATAATTTACCACACGCCTTAGAAACAACTTTAGGTTACATTGTTATGGGAAACGCACCCGTTATTTCCCCGCGCCCCGCTTCGCATACCTTTTGTGCATTTACTAATGACCCGCTACACCAACTTGTAGAAAGGTTTTGGTCCACCGAGGAACCACCTTCACAATGCTTTTTAAGCCCTGATGATCAACGCTGTGAAGAAATATATACTTCGACTACTACGCGAAATAAAGACGGCAGTTATGTAGTACAGCTTCCATTTAAGGATGACCCGCAAACGCTAGGTAACTCGTATATAACCGCGAAGAAAAGGTTTTTATCACTAGAGAAGAAGTTTTTACGATCACCGGACTTACATAAAAAATATAATGAAATAATTTCTGATTACCTAGACAAAGGTATTTTATCGCGCGCTTGTTCGGACGATTGTACTTCGCCTGGCTATTACCTACCGCACCATCCAGTGGTTCGAGACGACAAATGCACGACTAAACTTCGTATTGTTTTGGACGGAAGTGCAACCACTGATTCAGGGCTGTCTCTAAATGATATTTTGTATAAGGGTTGCAACTTACAGGCTGATATATTTAATATTTTGTTAAATGTACGCGTACATCGTGTCGCCTTTTTTGCGGATGTTAAAATGATGTATCTATGTATACATATGCACCCGTCGCACCGCTGTTATCAAAGAATCTTATATCGGTTCTCCCCTGTTGATCCACTCGAAACTTTTCAGTTTGAGCGTGTTACTTTTGGGCTCCGTTCATCGCCAGTATTAGCTCTTCGTACTTTACGGCAACTGGCACATGACGAAAGACAAAAGTGGCCGCTTGCTGCTGACGTCATCGAAAGGGATGTCTATATGGACGACCTTGCATCTTCTGCTTCTTCAGTTGGCGAAGCAGTCAAGACTGCGCAGCAGTTAATTCAGATGTTCAAGGCCGGTGGGTTTGACTTAGTCAAGTGGACTAGCAACTCCCCTGAGCTGCTGGAACACATACCCGTATCGTATAGACAGTCTGAATCTATTTCATTTACTGCCGATGACACCTTTAAGATATTAGGACTGCGCTGGCTCCCCGCAACCGATAATTTTACATTTTTAACTGACGTCCCAGTATCCCCCGCAATCACTAAACGCGCTATCTTATCTGTGACCGCACGGCTGTATGATGTTTTAGGACTCGTCGGGCCCGTTATTCTTTACGCAAAACTGATACTCAGGGAACTCTGGCTTTTGCACATCAAGTGGGATGACGAGCCACCCTGTGATATCATTAATTTATGGCAAAGATATTTATCTGAGCTACCGCTAATTTCGCACCTCAAGTTTCCTCGCCATGTGGGAGTTGAGGAAGATGAGTCGACCATCTCGCTCATCTCATTCTCGGACGCAAGCGAAAAGGCTTACGGCTGTGTTGTTTACCTTCACGTCTCAAGTGGTAACCAGCCACCTAAGGTCTCGCTTTTGTGTTCAAAGTCTCGTGTCGCGTCGGCAAAACCAACAATTACGTTGGCTCGGCTGGAGCTAAACGGCTTAGTGCTTCTCGCTAAGGTGTTACGCGTCGTTCACGATTCGCTATCCGCGCGCTGTCATATCGACAACGTTTTTATATTTTCTGATTCTACAGTCGCCTTATGTTGGGTGAGTTCCTCCCCGCATAAGTTCCATACTTATGTCGCAAATCGTATATCAGACTTTCAGTCTACTTCGCCATCGCAAAATTTATATCACGTCGCAGGGGTTGACAACCCTGCCGACATGGTTTCTCGCGGCCTATTGCCTTCGCAAATTTTAAATAATGAACTGTGGTTTCACGGACCTCCTTGGATGTCCGCCTCGCTGGAAAATTGGCCAGTTAAGATTTTCTCCCCCACTCAGAATCAGCTGCCTGAAGAGAAAACCGTTTCTCATGTTACAGTGGCAAAAGAGGAGAATATCCTTATTACTTTAGCTTCCAAATTCTCATCTTGGCTGAAGTTTCTGAGATCCACAGTTTTCATACTTCGCTTTCTGAACGTAATTCCTCGCAATGACGTAATTTCCGCCGAGGACCTAGAAACGGCTGAGAATAGAGTTATTAAGGCTGTTCAGCAAAGCAATTTCGCTAGTGATATACGAAATATTGAAAAGAACCAAGCTTGTTCTACCGCTTTACGCAAACTATCTCCATTTATTTCCAATGACCTTGTACGAGTCGGAGGGCGACTCTCGTACTCAAGTCTGGAATATGATCACAAACACCCTCTTCTAATGCCTAAAAATGGGCACATCGCTGAATTAATTGTGGACTGGTACCACCGTGAAAATGGTCACGCTGGTCCACAGTTACTTATGTCAATACTGAGACAAAAATATTGGTTTTTATCCGCCAGGCGCTTAGTGCGCAGCCGCATTCATAAATGTATTCGTTGTTTTAGACTTAATCCTAAACCTACGTTTCCCGCTATGTCAGATTTGCCCAGTTGTCGCGTGGAACCTTGCAAGGCTTTTACGCACACTGGCGTCGATTATGCAGGCCCGCTATATATAACACTAACTAGAAAACGCGGTTATAGAAGCCAAAAGGCTTACTTGTGCGTCTTTGTGTGCCTAGTCACCAAAGCGGTACACATAGAACTAGCGTCCGACCTAAGTTCCGCTACCTTCTTGGACGCATTCAAACGCTTCTTATCTAGGCGTGGCCCATGCAATTTTTTATATAGTGACAACGGTACTAACTTTATATCTTCCCAGTCTTATTTGAAGGAGTTGTTTGAGTTTTTAAAATCTGACGAATATTATATCACTTTTAACAACGAACTCGCTAAACAAAATATTATCTGGAAGAGATCGCCGCCCCTAGGAAGCCATTTCGGTGGAATTTGGGAATCCAATATTAAAAGTATCAAGTCACTTCTTTTCCGCGTGATCGGAAAGCAGATCCTCACCTATGAGGAAATGCTTACGGTTCTCAATCAGGTCGAAGCTGTTCTCAACAGCCGACCTCTGTACGTTTTGAGCTCTGACCCTTCAGAGCCAACCGCTTTGACACCGTCGCATTTTTTATGTACTAAACCGCTAAGCTTTTTACCCGCGGCTAATGTGAGTGGAGAACGAGCAAGTCTTTTGTCTCGTCATGCTTTGATGGACTCTCTAGTCCAAACATTCTGGAAGCGATTCAAGAATGAATACCTCCATAATTTGCAAATGCGCGAAAAGTGGAACACCGCTAGTAATCCACTCACAGTAGGCACTATTGTTCTTTTAAATGAAGCAAATGCACCTCCACTGTCTTGGAAAATCGGTAGAATTTCTGAAGTTTTTCCTGGCAAAGATGGTAGAGTGCGTTGTGCGCGAGTGACAACCTGTGATAGCTCTTATATTAGGCCGACCACAAAGTTGTCTCCTCTCCCTATTCAGTAGGGTGACCATATCACTACATTGTTTCATGGATATTTATCCAACCCCGCTATTTTTAGTTTTATTTATTATATTTGTTAGTAAACCGCTTTCGCTCTTTTATTAGTATTATTACTCGCAACCTTTGTTTTGAAGGAATACTTCAAGGAGGGGGAGATGGTGGATATTCATCTAATCATTCATTACTATTCGCTAAATTGCACTTGTAATGGTCTACTTCCTATTCCTATCTCCTTTCCGCATGCACGCACACGTATATAGCCGTCCTACTCTGACGGCCGACTATCTCCGAAATGCACCGAAGTGCATTCGGTTCCGCCCGCTATAACCTCAAAAAAAAAAGATGGAGAAAATCGCTGCAACAACGTATACGCGTGCGGTCGTATATAATTTCTCTTATTGAACTCTTGTCATCTCCTACTGTGTTTACGCTATTTTGTGAACGTGTGAACCATCGTCGCGTCAGGATACGTGAAATATTCATATAGTGCCGTTTTGTGAGCCCCTACTCGTACGACGTGGTGCCGGGTCTGAACTTGACCTAGGCGCGGAGACTATCTACCCAAGGGACTGCGCCAGGAATCACCAGGTACGTGCATGCATCCTTTCCTATAAAGCTGCTGTATTGTAGTCCTGTGATTTATCCACCGGCAGCAGTGTGGTCTCCCTGTCTTTAGAACGTTACAAGTGCTATTGATAATTGTAGTTATATCTGCTACCTAGTCAACTAGTAAGGGCATCTAATTCGCAAAACATACAGTCCACTTTCAACCCTTAAAAACCAACCCTCGTTGGTCGATCATCAAACTCCAAGTGAAACTCCGATTTCACATCCCATTGTGGTGGTGAAGGAGAACTGAACCAGCTATTAATTCCCACCAACGCCACTTTTGTATAGGCAAAATTCCACCTAAGCAGTGCGGGGCCGCCAGGTACAAAATAACTAAGTGTGTATTGAAAGTTCATCCTAGCGCACCGTTTGATACGTCGTTAGATCCGCCGTCCGCTGCGCTGCCCGCACCTGTAAAAAAGAACAGAAAATTATTAATTTTAGACAGTAAAATTAGAGAAAAACAGTTAAAATTACGTTTGCAATTTTCAAAAATTTCCTGCGGCTTCGTTTTTTGACCGATCGTTCCGGGACTGCTTTCTCCGTGCTCGCCTGGACCTCCTGCGTCCATAGGCACCGCTCCCGTCGCGCTAGCTCGCAAAAATTTTCAAAACGCCACTTTTGTATAGGCAAAATTCCACCTAAGCAGTGCGGGGCCGCCAGGTACAAAATAACTAAGTGTGTATTGAAAGTTCATCCTAGCGCGCCGTTTGATACGTCGTTAGATCCGCCGTCCGCTGCGCTGCCCGCACCTGTAAAAAAGAACAGAAAATTATTAATTTTAGACAGTAAAATTAGAGAAAAACAGTTAAAATTACGTTTGCAATTTTCAAAAATTTCCTGCGGCTTCGTTTTTTGACCGATCGTTCCGGGACTGCTTTCTCCGTGCTCGCCTGGACCTCCTGCGTCCATAGGCACCGCTCCCGTCGCGCTAGCTCGCAAAAATTTTCAAAACGCCACTTTTGTATAGGCAAAATTCCACCTAAGCAGTGCGGCCGCCAGGTACAAAATAACTAAGTGTGTATTGAAAGTTCATCCTAGCGCGCCGTTTGATACGTCGTTAGATCCGCCGTCCGCTGCGCTGCCCGCACCTGTAAAAAAGAACAGAAAATTATTAATTTTAGACAGTAAAATTAGAGAAAAACAGTTAAAATTACGTTTGCAATTTTCAAAAATTTCCTGCGGCTTCGTTTTTTGACCGATCGTTCCGGGACTGCTTTCTCCGTGCTCGCCTGGACCTCCTGCGTCCATAGGCACCGCTCCCGTCGCGCTAGCTCGCAAAAATTTTCAAAACGCCACTTTTGTATAGGCAAAATTCCACCTAAGCAGTGCGGCCGCCAGGTACAAAATAACTAAGTGTGTATTGAAAGTTCATCCTAGCGCGCCGTTTGATACGTCGTTAGATCCGCCGTCCGCTGCGCTGCCCGCACCTGTAAAAAAGAACAGAAAATTATTAATTTTAGACAGTAAAATTAGAGAAAAACAGTTAAAATTACGTTTGCAATTTTCAAAAATTTCCTGCGGCTTCGTTTTTTGACCGATCGTTCCGGGACTGCTTTCTCCGTGCTCGCCTGGACCTCCTGCGTCCATAGGCACCGCTCCCGTCGCGCTAGCTCGCAAAAATTTTCAAAACGCCACTTTTGTATAGGCAAAATTCCACCTAAGCAGTGCGGCCGCCAGGTACAAAATAACTAAGTGTGTATTGAAAGTTCATCATTCCGTGTCCGGTCCCCGCACCGCACGGACGTGTTCGCTACAGCCCGCTCCCCAGTCTCCGCCGGCCCCCGCGCTGCGCGGTCGCCGCCATCTTGTGGTGAGTGTCGCTGTACCGCCGTGTCCCAACCGCACTTTTTAGTGCGACCCTGCTCGCTGAGCGTACCGTGTCGCAGTCAATCCTTGTGATCAGACTGCTTCGCGAAGAGCACTAGTAGAGCTGTGTAACGGCTTCACGGCCGGGGCACAGTATTCGCTAGTGTGATCTACTCGTAGAGTGCGAGTCTTAGGCCTTCGGGCCGGACGAGCGTCTCTACGTTGTAGCGTGACGTCTGGACCCTTGGTCCGGTCACACCCAAACCGCACTTTTTAGCGCGACCCAAACCGCCCTTTTTAGGGCGATCCAAACCGCACTTTTCAGTGCGCCCCATCTAGACGTCTGTCTATTTCAAACCGTGGAAAACCGCACTTTTCAGTGCGATCGACTGCGTGCTGTTTATTCAAACGTCTAGGGACTGTTAGAACGTTTCCCTCCCGTCTTCTTGACATCATCGAGGTACTAGTACCGATATGATGTCTTCCGCGGCCTCACCGCAACCAACCCCGGCCCATGATGAGAGGAAGCGGACCACCGAGGCCGCTCTCCGCATCATCCTGCGATCGCAGCCCACCCTCGTGGCTATGATACGCAAATCCGACCCCTCGCTCAACCTCGCGATCTTGCGCGAATTCGCCCCGACTCCCCGCGGACCCCCCGCGCCTTCAGCGCCATCCGCGGCCGCTACGGCCCCGGCGCCCTCCGCCCGCCCCGCGCCCCCCGCACCTTCCGTTCCCCTCGCACCCGCTGTGTCAAGCTGG
Organism: Crocallis elinguaria; assembly: GCA_907269065.1. Lineage (NCBI taxonomy): Eukaryota > Metazoa > Arthropoda > Insecta > Lepidoptera > Geometridae > Crocallis > Crocallis elinguaria. Next base: position 854,800 of record OU026081.1, on the reverse strand, counting down.
CGCGAGGGTTGCGTCACCCCTCCCCGCGACCCCCGCACCCGCTCCCTAAACAGGAGCCGTAACCGCTCCCCCCCGCCTCCGCCTCGCCGCCGGTCGAAGTCGCGTAACCTCTCGAGGTCGCGCTCGCCCGTGCGCTCCCGTTCCCCGATCGCCCCGATCGCCCCGATCGCCTCCATCGCCCCCGTCGAGACCTCCTCTTCGGAGTCCGACATGGAGGTTGATAACTCTGCGCCAAGCGCCCACGTCGACAATGACGGTTTCATAACCGTCCCTGTCAGAGGTAAGAAGCGGACCACGGCCGCTCCCTCTCCTCCCCCGGCAAAAGCGGCATGCCCCGCTATCGCCGATAGCCCCGCTTCGCCTTCCCCGGAGGCGGCCTCCGCCATGGAGACCGCCCCGGCTAGGAAGGAAAAACTCCCACCTCCTCTCTTTATCCAGGATAAAGAGAAATGGACAAACGTGTCTGCCCTCTTGGCATCGCGTAAAATTGCTTTTACGCATGCCCGCTCCACCCAACTGGGCATAAAAGTTCAGGTCCCCACTTCGATGGACCACCGCGCCCTCACGAGGACTCTCCGACAAGAGCACATAGGTTTTCATACCTATGCCCTCGAGGAGGAGAAGGTCCTCCGCGTCGTAATTCGCGGCGTTCCCAAGGAGGTCCATCCGGAGGTCATTTTAAACGACCTCAAATCCCAGGGCTTCCCCATCAGGGAAGTGCACCGCCTATATAGCGGCAAGACCAAAATCCCGTTCGACCTAGTATTGGTCGTATTAGATCGCACCCCCGAGGGTAAGACGATCTTTAATCTTCGACAAGTGGTGAACCTCTCGGGCATCACCGTCGAAACCCCCCACCGTAATGGCTCGCCCAGCCAATGTCACCGTTGCCAGCTCTATGGCCATGCAGCCCGTTTCTGTTTCGCCAGACCTAGGTGCGTCAAGTGCCTAGGTGATCACGGCACTGCTGATTGCGTTCGCACACGCGACAGCCCTGACCCACCCAGTTGCGTTCTCTGTGGCACCCAAGGGCACACCGCGAATTATCGCGGTTGCCCAAAGGCGCCCAGAACTGTAGCTAGGCCTAGCGGACGTCGGCCGCTCCCCCGCTCCCAACCTTCCCACTCGCAGGGCACCGGCTCTAAGCCGCGTTCTACCCCTGCCTCGCAGCCGCAGCATCCTTCCCAGGCGCCGGTAGCGAGTTCTTGTCCTCCCGCGCAAAATGCTTGGAATGAGCCCCCAAGCATTGTCCGAGCCCGGCCCGCTCCCTCGTCCTCTAAACCATCTCGACCCCCAGTGACAGGCTCACCACCCGCTCGCACGCAGGCCCCCACCCGCGCTCCCCGTCACCCCATGCCCGACTTAGACTCCACCGGCCCCGTGGATAACCTCGCGTTGGTCATGGATCTTGCCATGGCCATCGACATGGACGAAGTTGATACGCTCGCGAATAAACTTCGTCTCTCCTCTCTCCCCCAAGACCGTTTCCGTGCTATCTCCGAGCACAGAGACCTCCTTCGTGTCCTCGGACAACAATCCTTCACACGTCCTGGTTACAACCACTATGGGTAGTACACCAAAACGCGAAAAACCCCGCGCCGTAGCGTTAGCATTCTTCAATGCTAACGGCCTCGTCAAACAACGTGATCAGGTTCATATCTTTTTAACGACCCATCAGGTCGATGTGATGCTAGTGCAGGAGACCTTCTTGAAACCGAGTATGCGCGATCCTAGGATCGCAAATTACTGTCTGGTTCGTGATGATAGGACTACCGCCCGCGGGGGCGGTACCCTTATCTATCACAGAAGAGCTCTTCACTGCATCCCTATAGACACTCCTCCCCTGGTCAATCTAGAAGCCTCTTGTTGCCGCCTAGGGATGACCGGTCATCAACCGCTCACCATAGCGTCTTGCTACCAACCCCCCGACAAACCCATACTCAGGAGTGACATCGAGGCACTCCTTTCGCTGGGAGACGCTGTCATTTTGGCAGGCGACTTCAACAGCAAACACGTCACGTGGAATTGCAACACCACCAACCCCAATGGTAGGATCCTTGATGGCCTAGTCGAGTCCTTGGACTTTGACGTCCTAGCCCCCATGACCCCGACAAGATTCCCCTGGAACGATGACCACCGACCAGAAATCTTGGACATAGCACTCCTAAAGGGCGTAACTCTGCGGTTACGTTCGTTAGAAGTGGTACACGAACTTGACTCCGACCATCGCCCCGTCCTAATGCGACTAGGCCCTGACCCGACAGATTCCGCTCCCCCGACTAAGACCATGGTGAACTGGGCGCAGTTAGGGGAAGCCCTAAAAGCGACCAGTTCACCGGACTTGGACAGAATCCCCGATAACATCGAGTCAGTTGACGACATCTCCCTCGCGATCGATGCGCTCAGCAGTCATCTCAACACCGTCGTAGGTGAATCCTCCCGGCAGGTCCCAGCGTTGGAAGACCACCGCTGGGTCCTGCCGGTGGATGCGAGACAGCTGCTGACCGCAAAGAACGCGGCCACTAGGGCTTACGACTCGACACCTACCCCCGACAATAGGAGAGCTTTGCGCGACTTAGAGCGTGCTGTTAAGCAGCGCTTTAGCGACCTCCGCGACCAGAAGTGGGACGATCTGTTGTCGGGACTCACGCCATCCCACCAGGCATACTGGCGGCTGGCGAGAGCCCTGAAAGCAGATACGATCACTTCAATGCCCCCTCTTACTAGAGTCAACCTCCCCCCTGCGTTCGATGACGAGGAAAAAGCCGAATGTCTGGCTGATAGTCTCGGAGCACAGTGCTCACCCACTCTCGATCACGTTGACCCTGCCCACCTACATACGGTGGACAGCGAAGTCGAACGTCGCGCCTCCCTCCCGCCCGCTGACCCTCCCCTGGAGCCTGTCACTGTCTCAGAGGTTGAGTCGATCCTCAAGAACCTCAAGATCCGCAAGGCCCCTGGTGCTGATGGTATCAGTAACAGGGTAGTCAAGCACTTCTCGGTCTCCCTGATTTACCTCCTAGTTAGCATCTTCAATGCTGCTATGAGCAATTGCCATTTCCCCACCGCGTGGAAGTCCGCCGACGTCATCGGCATCCACAAGCCCGGCAAGAAGGCTACAGAGCCCTCTAGCTACCGTCCTATCAGCCTCCTCAGCACTCTGGGGAAGGTTTACGAGCGGCTCCTTGTGAGACGTCTCTGGTCCCATGTCCACGAACATAAACTCCTTCCAGACGAGCAGTTTGGCTTTCGGGCCAAACACTCTTGCGTCCAACAGGTGCACCGCATCACGGAGCACATTCTCGCAGGCTTTAACGCCCCCCGTGTAGCCAAAAGGACACTTGCCGTCTTTTTGGACATAGAGAAAGCTTTCGATAAAGTCTGGCACAACGGTTTGATCTTCAAACTGTACCAACTCGGAGTGCCAGACCGTCTTGTGCGCATCCTACAAGACTTCCTCCGGGAGCGAAGCTTTCGCTACTGCGTACAGGGAGACCGCTCCACTCCTCGCCCCCTCTTAGCCGGAGTCCCTCAGGGCTCCGCGCTCTCGCCCCTTCTATTCTCGCTGTATACCAGCGATATGCCCAAGCCTACCGACTCAGACGTGCATATCGCACTGTTTGCAGACGATACGGCTATCTATTGCTCCGGTTGGCAGCCCCGCATAGCGAAGGCCCACCTCCAGAAGGCGCTCACCGCTCTCGGTGAATGGTTTCGGAAGTGGCGCATTACGGTGAATCCCGAAAAAAGCGCAGCGATGTGCTTTTCCGAGAAACGCCGTAAACTTCGTGGCGTTAAGCCCTTCTCCTTGTTCGGCGAACCCATTCCCTGGGCGCGCACGACAAAGTACCTAGGTGTCATCCTTGACGATCGACTCAACTTCGGGAAACATATCTCTCGTGTTCGCAACAGGGCGGCCTTTATCCTAGGCCGCCTTCATTCTCTGATCTGCAAGCGGAGTAAGATGTCACTTAGAAATAAGCTGACACTCTACAAAACTTGCATCAGACCCGTCATGACGTACGCATCTGTCGCGTTCGCTCATGCCGCATCCTACCGTATCCATAGACTTCAAGTGATTCAGAATCGCTTTATTCGCAAAGCAGTCGGCGCTGAGCCTTATCAGCGCAATTCCGACTTGCACTGCGACTTAGAACTCCCGTCTATCCTTCAGTATATGAAGGACGCCAGCCGTCGTCACTTTGACAAGGCTCCCCATCACCCCAACCCTCTTGTGGTCCAAGCGGCCAACTACGTCTCGACAGTCCCCCCGCTCCGTCGTCGCCGCCCTCGGCATATCTTGGGCGATCCGGACGATTCCATCGCGGCCGTTGTGTCGGCCGCGCTGGGTTCGCCCGTGCTCTCAAACCCTAGCACCAGTTCATATGCTGGTGCAGGTGGACCTTCAGTCTTCGGTATTGGTATTGGGTACCAAATGAGAAGTCATCGTCCTCGCCGGCGAGGACGATTCTTCGTCAGATAGCTTAGTTTGTAGGGACCGAGCTTCACTCCGCCGTCGAGTTTCTTGCCCTTCTTCTCGATGGTGTAGGCTTTGGAACGAGGCAACTAGAGTCATACACACCTCACACACATACACGAAATTCCGCGAGCGCCCACCTCGGGCCCGCGAGAAGTAGCTTTAGCTAGATTAGAGCCTACTTTAAACGGTTGCACTCGTGCGGCCGGGGCTATTCTCTCCCGATCCTCCCTTTCTTACGGCGACGGCCCAAGCCGAGGTCCGTACCGACGTGGTTCGATCCCACGCGGTGCCCTTGCGCTAGTCGCCAAAAACACACTTTTTTCGGGCTGAGCGCCTTCTGCGCTCTCCAACAGTCCGGTGACGCTGTAGAGGTCGCAAGACCAACAGCACGGTCCTTCAAAAAAAAAAAATTGAAAGTTCATCCTAGCGCGCCGTTTGATACGTCGTTAGATCCGCCGTCCGCTGCGCTGCCCGCACCTGTAAAAAAGAACAGAAAATTATTAATTTTAGACAGTAAAATTAGAGAAAAACAGTTAAAATTACGTTTGCAATTTTCAAAAATTTCCTGCGGCTTCGTTTTTTGACCGATCGTTCCGGGACTGCTTTCTCCGTGCTCGCCTGGACCTCCTGCGTCCATAGGCACCGCTCCCGTCGCGCTAGCTCGCAAAAATTTTCAAAACGCCACTTTTGTATAGGCAAAATTCCACCTAAGCAGTGCGGCCGCCAGGTACAAAATAACTAAGTGTGTATTGAAAGTTCATCCTAGCGCGCCGTTTGATACGTCGTTAGATCCGCCGTCCGCTGCGCTGCCCGCACCTGTAAATAAGAACAGAAAATTATTAATTTTAGACAGTAAAATTAGAGAAAAACAGTTAAAATTACGTTTGCAATTTTCAAAAATTTCCTGCGGCTTCGTTTTTTGACCGATCGTTCCGGGACTGCTTTCTCCGTGCTCGCCTGGACCTCCTGCGTCCATAGGCACCGCTCCCGTCGCGCTAGCTCGCAAAAATTTTCAAAACGCCACTTTTGTATAGGCAAAATTCCACCTAAGCAGTGCGGCCGCCAGGTACAAAATAACTAAGTGTGTATTGAAAGTTCATCCTAGCGCGCCGTTTGATACGTCGTTAGATCCGCCGTCCGCTGCGCTGCCCGCACCTGTAAAAAAGAACAGAAAATTATTAATTTTAGACAGTAAAATTAGAGAAAAACAGTTAAAATTACGTTTGCAATTTTCAAAAATTTCCTGCGGCTTCGTTTTTTGACCGATCCTTCCGGGACTGCTTTCTCCGTGCTCGCCTGGACCTCCTGCGTCCATAGGCACCGCTCCCGTCGCGCTAGCTCGCAAAAATTTTCAAAACGCCACTTTTGTATAGGCAAAATTCCACCTAAGCAGTGCGGCCGCCAGGTACAAAATAACTAAGTGTGTATTGAAAGTTCATCCTAGCGCGCCGTTTGATACGTCGTTAGATCCGCCGTCCGCTGCGCTGCCCGCACCTGTAAAAAAGAACAGAAAATTATTAATTTTAGACAGTAAAATTAGAGAAAAACAGTTAAAATTACGTTTGCAATTTTCAAAAATTTCCTGCGGCTTCGTTTTTTGACCGATCGTTCCGGGACTGCTTTCTCCGTGCTCGCCTGGACCTCCTGCGTCCATAGGCACCGCTCCCGTCGCGCTAGCTCGCAAAAATTTTCAAAACGCCACTTTTGTATAGGCAAAATTCCACCTAAGCAGTGCGGCCGCCAGGTACAAAATAACTAAGTGTGTATTGAAAGTTCATCCTAGCGCGCCGTTTGATACGTCGTTAGATCCGCCGTCCGCTGCGCTGCCCGCACCTGTAAAAAAGAACAGAAAATTATTAATTTTAGACAGTAAAATTAGAGAAAAACAGTTAAAATTACGTTTGCAATTTTCAAAAATTTCCTGCGGCTTCGTTTTTTGACCGATCGTTCCGGGACTGCTTTCTCCGTGCTCGCCTGGACCTCCTGCGTCCATAGGCACCGCTCCCGTCGCGCTAGCTCGCAAAAATTTTCAAAACGCCACTTTTGTATAGGCAAAATTCCACCTAAGCAGTGCGGGGCCGCCAGGTACAAAATAACTAAGTGTGTATTGAAAGTTCATCCTAGCGCGCCGTTTGATACGTCGTTAGATCCGCCGTCCGCTGCGCTGCCCGCACCTGTAAAAAAGAACAGAAAATTATTAATTTTAGACAGTAAAATTAGAGAAAAACAGTTAAAATTACGTTTGCAATTTTCAAAAATTTCCTGCGGCTTCGTTTTTTGACCGATCGTTCCGGGACTGCTTTCTCCGTGCTCGCCTGGACCTCCTGCGTCCATAGGCACCGCTCCCGTCGCGCTAGCTCGCAAAAATTTTCAAAACGCCACTTTTGTATAGGCAAAATTCCACCTAAGCAGTGCGGCCGCCAGGTACAAAATAACTAAGTGTGTATTGAAAGTTCATCCTAGCGCGCCGTTTGATACGTCGTTAGATCCGCCGTCCGCTGCGCTGCCCGCACCTGTAAAAAAGAACAGAAAATTATTAATTTTAGACAGTAAAATTAGAGAAAAACAGTTAAAATTACGTTTGCAATTTTCAAAAATTTCCTGCGGCTTCGTTTTTTGACCGATCGTTCCGGGACTGCTTTCTCCGTGCTCGCCTGGACCTCCTGCGTCCATAGGCACCGCTCCCGTCGCGCTAGCTCGCAAAAATTTTCAAAACGCCACTTTTGTATAGGTAGGCAAAATTCCACCTAAGCAGTGCGGCCGCCAGGTACAAAATAACTAAGTGTGTATTGAAAGTTCATCCTAGCGCGCCGTTTGATACGTCGTTAGATCCGCCGTCCGCTGCGCTGCCCGCACCTGTAAAAAAGAACAGAAAATTATTAATTTTAGACAGTAAAATTAGAGAAAAACAGTTAAAATTACGTTTGCAATTTTCAAAAATTTCCTGCGGCTTCGTTTTTTGACCGATCGTTCCGGGACCAGTGTTGCCAACTCAGTGGATTTTCCACTAGATCTGGTGGTTTAGGCTTACCGTTTAGTGGGCAAATTTTGGTTTTAGTGGCTAGTGGATTTTTCTAGTGGCTTAGGTTGTTTCAGTTAGTGGTAAGGTACCCCATTTAACCACTAAAATGAATTAAATATAGGAAAGTACTTGACCGTTTACATTACAAAACAAGTGTATATTTTTTGATGTGTAGGCAGCACAGAACTGAGGTGGTGGTTTTCAGGGATTCTCCGAGAACATTTTTTCAATTTCTTGAATAATTTTGATGAGGGACTTTATTCGTCTGAATACTGCCGTGCGTCAAGGTTGGTTTGAATTGAAAAGGTGTGTTTGTGATTATTTCCTATGCATTAGCGATTATTTATCAGAAACCGAATGAAATTATATCTGCTATCTTGTATTCTCACAGTCCGTACTAGTTTAAAAACGCGAGGGGAGATGCTGCAATAACTACGTATTATTATTACCAAATATCGTAGTACAAAAATAAGGGAATAAAGAAATTTATTATTCAAAAAATTGTAGAAGCCTATTCTTCCGAAGATGATTGTCTTAATGTCTGACTAATGTCTATGAGGATTTATTTTTTGTTAACAAAAATAAACTATAATTTTGTAGTATAAATTACAGCCGATAATTGATGTTATATTTCCAAATAATATTTTAAAGCATGTCTGCCTGGCATAATATGTTATTGGTTTGAGGGATCGCCAAATTTAGTGGTTTTTGGTGGATTACGACACCACAATTAGTGGGTTCGTTAAAATAAAGTTGGCAACACTGTCCGGGACTGCTTTCTCCGTGCTCGCCTGGACCTCCTGCGTCCATAGGCACCGCTCCCGTCGCGCTAGCTCGCAAAAATTTTCAAAACGCCACTTTTGTATAGGTAGGCAAAATTCCACCTAAGCAGTGCGGCCGCCAGGTACAAAATAACTAAGTGTGTATTGAAAGTTCATCCTAGCGCGCCGTTTGATACGTCGTTAGATCCGCCGTCCGCTGCGCTGCCCGCACCTGTAAAAAAGAACAGAAAATTATTAATTTTAGACAGTAAAATTAGAGAAAAACAGTTAAAATTACGTTTGCAATTTTCAAAAATTTCCTGCGGCTTCGTTTTTTGACCGATCGTTCCGGGACTGCTTTCTCCGTGCTCGCCTGGACCTCCTGCGTCCATAGGCACCGCTCCCGTCGCGCTAGCTCGCAAAAATTTTCAAAACGCCACTTTTGTATAGGTAGGCAAAATTCCACGTAAGCAGTGCGGCCGCCAGGTACAAAATAACTAAGTGTGTATTGAAAGTTCATCCTAGCGCGCCGTTTGATACGTCGTTAGATCCGCCGTCCGCTGCGCTGCCCGCACCTGTAAAAAAGAACAGAAAATTATTAATTTTAGACAGTAAAATTAGAGAAAAACAGTTAAAATTACGTTTGCAATTTTCAAAAATTTCCTGCGGCTTCGTTTTTTGACCGATCGTTCCGGGACTGCTTTCTCCGTGCTCGCCTGGACCTCCTGCGTCCATAGGCACCGCTCCCGTCGCGCTAGCTCGCAAAAATTTTCAAAACGCCACTTTTGTATAGGCAAAATTCCACCTAAGCAGTGCGGCCGCCAGGTACAAAATAACTAAGTGTGTATTGAAAGTTCATCCTAGCGCGCCGTTTGATACGTCGTTAGATCCGCCGTCCGCTGCGCTGCCCGCACCTGTAAAAAAGAACAGAAAATTATTAATTTTAGACAGTAAAATTAGAGAAAAACAGTTAAAATTACGTTTGCAATTTTCAAAAATTTCCTGCGGCTTCGTTTTTTGACCGATCGTTCCGGGACTGCTTTCTCCGTGCTCGCCTGGACCTCCTGCGTCCATAGGCACCGCTCCCGTCGCGCTAGCTCGCAAAAATTTTCAAAACGCCACTTTTGTATAGGCAAAATTCCACCTAAGCAGTGCGGCCGCCAGGTACAAAATAACTAAGTGTGTATTGAAAGTTCATCCTAGTGCGCCGTTTGATACGTCGTTAGATCCGCCGTCCGCTGCGCTGCCCGCACCTGTAAAAAAGAACAGAAAATTATTAATTTTAGACAGTAAAATTAGAGAAAAACAGTTAAAATTACGTTTGCAATTTTCAAAAATTTCCTGCGGCTTCGTTTTTTGACCGATCGGTCCGGGACTGCTTTCTCCGTGCTCGCCTGGACCTCCTGCGTCCATAGGCACCGCTCCCGTCGCGCTAGCTCGCAAAAATTTTCAAAACGCCACTTTTGTATAGGCAAAATTCCACCTAAGCAGTGCGGCCGCCAGGTACAAAATAACTAAGTGTGTATTGAAAGTTCATCCTAGCGCGCCGTTTGATACGTCGTTAGATCCGCCGTCCGCTGCGCTGCCCGCACCTGTAAAAAAGAACAGAAAATTATTAATTTTAGACAGTAAAATTAGAGAAAAACAGTTAAAATTACGTTTGCAATTTTCAAAAATTTCCTGCGGCTTCGTTTTTTGACCGATCGTTCCGGGACTGCTTTCTCCGTGCTCGCCTGGACCTCCTGCGTCCATAGGCACCGCTCCCGTCGCGCTAGCTCGCAAAAATTTTCAAAACGCCACTTTTGTATAGGCAAAATTCCACCTAAGCAGTGCGGCCGCCAGGTACAAAATAACTAAGTGTGTATTGAAAGTTCATCCTAGCGCGCCGTTTGATACGTCGTTAGATCCGCCGTCCGCTGCGCTGCCCGCACCTGTAAAAAAGAACAGAAAATTATTAATTTTAGACAGTAAAATTAGAGAAAAACAGTTAAAATTACGTTTGCAATTTTCAAAAATTTCCTGCGGCTTCGTTTTTTGACCGATAGTTCCGGGACTGCTTTCTCCGTGCTCGCCTGGACCTCCTGCGTCCATAGGCACCGCTCCCGTCGCGCTAGCTCGCAAAAATTTTCAAAACGCCACTTTTGTATAGGCAAAATTCCACCTAAGCAGTGCGGCCGCCAGGTACAAAATAACTAAGTGTGTATTGAAAGTTCATCCTAGCGCGCCGTTTGATACGTCGTTAGATCCGCCGTCCGCTGCGCTGCCCGCACCTGTAAAAAAGAACAGAAAATTATTAATTTTAGACAGTAAAATTAGAGAAAAACAGTTAAAATTACGTTTGCAATTTTCAAAAATTTCCTGCGGCTTCGTTTTTTGACCGATCGTTCCGGGACTGCTTTCTCCGTGCTCGCCTGGACCTCCTGCGTCCATAGGCACCGCTCCCGTCGCGCTAGCTCGCAAAAATTTTCAAAACGCCACTTTTGTATAGGCAAAATTCCACCTAAGCAGTGCGGCCGCCAGGTACAAAATAACTAAGTGTGTATTGAAAGTTCATCCTAGCGCGCCGTTTGATACGTCGTTAGATCCGCCGTCCGCTGCGCTGCCCGCACCTGTAAAAAAGAACAGAAAATTATTAATTTTAGACAGTAAAATTAGAGAAAAACAGTTAAAATTACGTTTGCAATTTTCAAAAATTTCCTGCGGCTTCGTTTTTTGACCGATCGTTCCGGGACTGCTTTCTCCGTGCTCGCCTGGACCTCCTGCGTCCATAGGCACCGCTCCCGTCGCGCTAGCTCGCAAAAATTTTCAAAACGCCACTTTTGTATAGGTAGGCAAAATTCCACCTAAGCAGTGCGGCCGCCAGGTACAAAATAACTAAGTGTGTATTGAAAGTTCATCCTAGCGCGCCGTTTGATACGTCGTTAGATCCGCCGTCCGCTGCGCTGCCCGCACCTGTAAAAAAGAACAGAAAATTATTAATTTTAGACAGTAAAATTAGAGAAAAACTTTTTTTCGGGGGTAGGCAAGAAAAGTGTAAACATCTAATACAAAGAGCTCTTCACTTTAAATTAAGTTTAAATTAGATTTCTATAGAGTTTTGGATATTATTCTAAGTAGTTAATCAGTGGTTAAGCTATTGTTTTATACTTAACTATTTAGATCACCTTAAATGCAATATATGTTGTAGTGCACCTACCTGTTGGCATATAACCCCTTTTGTGCTACAATCCTTACTTATAGACATCAATATGTCTAATGTGCAAGAAGTCCTGGATACACAGAGGCAGATTGAGAACACACTATTTGCAAGAATGGATGGATTTGAGAAGCAATTGAAGGCCACCACACTGGATGACCAGCCTAGCTTAGACAAGTTGAATCGTGAGTTTAGTGATTTCAAAAAGTCTGTGTGGTCCATTTTATCACTTCTCCGGTCACTAATCACTTCACTAACACTTAGAGTGGACGATTTGGATTGTCAGAGCCGGCGAAATGCTCTACTTTTTAGTGGTGTTAAAGAATGTGACGGAGAGGACTGCTCGGCATTGATTCTTAATATCATAAATTCTAACATGAGCCTCACAAGTATTGGAGCTAGCTCCTTCTTGATATGTCATCGCTTGGGATCTAAAAATGACAAGAAAAATCGACCCATACTTGTTCGTTTTAATGATATTCTAAGCCGAGATTTAGTCTGGAGAGAGAAAAAGAGGCTAAAATCAAGCGCCACGGTAGTCAGCGAGTTCCTCATTAAAGCCCGACAAGAGCTATTTATCACTGCACGTAAGCACTTCGGCATAACTCGATGCTGGACAAGAGACGGACAGGTTATTGTCAAATTGCCGAATAGCGACATTAAACGCATCCGTACATCGCAGGAGCTAGACGCGCTCACATGTAAATTTCCATCTGAAATTGCCACTAACAAGCTGTCCGGTGGCTCCCTCAAGCCAACTACAAGCTCGCAGCCTGCAGAAGGCTCCTCGTCGACTCTGGCCTCCGTTCCCGAGCCTCCTGTAACCCGCAAGATAGCCGCGGCCAAGGGAAAGCCTAAAAAGTGAAACTTGTGTGGATTCATAGTCGACTTTGGACTTTGCACATCAATTTGTATCCGTGTACGGACTATCTATAGTCTTGTTAAGTATACCCTATATTTTAAGATTATTTTTTCTTTCTTGTAATTTTCTAAGTTACTATTGATAATTATTTTATTTGATGGTATGGTATGTGGATTTTGTGGATAATGACGTGTGACATTTGCGACGATGACAGTGAGAGTTTGACATTGATATACCAGGGTAAATTAATGTTTTTTTTTTTTTTTTTCTAGTTTTAGCTCCGTAAAGTTGTGTATTGAGTCAATGTCAATTTAAATTTTTTTTGTTAGCTACTGTTATTCAATGTCTTTTTTTCACATCATCGATTCGTGGTGTCCGGGCATGATTCACATGAACTAGCTGCTACTCAATCAGCCACAGAGTAAATTCAATAGCTCAAGTAGATATTAGGATCTGTGACTTTAGATGATAAACAGGGAATTGTTTATTTTTTGTTCTTTTATTTTTTGTTTCTCATTATCTTCAATTACAATCATAATTTGTGTTTTTTAATCACTAGTGTTATTTCTCTGTGCTATTTAGGAATAATTAATTAACACTTTTGATGTTTACTTGGTTATATTGTAATAATGGCTGTAGTTAAAATGTAGTTATATATCCACATCATATCATAATTGTCTCTTTTTAACAATTCTCGGTAATAATAATTATAATGTAATTTAATCCATTAGGAATTGTAGCTGTGTATAATTTCATTTTATATTCTTAGTTTTTTGCCAATCAGGTGTGCTATAGTAATATTTAATTTAGTTAAATAATTTCGTATCTTATTACATATATATTTTCTTATAAATATATATATATATATATTATTTTTCTTTTTTCTTTTTTATATAAGTACATTTATAAATATATATTATAGTATTATATTTTTATTATTTTATAGACTTACATAAGCTTATTGCCGGTTATTTAGTATAGGTACCTTATATAATGTCTTCGAGTGATGAATCATTTCAATCTGCTGAAGCAGAAAGTTCGTTTATGAGTGCTGAGGAAAGTGTGCCCACGCTTAGTTCCTTACTCATTGATGCTTTTTCTCCTCATCCAAAAAACTTTAATGCATGTCATATCAATGCTCAAAGCATTCCCGCGCATTATGGTGAGTTCCTGGATACATTCTCGTCTGATCTTATACATGCGGTTTTAATTTCTGAGACTTGGCTTAAGCCTTCACTGCCTTCTTTTTCGTTTCCAATTCGAAATTCCGTGGTCATTCGCAATGATCGTGTTGGGAAGGGTGGCGGTGGTGTCGCCATCTATCTGAAGAGTCACATCCGATATAAGATTGTTCTTACGTCTCCTTCGGACTACAGCTCCTCTCCTGAATATCTGTTTATAGAAGTTGATATTGGTACTAAGTTTCTTCTAGGAGTAGTGTACTGTCCGCCAAACATTGATTATTTTTCTAAATTGGAAGGTGTATTGGATGATCTACTTTTTGACTATAATAAGGTTCTGATAATGGGTGATTTTAATACGTGCTTAATAAAACAAGACCCCCGTTCTCGCAAACTTAAATCCTTAGTAGAATCTTCCAACTTACACTTTCTAGAATTATCAGCCACTCATCACTCTCACTCTAGTGATTCTTTGCTTGATCTAATTATTACCTCTGACTTCGATCTAGTTTCCACTCACGGCCAGATGGATGCTCCCGGATTTTCCCACCATGATTTAATTTTTGCTTCCCTTAAAATTAGAACACCAAAAGCTAAACCTGTAATATTAAACCAACGAAATTTTGCCCGCATGAATTTGGAAAATTTAGATAGGGATGCCTCCGAGGTAAACTGGATGGCTGTGGAAAATTTATCGTCTATTGACGATAAGATCGGACTTTTAAAGTCCTGCATTCTGGACCTTTTTAATCGGCACGCACCTCTGCGTGCGGTTAAAATGAAACATAGACCGTCTCCATGGATGAACGATCTCATACGTAGAGCTATATCTAGGAGAAACCGAGCTTTTCGCATTTACAAACGTGACCGTACTGTGGACAATTGGGACAACTACAAAAAACTGAGAAACCGGTGTAATAAGTTATGTCGCAACGCCAAACGGCACTACATATCTGAGCAAATTGAGCTTTCTAGTCCATCTGGGATTTGGAATTTCTTGAGGTCCATTGGCGTTGGCAAACCCAAAGCGTTTGACACTAAAATCCCAATTGACATTAATCTTCTCAACTCTCATTTTACCTCCAATATATCGCTTGACCCTTCTAATAAACAAGTAGCGCTTAAGGAGCTGGTAAGTAAATCTTGCCCAGTTTCTGTATGTTTCGACTTCTCCCCGGTTAGCCAAGACTATATACATAAAATTATAATGAGTCTCAAATCCAAGGCCACAGGCTGCGACGACATTGGTCGTATCATGATAATGTACATTCTCAAACACATCCTTCCTACTCTTACGCACATTATCAACTTTTCTTTATCTACAGGCAATTACCCCGATCTATGGCGCAAAGCACATGTCGTACCCCTTCCTAAAATCTCTAACGCTCTTCTTCCTAACCAATTTCGTCCCATCTCCATTCTCCCATTTCTTTCTAAAGTGATTGAGTCAGTAGTCCATAGGCAGCTTACCGACTATCTCGATAGTAACGGTCTATTCAACCCTCTTCAGTCGGGTTTCAGGGCGGGGCATAGTACCACAACTGCATTGCTGAAGGTCACCGAGGATATAAGAGTTGGAATGGAGGAATCCAAAGTAACTATTCTTGTCCTCGTTGATTTCAGCAATGCCTTTAACGCAGTTGATCACGATTTGCTCTTAGCCATACTACGTCATCTTAATCTTTCTCCATTATCCATAAACTGGTTTTCTTCCTACTTGAGCGGACGCAGGCAAGCTATTCGAGTCGGTCAGAGTTTTTCAGACTGGAGTGACTTAGAGGCTGGCGTCCCTCAAGGCGGGATACTATCTCCATTACTTTTTTCCCTTTTCATTAATATTCTCTCGTCTTATCTTCTCTGTCATCATCATTTTTATGCTGATGATCTTCAGTTGTATAAGCATACCCATACTGAGGACTTAGATGATGCAATTGATTCCGTTAATAAAGATCTTCGGCAACTCCAACACTGGTCCGAGCGTTTTGGCATTCAAGTCAATCCCAACAAGTGTCAAGCCATTATCATTGGAAGTGTAGGGCAGCTACGCAAAGTGGATTCTGTAAAACTAACTTCTTTGATTTATAACAACTCTGTGATCCCATTTTCATCCACAGTCAAGGACCTAGGTGTGTTAATCGATTGCAATCTAAATTGGCGACCACAAATCAATGAAGTATGTCGTAAATTTTATGCCTCCCTTCACTCAATCATCCGTTTTAAAAAATTCCTTCCTATCAAAACTAAAATCTCCATGGTCCATACGCTTCTTTTACCAATTATAGATTACGCTGATATATGCTACCTCGACATCTCCGGAGAACTTCTAAACAAACTGGATCGGTTACTCAATAATTGCATACGTTTCGTTTATTGTCTTCGTAAGTTCGATCATATCTCGGAGTATCGGTCTGAGTTAAAGTGGCTTCGAATTCGTGAAAGGAGAAATGCTAGAATTCTCTACCTTCTGTACTCAATATTGAATGATCCTAAATACCCTGTTTATTTAAAGGACACTGTCACTTACAACAGTGATTGCCATGACCGTAGTATAAGATCTCTAAACCATCTGCGCCTTTGTACACCTAAACATTCCACTTCCTTCCAAGGCAACTCTTTTGGAGTTGTTGCAGTAGGCTTGTGGAATCGTCTTCCTCCGAACATTAGGAGTGCTCCCTCTAAAGATATCTTTAAGAAGCTTGTACGTGAACACTACTTAAAGACATAATGGTTTTTATATCAAGGAGCATTTTTATAATCTATCTATTTATCCTCTTTACCCCTCGATGATATAGGTACCTACCTAATTAAAATATTTATGTTAGTGTTTTGTATATGTATTCGTATATATATATATATATATATATATATATATATATATGTATATATTTATATTATAGTATATTATATGTTATAGTATATATATTATAGCATAGTATGTATATTATTATATGTGTATTATTATTGTTTCTTTGTTTATCGTAAATGAACCACTATGTTATCTGTTTTGTTCTATTTAGTTTTAATATAATAAGTATCTCACATTGTTTAGATGCACGCCCACATCCTTCTTTTCTTCTACTTTGTGTGGATGACTGGTAGAAAATACTAATAGTATTAAGTCCTCCTTTTGTACATTTCTTTTGTGCAATAAAGTATTAAATAAAATAAATAAAAACAGTTAAAATTACGTTTGCAATTTTCAAAAATTTCCTGCGGCTTCGTTTTTTGACCGATCGTTCCGGGACTGCTTTCTCCGTGCTCGCCTGGACCTCCTGCGTCCATAGGCACCGCTCCCGTCGCGCTAGCTCGCAAAAATTTTCAAAACGCCACTTTTGTATAGGCAAAATTCCACCTA
This sequence comes from Crocallis elinguaria, assembly GCA_907269065.1. Lineage (NCBI taxonomy): Eukaryota > Metazoa > Arthropoda > Insecta > Lepidoptera > Geometridae > Crocallis > Crocallis elinguaria. The sequence goes on along the minus strand of OU026081.1, from coordinate 837,943 downwards.
AGCAGTGCGGGGCCGCCAGGTACAAAATAACTAAGTGTGTATTGAAAGTTCATCCTAGCGCGCCGTTTGATACGTCGTTAGATCCGCCGTCCGCTGCGCTGCCCGCACCTGTAAAAAAGAACAGAAAATTATTAATTTTAGACAGTAAAATTAGAGAAAAACAGTTAAAATTACGTTTGCAATTTTCAAAAATTTCCTGCGGCTTCGTTTTTTGACCGATCGTTCCGGGACTGCTTTCTCCGTGCTCGCCTGGACCTCCTGCGTCCATAGGCACCGCTCCCGTCGCGCTAGCTCGCAAAAATTTTCAAAACGCCACTTTTGTATAGGCAAAATTCCACCTAAGCAGTGCGGGGCCGCCAGGTACAAAATAACTAAGTGTGTATTGAAAGTTCATCCTAGCGCGCCGTTTGATACGTCGTTAGATCCGCCGTCCGCTGCGCTGCCCGCACCTGTAAAAAAGAACAGAAAATTATTAATTTTAGACAGTAAAATTAGAGAAAAACAGTTAAAATTACGTTTGCAATTTTCAAAAATTTCCTGCGGCTTCGTTTTTTGACCGATCGTTCCGGGACTGCTTTCTCCGTGCTCGCCTGGACCTCCTGCGTCCATAGGCACCGCTCCCGTCGCGCTAGCTCGCAAAAATTTTCAAAACGCCACTTTTGTATAGGCAAAATTCCACCTAAGCAGTGCGGGGCCGCCAGGTACAAAATAACTAAGTGTGTATTGAAAGTTCATCCTAGCGCGCCGTTTGATACGTCGTTAGATCCGCCGTCCGCTGCGCTGCCCGCACCTGTAAAAAAGAACAGAAAATTATTAATTTTAGACAGTAAAATTAGAGAAAAACAGTTAAAATTACGTTTGCAATTTTCAAAAATTTCCTGCGGCTTCGTTTTTTGACCGATCGTTCCGGGACTGCTTTCTCCGTGCTCGCCTGGACCTCCTGCGTCCATAGGCACCGCTCCCGTCGCGCTAGCTCGCAAAAATTTTCAAAACGCCACTTTTGTATAGGCAAAATTCCACCTAAGCAGTGCGGCCGCCAGGTACAAAATAACTAAGTGTGTATTGAAAGTTCATCCTAGCGCGCCGTTTGATACGTCGTTAGATCCGCCGTCCGCTGCGCTGCCCGCACCTGTAAAAAAGAACAGAAAATTATTAATTTTAGACAGTAAAATTAGAGAAAAACAGTTAAAATTACGTTTGCAATTTTCAAAAATTTCCTGCGGCTTCGTTTTTTGACCGATCGTTCCGGGACTGCTTTCTCCGTGCTCGCCTGGACCTCCTGCGTCCATAGGCACCGCTCCCGTCGCGCTAGCTCGCAAAAATTTTCAAAACGCCACTTTTGTATAGGCAAAATTCCACCTAAGCAGTGCGGCCGCCAGGTACAAAATAACTAAGTGTGTATTGAAAGTTCATCCTAGCGCGCCGTTTGATACGTCGTTAGATCCGCCGTCCGCTGCGCTGCCCGCACCTGTAAAAAAGAACAGAAAATTATTAATTTTAGACAGTAAAATTAGAGAAAAACAGTTAAAATTACGTTTGCAATTTTCAAAAATTTCCTGCGGCTTCGTTTTTTGACCGATCGTTCCGGGACTGCTTTCTCCGTGCTCGCCTGGACCTCCTGCGTCCATAGGCACCGCTCCCGTCGCGCTAGCTCGCAAAAATTTTCAAAACGCCACTTTTGTATAGGCAAAATTCCACCTAAGCAGTGCGGCCGCCAGGTACAAAATAACTAAGTGTGTATTGAAAGTTCATCCTAGTGCGCCGTTTGATACGTCGTTAGATCCGCCGTCCGCTGCGCTGCCCGCACCTGTAAAAAAAAAAAAAAAGGAACAGAAAATTATTAATTTTAGACAGTAAAATTAGAGAAAAACAGTTAAAATTACGTTTGCAATTTTCAAAAATTTCCTGCGGCTTCGTTTTTTGACCGATCGTTCCCGGACTGCTTTCTCCGTGCTCGCCTGGACCTCCTGCGTCCATAGGCACCGCTCCCGTCGCGCTAGCTCGCAAAAATTTTCAAAACGCCACTTTTGTATAGGCAAAATTCCACCTAAGCAGTGCGGCCGCCAGGTACAAAATAACTAAGTGTGTATTGAAAGTTCATCCTAGCGCGCCGTTTGATACGTCGTTAGATCCGCCGTCCGCTGCGCTGCCCGCACCTGTAAAAAAGAACAGAAAATTATTAATTTTAGACAGTAAAATTAGAGAAAAACAGTTAAAATTACGTTTGCAATTTTCAAAAATTTCCTGCGGCTTCGTTTTTTGACCGATCGTTCCGGGACTGCTTTCTCCGTGCTCGCCTGGACCTCCTGCGTCCATAGGCACCGCTCCCGTCGCGCTAGCTCGCAAAAATTTTCAAAACGCCACTTTTGTATAGGCAAAATTCCACCTAAGCAGTGCGGCCGCCAGGTACAAAATAACTAAGTGTGTATTGAAAGTTCATCCTAGCGCGCCGTTTGATACGTCGTTAGATCCGCCGTCCGCTGCGCTGCCCGCACCTGTAAAAAAGAACAGAAAATTATTAATTTTACACAGTAAAATTAGAGAAAAACAGTTAAAATTACGTTTGCAATTTTCAAAAATTTCCTGCGGCTTCGTTTTTTGACCGATCGTTCCGGGACTGCTTTCTCCGTGCTCGCCTGGACCTCCTGCGTCCATAGGCACCGCTCCCGTCGCGCTAGCTCGCAAAAATTTTCAAAACGCCACTTTTGTATAGGCAAAATTCCACCTAAGCAGTGCGGCCGCCAGGTACAAAATAACTAAGTGTGTATTGAAAGTTCATCCTAGCGCGCCGTTTGATACGTCGTTAGATCCGCCGTCCGCTGCGCTGCCCGCACCTGTAAAAAAGAACAGAAAATTATTAATTTTAGACAGTAAAATTAGAGAAAAACAGTTAAAATTACGTTTGCAATTTTCAAAAATTTCCTGCGGCTTCGTTTTTTGACCGATCGTTCCGGGACTGCTTTCTCCGTGCTCGCCTGGACCTCCTGCGTCCATAGGCACCGCTCCCGTCGCGCTAGCTCGCAAAAATTTTCAAAACGCCACTTTTGTATAGGCAAAATTCCACCTAAGCAGTGCGGCCGCCAGGTACAAAATAACTAAGTGTGTATTGAAAGTTCATCCTAGCGCGCCGTTTGATACGTCGTTAGATCCGCCGTCCGCTGCGCTGCCCGCACCTGTAAAAAAGAACAGAAAATTATTAATTTTAGACAGTAAAATTAGAGAAAAACAGTTAAAATTACGTTTGCAATTTTCAAAAATTTCCTGCGGCTTCGTTTTTTGACCGATCGTTCCGGGACTGCTTTCTCCGTGCTCGCCTGGACCTCCTGCGTCCATAGGATTGAACTGTAATTCAGTATGTCTATGAATCTCTTTGCCTTCCTCTCTTCTAAACTATATCGCAGTAGCTCTAGTTAACTATAATGTCTACTACGCACTATCACAAGTCTAACGTGATGTAGTCGCTCTCCTTTAGACGCACTAGTTTACTTACCATGAAGACGCTTTCAATTCGTGATCCACGAAAAGGGCGCAAAGTACACCCCTTCGGAGATCACGAACCCGGTATCAATGCAGGCACAGTACGTCTTCGGGTAAATGATGACGTATTCGCCCGCATATTGTATGTGCCGCTCCACGCTTACTCCATGTTGCTCCAGCATCACTGGCGGGATCATCACAATGTCACAGGGCAACCAAATGTCTTTCTTTTGTACCGCAGTAGGGCACAACGTTTCTACAACGGTGCGAAATTGGTCTGCCTGATCAGCTGAGACAGAATACCTGCGGTCAGAACAAATATTCCCGTAACATATATGGACAGATATACACGCACTTTAAAGCACGCGGGTAACATAATTATATTGTATTTCACAAACATTCGTTAGGTAGGTACTGTACAAATTGTACCCATGGTCCAAAAAAACGTCGACAAAATTATAAAGTAAAATTTTCAAAATTCGAAAATTACAAGTTTTCTTTGGTTTTACTTTTTAACAGGAGCTGCGGTATCGCCAAAGAAGTGTACCTTAAAATTTCGGTATGACGTCATACCGTTATTCAACGATACCTTCGGGTTTACAGCGCACAGAAGATTAGGATTAAACCCAATGGATTACAGTGTGTAATCTATATTAGAAGCAAGGGCCTAGGTCACTAGGCATAGAATTGTTGAAACGCTGAAGAAAATACTTCATGAGGAATGGGCCAAAATAACTGCGGAAGCGCGGAAAATCTTTGAAAATTTTTACAATTTATTTTCTGTATCAGAGCTACGGGTGGTTATTTCAAAGAATTTGTAATCATTGCTACGAAATAGTTAAATTTTTTGTATGCCTGACAATTTATAACAAATAAATAATAACCGAAAATTACTGACAAAACTGTCAACCTATTTTTGGACCACCTGTAATATTATCCATTAAAATTACTTCTGTAAGATTCCGTGAATTGCATTTTACAAAAAATGATTTTCTTAATTATAAAGCGTAACTGAGACTAGCATTTTATCGATGATTCTTTATTATATTTACTTATCTCTCAATTCTTACAGTCCTTACCAAATTTTAGGTGCTCCCTGGTGTAGGTACTCAATCCAGGGAACCATTGTTGGATCCATATGCCAGCAACTGGTTGCAAACAGCATGCCGTAATGCAGAGTCGTCGATGATACTCCCAGCGTCGGCCCCACATAACTTAGCAGGTTCGATGAGCTCATGCCGAGACGCTAATGACAAAGTTGATAATATTAAACACTAACCGTGTTACTATAAAACCCATGTTTAGGCACCTGTTTAGATAGACAATGTCTAAAGATAAACGTCTAAAATGGAAATATCATAACAGAATGGAGTTAGACAAAACTCAGACCTTACTTAAATCAATATATGTGGTTGTTCATATTTAAACACGCGATCGACTAAGGCATGTTTAGGGATTAGACGCTGCTTAACACGTGTTTAGATTGTGTTTAACTTTGTTGTGGTATAAGACCTTATTACTGTTAAACAAGGCAAAGGTGACGTGGCGGGACGGAAATTAGACAGAAGGAAAATAGGCTTACCTTGAGATTCCAGAAATGACAGGCGGAGGAGTCCGAGCGGTGGTCTTCGAAACCACAGTTTTGATCAGACGAGTCCACGGATGCGGTGTGGATGCACGCGTGATCATTTCCGGACATCACGACTTCCCAGTACTTTTTTTCCACATCTTCTGGGGTAGGCTCAGATGTGGTGGGGAAATACGTTTTTTGTACTTTGTTAGCCAACTGGAATGTTATATACGCGATTATTATATACCTACCCTATTACTTATTCTGTGGTATTACACAGCTCAGATGTTGTCACAATTTAACAGTATTGCATACTTTTACGGTTTGTATTCTATTGCTTGTTTGCATTTACAGGTGATTTACAGGGGATACAGCAATAATAATTTGAATGGAGTGGACTATGATTACCTAGGTCATTATATTCACGGGTGCTCGAAGGACACTAAAGTGTTGCCTATGACCACCTAGGTGATCATAGTGTAATAGACAAGTTTTACGAATGAAGATATGTATATGCAGCCTGTATCGATCCTTCAGGCTCAGAGAGTTGATCCTCGAAATGTTGTACATCGTCATAAAGTTGAATTCATTACAAATAAATGAAATTGAAGTGTCTATCTGTAATATCAAAATAACAGGTTTTTACTAAATGGATATGAAAGTATATACGGTACCTACAACAAAACAACCATTTTTAAAAAAAAATTCTGTCTGTTTGTTCCGGGTAATCTCCGAAACGTTTGGGCCGATTTTGACGAGACTTTCACTGGCAGATAGCTGATGTTATAAGGAGTAACTTGGGCTACTTTTATTTTGGCAAAAGAATTAAAAACATAACACATGAAATCGAATATCTCCGCGCAGGTGAAACCGTGGGCAGCAGCTAATTGTATTATGTAATAATATGTACCTTTTTGAAAGCGGCCGCATTGCATGTGCGGCCGGGCGTGACGCACTCCTCGGCCCAGTGTTGCCAACTCAGTGGATTTTCCACTAGATCTGGTGGTTTAGGCTTACCGTTTAGTGGGCAAATTTTGGTTTTAGTGGCTAGTGGATTTTTCTAGTGGCTTAGGTTGTTTCAGTTAGTGGTAAGGTACCCCATTTAACCACTAAAATGAATTAAATATAGGAAAGTACTTGACCGTTTACATTACAAAACAAGTGTATATTTTTTGATGTGTAGGCAGCACAGAACTGAGGTGGTGGTTTTCAGGGATTCTCCGAGAACAGTTTTTCAATTTCTTGAATAATTTTGATGAGGGACTTTATTCGTCTGAATACTGCCGTGCGTCAAGGTTGGTTTGAATTGAAAAGGTGTGTTTGTGATTATTTCCTATGCATTAGCGATTATTTATCAGAAACCGAATGAAATTATATCTGCTATCTTGTATTCTCACAGTCCGTACTAGTTTAAAAACGCGAGGGGAGATGCTGCAATAACTACGTATTATTATTACCAAATATCGTAGTACAAAAATAAGGGAATAAAGAAATTTATTATTCAAAAAATTGAAGAAGCCTATTCTTCCGAAGATGATTGTCTTAATGTCTGACTAATGTCTATGAGGATTTATTTTTTGTTAACAAAAATAAACTATAATTTTGTAGTATAAATTACAGCCGATAATTGATGTTATATTTCCAAATAATATTTTAAAGCATGTCTGCCTGGCATAATATGTTATTGGTTTGAGGGATCGCCAAATTTAGTGGTTTTTGGTGGATTACGACACCACAATTAGTGGGTTCGTTAAAATAAAGTTGGCAACACTGAAAATAACTAAGTGTGTATTGAAAGTTCATCCTAGCGCGCCGTTTGATACGTCGTTAGATCCGCCGTCCGCTGCGCTGCCCGCACCTGTAAAAAAGAACAGAAAATTATTAATTTTAGACAGTAAAATTAGAGAAAAACAGTTAAAATTACGTTTGCAATTTTCAAAAATTTCCTGCGGCTTCGTTTTTTGACCGATCGTTCCGGGACTGCTTTCTCCGTGCTCGCCTGGACCTCCTGCGTCCATAGGCACCGCTCCCGTCGCGCTAGCTCGCAAAAATTTTCAAAACGCCACTTTTGTATAGGTAGGCAAAATTCCACGTAAGCAGTGCGGCCGCCAGGTACAAAATAACTAAGTGTGTATTGAAAGTTCATCCTAGCGCGCCGTTTGATACGTCGTTAGATCCGCCGTCCGCTGCGCTGCCCGCACCTGTAAAAAAGAACAGAAAATTATTAATTTTAGACAGTAAAATTAGAGAAAAACAGTTAAAATTACGTTTGCAATTTTCAAAAATTTCCTGCGGCTTCGTTTTTTGACCGATCGTTCCGGGACTGCTTTCTCCGTGCTCGCCTGGACCTCCTGCGTCCATAGGCACCGCTCCCGTCGCGCTAGCTCGCAAAAATTTTCAAAACGCCACTTTTGTATAGGCAAAATTCCACCTAAGCAGTGCGGCCGCCAGGTACAAAATAACTAAGTGTGTATTGAAAGTTCATCCTAGCGCGCCGTTTGATACGTCGTTAGATCCGCCGTCCGCTGCGCTGCCCGCACCTGTAAAAAAGAACAGAAAATTATTAATTTTAGACAGTAAAATTAGAGAAAAACAGTTAAAATTACGTTTGCAATTTTCAAAAATTTCCTGCGGCTTCGTTTTTTGACCGATCGTTCCGGGACTGCTTTCTCCGTGCTCGCCTGGACCTCCTGCGTCCATAGGATTGAACTGTAATTCAGTATGTCTATGAATCTCTTTGCCTTCCTCTCTTCTAAACTATATCGCAGTAGCTCTAGTTAACTATAATGTCTACTACGCACTATCACAAGTCTAACGTGATGTAGTCGCTCTCCTTTAGACGCACTAGTTTACTTACCATGAAGACGCTTTCAATTTTCGTGATCCACGAAAAGGGCGCAAAGTACACCCCTTCGGAGATCACGAACCCGGTATCAATGCAGGCACAGTACGTCTTCGGGTAAATGATGACGTATTCGCCCGCATATTGTATGTGCCGCTCCACGTTTACTCCATGTTGCTCCAGCATCACTGGCGGGATCATCACAATGTCACAGGGCAACCAAATGTCTTTCTTTTGTACCGCAGTAGGGCACAACGTTTCTACAACGGTGCGAAATTGGTCTGCCTGATCAGCTGAGACAGAATACCTGCGGTCAGAACAAATATTCCCGTAACATATATGGACAGATATACACGCACTTTAAAGCACGCGGGTAACATAATTATATTGTATTTCACAAACATTCGTTAGGTAGGTACTGTACAAATTGTACCCATGGTCCAAAAAAACGTCGACAAAATTATAAAGTAAAATTTTCAAAATTCGAAAATTACAAGTTTTCTTTGGTTTTACTTTTTAACAGGAGCTGCGGTATCGCCAAAGAAGTGTACCTTAAAATTTCGGTATGACGTCATACCGTTATTCAACGATACCTTCGTGTTTACAGCGCACAGAAGATTAGGATTAAACCCAATGGATTACAGTGTGTAATCTATATTAGAAGCAAGGGCCTAGGTCACTAGGCATAGAATTGTTGAAACGCTGAAGAAAATACTTCATGAGGAATGGGCCAAAATAACTGCGGAAGCGCGGAAAATCTTTGAAAATTTTTACAATTTATTTTCTGTATCAGAGCTACGGGTGGTTATTTCAAAGAATTTGTAATCATTGCTACGAAATAGTTAAATTTTTTGTATGCCTGACAATTTATAACAAATAAATAATAACCGAAAATTACTGACAAAACTGTCAACCTATTTTTGGACCACCTGTAATATTATCCATTAAAATTACTTCTGTAAGATTCCGTGAATTGCATTTTACAAAAAATGATTTTCTTAATTATAAAGCGTAACTGAGACTAGCATTTTATCGATGATTCTTTATTATATTTACTTATCTCTCAATTCTTACAGTCCTTACCAAATTTTAGGTGCTCCCTGGTGTAGGTACTCAATCCAGGGAACCATTGTTGGATCCATATGCCAGCAACTGGTTGCAAACAGCATGCCGTAATGCAGAGTCGTCGATGATACTCCCAGCGTCGGCCCCACATAACTTAGCAGGTTCGATGAGCTCATGCCGAGACGCTAATGACAAAGTTGATAATATTAAACACTAACCGTGTTACTATAAAACCCATGTTTAGGCACCTGTTTAGATAGACAATGTCTAAAGATAAACGTCTAAAATGGAAATATCATAACAGAATGGAGTTAGACAAAACTCAGACCTTACTTAAATCAATATATGTGGTTGTTCATATTTAAACACGCGATCGACTAAGGCATGTTTAGGGATTAGACGCTGCTTAACACGTGTTTAGATTGTGTTTAACTTTGTTGTGGTATAAGACCTTATTACTGTTAAACAAGGCAAAGGTGACGTGGCGGGACGGAAATTAGACAGAAGGAAAATAGGCTTACCTTGAGATTCCAGAAATGACAGGCGGAGGAGTCCGAGCGGTGGTCTTCGAAACCACAGTTTTGATCAGACGAGTCCACGGATGCGGTGTGGATGCACGCGTGATCATTTCCGGACATCACGACTTCCCAGTACTTTTTTTCCACATCTTCTGGGGTAGGCTCAGATGTGGTGGGGAAATACGTTTTTTGTACTTTGTTAGCCAACTGGAATGTTATATACGCGATTATTATATACCTACCCTATTACTTATTCTGTGGTATTACACAGCTCAGATGTTGTCACAATTTAACAGTATTGCATACTTTTACGGTTTGTATTCTATTGCTTGTTTGCATTTACAGGTGATTTACAGGGGATACAGCAATAATAATTTGAATGGAGTGGACTATGATTACCTAGGTCATTATATTCACGGGTGCTCGAAGGACACTAAAGTGTTGCCTATGACCACCTAGGTGATCATAGTGTAATAGACAAGTTTTACGAATGAAGATATGTATATGCAGCCTGTATCGATCCTTCAGGCTCAGAGAGTTGATCCTCGAAATGTTGTACATCGTCATAAAGTTGAATTCATTACAAATAAATGAAATTGAAGTGTCTATCTGTAATATCAAAATAACAGGTTTTTACTAAATGGATATGAAAGTATATACGGTACCTACAACAAAACAACCATTTTTAAAAAAAAATTCTGTCTGTTTGTTCCGGGTAATCTCCGAAACGTTTGGGCCGATTTTGACGAGACTTTCACTGGCAGATAGCTGATGTTATAAGGAGTAACTTGGGCTACTTTTATTTTGGCAAAAGAATTAAAAACATAACACATGAAATCGAATATCTCCGCGCAGGTGAAACCGTGGGCAGCAGCTAATTGTATTATGTAATAATATGTACCTTTTTGAAAGCGGCCGCATTGCATGTGCGGCCGGGCGTGACGCACTCCTCGGCCCAGTGTTGCCAACTCAGTGGATTTTCCACTAGATCTGGTGGTTTAGGCTTACCGTTTAGTGGGCAAATTTTGGTTTTAGTGGCTAGTGGATTTTTCTAGTGGCTTAGGTTGTTTCAGTTAGTGGTAAGGTACCCCATTTAACCACTAAAATGAATTAAATATAGGAAAGTACTTGACCGTTTACATTACAAAACAAGTGTATATTTTTTGATGTGTAGGCAGCACAGAACTGAGGTGGTGGTTTTCAGGGATTCTCCGAGAACATTTTTTCAATTTCTTGAATAATTTTGATGAGGGACTTTATTCGTCTGAATACTGCCGTGCGTCAAGGTTGGTTTGAATTGAAAAGGTGTGTTTGTGATTATTTCCTATGCATTAGCGATTATTTATCAGAAACCGAATGAAATTATATCTGCTATCTTGTATTCTCACAGTCCGTACTAGTTTAAAAACGCGAGGGGAGATGCTGCAATAACTACGTATTATTATTACCAAATATCGTAGTACAAAAATAAGGGAATAAAGAAATTTATTATTCAAAAAATTGTAGAAGCCTATTCTTCCGAAGATGATTGTCTTAATGTCTGACTAATGTCTATGAGGATTTATTTTTTGTTAACAAAAATAAACTATAATTTTGTAGTATAAATTACAGCCGATAATTGATGTTATATTTCCAAATAATATTTTAAAGCATGTCTGCCTGGCATAATATGTTATTGGTTTGAGGGATCGCCAAATTTAGTGGTTTTTGGTGGATTACGACACCACAATTAGTGGGTTCGTTAAAATAAAGTTGGCAACACTGCCTCGGCCTCCGCGCAGACCTTCTCAATGTGCGAGTCTGGACTGTCATCATCGGCCAGCGGCAAGCCCTCAATCATGCGTTTCTGCCGCCACAGCGGTTTCTCAGCGCGAAACACAAAATTATTAAAATAGAGAGAGTTAAAAATTAGAGAAAAACAGTTAAAATTACGTTTGCAATTTTCAAAAATTTCCTGCGGCTTCGTTTTTTGACCGATCGTTCCGGGACTGCTTTCTCCGTGCTCGCCTGGACCTCCTGCGTCCATAGGCACCGCTCCCGTCGCGCTAGCTCGCAAAAAAAATTTTCAAAACGCCACTTTTGTATAGGCAAAATTCCACCTAAGCAGTGCGGCCGCCAGGTACAAAATAACTAAGTGTGTATTGAAAGTTCATCCTAGTGCGCCGTTTGATACGTCGTTAGATCCGCCGTCCGCTGCGCTGCCCGCACCTGTAAAAAAGAACAGAAAATTATTAATTTTAGACAGTAAAATTAGAGAAAAACAGTTAAAATTACGTTTGCAATTTTCAAAAATTTCCTGCGGCTTCGTTTTTTGATCGATCGTTCCGGGACTGCTTTCTCCGTGCTCGCCTGGACCTCCTGCGTCCATAGGCACCGCTCCCGTCGCGCTAGCTCGCAAAAATTTTCAAAACGCCACTTTTGTATAGGCAAAATTCCACCTAAGCAGTGCGGCCGCCAGGTACAAAATAACTAAGTGTGTATTGAAAGTTCATCCTAGCGCGCCGTTTGATACGTCGTTAGATCCGCCGTCCGCTGCGCTGCCCGCACCTGTAAAAAAGAACAGAAAATTATTAATTTTAGACAGTAAAATTAGAGAAAAACAGTTAAAATTACGTTTGCAATTTTCAAAAATTTCCTGCGGCTTCGTTTTTTGACCGATCGTTCCGGGACTGCTTTCTCCGTGCTCGCCTGGACCTCCTGCGTCCATAGGCACCGCTCCCGTCGCGCTAGCTCGCAAAAATTTTCAAAACGCCACTTTTGTATAGGCAAAATTCCACCTAAGCAGTGCGGCCGCCAGGTACAAAATAACTAAGTGTGTATTGAAAGTTCATCCTAGCGCGCCGTTTGATACGTCGTTAGATCCGCCGTCCGCTGCGCTGCCCGCACCTGTAAAAAAGAACAGAAAATTATTAATTTTAGACAGTAAAATTAGAGAAAAACAGTTAAAATTACGTTTGCAATTTTCAAAAATTTCCTGCGGCTTCGTTTTTTGACCGATCGTTCCGGGACTGCTTTCTCCGTGCTCGCCTGGACCTCCTGCGTCCATAGGCACCGCTCCCGTCGCGCTAGCTCGCAAAAATTTTCAAAACGCCACTTTTGTATAGGCAAAATTCCACCTAAGCAGTGCGGCCGCCACGTACAAAATAACTAAGTGTGTATTGAAAGTTCATCCTAGCGCGCCGTTTGATACGTCGTTAGATCCGCCGTCCGCTGCGCTGCCCGCACCTGTAAAAAAGAACAGAAAATTATTAATTTTAGACAGTAAAATTAGAGAAAAACAGTTAAAATTACGTTTGCAATTTTCAAAAATTTCCTGCGGCTTCGTTTTTTGACCGATCGTTCCGGGACTGCTTTCTCCGTGCTCGCCTGGACCTCCTGCGTCCATAGGCACCGCTCCCGTCGCGCTAGCTCGCAAAAATTTTCAAAACGCCACTTTTGTATAGGCAAAATTCCACCTAAGCAGTGCGGCCGCCAGGTACAAAATAACTAAGTGTGTATTGAAAGTTCATCCTAGCGCGCCGTTTGATACGTCGTTAGATCCGCCGTCCGCTGCGCTGCCCGCACCTGTAAAAAAGAACAGAAAATTATTAATTTTAGACAGTAAAATTAGAGAAAAACAGTTAAAATTACGTTTGCAATTTTCAAAAATTTCCTGCGGCTTCGTTTTTTGACCGATCGTTCCGGGACTGCTTTCTCCGTGCTCGCCTGGACCTCCTGCGTCCATAGGCACCGCTCCCGTCGCGCTAGCTCGCAAAAATTTTCAAAACGCCACTTTTGTATAGGCAAAATTCCACCTAAGCAGTGCGGCCGCCAGGTACAAAATAACTAAGTGTGTATTGAAAGTTCATCCTAGCGCGCCGTTTGATACGTCGTTAGATCCGCCGTCCGCTGCGCTGCCCGCACCTGTAAAAAAGAACAGAAAATTATTAATTTTAGACAGTAAAATTAGAGAAAAACAGTTAAAATTACGTTTGCAATTTTCAAAAATTTCCTGCGGCTTCGTTTTTTGACCGATCGTTCCGGGACTGCTTTCTCCGTGCTCGCCTGGACCTCCTGCGTCCATAGGCACCGCTCCCGTCGCGCTAGCTCGCAAAAATTTTCAAAACGCCACTTTTGTATAGGCAAAATTCCACCTAAGCAGTGCGGCCGCCAGGTACAAAATAACTAAGTGTGTATTGAAAGTTCATCCTAGCGCGCCGTTTGATACGTCGTTAGATCCGCCGTCCGCTGCGCTGCCCGCACCTGTAAAAAAGAACAGAAAATTATTAATTTTAGACAGTAAAATTAGAGAAAAACAGTTAAAATTACGTTTGCAATTTTCAAAAATTTCCTGCGGCTTCGTTTTTTGACCGATCGTTCCGGGACTGCTTTCTCCGTGCTCGCCTGGACCTCCTGCGTCCATAGGCACCGCTCCCGTCGCGCTAGCTCGCAAAAATTTTCAAAACGCCACTTTTGTATAGGCAAAATTCCACCTAAGCAGTGCGGCCGCCAGGTACAAAATAACTAAGTGTGTATTGAAAGTTCATCCTAGCGCGCCGTTTGATACGTCGTTAGATCCGCCGTCCGCTGCGCTGCCCGCACCTGTAAAAAAGAACAGAAAATTATTAATTTTAGACAGTAAAATTAGAGAAAAACAGTTAAAATTACGTTTGCAATTTTCAAAAATTTCCTGCGGCTTCGTTTTTTGACCGATCGTTCCGGGACTGCTTTCTCCGTGCTCGCCTGGACCTCCTGCGTCCATAGGCACCGCTCCCGTCGCGCTAGCTCGCAAAAATTTTCAAAACGCCACTTTTGTATAGGCAAAATTCCACCTAAGCAGTGCGGCCGCCAGGTACAAAATAACTAAGTGTGTATTGAAAGTTCATCCTAGCGCGCCGTTTGATACGTCGTTAGATCCGCCGTCCGCTGCGCTGCCCGCACCTGTAAAAAAGAACAGAAAATTATTAATTTTAGACAGTAAAATTAGAGAAAAACAGTTAAAATTACGTTTGCAATTTTCAAAAATTTCCTGCGGCTTCGTTTTTTGACCGATCGTTCCGGGACTGCTTTCTCCGTGCTCGCCTGGACCTCCTGCGTCCATAGGCACCGCTCCCGTCGCGCTAGCTCGCAAAAATTTTCAAAACGCCACTTTTGTATAGGCAAAATTCCACCTAAGCAGTGCGGCCGCCAGGTACAAAATAACTAAGTGTGTATTGAAAGTTCATCCTAGCGCGCCGTTTGATACGTCGTTAGATCCGCCGTCCGCTGCGCTGCCCGCACCTGTAAAAAAGAACAGAAAATTATTAATTTTAGACAGTAAAATTAGAGAAAAACAGTTAAAATTACGTTTGCAATTTTCAAAAATTTCCTGCGGCTTCGTTTTTTGACCGATCGTTCCGGGACTGCTTTCTCCGTGCTCGCCTGGACCTCCTGCGTCCATAGGCACCGCTCCCGTCGCGCTAGCTCGCAAAAATTTTCAAAACGCCACTTTTGTATAGGCAAAATTCCACCTAAGCAGTGCGGGGCCGCCAGGTACAAAATAACTAAGTGTGTATTGAAAGTTCATCCTAGCGCGCCGTTTGATACGTCGTTAGATCCGCCGTCCGCTGCGCTGCCCGCACCTGTAAAAAAGAACAGAAAATTATTAATTTTAGACAGTAAAATTAGAGAAAAACAGTTAAAATTACGTTTGCAATTTTCAAAAATTTCCTGCGGCTTCGTTTTTTGACCGATCGTTCCGGGACTGCTTTCTCCGTGCTCGCCTGGACCTCCTGCGTCCATAGGCACCGCTCCCGTCGCGCTAGCTCGCAAAAATTTTCAAAACGCCACTTTTGTATAGGCAAAATTCCACCTAAGCAGTGCGGGGCCGCCAGGTACAAAATAACTAAGTGTGTATTGAAAGTTCATCCTAGCGCGCCGTTTGATACGTCGTTAGATCCGCCGTCCGCTGCGCTGCCCGCACCTGTAAAAAAGAACAGAAAATTATTAATTTTAGACAGTAAAATTAGAGAAAAACAGTTAAAATTACGTTTGCAATTTTCAAAAATTTCCTGCGGCTTCGTTTTTTGACCGATCGTTCCGGGACTGCTTTCTCCGTGCTCGCCTGGACCTCCTGCGTCCATAGGCACCGCTCCCGTCGCGCTAGCTCGCAAAAATTTTCAAAACGCCACTTTTGTATAGGCAAAATTCCACCTAAGCAGTGCGGGGCCGCCAGGTACAAAATAACTAAGTGTGTATTGAAAGTTCATCCTAGCGCGCCGTTTGATACGTCGTTAGATCCGCCGTCCGCTGCGCTGCCCGCACCTGTAAAAAAGAACAGAAAATTATTAATTTTAGACAGTAAAATTAGAGAAAAACAGTTAAAATTACGTTTGCAATTTTCAAAAATTTCCTGCGGCTTCGTTTTTTGACCGATCGTTCCGGGACTGCTTTCTCCGTGCTCGCCTGGACCTCCTGCGTCCATAGGCACCGCTCCCGTCGCGCTAGCTCGCAAAAATTTTCAAAACGCCACTTTTGTATAGGCAAAATTCCACCTAAGCAGTGCGGCCGCCAGGTACAAAATAACTAAGTGTGTATTGAAAGTTCATCCTAGCGCGCCGTTTGATACGTCGTTAGATCCGCCGTCCGCTGCGCTGCCCGCACCTGTAAAAAAGAACAGAAAATTATTAATTTTAGACAGTAAAATTAGAGAAAAACAGTTAAAATTACGTTTGCAATTTTCAAAAATTTCCTGCGGCTTCGTTTTTTGACCGATCGTTCCGGGACTGCTTTCTCCGTGCTCGCCTGGACCTCCTGCGTCCATAGGCACCGCTCCCGTCGCGCTAGCTCGCAAAAATTTTCAAAACGCCACTTTTGTATAGGCAAAATTCCACCTAAGCAGTGCGGCCGCCAGGTACAAAATAACTAAGTGTGTATTGAAAGTTCATCCTAGCGCGCCGTTTGATACGTCGTTAGATCCGCCGTCCGCTGCGCTGCCCGCACCTGTAAAAAAGAACAGAAAATTATTAATTTTAGACAGTAAAATTAGAGAAAAACAGTTAAAATTACGTTTGCAATTTTCAAAAATTTCCTGCGGCTTCGTTTTTTGACCGATCGTTCCGGGACTGCTTTCTCCGTGCTCGCCTGGACCTCCTGCGTCCATAGGCACCGCTCCCGTCGCGCTAGCTCGCAAAAATTTTCAAAACGCCACTTTTGTATAGGCAAAATTCCACCTAAGCAGTGCGGCCGCCAGGTACAAAATAACTAAGTGTGTATTGAAAGTTCATCCTAGCGCGCCGTTTGATACGTCGTTAGATCCGCCGTCCGCTGCGCTGCCCGCACCTGTAAAAAAGAACAGAAAATTATTAATTTTAGACAGTAAAATTAGAGAAAAACAGTTAAAATTACGTTTGCAATTTTCAAAAATTTCCTGCGGCTTCGTTTTTTGACCGATCGTTCCGGGACTGCTTTCTCCGTGCTCGCCTGGACCTCCTGCGTCCATAGGCACCGCTCCCGTCGCGCTAGCTCGCAAAAATTTTCAAAACGCCACTTTTGTATAGGCAAAATTCCACCTAAGCAGTGCGGCCGCCAGGTACAAAATAACTAAGTGTGTATTGAAAGTTCATCCTAGCGCGCCGTTTGATACGTCGTTAGATCCGCCGTCCGCTGCGCTGCCCGCACCTGTAAAAAAGAACAGAAAATTATTAATTTTAGACAGTAAAATTAGAGAAAAACAGTTAAAATTACGTTTGCAATTTTCAAAAATTTCCTGCGGCTTCGTTTTTTGACCGATCGTTCCGGGACTGCTTTCTCCGTGCTCGCCTGGACCTCCTGCGTCCATAGGCACCGCTCCCGTCGCGCTAGCTCGCAAAAATTTTCAAAACGCCACTTTTGTATAGGCAAAATTCCACCTAAGCAGTGCGGCCGCCAGGTACAAAATAACTAAGTGTGTATTGAAAGTTCATCCTAGCGCGCCGTTTGATACGTCGTTAGATCCGCCGTCCGCTGCGCTGCCCGCACCTGTAAAAAAGAACAGAAAATTATTAATTTTAGACAGTAAAATTAGAGAAAAACAGTTAAAATTACGTTTGCAATTTTCAAAAATTTCCTGCGGCTTCGTTTTTTGACCGATCGTTCCGGGACTGCTTTCTCCGTGCTCGCCTGGACCTCCTGCGTCCATAGGCACCGCTCCCGTCGCGCTAGCTCGCAAAAATTTTCAAAACGCCACTTTTGTATAGGCAAAATTCCACCTAAGCAGTGCGGCCGCCAGGTACAAAATAACTAAGTGTGTATTGAAAGTTCATCCTAGCGCGCCGTTTGATACGTCGTTAGATCCGCCGTCCGCTGCGCTGCCCGCACCTGTAAAAAAGAACAGAAAATTATTAATTTTAGACAGTAAAATTAGAGAAAAACAGTTAAAATTACGTTTGCAATTTTCAAAAATTTCCTGCGGCTTCGTTTTTTGACCGATCGTTCCGGGACTGCTTTCTCCGTGCTCGCCTGGACCTCCTGCGTCCATAGGCACCGCTCCCGTCGCGCTAGCTCGCAAAAATTTTCAAAACGCCACTTTTGTATAGGCAAAATTCCACCTAAGCAGTGCGGCCGCCAGGTACAAAATAACTAAGTGTGTATTGAAAGTTCATCCTAGCGCGCCGTTTGATACGTCGTTAGATCCGCCGTCCGCTGCGCTGCCCGCACCTGTAAAAAAGAACAGAAAATTATTAATTTTAGACAGTAAAATTAGAGAAAAACAGTTAAAATTACGTTTGCAATTTTCAAAAATTTCCTGCGGCTTCGTTTTTTGACCGATCGTTCCGGGACTGCTTTCTCCGTGCTCGCCTGGACCTCCTGCGTCCATAGGCACCGCTCCCGTCGCGCTAGCTCGCAAAAATTTTCAAAACGCCACTTTTGTATAGGCAAAATTCCACCTAAGCAGTGCGGCCGCCAGGTACAAAATAACTAAGTGTGTATTGAAAGTTCATCCTAGCGCGCCGTTTGATACGTCGTTAGATCCGCCGTCCGCTGCGCTGCCCGCACCTGTAAAAAAGAACAGAAAATTATTAATTTTAGACAGTAAAATTAGAGAAAAACAGTTAAAATTACGTTTGCAATTTTCAAAAATTTCCTGCGGCTTCGTTTTTTGACCGATCGTTCCGGGACTGCTTTCTCCGTGCTCGCCTGGACCTCCTGCGTCCATAGGCACCGCTCCCGTCGCGCTAGCTCGCAAAAATTTTCAAAACGCCACTTTTGTATAGGCAAAATTCCACCTAAGCAGTGCGGCCGCCAGGTACAAAATAACTAAGTGTGTATTGAAAGTTCATCCTAGCGCGCCGTTTGATACGTCGTTAGATCCGCCGTCCGCTGCGCTGCCCGCACCTGTAAAAAAGAACAGAAAATTATTAATTTTAGACAGTAAAATTAGAGAAAAACAGTTAAAATTACGTTTGCAATTTTCAAAAATTTCCTGCGGCTTCGTTTTTTGACCGATCGTTCCGGGACTGCTTTCTCCGTGCTCGCCTGGACCTCCTGCGTCCATAGGCACCGCTCCCGTCGCGCTAGCTCGCAAAAATTTTCAAAACGCCACTTTTGTATAGGCAAAATTCCACCTAAGCAGTGCGGCCGCCAGGTACAAAATAACTAAGTGTGTATTGAAAGTTCATCCTAGCGCGCCGTTTGATACGTCGTTAGATCCGCCGTCCGCTGCGCTGCCCGCACCTGTAAAAAAGAACAGAAAATTATTAATTTTAGACAGTAAAATTAGAGAAAAACAGTTAAAATTACGTTTGCAATTTTCAAAAATTTCCTGCGGCTTCGTTTTTTGACCGATCGTTCCGGGACTGCTTTCTCCGTGCTCGCCTGGACCTCCTGCGTCCATAGGATTGAACTGTAATTCAGTATGTCTATGAATCTCTTTGCCTTCCTCTCTTCTAAACTATATCGCAGTAGCTCTAGTTAACTATAATGTCTACTACGCACTATCACAAGTCTAACGTGATGTAGTCGCTCTCCTTTAGACGCACTAGTTTACTTACCATGAAGACGCTTTCAATTTTCGTGATCCACGAAAAGGGCGCAAAGTACACCCCTTCGGAGATCACGAACCCGGTATCAATGCAGGCACAGTACGTCTTCGGGTAAATGATGACGTATTCGCCCGCATATTGTATGTGCCGCTCCACGTTTACTCCATGTTGCTCCAGCATCACTGGCGGGATCATCACAATGTCACAGGGCAACCAAATGTCTTTCTTTTGTACCGCAGTAGGGCACAACGTTTCTACAACGGTGCGAAATTGGTCTGCCTGATCAGCTGAGACAGAATACCTGCGGTCAGAACAAATATTCCCGTAACATATATGGACAGATATACACGCACTTTAAAGCACGCGGGTAACATAATTATATTGTATTTCACAAACATTCGTTAGGTAGGTACTGTACAAATTGTACCCATGGTCCAAAAAAACGTCGACAAAATTATAAAGTAAAATTTTCAAAATTCGAAAATTACAAGTTTTCTTTGGTTTTACTTTTTAACAGGAGCTGCGGTATCGCCAAAGAAGTGTACCTTAAAATTTCGGTATGACGTCATACCGTTATTCAACGATACCTTCGTGTTTACAGCGCACAGAAGATTAGGATTAAACCCAATGGATTACAGTGTGTAATCTTTATTAGAAGCAAGGGCCTAGGTCACTAGGCATAGAATTGTTGAAACGCTGAAGAAAATACTTCATGAGGAATGGGCCAAAATAACTGCGGAAGCGCGGAAAATCTTTGAAAATTTTTACAATTTATTTTCTGTATCAGAGCTACGGGTGGTTATTTCAAAGAATTTGTAATCATTGCTACGAAATAGTTAAATTTTTTGTATGCCTGACAATTTATAACAAATAAATAATAACCGAAAATTACTGACAAAACTGTCAACCTATTTTTGGACCACCTGTAATATTATCCATTAAAATTACTTCTGTAAGATTCCGTGAATTGCATTTTACAAAAAATGATTTTCTTAATTATAAAGCGTAACTGAGACTAGCATTTTATTTATTTTATTTATTTATTTTTATTTATTTATCATTGGAAAACTTACAGCCTATGAAATTACAGTAAATACAAAACTTAGAACTAAAAACCGGGCCAGTTACAAGTTTTCACCTATAATATAATACATTTAGAAATTACCTTAGTGCTTAGTGGCAAGAAACCGAAAATAAGAATCAATATAATGAACGATGTTAAATTACGATGCTTGACATTAATGACCAAGGATGGTCCATATGGTGAATCCAAATAGTTTACTAAGTTAGACTTACTAAGTTACAGTTACTATCACCAAGTTACACTTAAATTTGAGAACCAAAGAAGTCCGAGGCCATATGACGCCTCATCGAACGCACACTGTCAAAGAAAATATCATAATCACTAGTTTTTAGAAAGTCGTTAATGGTGGAAGAAGTCCTCCAAAAAAAGGTGTTTTGTTTGTAATTAGTTTTAACAGAAGGTACGGAAATAAGGGGTGTATATCTGGAACTAAATGTTGGAATACGTAAAGAAATCTTTCTAAGTAATTCGGCACTGTCGATCCTAGCATTAAGAATATTAAGGTAGTATGTGACATCTGCTATAGTTCGTCTTATCTGAAGCGGCAGGAAGTGATGACGCCTACAGCGCTGCTCGTAGTCATCGTCATAACATCGTGATCGAAACTGCAGGAATTTTAAAAATTTTCGTTGGATTCTTTCAATGCGCGTAATATGACACTCATAACGCGGACTCCACACTTGCGAGCAGTACTCAAGGATACTACGAACGTAGGCGCAATACAAGATCTTTAGAGTTTTGACATTGTTAAAAGGAGTAGAAACACGAATAATAAAGCCAAGCGCTTGGAACGATTTAGTAACAATGTTATCTATATGTTGGTCATACATGAGTTTAGAATCTTGTAGCACACCTAAATCCCTTATAACATTCACTCGACTTAGAATTTTGCCTTTTAAACAGTAGTTAGTATCGATATTTGTTATTTTCCTTGAGAATGTTAATGTATAACATTTATCAACGTTAAGATCAAGTTTATTATCGATACAATAACCGTTAAATCTGGAGAGATCTTCTTGTAAATCAACCGAGTCAGCGATACAAGTGATTGGTTTAAGAATTTTCATATCATCAGCGAATAAATAAAATTTTGAATGCAAAAAACAGGATCCTATATCATTAATGAAGATTATAAAAAGCAGTGGTCCTAATAATGACCCCTGCGGGACCCCAGATGGTATTCTAGTCCAAGATGATCTAAAAACATTGAGAACAACTGCCTGGGATCGGCGCTCGATATATGAGGAGTACCATCTGAACAGGTTACCATGGACTCCTGCTAACAGTAGCTTCTTGAGAAGTAATGAATGATCCAATCTATCAAACGCTTTGCTGTAGTCAGTAAATATAGCATCCACTTGGTAACCTAACGCCATTTGGTCTACTATAAATTCATTTGTAAGAACCAAATTCGATGTTGTAGAACGCCCTCTAAGGAATCCATGCTGCTCCTGTATAAAGGATGATTTTAAAGCTGCATATGTTTGAGTGAAGATAATTTTTTCAAATACTTTAGCGAAAATGCACAGTTTAGAAATAGGTCGATAGTTTTCGATTTGAGATTTTGAACCTTTTTTATGAACGGGTGACACAAGTGCAGATTTCCACACGTGGGGAACCAGACCCTCTTGAACCGATCTGGTGAAAATTATACCAAGAGGAAGAGTTAGGCTCTGGGAGCAGTTAACAATAAAAATAGGAGGAATGTCATCTGATCCAGCGGTCTTGTTAACGTCAAGAGAATTGAGTAATTTTTCAATACCCGCAAACGATATATCAATGGAGCCAATGTTTACTGGTCTATCAGTGTAATGATGATGATGATGATGATACGGCCTCTGGTTGGACGAAGTTGGGGGTTCATTTGAAGCCGACTCTAGGAACGTTGACTTAAAATACTTCGAAAATAGCTCGCAGAGGCCTTCGCCTGTGTTGGCAGTATCAACACCATACGTCATAGTAGAAGGAAACGAAGAGTTTTTTGTTTTTGATTTAACAAAGGACCAAATAGCCTTCGGTGAAGTTATAATTGAAGCTTCAATTCTAGCAATATAGGAATTGTAACATTCAATCTCATAGTCCTTCGCTCGATCACGCAGCAAACAAAACGACTCATAATCAGCCTTGTTACCATACAACCTATATTTACGAATGTGTTTAAACTTTTCTGCTAGCATCTTCTTAAGACATGAATTAAACCAGGGAGGGTGTTTATTAATAATACTTATAATTTTGTGTCGAATAAATTTAGCACGCAAATCATATAAAGTTGTATAAAAGAAATCAAGGGCCTCGTCAAGCGAGCCTCTGTTATATAACTGCTGCCAGTCAATTTTGTCGAGTTCTGCACATAAACCGGAATAATCACCAGATTCATAAAAATATTTGAGTCTAGGTTTAATCGAACAAGAATTTTTACCAGAAGTGTCCAATTCTGCCAACAACGAAGGATGGTGCGCGTCCTCCGGGACTAGCGGATCTACACAAGTACTTATGTTTAAAGATAAGTTTGAGAAAATCAGGTCAAGAATGCGGTTATTGTTATTTTTAATATAATTAAATTGAGATAAATTGCACAAAGTTATGGTATCAAAAAAATTGGTAAGTGTATCACCTGACACATTCAATGGTACGAGTGGAGAGCCATGAACTTGTTGAGACCATTCAATAGATGGGAGATTAAAATCACCAACAATAAGTAGCGAGTCCTGAGGGTGATTTATAAATATGTCATGTAATTTCGTTGTAAAATGTTCTAATTGAGTCATTGCATTGAAACCTTGACCTTGATTACAAAGGTAAATACAGCAGATATGAAGTTTGTTGATCGAGTGACGCCTTCCGGGTAACGATACAGTCAGCCAAATATCCTCCGCGGACGAGCACCAGCCCGGCTCGGCGGCGGCGGCTAGCTCGCGCTTCACCGCGACGAGCACGCCGCCGCCGAGCGACTGCGATGTACGCGCGTAGTCACGGTCCCGTCTAAAAACTATATAAGAATCATCAAAAAGTTCTTCGCTCCTTACACTCGGCAATAGCCAGGTCTCCGTAAGACATATAATGTCATAATTATTAAGTTGTAAATTCCTATAAAATAAATCAGTTTTAGAACGCAGTCCCCTTACGTTTTGGTAGAAAATATTTAATTTATCCATCGTAAAAGACAAGTTTTAGAATAAAATAGACACCAGAAACC
The DNA here is from genome assembly GCA_907269065.1 of Crocallis elinguaria. Classification (NCBI taxonomy): domain Eukaryota; kingdom Metazoa; phylum Arthropoda; class Insecta; order Lepidoptera; family Geometridae; genus Crocallis; species Crocallis elinguaria. Next base: position 814,211 of record OU026081.1, on the reverse strand, counting down.
ATAAGAAATAGACGGACTACTGCGAAGATAAAATAACTCTTATCAGTAAATAAAGGGATCGCACGCGCAGGCGCAGACCGACTAGCGGTGTTGTAATGAAATAATCGCGCCGAGAACGTTCGGTAGTTAATGTACGAAATTGTCCCACAAAAATTGCATAAAACAAACGAGTACCTATTTGCCATAATAGTAAGATAAAAAAGTAAAAAATATTCGACATAAACTAGTGTAGACTCCGAGTCTTCATTTAAATACATAGTATAACAATCACTTAACATCCCACAAAAGAAATCACGACGACGATAATCTATAGCTTTGTGTAATATGCAATGTAAACATGACGTCGGCGAACTATAGCAGGTAAATAGGTAAATAAGTAAGTAAATAACATGTAAACTCATAGCTATACGAGTATAGCAGTTAATGTAAATAGATTTCTTTAGATAATCACGTCCAACTAGCGAGCTATTGTGGTTTATTAATATATAGGACAACCAAGTAACTAAAATAAATTGATAAGAGGCAGATTGCGACATAGGACTTGGACAAAAATGTACCAAGTTATTTAGAAATACCCTACTACTAAATAGTAAATAACAGCTGTAGTTGTAAGGCAGCGTAGAACTTAAGTAGTTAACAATTAGGATCAAAGTGGCTTGCAGTGTGTAAAAGTGGTTAGTTGAAATAAACAGGTACCTTACAGTATGAGATTGGCATGATGTATGTGCGTTCGATCGATTGGGTAAGAACATGTTTATGGTTATCAAACTTTTACAAATAAAAGCTATAGCTGAGAAAAATAACACACGAATAAGAACACTCAAGATATTTTGTCCAAGTCTTCCTCGGTTCTCACTGTCAGAATCGGCGACGTAGTGTTCTTTCGGATCATAATTTTGCAATGTTTTACCCATATAAATTGAAAATGGTTCTCCTTTGCGGCAGCTTTCGTCTTGGAAAGAAGCTGTTTGTTGGCCGCGGTCAAGTGATCGTTGACAAATATTTTTATGTGTTCCTGATATCCCAGATCGGAGGCAACAAGCCCCTTCAAGCTACGTACAGCAGAGATTAAATTTTCTTTTAAGTATCTATTATTGAAACACGCTACGATGGGCTTGTATGTATCCTTTGTGCGCGTAGGGACTCTCGATATAAAGTTTAGGTCCTCCTTCCTAAATTGAACACCAGCTTTCCTGGAGATCTGGTCAAGAATTTCAAATAAGTTTTCATTTCTATCCATCGGCACTCCCTTTATCTCGATATTATTTAACCGTGACCACTGATCTTTATCGTTGAGACTATATTCCATTTTCTTGAAGGACGATCGAAGCACGGATACCTCATCAACAACTTTTTCAACCTTGACGAGTCTACCTTCGATGGATTTCACTTTGTCACTTAATTCCTTCATCCAAGAGTGAGCAGTATCCACTGATGCTTTTAGGTCACTTAGGTCAGATTTCACCTCGCGCATATCAAGGACCAAGCGGTCAATCGGTGCTAACTTCTCTGAGAGCTTCCGAATTTCATCAAGTATAGTAGCCATGTCAGAAGTAGACGTCTTCGATGTCGATGCGACTGGACCAGCCTTGCACGCAGGACACTTCCACGTTGCCTTCCTTTCCGTGCCCAATTTACGAAAGCTGGCCTCAGAAACTCCAGCACACTGGTAGTCATAGTACTGTGCGCACGCTGAGCACAAAGGTCCTTCAGACAATTTGGACTGACATTTACCGCAACTAAACATCGCGACAAAAGTTATTCGGTCACTGGGTATTAAATTAACGCGTATAGATGTACGACTGCTCGCCACTATGCACGGCGGACGACTGATCGATGATTCTTTATTATATTTACTTATCTCTCAATTCTTACAGTCCTTACCAAATTTTAGGTGCTCCCTGGTGTAGGTACTCAATCCAGGGAACCATTGTTGGATCCATATGCCAGCAACTGGTTGCAAACAGCATGCCGTAATGCAGAGTCGTCGATGATACTCCCAGCGTCGGCCCCACATAACTTAGCAGGTTCGATGAGCTCATGCCGAGACGCTAATGACAAAGTTGATAATATTAAACACTAACCGTGTTACTATAAAACCCATGTTTAGGCACCTGTTTAGATAGACAATGTCTAAAGATAAACGTCTAAAATGGAAATATCATAACAGAATGGAGTTAGACAAAACTCAGACCTTACTTAAATCAATATATGTGGTTGTTCATATTTAAACACGCGATCGACTAAGGCATGTTTAGGGATTAGACGCTGCTTAACACGTGTTTAGATTGTGTTTAACTTTGTTGTGGTATAAGACCTTATTACTGTTAAACAAGGCAAAGGTGACGTGGCGGGACGGAAATTAGACAGAAGGAAAATAGGCTTACCTTGAGATTCCAGAAATGACAGGCGGAGGAGTCCGAGCGGTGGTCTTCGAAACCACAGTTTTGATCAGACGAGTCCACGGATGCGGTGTGGATGCACGCGTGATCATTTCCGGACATCACGACTTCCCAGTACTTTTTTTCCACATCTTCTGGGGTAGGCTCAGATGTGGTGGGGAAATACGTTTTTTGTACTTTGTTAGCCAACTGGAATGTTATATACGCGATTATTATATACCTACCCTATTACTTATTCTGTGGTATTACACAGCTCAGATGTTGTCACAATTTAACAGTATTGCATACTTTTACGGTTTGTATTCTATTGCTTGTTTGCATTTACAGGTGATTTACAGGGGATACAGCAATAATAATTTGAATGGAGTGGACTATGATTACCTAGGTCATTATATTCACGGGTGCTCGAAGGACACTAAAGTGTTGCCTATGACCACCTAGGTGATCATAGTGTAATAGACAAGTTTTACGAATGAAGATATGTATATGCAGCCTGTATCGATCCTTCAGGCTCAGAGAGTTGATCCTCGAAATGTTGTACATCGTCATAAAGTTGAATTCATTACAAATAAATGAAATTGAAGTGTCTATCTGTAATATCAAAATAACAGGTTTTTACTAAATGGATATGAAAGTATATACGGTACCTACAACAAAACAACCATTTTTAAAAAAAAATTCTGTCTGTTTGTTCCGGGTAATCTCCGAAACGTTTGGGCCGATTTTGACGAGACTTTCACTGGCAGATAGCTGATGTTATAAGGAGTAACTTGGGCTACTTTTATTTTGGCAAAAGAATTAAAAACATAACACATGAAATCGAATATCTCCGCGCAGGTGAAACCGTGGGCAGCAGCTAATTGTATTATGTAATAATATGTACCTTTTTGAAAGCGGCCGCATTGCATGTGCGGCCGGGCGTGACGCACTCCTCGGCCCAGTGTTGCCAACTCAGTGGATTTTCCACTAGATCTGGTGGTTTAGGCTTACCGTTTAGTGGGCAAATTTTGGTTTTAGTGGCTAGTGGATTTTTCTAGTGGCTTAGGTTGTTTCAGTTAGTGGTAAGGTACCCCATTTAACCACTAAAATGAATTAAATATAGGAAAGTACTTGACCGTTTACATTACAAAACAAGTGTATATTTTTTGATGTGTAGGCAGCACAGAACTGAGGTGGTGGTTTTCAGGGATTCTCCGAGAACAGTTTTTCAATTTCTTGAATAATTTTGATGAGGGACTTTATTCGTCTGAATACTGCCGTGCGTCAAGGTTGGTTTGAATTGAAAAGGTGTGTTTGTGATTATTTCCTATGCATTAGCGATTATTTATCAGAAACCGAATGAAATTATATCTGCTATCTTGTATTCTCACAGTCCGTACTAGTTTAAAAACGCGAGGGGAGATGCTGCAATAACTACGTATTATTATTACCAAATATCGTAGTACAAAAATAAGGGAATAAAGAAATTTATTATTCAAAAAATTGTAGAAGCCTATTCTTCCGAAGATGATTGTCTTAATGTCTGACTAATGTCTATGAGGATTTATTTTTTGTTAACAAAAATAAACTATAATTTTGTAGTATAAATTACAGCCGATAATTGATGTTATATTTCCAAATAATATTTTAAAGCATGTCTGCCTGGCATAATATGTTATTGGTTTGAGGGATCGCCAAATTTAGTGGTTTTTGGTGGATTACGACACCACAATTAGTGGGTTCGTTAAAATAAAGTTGGCAACACTGGCCGCCAGGTACAAAATAACTAAGTGTGTATTGAAAGTTCATCCTAGCGCGCCGTTTGATACGTCGTTAGATCCGCCGTCCGCTGCGCTGCCCGCACCTGTAAAAAAGAACAGAAAATTATTAATTTTAGACAGTAAAATTAGAGAAAAACAGTTAAAATTACGTTTGCAATTTTCAAAAATTTCCTGCGGCTTCGTTTTTTGACCGATCGTTCCGGGACTGCTTTCTCCGTGCTCGCCTGGACCTCCTGCGTCCATAGGCACCGCTCCCGTCGCGCTAGCTCGCAAAAATTTTCAAAACGCCACTTTTGTATAGGCAAAATTCCACCTAAGCAGTGCGGCCGCCAGGTACAAAATAACTAAGTGTGTATTGAAAGTTCATCCTAGCGCGCCGTTTGATACGTCGTTAGATCCGCCGTCCGCTGCGCTGCCCGCACCTGTAAAAAAGAACAGAAAATTATTAATTTTAGACAGTAAAATTAGAGAAAAACAGTTAAAATTACGTTTGCAATTTTCAAAAATTTCCTGCGGCTTCGTTTTTTGACCGATCGTTCCGGGACTGCTTTCTCCGTGCTCGCCTGGACCTCCTGCGTCCATAGGCACCGCTCCCGTCGCGCTAGCTCGCAAAAATTTTCAAAACGCCACTTTTGTATAGGCAAAATTCCACCTAAGCAGTGCGGCCGCCAGGTACAAAATAACTAAGTGTGTATTGAAAGTTCATCCTAGCGCGCCGTTTGATACGTCGTTAGATCCGCCGTCCGCTGCGCTGCCCGCACCTGTAAAAAAGAACAGAAAATTATTAATTTTAGACAGTAAAATTAGAGAAAAACAGTTAAAATTACGTTTGCAATTTTCAAAAATTTCCTGCGGCTTCGTTTTTTGACCGATCGTTCCGGGACTGCTTTCTCCGTGCTCGCCTGGACCTCCTGCGTCCATAGGCACCGCTCCCGTCGCGCTAGCTCGCAAAAATTTTCAAAACGCCACTTTTGTATAGGTAGGCAAAATTCCACCTAAGCAGTGCGGCCGCCAGGTACAAAATAACTAAGTGTGTATTGAAAGTTCATCCTAGCGCGCCGTTTGATACGTCGTTAGATCCGCCGTCCGCTGCGCTGCCCGCACCTGTAAAAAAGAACAGAAAATTATTAATTTTAGACAGTAAAATTAGAGAAAAACAGTTAAAATTACGTTTGCAATTTTCAAAAATTTCCTGCGGCTTCGTTTTTTGACCGATCGTTCCGGGACTGCTTTCTCCGTGCTCGCCTGGACCTCCTGCGTCCATAGGCACCGCTCCCGTCGCGCTAGCTCGCAAAAATTTTCAAAACGCCACTTTTGTATAGGCAAAATTCCACCTAAGCAGTGCGGCCGCCAGGTACAAAATAACTAAGTGTGTATTGAAAGTTCATCCTAGCGCGCCGTTTGATACGTCGTTAGATCCGCCGTCCGCTGCGCTGCCCGCACCTGTAAAAAAGAACAGAAAATTATTAATTTTAGACAGTAAAATTAGAGAAAAACAGTTAAAATTACGTTTGCAATTTTCAAAAATTTCCTGCGGCTTCGTTTTTTGACCGATCGTTCCGGGACTGCTTTCTCCGTGCTCGCCTGGACCTCCTGCGTCCATAGGCACCGCTCCCGTCGCGCTAGCTCGCAAAAATTTTCAAAACGCCACTTTTGTATAGGCAAAATTCCACCTAAGCAGTGCGGCCGCCAGGTACAAAATAACTAAGTGTGTATTGAAAGTTCATCCTAGCGCGCCGTTTGATACGTCGTTAGATCCGCCGTCCGCTGCGCTGCCCGCACCTGTAAAAAAGAACAGAAAATTATTAATTTTAGACAGTAAAATTAGAGAAAAACAGTTAAAATTACGTTTGCAATTTTCAAAAATTTCCTGCGGCTTCGTTTTTTGACCGATCGTTCCGGGACTGCTTTCTCCGTGCTCGCCTGGACCTCCTGCGTCCATAGGCACCGCTCCCGTCGCGCTAGCTCGCAAAAATTTTCAAAACGCCACTTTTGTATAGGCAAAATTCCACCTAAGCAGTGCGGCCGCCAGGTACAAAATAACTAAGTGTGTATTGAAAGTTCATCCTAGCGCGCCGTTTGATACGTCGTTAGATCCGCCGTCCGCTGCGCTGCCCGCACCTGTAAAAAAGAACAGAAAATTATTAATTTTAGACAGTAAAATTAGAGAAAAACAGTTAAAATTACGTTTGCAATTTTCAAAAATTTCCTGCGGCTTCGTTTTTTGACCGATCGTTCCGGGACTGCTTTCTCCGTGCTCGCCTGGACCTCCTGCGTCCATAGGCACCGCTCCCGTCGCGCTAGCTCGCAAAAATTTTCAAAACGCCACTTTTGTAGGGTAAAAGCCGGATAGTTGCCGCACTTTTCATAAAGGCTCTATTATTCAAAAATATGTACTTACTGCGATTAATACAACATGTATGTCAAAACATAGGTCTTTAATCTTTAATAGGAGCCTATTTTTGTAAACATAATTAATATGGTTTTCGAGTAAATCCTATTTTATTAGACCTCTCAAAAAAGGGATAGTTGCCTACAGTGGCGGATAGTAACCTAACGGAAAAAATGCTTCGGGGGATACTTGCCTCGTGCAGGGCTATAGACGCCACACTATGATTTTATTAGATAGAAACTGGTTTGGCCAAACAAACAGTCATACATTTATACACACAAACACATACGATTTCTGAACGCATCCTTCCCCCCCCTCTCCTCGACCTGTGAACACGCCAGCGCCATCTACAGTCCACTCTCGCGCACCGTTAAAATCGTTAAACACCGCACCGCTAAATTTAAAAATAAACAATATCTATCGCCTAAACCTCTCAAGTGTTGTGAAAATTGTAGAAAAACTATTATAGTGCTTAGCCCAGCAAAAGGCTATCGAAGATTGACTGTGGTGTACTTGAACCAGCGCAAATTTCACCGTACGTGATACAGGTACCTCTTCCATACACCTATAATATCAACCATCCTCTTTCTTGGTCCTTCTCCCGCGATCCCATCTACAGTCCTCTTCTCAACCTACACAAAAATATACAATTTTCACTACATTTACACTTCATAAACTCAATTTTGGTCATTCCGCATTTCGCACGCCATTGTTCTAATCACGTCGTTGCATGTTCTAATTGCACACGGCAAATCCGCCATATTGCAAATCTTTTACATTTAATTTCTAATTTCCGTTGTCAATCTCGTTGTAACAATGGAAAAATCGGAACTATCGATTACATTATTAGACGCGAAAAGAAAAAGTATTTTTTCTATATTGCAAAATGCGTACGACTTGAGTACAAATATAACTACGCCCGAAGAGAAGCAGAGATTTCTTATTCGAACGAAAACGTTAGAAAATCTACGCAAAGAGTTTACTGATGTTATTCATGATCTCAATGAAGCTACTATGATAATAAACCCTAAGTTCGAACCCTCTTTCAAGCCCATCGAGGCATTTGATGAAATTTATTGTCATATCAAAATGGTAGAACAACAGTGCTTATCGAAATCTAGCTCAGATTCGATACCTATCAACAAACCTAAACACAAGTTACCGGTTCTCGAATTAGTCCCGTTTAACGGTGATTACACTAAATGGCCGCTTTTTTATCAAAATTTCAAAGAAATGATTCATGATAACGTACACCTCACAGACGCCGAACGAGTTCAGTATTTGGTCTCGAAATTGTCCGGAACGGCTTCCTCGATCACGGCGGGAATCCTACCTGTCGCTTCTAACTATCATATTTTATGGAACCTTCTCGTAGATAGGTATCAGGATGTACGTACGCTAGGAACTCAGTATTTAGACAAAATGTTAAAGTTCAAACCTATCGCTTCCGCCACCTCGAACAATTTAGATATATTTTCTGATCAATATTGCGCATCAGTTGCCGCTCTAAAGGCTCTGAAGATCGACGACTTAGCCGATTTTATGATTACGCACCTAGCTTTGAACAAACTCGACAAAGAAACTATTCACTTGTATGAACAAAGTGTCCGCTCGCAAAAGATACCTACTTTTAACTCGCTCGAAACATTCGTAAGAGAACAGAGTAAAATTATCTCCCGCACTCAATTAAACATAAAACCGCAATCCAATACATTTACCGCACCCGCTCGTACAAACACAGCCACTAATAAAAATAAACCTCTCCACTCATATCTTATGAATGATTCGAAATCTACCTCCAATCAGGAATCGAGCCCGCTACCCTCTAACGCATCCGCACCGCAAAGTTACAATAACATTTGCGTTATTTGCAAACAAGAAAAACACCCGCTTTATCTATGTAAAAAATTCGCAGAACTCGATGCTAACTCACGCTACTCGATTGTTTCGAGTAATGCATTTTGTAGAAACTGTTTAGGTTTCCACGAAACAAAAACATGCAAATCCTCAAAGTTATGTTTAAAATGTAATAAAAAACATCATACATTATTACACTTGGATAATTTTACATATCAACCTCGGAACGCAAACAACAATAATCATACGCATCAAAATAAATCAGTTCATTCGCAGCCGAACACGCACGAACCCCGCGCCAATATCATGTCTCTCGCTAGCTCTGCCGCGCAGTCCGCGAGTGAGAGCGAGATAAATATAGTTCCCACGAGTACGCACGCCGCCGCCGTAATGTCAAACGTCACCGAAAGTCTACCTGCTTTTTCTGTTCAGTCAAATAGTCAAACTACCTCACATAATTATGAAAATCAAAACAATGATTTATTATCGCATCATCACTGCAATTTGACCTCGGACGCTAACTCTAATCGATATTACACTGAAGTAGTGCCAACCGCGAGTGTTCAAGTGATAAATAGTGAAGTAAAACCATCGGATATTCGTTTATTATTGGACTCCGGTTCGACCGCGAACTTTGTGACTGAAACTTGTTGTAAAAGATTAAAGTTGCAAATAATTTACCAGCCTTCTTCTGTTCACGGAATAGGCATGGCAGTGAAACCAGTGTTAGGATACACAGTGATTGTGTTTAGATCGCGAATGGATGCGAGGTATCAATATTCTATCAAAGCCGCCGTCGTGGAGCAAATCACAGGTAATTTACCTACAACTCGCATTGATACTCGTATCTTAGAACATTTTAAAGACATTCCTCTCGCTGATGACTTGTTTTACATGCCGTCTGAAATTGATTGCGTTATCGGTTCGGGACTTTTCCCGCATCTTTTGTTATCACATAAGGTCGTGCATCCTAAGTCATCCGCTGTCGCGATTCAGTCCACACTTGGATATATAGTGATGGGCAAAGCTGAATGCCTCTCAAACTCGTCGCATGAGATTACGCATTCTTGTCACGCGTTTATTGTAAACAATAACGACGCCAAATTAGATGAAATGATTCAACAATTTTGGAACTTAGAATCTGTACCTACTCGTAAAATATTAAGTCCAGAAGAGCAGCAATGTGAACAATTATTTACAGATAGTGTTTCACGCGAAAACGATGGTCGTTATGTAGTCGCACTGCCCTTCTGTGATGATCCGAAATTATTAGGTGATTCTTACAAAACCGCAAAACGCCGCCTCTTATCGCTCGAGCGTAAGTTAGACTCGGACACCGACGTACGCGCCAGTTACAATGCTACAATGCAAGATTATATTGATAAAGGTTTCTTGACTAAAGTTTTAGACCCGCAACCGCCCTCTCTCGCTTATTATATCCCGCACCGCGCAGTTTACCGCCCCGATAAAGATACCTCGAAAATTAGAATTGTTTTGGATGCTAGTGCCAAAACTTCTTCGGGAAAAAGTTTGAACGATATTTTATATTGTGGTCCGAACTTACAGACAAACATATTTGATTTGTTATTAAATTTACGTCTTTTTGCTGTCGCCATCTCGGGTGATTTAGAGAAAATGTATTTTCAACTTAAAGTTGTAACAGAACACAAACGGTTCCAGAGAATATTGTTCAGATTTCACGCTAATTCAGACCCTATTGAAACCTATGAGTTTCAGCGAGTCTCTTTCGGATTGAAGTGCTCACCATATCTCGCGATGCGTGTAGTCCGGCAACTTGTTCAGGAAGAGTGTCACAAATATCCGGAAGCGGCTAGGGTTGCCGCTAACTATTCGTATATGGACGACTTTTTACACTCTGTAAAATCACCCTCGGAAGCGCTCGAACTTCATAACCAACTGGTAGGCATGTTCGCCAGTGGTGGTTTTAAACTCACTAAATGGATCTCTAACTCCCCGCAATTTTTACAAAACATTCCCGCAGATACGCGCGCCTCTAAAAACTTCGACTTTGGTTCTGAGTCTGAAACTAAAATAGTTGGACTCAGATGGGACCCAGTCAATGATTGTTTTAAATTTAAAATTAATTTTCCTCTCGACGACAAATGCACTAAGCGTATAATTTTGTCAAAGACCGCTACTTTATATGACCCGTTAGGTCTACTCGCGCCGTTAACTGCAGGCATGAAACTTCTGGTACAAGAGTGCTGGAAGCGTGAACTCTCTTGGGATGAAGATGTGCCCGATGATATTGCCCGTGCCTGGTTAACAATACAGAACGAATTCTCTGACCTCTCACAAATATCAATACCTAGACATGTAGGTATTTTCGCTGACTCTCTCATCACGCTCGTGGCATTCGCGGATGCAAGTGAGAAATGCTACGGAACGGTTATTTACCTACGAATTGGTTCGCTTCTGGATCATGCCACCAGCGTGTCGCTTTTATGCGCTCGTTCGCGCCTCGCTCCCTTAAAAAAGGTTACTCTTGCTCGACTTGAGCTATGTGCAGCTCACCTTCTCGCAGTGCTGTTACAATCTGTGATGTCGAATTTAGAATCGAGATGTAAAGTCAATTGCACACTCGCTTTCTCGGATTCTACCATAGCTTTGGCATGGATACAGTCCTCCCCACATAGATGGCAGACTTTTATAGCGAACAGAACATCTGCTATTCAAGAAATTATTCCGCCACAATCTTGGTTTCATGTTCCAAGTACCGAGAACCCAAGTGACCTCATCTCTCGCCCTGTTTCTCCAAACAATTTAATAAACAATGAATTCTGGTTACAAGGTCCTAAATGGATTTCTTTGCCACAGAGTCAATGGCCTGTGAAATCTCTTACTAAAGAGAATGTCCCCTCAGATATGCCAGAATCCAAAGTTATATCGTTAATTCAAGCCGCTAACATAGAATCAGATCCGCATCCTCTTGAAATATTGGCAGAACGCATTTCTAAATGGACCAAACTGATAAATGCAGTAGTTTATGTTCTCCGATTTGCCAAAATACTAAAAAGCTCTGGAAGTCTAACCGTTACAGACTTAAATATAGCAGAAATTACATTAATTAAAATGATTCAAAACAAATATTTTGCCAAGGATATTTCTGATATAAAATGCAATAGAAATATACGCACAACGCTCCGCAAATTAAGACCTTTCATTGATGATGAAGGTATTCTTCGTGTAGGAGGGCGTTTACACCACGCACCTCTAACGTATGAACAGAAACACCCTATACTATTGCCCGCGAAAGACCGCATTGTTCAATTACTTGTTGAATATTATCATACTTCAAACTTTCATACTGGACCTAGTTTACTTCTCGCTCTATTACGCCATAAATATTGGATATTGTCTGCTAGAAGTTTTGTTCGACGAGTAGTACACGCCTGTAATTTTTGTTTTAAACATAGGCCCAAAGAGATTCAACCTCTTATGGGAAACTTGCCAGAACATCGTGTAACGCAACAAAAATGTTTCTCAAAATGTGGAGTTGATTATATGGGTCCAGTCTATATAACACTCGCTAAAAAACGCGGTATAAAAAGCCAAAAGGCATATGTCTGTTTATTCGTTGACTTAGTTACCAAAGCGCTTCATCTTGAATTAGTGTCAGACCTCACAACTGAAATGTTCATAGCCGCGTTTAAACGCTTTATTGCTCGCCGCGGACCAGTATCACTAATACTTAGTGATGGTGGAAAAAACTTCATAGGAGCTCGCAGACAACTGAACGAAATTTACTCTATAGTTTGCTCTGATGAATATAACAATGCTCTTATTAAAGAATTAACACCACAAAAAATTGAATTTAAAATCAATCCACCTTACGCACCCCACATGGGGGGTTTGTGGGAAGGGAATGTAAAACCGGTTAAAAATCATTTAACTAAGATAATTGGATCTCAAATTTTGACATATGAAGAGCTCAACACTGTGCTTATACAAATTGAAGCGTTAATGAACTCTAGACCTCTTTGTGTGCTGAGTAGTGATCCATCTGAGCCCTTAGCGCTAACTCCTTCGCATTTCTTAAATTTAACCCCTCTTAAATATATACCCGCTGAAAATCTAGTTGATACCCCAACTAATCGGTTGCAAAGATATAAAATGCTCGATAAAATGGTCCAATCTTATTGGCAACGTTGGCATACAGAATACCTCACCTCATTGCAAACTCGTGAAAAATGGAATATTTCCACCAATCCTATTAAAAAAGGCCAAATTGTTATTCTGAGAGAAGAAAAACTTCCTTTACTGTGTTGGCCACTCGCTGTGGTAGAGGAAACCTTTCCTGGAGCCGATGGAGTCTGTCGGGTAATAAAAGTAAAAACTAAAACTGGTACTTATATCCGCCCAGTCATACGAGCTTGCCCGCTACCAACTCAGTAGATAATTAAGTAATATTAAATTAGCTTATTTAGATTAAATACATATAGTTTCATATAAATTTAAATTAACCTCATATATATCAATAAACTTAACCGCACTAATAATTCCTCGAATAATAATTCTCTTTGCTCTTTGTCATGTTGGAGAAACTCCAAGGCGGGGAGCATGGTTTGGCCAAACAAACAGTCATACATTTATACACACAAACACATACGATTTCTGAACGCATCCTTCCCCCCCCTCTCCTCGACCTGTGAACACGCCAGCGCCATCTACAGTCCACTCTCGCGCACCGTTAAAATCGTTAAACACCGCACCGCTAAATTTAAAAATAAACAATATCTATCGCCTAAACCTCTCAAGTGTTGTGAAAATTGTAGAAAAACTATTATAGTGCTTAGCCCAGCAAAAGGCTATCGAAGATTGACTGTGGTGTACTTGAACCAGCGCAAATTTCACCGTACGTGATACAGGTACCTCTTCCATACACCTATAATATCAACCAGAAACAAATTTAATATCAATTTAAGTAATCAGTCTTTATTGTTTATCGATCCTTTATTAAGTATCTACTAATAAAATATTAATTAACATTATTAAATAGTAAGTATTTCAGTTTTAATTTTTGAAACTATAAAATAAAAATACAATAAAAAGAACCTCCAAATGCTGGCCTCTACTTAGGTCAAAGATAAAGCATTGCCATTCAACGTGGCAATGCTGCCAGTATTTTGGGAACGTCGCCTACTGAATTTCACCTAAAGAAAAAGTCTTCGCTTTATTAAAGAATTTGTAATTGCGGATAGTTGCCCCAAGGGCGACTATCCGCAAAGGTAAATAGGGCAACTATCCTTTTTGATACGGATACTTGCCCTTTTTATTTGCAAAATAAATAAAAACTATGTAACAATAAAACGTAATAAACAGGGTAATTTAAACTGTAATGCATGCAAATAAACAAAATCTTGACCGAAACCACAGTCAGTTAAAAAAATATTCAATGAAAATTACTGACCAATATAATTTTGACGCCCGTCAAAGTTTCGGCGCGGAAGTTTTTTGCTCACACGGACAAGACGCGTACGTCTATTCATACGATTTACATGGCACCGAGGCCTGTGGTAGAAGGGCTTCTAATTATAGTAAAGTACTAACACCCCCAACATCCCTAACATAGTGTATTAGACACTGCGGCAAGTATCCCACTGAGGCAACTATCCGGGTTTTACCCTATAGGCAAAATTCCACCTAAGCAGTGCGGCCGCCAGGTACAAAATAACTAAGTGTGTATTGAAAGTTCATCCTAGCGCGCCGTTTGATACGTCGTTAGATCCGCCGTCCGCTGCGCTGCCCGCACCTGTAAAAAAGAACAGAAAATTATTAATTTTAGACAGTAAAATTAGAGAAAAACAGTTAAAATTACGTTTGCAATTTTCAAAAATTTCCTGCGGCTTCGTTTTTTGACCGATCGTTCCGGGACTGCTTTCTCCGTGCTCGCCTGGACCTCCTGCGTCCATAGGCACCGCTCCCGTCGCGCTAGCTCGCAAAAATTTTCAAAACGCCACTTTTGTATAGGTAGGCAAAATTCCACCTAAGCAGTGCGGCCGCCAGGTACAAAATAACTAAGTGTGTATTGAAAGTTCATCCTAGCGCGCCGTTTGATACGTCGTTAGATCCGCCGTCCGCTGCGCTGCCCGCACCTGTAAAAAAGAACAGAAAATTATTAATTTTAGACAGTAAAATTAGAGAAAAACAGTTAAAATTACGTTTGCAATTTTCAAAAATTTCCTGCGGCTTCGTTTTTTGACCGATCGTTCCGGGACTGCTTTCTCCGTGCTCGCCTGGACCTCCTGCGTCCATAGGCACCGCTCCCGTCGCGCTAGCTCGCAAAAATTTTCAAAACGCCACTTTTGTATAGGCAAAATTCCACCTAAGCAGTGCGGCCGCCAGGTACAAAATAACTAAGTGTGTATTGAAAGTTCATCCTAGCGCGCCGTTTGATACGTCGTTAGATCCGCCGTCCGCTGCGCTGCCCGCACCTGTAAAAAAGAACAGAAAATTATTAATTTTAGACAGTAAAATTAGAGAAAAACAGTTAAAATTACGTTTGCAATTTTCAAAAATTTCCTGCGGCTTCGTTTTTTTGACCGATCGTTCCGGGACTGCTTTCTCCGTGCTCGCCTGGACCTCCTGCGTCCATAGGCACCGCTCCCGTCGCGCTAGCTCGCAAAAATTTTCAAAACGCCACTTTTGTATAGGCAAAATTCCACCTAAGCAGTGCGGCCGCCAGGTACAAAATAACTAAGTGTGTATTGAAAGTTCATCCTAGCGCGCCGTTTGATACGTCGTTAGATCCGCCGTCCGCTGCGCTGCCCGCACCTGTAAAAAAGAACAGAAAATTATTAATTTTAGACAGTAAAATTAGAGAAAAACAGTTAAAATTACGTTTGCAATTTTCAAAAATTTCCTGCGGCTTCGTTTTTTGACCGATCGTTCCGGGACTGCTTTCTCCGTGCTCGCCTGGACCTCCTGCGTCCATAGGCACCGCTCCCGTCGCGCTAGCTCGCAAAAATTTTCAAAACGCCACTTTTGTATAGGCAAAATTCCACCTAAGCAGTGCGGCCGCCAGGTACAAAATAACTAAGTGTGTATTGAAAGTTCATCCTAGCGCGCCGTTTGATACGTCGTTAGATCCGCCGTCCGCTGCGCTGCCCGCACCTGTAAAAAAGAACAGAAAATTATTAATTTTAGACAGTAAAATTAGAGAAAAACAGTTAAAATTACGTTTGCAATTTTCAAAAATTTCCTGCGGCTTCGTTTTTTTGACCGATCGTTCCGGGACTGCTTTCTCCGTGCTCGCCTGGACCTCCTGCGTCCATAGGCACCGCTCCCGTCGCGCTAGCTCGCAAAAATTTTCAAAACGCCACTTTTGTATAGGTAGGCAAAATTCCACCTAAGCAGTGCGGCCGCCAGGTACAAAATAACTAAGTGTGTATTGAAAGTTCATCCTAGCGCGCCGTTTGATACGTCGTTAGATCCGCCGTCCGCTGCGCTGCCCGCACCTGTAAAAAAGAACAGAAAATTATTAATTTTAGACAGTAAAATTAGAGAAAAACAGTTAAAATTACGTTTGCAATTTTCAAAAATTTCCTGCGGCTTCGTTTTTTGACCGATCGTTCCGGGACTGCTTTCTCCGTGCTCGCCTGGACCTCCTGCGTCCATAGGCACCGCTCCCGTCGCGCTAGCTCGCAAAAATTTTCAAAACGCCACTTTTGTATAGGCAAAATTCCACCTAAGCAGTGCGGCCGCCAGGTACAAAATAACTAAGTGTGTATTGAAAGTTCATCCTAGCGCGCCGTTTGATACGTCGTTAGATCCGCCGTCCGCTGCGCTGCCCGCACCTGTAAAAAAGAACAGAAAATTATTAATTTTAGACAGTAAAATTAGAGAAAAACAGTTAAAATTACGTTTGCAATTTTCAAAAATTTCCTGCGGCTTCGTTTTTTGACCGATCGTTCCGGGACTGCTTTCTCCGTGCTCGCCTGGACCTCCTGCGTCCATAGGCACCGCTCCCGTCGCGCTAGCTCGCAAAAATTTTCAAAACGCCACTTTTGTATAGGCAAAATTCCACCTAAGCAGTGCGGCCGCCAGGTACAAAATAACTAAGTGTGTATTGAAAGTTCATCCTAGCGCGCCGTTTGATACGTCGTTAGATCCGCCGTCCGCTGCGCTGCCCGCACCTGTAAAAAAGAACAGAAAATTATTAATTTTAGACAGTAAAATTAGAGAAAAACAGTTAAAATTACGTTTGCAATTTTCAAAAATTTCCTGCGGCTTCGTTTTTTGACCGATCGTTCCGGGACTGCTTTCTCCGTGCTCGCCTGGACCTCCTGCGTCCATAGGATTGAACTGTAATTCAGTATGTCTATGAATCTCTTTGCCTTCCTCTCTTCTAAACTATATCGCAGTAGCTCTAGTTAACTATAATGTCTACTACGCACTATCACAAGTCTAACGTGATGTAGTCGCTCTCCTTTAGACGCACTAGTTTACTTACCATGAAGACGCTTTCAATTTTCGTGATCCACGAAAAGGGCGCAAAGTACACCCCTTCGGAGATCACGAACCCGGTATCAATGCAGGCACAGTACGTCTTCGGGTAAATGATGACGTATTCGCCCG
The DNA here is from genome assembly GCA_907269065.1 of Crocallis elinguaria. NCBI lineage: Eukaryota > Metazoa > Arthropoda > Insecta > Lepidoptera > Geometridae > Crocallis > Crocallis elinguaria. The sequence goes on along the minus strand of OU026081.1, from coordinate 797,202 downwards.
CATATTGTATGTGCCGCTCCACGTTTACTCCATGTTGCTCCAGCATCACTGGCGGGATCATCACAATGTCACAGGGCAACCAAATGTCTTTCTTTTGTACCGCAGTAGGGCACAACGTTTCTACAACGGTGCGAAATTGGTCTGCCTGATCAGCTGAGACAGAATACCTGCGGTCAGAACAAATATTCCCGTAACATATATGGACAGATATACACGCACTTTAAAGCACGCGGGTAACATAATTATATTGTATTTCACAAACATTCGTTAGGTAGGTACTGTACAAATTGTACCCATGGTCCAAAAAAACGTCGACAAAATTATAAAGTAAAATTTTCAAAATTCGAAAATTACAAGTTTTCTTTGGTTTTACTTTTTAACAGGAGCTGCGGTATCGCCAAAGAAGTGTACCTTAAAATTTCGGTATGACGTCATACCGTTATTCAACGATACCTTCGTGTTTACAGCGCACAGAAGATTAGGATTAAACCCAATGGATTACAGTGTGTAATCTATATTAGAAGCAAGGGCCTAGGTCACTAGGCATAGAATTGTTGAAACGCTGAAGAAAATACTTCATGAGGAATGGGCCAAAATAACTGCGGAAGCGCGGAAAATCTTTGAAAATTTTTACAATTTATTTTCTGTATCAGAGCTACGGGTGGTTATTTCAAAGAATTTGTAATCATTGCTACGAAATAGTTAAATTTTTTGTATGCCTGACAATTTATAACAAATAAATAATAACCGAAAATTACTGACAAAACTGTCAACCTATTTTTGGACCACCTGTAATATTATCCATTAAAATTACTTCTGTAAGATTCCGTGAATTGCATTTTACAAAAAATGATTTTCTTAATTATAAAGCGTAACTGAGACTAGCATTTTATCGATGATTCTTTATTATATTTACTTATCTCTCAATTCTTACAGTCCTTACCAAATTTTAGGTGCTCCCTGGTGTAGGTACTCAATCCAGGGAACCATTGTTGGATCCATATGCCAGCAACTGGTTGCAAACAGCATGCCGTAATGCAGAGTCGTCGATGATACTCCCAGCGTCGGCCCCACATAACTTAGCAGGTTTATTTATTTATTTATTTATTTATTTAGGCTTCCCATCGACAATTACACTATAACATACAATATATAATCGAACCTTAGATTATTTTGCTTAATGCACCATCTATTAAAGGGAAACACAGCATGCAATAAAACTTAACAATGTTTATAAAAAAAAGTTAACAATAACCGAGAAGGTATATAGATATTTGAACATGGAACAATAATCGGCAGAAGGCCACTAACAGTTATATTCTAATTGTATAAAAAATACTACCCTTAAAAAAATAAAATATAAGTATAAAAAAATACTTTTCATTCTACAATGGCAATCAATATAGCTTATTAATCTATAATCGTTTACCATTGCTAAATGACATATTCTTTCACAAGAAATATTCATGCAAAATAATTAAAACAAAGAAAAACAAAAAGCTAGAGAGTAGTGTTGGCCAATTCGGCAAACACACTAAATGTCTTTTGTACTTTAGGCAGGGAATCACCAAATATATCCAGTATGTCACTATGTTCATTGATTAGTCTACACATCCGGGGCACTGGAGAGTTAGCTCCCAAAACAGTTCTGCGATAAGGAGGCGCAAATGGAGTTAATGGCTTTCGTGGATACCTAAAAGGCACTCTGAGTTTAAAACATGCTAATAAATCGGGACAGTCAATGTTATTATGGAGTAATTTGTGAAGAAAAGTTAAATCAGATTTATTTCGACGCTCTTGTAGAGTTTGCATTTTAAACATTGCTAGTCTATCCTTATATGAACGAATTTTCTTTGCTATTCCTACGGAGTAGGTTAGATGCCATAGAAATCTTTTTTGGACTCTCTCTAGTCTTAGCATGTGTACAGAATAATGAGGTCTCCAGATCGGACTACAGTAATCAAGTACACTACGTACTAAGCAGTTATAAAGGAGAATTTTTGTTTTTGGTTTATGGAACTCTTTGCCATTACGAATGAGAAATCCCAACATTCTTGACGACTTCTTAGCAATGTTATCCATATGTGGAATAAAAGTAAGCTTCTGATCAAATATCACACCTAGGTCTCTATTTGTGTTAACCATATTCAAGTTTTCTGTACCAATTTTGTAATTATGTTTTATATTATTGATCTTTCTACTGAACGTTATTTGGGAACACTTGGTAATGTTCAAGATCATTCCATTTAACTCGCACCACATTGCCAAATTGTTTATATCACTCTGCAACATTTCGACATCATCAAAGGACTGAATAACTTTTAAAACTTTGAGATCGTCCGCGAATAAAAAAGGAGTACAGTGATTTAAACAGTCTGGAAGGTCGTTTATAAAAATATTAAACAAGAGAGGACCCAAGTGTGAACCCTGAGGTACCCCTGAATATATTTTTGGACGTATTGTCGACGTAAAGCCAGCTGCCACAACGTAAAAATCACGCTTATTTAAATATGAACGCATCCATTCTAACATTAGACCCGTGAACCCGTATGCAGATAGTTTGAGAAGAAGCACTGAATGTGATACTCTATCAAAAGCTTTGCTGAAGTCCGTATATACTACATCTACCTGATTGTTTTTATCCATAGCCTCAACAAGACACTCTGAAAATGTTAACAAGTTAGTACATGTTGACCGTTTCTTTATAAAACCATGCTGATGCTTTGTGATAAACTGCTTAAAGTGTTGATATATATTGGGATAAACTAACGACTCGAAAACTTTTGCAAATGTTGAAATAATAGATATCGGTCTGTAATTACAGGTATTATCATCGTCACCACTCTTAAACAGAGGAACCACTTTAGCCGATTTCCATAGTGCTGGGAATATTCCTAATTTTAACGACTTGTTGTAAATTATATACATAGGAAGTGAGAGGGTCGAGGCGCAACCTCTGATAAATTGAGGAGGAATGCCGTCTGGCCCTGCTCCTTTGTCTGTTTTAAGACTTTCAAACGTCTTTTGGACTATATTTTTTGACACGTACAGCTCGGCAAAGCAGTGACTATTATTTCTAAATTTAATAAGTGAATTGAAAAGTGATTTATGTCTATCTTCACCAAAACAATTGTCTTCACGATATACCGATGCAAAGTAGTTGGCAAATAGGTTACAGATATTACTACCACCAGTTACTTTCTTAACGCCATCCGAAAAAGAAATAGGATAAGTAGATACTCCTTTCCTCTTAGCTTTTATGAACGACCAAATCAGTTTCGGATGTGTCGAAATCTTATCTTCTATATAGTTTCGGTATTCATTGTAACAGGCAATGGATAATCTATCACAACGTCCGTTTAAATTATTCAAAGTAAGTTCGTCCATAGGATTTTTGTAAATTTTGTACCTTCGTAAAACATTATTTCTCTCGCGTACTGTTCTTATTAAATTTTTATTAAACCATACTGGGAATTTTGAGTTTAAAGGCTTACATAACGGAACTAGATTTTTAATAGCTTCATTTAATATGGTGTAAAACTTATCTAGAGTTTCATTTATATCGTTAGAATCATTGCATACGCATTAACAATATTAGCTACGCAGATGATATGGTGTTGTTGTGTCCCTCAGTAAGTGCTGTTAGGAAGTTGTTGGCAATATGCGAAGAGTACGCGTTGGCGCATGGGCTCAGATACAATGAAAAGAAGAGTGAGCTATTAGTTTTTCAGCCTAGCGGAAAATATAAAGTAACGGAGGTACCGCCCGTGACTATTTGTAGTACCAAGCTGAAGCGCGTCTCGCAATTTAAGTACCTGGGCCACTGGGTCACCGATGACATGTCGGACAACCTGGACATTGAGAGGGAGCGTAGATCTTTGGCGGTGAGGGCCAACATGTTGGCTAGCAGGTTTGCGCGTTGTGAGGGACCGGTAAAAATAAGTCTTTTTAAAGCTTTTTGCCAGTCTTTCTACACGTGCAGCCTGTGGACCTCTTACACAAAGGCCACTCTCAATGTCCTAAGGGTGCAGTACAACAATGCGTTCAGGATGCTGATGGGGCTGAGAAGACACTGCAGTGCATCGGGGATGTTCACTGAAGCAATAACGGATGGCTTTTACGCCATTCTGCGTAAAAGAATTGCTTCCCTGATGCAGAGAGTCAGGAACAGCCCCAACAGCATCTTGAAAGCACTAGCTGATAGACCTGACTGCTCTATATGGAAGCACTGGGTGAGTGCTCATGTAGAGCAGCCAGGTATAACATAAGTTGGTATTGTATGTGTCCGTGTGTTGTGTTTTTTTTTGTTGTTGTGTTTTTTTGTCGTGTTTTTTCAACTTTTATTTTATTTTAATATTTCACTAACAATAGGTAATAAGGTGTTTTACTAACAACAAATATGGATGTAAGTCCGAAATAAAATTTTATTATTATTATTATTATTATTATTGAGTAAATCGTACCAGTCAATGTTACCTAGATATTCATTTAAAATTGTATAATCACATTTGTTAAAGTTATATCTCGGGCAGTTATTTATTTTAAGTTTATTTATATTTTCAATTGGTATATAGATATCTAATGGAGGATGCAATACGTCCACGTTACAAAGGTCATAGTCAGATTTTTTAACTTCACCACTTTCAAAGTCAGTTAAAACTAAATCTAAGATTTTGCTTTTGTCGTTACATACTTTATTGATTTGTTTAAAATTATTTAGATTGGTGAAATCAACAAGGGTTTGTCCTAGGCCAGCAACCACGCAATCGTTATTTGGATTTTCTATTAATGACCAATCTATTAAGCTCAGGTTAAAATCACCTACGATGCATGTCTTAAAACTATGTTCTTCGAAAACACGGTTACAATTATTTAAGAAACCATTAAGAGACTTTTTTTCGATGGGTGGTGGTAAATAAGTGGCACAGAGAGCAATCTGTTTATCAGTTTTAGAGATTTTAACGTCCAAAACAACCCACAAGTCCTCAAAGTCACTCTCCCAGGTAGTCATACGTTTCGAATTTATATATTTTTTTACAGCAATTAATACACCTCCGCCATCCTTTTTATGATTACTAAATTTAGATGTCTCTCTATCTCTTCTGTATACATTGTATCTATCATCAAATAATTCATGAGTCAACACATTACAATTCAACCAAGTCTCAGTTAATATTATAACATCATAGTTTGAACAGGACAATTTTTTAGTGAATATTTGAGTTTTGGTTTTAAGGCCTCTTACATTTTGATAAAATAAGTGTAATGAACCAAATTTTATTTCCATATTGACAAAAAAATCTATGCTTTATTAGTAATGTAAAATTAAAGTAACTTATGAATACAGTCCATATCCCGAATAAACTTAAAATCTGAATCATCCGTTTTGCGCATAAACACCTTTCCCTGCCTCACCCATACATACTTAAATCCTTTTTCTTTTGCAGCCAGCCTTGCTGCTGCGTGCAGAGTTTTATTATGAGCAGACAAATGCTCACAGACAAAAACAGGCTTCTTGTCTCCTCTGATTCCCAAGTGCGTTGTACTTAGCTTGTCATCCGAGTGATATTTGTTGTATTTTATTACTGCAGCTAATAGTGTATCACGCAGTCTCGGTGAACTGAGCTGAACTACTATCGATCTAGGTCTAGTACTAGAGGGATTTATCTTTGCCACACGGGTGCATTTCAAAATTTTATCGTCAGATATGGGGCACCCTACAAAGCTGCTCAAATGAGATGTAATACTGACTAAGTTTTCAGTCTTGCTTTCTGGTACACACTGTATCTCAATGTTACTCGCACGGTTCAATTGATCCATCTGATTATATTTGTTACCTAAATCGGCAATAATCGCTCGTAAGCTATCATTCTCTTCATGTAATTTCTTAATTTGATTGCTATTATCAACCGACGTTTGCTTCATATCTTCGAACTGATTACCAAGAAAAGTAACAGAGTCTTTAAGGTCAGACATATCCGACCTGATAGAATTTAGTTCTCTAGTTATCGCAGTAGTAATTGTACTGTCAATTCTTGTGATCAAAATATTCATTTCCGTTGTAATAATTTCGCGAATATCTTGCTGAGTCAGTGGTGTCACCGAATCTTGTGGTGGAGAAGAAATAGCTGGTCTCTTAACGGAACGCTTGTTGGTATCACTTACTGGATTTGAACGCATGTTGTCTGTTTTTCCACTTTTCGATTTATTGCCCAGACACATAAAACATTTCCATCCATCTGTTTCCTTTCCTTCACTTTTAATGCATTTTAGATGATAGGCCTTAAAGCACACAGTACAAGTCAAATACTTGTCGTCGGCATCACGTACATCGCAACAACCCCAGGAGGAAATCGATTTAGGCATTTTAATGATGACTTGTAAAACTTATAGCAATTTCTAAAAGCGTGTACTGTAAATAAACAATCCTTCCAAAAAAGAATAGCAAAACACCAATATCTTTACAGTAGCCAGCCTGTGACTTAGTTCTTCATTAAATAGCTTGAGCACAGATTGATACGCAAATATCTTAATAGGCGCTTTTTTATCAATTCGTGGGGGGTACCCACGGTCACCAATTACTTTTGTGGGCCAAAATTAGGTTTCTGTATTTTGTATATTGTACTCCCAGTTTTTCACAAAAGTATGTAATAACACTTTATGTTGATATTTGATACTTGTTTTATATCGTGGTGCACAATTTAAGACGCAAACACAACTTTTTACACGAAATCTTTGATGACAAACAGGTTCGATGAGCTCATGCCGAGACGCTAATGACAAAGTTGATAATATTAAACACTAACCGTGTTACTATAAAACCCATGTTTAGGCACCTGTTTAGATAGACAATGTCTAAAGATAAACGTCTAAAATGGAAATATCATAACAGAATGGAGTTAGACAAAACTCAGACCTTACTTAAATCAATATATGTGGTTGTTCATATTTAAACACGCGATCGACTAAGGCATGTTTAGGGATTAGACGCTGCTTAACACGTGTTTAGATTGTGTTTAACTTTGTTGTGGTATAAGACCTTATTACTGTTAAACAAGGCAAAGGTGACGTGGCGGGACGGAAATTAGACAGAAGGAAAATAGGCTTACCTTGAGATTCCAGAAATGACAGGCGGAGGAGTCCGAGCGGTGGTCTTCGAAACCACAGTTTTGATCAGACGAGTCCACGGATGCGGTGTGGATGCACGCGTGATCATTTCCGGACATCACGACTTCCCAGTACTTTTTTTCCACATCTTCTGGGGTAGGCTCAGATGTGGTGGGGAAATACGTTTTTTGTACTTTGTTAGCCAACTGGAATGTTATATACGCGATTATTATATACCTACCCTATTACTTATTCTGTGGTATTACACAGCTCAGATGTTGTCACAATTTAACAGTATTGCATACTTTTACGGTTTGTATTCTATTGCTTGTTTGCATTTACAGGTGATTTACAGGGGATACAGCAATAATAATTTGAATGGAGTGGACTATGATTACCTAGGTCATTATATTCACGGGTGCTCGAAGGACACTAAAGTGTTGCCTATGACCACCTAGGTGATCATAGTGTAATAGACAAGTTTTACGAATGAAGATATGTATATGCAGCCTGTATCGATCCTTCAGGCTCAGAGAGTTGATCCTCGAAATGTTGTACATCGTCATAAAGTTGAATTCATTACAGATAAATGAAATTGAAGTGTCTATCTGTAATATCAAAATAACAGGTTTTTACTAAATGGATATGAAAGTATATACGGTACCTACAACAAAACAACCATTTTTAAAAAAAAATTCTGTCTGTTTGTTCCGGGTAATCTCCGAAACGTTTGGGCCGATTTTGACGAGCCTTTCACTGGCAGATAGCTGATGTTATAAGGAGTAACTTGGGCTACTTTTATTTTGGCAAAAGAATTAAAAACATAACACATGAAATCGAATATCTCCGCGCAGGTGAAACCGTGGGCAGCAGCTAATTGTATTATGTAATAATATGTACCTTTTTGAAAGCGGCCGCATTGCATGTGCGGCCGGGCGTGACGCACTCCTCGGTTAAATAACTAAGTGTGTATTGAAAGTTCATCCTAGCGCGCCGTTTGATACGTCGTTAGATCCGCCGTCCGCTGCGCTGCCCGCACCTGTAAAAAAGAACAGAAAATTATTAATTTTAGACAGTAAAATTAGAGAAAAACAGTTAAAATTACGTTTGCAATTTTCAAAAATTTCCTGCGGCTTCGTTTTTTGACCGATCGTTCCGGGACTGCTTTCTCCGTGCTCGCCTGGACCTCCTGCGTCCATAGGCACCGCTCCCGTCGCGCTAGCTCGCAAAAATTTTCAAAACGCCACTTTTGTATAGGCAAAATTCCACCTAAGCAGTGCGGCCGCCAGGTACAAAATAACTAAGTGTGTATTGAAAGTTCATCCTAGCGCGCCGTTTGATACGTCGTTAGATCCGCCGTCCGCTGCGCTGCCCGCACCTGTAAAAAAGAACAGAAAATTATTAATTTTAGACAGTAAAATTAGAGAAAAACAGTTAAAATTACGTTTGCAATTTTCAAAAATTTCCTGCGGCTTCGTTTTTTTGACCGATCGTTCCGGGACTGCTTTCTCCGTGCTCGCCTGGACCTCCTGCGTCCATAGGCACCGCTCCCGTCGCGCTAGCTCGCAAAAATTTTCAAAACGCCACTTTTGTATAGGCAAAATTCCACCTAAGCAGTGCGGCCGCCAGGTACAAAATAACTAAGTGTGTATTGAAAGTTCATCCTAGCGCGCCGTTTGATACGTCGTTAGATCCGCCGTCCGCTGCGCTGCCCGCACCTGTAAAAAAGAACAGAAAATTATTAATTTTAGACAGTAAAATTAGAGAAAAACAGTTAAAATTACGTTTGCAATTTTCAAAAATTTCCTGCGGCTTCGTTTTTTTACCGATCGTTCCGGGACTGCTTTCTCCGTGCTCGCCTGGACCTCCTGCGTCCATAGGCACCGCTCCCGTCGCGCTAGCTCGCAAAAATTTTCAAAACGCCACTTTTGTATAGGCAAAATTCCACCTAAGCAGTGCGGCCGCCAGGTACAAAATAACTAAGTGTGTATTGAAAGTTCATCCTAGCGCGCCGTTTGATACGTCGTTAGATCCGCCGTCCGCTGCGCTGCCCGCACCTGTAAAAAAGAACAGAAAATTATTAATTTTAGACAGTAAAATTAGAGAAAAACAGTTAAAATTACGTTTGCAATTTTCAAAAATTTCCTGCGGCTTCGTTTTTTTGACCGATCGTTCCGGGACTGCTTTCTCCGTGCTCGCCTGGACCTCCTGCGTCCATAGGCACCGCTCCCGTCGCGCTAGCTCGCAAAAATTTTCAAAACGCCACTTTTGTATAGGTAGGCAAAATTCCACCTAAGCAGTGCGGCCGCCAGGTACAAAATAACTAAGTGTGTATTGAAAGTTCATCCTAGCGCGCCGTTTGATACGTCGTTAGATCCGCCGTCCGCTGCGCTGCCCGCACCTGTAAAAAAGAACAGAAAATTATTAATTTTAGACAGTAAAATTAGAGAAAAACAGTTAAAATTACGTTTGCAATTTTCAAAAATTTCCTGCGGCTTCGTTTTTTGACCGATCGTTCCGGGACTGCTTTCTCCGTGCTCGCCTGGACCTCCTGCGTCCATAGGCACCGCTCCCGTCGCGCTAGCTCGCAAAAATTTTCAAAACGCCACTTTTGTATAGGCAAAATTCCACCTAAGCAGTGCGGCCGCCAGGTACAAAATAACTAAGTGTGTATTGAAAGTTCATCCTAGCGCGCCGTTTGATACGTCGTTAGATCCGCCGTCCGCTGCGCTGCCCGCACCTGTAAAAAAGAACAGAAAATTATTAATTTTAGACAGTAAAATTAGAGAAAAACAGTTAAAATTACGTTTGCAATTTTCAAAAATTTCCTGCGGCTTCGTTTTTTGACCGATCGTTCCGGGACTGCTTTCTCCGTGCTCGCCTGGACCTCCTGCGTCCATAGGCACCGCTCCCGTCGCGCTAGCTCGCAAAAATTTTCAAAACGCCACTTTTGTATAGGCAAAATTCCACCTAAGCAGTGCGGCCGCCAGGTACAAAATAACTAAGTGTGTATTGAAAGTTCATCCTAGCGCGCCGTTTGATACGTCGTTAGATCCGCCGTCCGCTGCGCTGCCCGCACCTGTAAAAAAGAACAGAAAATTATTAATTTTAGACAGTAAAATTAGAGAAAAACAGTTAAAATTACGTTTGCAATTTTCAAAAATTTCCTGCGGCTTCGTTTTTTTGACCGATCGTTCCGGGACTGCTTTCTCCGTGCTCGCCTGGACCTCCTGCGTCCATAGGCACCGCTCCCGTCGCGCTAGCTCGCAAAAATTTTCAAAACGCCACTTTTGTATAGGCAAAATTCCACCTAAGCAGTGCGGCCGCCAGGTACAAAATAACTAAGTGTGTATTGAAAGTTCATCCTAGCGCGCCGTTTGATACGTCGTTAGATCCGCCGTCCGCTGCGCTGCCCGCACCTGTAAAAAAGAACAGAAAATTATTAATTTTAGACAGTAAAATTAGAGAAAAACAGTTAAAATTACGTTTGCAATTTTCAAAAATTTCCTGCGGCTTCGTTTTTTGACCGATCGTTCCGGGACTGCTTTCTCCGTGCTCGCCTGGACCTCCTGCGTCCATAGGCACCGCTCCCGTCGCGCTAGCTCGCAAAAATTTTCAAAACGCCACTTTTGTATAGGCAAAATTCCACCTAAGCAGTGCGGCCGCCAGGTACAAAATAACTAAGTGTGTATTGAAAGTTCATCCTAGCGCGCCGTTTGATACGTCGTTAGATCCGCCGTCCGCTGCGCTGCCCGCACCTGTAAAAAAGAACAGAAAATTATTAATTTTAGACAGTAAAATTAGAGAAAAACAGTTAAAATTACGTTTGCAATTTTCAAAAATTTCCTGCGGCTTCGTTTTTTGACCGATCGTTCCGGGACTGCTTTCTCCGTGCTCGCCTGGACCTCCTGCGTCCATAGGATTGAACTGTAATTCAGTATGTCTATGAATCTCTTTGCCTTCCTCTCTTCTAAACTATATCGCAGTAGCTCTAGTTAACTATAATGTCTACTACGCACTATCACAAGTCTAACGTGATGTAGTCGCTCTCCTTTAGACGCACTATAGTCCGGTAGCGCTAGCACTTTTTGGGGTCATAACTTACCATAATTCTAGAGTAGCTAATTTTTTGCCTGAGGATACAGTTGTACATAAAAAGCTTATTATTGAGTTTTGTGTCACATCGTGCACTTGCATTTTCAGGAATTCAATGGTTTGTGACTGTTTTGTTTAAATCAACATAAAACTGTCAAAATACTTTTTGAGTTTAAAAATATAATGGTATTCTATCTAAGATAGCCTGAGTAGTATGCAAACCTAATTTGTGTCAGTTTCATTAATTACAAACTGACATACGGTCAGTATGCAAAAACTTTGCCAAAATAAAATCAGATTTGAAAATTTAGACACAACATAATTCAGATCACCTAAATATACCCATTAAATAAATTTGTGCCTAATTAAGCCACAGGTTTTGACGATAATTAATTATTTAGCTTTTCCAAGCTTTTGTAGCTTCAAAAAAGTATTGCCATTATTAGAGTTTACATATTCAATATCATAAATGCATGACAGATCGACAGTGTAAATTTGTGTCATTTTCATCCACGATTTACATGAAAAAACACAAACAAACGTTTGTGGTTTCTCCGAACGAGAGCTACAGGCGGCAGCGACGCGCGGGGGGTATAAATACCTACGTACGTCGTACACAGCTCGCCCGCGCCGCTCCGCTCGACTCCTTTCGTATCGTCCGCGCCGATGTAGGTACTTATATAGCGTAGTATGGAATATTGACTCTTTTACGTAATGAACAAATGGGTAGGTATAGAGATAAAAATAATGACGTAGGTACCTATTTAGAATCTAGTAATCTCAATATGAATTACTTACCTAATTTTCTTATTTAGTGGGTTAACAAGTTCGAGAATCGACCCGACAACCTGGTGTATCAGAGCTTCTAAACCGAATTACTCTATGGAGTTACCAAACTCATAAACTTTATTTTAGGTACCTACGTCCTTTAGGTTTCATTAAAAAAAGTAAAATAGATCTTATTACAACATAGCATAAAGTATGTTGTTGAATGATATCGCCGAGGACTTTGACATAAGCCGCCTTCGTCGCGATCGGTGTTTTTGAGAATGTAAACAAACAGAATGAAAGCAACCTTATTACTCGATGAATAAAGTATATTTTTAAATGTTGCTGTTCCGTACTATGGTAAAAGCCGCTTTGCGTGTTTTATTGTTTCTTTCGCTTTTACTGTACCTAGGTAAATATTTTAATTGCCGCATATATTTTACACTAGCTGCTCACCCGCGGTTTCACTCGCGCGGAGGTATTGGATTTCACGGTTTTTATTTTATGGCGCGGATTCATAATTATTTTTCTAAAATTAAAGTAGCCTAAGTTACTCCTTGTATCATCAGCTATCTGCCAGTTAAGGGGCTAGGATCGCCAATACGACTACTTTCTCCTCCTAAAACTCCCACACGGCTTGGTTTAACGACTTGAAAAAAATACTACCTGAATGATCAATTCAAGGGCATTAATTTGAATGATTGATTTTTTTGTGTTACCATTACTTATGGCTTGAAAAAATATTTAACAGCATGCTGTTTTAAAACTATTTTCCCTAAAACTTCTAAATTACTTAGACGTTTGGAATTAATTTTACACCAAAAAATAAGGAAGAAAATTTACTTTAAAGTACGTGTTTCTTTTGTAAATCAAGCAACATTTTCTCAAAGAAAATAGCAAAAAATCTATTTCCAAACGTCCAAATCTTGGAGGTGCTCTGCGCGGGCGCGCGCGGCAGTCGTGCGCTAGCTATCAGACGGGGAGGTTGTGTCACTCGTTGATCCGCTCGCGCTGTCCGCCGACTACGTGCATTTGTGTGCGTGAACGACAATCGACACAAGTATTTCTCTATTCGTGTGGGTTTGAAGACTAGCGTCTAGAGGGAAATCAGATAGGAACTATTTATATTGTGTGTGCGCATGGACGCTATATTTATTATAGTATATTTTGAGTTACTTTTTTTATTAGGACTATTTATACGAGCACAATGCAGTGCTGCATCTTTTTGTTTCCAAGTATTGATTGGTACTGCAATTGGGATGTTGACTGTATTCAAATAAAAATATAATTTTGCCGCGAAACGGTAGTTTTTGTGACAGAAATCCTATAAAACACAATATTTTTGTTTATTTTTAAGGAATTTAATTTTAATTCAATAATCAAAAGGTAATCACATCACTCGGAAGTCACGCGACATAAAACGCGCGTGACGTCACTTGTTCAATATATATTTTATTTTATTTTCTTCGGAAAACTAACAGCTAGGTGCTTAAAAACATTAAATTAAGTAACTAATTAAAGCTAATTATTTTTTGCTTTTGGCTCCACGTGATTTGCGTATTAGTAAATAACACAAAATCAACAACAGCACATTTTCGCATTCCAGCCAAAACTCCAATGAGTATATTGCTCGTTAGTATTTTAGAGTGATTTCTGTGATTATTTATCTGTGCCGTGAATTCCGCGCCACTTTTTCGAAATTTATTTCGACTCTTGAATATTCTCCCATGATGGAAAGTGGCTTCATAAAGGTAAATAATTCCAATTTGCCGAGAATTTATTGTTTTACGGTGGCCAATTTCTTTTCGACAAACGATAATATCTGCTCTGCTGAATTTAGAAATGTGAAGACCTCCGTGTAAGTACTTATTATGCAAAAAATCATTATTTCTATAACCAACAATGAATATATAATAGTATCATAGATTCAAAGTGTATTAATTATCCAAAGCATACCTATATATAAATCAGTAAGCTCAAAAAACTTTATTTTAATACATAACAATACATACACAGAAAATATCGAATCAACTTGTCACTAAACGTAGCACAGACTAGGTAGTAGTGGTTATATTCTCTTTGCAGTTCACTTTACAGTGCTATAGAAAAGTACTCTGTGGTATTGAACAAGTGACGTCATTGGCGTTTTGGAGCGAAATTTAAAACGGCATTTAAAATACATGAAACTTAAAATATTAGTTGTTTTAAAAAGTAAATTTAAATATTTTGGGTTATATTAGGCCCATACGCATCGTTTTAAACACTTTCCCAAAATCAGTCAACATCCCAATTGTTATGGGCCGGCGTTATGCTTATGATCAGGCAAAGGACCACCAATCGATCAGGCCCGTCTACAGTAAAAATGATATCGAAAATGATAACAATTTTAAAATCCAAGATGGCGGACATTTTTTTTTTCAATAAAATGGTATGGGTGTCATTTTCGAGATTTTTCGAGGTGCTGATTACAGAAATGACAACCATTTTTAAATCCAAGATGGCGGTCATTTTTTTAGGAAATCGATAATATGGGTGCCATTTTCAAGATTTCTCGGGGTGCTGTGTACAAAAATGAAAAATTCTTTTATAATGTAGAAGGACCTAACGATTCCAGTCTTGAACGAACTATTTACATGCTTACAAGTCTGTACGGAACCCTCGGCGCGCGAGTCCAACCCGCACTTGGCTATTTTTTCTATTGTATTGGTTAACGAGACGAGCCGGACGTTTTCCTGATGGGAGTCATAATGCTGGCCCATAAAAATTGCAGTGCCATTCAGAACTTTGAAACACAAAAGCCTGCGCGGCACCGCAGTACGCTCATAATAATGCCGACCCATAACAATTGCAGTGCCTCACAGAACTTTGAAACACAAAGGCCTGCACGGCACTGCAGTGTGCTCATAACTAAGTCTCATAAGCTTAGTAATTTCGCGGGCTACTTTGCTCATCAAACCGGAACACAGTAATGCTTGCACATTACTGTTTGCCGGCAGACTTCATGAACAAAACGGAAACCCAGACGGACACTCGCAGATGATTCGATACCGTAAATGACATCAATATAAAAAACACGACTACAAAAGTAAATTAAAAAATAGCCCGAAATCATTTATTTACGTACACATTCGTTTTTGGGTCAAAAGGTGTAACAAATTTCAACGTTACGGAGCAAATTGGCTGTCTGTACTTTTATTATAGTCCAGAGCGATGTTTTGAGATAAATCTCAACGTTGTATGATCTCATGTGCGTCCGTCCCGTTTATTTACGAACTAGCTCCGCGGTTTTCACCCACGTTCCCACAGGAACCGTCCATTGTTCCGGGACAAAAAGTAGCCTATGTTATTCTCCGGTCCATAAAATATATCTATGCCAAAAATCACGTCGATCCGTTGATTCTTTATTGCGTTAAAGAAGGACAAACAAACAAATCAACAAACACACTTTCGCATTTATAATTTAACTAGCTTCTGCCCGTGGTTTTCACCCGCGTTCCCACAGGAAACATGCATTTTTTCGGATAAAAAGTAGCCTATGTTATTCTCCGGTCCATAAACTATTACTATGCCAAAAATCACGTCGATCCGTCGCTCCGTTACTGCGTGAAAGAAGGACAAACCAACAAATCAACAAACCAATAACAAACACAGTTTAGCATTTATAATAGAGTAGAATATAGGATATATTTAGTATGGAAGTATGGATAGTATGGATAATGATGATCAAACTTCACTTTCAATGAAGAACTTTTCACTAAATGAATTCAAAGAATTATAGGCAAAGAAGATGCCGTGCGCGCTACTCGCACGCGCGTTCGTGCATCCGCGTATTCTATGACGTTACGTTTTGCGATATTCTTGAAAGACGAAGTGTGGACCGCGCGGGTGAAGTGGGATTGACTCCACCCCATAGAATTTTATTACTAGAAGCACAGACAATCTGCGTTTGCAAGCCGCGCACTGACGTCAAAAACAAAATAAGCGTCCCGCGCCCACCTCCCTTCCCACCCGGGTAGTGTTGCTATGACCGTCATTACTTACCTGTTTTTGGGGTACGTATATACATTAATCTATACAAAAAAAAAATTGAAGTGTCTGTTTGTAATATCAAAATAACAGCTTTTTACTAAATGCATATGAAAGTATATACGGTACCCATAACAAAACAACCATTTTTAAAATTTTTGTCTGTCTGTTTGTTCTGGGTAACATTCGAAACGGGTGGACCAATTATTATATTTATTGTACCGATATTCGAATTTGATTTGGTTTCAAAGCCAAACTAAGATATTAAAAGTAGCTTAATGGTTATTAGAATGAATTACAAAATATTTTCATATTTTTATTTTAACGTGGTAAAAATCACAAAAAGTACGTTTTTCTTTTTCAAATTTCCCGCCTCTCACGGACCTTCCTTAAACTATGTTTTGTCTTTTTCGATTCAGTTTAAAATTGTCAAAAAGCAACAAAAAAGACATAGTTTAACTATATTTATTTATAACATATTTTTTATTTCCTACTATAGATATCGTATTAGAAAAAAACAATTTATTACTAAACCAAATTGTCATAGAAAGGTAGGTAAAATGATATATATTATATTATATGATAATATAGTACACTCGATACAAAAAAGAACATAGAACTAAGTGAAGTTTAGAGTGAAGTTTGGCTAAAAACTCTTTGGCCAGTTCTATTCTCATTTTAATCGCATTATAGATTACATGTCTATCGTTTAACTAATTATTCTAGTAAATACCATCGGCTTGTATTATCTGTGAAATGACGGTACTGGCGTAAATCGCATTGTTTTCAATTTAGTGCACGATGTATCTTTTATTCATACGATTGTCAAGAGACGGCAAAGTGGGAAACCTAATTGATTTTAATGGCAACCCAACGTCTCTGTTTGGTTGCACCAGTTTTTAATATAATTTTTTGCATAAAAACACATAAAAGTGAGAAATTGTGATACGTATTTTTGGAAATGTATTAATAAGTGTTTCTCTTTAACTTTTGAGTGATTTCGGCAGAAATTAATTGCAAAACTCGTCATATTTTTACAAAATCTTTTCGTGTGGTGACGTACGCGGCGCTGACAGCACTGACTGACGTAAATGGAGTTAGTACGAGTCCTCACTCCTTTATTGTAGCGTCGTTGTTTATGGCCCTATTGTCCATCTGCTAAGGTGTATAATCAAAGCTCCACCCATTCGAGCAAGGCCATTGGGGCGTAGAAGGGTCTTAAAGTCCCCGCAAAATCGGTCCAGCCGCTAGCCGTTTCGGAGATTACCCGGAACAAACAGACAGACAGACAAAAATTGTAAAAATGGTTGTTTTGCTATAGGTACCGTATATACTTTCATATGCATTTGGTAAAAAGCTGTTATTTTGATATTACAAACAGACACTTCAATTTTATTTATTTGTATATAGTTTATTTATCATCCAAATGTTTCCAGTGATACTGCCATTTTTAATTAATTTTAATTTATACAATAACACAACTATAAAGTATAAACTAAGCAGTTCATCTTTCAAATGTCGGCCAGCCTGTGACTTAGTTCTTCATTAAATAGCTTGAGCACAGATTGATACGCAAATATCTTAATAGGCGCTTTTTTATCAATTCGTGGGGGGTACCCACGGTCACCAATTACTTTTGTGGGCCAAAATTAGGTTTCTGTATTTTGTATATTGTACTCCCAGTTTTTCACAAAAGTATGTAATAACACTTTATGTTGATATTTGATACTTGTTTTATATCGTGGTGCACAATTTAAGACGCAAACACAACTTTTTACACGAAATCTTTGATGACAAACAGGTTCGATGAGCTCATGCCGAGACGCTAATGACAAAGTTGATAATATTAAACACTAACCGTGTTACTATAAAACCCATGTTTAGGCACCTGTTTAGATAGACAATGTCTAAAGATAAACGTCTAAAATGGAAATATCATAACAGAATGGAGTTAGACAAAACTCAGACCTTACTTAAATCAATATATGTGGTTGTTCATATTTAAACACGCGATCGACTAAGGCATGTTTAGGGATTAGACGCTGCTTAACACGTGTTTAGATTGTGTTTAACTTTGTTGTGGTATAAGACCTTATTACTGTTAAACAAGGCAAAGGTGACGTGGCGGGACGGAAATTAGACAGAAGGAAAATAGGCTTACCTTGAGATTCCAGAAATGACAGGCGGAGGAGTCCGAGCGGTGGTCTTCGAAACCACAGTTTTGATCAGACGAGTCCACGGATGCGGTGTGGATGCACGCGTGATCATTTCCGGACATCACGACTTCCCAGTACTTTTTTTCCACATCTTCTGGGGTAGGCTCAGATGTGGTGGGGAAATACGTTTTTTGTACTTTGTTAGCCAACTGGAATGTTATATACGCGATTATTATATACCTACCCTATTACTTATTCTGTGGTATTACACAGCTCAGATGTTGTCACAATTTAACAGTATTGCATACTTTTACGGTTTGTATTCTATTGCTTGTTTGCATTTACAGGTGATTTACAGGGGATACAGCAATAATAATTTGAATGGAGTGGACTATGATTACCTAGGTCATTATATTCACGGGTGCTCGAAGGACACTAAAGTGTTGCCTATGACCACCTAGGTGATCATAGTGTAATAGACAAGTTTTACGAATGAAGATATGTATATGCAGCCTGTATCGATCCTTCAGGCTCAGAGAGTTGATCCTCGAAATGTTGTACATCGTCATAAAGTTGAATTCATTACAGATAAATGAAATTGAAGTGTCTATCTGTAATATCAAAATAACAGGTTTTTACTAAATGGATATGAAAGTATATACGGTACCTACAACAAAACAACCATTTTTAAAAAAAAATTCTGTCTGTTTGTTCCGGGTAATCTCCGAAACGTTTGGGCCGATTTTGACGAGCCTTTCACTGGCAGATAGCTGATGTTATAAGGAGTAACTTGGGCTACTTTTATTTTGGCAAAAGAATTAAAAACATAACACATGAAATCGAATATCTCCGCGCAGGTGAAACCGTGGGCAGCAGCTAATTGTATTATGTAATAATATGTACCTTTTTGAAAGCGGCCGCATTGCATGTGCGGCCGGGCGTGACGCACTCCTCGGTTAAATAACTAAGTGTGTATTGAAAGTTCATCCTAGCGCGCCGTTTGATACGTCGTTAGATCCGCCGTCCGCTGCGCTGCCCGCACCTGTAAAAAAGAACAGAAAATTATTAATTTTAGACAGTAAAATTAGAGAAAAACAGTTAAAATTACGTTTGCAATTTTCAAAAATTTCCTGCGGCTTCGTTTTTTGACCGATCGTTCCGGGACTGCTTTCTCCGTGCTCGCCTGGACCTCCTGCGTCCATAGGCACCGCTCCCGTCGCGCTAGCTCGCAAAAATTTTCAAAACGCCACTTTTGTATAGGTAGGCAAAATTCCACGTAAGCAGTGCGGCCGCCAGGTACAAAATAACTAAGTGTGTATTGAAAGTTCATCCTAGCGCGCCGTTTGATACGTCGTTAGATCCGCCGTCCGCTGCGCTGCCCGCACCTGTAAAAAAGAACAGAAAATTATTAATTTTAGACAGTAAAATTAGAGAAAAACAGTTAAAATTACGTTTGCAATTTTCAAAAATTTCCTGCGGCTTCGTTTTTTGACCGATCGTTCCGGGACTGCTTTCTCCGTGCTCGCCTGGACCTCCTGCGTCCATAGGCACCGCTCCCGTCGCGCTAGCTCGCAAAAATTTTCAAAACGCCACTTTTGTATAGGCAAAATTCCACCTAAGCAGTGCGGCCGCCAGGTACAAAATAACTAAGTGTGTATTGAAAGTTCATCCTAGCGCGCCGTTTGATACGTCGTTAGATCCGCCGTCCGCTGCGCTGCCCGCACCTGTAAAAAAGAACAGAAAATTATTAATTTTAGACAGTAAAATTAGAGAAAAACAGTTAAAATTACGTTTGCAATTTTCAAAAATTTCCTGCGGCTTCGTTTTTTGACCGATCGTTCCGGGACTGCTTTCTCCGTGCTCGCCTGGACCTCCTGCGTCCATAGGCACCGCTCCCGTCGCGCTAGCTCGCAAAAATTTTCAAAACGCCACTTTTGTATAGGCAAAATTCCACCTAAGCAGTGCGGGGCCGCCAGGTACAAAATAACTAAGTGTGTATTGAAAGTTCATCCTAGCGCGCCGTTTGATACGTCGTTAGATCCGCCGTCCGCTGCGCTGCCCGCACCTGTAAAAAAGAACAGAAAATTATTAATTTTAGACAGTAAAATTAGAGAAAAACAGTTAAAATTACGTTTGCAATTTTCAAAAATTTCCTGCGGCTTCGTTTTTTGACCGATCGTTCCGGGACTGCTTTCTCCGTGCTCGCCTGGACCTCCTGCGTCCATAGGCACCGCTCCCGTCGCGCTAGCTCGCAAAAATTTTCAAAACGCCACTTTTGTATAGGCAAAATTCCACCTAAGCAGTGCGGGGCCGCCAGGTACAAAATAACTAAGTGTGTATTGAAAGTTCATCCTAGCGCGCCGTTTGATACGTCGTTAGATCCGCCGTCCGCTGCGCTGCCCGCACCTGTAAAAAAGAACAGAAAATTATTAATTTTAGACAGTAAAATTAGAGAAAAACAGTTAAAATTACGTTTGCAATTTTCAAAAATTTCCTGCGGCTTCGTTTTTTGACCGATCGTTCCGGGACTGCTTTCTCCGTGCTCGCCTGGACCTCCTGCGTCCATAGGCACCGCTCCCGTCGCGCTAGCTCGCAAAAATTTTCAAAACGCCACTTTTGTATAGGCAAAATTCCACCTAAGCAGTGCGGCCGCCAGGTACAAAATAACTAAGTGTGTATTGAAAGTTCATCCTAGCGCGCCGTTTGATACGTCGTTAGATCCGCCGTCCGCTGCGCTGCCCGCACCTGTAAAAAAGAACAGAAAATTATTAATTTTAGACAGTAAAATTAGAGAAAAACAGTTAAAATTACGTTTGCAATTTTCAAAAATTTCCTGCGGCTTCGTTTTTTGACCGATCGTTCCGGGACTGCTTTCTCCGTGCTCGCCTGGACCTCCTGCGTCCATAGGCACCGCTCCCGTCGCGCTAGCTCGCAAAAAATTTTCAAAACGCCACTTTTGTATAGGCAAAATTCCACCTAAGCAGTGCGGCCGCCAGGTACAAAATAACTAAGTGTGTATTGAAAGTTCATCCTAGCGCGCCGTTTGATACGTCGTTAGATCCGCCGTCCGCTGCGCTGCCCGCACCTGTAAAAAAGAACAGAAAATTATTAATTTTAGACAGTAAAATTAGAGAAAAACAGTTAAAATTACGTTTGCAATTTTCAAAAATTTCCTGCGGCTTCGTTTTTTGACCGATCGTTCCGGGACTGCTTTCTCCGTGCTCGCCTGGACCTCCTGCGTCCATAGGCACCGCTCCCGTCGCGCTAGCTCGCAAAAATTTTCAAAACGCCACTTTTGTATAGGCAAAATTCCACCTAAGCAGTGCGGCCGCCAGGTACAAAATAACTAAGTGTGTATTGAAAGTTCATCCTAGCGCGCCGTTTGATACGTCGTTAGATCCGCCGTCCGCTGCGCTGCCCGCACCTGTAAAAAAGAACAGAAAATTATTAATTTTAGACAGTAAAATTAGAGAAAAACAGTTAAAATTACGTTTGCAATTTTCAAAAATTTCCTGCGGCTTCGTTTTTTGACCGATCGTTCCGGGACTGCTTTCTCCGTGCTCGCCTGGACCTCCTGCGTCCATAGGCACCGCTCCCGTCGCGCTAGCTCGCAAAAATTTTCAAAACGCCACTTTTGTATAGGCAAAATTCCACCTAAGCAGTGCGGCCGCCAGGTACAAAATAACTAAGTGTGTATTGAAAGTTCATCCTAGCGCGCCGTTTGATACGTCGTTAGATCCGCCGTCCGCTGCGCTGCCCGCACCTGTAAAAAAGAACAGAAAATTATTAATTTTAGACAGTAAAATTAGAGAAAAACAGTTAAAATTACGTTTGCAATTTTCAAAAATTTCCTGCGGCTTCGTTTTTTGACCGATCGTTCCGGGACTGCTTTCTCCGTGCTCGCCTGGACCTCCTGCGTCCATAGGCACCGCTCCCGTCGCGCTAGCTCGCAAAAATTTTCAAAACGCCACTTTTGTATAGGCAAAATTCCACCTAAGCAGTGCGGGGCCGCCAGGTACAAAATAACTAAGTGTGTATTGAAAGTTCATCCTAGCGCGCCGTTTGATACGTCGTTAGATCCGCCGTCCGCTGCGCTGCCCGCACCTGTAAAAAAGAACAGAAAATTATTAATTTTAGACAGTAAAATTAGAGAAAAACAGTTAAAATTACGTTTGCAATTTTCAAAAATTTCCTGCGGCTTCGTTTTTTGACCGATCGTTCCGGGACTGCTTTCTCCGTGCTCGCCTGGACCTCCTGCGTCCATAGGCACCGCTCCCGTCGCGCTAGCTCGCAAAAATTTTCAAAACGCCACTTTTGTATAGGCAAAATTCCACCTAAGCAGTGCGGGGCCGCCAGGTACAAAATAACTAAGTGTGTATTGAAAGTTCATCCTAGCGCGCCGTTTGATACGTCGTTAGATCCGCCGTCCGCTGCGCTGCCCGCACCTGTAAAAAAGAACAGAAAATTATTAATTTTAGACAGTAAAATTAGAGAAAAACAGTTAAAATTACGTTTGCAATTTTCAAAAATTTCCTGCGGCTTCGTTTTTTGACCGATCGTTCCGGGACTGCTTTCTCCGTGCTCGCCTGGACCTCCTGCGTCCATAGGCACCGCTCCCGTCGCGCTAGCTCGCAAAAATTTTCAAAACGCCACTTTTGTATAGGCAAAATTCCACCTAAGCAGTGCGGCCGCCAGGTACAAAATAACTAAGTGTGTATTGAAAGTTCATCCTAGCGCGCCGTTTGATACGTCGTTAGATCCGCCGTCCGCTGCGCTGCCCGCACCTGTAAAAAAGAACAGAAAATTATTAATTTTAGACAGTAAAATTAGAGAAAAACAGTTAAAATTACGTTTGCAATTTTCAAAAATTTCCTGCGGCTTCGTTTTTTGACCGATCGTTCCGGGACTGCTTTCTCCGTGCTCGCCTGGACCTCCTGCGTCCATAGGCACCGCTCCCGTCGCGCTAGCTCGCAAAAATTTTCAAAACGCCACTTTTGTATAGGCAAAATTCCACCTAAGCAGTGCGGCCGCCAGGTACAAAATAACTAAGTGTGTATTGAAAGTTCATCCTAGCGCGCCGTTTGATACGTCGTTAGATCCGCCGTCCGCTGCGCTGCCCGCACCTGTAAAAAAGAACAGAAAATTATTAATTTTAGACAGTAAAATTAGAGAAAAACAGTTAAAATTACGTTTGCAATTTTCAAAAATTTCCTGCGGCTTCGTTTTTTGACCGATCGTTCCGGGACTGCTTTCTCCGTGCTCGCCTGGACCTCCTGCGTCCATAGGCACCGCTCCCGTCGCGCTAGCTCGCAAAAATTTTCAAAACGCCACTTTTGTATAGGTAGGCAAAATTCCACCTAAGCAGTGCGGCCGCCAGGTACAAAATAACTAAGTGTGTATTGAAAGTTCATCCTAGCGCGCCGTTTGATACGTCGTTAGATCCGCCGTCCGCTGCGCTGCCCGCACCTGTAAAGAAGAACAGAAAATTATTAATTTTAGACAGTAAAATTAGAGAAAAACAGTTAAAATTACGTTTGCAATTTTCAAAAATTTCCTGCGGCTTCGTTTTTTGACCGATCGTTCCGGGACTGCTTTCTCCGTGCTCGCCTGGACCTCCTGCGTCCATAGGCACCGCTCCCGTCGCGCTAGCTCGCAAAAATTTTCAAAACGCCACTTTTGTATAGGTAGGCAAAATTCCACCTAAGCAGTGCGGCCGCCAGGTACAAAATAACTAAGTGTGTATTGAAAGTTCATCCTAGCGCGCCGTTTGATACGTCGTTAGATCCGCCGTCCGCTGCGCTGCCCGCACCTGTAAAAAAGAACAGAAAATTATTAATTTTAGACAGTAAAATTAGAGAAAAACAGTTAAAATTACGTTTGCAATTTTCAAAAATTTCCTGCGGCTTCGTTTTTTGACCGATCGTTCCGGGACTGCTTTCTCCGTGCTCGCCTGGACCTCCTGCGTCCATAGGCACCGCTCCCGTCGCGCTAGCTCGCAAAAATTTTCAAAACGCCACTTTTGTATAGGCAAAATTCCACCTAAGCAGTGCGGCCGCCAGGTACAAAATAACTAAGTGTGTATTGAAAGTTCATCCTAGCGCGCCGTTTGATACGTCGTTAGATCCGCCGTCCGCTGCGCTGCCCGCACCTGTAAAAAAGAACAGAAAATTATTAATTTTAGACAGTAAAATTAGAGACTACAACGACAATAACAACGACAACGACATTAGAACGACACTGTTTTATCGACGAAGGAATTGAATAATATAATACTAATACATACATAACTGAATTGATTTTTCACTATCTGATTCGTAAACAGACAACATAAAATGGACCACAAACATGACCATGTGACTATGAGGACGCTTAAGCAACGAAGAATATCTGACGAATCGATTAACCTATCTATAATATCAGCACAATCGGATTTACGCGCTAGGAGTCTACCGGATTTATCATCCGCCGAGTTGGCTGATGAAGAACTTCAATTAGAAAATAGTAATCTCAGATCTGAATTAAAAAGTGCACATAATGAGATCGAGGAATTATCCCTTAAGATAAAATTGTTAGAGAAGGAGCTGGAAGAAAAAAAAAGTAAACTTAACTGCTATAAAAAAATTTGTTTAACACCTATTAGTAGCTTAAAGAGAGACAACGTAAAAGGAAATAGCCGCAGAACTCCTCGACAATTACTAAATTCCAGTGTCGTTGATCTAGGATTGACTGAGAATATAGCCAGCCCAAAATTGCAATATGAAAACAACGAACCTACGCGGCCTGAGCCCGCGGTCCCCACGCCGAAAGAAGCTACGCAAAATGTCAAAACTAATTCCGAAAACTCTCATTTAGCCGGCTCGTCATTAGATGGCGCCACCAGAACAATCATTTCTACTAAACCTACAGAGAAACCAAAATTATTAATCTACAGCACGCAGCAATCCTGTACATTGCTGCGTGCTGTAGATTAATAATTTTGGTCCTTTACTGTCCCAATTTAGACGTGATTTCTGTAGTAAATACGAAACATATGATATATTTTCAAGTATCAAACCATTTGCTACTTCGGAGGAAATACTAAAAGACTGCTACAAATGGGACATAAACATAGAACGTGACCAGTTAATTTTATGTGTAGGAGAAAACGACACTAATCCTAGCAAACTGTTGTATGAACTTTCAGGAGCATTTAAACAGTTAGAGAAATGTAATATTATGGTTATAAATGTACATAATAATAAATATTTTAACCACATGAAAATGAATCCCAAGATAAAAATTCTTTGTAAATATGTACCTAACTGTGACTTTGTAAATGTGGAAAAAAAATATCTATCTAACCACGAGTACTTGTTAGAAATCTGTAAAAAAATTTGTTTTATATTGGATAACAGGTACTACACTAACAATTTTTTGGATGTAAGTAAAATAAAAAGTCGCCTACACGGCGTTTGCCAAGCTGTAAGCACATATAATAAGCCAAAGTCAAAAAAGTTAATTCAAACAACTTTAACACGCTATATAAAAAGATCAGTAACTATAAGTGGAGTTGAGGGGAATACCAGAGGGAAGGTACAGCCAAAGAAAAAAACTCTACTTGACTACTTTCCGGTTGTACCTAAACAAGAAGTCGCGAAAAAAGGAAAAGAAACTATAGCAGAAGACTATAGTTATAATAACCAGAACGGTACGTTTTTTCGTCCCTCCTAAAGACGAAAAGGTATTGATATTTCACCAAAATATAGCTGGTTTACTTAGTAAACTTGACACATTAGAATTGTGCCTTGACAGCTTTTTGCGTAAAAATAAATATATCGACATAATTTGTTTGTCTGAGACGTTCGTCAAATCTGGAAATGAAAATAATGTCTCATTAAAAGGCTTTAAGTTGGCGTCGTTTTACTCGCGGAAAAAAGAAAAACGTGGAGGCGTGTGTATCCTCTTGCGAAATTATATTGAATTTACAGAATTGCCATATTGTAAACAAATATCATCCGAAAAACAATTCGAGTGTTGTGGTATTGACATACCAGCCCTAAACTGTATAATATTATGTGTGTATCGTACTCCACACAGTCATATAAATATATTTTTTGATAATTTGGAGACAGTTTTGCATAAAATATCTAAAAAAAATAATAAAAAAATTGTAATAACCGGTGACTTAAATATTGACATTTTAAAATTTAATACGATTTCCTCTCGTTTACGTGACATCATTCTAAACAATAATCTATTTTTTCATATAACTGAACCAACACGACAAAAATCATGTATAGATCATTTGATAAGTAATATTAAAGAAGCTAAAGGTGAAATTCATGAATTGTGTCTATCGGATCACAATACAGGCCAGACCTTATCAATTCCTGTTCCTAAAAAACCTTCGCAAATAAGCCATTGGTATGTGGAATCGAGAGATTTTGACGTGGAAAATGTTGAAACATTTAAAAAGTGTTTAGCTTCTTTGAGCTGGCATGACGTGCTGAATGTAAACGTCCTTGATGAAGCGTTCGACAATTTTCATGACACATTTTCTTTATTTTACAATCTTTGCTTTCCTAATACGAGACGTAAAATTAACTCTGGTAATGCAACTTCTCCGTGGATTACTGCGGGTATACGTAAATCTAGTAAGCGGAAAAGGAAATTGAGATATAGCTATTATAAAAATAAAAATCAAACGAACAAGGACAAGCTTCAAAAATATAGCTCCCTATTAAGAAGATGCATTCAGTGTTCTCAGCAAAAACGCAATCTAGGTCATTTAAAAAACTCTAAAAATAAATGCCTGGCTACTTGGCAAATTATTAAAAATAAAGACCACTCTGTGCGGGTGCATGGAAGCATTGCTTCTGTTAACGTTGACAATGTCACTATTTGTGAACCAAAAAATATTGCAGAAGCTTTTAATAATTTCTACATCGAGATCACGAATGACCAGAAGTATGATGCTAAGGACAGTAACAAGAAGTATCATATACCAATGGTAAATCATAGTATATTTCTGAAACCGTGTAGCGTGGACGAAGTATGGAGGATTATTATGTCACTTAATAACACACGGGCAGTAGGATTTGACGGAATATCTACGCGGGTGATTAAAGATTGTGCGATTATAATAGCGCCAATCCTACAGCACCTTATAAATTTATCATTTTCCCAAGGGTTATTCCCGGAAAGGCTAAAACAGACAGTTATTAGACCTCTATATAAAAAGGATGATAAATTAAACATGAATAACTACCGACCCATTGCGTTGATTCCTGTATTATCTAAGGTATTTGAAAAGGCCATTCATCACCGATTAACGGAATATTTTAAAAAATTTAATATTATTAAGGAAGAGCAAAATGGTTTTCAAAAGGGAAAGTCCACCACACTAGCAGCTTACACTCTTGTTAGTACCGTTGTCACACAAGTGAATAATCGTATTCCAGTATCAGTGCTATTCTTCGATATGAGCAAAGCTTTCGATTTTGTTAACCATAAAACACTCATTAACAAATGTGAAAATTATGGAATAAGGGGACCAGCCCTTAGTTGGCTTCTTAGTTACATATCGGGTCGAAAGCAATGTGTAGAGGTGGCCTCTCTAAGCGAAAAACTCGTCTCTAAGCCATATAGATCTGACTTCCAAATAAATAAATCAGGAGTACCTCAAGGAAGTATCTTAGGGCCATTGTTGTTTTTGCTATACATTAATGATTTGCCATCAGCAGTGAATCACAAATGTATATTATTTGCAGATGACGTATCGGTCGTAGTAACAGACAAGACAGTACTGACATTAGAAAATCATGGTCAATTAATAAACTTAGCAACTGACTCAATAATAGAATGGTTAAATGCAAACAATTTACGCCCAAATCTCACAAAAACTAAATATATTCATTTCCGTGATTATAATTCAATAAATAGTAATTTTAACGTAGAATACAGAGGTCAAACAATAGAGAAATGCAAAATGTATAAGTTTCTTGGTATGACTGTAGATCAACATTGTAACTGGAAGGATCACATTGACAGTGTGTGTAAGAGGGTTAATCGTTTTGTATTTGCATTAAAAAAACTGCGGCATACTGTTAACGAAAGTGCTGCCCTCACTGCCTATCATGGCTATGTAGCTTCATTATTAAGGTATGGCCTTTTGCTTTGGGGAAATTCCACCGATGTCAAGAAAGTATTTATAGTTCAGAAAAAATGTATTAGGGCTATTTGTGGTGTAGGTCCACTTGAATCTTGTAGACCTCTTTTTAAAAAGCTAAAAATTTTGACTTTGACTGATTTATATGTTATGCAAATTGGTATATTTGTAAAGGAACATCCAGAACTATTCGAAAGATTGGATAGCAATAAACAATTCCCAGGGAGGGACCCAACCAGATTAAGATTACCCAATTGCAGAACTAACCTACACCATAGAAATTGTAGTGTAATGACTATTGAAGTGTTCAATAAGACTCCAAGAACAATCAGAGAGCTCCCCAATAGATACTTTAAAAATAAATTAAAAAAGTGGTTATTGGATAATAATTTTTATGACATCAAAGAATTTTTTAAATATTGTAAATCTTATTGAGTTTAATTGTGAATAGCTATAATTAATTAATTTTGTATTTATATTAATGATTGATTTTTGGGTATGTTTTTTTTTTTTTCAATGACATCTATTTTTGTATATTATTAATATTGTGTTACCTATTATTGCACGCCATCGTTATGGTAGAATGTTCTGAACTTTTATGCACGATTTTTGTCACCAATCTGTACAACATTCTCGCAATAAATGATTTTGACTTTTGACTTTTGACTTTTTGAGAAAAACAGTTAAAATTACGTTTGCAATTTTCAAAAATTTCCTGCGGCTTCGTTTTTTGACCGATCGTTCCGGGACTGCTTTCTCCGTGCTCGCCTGGACCTCCTGCGTCCATAGGCACCGCTCCCGTCGCGCTAGCTCGCAAAAATTTTTAAAAACGCCACTTTTGTATAGGCAAAATTCCACCTAAGCAGTGCGGCCGCCAGGTACAAAATAACTAAGTGTGTATTGAAAGTTCATCCTAGCGCGCCGTTTGATACGTCGTTAGATCCGCCGTCCGCTGCGCTGCCCGCACCTGTAAAAAAGAACAGAAAATTATTAATTTTAGACAGTAAAATTAGAGAAAAACAGTTAAAATTACGTTTGCAATTTTCAAAAATTTCCTGCGGCTTCGTTTTTTGAGCGATCGTTCCGGGACTGCTTTCTCCGTGCTCGCCTGGACCTCCTGCGTCCATAGGCACCGCTCCCGTCGCGCTAGCTCGCAAAAATTTTCAAAACGCCACTTTTGTATAGGCAAAATTCCACCTAAGCAGTGCGGCCGCCAGGTACAAAATAACTAAGTGTGTATTGAAAGTTCATCCTAGCGCGCCGTTTGATACGTCGTTAGATCCGCCGTCCGCTGCGCTGCCCGCACCTGTAAAAAAGAACAGAAAATTATTAATTTTAGACAGTAAAATTAGAGAAAAACAGTTAAAATTACGTTTGCAATTTTCAAAAATTTCCTGCGGCTTCGTTTTTTGACCGATCGTTCCGGGACTGCTTTCTCCGTGCTCGCCTGGACCTCCTGCGTCCATAGGCACCGCTCCCGTCGCGCTAGCTCGCAAAAATTTTCAAAACGCCACTTTTGTATAGGCAAAATTCCACCTAAGCAGTGCGGCCGCCAGGTACAAAATAACTAAGTGTGTATTGAAAGTTCATCCTAGCGCGCCGTTTGATACGTCGTTAGATCCGCCGTCCGCTGCGCTGCCCGCACCTGTAAAAAAGAACAGAAAATTATTAATTTTAGACAGTAAAATTAGAGAAAAACAGTTAAAATTACGTTTGCAATTTTCAAAAATTTCCTGCGGCTTCGTTTTTTGACCGATCGTTCCGGGACTGCTTTCTCCGTGCTCGCCTGGACCTCCTGCGTCCATAGGCACCGCTCCCGTCGCGCTAGCTCGCAAAAATTTTCAAAACGCCACTATTGTATAGGCAAAATTCCACCTAAGCAGTGCGGCCGCCAGGTACAAAATAACTAAGTGTGTATTGAAAGTTCATCCTAGCGCGTCGTTTGATACGTCGTTAGATCCGCCGTCCGCTGCGCTGCCCGCACCTGTAAAAAAGAACAGAAAATTATTAATTTTAGACAGTAAAATTAGAGAAAAACAGTTAAAATTACGTTTGCAATTTTCAAAAATTTCCTGCGGCTTCGTTTTTTGACCGATCGTTCCGGGAGTGCTTTCTCCGTGCTCGCCTGGACCTCCTGCGTCCATAGGATTGAACTGTAATTCAGTATGTCTATGAATCTCTTTGCCTTCCTCTCTTCTAAACTATATCGCAGTAGCTCTAGTTAACTATAGTGTCTACTACGCACTATCACAAGTCTAACGTGATGTAGTCGCTCTCCTTTAGACGCACTAGTTTACTTACCATGAAGACGCTTTCAATTTTCGTGATCCACGAAAAGGGCGCAAAGTACACCCCTTCGGAGATCACGAACCCGGTATCAATGCAGGCACAGTACGTCTTCGGGTAAATGATGACGTATTCGCCCGCATATTGTATGTGCCGCTCCACGTTTACTCCATGTTGCTCCAGCATCACTGGCGGGATCATCACAATGTCACAGGGCAACCAAATGTTTTTCTTTTGTACCGCAGTAGGGCACAACGTTTCTACAACGGTGCGAAATTGGTCTGCCTGATCAGCTGAGACAGAATACCTGCGGTCAGAACAAATATTCCCGTAACATATATGGACAGATATACACGCACTTTAAAGCACGCGGGTAACATAATTATATTGTATTTCACAAACATTCGTTAGGTAGGTACTGTACAAATTGTACCCATGGTCCAAAAAAACGTCGACAAAATTATAAAGTAAAATTTTCAAAATTCGAAAATTACAAGTTTTCTTTGGTTTTACTTTTTAACAGGAGCTGCGGTATCGCCAAAGAAGTGTACCTTAAAATTTCGGTATGACGTCATACCGTTATTCAACGATACCTTCGTGTTTACAGCGCACAGAAGATTAGGATTAAACCCAATGGATTACAGTGTGTAATCTATATTAGAAGCAAGGGCCTAGGTCACTAGGCATAGAATTGTTGAAACGCTGAAGAAAATACTTCATGAGGAATGGGCCAAAATAACTGCGGAAGCGCGGAAAATCTTTGAAAATTTTTACAATTTATTTTCTGTATCAGAGCTACGGGTGGTTATTTCAAAGAATTTGTAATCATTGCTACGAAATAGTTAAATTTTTTGTATGCCTGACAATTTATAACAAATAAATAATAACCGAAAATTACTGACAAAACTGTCAACCTATTTTTGGACCACCTGTAATATTATCCATTAAAATTACTTCTGTAAGATTCCGTGAATTGCATTTTACAAAAAATGATTTTCTTAATTATAAAGCGTAACTGAGACTAGCATTTTATTTATTTTATTTATTTATTTTTATTTATTTATCATTGGAAAACTTACAGCCTATGAAATTACAGTAAATACAAAACTTAGAACTAAAAACCGGGCCAGTTACAAGTTTTCACCTATAATATAATACATTTAGAAATTACCTTAGTGCTTAGTGGCAAGAAACCGAAAATAAGAATCAATATAATGAACGATGTTAAATTACGATGCTTGACATTAATGACCAAGGATGGTCCATATGGTGAATCCAAATAGTTTACTAAGTTAGACTTACTAAGTTACAGTTACTATCACCAAGTTACACTTAAATTTGAGAACCAAAGAAGTCCGAGGCCATATGACGCCTCATCGAACGCACACTGTCAAAGAAAATATCATAATCACTAGTTTTTAGAAAGTCGTTAATGGTGGAAGAAGTCCTCCAAAAAAAGGTGTTTTGTTTGTAATTAGTTTTAACAGAAGGTACGGAAATAAGGGGTGTATATCTGGAACTAAATGTTGGAATACGTAAAGAAATCTTTCTAAGTAATTCGGCACTGTCGATCCTAGCATTAAGAATATTAAGGTAGTATGTGACATCTGCTATAGTTCGTCTTATCTGAAGCGGCAGGAAGTGATGACGCCTACAGCGCTGCTCGTAGTCATCGTCATAACATCGTGATCGAAACTGCAGGAATTTTAAAAATTTTCGTTGGATTCTTTCAATGCGCGTAATATGACACTCATAACGCGGACTCCACACTTGCGAGCAGTACTCAAGGATACTACGAACGTAGGCGCAATACAAGATCTTTAGAGTTTTGACATTGTTAAAAGGAGTAGAAACACGAATAATAAAGCCAAGCGCTTGGAACGATTTAGTAACAATGTTATCTATATGTTGGTCATACATGAGTTTAGAATCTTGTAGCACACCTAAATCCCTTATAACATTCACTCGACTTAGTATTTTGCCTTTTAAACAGTAGTTAGTATCGATATTTGTTATTTTCCTTGAGAATGTTAATGTATAACATTTATCAACGTTAAGATCAAGTTTATTATCGATACAATAACCGTTAAATCTGGAGAGATCTTCTTGTAAATCAACCGAGTCAGCGATACAAGTGATTGGTTTAAGAATTTTCATATCATCAGCGAATAAATAAAATTTTGAATGCAAAAAACAGGATCCTATATCATTAATGAAGATTATAAAAAGCAGTGGTCCTAATAATGACCCCTGCGGGACCCCAGATGGTATTCTAGTCCAAGATGATCTAAAACCATTGAGAACAACTGCCTGGGATCGGCGCTCGATATATGAGGAGTACCATCTGAACAGGTTACCATGGACTCCTGCTAACAGTAGCTTCTTGAGAAGTAATGAATGATCCAATCTATCAAACGCTTTGCTGTAGTCAGTAAATATAGCATCCACTTGGTAACCTAACGCCATTTGGTCTACTATAAATTCATTTGTAAGAACCAAATTCGATGTTGTAGAACGCCCTCTAAGGAATCCATGCTGCTCCTGTATAAAGGATGATTTTAAAGCTGCATATGTTTGAGTGAAGATAATTTTTTCAAATACTTTAGCGAAAATGCACAGTTTAGAAATAGGTCGATAGTTTTCGATTTGAGATTTTGAACCTTTTTTATGAACGGGTGACACAAGTGCAGATTTCCACACGTGGGGAACCAGACCCTCTTGAACCGATCTGGTGAAAATTATACCAAGAGGAAGAGTTAGGCTCTGGGAGCAGTTAACAATAAAAATAGGAGGAATGTCATCTGATCCAGCGGTCTTGTTAACGTCAAGAGAATTGAGTAATTTTTCAATACCCGCAAACGATATATCAATGGAGCCAATGTTTACTGGACTATCAGTGTAATGATGATGATGATGATGATACGGCCTCTGGTTGGACGAAGTTGGGGGTTCATTTGAAGCCGACTCTAGGAACGTTGACTTAAAATACTTCGAAAATAGCTCGCAGAGGCCTTCGCCTGTGTTGGCAGTATCAACACCATACGTCATAGTAGAAGGAAACGAAGAGTTTTTTGTTTTTGATTTAACAAAGGACCAAATAGCCTTCGGTGAAGTTATAATTGAAGCTTCAATTCTAGCAATATAGGAATTGTAACATTCAATCTCATAGTCCTTCGCTCGATCACGCAGCAAACAAAACGACTCATAATCAGCCTTGTTACCATACAACCTATATTTACGAATGTGTTTAAACTTTTCTGCTAGCATCTTCTTAAGACATGAATTAAACCAGGGAGGGTGTTTATTAATAATACTTATAATTTTGTGTCGAATAAATTTAGCACGCAAATCATATAAAGTTGTATAAAAGAAATCAAGGGCCTCGTCAAGCGAGCCTCTGTTATATAACTGCTGCCAGTCAATTTTGTCGAGTTCTGCACATAAACCGGAATAATCACCAGATTCATAAAAATATTTGAGTCTAGGTTTAATCGAACAAGAATTTTTACCAGAAGTGTCCAATTCTGCCAACAACGAAGGATGGTGCGCGTCCTCCGGGACTAGCGGATCTACACAAGTACTTATGTTTAAAGATAAGTTTGAGAAAATCAGGTCAAGAATGCGGTTATTGTTATTTTTAATATAATTAAATTGAGATAAATTGCACAAAGTTATGGTATCAAAAAAATTGGTAAGTGTA